>QXEO01000286.1:164160-1599008 GCA_007115705.1 Dactylis glomerata | reverse complement strand
GATGGTCAGAGCATCGAAGAAAGAATAACACCTCTGACTGATGAGAGAATCGGGCAGGTCAGCTCTGCTCTCTGTGAGGTGGTGGAGAAATAAATGAGGAGGTACTTGCCCAAGGCCAAATTGCCGAGCTGCTACGACCGGCTGGTAGAACTCGTATCCAGGTTTGATTATTCTGTTGGATGTGCTCATGCCAACTGGGAGGAAGCAGGGACGGATCACGGTGGAAAATAGTTGCCGAGTGCTAGTGTCATCGGCAAAGTTGTCCAGCCTGAAGGAGATTGGATTTTCAAAATTTTCCGATTCCTCCGTGTAAGGAAAGAAGATAGGATTGTCCAGGCCTTGGAAGAAAATGCTGAACCACTTGGATGCTTCATGAGGAATCAGTTTACTACCTGGCAGGCTATACAGAGCTTGGCCGTAGCTGGTGCATCGGATCTGCTTCCCTTTGGCGTCTGGAAAGGTGCAACTTGCCAAAAGGGGGAAGTTTGGGATATGGTTTTGAAAGTACAGCTGAGCCCATAGTTGAATAAACCACCAAGGACCTCCTGTTTTGACTGCTATGTGGGAGGATAGTTTGACAGACATCAACTGGAGGTATCGATAGACTTCTCCAAGGAACAGTTTACCGATGCCAAGTTGAGTGCCTCTGGCAAGTTCGTAGGCCAAGGGAAGATAATTCTTGGTTGGAGCAAGGGAAGGGCCACAGAATATAAAATGTTCCAGCCAGAAATTGAGGAAGGCCGTGTGTTCTTTCTCTGTGACAGGGCCCTTACTTTTCATGTGGCTTCGAAGATAAGCACCCCAGTTCGTGCAATCTGTTTTGGAAGAAAGCTTGAAGGGGACTTTTGGCAGCATAAAAGCAGAGGGGCTGGGTGATGTGACGTCCAGACCAGTGATCATCACCACGTCTAACAGAGTTGGTGTCATGGGGCCATGGCCGAACATGAAGCAGTTCAGAGCATCAGACCAGAAGTAGCCGATGGTTTTTAGAAGATTCTCATGTTTCTCAAGGGGAGACAGTGACAAAGTCAAGGCATCGGCTATTCCTGTGGTTTCCCATTGGGATTGGTAAGTTTTGGCTACCCTACTGTACCAAGAAACCCAATATTCGGGAGGATTAGGCCAGGCTCGTAAGCAGTCGGCCCAAGAATCTAAATCTAAGTTTTGGCTTACGAAGGGAATTCTGTTTGCCTCGCAAGAGATCAGATGGGCAGGACTAGATTCTGTACGGGGGCCAAGGCAGAGAGAATTGGGGAGAGAAGGATGCGGCAGCAGAATGTCTGAAACCTAAAATTTCAATGATGGGATAAAGCATTAATTCAGGTGTTTGCTATTAATTCTAGCACCGTGCTCGGTTTGCGAGGAACAGTTAAGGATTACCTTCAGGCCGGAGACTGCTGTGTTGGCGCTGGACGATTCTGCCATCTAATTCGCCGGCGGAGATGGATCTATGCGGTGGGGAATCTAGGGTTCGTGTCGCCGTGAGCCCAGTTTGTTCAATGAGGCAATTGGAGGTCTGAGTTAGCCTTTTTTGAAGATGGTTGCAGGTTACCGTTGAAATTGGAAAGTGACCGCTCAGACTTGTCTAAATAAGCGACCGAGTTTGACCTTGCCAACGTTGTGGGAAAAGCCGATGTGTTGCCATCGGCTCTTTGGGCTTTGACTTGGTTGATCGTATCAAACATTGTATGGTGAAAGCCGATTCGTTACTATCGGCTTTTGGAACGTTGACCTATTTGACTATCGGCAAAATCAAATTGGGGAGAAGCAAGCTTTGTTGATTCCAAAGATGGTTGTTTACAATGAAGCCGATTGCTTACAAAATGGGGATCTACTACTAGTACTACTACTTCCTAATCTAAAAGGCGGTGTCGTCGTCGTCGCCGTTGCCATTGCCGCCGCCATCTTCGCTATCATCGGCGCTGCTGCCGGCGTGGTCCTCACCGCTGCTGCTGAAGTTGTCAGCGGGGGCCTCCTCGTCCTCGTCCTCGTCGTCGGTGTCCTCGCTGGACCCGGCGCGGAAGCGCTTCACCGGCGGGTACTCGTCGGAGGAGGTGTTCTCCTCTGCTTCTTCCTCCTCATCGGAAGAGCCGATGTCCTCGCCCCAGGACATGGCGTCGTCGGCGCTCTCCGCCTCCAGTTCCCCGTCGACGAGGAGTTGGAGGTCTTCCTCGCCGTCGGTCATGGACTCGTCGTCCTCTGACTGGGCGGCGAAGTCCCAGTCTCTCTCGTCCCACCATTGTGGGGCGAGAGCTTCGTACGCCGCCATTGGCGGGTGCTCCGGCGTCGGCTCCCGGTTAACAGAGTCGGAGGATTGGAAGGAGAGGCCGGAGGTGTTGGAGGAAGAAGAGGAGGCCATGGCGGAGGAAGAGGATTTTTTGGCTATTAGAGAAGAATGAGGATGCAAATGGTTCGGATGGATTTAAATAAGGGGAATAGTGGAAGGTGGTTCAATGCCATAGCGGTTTTCGAGAATGTGGTGCCAGAGTTGTCAAAATCGTGCACTGCGGAGAAGTTGAGGAGGCGAGGCATCATGATGAGGAGGCGATATGACGGTTCTGCTCTGCAACGCGTGACCCGATGAAGAAAAAAAAACAGAGTGGTTTTGGAATTATTATTGCCAAAACCAGGGGGGCATGTGTTATCGCCACATTTTGGCCAGATAAGGAGACGGGCCGTAATCAAGATGGGCTTGGAGGCTGGATCGGCCTTGCGCGTGGATTTGGGCTAATTGCCCGTGTATCTGTATATTATGATAGAGTACGTTTCGGTTTAAACAAGAGATAGAGTTGTTAGGTTTATTCTAAAGATAGAAAGTCTCCGGACTATAAATATGTACCTAGGGTTATTGAGAAAGGAGGACGACTACGTTCACAACAAACACAATCTCGGTGCATCGCCACCCCTTGTTTCGAGGGTTTCTTTCAGGTAAGCGTCGTGCTGCCTAGATCGCATCTCGCGATCTAGGCAGCATCTGCTTATGTGTTATTTGGTGTTGCTCGTACTGAAGCCTTGTTGATGGCGAGTAATACTGTTATCATAGATCTGTTTGGGCTAGCATCGGTGCTTTCGGTTATGTTTGCTTAGTCATGCTGCCCCTAGAGATCTCGCTGCCTTTGCACCTATTTTGGGTGTAAGGGCAGCATCTTGCTTGATCTTTATTCAGTCGATTCAATCTGTCATAGTTGTTCCTTGTTCTCCAAGGATTAGTTTAATATCCGCATGGTCAGGCCTCACAAACGGGTTGAACGGTCCAGTAGTACGTAAGGATATGGTTTGCTAATTCGAGAGGAGTTGTTCCGGGAATTGACTCTACGTTGGTTTTTTGGCCTCCTCTAGGGTTAGTTTCTGTTATCTTTCGTATCTACCAGGCTCAATTACGTGTGGGATGTTCCAATTATGTGGTGAAAGCGTTAAACTGTCGTAGATCGATTTGACTTGTATTGATAAAGCAAAACCCCATGTTATCGTAGATCCAATGCAGATCCATGGGACAATCGGCTACCTGAGCCGATTCACAGGGAAACCTGAGAGCCGATCGAGGCTCGTATTTAATGTTTACATGTCTGCCATGCAGGAAACCAATCGAAGCAATCCATCACCTTCCTGATCAGGTATAGGTCAGGTGGCATGCCCTTGCATCAGCCAGGACGTGTGCCGGAGTTTTGCGGGCCGTTGCCCGAGGGACCAGGGCCCACCAGCAGTTCTGGGAGCCTCCCGGCTCTTCGTGTTGCTCGTCGCTGCTCGCCGGTGGGTTTTGACAGGCAACATTATTACCACGTTTGCTACTTATAATCGTCTATACCACTTGTATTTCACTATCTCTTCGCCGAACTAGTGCACCTATACATCTGACAAGTGTATTGGGTGTGTTGGGGACACAAGAGACTTTCTGTATCGTAATTGCAGGGTTGCTTGAGAGGGATAGCTTTGACCTCTAACCTCCCTGAGTTCGATAAACCTTGGGTGATCCACTTAAGGGAAACTTGCTGTTGTTCTACAAACCTCTGCACTTGGAGGCCCAACAAGTGTCTACAAGAATAGAAGTGCGTAGACATCACCCAACATAGTTGCAGAGGATCTACATGTGAACCAACATGCGCGTGGTGAGTCATGATGTTGACATGATCAGCAGCATACACATTAGTTTCTTGTAGTATCTATGCGACAAACATTTAGCCTCCATATACCATCGGGTCCCATAATACTCAACCCTTAAACAAACCACAAGACAAGGAACAATGCGATCTAGCAAGGTAGCGTGCTATGCTGGCGCGTGGGTGATGGCACCAGAAGATTCCTTGTGCGTGGTGAATGACCAGCCAGTTGGGAACCCCAAGAGGAAGGTATGATGAGTATAGCAGCTAGTTTTCCGTCAGTTAAGAAACCAAGGTTTATCGTTCTTGGAGAGGAGAGACAAATGACTAAAGGTGATGCGGACTGGCTTAGTAACACTCCAACAAGGGCGCCGTTTAACGATACTTGTTGACTCGTCTTCGGCCAGTAGCAACGCGGAACCTGCACACACACAACCAAGTACTTTGTTCCCAACTTATAATGAGGTTGTCAATCTCACCGGTTTGCTTGAAACAAAGGTTATGAGCGTATCGAGTGGAAAACAATAGAGTATGCGAGTAAAGTAAACAGTGCGAGTAAAGTAAACAGGTAATAGCAATATGATGGAAATAGGACCAGGGTCCACAGTTCACTAGTGGTGTCTCTCCATAAGATAAATAACACATGCTGGGTAAACAAATTACAGTTGGGCAATTGATAGAATAAAGATAAACGTGATATGTCAAGAAGATCACTATGAGATTTACTCTGGGCATTACAACAAAATACATAAACCGCCATCCAACTGCATCTATGACTAATAATCCACTTGTGGTGAATCAATCCGAGAACTCCACAAGTATTAAGTTGCGAACAACAGATAATTGCATTAAGCAAAGTGTGTAATGTAAACAAAGCATATGCCCTTGAGCATATGAATGTTGTTTTCTCCCTAGTAGCAACAGCACATCTACAACCTTAGAGGTTTCTGTCACTCCCCCAGGTTAAATAGAGGAATGAACCCACTATCGAGCATAAATACCCCCTCTTGGAGTCACTAGCAACTACTCGGCCAAGATAGCTACTAACAACGGAGAGCATGCAAGATCATAAACAACATAGAGATAACATAAGATAATATTCAGTACAGCAACTTAATCATAAACACCAATATTCATCGGATCCCAACAAACCAAACATGTAGAATTACATAACGGTGATCTCAATCATGTAGGGCAGCTCATGAGATCTAAACATGAAGCACATGGTGGAGAAGACAACCATCTAGCTACTGCTATGGACCCATAGTCCAAGGTAGACTACTCACTCATCGCTCCGGAGGCAAGCATGGCGATGAAGAAGACCTCCGGTGGCGATTACCCTCTCCGGTAGGGTGTCGGGAAGAGCTTCTAGACCCTCCCGATCTTCGGGTCGACGGCGGCGGCGGATCGCGATGTGTTCTAGAAAATTGATCGGGTACTTAGGTTTTTTCCGTCGGGGGGTCTTTATAGGCGAAGGGGCGATGTCAGAGGAGGGGCCAGGCCCCCTCACACCATGGCGGCGCGGCCAGGCCCCTGGCCGCGCCAGCCTGGCGTGTGGGGCCCTGGTGGCCCCCCTCCTACTCTTCTTCGGATCTCTGGAAGCTTTCGGGTAAAATAAGACTTTAGGAACTTGTTTCGTCCAATTCCGAGAATATTTCCTGTGTATCACTTCTGAAACACAAAAACAGCAGAAAACAGGGAACTAGCACTGTGGCAACTCGTTAATAGGTTAGTTCCAGAAAATGCATAAAAGTGCCACGAAGTGTAATGAAACAATAGGCAAATGGTGTAAAAACAAGCATGGAGCATCAAAAATTATAGATACGTTGGAGACGTATCAAGCATCCCCAAGCTTAACTCCTGCTCGTCCTCGAGTAGGTAAGTGATAACAAAAGAATAATTTTTGAGGTGACATGCACCTACACAATCTTGATCATCTATGTAAGCATTTGTGAGCTGGGATCATAAGAACTTAAAACATGGGCATGAAAGATATAATCTTGACAATAAGAACTTAGCAACCATGTTGTAAGCATGAAAATGAACACAAACAAAAGATCATGAAAATAAAACAATGAAAGTCAAACGTGTGTTCAAATCATAAGGAAAAACATACAAATGTTTTCAGCTTGTCCTTCAAAGAGAGCAAAACATAAATGCATAGGACACCTTCAAGTTTAAGAGGGCGACTAGATACAAATAATTTAAGAACAAGTGAAACCAACAATATGAATCAATCAATGAAATTTGGGACAATGCATATTACACTAAGAATGACAACTATGATCTCTTAATGGTGCATAAAGAAAGAAGGTGGTGACTCAACATAAAAGTAGAAGAAAGGCCCTTCGCAGAGGGAAGCAGTGATTGCAAGTTTTATAACCTTCAAAAATTATGATACTTACCGGCTTTGAGCTCTCATTGCCCCCATCATAAGCATCTTGAATGGTTAAAGTTAATGCGAGAACAATTATGATGCATATGCTTGACAAATTATAAGTTGAAAACCTCGTGCCCCATGAATACGAGTACCCAAACCTCATGCTACTTTACTTAGAGTCCCAAGCAAGGCTCTTGTCATTGTAAGTATATGCATATCATTGAGAACCGCCAATGGGGTACCTCCGTGCCCGATGACATGGAACAAGCCCACACCAAAATGATAGGACAAGCAGACAATGAACACCTTGACATCTCTTTTATTTGCCTTTTGTTTAGCTTTTTATTGTGAGATGCATCGTCGAATGTTCACCATGGGTATGCTACAAATTTCCACCATGAATTATGCATGGCTTAGTTTAGCGGCCCGGCGTTTCCCTAACACATATACAAACTCCATGATCCCCACAAGATTCCCAATTCATTTCACACCGCGGGCATCCATAAACAAAAGATCACGATATCAACTCAGATAAGAAGTGCAATGTTGAAAGCTTGCCCATGACTGCATGGCTGGGCTAGTCTCCAACTTACAACTTGCAAGCATAACAACTCAACATAAGAGACCACAATGTCAAATTTTTAAGAACAGGAAAAAGTAAAGTGTGCCTTCCGGTTCGTGAGAGCTTTACTGACCGAATTTCGCATAACACTGGTAAGAGTTTAATTTGAAGAGAAAATAAAAGAAAGTCAAATTTACTTAGAATAGCAAATTGCTAGTAGGTATGTATGGTGGACACTTTGGAAAACTTTGGCTTTTAGGAGTTGGATGCACGAGTAGAGCTCATACTCAGTACAAGGCGAGGGCTAGCAAAAGACTGGGAGCGACCAACTAAGAGAGCAATAATGGCCATAATCATGCAAAGCGACAAAGTGACATTAAAAGAAGCATAAGATGGCATCAAAAGTCAAAAACTAAATGATTATGAAGGCTATTAGCGACTTTGTAAGAGTCTAACATGTGTGAGCATGCGCCAAGTCAACCCAAATAAAGCATCAAGGAGAAAACCAAAATAATGCTTCCATACAATAAAAACAACGCATGATTTTTTTTTCAAAGGCTCATTAAGCAATCTCAGTTATTTGAGACAAGTCATGCTACAGCAAAACCACTAAGCATACTATCAAAAAGACATCAAGCATGACATGAAAAATCCTAAGCCGCAGTCTACACAAGCTCCTTCTTGTACCACTATTTTGCACAAAGCTTTTTCTCTTTTCCAACACCATTTGAAATTTTTAAAGACACCTCTTTTGATGAAAACCAATAAAGATCAGAGGAAAAAATACACCTTGATGAAAAGATATGATAAGGTCTGAACGCAAATCAAGGCGAAAATGAAAACCAAAAGCAGTAGCAGAAAAAGAAGAACACCCGGTGAAATTGTAAGAATGAAAAACTGAGTGTTCTTGGCAAATGAAAACGAGTACATCTCCTCCAAAAGAAATTTGTTGGGGTCCAACCATTTATTGCAGCAAACAAACAAACTAAAATAACTAAGAAAACTAAAACAACTGACGCTCCAAGAAAAACACATAGTGCATGAAGCAATAAAAATATAGCGTCTTGAAAGGTGACCTGATTTTTGCCGATGAAGAAGGGGTGCCTCGGGGGCATCCCCAAGCTTTGACGCTTGTACTTCTTGGATATTTCTTGGGGTGGTGGGCATCCCCAAGCTTGAGCTTTTGTCCATTCTTCAACTCATCTCATCATTCTCCAATCCCTACACTTGAAAACTTCCTTCATACAAAACTAAACACAATTCTATTAGCAACATTAGTGCAAGCATAACATATAATCAATCCTCTTTTTGCTTCAGGTTTCAACTCAAAACCACCACATATATAGCAAATACAACTGTAGCAACCTCCCCAAAAGTTCCATGATCAAAAGAACTCAAAAGAAAGCGATAAAGTGGCAAACACAAATATTGGCAGAAATCTATCAAAACTGAACAGCTGACAAAGGTCGAATTTTTTAGGGGTTTTCTGTTGCTCAAATCAAAAAGTGTTCAACTAACAAAAGTTTGGATATAAGCTGGGGCATATGCACAATAAATCGTAGGTCCAAAAGATATACAGAGAATTTATACGAATTTTTACGGTGCAGCACCGAAAACAGTTTCAGGACAGCAACATCCCCAAATCTTTACCTCACTCGAATTAGAGGCTTTTCTTGGCACAAAAACAAAATAAACAAGATAAGGAGCGGTCATTACAGTAGTAATGACTTCCAAGACTCAAATAAAAGAAAAAGTACTGAAAGTAAAAACATTGGGTTATCTCCCAAGAGTGCTTTTCTTTAACGCCTTTGAGCTAGGCGCAGAAAATTGCGAATCAAGTAACATCAAGTGATGAAGCATCAAGCTCATAATTTGCTCTAAGAATAGAGTCAAAAAGTAATTTATTTATTTTCCTAGGGAAGTGTTCCATACCTTTCTTTAGTGGGAATTGATATTTGATAGTGCCTTCCCTCATATCAATGATAGCACCTACAGTTCGAAGAAAGGGTCTTCCCAAAATAATAGGACCTGAAGCATGGCATTCAACGTCCATAACAAGAAAATCAACTGGAACAAGGTTATTGTTAACCACAATAAGAACATCATTAATTCTTCCCAAAGGTTTCTTCTTAGCAACATCAGCAATAGGAACATCAAAATAACATTTTTCAAGCGGTGGTAAATCAAGCATGTCATAAATCTTTCTAGGCATGATAGAAATACTAGCACCTAGATCACATAAAGCATGACAATCAAAACCATTAACATGCATATCAATGATGGGTTCCCAACCATCTTCTAACTTCTTGGGAATAGAGGCTTTTTGCTTCAACTTTTCATCCCTAATTTTTATGAGAGCATTGGTAATATGCTTAGTAAAAGCAATATTTAAAGAACTAGCATTGGGAGTCAAAGCAAGCTTTTGCAAGAACAAAATTACTTCATATATATTGCAGCCATCAACATCAAAATCATTAAAAGAAGTAGAGCTATCATCTCCCACACTCCGAAAAATTTCAGCACTCTTTTGAGAAAAAGTTTTGGCAGTTTTAGGATTTTTAACACAAGGAGTGGGAGTTTTCTCTACACCAATCAAAGTAAGAGGATTGCTAGCATTAGGAGCAACATCATTAGAGGTAGTAATGGTACATACCTTCATTTATCTAGCCTTCTCATCTTCTCTTTCCCACCTGGCATGCAATTCCGCTAACAATCTAATATTTTCATCAATTCCAACTTGAATAGCATTAGCGGTAGCAAAACCATTGTTCTCTTTCACATCATTAGGCAACACTTTTAATTTCAGAAGTTCAACATCATGAGCAAGGCTATCAACTTTAGAAGCAAGAATATCAATTTTGCCTAACTTTTCCTCAACAGACTTGTTAAAAGCAGTTTGCTTACCGATGAAGTCCTTGAGCATTACCTCAAGCTCGGAGGGCGCGGGCCTAGTGTTGTTGTAGGAATTACCATAAGAGTTACCATAACCATTACCATTGGTAGAAGGATACGGCCTATAATTGTTACTAGCAAAATTGTTCCTATAAGCATTGTTGTTAAAATTATTGTTTCTAATGAAATTCACATCAACATGCTCTTCTTGAGCAACCAGAGAGGCCAAAGGAACATTATTAGGATCAACATGAGTCCTATCATTAGCAAGAATAGCCATAATGGTATCAATCTTATCATTCAAGGAAGAGGTTTCCTCAACAGAATTTACCTTCTTACCTTGTGGAGCTCTCTCGGTGTGCCATTCAGAATAATTTACCATCATGTTGTCGAGTAGCTTTGTTGCGGCGCCCAAGGTAAGGGACATAAAAGTGCCTCCAGCAGCTGAATCAAGTAGGTTCCTTGAAGAAAAATTCAGTCCTGCATAAAAAGTTTGGATAATCATCCAAGTAGTCAGTCCATGAGTGGGGCAATTCTTTATCATAGATTTCATTCTTTCCCAAGCTTGAGCAACATGTTCATTATCAAACTGAGTAAACTTCATAATATTGCTACGCAAGGATATAATCTTAGCAGGAGGATAGTATCTACCAATAAAAGCATCCTTACACTTAGCCCATGAATCAATACTATTCTTAGTCAAAGACAGCAACCAATCTTTAGCTTTTCCTCTCAAAGAAAAAGGAAACAACTTGAGCTTAATAATATCACTATCAACATCCTTATATTTCTGCATCTCACATAGCTCAACAAAATTGTTGAGATGAGCTACAGCATCTTCAGTACTAGCACCAGAAAATTGCTCTTTCATAACAAGGTTCAACAAAGCAGGCTTAATCTCAAAAAAAATTGCAGCAGGAGCAGGTGGCTTAATAGGAGTGCAGATAAAATCACTATTGTTTGTGCTAGTAAAGTCACACAACTTGGTGTTTTCAGGATTGGCCATTTCAGCAAAACGAAAGTAAACAAGTAAAAACAACTACCAAGGATTCTAATTTTTGTTTGGGTTTTTGATATAAAACGATGCAGGTAAAATAAATAGAGTAAAGCAAAACAATAAAACAAAGTAAAGGATATGCGTGCGAAAACTCCCCTCGCAGAAGTCTTCTACTTCCTCCTCGGCAACGGCGCCAGAAAATTAGCTGCTGGCGCGTGGGTGATGGCACCAGAAGATTAGCTGCTGGCGCGTGGGTGATGGCGCCAGAAAATTAGCTGCTGGCGCGTGGGTGAATGACCAGCCAGTTGGGAACCCCAAGAGGAAGGTATGATGAGTATAGCAGCTAGTTTTCCCTCAGTTAAGAAACCAAGGTTTATCGTTCTTGGAGAGTGAAAGGGCATTTCCCTAATAAATGTATTTTGGTGTTTGTTAACAACATTTGGTGATTTAACCATGCTATTAAAGTTCTGCAGATTTTCTAGGTTATTTCAGGATCTCGCGGAGGTGCACCCCAAAAAGGTAGAAAAGATCGGAGCCCGTAGTCCAGTAGTGGAGTTAGGGCTTAGTTGTCTTGTAGGGTGCTTCGCGAAGGTGGAAATGGTGGAGAGGAGATCCATGAAGTGCTGCTGTTGCTTCTTCTAGGGCGGAGACTCCGGCCCTGGTGGCCGGAGACTCTGGCCTAGGGATTCGCCCTAGCAATCCTCCCAGTTGGACAGTTCAGATGCTCTCCCGGAGTTGGGCCGAAGACTTTCTGTCTCTGGCCAGAGACTCCGGGTGGGCCGGAGACTCCGGTCCCTAGGGGCCGGAGACTCCGGTCTGTCTGGCTGGGTCCTGGATTGCTAAGGCTTGGACGAGTCAGTGACCAGGCCGGAGTTGGGCCGGAGACTTCTGTCTCTGGCCAGAGACTCCGACCCTGGAGTCACTTAGGGCGGAGACTCCGGCCCTCCTGGCCGGAGACTCCGGCCCTAGTCGTCCAGCAACGGCTACATTTCGTGGAGGACTATATAAAGCCTTCTTCTACCTCAAGAAGGGGCTGCGGCTTCCACTCTCTCTCCTCCATTGTTCCAAAGCTTCAAAGCACTAGATCTCTCTCCCTAGCCAATAGAACTCAAAGCCCTTTTGGGATTTGAGGGAGAAGACCTAGATCTACACTTCCACCAAGGCGATTTGATTTCCCCCCTCTCTTTGTTGAGGGGCTTGTAACTTGTGTGCTCATCGGATTCCTAGCCGGAAGAAGCCGTCCTCCAAGCTTAACTTTGTGTGTAAGAGCTTGGTGGGCCTATTGGGAGCCTCCAATTGAGTTGTGGAGCTTGCCCCAATACTTTGTGTAAAGGTATCATGCCGCCTTCAAGGGCATCGCTTAGTGGAGCGTGAACTCGCCTTTGTGGCTTGTTCACCGGAGAATAGGGTGAGCCTTTGTGGCGTTGGTGGCCTTTGTGGCACCACACCTCTCCAACATAGACGTACTTCCCGTAACAAGGAAGAAACTACGGGAATACATCCTTGTGTCTTCGTGTCTCCATTGCGGTTACCTCTATCCTTTACTAGTACCTTTACTTATATTGTTATTGCTAGCTTGCTTGTCACTCTAGGTAAATTCACTTAGTAGCACATCTAGAGAATTTACCTTCTTGTCTAGCCTTAACTTGAAAAGAAGTAAAAATTTGGGTAGCTCCTATTCACCCCCCCCCTCTAGTCGCTCATACGATCCTTTCAATTGGTATCAGAGCGTGGTCTCTTATTCGGGCTTAACCGCCTAAGAGTTTGAGCAACTATGGATGGGGATAAGAGTAAAGAAACTCCTCCCGAAGATACTCCTCCATCTATCTCTTCCTCTTCAATCTCACGTGAGGAGCATTTGGCGTCCTTGGACACAATGCAAACCACCATGAGATTGGAGATGAAGGCTATGTTTGAGGAATATTTTGGAAGAAAACCTTCCGGGCCCACCGACCCAAACACCACACCTATTGTGGAACTCTCCTTGGCTAAGCTGAAGCCACCTAACAATGGCTCCACCTCTGCCGAGAATAAAGGTGACCCTCCTAAGGAAAATGATGGTCCGGCAAAGGGTGCTTACATTCCACCCCCTAACACTTACTCCCCTCCGCCGGTCCATTATCCTATGCCACACATTAACAACATGGGATCTCCACCTAAGCTTGATTCTCGCAATTTTATTAAATGGCAAGGTCTAATGAAATCTCATATTTCTAGCTCTTCTACTCATTTGTGGAGGGTCATGCAAAATGGCTTTGCACCTCATGATCCTCTCAATTTGACTGGAAGGGAAGAAGTTGATGAGCAACTCAATGCCACCGCCAAGCATCTCCTTCAACAAGCCGTACCGGATACTCATGCGGTACACATCAACAACTTGAGCACCGCCAAGGAAGTATGGGACTATCTCACTATGCTCTTCATTGGGAATGAGATTATTCGGTCCTCCAAGTTTGATGAGCTCAAGAGTGAAGAGAGGGATTTCATTATGCGTGACAATGAGACTCCCGATGAGATGTATCAAAGGATCTTGGCTCTTGCAACGGCCTTGACCGGGTTTGGGTGCAAAGACAATGGTGATGACTATATCAAGCGTATGTTCATTACCTCCATCAACCCAAGAGAACCCATGCGGTCCGAGATAATCCGTTCAAGACCGGATTTTGGGAGTATGCCCTCAAATGAAATTCTTTGCGAGTTCACCGCCTTGTCTATCTTGAAGAAGAACGCAGAAGAGACTAGAGCTCGTGTTCTTGCCGGACAAGGAGTTCACAATCTTGCTCTCAAGGCCAAGGTGGTGTCCAAGCAAGGTGAAGGAGAATAAGAAATATATAAAGAAGAGTGTTGGTCTCCGGAAGATCTCAAGTTTGCACTCCATGAACACTTGGCTCTCAATGCAAATGCTTTTTGGGATGCCAACAAGCACAAGACGAAGGGATCCAAGTTCAAATCCTTTCCAAGGAAGGGTGGTGACTCTAAAGTGAGGCATTGCTATAATTGTGGAGGAATCAAGCACTTCATCGCCGAATGTCCTTATGAGAACAAGGAGGACAATGAAGGCCGGCTCATCCCCAAGCGCCGGTCATCAAAGTTCTATCCATCCAAGAAGCATGTGAACAAGGACAACAAGAAGAAAGGGGAAAGGGTGTTGGTGGTTCATGAGGAGTATGACTCCGGGTCCGATGATGATGACTCCGTTGATGAAGAGAATGGAGAAGTGGCCGCCATTGCCATTGTCTCCACTCCACCTACATCCCTCTTCAACTCACAAAATGAGAACACCACCATCACCACCCACAAGTGTCTTATGGCCAAGGCCTCGGAGGTAACCTCATCACCTACTCCTTCATCATCTCATTCCGATTCTACTTCTATGGATGATGTGAGTAGTCTTAAGATTAAGAAAGAACTAGTTTCTTGTGATGAATTTATTGCTAACATGAAGGGGCCAACCAAGATATACTTTGAGACACTAATGTGTGAAATTGGTGATGCCCATGACACTATCAAGGAGAAGGAGGAGTTGGAAAGATTAGCCGCCGATGATATTGGCTCTCTATCAATTGAGCTCGAAGAAGAGCAAAACTTGAGAGTCTCTTTAGAGGAGAAATTGTTGGGACTAGAAGAGTCTCATAATCTAATCTTGTCAAAACTCACTAAAGAACGTGACCATGCTCTTGCTATGGTCAAGTTGCTTAAAAAGGAGAAAGTTGAATTTGACGTTGGTCATAATGATCTTCGTGAGAAGCTTGAGAAGCTTGAAGAAGCCCACAAGGCTTTGGAAGGCAAATTCTCGCATCTCACCAAGATTCGTGAACAACTTCAAATTCAACTAACTATTGAACAATCTAAAGTCCCACCAATGCAAGTTATTGAAGTTCCTTGTTCTTCTAACTCTATTTGTGATCATAGTGATATCATTGAGGAGAACAATAGGTTGAAGGCCGATCTTGCTATGGGCCTTGCTACTTGTATTCAAGGAGAGAAGAATCTCAATGATCTCTTGAACAATCAAAGATTGTTCAAGGGAAAGGAGGGCCTCGGATTTGTTGCCGAGTCCTCAAAGAAAGGGGATCTTTGTTTGGTGGCCATGCCCTCAAAGAAGAAGAAGAATAAGAAGAACAAGAAGAAGGCAAAGCCTGCTGCTGCTCCTACTCCTCATGTCCCCTTTGATATTTGTTACACCGAGGAGGAGTGGGAGGAGCTGAATGGAAAGAAGAAAATCGAGGAGACCGGAGTCTCCGGGTCAAAGGTTCCGGAGTCTCCGGTTAGTTCATCTACCCCGGAGTCTCCGCTCCCAAAGGCCGGAGTCTCCGGCCCTTCTCACAATAATTTTGCAGGAAAATATAACCATCATTATGTTCTTCTTAGGGATTATTATGGTGATGTCTATGCTAAATATGTTGGTCCCTATGATGGTTACATTGAATATGCTATTTGGGTACCTAAGATTCTTGTGACTAACAAAAGAGGACCCATTCAAAAATGGGGACCTAAAACCAAGAATTAATCTCTTGTAGGACATTGCTTCCGGAGGAGGAAAATGGATTATTGATAGTGGTGCCACAAGCCACATGACCGGAAGCAAAGATATTGTGGAAGATCTAAAGCCAAATACTTCAAATGTCACGGTCTCATATGGTGATAAGTCATCCTCTAAGGTACTTGGTTTCGGTAAGGTGGTGATCACTCCAGACGTGTCCCTAGTGAATGTCATGCTTGTCGAAACCATTGGTTTTAATTTACTTTCTGTTCATCAACTTGCTACTATGGGCTATGCCACATATTTTGATGTTGATATTGTGGTCGTCATGTGGAGTAAGTCTCTCAAGGTTGCCTTTGTTGGGTATGTCGAAAATGGCTTGTATGTGGTGGACTTCTCGGAGAAACCCACTACGGCCGCGATATGCCTAATTGCTAAGGCCGACGTGGGATGGCTTTGGCATCGCCGGTTAGCCCACGTCAATATGAGAGCTTTGCAAAATCTCTACACCGGCGGCCACATACTCGGACTAAAGGATGTTTCTTTTGCCAAAGATCATGTTTGTAGGGCATGTATTGAAGGGAAGATGCATGAAACAAGCCATCCGAGCAAGACTATTATCTCTTCCAAAAGGTGCTTGGAGCTCCTTCACATGGACCTCTTTGGACCTCCCACTTATGCAAGTCTTGGTGGCAAGAAGTATTGCTTGGTGATTGTCGATGACTATTCAAGATATACTTGGGTTTATTTCTTTGAGTTCAAGAGTGAGACCCAACAAACCGTCAAAGACTTTTCCACCGAAGTTGAGCGTCAATTCAATACCACCATATTGACTATAAGAAGTGACAATGGCACCGAGTTCAAGAACTACTCCCTAAATGAGTTTCTTAGTGATGCGGGAATCAAACATCAATATTCCGCTGCATATACCCTGCAACAAAATGGAGTTGCCGAGAGGAAGAACCGGACTCTTATGGATGCGGCAAGAACTATGTTGGCGGAGTTTAAGTCTCCATACAACTTTTGGGCCGAAGCTATTAATACCGCATGCCATGCCACCAACCGGCTTTATCTCCGCAAGAACTTGAACAAGACTCCATATGAAATTCTTACCGGGCAAAAGCCCAACATCAAGTACTTCCGGGTATTTGGTTGTAAGTGTTTCTATCTCAAGAAAGGTGTTCGTTTGTCAAAATTTGATTCTAAAGCTATAGAGGGTATCTTTGTTGGTTACTCCACGGACTCACATTCCTATAGGATCTATAGCAAGTCCACCGGGCATGTTATAGAGACTTGTAATGTGAGGTTCGATGAAGATAATGGTTCCTTTGTGGGACAAAGTGGTGTTCGTGATGTAGGTGACGAAATTCCTCCCAAAGCCATAAGAAGAATGGGTGTCAGATTCTTCCGGCCCATTGAGGGACACCTTTTGGCCGAAGGAGAAGGACAATGCTCTACACAAGTGGATCCTTCACCTGCTGAACACCCACAGGACATTGACCAAAGACAAGCTGCGCACCCTCAACCTCAAGATCATCCCACCGAGCAATCTTGCCCGGAGTCTCCGGCCCCTGTGGTCCAGACTCTCCGGCCTATACCAGAGTCTCCGGGTATGGATACTGGAGTCTCCGGGGGTGATCAAGGCCTTGATGAAGATCCTTCGGAATTCCGTGGCTATGGGCCACTTGATGATCAAGGCAATCCAACTGGTCAAGGCGAGGACCAGAACAGTGATTATGAAGATGATCAAGTAGTCTCTCAAGAATCTCCTCTTGAGGCTCGCACTCGCCGTGAGAAGAAGCTTGAGTCCATTCTTCGACAAAGAAGCATATCCTTGGAAAATGTTGTTGGGAGTGTTCGTAAAGGTGTCTCCACAAGGAGGCAACTTTCTAACTTTAGCTCTCATCATGCTTTTGTCTCATGTGTAGAACCCAAGAAAGTTTATGAGGCGCTTGAGGATACGGATTGGCTTGATGCCATGCATGATGAACTCAACAACTTCGAGCTCAACAAAGTGTGGACTCTAGTAGAAAGACCCAAAGATTGTCGTAATGTCATTGGGACCAAGTGGATCTTCAAGAACAAGCAAGATGCAAATGGCATTGTCATTCGTAACAAGGCAAGATTGGTGGCTCAAGGTTTCTCCCAAGTTGAGGGTATTGACTTTGGTGAAACTTTTGCTCCCGTTGCCCGTCTTGAATCCATTCGCATCTTACTTGCATATGCATCTCATCATAACTTTAAACTTCAACAAATGGATGTTAAAAGTGCATTTCTCAATGGTCCCTTAAATGAATTGGTTTTTGTGAAGCAACCCCCGGGTTTTGAAAACCCTAAGTTTCCTAACCACGTTTACAAACTTGATAAGGCGCTCTATGGGCTCAAACAAGCCCCACGTGCGTGGTACGAGCACCTTAAAGAGTTGTTGGTTGATCGTGGTTTTGAAATTGGGGTGATCAATCCCACTCTTTTTACTAAGAAGGTCAATGGGGAGCTTTTCATTTGCCAATTATATGTTGATGATATTATATTTGGTTCTACTAACAAAGCTTTCAATAATGAGTTTGCCAAGCTCATGACTGACAAGTTTGAGATGTCTATGATGGGGGAGCTAGAGTTCTTCCTTGGATTTGAAGTCAAACAATTGAAGGGAGGGACTTTTGTGAACCAAGCCAAATATACCCAAGACATGCTCAAGAGGTTCGAGATGATTGGAGTCAAAGGTGCAAAGACTCCCATGCCAACAAAGGTTAATCTTGATCTCGATCCTAATGGTAAAGAAGTGGATCAAAAACTTTATAGATCTATGATTGGTTCCTTGATTTACCTTTGTGCATCTAGACCGGACATTATGTTAAGTGTGGGAGTTTGTGCACATTTTCAAGCCGCACCAAAAGAAAGCCACTTGGTGGCGGTCAAGAGAATCTTTCGATATTTAGTGAATACCCCTAACTTTGGTCTTTGGTATCCAAAGGGAGCAAGTTTTGATCTTGTAGGTTACTCGGATTCGGATTGGGCGGGAGACAAAGTGGAACGGAAATCAACCTCCAGGGCTTGCCAATTTCTTGGTAGGTCTTTGGTGTGTTGGTCATATAAGAAACAAAATTGTGTGTCTCTCTCTACCACCGAAGCCGAATATGTAGCCGCGGCTAGTTGTTGTGCACAACTCTTATGGATGAGGCAAACTTTGAAGGATTACGGTGTCATTTTTGACAAAGTGCCTCTTTTATGTGATAATGAAAGTGCAATCAAGATCGCTCATAACCCGGTGCAACACAACAAGATGAAGCATATTGAGATTCATCATCATTTCATTCGGGATCATGTCAACCGTGGAGATATTGATCTATCTTATGTTGGCACTAATGAGCAACTTGCCGATATATTCACGAAGCCTCTTGATGAAGCAAGATTCCGGGAATTGAGGCATGAACTAAATATCATTGATTCAAGCAATGTGGCTTGAGCTAGGTGCATTTACTCCCATACTCTAACTTGTGTGTTGTTCTAGATGTGGGCATGGAAATAGGGGGAGTGCGGTCCTAATTGATTGGACTATCCCTCCCCCCATAACGCCAATAGTAAGCGTATTGTTCTATCTTGTTATTTGTGACATTCTTGAGTTTAATCGATGAGTCTAGGTTTTGGGCCCAAGATATATCTTCGCGGTACCATACCTATATACTCATACATGGTGGCCTTTTGGTCACCAACCTCCCTAGTGGAGGAGTTTCCCATTTGATTTTATTGTCTTATTTCTTTATGGGAACATGCTCATGTTTGGTCTTATTTGATTTTATTTGCATGTTTGCAAACATGAGCATTTTGTACCACACAGTGACTATGTCTCCATCCCAAGCCTATCTCATCCTCAAACATACTTAAACTCTAAATGGCATGTCCTTTTTCACCATAAATGTGATCTTGACAATGGGGGGCCAGAGACTCCGGGGTTTACAGCCCGGAGACTCCGGTGGGCCGGAGACTCCGGCCGGGGCAGTTTCGAATCAATATCTAGGGCATGGGGTGGGGAAGAACGGTTCATTCTTCCCCATCCACCCCCGTGCCCCTGCTCTCCCCCTGCCGCCCCCATTGTCCTAGATCGCCCCCGGAGCCTCCCCAAGCTTCGGGATCCACCGTGCCACCGGCAAAACAAGTTCTTGGAGGTGTGGGATCAATCCCACCGATCGATTTTGTGCCATGGACTCCGGTAAACTTGCCCTCAATCTCCTCCATCTAGTTCTCCCTAGATCTATGAGATTTGCATGTTTCCCTTAGTTTGATATGGTGTACTACCTTCTAGTGGCTATCAATCATCTTCTTAGCAACTCTATTGTGGATTTTGCACTCGATTTGTTCAAATGTGGTCTCCTAGGCTCGGGCTCCTGCATCCAACCGGAGACTCCGGCCCCTGTGGCCGGAGACTCTGGCCTGGACGCAAAGTCTTCGGTTTTGGCCGGAGACTCCGGCCTGAGTCCCCGGAGACTCTGGCTAGATCAGGCCTGAGTGCACTAAGTCACAACATAGTTGCTTACTTTTTTGATTCTAGGACATGTCACCTCAACCTTGCTATCTTCCTCACTCATTCACAGGTGCAGGTGGTTCTCGGAAACCGGCCGCTCACAGCAAGGACAAGTTGGTTGTCAATCCCGCCACAGGGGCTCTTGCTCAGAGGTCAGTCATTGCTCAGCAAGCTAGGGATGCTAAGAAGCTCAAGACAAGGATGGCTGAGGAGGAACGAGCTGAGGCAGCTAAGAAGGTCAAGTTCGATAGCCTTGTGACTTTGGAAGGGCTGTCGTCATCTGAATTTGTTGAGATGAGGAAGAGGGACATGTACACTCTCCCGCGGAACTCTCGTGACCGTTGCTTTGTCCGCAAAGAGCAAGAGCTGATCATGAAGGAATTCTATGCTTCTCTCAAGAAGTATCCGGTTTGCCCTCAGACGGTCATGGACTTCTCTCATTTTGCCAAGTACAGTGCATATTTTGGAGAGGCCGTGTGGATCACTCGCAAGCTTGGGCTCCATCCACTCATGAAGATTCAAGAGCCCTATAACATCACTTTGATCCATCAGTTCTTTGCTACCTTGGTTCTTGGGGATGGTGAGGAGATCCCCATGACTTGGATGACCGGAGAAGAGGTTTGTCACTCCAACTTCATGGACTTTGCTGCTCTCCTTGGGTATGAGTTTCGTGGTGCTACTACTCCTAGTGGCATGAGGATGCATGTGGATGGGGAGTACTATGAGAAGAAGAAGCTTGCTCCTCTCTACACCGGGGATGACAAGAAGATTGTCATTGGGGGCACCCTTGGGCTATCCAAACGGTCCAACATCTTGCTCCGAATATTCTGGGCCTCCATTGCCCCTCAAGCCGGTAACTTTGATGCTATTTGTGGGGCCTTGGTGAATCTCTTGGCCTACTCACATGAAGTCTATTGCAAAGGGGAGACCACACATGTTGAGCCACTTGATGTGATGGATTTCATTCACAAGGAGATCAATGATTGCATTCTCAACAAGAAGACTCCTCTTTATGCCCCCTTTATCATGAAGCTCATCCATGCTCAACAACTCAACCTTCCTCTTCTCACGGTAAACCTTGTGAATCACAAGGTTGTGAAGCTTCAACGCAAAGAACCCACCGGTCACTCCAAGGAACCATTTGCTCCGGTGAGAGGTGAAGATGATGATGCCTTTGCCGAAGGAGTTTCAACTAGAAGGGGCCCAAGGATGAAGCATGCTAGCAATGCCGGCTCTAGCTCCAACAATGAGTTTGGGCAAGAATTTAAGAAGCTCAATTGGTTCCAAAGGAATGTGCTTTGCATGAATGTGGACATCCATCACAAGCAATATGAGAGCTACATTGCCCAAAAGCATTTGAATGACAATCAACAAGTTCTTCACAAGGCTTTTCGGAAGTCTCAACCGGACTATGTGGAATCACCTCCTTCCTCTTCATCATCTGGCACTCACTCCTATGGCAAGTGGAGCAAGGGTCTGACTGACTGGCAAGCCTTTGAGGAGGTCACCTCTGGCACCTCCAATGTGCGTCATGGCAAGAAGCCCATGGCTTCTGATGATATTGAAGAAGGGGATGAGTACTTCGATGCCGGTTCCGAGGACGAGCCCGAGGATGAAGACGATGAGTGATCTCATGGGCGTGTAGCATCGCTCTTTTCCCTTTTTGGTGTCTCGATGCCAAAGGGGGGAGAAGTAGCTCTATTAGGATGTCTTCGTTGGGATTTGCCATAGGTTGGTTTATTTGGATTTGCATTTCATTTGCTTTGGTCGAGACACAACTTCATGGACTTTCATGTTGTGTCTCATCTATCTTAGTGTTGAACTATCGTGTGTGTGGTACGGTATTATGTTTGTGAGACTTAAGTACCTCTATTGCTAGTAAGACTATTATTAATGTGTGCTATCTTGTTAGTCTTACTCATATGCTTATGGTTAGTCTCATGTATTATTACTTGCTCTTGGTATAATTGTGAAATATATAGGGGGAGTGATGATCCTTACTTGTGTGACTCATGTTCAAATGCAAATGGTGTTGTGCACACAAGTAGGGGGAGCTTTGGCTATATATTTTATTTTATTGTGCTTATATCTTGCAAATCCATATGTTGTCATCAAACACCAAAAAGGGGGAGATTGAAAGGGCATTTCCCTAATAAATGTATTTTGGTGTTTGTTAACAATATTTGGTGATTTAACCATGCTATTAAAGTTCTGCAGATTTTCTAGGTTATTTCAGGATCTCGCGGAGGTGCACCCCAAAAAGGTAGAAAAGATCGGAGCCCGTAGTCCAGTAGTGGAGTTAGGGCTTAGTTGTCTTGTAGGGTGCTTCGCGAAGGTGAAAATGGTGGAGAGGGGATCCATGAAGTGCTGCTGTTGCTTCTTCTAGGGCGGAGACTCCGGCCCTGGTGGCCGGAGACTCTGGCCTAGGGATTCGCCCTAGCAATCCTCCCAGTTGGACAGTTCAGATGCCCTCCCGGAGTTGGGCCGGAGACTTTCTGTCTCTGGCCAGAGACTCCGGGTGGGCCAGAGACTCCGGTCCCCAGGGGCCGGAGACTCCGGTCTGTCTGGCTGGGTCCTGGATTGCTAAGGCTTGGACGAGTCAGTGACCAGGCCGGAGTTGGGCCAGAGACTTCTGTCTCTGGCCGGAGACTCCGGCCCTGGAGTCACTTAGGGCGGAGACTCCGGCCCTCCTGGCCGGAGACTCCGGCCCTAGTCGTCCAGCAACGGCTACATTTTGTGGAGGACTATATAAAGCCTTCTTCTACCTCAAGAAGGGGCTGCGGCTTTGATACGTCTCAAACGTATCTATAATTTTTGATGCTCCATGCTTGTTTTTACACCATTTGCCTATTGTTTCGTTACACTTAGTGGCATTTTTATACATTTTCCGGAACTAACCTATTAACGAAGTGCCACAGTGCCAGTTTCCTGTTTTCTGCTATTTTTGTGTTTCAGAAGTGATACACAGGAAATATTCTCAGAATTGGACGAAACAAGTTCCTGAAGTCATATTTTACGGGGAAGCTCCCAAACATCCGAAGACCTGACGGAGGGGGGCCACGTGGCCCCCACACACAGGGGCGGCGCGGCCACCCCCCTGGCCGCGCCGGGCCCACGTGAGGGGCCGTGGTCCCTCCTCTGACATCGTCCTTTCGCCTATATATACCCCCTGATGAGAAAAACCTAAGCCCCCGATCAGTTTTCCAGAATACATCGCGATCTGCCGCCGCCGTCGACCCGAAGATCGGGAGGGTCCAGAAGCTCTTCCCGGCACCCTGCCGGAGAGGGGAATCGCCACCGAAGGTCTTCTCTTCATCGCCATGCTTGCCTCCGGAGCGATGAGTGAGTAGTCTACCTTGGACTATGGGTCCATAGCAGTAGCTAGATGGTTGTCTTCTCCACCATGTGCTTCATGTTTAGATCTCATGAGCTGCCCTACATGATTGAGATCACCGTTATGTAATACTATGATGTTGGTTTGTTGGGATCCGATGAATATTGGTGTTTATGATTAAGTTGCTGTACTGAATTATATCTTTTGTTATCTCTATGTTGTTTATGATCTTGCATGCTCTCTGTTGTTAGTAGCTATCTTGGCCGAGTAGTTGCTAGTGACTCCAAGAGGGGGTATTTATGCTCGATAGTGGGTTCATGTCTCTATTTCACCTGGGGGAGTGACAGAAACCTCTAAGGTGGTAGATGTGCTGTTGCTACTAGGGAGAAAACAACATTCATATGCTCAAGGGCATATGCTTTGTTTACATTACACACTTTGCTTAATGCAATTATCTGTTGTTCGCAACTTAATACTTTTGGGGTGTTCGGATGATATCCCCGAGGGTGGATTATTAGTCATAGATGCAGTTGGATGGCGGTCTATGTATTTTGTTGTAATGCCCAGAGTAAATCTCATAGTGATCTTCTTGACATATCACGTTATCTTTATTCTATCAATTGCCCAACTGTAATTTGTTTACCCAGCATGTTATTTATCTATGGAGAGACACCACTAGTGAACTGTGGACCCCGGTCCTATTTTAATCATATTGCAATCACCTGTTTACTTTTCCCGCACTGTTTACTTTACTAGCATATTACTACTGTTTTCCACTCGATACACTCATAACCTTTGTTTCAAGCAAACCGGTGAGATTGACAACCTCATCGCAAGTTGGGGACAAAGTATTTGTTTGTGTGTGTGCAGGTTCCACAAACACCTTCAGTCGTCATCGTCTCTCTTCTCCTGATCGATAAACCTTGGTTTCTTAACTGAGGGAAAACTAGCCGCTACACTCATCATACCTTCCTCTTGGGGTTCCCAACGGGCTGGTCATCACCACGCACAAGGACATACTGCTCCCACGTCAACTAAACGCCACAGCTCTTTTCTGGCGCCATCACACGAGTAGCAGCTTCTTTTCTGGCGCCGTTGCCGGGGAAGAGAGAAGACTTCTGCGAGGGGAGTTCTTCGCACACACATTCTTTACTTTGTTATTTGTTTTGCTTTACTTTATTTTATTTTACCTGCATTGCATTTTATATCAAAAACCCAAAAAAATTAGAATCCTTGGTAGTTGTTTTTACTTACCTGCTTTTAGTTTTGTTACAATGAGTAATCCTGAAGTAGAAGTTCGTAGTTTCAAGCAACAAGGGGGAGAAAGTTTAAAAGATGCTTGGTACCGTATTAACAATGCTCATCATAGGTGCACCAAAAAGCACTCCACCACGATCCTCCTTAGAAATTTTTATGTTGGTATATCTAGCTGGAATAGGTATGTTCTTGATACTCTTACAGGAGGTAATTTTCTGGGTACTCCCACGGGAGAAGTATGCACTATAATTGAAAGTTTAGTGGGAGTACCACCTATTCATGTTGCTAAAACTGAGACCACTTTGGAAGAGGTGGTAGAAAAGCTCAGCTCCTTAGAAAAAAGTTTGCCAAGTATCCTAGAAAATGCTAGCCGCAATAGTGAATTAATAGAAAGCATTGGTAAGAGAATTACCATTTTAGAGGCTAGCACTACTCATGACAATCAAAACTTGAGGATTGGTAAACTAGAGGAGTCTATGGAAACTCTTAGTTTAATTTTCTCTTCTCTTAAATTTAAGAAGGAGAAAGTGTTTGTTGGAAAAGAGCAAAAATTTATGTATGTTCCCAAGGTTTCTGCGCTTAAATCTCAACATGTTCTTAAGATTGGTAAGACTCTTAGTTCTACTAAGGGTGACTTGCAGGTTGAATCATCTTCGGGAACCTTCAAAGAGCCTACTGAGGTAACTAGCACTTCATCTATTGATATTACTTGATTCGCAATTTTCTGCGCCTAGCTCAAAGGCGTTAAAGAAAAGCACTCTTGGGAGATAACCCATTGTTTACTTTTCAGTACTTTTTCTTTTATTTGAGTCTTGGAAGTCATTACTACTGTAATGACCGCTCCTTATCTTGTTTATTTCGTTTTTGTGCCAAGAGAAGCCTCTAATTTGAGTGAGGTAAAGATTTGGGGTTATTGCTGTCCTGAAACTGTTTTCGGTGCTGCACCGTAAAAATTCGTAAAAATTATCTGTTTATCTTTTGGACCTGCGATTTCTTGTGCATATGCCCCAGGTTATATCCAAACTTTTCTTAGTTGAAGACTTTTTGATTTGAGCAACAGACAATCCCTCAAAAATTCATCCATTATCAGCTGTCCAGTTTTGACAGATTTCTGCCAATATTTGTTTTTGCCACTTTATCGCATTCTTTTGAGTTCTTTTTTATCATGGAACTCTTGTGGAAGTTGCTACAGTAGTATATACTTTATATGTGGTGGTTTTGGGTTGAAACCTGAAGCTAAAAGAGGTTGAATATATTTTATGCTTACACTAATGTTGCTAATAGAATTGTGTTTAGTTTTGTATGAAGGAAGTTTTCAAGTGTAGGGATTGGAGAATGATGAGATGAGTTGAAGAATGGACAAAAGCTCAAGCTTGGGGATGCCCATGCATCACCCCAAGAAATATCCAAGAAGTACAAGCGTCAAAGCTTGGGGATGCCCCCGCGGCACCCCTTCTTCATCGGCAAAAATCAGGTCACCTTTCAAAACACTATATTTTTATTGCTTCATGCATTATGTGTTTTTCTTGGAGCGTCAGTTGTTTTAGCTTTCTTAGGTTGTTTAGTTTGTTTGTTTGCTGCAATAAATGGTTGGACCCCAACAAATTTCCTTTGGAGGAGATGTACTCGTTTTCATTTGCAAAGAATGCTCTAGTTTTCACTCTTATTAAAAATCGAGCGTTCTACTTTTTCTGCTACTGCTTTTGGTTTTCGTTTTCACCTTGATATGCATTCAGATCTTGTCATATCTTTTCATCAAGGTGTATTTTTTCCTCTGGTCTTTATTGGTTTTCATCAAAAGAGGTGTTTATAAAAATTTCAAATGGTGTTGGAAAAGAGAAAAAGCTTTGTGCAAAATAGTGGTACAAGAAGGAGCTTGTGTAGACTGCGGCTTAGGCTTTTTCATGTCATGCTTGATGTCTTTTTGATAGTATGCTTAGTGGTTTTGTTGTAGCATGACTTGTCTCAAATAACTGAGATTGCTTAATGAGCCTTTGAAAAAAATCATGCGTTGTTTTTATTGTATGGAAGCATTATTTTGGTTTTCTCCTTGATGCTTTATTTGGGTTGACTTGGCGCATGCTCACACATGTTAGACTCTTCCAAAGTCGCCATTAGCCTTCAT
This sequence comes from Dactylis glomerata, assembly GCA_007115705.1. Classification (NCBI taxonomy): domain Eukaryota; kingdom Viridiplantae; phylum Streptophyta; class Magnoliopsida; order Poales; family Poaceae; genus Dactylis; species Dactylis glomerata. The sequence goes on along the minus strand of QXEO01000286.1, from coordinate 1,572,359 downwards.
GATCATTTAGTTTTTGACTTTTGATGCCATCGTATGCTTCTTTTAATGTCGCTTTGTCGCTTTGCATGATTATGGCCATTACTGCTCTCTTAGTTGGTCGCTCCCAATCTTTTGCTAGCCTTCACCTTGTACTGAGTATGAGCTCTACTCGTGCATCCAACTCCTAAAAGCCAAGTTTGCCATTGTGTCCACTATAAATTCCTATGCATGGTATTTGTAAGCCATTCCAAAGTAAAAATTTCGTGTGCTACCTTTCAAAAACCTTCAAAATACTTCTCGTTTTGTGACACTGTTTTCAGCTCATGGGGACGTAGTGGTCGGATTTGCTATCTTCCATATTGTTTATTCCAAAAAAGAAAAAAAAGGAAAAAGAAAAAGAAAAAAGGCACTCCTCCAATGAATGTGAATGTTGGTGGGCACCCGATGGAATCGGTTAGCCATGGTATGTGAAAGGAAAAGGTGGGGAGGAGTGCCAAGTTTTATAAAAAGAGCACGAAGTGCCAATCTCTCTCTCAAAAACTTGCTTTATTTTTGTATGGAAGATAGTAAGAACCCCATTGCCAGTCGTTGACAAAGACAACCACCTCTCAAAATCAAGTTTTATCTCTGTTTTACAAATGAAAAGCTCTAGCACATGTTTAAATCACTGCTTCCCTCTGCGAAGGGCCTTTCTTTTACTTTTATGTTGAGTCACCACCTTCTTTCTTTATATACCATTCAGAGAGCATAGTTGTCATTCTTAGTGTGATATGCATTGTCCCAAGGTTCATTGATTGACTCATATTGTTGGTTTCACTTGTTCTTAAATTATTTGTATCTAGTCGCCCTCTTAAACTTTGAGGTGTCCTATGCATTTATGTTTTGCTCTCTTTGAAGGACAAGCTGAAAACCATTTGTATGTTTTTCCTTATGATTTGAACACACGTTTGACTTTCATTGTTTCATTATCATGATCTTTTGTTTGTGTTCATTTGCATGTTTACAACATGGTTGCTAAGTTCTTATTGTCATGATTATATCTTTCATGCCCATGTTTTAAGTTCTACTGATCCCAGCTCACCAATGCTTACATATATGATCAAGATTGTGTAGGTGCATGTCACCTCAAAAATTATTCTTTGTTATCACTTACCTACTCGAGGACGAGCAGGAGTTAAACTTGGGGATGCTTGATACGTCTCAAACGTATCTATAATTTTTGATGCTCCATGCTTGTTTTTACACCATTTGCCTATTGTTTCGTTACACTTAGTGGCATTTTTATACATTTTCCGGAACTAACCTATTAACGAAGTGCCACAGTGCCAGTTTCCTGTTTTCTGCTGTTTTTGTGTTTCAGAAGTGATACACAGGAAATATTCTTGGAATTGGACGAAACAAGTTCCTGAAGTCATATTTTACGGGGAAGCTCCCAAACATCCGAAGACCTGACGGAGGGGGGCCACGTGGCCCCCACACACAGGGGCGGCGCGGCCACCCCCCTGGCCGCGCTGGGCCCACGTGAGGGGCCGTGGTCCCTCCTCTGACATCGTCCTTTCGCCTATATATACCCCCTGACGAGAAAAACCTAAGCCCCCGATCAGTTTTCCAGAATACATCGCGATCCGCCGCCGCCGTCGACCCGAAGATCGGGAGGGTCCAGAAGCTCTTCCTGGCACCCTGCCGGAGAGGGGAATCGCCACCGGAGGTCTTCTTCATCGCCATGCTTGCCTCCAGAGCGATGAGTGAGTAGTCTACCTTGGACTATGGGTCCATAGCAGTAGCTAGATGGTTGTCTTCTCCACCATGTGCTTCATGTTTAGATCTCATGAGCTGCCCTACATGATTGAGATCACCGTTATGTAATACTATGATGTTGGTTTGTTGGGATCCGATGAATATTGGTGTTTATGATTAAGTTGCTGTATTGAATTATATCTTTTGTTATCTCTATGTTGTTTATGATCTTGCATGCTCTCCGTTGTTAGTAGCTATCTTGGCCGAGTAGTTGCTAGTGACTCCAAGAGGGGGTATTTATGCTCGATAGTGGGTTCATGTCTCTATTTCACCTGGGGGAGTGACAGAAACCTCTAAGGTGGTAGATGTGTTGTTGCTACTAGGGAGAAAACAACATTCATATGCTCAAGGGCATATGCTTTGTTTACATTACACACTTTGCTTAATGCAATTATCTGTTGTTCGCAACTTAATACTTTTGGGGTGTTCGGATGATATCCCCGAGGGTGGATTATTAGTCATAGATGCAGTTGGATGGCGGTCTATGTATTTTGTTGTAATGCCCAGAGTAAATCTCATAGTGATCTTCTTGACATATCACGTTATCTTTATTCTATCAATTGCCCAACTGTAATTTGTTTACCCAGCATGTTATTTATCTATGGAGAGACACCACTAGTGAACTGTGGACCCCGGTCCTATTTTAATCATATTGCAATCACCTGTTTACTTTTCCCGCACTGTTTACTTTACTAGCATATTACTACTGTTTTCCACTCGATACACTCATAACCTTTGTTTCAAGCAAACCGGTGAGATTGACAACCTCATCGCAAGTTGGGGACAAAGTATTTGTTTGTGTGTGTGCAGGTTCCACAAACACCTTCAGTCATCATCGTCTCTCTTCTCCTGATCGATAAACCTTGGTTTCTTAACTGAGGGAAAACTAGCCGCTACACTCATCATACCTTCCTCTTGGGGTTCCCAACGGGCTGGTCATCACCACGCACAAGGACATACTGCTCCCACGTCAACTAAACGCCACAGCTCTTTTCTGGCGCCATCACACGAGTAGCAGGCTTCCACTCTCTCTCCTCCATTGTTCCAAAGCTTCAAAGCACTAGATCTCTCTCCCTAGCCAATAGAACTCAAAGCCCTTTTGGGATTTGAGGGAGAAGACCTAGATCTACACTTCCACCAAGGCGATTTGATTTCCCCCTCTCTTTGTTGAGGGGCTTGTAACTTGTGTGCTCATCGGATTCCTAGCTGGAAGAAGCCGTCCTGCAAGCTTAACTTTGTGTGTAAGAGCTTGGTGGGCCTATTGGGAGCCTCCAATTGAGTTGTGGAGCTTGCCCCAATACTTTGTGTAAAGGTGTCGTGCCGCCTTCAAGGGCATCGCTTAGTGGAGCGTGAACTCGCCTTTGTGGCTTGTTCACCGGAGATTAGGGTGAGCCTTTGTGGCGTTGGTGGCCTTTGTGGCACCACACCTCTCCAACGTAGACGTACTTCCCGTAACAAGGAAGGAACTATGGGAATACATCCTTGTGTCTTCGTGTCTCCATTGCGGTTATCTCTATCCTTTACTAGTACCTTTACTTATATTATTATTGCTAGCTTGCTTGTCACTCTAGGTAAATTCACTTAGTAGCACATCTAGAGAATTTACCTTCTTGTCTAGCCTTAACTTGAAAAGAAGTAAAAATTTGGGTAGCTCCTATTCACCCGCCCCCCCCTCTAGTCGCTCATACGATCCTTTCAGAGAGTGATACGTCTCAAACGTATCTATAATTTTTGATGCTCCATGCTTGTTTTTACACCATTTGCCTATTGTTTCGTTACACTTAGTGGCACTTTTATGCATTTTCCAGAACTAACCTATTAACGAGTTGCCACAGTGCCAGTTTCCTGTTTTCTGCTGTTTTTGTGTTTCAGAGTGATACACAGGAAATATTCTCGGAATTGGACGAAACAAGTTCCTGAAGTCTTATTTTACCTGGAAGCTTCCAGAGATCCGAAGGAGAGCCGGAGGGGGGCCACCAGGGCCCCACACGCAGGGGCGGCGTGGCCAGGCCCCTGGCCGCGCGGGCCCCGCGTGAGGGCGCCTGGCTCCTCCTCTGACGACTCCCCTTCGCCTATAAAGACCCCCCGATGGAAAAAACCTAAGTACCCGTTCAGATTTCCAGAACACATCGCGATCCGCCGCCACCGTCGACCCGAAGATCGGGAGGGTCCAGAAGCTCTTCCCGGCACCCTGCCGGAGAGGGGAATCGCCACCGGAGGTCTTCTTCATCGCCATGCTTGCCTCCGGAGCGATGAGTGAGTAGTCTACCTTGGACTATGGGTCCATAGCAGTAACTAGATGGTTGTCTTCTCCACCATGTGCTTCATGTTTAGATCTCATGAGCTGCCATACATGATTGAGATCACCGTTATGTAATTCTACATGTTTGGTTTGTTGGGATCCGATGAATATTGGTGTTTATGATTAAGTTGCTGTACTGAATATTATCTTTTGTTATCTCTATGTTGTTTATGATCTTGCATGCTCTCCGTTGTTAGTAGCTATCTTGGCCGAGTAGTTGCTAGTGACTCTAAGACGGGGTATTTATGCTCGATAGTGGGTTCATGCCTCTAATTCACCTGGGGGAGTGACAGAAACCTCTAAGGTGGTAGATGTGCTGTTGCTACTAGGGAGAAAACAACATTCATATGCTCAAGGGTATATGCTTTGTTTACATTACACACTTTGCTTAATGCAATTATCTGTTGTTCGCAACTTAATACTTCTAGGGTGTTCAGATTGATATCCCCGGGAGTGGATTATTAGTCATAGATGCAGTTGGATGGCGGTCTATGTATTTTGTTGTAATGCCCAGAGTAAATCTCATAGTGATCTTCTTGACATATCACGTTTATCTTTATTCTATCAATTGCCCAACTGTAATTTGTTTACCCAGCATGTGTTATTTTATCTATGGAGAGACACCACTAGTGAACTGTGGACCCCGGTCCTATTTCCATCATATTGCTATCACCTGTTTACTTTACTCGCACTGTTTACTTTACTCGCACTGTTTACTTTACTCGCATACTATATTGTTTTCCACTCGATACACTCATAACCTTTGTTTCAAGCAAACCGGTGAGATTGACAACCTCATCGCAAGTTGGGGACAAAGTATTTGTTTGTGTGTGTGCAGGTTCCACATCACCTTCAGTCGTTTGTCTCTCCTCTCCTGATCGATATTAAACCTTGGTTTCTTAACTGAGGGAAAACTAGCTGCTATACTCATCATACTTTCCCCTTGGGGTTCCCAACGGGCTGGTTATTCACCACGGACAAGGACCGTCTGCAGCAACATCCACTTGGAGCAGCAGCTTCTTTTCTGGCGCCGTTGCCGGGGAGGAAGAGAAGACTTCTGCGAGGGGAGTTTTTCGCACACACATCCTTTACTTTGTTTTATTGTTTTGCTTTACTTTATTTATTTTACCTGCATTGCTTTTTATCAAAAACCCAAAAAAATTAGAATCCTTGGTAGTTGTTATTTCTTTACTTTAGTTTATCATGTTGATCCCTAAGTACGTTCTGGAGGACCTCTCAGTAGGTAGTGGTTTGATTATTGGCAAAAGTAATATTGAGGAGTTCTTTAGTCACATTAGTATGCATGAGGAAGTTGAGGAAAAGTCGTGGGTTGAGCTTGCTCCTAGTATTGAAGTTGCTTCTGTTTATTTAATTGACATGTTGGAAACTAGGTTTGCTAGTCTTAATCCTTTTATGCAATATATGTTCCTTAAGCTTCATGAAATTGAGGATCCCGAAAAGAAAGCTTTTATCTTGGAAACTTTGCGCCTAGAATTTAAGGATGTCGTTATTGAAGCTAGAAAGGTTCTTAAACGTTTTAATAAACTCGGTTTGCCTATAAAGGTTATTGATACTAATGATGAGGGAACCGAAATGCCTATACCTTGCAAGCTTTTGGGATTGTGTGAAGCCTTCGAAAATAATTTTGCCTGGATCTGTCCTAAAAATCTTTTTGATGAAAAATAGTGTACCAAAGCATGATCACAAAGGGTCTTCTAAAACTTATGTGGATGAAATACAATGCCTTATTGATAAGACATCTGCAGTTGATCTTAATGCTTCATCTCTTGATATTACTTGATTCGCAATTTTTCTGCGCCTAGCTCAAAGGCGTTAAAGAAAAGCACTCTTGGGAGATAACCCAATGTTTTCTTTTCAATATTTTTTCTTTTATTTGAGTCTTGGAAGTCATTACTACTGTAATGACCGCTCCTTATCTTGTTTATTTCGTTTTTGTGCCAAGAGAAGTCTCTAATTTGAGTGAGGTAAAGATTTGGGGATATTGCTGTCCTGAAACTGTTTTCGGTGCTGCACCGTAAAAATTCGTGAAAATTCTCTGTATATCTTTTGGACCTGCGATTTCTTGTGCGTATGCCCCAGGTTATATCCAAACTTTTGTTAGTTGAACACTTTTTGATTTGAGCAACATAAAATCGCTCAAAAATTCGACCTTTGTCAGCTGTTCAGTTTTGACAGATTTCTGCCAATATTTGTGTTTGCCACTTTATCGCTTTCTTTTGAGTTCTTTTGATCATGGAACTTTTGGGGAGGTTGCTACAGTAGTATTTGCTATATATGTGGTGGTTTTAAGTTGAAACCTGAAGCAAATAGAGGATTGATTATATGTTATGCTTACACTAATGTTGCTAATAGAATGGTGTTTAGTTTTGTATGAAGGAAGTTTTCAAGTGTAGGGATTGGAGAATGATGAGATGAGTTGAAGAATGGACAAAAGCTCAATCTTGGGGATGCCCATGCATCACCCCAAGAAATATACAAGAAGTACAAGCGTCAAAGCTTGGGGATGCCCCCGAGGCACCCCTTCTTCATCGGCAAAAATCAGGTCACCTTTCAAAACACTATATTTTTATTGCTTCATGCACTATGTGTTTTCTTGGAGCGTCAGTTGTTTTAGTTTTCTTAGTTGGTTTAGTTTGTTTGTTTGCTGCAATAAATGGTTGGACCCCAACAAATTTCTTTTGGAGGAGTTGTACTCGTTTTCATTTGCCAAGAACGCTCTAGTTTTCACTCTTATTAAAAATTGAGCGTTCGTCTTTTCCTGCTACTGCTTTTGGTTTTCGTTTTTGCCTTGATTTGCTTCAGACCTTGCCATATCTTTTCATCAAGGTGTATTTTTGCCTCTGATCTTTATTGGTTTTCATCAAAAGAGGTATTTATAAAAATTTCAAATGGTGTTGGAAAAGAGAAAAAGCTTTGTGCAAAATAGTGGTACAAGAAGGAGCTTGTGTAGACTGCAGCTTAGGATTTTACATGTCATGCTTGATGTATTTTTGATAGTATGCTTAGTGGTTTTGCTGTAGCATGACTTGTCTCAAATAACTGAGATTGCTTAATGAGCCTTTGAAAAAAATCATGCGTTGTTTTTATTGTATGGAAGCATTATTTTGGTTTTCTCCTTGATGCTTTATTTGGGTTGACTTGGCGCATGCTCACACATGTTAGACTCTTACAAAGTCGCCAATAGCCTTCATGATCATTTAGTTTTTAACTTTTGATGCCATCTTATGCTTCTTTTAATGTCACTTTGTCGCTTTGCATAATTATGGCCATTATTGCTCTCTTAGTTGGTCGCTCCCAGTCGTTTGCTAGCCCTCGACTTGTACCGAGTATGAGCTCTACTCGTGCATCCAACTCCTAAAAACCAAAGTTTTCCAAAGTGTCCACCATACATACCTACTAGCAATTTGCTATTCCAAGTAAATTTGACTTGCTTTTATTTTCTCTTCAAATTAAACTCTTACCAGTGTTATGCGAAATTCGGTTAGTAAAGCTCTCACGAACCAGAAGGCACACTTTACTTTTTTCTGTTCTTAAAAATTTGACATTGTGGTCTCTTATGTTGAGTTGTTATGCTTGCAAGTTGTAAGTTGGATTCTATCCCATCCATGCTGTCATGGGGCAAGATTTCAACATTGCACTTCTTATTTGAGTTGATATCGTGATCTTTTGTTTATGGATGCCCGCGGTGTGAAATGAATTGGGAATCTTGTGGGGATCATGGAGTTTGTATATGTGTTAGGGAAACGCCGGGCCGCCAATCTAAGCCATGCATAATTCATGGTGGAAATTTGCAGCATACCCATGGTGAACATTCGACGACGCATCTCACAATAAAAAGCTAAACAAAAGGCAAATAAAAGAGATGTCGAGGTGTTCATTGTCTGCTTGTCCTGTCATTTTGGTGTGGGCTTGTTCCATATCATCGGGCACGGAGGTACCCCATTGGCGGTTCTCAATGATATGCATATACTTACAATGACAAGAGCCTTGCTTGGGACTCTAAGTAAAGTAGCATGAGGTTTGGGTACTCGTATTCACGGGGCACGAGGTCTTCAACTTATGATTTGTCAAGCATATGCATCATAATTGTTCTCGCATTAACTTTAACCATTCAAGATGCTTATGATGGGGGCAATGAGAGCTCAAAGCCGGTAAGTACCATAATTTTTGAAGGTTATAAAACTTGCAATCACTGCTTCCCTCTGCGAAGGGCCTTTCTTTTACTTTTATGTTGAGTCACCACCTTCTTTCTTTATGCACCATTAAGAGAGCATAGTTGTCATTCTTAGTATGATATGCATTGTCCCAAAGTTCATTGATTGACTCATATTGTTGGTTTCACTTGTTCTTAAATTATTTGTATCTAGTCGCCCTCTTAAAACTTGAAGGTGTCCTATGCATTTATGTTTTGCTCTCTTTGAAGGACAAGCTGAAAACCATTTGTATGTTTTTCCTTATGATTTGAACACACGTTTGACTTTCATTGTTTCATTTTCATGATCTTTTGTTTGTGTTCATTTGCATGTTTACAATATGGTTGCTAAGTTCTTATTATCATGATTATATCTTCATGCCCATGTTTTAAGTTCTTATGATCCCAGCTCACCAATGCTTACATATATGATCAAGATTGTGTAGGTGCATGTCACCTCAAAAATTATTCTTTGTTATCACTTACCTACTCGAGGACGAGCAGGAGTTAAGCTTGGGGATGCTTGATACGTCTCAAACGTATCTATAATTTTTGATGCTCCATGCTTACTTTTACACCATTTGCCTATTGTTTCGTTACACTTAGTGGCACTTTTATGCATTTTCCGGAACTAACCTATTAACGAGTTGCCACAGTGCCAGTTTCCTGTTTTCTGCTGTTTTTGTGTTTCAGAGTGATACACAGGAAATATTCTCGGAATTGGACGAAACAAGTTTCTGAAGTCTTATTTTACCTGGAAGCTTCCAGAGATCCGAACGAGAGCCGGAGGGGGGCCACCAGGGCCCCACACGCAGGGGCGGCGCGGCCAGACCCCTGGCCGCGCAGGCCCCGCGTGAGGGCGCCTGGATCCTCCTCTGACGACGCCCCTTCGCCTATAAAGACCCCCCGACAGAAAAAACCTAAGTACCCGATCAGATTTCCAGAACACATCGCGATCCGCCGCCACCGTCGACCCGAAGATCGGGAGGGTCCAGAAGCTCTTCCCGGCACCCTGCCGGAGAGGGGAATCGCCACCGGAGGTCTTCTTCATCGCCATGCTTTCCCCCGGAGCGATGAGTGAGTAGTCTACCTTGGACTATGGGTCCATAGCAGTAGCTAGATGGTTGTCTTCTCCACCATGTGCTTCATGTTTAGATCTCATGAGCTGCCATACATGATTGAGATCACCGTTATGTAATTCTACATGTTTGGTTTGTTGGGATCCGATGAATATTGGTGTTTATGATTAAGTTGCTGTACTGAATATTATCTTTTGTTATCTCTATGTTGTTTATAATCTTGCATGCTCTCCGTTGTTAGTAGCTATCTTGGCCGAGTAGTTGCTAGTGACTCCAAGAGGGGGTATTTATGCTCGATAGTGGGTTCATGCCTCTATTTCACCTGGGGGAGTGACAGAAACCTCTAAGGTGGTAGATGTGCTGTTGCTACTAGGGAGAAAACAACATTCATATGCTCAAGGGCATATGCTTTGTTTACATTACACACTTTGCTTAATGCAATTATCTGTTATTCGCAACTTAATACTTCTAGGGTGTTCGGATTGATATCCCCGGGAGTGGATTATTAGTCATAGATGCAGTTGGATGGCGGTCTATGTATTTTGTTGTAATGCCCAGAGTAAATCTCATAGTGATCTTCTTGACATATCACGTTTATCTTTATTCTATCAATTGCCCAACTGTAATTTGTTTACCCAGCATGTGTTATTTTATCTATGGAGAGACACCACTAGTGAACTGTGGACCCCGGTCCTATTTCCATCATATTGCTATCACCTGTTTACTTTACTCGCACTGTTTACTTTACTCGCATACTATATTGTTTTCCACTCGATACACTCATAACCTTTGTTTCAAGCAAACCGGTGAGATTGACAACCTCATCGCAAGTTGGGAACAAAGTATTTGTTTGTGTGTGTGCAGGTTCCGCATCACCTTCAGTCGTTTGTCTCTCCTCTCCTGATCGATATTAAACCTTGGTTTCTTAACTGAGGGAAAAGTAGCTGCTATACTCATCATACCTTCCTCTTGGGGTTTCCAACGGGCTGGTTATTCACCACGCACAAGGACCGTCTGCAACAACATCCACTTGGAGCAGCAGAGAGGAGAGACAAACGACTAAAGGTGATGTGGACTGGCTTAGTAACACTCCAACAAGGGCGCCGTTTAATGATACATGCTGACTCATCTTCGGCCAGTAGCAATGCGGAACCTGCACACACACAACCAAGTACTTTGTTCCCAACTTACGATGAGGTTGTCAATCTCACCGGTTTGCTTGAAACAAAGGTTATGAGCGTATCGAGTGGAAAACAATAGAGTATGCGAGTAAAGTAAACAGTGCGAGTAAAGTAAACAGGTGATAGCAATATGATGGAAATAGGACCAGGGTCCACAGTTCACTAGTGGTGTCTCTCCATAAGATAAATAACACATGCTGGGTAAACAAATTACAGTTGGGCAATTGATAGAATAAAGATAAACGTGATATGTCAAGAAGATCACTATGAGATTTACTCTGGGCATTACAACAAAATACATAGACCGCCATCCAACTGCATCTATGACTAATAATCCACTTGTGGCGAATCAATCCGAGAACTCCACAAGTATTAAGTTGCGAACAACAGATAATTGCATTAAGCAAAGTGTGTAATGTAAACAAAGCATATGCCCTTGAGCATATGAATGTTGTTTTCTCCCTAGTAGCAACAGCACATCTACAACCTTAGAGGTTTCTGTCACTCCCCCAGGTTAAATAGAGGCATGAACCCACTATCGAGCATAAATACCCCCTCTTGGAGTCACTAGCAACTACTCGGCCAAGATAGCTACTAACAACGGAGAGCATGCAAGATCATAAACAACATAGAGATAACATAAGATAATATTCAGTACAGCAACTTAATCATAAACACCAATATTAATCGAATCCCAACAAACCAAACATGTAGAATTACATAACGGTGATCTCAATCATGTAGGGCAGCTCATAAGATCTAAACATGAAGCACATGGTGGAGAAGACAACCATCTAGCTACTGCTATGGACCCATAGTCCAAGGTAGACTACTCACTCATCGCTCCGGAGACAAGCATGGCGATGAAGAAGACCTTCGGTGGCGATTCCCCTCTCCGGCAGGGTGCCGGGAAGAGCTTCTGGACCCTCCCGATCTTCGGGTCGACGGCGGCGGCGGATCACGATGTGTTCTGGAAAATTGATCGGGTACTTAGGTTTTTTCCGTCGGGGGGTCTTTATAGGCGAAGGGGCGATGTCAGAGGAGGGGCCAGGCCCCCTCACACCATGGCGGCGCGGCCAGGCCCCTGGCCGTGCCGGCCTGGCGTGTGGGGCCCTGGTGGCCCCCCTCCTACTCTTCTTCGGATCTCTGGAAGCTTCCGGGTAAAATAAGACTTCAGGAACTTGTTTCGTCCAATTCCGAGAATATTTCCTGTGTATCACTTCTGAAACACAAAAATAGCATAAAACAGGGAACTGACACTGTGGCAACTCGTTAATAGGTTAGTTCCAGAAAATGCATAAAAGTGCCACGAAGTGTAACGAAACAATAGGCAAATGATATAAAAACAAGCATGGAGCATCAAAAATTATAGATACGTTGGAGACGTATCATGCTACTGCTTGGTGACAACCATGACATCCCCATCATCTTGAGTTCCTGGAGGGCGTGGGTTCCCGAGTATTCCTTCCACTAGACATAATGGTTGGCCTTTGTTGAGTCCAAAAGGGGCATATTCCCCCAACCCTCCCCCACATCTCATAGATACTTCTAAAAAATATTAACATATATATAACCACTTTATTTGCATTAGGCATTATAAATTTCCACATGGACGGTGGCGAGCTGCATGAAAGCTAGCTAAATAGATTAACTAGCTAGTCTTCTAAGGTTATAGTTGGTTTAGGACAGCAACAATAGTTCTTCCTAGCAGTGATGGTGCAAAATCCTTTTCCGTAGGAAAACCCTCTCTTCAAGCACTCTTGCGTACATGATGATGAGTTACATCCCCGAAGAATCCCACACTGGGCTTGTACAATTGGCTTTGGCGCCTTTTTATTCTCGCCTACACAACGTCATTCCATTTTCACACAATTAACATCCACGTCAAAATTGCACAAAATAAGCATTTCAAAAGGTTGATAAGTACATACCCAGAGCATCTCTAGATGAGTAGCAGGACGAGAAGAGAATGGTTGCAACAAGAAGAGCCAGAAGAAACGAAGATCTGGACTCTCTGAGAATGTCCATTATGTTAATGAAAATGGGAGTGTACTTTTATTTTTCCTTGATTTAGTGATTTGTTGTGCTTGTGTGTTCGGTGGATGCACATTATATAGGACCATCAGGGTATGCATAATGACAGAGGGGGAGGGGCATTCCTTAGCCATACACTATCCATAGAAGGCAATAACTATAAGTCATACAATTAATGCATTAATTCTTATTGTCATCCCTAGCAATTAATGAGTATTAATTAAGTTTAAGTGATCAAGTGTGTTATAAGAAACACATATATCTAAAAAAGTGACAATCTACCACAAAATTCCTAGCCTATCGTGATAGAAGATCCCCTTCTGCCACTATGGAATTGTGGAAAACGTGGTATATGGTGGATTTGTACATGGTAGATGTTAGTTTTCTGATGTCACGTCCAAATTTGACACTGACCGTCGCGGGAGAGGCGGATGCCGAAGAAATCGACGGCGAGGAGGCCCGGCTCGGAGCGGAGCGAACGGGAGGGTAAGACTGGGACGACCTCCATGCTGGGCTCGAGGAAGAGCGCGGGGACGGGCGGCGCGTGGAGAGCGCGGAAGCTGCGGCGGAAGGCAGGGGACGAGCGGACGGCGCGGCGGAAGGCGTGGCAGGCGAATGCGGCCCGTACGAGGGTCGGGAGGTCCGGGAGGCGGATGAAGATCTCGCGGAGGGGATCCTCGCCGAGGTCGGTTATAGTGGTGGGACCGGGTGGCGGCACCGGCGGCTGCTCCATGGCCGACGACTGTGGCGAGCTCGAGTGGCGGCTGCGGGTTTGGGAACGGCCGGCGCGGAAGAACCCTCCCCTGAACGGCAAGCGCACAGCGCACAGGCCCATCATCGACACAAGAAAAAAGCCTATGACGAGGAAGCAAACACCAATTTTCTGTTTTTACCTACTCCTAGCATGTTTGTAACTTATTGTATTTGTTTGTTGTCTACCATCAAAACTAGAGAGTTTTTCAAAGAAAATAGTTTGTAATTTGGTCGATGAATCCCGGACTTTATCTTAGATGAACTCCTAAATGATGTAACCAAACTATGATTGAAGGAGCAAGTTTCAGATGCACTCTTTTTCTTACCAGGGTATCTAAGAGGACTGGAAGGTTTTTAATGAGGCGGTTTGCTAGCTTAATATATATTGCTTCTACCTCAAAAAAAGTAAGATACACCAATGCTTTACGAAAACGTGTATTTCTTATCCATATAGCTTTAATAGGAATTATCTTAAATTAGATGAAACATAGCGCCCTTGAGTACACATACCACGATCTTTAATAGTTACGGTTCATTAGTGAGAAAAAACTCATATCAGTCAACTACATAATAAGTAATGCACCGCATCTGCTCATGGAACATTGCGTAAATTATTTCTTCACCTACTTGCCCTGATACCATCTTATAGCAACATTCACTCATCTATATATACATATTTGCTTCACTTATTACGTGACAATTTTTTATGTCTGCATTTGATCTTTGTACACCAATATAATAAGGTTTTATTATTAAAACAACTAGATGATTCCCCGCGTCGTTGCTGAAGAATATCTAGTGAATAGACATGAAGCTTGTCCATTGTCTTAAAAAGATAGTGTTTATGACAATACAAATGCCAAAACATTTAAATTTTAGGGCATATCCATATATCTGAGGATGTATTGCTGCAGGTCCTCCTTATCAAGATAAAAATAATGAATGCAAGATATAATTATTAGCTGGTATTTCAGCATATCTGCTACAACTTATGGATGCTTAAACCGCAACTTCTGTAACCATCCGAGGCAACAATTTAACTGATATGTTGTGAGCAAAATAAGCATGTACACAAAGAGGCCACCCTTTTAGATGGCAATGAAGATCTAGAAAAACTTTGCCAATGAGGTGCTGAAATCAAGTACGTTAGAGGTAACATAAATCACGAGTGTGAACGTTACTGATATTACAGAATCTCAAGTTATGAAGCTGCCATTAACCATACAAATCAGTGCAAGCAAACTCATGTTTTTATTCGAGGATGAGGGAAACTCACATGCCTCCTCTTTGTTTTTGTTACTCTTCAAACTATATAAAAATCACAATAAAATGCATAAGCCAGCAGCTTCATTGAACACTATCAAAATGCAATTGGAATTGATGTGTGTACGATTTTTTCTGTACAACCGCGCTCTGCACTGCGTGTACCAGAGAACGACAGTTTCTCTGCACAGTGATGGGATAACCATTCGAGGTTTTCTTCTTTCTGTGGGACAAAAATGGAACTCTGGTAGCTAGTGGCTTCTTAATTGGAGCCGGGGTGCCCCCCTGTTGATCTTAAAAAAAACTCTGGTAGCTAGCGATTGGTGGAGTTACAAAAGTGATAACATAAAGGAATAAAAGTGAGTCAATTGCTTAAGCGTGATGATTGCCCAATTGATTCCCAAAAAACTATACAACTTCTTTATAATAGTAAAAATTGTAGTTGGGATACTGTAGAAGATAATTTTCAATTAAGAAAATGGAAGATGAAAGGGGAAGAGGTACTGTATGAATCTGGTCTGCTAGGAACTGCACAACTTATACAGTAGAAAGAAAAATCAGGTTCAGTGGTAGTTGCCTGCTATGGGCCGCATCGGCAAGATGAAGCAGAGGGGAGGATAAAGAAGGTAATGGAGATGGATAACACCTCCTGCAATCTAGCAAAAGAAAAAAGGACCCTGATTATACATCGGAGGACAACCTGAGCAAAACAAACCACATGAATCGATTTGATTCCAACCAAAAGAAGCAGTTGTGAAGTCACCTGTGTAGGAAAGAGTCTGGCGAAACACATGATGTGCTGAAGGCGAACAGACTTCGATGTGCTGGGCAGACTGACGACAGCGACCTTGGGTTGGTGCCACCGCCCGGCGCCGACGAAGACGGCCACACCGAAAGCGGACGGGGATGCCGATGCCACGAAGATGAGGTATGCCAAGGATGTATCTTTGAGAAGTTTGATGCATTCACTCTCTTTACTTTTTTTGTAAGTGTTTTGCTCCTAAATCCTTGTGTTATTTGAAGCAACCGTTTGAATGCATCATCTACTAGACATGATGGTATCATTTAGGAAGCGATGCTTTGTTCTTATTCTCTTTATCCACAAATATTTTACTTTATAAAACACATTTGACTCATATGGACATGCCATAAGCTTTCGTTCAACTCTACAATGGACTACCAGAATTAGTCAAAATATCATTGTTCTATCAAAGACCACTACTCTGGTTTCTAGGTGACACGCTTCAAACCTCTACTAACCCCTATGCAGCGGCCAAATTTTCCATGCCACGAATATCTTTGATTTCATTTTTTATTTGTCTAATATTCAACATTTTCTCTTTTTTGAAAACCATGTGACTATTAACAAGACATAACAATGTACAAGGTCAAACACATGCTACTCCCATATAAAAGAATGTAGTTGGCTAAATATACCACTACAACAACAAAGAAGCCCACATATGGAAACATTACAATCAAGACCCTAGAGTTTCTACTGTTGACCCCCCAACCACCTCGACGCCTCCCTTCGTCGTTGCTGGAGCTCCCCCTATGGAAGAAACCAAGGATCCAAGATCCTACAAAAATGATGCGCGTCATCGTGCCCCTGCCCATAGTGATCTAAAAAGTGGCACACATAGCAATCATGACAATACTAAGGCCTTTCTACTATGCCAATCCTTAACATGAGGAACTCTGATATCTAGACCCAAGAAACTTCTCGCGATATTACGTTTGGTGATAATTTTTATACTATTTCAAAGAGCAAATGCCATTTGCGTACCCGCATCTCTTGAAAAAATGGCCTTTCCCCACTTGAGAGGAGTATATGTACCATGGTAATTG
The DNA here is from genome assembly GCA_007115705.1 of Dactylis glomerata. NCBI lineage: Eukaryota > Viridiplantae > Streptophyta > Magnoliopsida > Poales > Poaceae > Dactylis > Dactylis glomerata. The sequence goes on along the minus strand of QXEO01000286.1, from coordinate 1,555,910 downwards.
GTTGTTAGAATTGATTCATAGGACAAAGCAATTTTCATATCACCCACCTACAATTTTTTCATGAAAACATGGTGTACATTATTTCTTCAGCAGCTTGCCCCACCACCATATATGCACATAAGAACATCCGCTCACCTATATATATCCCCTTCACTTGTTAGCTAGCGATTTTGTAGTCTATGCTTTGTATATTATCATTATGATAGGTGAAGCATACACCATGAAATCTAGATGACCAATTACAAAAACATGTTAAAACTACATGTAGTGAGTGCTAAATATTGGTTTCTGATCAAGAACAAGATGAATCTCTATGAGAATGGAAGACATCAGGTGAAATCCTACAAGAAGCTTATGTGCACCGTGTGGTATCACCTGGCACCGAAGAAACTCTAAATGGTGTTTGGTCACTCCTGTGGCATCAACTTCATATGACATGGCACTCAGTCGAGCAGTACACCTGTTATCGGCTACAGACACTGTGGGTTGTGTACGCGGGCTTGTCCGATCTCGTCTGCTCGCTAGTTAGGGTGCAAGTGATAGCTAGCAATCTAGCGGATGTCTCTTCTTTGGTCAGAGTAGCTTTGAAGTTGATCCCATGTACTTTTAGCTCAGTTTTTGTATTTGCTTAAAAGAAACAACATGCATAGCAGGTGATAATAAGAAGTGAGCTGAAGGAAACCAATTTGGCATAACGCTAGCTAGTGAGTCCTCAACTTATGTGTCTCCAAAACCTTGGTGTTTTTTGAAGTGATTGTCTAGCTAAATGCATCCCCGAGACACATGCTCTCTCTGATTGGACCTAGTATAGACTTTATACTAAGCTAGTATGAAATCACTGATACTTATTTTTGATAGGGAATACTAAATATTATGGTACTCTATCGTAAGTGGCAGTGTGTATATTGTAGTAATTCATACTACCTCTGTTCAGTTATAAGATATGCATATACACGCTAGGGTTCTCGTCATTTAATTGGAACGGATGGAGTACAACACAAAACTACTCTACACACTACATCCATCAAAATTCATCTGACATTAGAGTGCGACCATTTTCGTTCAATAGTTGACCGGAAATGCAACATCTATGGGAACCTACCGACGTTTTTATGCGCTGACAAGGATTGAGTCCTATGTGGCAAAAAAAAGAAGAGAAGAGGACGTCCCGCTCAATCCCGCTAATTATGCAACAAAAAGAAGGGACTGCACGTTATAGTTTGTCCTTTGTTGAGATCGACCAGGCCGCTTCCTCCGTCGCGCCGTCGTCAGGCCGTTGAGATTGACCAGGCAGAGAGTTGCCTCCGTGCAGAATTAATGATAAGGAACTACCATATTACAAGCTATCACGTCTAGAAACTATCATCTTAGGGCATGGCGACATATAACTACCACTTTTGAGGCTGTATCGCGACGCGGAGCACTGATTGTCTGTGTTTAACACTCTAACAAAGTTTCTGACCAGTTGGGCCCACTTGTAAGGTCCACGTGGCAAAGATAAAAACCTAGGTCTTACCAAATTTGCAAAAAAAGACCTCTACATACTATCTCTTCTACATTTGTATCCTCTACGGGCTTGACCGTCTTCCTCCACCAACAGGCACCCCCATTCCCGCTGTCGTCGTCGACTCCGGCGAGGAATTCCCGCGCGACAGATCGCCCTAGCACGCAGCAGACCGGGGTGGATGGGGATTCAGATCGAGGGAGGGGGCAAGAGGTAGAAGAAGGCCCGGACGGTGAGATCCGTGGATGGCCGGGGACAATGAGCTTGGTGTGTGGCTGGCAACGGCGTGCTGGAGGTACGTCGCCCCACGCCTCTCACCGGCCGCTGCCCTCGCTCTAGGCCATCTGTCACGCGAGAATAGCCCCTGGTCCAATGTGGAGAAAGGAGGCCTGCGCGGGAGCGGCCGGCCACGGAAGCATGCGTGCGCGAGAGGATGCGGGCGACGGCTGGTGATGAGGCGCCACACAGGAGCTGCGGTGCCGGTGGGGCTGCGGGAGCTGCGGGGCCGGCGGAGCTGCAGGAGCTACGGCGCCGACGGGTCTGCAGCGCCGGCGGGGCTGTCGGATGGGTTGACCGGAGGCTTAGGTGATTTTCTATTTTTATTCCATTTATATTTTTTGGGTTGGAAATAAATGTGGACCTTTCTGTGATAGGAAAACTAGATTAGGGATTTTTTTTACAAGATGGTAAATAGTTGTCAGGGTTTGACTTGCCATTTAGACCTGACAGGTGGGCCTGAACAGTTAGAAAACATGTTAACCATATTAAACTAAGTAATCAGTGCTCCCGTCACGACCCAGCCTTAAATGTGATAATTATATGTCGCCGTGTCCTAAGATGATAATTTCTACTCATTAACTCGTGATAGCCTGTAATATGATAATTCCTTATCATTAACTCCTCCGTGCACTGATTGTCTGTGTTTAACACTCTAACAAAGTTTCTGACCAGTTGGGCCCTATTACTTCTCATTGGCGACCTATTACCCCATTAAATCTAGACCCTTAGATTAGAAAAAAATGGACGTACCACAATGAGTGGGAGCATGTTAAAATTCGTCAAGATAAAAATCACTAGCGATTGAACCCTTTGCCAACTAGTAGTGCTGAAGGACTGACGGTAATATTCATCTTTAGACCCAGTTATATCAAACTAGGGTAGACATAGAGAAAATTCCAAAAAACCACCATATTTGTGTGAGAAATATGTAAAACAACCATTATTCGGTGAAATTGCAAAAATTCACCAGTTTTGTGCGAATTCGTTCCAATGTACACTCATAGTTGAATTGAGTAGGATTAACACGATTTCTGACAATAGGAGTCCACTGTCAGTGCTGACATGGCATGTAGATTTCACAAAAAAGACCTCTGTATTTCTAATCTTCTTATTTTGTTTCCTTTATTTTTTTTATTTTTTTATCCTTCCATTCCCTAGGTTACCCTGCTCTGGCCGTAGCCCTCCCCAGCTCTGGCGGCTGACCTCCCCTGCTTCGAGCGACGTCTCCCCTGCTCCTGCCACGCGCCCCTGCTCCGAATGTCCTCTGCCCGCGCGTCGCCGGAATCCCTCTCCTGCCCGCGCCTCGCCACCACCGCCCCTGCCCCACATGTCCAACACCGGACTCCCCTAATCCGCGCGTGCATGTCGCTGGCCACCGCCGGAATCCCTTGATCCGCGCGCCACCGCCATCGCCGGAATACCCTGCCAGCGCGCTGCCGCTGGAGTCCCCTGTACGTGCGCCACCACCAACAGACTCCCCTGCCCGCCCGCCACCGCCGCCGGACTCCCCTGCCCGCGCGCCGACACTGACAACCTCCCCTACTCCGATGCGCTGGTCTCGGCCTCTCCTCCTCCGCCGGCCATGCGTGGGTCCTGCTCTGGTGAGCCTCCACGATAGATTCCACTGAGATGGGAAGAAGAAGGATCTAACAAGTGGGTCCCACCCAGATTTTACAAAAAGACCCCTAATAGTTTGATTTGTCTATTTTTGACCTTGATTACATGTATGTTGTGCCAGACAGCCTGATAGTGGCCCCCTATTGTCAGAAATCATGTCAATCTGGATAAATTTGACAATCAGTGCACATTGGAATAACTTCGTGCAAAACCGATGGATTTTTGCATTTTACTGAATATCGATGGTTCTAAGTATTTCCCACGCAAATGTGGTGGTTTTTTTTGGAATTTTCTCATAGACATAGGATGTACACACCATCCAAAACACGCACAAGCTTGGAGCACGAAAAAAACACAACACGCGCATATACCACAATCATTATGCTACTTCAACTGGCTAACAAGTGGCAAAAATGTCTTGAAAGTTTGCTCATGGACACTTTTATCATCATTACCAACTTGCTCTAGATGGCGGAGCACTAACGGATTGAAGTGATGTACACGTGAACACCAACAGAGGACTCGTGTGTTTGATTCTCAAGGAACATGGAGGAGATATCCTCACGGCTGGGAGGGGTATACCTATCTATGGGGATCACCTAGATCAGAGTCGTCACCAAGTGTTTTGCACTTTGTTTGGTGAGTCTCATCTAGATCTAATCTATTGTTGCATCTTCATAGATAGATCTTGGTGGTTTGTGTACGCCGAAAATGTTTGTTTTCGATGCTCGTAACCCAATAATGAAAAACAATAGATGTGGTCTGCCAACTGTGTCAATCCTTAATATGAGGTACTCGGACATCTAGCCCTAAGAAACTTGCTAGTGATCATCCTATTGGTTTCATGTTTATACTATTTCAAGGAATAAAATCCATTTAATTACCCACATCTATCGAAAAATGGCTTTTCGCCGTTGAGAGGAGTATATGTACCATGTTCTTTAATTGTCAGAATTGATTTATAGTAGAAACCAATTTTTATATCATCCACCTACAATTAATAAGAAATGTTAGTTTTTTCATTGAAACATGGTGTATATTATTTCTTTAGCGACTTGCCTCGTCACCATATATACCCATAACAACATCCGTTCACCTATATACATCCCCTCACATAGTCTGCACTCCATGTTTGTACCTTAGCATCAATATGATAAGTTTAGTAATATACACCAGGAAAAGCTATATGAATAGTTACAAAAAGATGTCAATACTACATATATATTGAACGCTAAATATTGGTTCCTGATCAGGAACAAGATGAAGTGATGTGAGAATGGAAGACATCATGAAAAACTCTATGAGAAACTGATGTGCACCACCTCGTACCATCATGCATTCAAGTAGCTCTAAGCAGTGTTTGGTCGCTCTTGTCATATTATCAGCTACGGACACAGCGAGTGCAGTATGCGATCTTGCCTGCTCTCAAGTAGTTAGTGTGCAAGTTCTAGGTAGCAATTCTGTAGATGTCGCGTACATCATCCGATTATCTACATTATGTTTCAGAAGAACTTTTTATTTAGTTTAATACTCCAATGTTCCATAATTCTTGATCGTATCTGTAATTCGTTCCGGAGCTCCAGAACTACTTTTTCCTAAATATGGTGGTCTATTGAGTGGCAGCTTTGTATTTTGCAAAGAGAGAATAGTGCAACACAAAGCTACTAGTCTAGGGATCTATCCGTTAGATTTCGTGCAACGTTCACCACTCTGCAGCCATTTTCGTTCAACAGTAGATTCCGTTCATTCTCTCGGAACAAAACCAGGTGAGGGGAGAACGGCCGGCAACGAGCCACGTGTCCCCAGCCGCTACCTCACTCACGCGCTCCGTTCCCCATTCATCTCCCCAGTCCCCACATGAATTCTCGAGACCTCGCCGCACGCCACCGCCTCCGCTCACCGGTGACGAGAACAGCTGGCCTACATGGCTTCCACCGCACTGGCCTCCCCCGCGCTACACCCTCAGCCGCACCGCCACCGAAAATCTCCCATTCCCACGCGGGCCAACATCCGCCGCCACTCCAGTGCTGCGCCGCCACGCGCAGTGGCAGCTCCAGCCGGCTCCTTGCCACCTAAGTACGTACCTCCCCACCACCCACGCCAACTCTTTGCCGCTGTTCGAACCGTGTCAGGGAGTGTCAATCAAAGCAAGCACACTTCATGATCTCTCATTTCGTTTCAGGGTGGCGGAGAGACCGGAGGCAGACGTAGTGGTGATAGAGAGCAGGCTCTGCTGCGCGGGCCTCCTGGCGAGGTATGACCTTGACGTTGTGGTGCTCAAGAGCCACAACCGCCCCCGGAGGCGCCGCACACTCCTTCAACTTCAAGTCGTCAAGGGCTTCCACTTCGATTCCGACCCCTCGCTCTTCTGTTTCCAACTATCATGTATATGTGGATTTGGATATTAGAAAAAACTAATACAATAGGCTTCAGATTGGTCAAATCGGCGATCACAGGTTGATCAATCCAACAATCCCTTCCGAGTTTTATCATGGCGGCCTGGACCTGGATCGGCGACACGCGATGGAACATGAATTGCTGAATCGATCGATTCCCTTTCCTTCCAGACCCCACGTTCCCGTCGTGTCGTGCACGCACTTCCGAATTCCAAGTAATTCAGGTTCATGTAACGCACATGCTCACAATTTTGTTTTCAAATGTTGTATGTTTTGGAAAGCTAAACTAGCTTTTCAAACCGTACTACATTTTGAAATGGGGATAATAGTATGCTTGTATGTTTTGGAAAGCAAAATTAGCTTTTCAAACACATGCTACCAGAGTATATGTACTTGATTTTTAGAATGGATTCATAGGACAAACCAATTTTTATACCACCCACCAACAATTAATAAGTACTGCTCAGTTTCTTTTCATGGAGACATGGTGTACATTATTTGTACCATATATACCCATAACATCATCCGTTCACCTATATATACCCTCTACATAGTCTACAGTACTCCATGTTTGTATCTTAGCATAAATATGATAGGTTTAGTACTATACACCAGGAGAAGCTATATAAATAATTACAAGAATATATTTGTATTCTTAGTATTGAATGCTAAAAAGAAGTGCCATGAGAATGGAAGACATCATGAGAAACCCTGTGAGAAACTAATATGCACCGTCCCGATTCACTTTGCAATAACGTAGCCCTAAGCAGTGTTTGGCCGCTCTGGTAGCATGTGTCTGATGTCTCACAATGCCTACTTGACCATTACACATGTTATCAGCTACGAACATGGCGAGTTTAGTATGCGATCTTGTCGGCTTGGAAGTAGTTGGTTTGCAAGTTTCAGGTAGCAATTCGGAAGATGTCGCATTTGATATCCGGTTACATACGGATAACCTCGCAGTCACTTTTATTTAGTTTATTTGATAATTCTTTCATTCCATAATTCTGGATGTGACTGTAGTTAAAATTTATGAAAACTAAGAATATTTGCTGAGAAGAGACGATAATAAGAAACGAGCTGGAGAAATGACGTTTTGGCAGAATGCTAGTGATATGTGGTTTACCGGTTCCCCAGTTCTCGTGATGATTCTTGCTCCGAAACATTCATGTTGTTTGAGATGATCAAATACATTACCGACTAAATATATATGTGGTCTATTTTGTGGCAGCTTTGTATTTTGCAAAGAGAAAATGCAACACAAAGCTACTAGTCTATATATTTTAGTTCAGATGACCTCACTGTTAAATGAAGATTCTGCATTTTTGCGTAACTAGCACATTGGCCCTCAGCAAATGCGTGGGCATCCTCTTTAGAATGCAAAAAATGAGTGAAAAATGAATAATAGGTTTACGAATATAATTGTATGGTCTATTAGCCACCATTAAGAAAAATTTAACTGAATATACCGATGCAGAGAACATATTTATTTAGGTTCGGGCAACACGTGATTATGCGGTTTCTAAAACACCAAATGACCATGTGTGACTTCTACAGGATACCAATATGGAAAGAATGCAACTACAATAATTTTACATGTATGATGGCAAAGATTCTACACACAGAGACACCAAACTCTTGCAGAAGACGTGTCCTCGTGCACCTTAGAGCTCAAAATTGTCCTAACCAGGAGCAACTCAGATATCTAGCAATAAGCAACTGTTCAAGACGCCATGGACCCTGGTTTGGTTCTTAGTATTATTAAAAATATATTGTAAGGGCTTCTCCTATCGCAATTCTTTAAAAAAAATTCATTTGCCCGTATCACACGAAAAAATTCTAATGCTTTCATACGTTGAAATCATATCATCATTTAGGATTAAGAGAACCTGATTTTTGTTCATCTACTTTTGGAACCTGCAAAGTGAACATAGCTCTATCATTTATGTCGTAGTGTATGTATCTTTGCTTCGATGAAATATAAAAAACTAATGATTCATATCACCCACATACAATTAATAAATAATATCCATTATTTATTTATCAAACATTGTGTAAAATATTTCTTCACCCACTTTTCCCATTGAGAGGAGTATATGTGCCATGGTCTTTGATTTTTAGAATTGATTCATAGGACAAATCAATTTTTATATCACCCACCTACCATTAATAAGTAATGCCCAGTTTCTTTTCATAGAAACATGATGTACATTATTTCTTCATCTACTTGCCTTGCCACCATGGCACCATGCATACCCATAGCAGCATCCGCTCACCTATATATCCCCTCCACATAATCTACACTCCATGTTCGTATGCTGGCATCAATATGATAGGTTTAATATTATACACTAGGAAAATCTATATGAATAATTATAAGAACATGTCAATACTACATGTATTGAGTGGTAAATATTGGTTCCTGATCAGGAACAAGGTGCTATGAGAATGGAAGATATCATGAGAAACCATATGAGAAACTAAAGTGCACTTACAGTAACGTAGCTCTAAGCCGTGTTTGGTCGCTCTTGCAGCGTGTGTTTTATGTCACACAATACCTCCTTGAACATTACACATGTTATCAGCTGTCGGCTCGCATGTAGTGTTTGTGGAAGTTTAGTTAGCAATTATGTAAATGTCGCGTCCTGTCATCGGATTACCTACAAATCTTCTCGCGGTCACTTTTTATTAGTTTATCGGTGCCCAGTTCTTGGTTCTCACTTTGAATCCCTCATGTTGTTTGAATTGATCGTTCAAATATATTACTTCCTCCGACCACGGTCGGAGGGAGTACCAAACAAATATGGTTTTCTATTTTGTGGCAGCTTTGTATTTTGGTAACAAGAGATTACAACACAAAGTTAGTAGTCTGTTCCATAATGTAGTACTTCTATCTTTATACAAGCTAAAACAGTTTGTCAAAACATGACAAACATACTATCAGTATCATAGAAGTTATCCATCAGATTTTGTTAACACTAGAAACAACAGCCATATTTTCGTTCAACGGTAGATTCCGTTGATTCTCTCGGAACCAAACCAGGTGAGGGGAGAACGGCCGGCGATGAGCCACGTGTCCCCAGCTGTTGCCTCACTCACTTACGCTCCCGATTCATCTCCCCAGTCCCCACACCAATTGTCCAGCCCACGCCGCGCACCACCTCCGCTTCACCGGCGACGAGACCAGCCGTGCCTACATGGCTTCCGCCGCACTAGCCTCCCCCACGCTACACCCTCCGCCACACCGCCACCGGCCACCGCCAATATGGAAAGAATGCAACTACGAGAATTGAACATGTATGATAGCAAATGTTTGGTGATTATTTTTATACTAGTCATCCAGATTCAAGCCCCCATGGATACCGATTTGGTTCTTATTATTAAAAAAATGGTGTAAGGACTTCCCCTATTGGATTGTTTTTTTAAAAATCATTTACCCGCCACACCCAAGAAAATTCTAATATTTTCATACACTACAATCATATCATCATTTAAGATTAAGAAAACCATGATGCACTAACGCCGGGGTCAGGTGGGGTCGTGGTGGGATGGTCGGTTTGGATGCAGTAACGCCGTTATCTGAATCTATGGTGGTAAATACTCTATAGACAGATCCGATGGTTGTATATAGGTGCATAGCTACCACCGGTGGTAGCAGACTATTTTGCTATATGTGTTAATATTTTGGTCATACAATAAAAATGTCGTCTTCGACCAAAGCTAATATGTGAAGCAATATGAGGGAGTATTTAGCATGTTGGGCCTCTTATGAATTCACAAGATGGACACTTCTGCTCACAACGTCGCATATTTCATCGCTTTTATTATTTTACACGTCAACGGTTTGGTGGGGAACAAGACGAGCAGGGGTGGCGATCTAGGCAGGCAACACAAAGGAGATCGAATCGTTCGTCTTGTATGTTCTCTAGTTCCTCTCTCTCTCTCTCTCCCTCTCTCTCTCCCTCTCTCTCTCTCCCCCCCTCTCTCTCTCCCTCTCTCTCCCTCTCTCCCTCTCTCTCCCTCTCTCCCTCTCTCCCTCTCTCTCTCTCTCTCTCTCTCTCTCTCCCCCTCTCTCTCCCTCTCTCTCTCCCTCTCTCTCTCTGTCTCTCTCTCAACCGCTACGAACTGGATCCAGCTAAACAAGACCGGACGAGTTTCTTTCGGTCCAGCCAAATATTTTTTTGACGCAACAGTGTAACGAAAGCAACGCCGGAGACATGTTAAGACAAGATGTAAAATAAGAAATAAATCTAGTGTCAAATAAGAAATTTTCTCTTTCGTGTGCCACAAGCTTTTGTATCCACATTGCTTGACAAACATCGAACAACACAATTGTTAGACAACTTAACTTCATCACATGACCTCTAGTGTTGCATTACATTCTCGTATGGCCAAAAACTACTCCGTCTGTTTACAATTATTTTACGTTTTAGGCTTATTTATAGTCAAATGTTGTATTTTCATCAAGCATTTAGGAAAAGTATCAGTATCTACAATGTAAAATCTATAGTGCTAGAATCTTCATAAAATATGTTTTCATATTATATGTATTTGGTATTATGAATGTTGATACATTTTCCTATATAATTGATAAAACTTGACTTTTTTTTGTGGGGGTGATAAAACTTGACTTTACCTTAACCTAGAACATGAATTAATAAAAACAGAGGGAGTACATCATTTATTTTGCAAGCTTGTAGTTTTTCTTACGACTATTTTCTTCCAATTCGTGAGCAACATATTTGCCTCAAGTGTCGAAAAAAACAAGGAACCGATCATGCCAAGTATGGGTGTAAAATCTGGAACACGAAGTCATATTTTTTGATCAGAATTGCCATTTTACAAGATTTTGGTAGTAATAAGGAGTAACTTTAATTTTTAATAATTATTAATAATGCTCCTTAAGTAAGGAGAAAATGAAAAAAAAATTACTATGCTAAGTAGTGGCTGCTTCGTGGTCGTAGGCTTTCTTTTGACTATGATGGGCCTGGCTACTTTGATCTCGCCCCTGCCTTTCTCGTAGCACAGCCCACGTCAGAGGAGTGTTCTTCTTCTTCCGCGCCGGCCGTTCCCAAACCCGCTGCCGCCGCTCGAGCTCGCCACAGTCGTCGGCCATGGAGCAGCCGCCGGCGCCGCCACCCGGTCCCATCACTATAACAGACCTCGGCGAGGATCTCCTCCGCGAGATCTTCCTCCGCCTCCCCGACCTCCCGAGCCTCGTACGCGCCGCCTTCGCCTGCCGCGTCTTCCGCCGCGCCGTCCGCTCGTCCCCCGCCTTCCGCCGGAGCTTCCGCGAGCTCCACGCGCCGCCCGTCCCCGCGTTCTTCCTCGAGCCCAACATGGAGGTCGTACCGGTCTTACCCTCCCGCTCGCGCCGCTCCGACCCGGGCCTCCTCGCCGCCGATTTCTTCGGCATCCGCCTCTCACGCGACGACGACCCCCGCGCCACCGGCTGGGAGATTCAATCCTGGAATCCTAGCGCCGACGGCTACCTGATCCTCGGGGTTAGCGGGATCTCTGGGCGGGTAGCCTCCTACAGCCCCCTCACGCAGGCCCTGGGTCTGTCCATCCATGACCCATACACCAACTTCGAGTTCTACACGATCTCCTCTGAAGATGGCCAGGAGCCATCTCGTGTGGTCTGCATCCGTCATGAGCGCCGATCGGAGTCGAGCACTGCCCTCGTCTTCTCATCAGACACCATGCAGTGGCAACTTCCACGGAAGGCCACCCTGCGGCTGCCTGAACCTGGCAGGATTGTGACCACCATGGTGGTGCGTGGCCTCGTTTGCTGGCGAGACTGGCTCGATTACCAGATTGTGCTCTTCGACACCGCGGCCTGCCAGTTCTCCATAATCGATCTGCCGACGCCTTTGCAGACAGACTCGGACGCAACGTATAAGCTTGGCGAGACAAAGGATGACAAGTTCTGCATCGTGGATATACAGGATAACACGCTTGTTTCCTGGTTCATGACAACCGACGACGTCGACGAGAGGTGGATGATGTACACCAAGCTCTCTCTGCGCCCGGTCGTCAAGGAGTTTGCTGGGTGCTCGATAGACGAAAAGGGCTGTCATGTCAGGGTGGACCTTGTGGCTGTCATTCAGGGCTTTGTGTACATGTCTATCTTCTACTACAAGGACAGAAGATATCCTTTTGAGGTGTATCTATCCTTATGCCTGGAAACGTTGGAGATCAGCGAGCTCTTTAAAGGTGCGTATCGGCGTAACGAGGAGGCGCATCCCTATGTCATGCCATGGCCTCTCTCTTTGGCACACAGCAAGGTGAGCTCCTGCTTATGTGCCAAAATTTTCTTCTGGTGGCTTGTCGGTACATGCCATTAATAATTTACTTGAGGGCATTTAGATCACTGCGTTTTTGTGAAAAGCTTCAATCGGTTCTTTTCTTAAGTTTAGACATGTCTGATTTGCAGAAATCATAGTTGAAGAATTCAAATTCAGATTGCTGTTCATTAGTATGACGACGCAATATTTTGACTATTACCATAAGGTTTTGTGCTGGTTACATGGTAGCACAATGTTAGCATGTCGCATTGCAAAAATTGGAGGGTTTAGTATTTTTTCCATGTTATCCATGTTAAACATCCTCTTTTGTGAAAAGCAATTAAGTTACTTGAGAGCATTGGATTGTTGCTCTGTTCCGTTGTGAAAAGCAATTATTCGCTCCTATCTTAGGTTTAGACTGTAATATGTCTGGTTTGCATGGATCATAGTCTGAGGATTTAATTGAAGACTGTATTATGTTAGTACAAGGATTCCATGCTCCAAAAAACAAACGCCATGATTTTTTATGCTGATGTCGCATGATAACACGAAGATATGTACTCCCTCTCATCCGGTTTAATCGACGTGAATCGTTGCTTCCCCCTGTTGTAATCCATGTATCTGTCATATCGATTTAAATGGAACGGAGGGAGTAGTACTGCATTGCCCATATTTGTGGTTTGAATTTTGTTGTCCACTAAAAGTCCCCGTAGACATACTTGCTTATCACTATGGGATGGCGTTGGTGGAACAGTTTCATTTTTCACCTTCACTGCCCGTGCAAGAGCTTATATAATTTGTTGTTGTATCATTGGAATTCCTCTTTGTTGATGTTGTATCATTGGAATTTCATATTTCACCTTCACTACCTGTGCAAGAGCTTAAATAATTTGTTGTTGTCTCATTGGAATTCCTCTTTGTTGGTGTTGTATCATCGGACTTTCATATTTCACCTTCACCTTCACTGCCTGTGAAAGAGCTTAAATAAATTGTTGTTATATCATTGGAATTCCTCTTTGTTGATGTTATATCATCGGAATTTCATGTTTCATCTTCACCTTCATTGCCTGTGCAAGAGCTTAAATGAATTGATGCTTTATCATCAGAACTATATCCTTGCACAATTTGACTATGTAGACATTTTAATTTCTTGCTTACACTGAAATCCCTCATTGTCACAGGAGGAATCAGACGCTGGATCCACTGGATACAGCGTTGCAGGTGATCGTCCTGTGTTCACAAAAGAAGCCCCCACTCTCCTTGTCACTGCAGTGCAGTCTCTCAGGCAAGCTCTGATGAATGACGGTGACAGTAACAGAGGAGTAGTGGCGGAGTTAGACGCCTTCTTGGGTCACTCTCTTATTAGTAAAATGAATACTCTGGATGCACAACTGAGGACTGCTAGGGACTGTATCTTGAGGATAAGGGCATGAATCTGAGACCTTGTTTGCTAAATACATAAAGAGAAGCCTGATGATACTGGTGTTTGCAAGGGAAGATGGAGGTTACTGCCACTTCTTTGCAGTGAGAGGAGTAGCCTACTGTGTGTGCTGTGTGTTTATTCTGATGACACTAGAGCTGTTGTTGAAATTGTTTGCTAAGTTCTTTGGATGGTGTGATGGACGTATGTGTATGCTACTTTTCATATAACTAGGTCTGAAGATGAATATATCCTACAGTCCGTCAGTGTGACTAGTTTCCAAGAGATAAAGCCATGGATGAGCTGCCTTTTATCTTGCCGGATGTTGCTATGTATCTTGCTTGCTCTAGATGCTGAGTTTGAGCTGTTTTTCGTGCTGGCAATTTTTGTTAGACATTTTCATTTTCCCTTTACCATTTTTAAAACTAATTTCACGCTAGTAATCTTGGGCTGAATTAAACAGCAAGCGGAGAACTTACGGCCTGATATGGGCCGAAACAAACCTAAAAGAGAAGGGGTTCCATCACGTTCACGTGGTAGTACCTATCGTAGCGGCGACTTGCAGTGGAGTCGGCAGCCAAGAGGCGAATCGCCGGTGAGAAACCCATCTGGTCAGGGAGCAGCCGCTATTAGGCCAGTCTCATCAGCAGGTGTATCCATCTGTCATCCCGTCATCGTAGATTACTTTGCTTGAGAGCATGCAAAAGCATCATTGTCATTAAGCCTTCGACCTCTATTGATTCTATATATTTTAATTTTAGTTTAGACTACCTCATTGTTGAATGAAGATTCTGCTTTTCTGTGTATCTAGCACGGTGAACCTCAGCAAATGTGAGGGCATCCTCCTTAGAATGCTGAAATAAGTGAGAAATGAATAATAGTTTTATGGATAAAATAGTATGGTCAATTAACCAGCATTAAGAAAATGCTAATTAAATATCACTCATGCAGAAAACATATTTCTTTAGTTTTGGGAATTTGTGATTTATGTGGTTTCTGAAACACCAAATGACCATGTGTGTGACTTCTACACGATACCAATATGGAAAGAATGCAACTACCAGAACTGAACATGTACGATAGCAAATTTTTGGTGATCATTTTTATATCAGTAATGCTACACCTACGGGCAAGTTTTACAAAAAATTGTTACGGACTAACAACCTGGCATAGCATGTATGGTGGAGATGAGAACATGGTGTGCTTTTTATGCAAGTTGGACCAGTCAATTCACAGCACGTCTGCCCGTAAGCAATTCCGTAGCCCGAGACACCCGTAAGTCCAGCATTATTGTTTTTATAATAGTCACCCATGTTCAAGTCGCCATGGACGCTGATTTTGTTTTATTATTAAAAAAATGTTGTAATGGCTTCCCCTATTACATTTCTTTTAAAAAATCATGTACCCACAACACCCGTTTTTTTTGAATGTTTTCATACATTACAATCATATTATCATTTAGGATTAAGAAAACCATGAAATTGGTGTGATATTTGTTCATCTACTTTTGGAACCTGCAAATTGAACATAATTTTATATTATGTTGTAGTGTATGCATCTTTCCTCCGATCAAATATAAAAAACTAATGATTCATATCACCCACCTACAATTAATAAGTAATGTCCAATATATTTTCATCAAACATTGTGTACAATATTTCTTCATCCACTTGCCCCGTTGAGAGGAGTATATGGTCTTTGATTTTTTGAACTGATTCATAGGACAAACCAATTTTTATATCACCCACCTACCCACCTACAATTAATAAGTAATGCTTAGTTTCTTTTCATGGAAACATGCCGTACATTATTCCTTCAGCAACTTGTCCCGCCACCATATATACCCATAACAGCATCCGCTCACCTATATATCCCCTCCACATAGTCTACACTCCATGTTTGTATGTTAGCATTAATATGATAGGTTTAGTACTATGCACAAGGAAAAGCTATATGAATAATTACAAGAACATGTCAACACTACATGTACTGAATGCTAAATATTGGTTCCTCATCAGGAACAAGATGAAGTGCCATAAGAATGGAAGACATCATGAGAAACAATATGAGAAACTAGTATGCATCGTCTCGTTCGAACATGCGTCAAAGTAGCTCTAAGGGGTGTTTGGTCGCTCTGGTAGCATGTGTTTGATGTCTCACAATAGCTGCTTGAACAATATGGGAAGGCATTGCTTCACTAATGCAGTGGCTGCAGCTATGCAATACGATGCCTGATCAAAGAAAGGGAGCTCACTCCCTCCTCATGTTAGCATGTTGGGAAATCTGGCAGGAGCGCAATCGACGAATTTTTCAAAAAGAAGAACTATCTGTTGATGCTTTAGTACGTAGAATTAGAGGCGAGGCGGCTCTATGTAATATGGCTGGCGCCACAATTCCATTTGATCCTGGTTGAGGCCTTGTTATTTTTTTCTTTTCATTTTTTTCTTTTGGGCCACACTTCTGTAACAAACTCTCTTTATAATCAATGACTTTAGCAGCTTTTTATTTTATAACTAACCGTCATGTTGTTTGAGATGATCAAATACATTATCTACTAAATACGGCGGTCTATTTTGTGGCAGCTTTGTATTTTGCAAAGAGGGAATACAACACAAAGCTACTAGTCTAGGCCATTAGATTGTTCTTCAAAAGGTTGGTCTTCAATAGGAAAAATCTAACTAGTGCTTATACAGTGGAGGTGGTGTTTTGGATTTCCAGCATACAATTAAAATCCAGCAAGCATCAGGCATACCTATGCGAGGATTGCTGGATCACGTATGATAGCAAGCATTTGAGCCTTTTGGAACCTGCAAATTGAACACAGTTCTATCATTTATGTCGTAGTGTATGCATCTTTCCTCCGATCAAATATTAAAAACTAATGATTCATATCACCCACCTATATACAATTGATAAGTAATGTCCAAATCTTTTCATTAAACATTGTGTACAATATTTCTTCACCCACTTGCCCAGTTGAGAGGAATATATGTACCATGGTCTTTGATGTTTAGAATTAATTCATAGGACAATCCAATTTTATATCACCCACCTACAATTAATAAGCAATGCCCATTTTCTTTTCAATGGAAACATGGTGTACATTATTTCTTCAGCCACTTGCCTCGCCACCATATATACCGATACCATTGTCCGCTCACCTATGTATCTCCTCCACATAGTCTACACTATGTTTGTATCTTAGCATCAATATGATTGGTTTAGTACTATACACCAGGAAAAGCTATATGAATAATTACAAGAACACATCAATACTACATGTATTGAACGTTAAATATCGATTCCTGATTAGGAACGAGATGAAGTGCTATGAGAATGGAAGACATCGTGAGAAACCCTATGAGTAACTAATGCGTACCGTTTCGTGCCATCTTTGTGGTGTTTGGTCGCTCGTAGTGTGTGTAATGTGACACAATAACTACTTAAATACTCCGTATTACACATCTTGTCAGCTAAGGACACTGCGAGTGCAGTATGCGATCTTGCCTGCTCTCAAGTAGTTAGTGTGCAAGTTCTAGGTAGCAATTCCGTAGATGTCGTGTCCGTCGTCCGGTTACCTACGTATTTTTTTATTAACTTATACAAAATCTTTTACTCCTCCTCAAATGAGAGAAGTATGATTCGAAGTAACGGTTAGGATTAAGAAAGTTTGATGACACCCGACAGCCCAGGAAGACGTGGATAATAAAAAATTAAAACAGTAGTACTTGGCCCAGCCCACTGATCTAGCTAATCGTTTGCACAAGACGCGAGGTCCAGATGGGGATTTCCTATATCCTGCTTAATGCGCGGTTTCACTCTCGTGCCGCACAGCCCACAAAGCGTGTTTGCTTTAAATTTTAGGCTATAGGCCGGGTCTATATTCCGATTTTTAAAGCAAATGTGTTCTGTTTTTTCTTTTCTTTTTTCTTTTTTATTTTTCTTCAGATTTAAAATTTTGTTCAGATTTGAAATTTTGTTCAGATTTTAATTTTTCTTCAGATTTGAAATTTTGTTCGGATTTGAAATTTTGTTCAGATTTCAATTTTTGTTTAGATTTCAATTTTTGTTTAGATTTCAAAATTTGTTCAAATTTCAAAATTTATTCAGATTTTAAAATTTATTCAGATTTCTAATTTTGTTCAAATTTCGAATTTTTTTCAAATTTTGAAAAAGAAAAACCGAAACATAGAAGAAAAAACAGAAAAAAGAGAAAGAGAAAGAAATAGTACCTAGGCCGCGGCCCGCTGGCCACCGCGGGGCGCGGGTGGTGTGCGGCACATCCTCCCCGTGCTGCTTTAAGCGGGGGGGGGGGTATAGTACCTCCCGTCCATACGCGACGTTGTCACATTCTATGCACCAAACACGGTGTGGATATTAAAAATGGAGGTAGGAACTAAGACAGCTAGAAAACTGCAACCAGCAGCTGAGCACCAAGTTTGTAACTGTGGCCTAGCCAAATTCTAGAAAACCCCCTGCAATGAAATATTAAATATATCATTTTATTTCATCTAGTATGATCAATGGTGGCATTTGACACTGCATTTGCCGCACCGCCACCGTGAATCTCCCATTCCCCGCGCGCTTAACATCCAGCGCCGCTCAAGTGCTGCCCCGTCGCGCTCTGTCAGGCAGTGGCCGCTCCTGCCAGCTCCTTGCCACCCGGGTATGTAACTCCCCACCACCCACGCCAACTCTTCGCCGCTGTTCGAATCGTGTTAGGGCTCATCAATCAAAGCAAGCACACTTCATGATCTCTCGGTTCGTTTCAGGGTGGCGGAGAGGCCGGAGGCGGATGTGGTGGTGATCGAGAGTGGGCTCTACTGCAGGGGGCTCTTGGCGCGGTACGACCTCGACGTGGTGGTGCTCGAGAGACACAACCGCCCTCGGAGGCGCCGTGCACTCCTTCAACTTCAAGTCGTCAAGTGCTTCCACTTCGACTCCGACCCCTTGCTCTTCTCTAGATTCCAACTATCATGTATGTGAAGGTGGATATTAGGAAAAACTAATACAAATCACTACGGCAGCGAACAGCTACACCGACGGCTTTAGGCCGTCGGCATAGCTAGGAATGCCGTCGGCACAGCCTTACGCCGATGGTTGCCATTGGCGTAGAGCCGTCGGCATAGATCCCGTCGGCTCCTCCCATATGGCCGTCGGCGTAGCTATAGCCGTCGGCGTACGTCAGTAAGGCGACGGCTTCACGCGGTCGTCGGCGTGCCTCGGCCGTCGGCACATCAGGACTGACGGCGGACAAGGAAACGGTCGTCTGAGCTACGCCGACGGCAATGCCGTCGGCATAGAGCCACGTGTCAATTGCTCCGACCTTGCTGGGCGAAGCTACTCCGACGGTGATGAGGGTTAACTTGACAAATGTCCTAGATGAAGGACTTAGGATCGGGGAGATAGGGCGTCGGATGAACTCAAAGGTAAAGTTAGTCCAAATAGGTGTGCGTCGAAAGTAAACATGGGTATTCAACCTGGCTTGCTTTCAATCTGGCCTACACCGTCCCCTCCTGGCCCCTACATATAGGTGGCCAGGTCTCAAGGATCGGGTAGGGTCCGATACAGATTACAATATCGACATACGGTAAGAACTCGTATTCGACTTATCGTTACAATTGGGCCTAGCTATACGGGCCTCAGGGGTACTCAACTAACGGGCTCTATTAACTATACCCTTGTGAGTAGCCCCTGAGATTCTACCAGAATTGCAGATTCAGGTTGAATCTCTAATCTTTAAATCTTCGACTTGATCTGCTCTTCGACTTTTTCTTATCTTCAAATCTTCGACTTAGTCTTTCGACTTACTTTCATGATATTTTTCGCAAGGGGCTTTGATGAACAAGCCTGACAACTCTGATGGATCAAGAGGTCAGTTAACTGCCGGAACAGATACTTGTCACCTACTTCAAATTCAATCCCCTTGGATTTGAATTTGGGATACCGGTCAAACACATTCTTTTGCCGCATTTAGGTCTTACAAAGAATGAATCCCAGTGATTCTCAGGGTACCCAGTGCGTCCACCAGGATTTTCTTTGCATCGTAGACACGGATACATTCCAGCAGAGCGCATCTATGTGCGTATACCAGGCCACACAGGACGGATCCCGGGGTCTTACCTTCGTGACAAGTCACGGCATTCGAGTTGTGTTGCGATAACATAACTCGAGAATCTCATGTCGCAGTCAAATTTTGACTGAAAATATTCGGATTTCTACAACCATAAAACTCGCTCCCGATGGGAGTAACACTCCTGCACTTTTCCAACTTTAATGCTTTACCAAGAAATATCGTCGGGTGCACGCTCAGCGCTCCCGATGGGAGTAGCCCCCGAGGCTATAGTCGAAAAAGACTTTTTCGAGTATAGGCTCAAAATATAGTGTAGTCCATCATACTTCAACTCGAGATACTTCAACTTCGAGATACTTCAACTTCGAGATACTTTAAGAACATCTTGTCATCAAATACGCGTCCACCACTTCAGTAAAGAGTTCCATTCGATACCTCTGAGGGTAGTAGCCCCCAAGGCTATAATCGAAAATCCTTCACATATAATTTTGTATTTGTCGGCGCCATCCTTCTTCTTTCTTATAATATCTTCTTTATGACGTCAATGCATACGTCACTCTGTATAAGTGCGAACCGTTCGCTGGGTAGCACTGTAATTTTCACGATTTTTGACCGTTAGTGGGCTGCCGTTTCCGCTCTTTGCGCCACGTCTTAGCCCACGATCCTTCTCCCTGAAGGTATATAAGGGACATAGTGGGGGATTTTACTGTTTACCAGTTCGTTCCCTCCGCCGCCTCCATTGCTGATCTCCTCTTCCTCCGTCTCTTGCGCATAGTTCCCAAGCGCTCCGCATATTAGATGCGCGTGAAACACCTGGCCACCAAGAACACCATGGCCAAGACCTCTTCCTCCACCAACTGGGTGCGCTCCACCATCACGAAGAAGGAGGTGGAGAAAGCCAAGGCGGACGGCCTCATCGCCGCCCAGGATTCCATAAAATTTCCAAGCACTGATCGGATCCCGGAGCCCCCGAGCGGTTATCGGGTAATGTTTCTTGCTTTCCTCCTCCGCGGCCTTTCTCTTCCTGCCCACGAGTTTCTCCGTGGACTCCTCTTTGTTTATGGTGTGCAGCTTCACCAGCTCACACCAAATTCCATTCTCCACATTGCTTGCTTCGTGACTCTTTGCGAGTCATTCCTGGGCATTGAGCCTCATTTTCTCCTCTGGAGGTCGATCTTCCGGCTCCGCCCCAATGTTGCTTTACGCAGAAAACCCGAACTGGGCGGAGCCATTGTTTCGGTGCGTCCTGAGGCACAATATCTTGAGTTTTCCATGGCCGCGTCTGTCCAAGGGTGGAGAACCAAATGGTTTTATATCAAAGACCGCAAGGCCTCTTCTGAAGATCAATATGGTCTAGCCCCCTTTGACGCCTCCAGTGAAGTAAAGAAATTGGCGTCGTGGGATGCACTTCCCTCAGATGTAGAAGTACAACAAGTTCTTCCCCTTCTCTCTCGAATTCAAGCTCTAAAAGGAGGCAGAGGAGGCGCTTTGTCGGGTATCCAGCTCATGGCGTTCTTCGTGCAACGTCGAGTTCAACCCCAAGCTTACCAAGGAACACGCGGTTGCTGATTTGACCGCTGAATACTTCGACTCCGTGCACCCTCTGCCCGAGGTATGTATCTGTGTCGCTTTTTGTTCACTTGTTGTTGAATATTATTTACATCGAGTTGCACTTTTCTTTGCCTTTCTTAACCTGCTAGCTTGTTCATGTACAGGGGCACCAATTCCTTATTTCGCACCCTCCTCTTCCAGAGGCAGGGCCCCTTCCAGCTGAGCTGGCCTCGTCTGTGTCTGAAGCCCCCGAGGCTGACGAGAATCAGGACGAAGATGACGCCAAAGAATCGGAAGAGGAAACTAGCTCGTCGACATCGTCGCCCCCTGTACTTGCTAAAGATACTGATGTCGACAAGAAGAGAAAGCGAGTCGAAGAATTTGCTTCTTCGAGTTCTGCAATGGCTGATAAGGCCTCTGTTCCTGCAGGAGATGCGGAGTACTTCGACCTTCTGGCATCGTAAGTGTTTTTACTCAAGTTCCTCAATTGCATCTTTCTTGCCTTGTTTCCGTCGTGTTACTCATAAGTTTTTTGCTTCGTGTAGAGATGACGAAGAGCCTTCAAAAGCTGCCACAGCTACTCCTTCAATTTCTCCTGCTGTTGACGATGAGCCCCCGGCTCAAGAAGTTGCGCCTAGGGTTACCAGGGCCTCTGTAAAGAAGGTTCCTGTGCCCCGAAACCCCAAGCGCATGAACAAGGCTAAAGAACCCGAAGTTTCTCTGGAAGCCCATGAATCCTCGGCTTCCCCCCATGATGTGAGCAATTTCTCCTGACTTATCTCCCTTCCATATGCTCGCACTTCTTTCCCACTCTTTTTTTTCTTCTCAGGCTTTATTGAAGAGATTCGTCGCCTTGGGCACCGAATGCGCTGAGTATCTAAAGGTTGCGAAAGCTTCCGAAGGTATGTTCTACATCCATTCATGGTTTTTCCTCCTCGCATATCTTTTGCTGTTTATCTGACTTCCTTTATTCTTCCACTGTAGCTGCTATTGCAACAGCCAATGCCCGAATCGCGTCATTGGAGGCTGAGCTAAGTGCCTCGCAGAAGGCATATGATATTGCGGCCGCTGCCAAGGCAAGTGCTGAGAAGTCGCAGAAAGTAGCGCTTGGTAAGGCGAAAAAGGCTGAAAAAGCTTTAGCCGACGCCAACAGGGAGCACGCTCAGCGGGAGCAGGCTGTAATGGTGCGCCTTCACACAATGTCTACTTCTGCTGAAAGTAAGTGTTTCGTCTTGCCTTCTTTTTCGACTTCTTGTTGTATTATTGATCTTCGCTAATTCCTTCTTTTACTTCTTTCTTTTCGACTTCCTTTGTCGCGCAGGATTTACCAAAGTGTCTTCTTCATCTTTGCCATCGGGCGATGATCCTCTGCTGACCGCAGTTAACCTACTCGAGGTAAACTAGATATCTATCCAGGAGACTTTTGAATTGGTTAGCCGCGTTCTGTCGCGGTTATTCGTCGGGTTGTGGCCGAAAAAGAAGGCAGAAGTCCCGAAAGATAGCTTAGAGAATCTTGCCAAGTCCTTCGATACAGTTGAGGACCCGACCCTCCACTGAAGGGGCTCTCTCTGAAGCGCGGCGCTGATGGTGCTATTGCACTTTCTTTTGCGCATGGTGCTGATGTCGACTGGGAGAAGATGAGCTCTCCCCATGGCCGCACTCGCAATGAGATGAAGGTTTTCTTCGAGAAGGCGAAGAAGTTGGCGCCTGCACTGGCGGCGATTATTTCTCCTTCTGCGGCCTCCGCGACATCTACTATACCAGCTCTAACGATGGAAGAGCCTGCACCTCCATCGACTTCTGGTGACGAGGGTTTAACTCGACAAATGTCCTAGATGAAGGACTTAGGATCGGGGGAAGAGTAACGACTAGAGATTCCGGGATCGAGATCGGCACACGATGTACCCAGGTTCACGTCCCCTCGGTGGAGGATCGCTACATCCTGCTAGCAATCTAGTATATGATCACAATGGTGTTTACATGGAGCCGCCGTAGGCGAATTTGTGTATCTAGTCTATGTCTAATCTAACTTGTATCTCTAATATTGCGTGTCTATGATATTCGATGTCTATGATATCTATTCTGATGTCCCCTAGAGGCGCCCCTGCCTGGCTTTATATATGCAACCGGGCTAAGGTTTTACAAGTGTCCTAGTCGAATACGGATTAGAACCTTCCTTCTTCGCCTCCAAGTCAACTTCGAGTCCTTGTGCTAGTCCACCTCCATAATGGGCCGAACCCGGTATACTAATCCGTGGGTACCCGAAGGGCATACCCACGTCAGTAGCCCCCGAGACTCAATTCGAGTTGCAGACTCGGGTTGAGTCTCCAAACTTTAAATCTTTGACTTCTTCAATTCTTCGACTTCTATTCTTCGACTTCCCAAAATCTTCGGGTTCTTGAATCTGCGCTCCCGATGGGAGTGAAATGTCGAGTTCATGGACTCAAAATTTTCTTCCTCGTTCTTCTCGAAATAACTTTTCATCGAGTGCGCGACCAGCGCTCCCGATGGGAGTAGCCCCCGAGGCTATGGTCGGGTACTTGTAGTCGATCATAGGCTCCAAGTTTCTTCTTCTTTATCTCCTTCTTCTTCTTGTTGTTGTCGAATTCTATCTTGAAATTGTCTTTCTATCGGGTGCGCGACCAGCGCTCCCGATGGGAGTAGCCCCCGAGTCTATGTTCGGATACTTGTAGTCGGGCATAGACTCAAGTTGTACTACTCGAAGAAGTTCGGCTCCTGTTGAAGGACTTGATGATTTTGTCAACTCCTGCAGAAAATATGAATAATTATGAAATAATTTGTTTCTCGAAGAAATATTGCGTTTGCATATTGCAACGATGATGGAGTATGTAAAATAAAAACTCGATGTTTTTTGTGTAATTTTGTTGCTCGTACGTAAGACCCTTTCGTTAGCCTGATGCACTTCACGGCTCGATCAGCTACTCAGGTCAGACGTAAAGTGATGCGTTTGGCGCATTTGAATTTCAAGATACTTGCTAAGCCTTTTCGTTAGCCTGACGCCCAAGATTTTATGCCTTGCCAACCGTTAGTCGAGCTTCATGCGACTGTAAACTAAATTGTCAAGTATTCGA
This sequence comes from Dactylis glomerata, assembly GCA_007115705.1. Classification (NCBI taxonomy): domain Eukaryota; kingdom Viridiplantae; phylum Streptophyta; class Magnoliopsida; order Poales; family Poaceae; genus Dactylis; species Dactylis glomerata. Next base: position 1,531,691 of record QXEO01000286.1, on the reverse strand, counting down.
CAAGGAACGCCAGCTACTAGGGCTTTTGCAATTTTTCGAAGTCAATGATATGCAAGATGATTTTTCATGGCGGAGCCCCCGAGTGTTGGGTGTGGCAAAAGTAAATGATAATTGACTCTTGGAAGAGGAAAACTTAGCTTTTATTGGGTGCGGTGTGGTCGGCGCGGCCGTAGTTGATGATGTAGATGTAGTCGAGTTGTTGTCGTAGAATCACAATCACGATCGGAGGCAAAGTTGTTGTCGAGCCCCCGAGCGTTGTTAGGATTGTCGTGTTGCTGATGTCGACGAAATCACAGGTCTTGAGGGTGATTTTTCGTACTCCGGAGCGAGTTGATGTTGAGCCCCCGAGCGTTGCCGATAGTTTGCGCAAGTGCACGATGATGAGCCCCTAAGCATGCCAAGCCGTAGTCGACTATGACGTAGTCGAGCCGTTGTTGAAGACGAAGTAGTCGAAAAAGTTCACGCAGTCTGTCAACTCACCGGTGCATATTGCCGATTTATTTGATGTCTTCATAAATCTCCCGATGATTCATATATACAGGCTGATTTCTTTTCCTGGTCTTGGGACGCTGAGTTGTAAGTTGTGTAAAACTCGGCCGTTGTTTCCGATGCCAATATGGGCAGCTGATTTAGATCTTAGAGACCGCGTTATATTCCTTTGATGAACAGTCGTGGCCTGTTTCTACTTCCAATCTTTTTCCCTTTGACCAAGCTGATTAAACCATGCCATATTTTGCTGATTGCTTGCGTGGCTGCTTCCCGATCAATCTGGATCATAATCGCCTGCCTGGATCAATCCGAAAAATCCATAGTAGACTAGCACGCTATGTACCATAGGTTGGTGCTTGTTTGAGCTGATCTCTCCAATGTCTTGAGAGTGCAGCGATCATCGCCATCTAGAGCCAGACGTAATCACTGTAGCCGTGTGGCCGGAAATCACTGATATAGTCGACTTGATCTGCATATGCGACTCGGATGCGTACCCGAGCAAGAAAACGTGACTTGCCAGAAGCAATATCATTGTCTTCAATCTTCTCAAGGAATCCCGCCTGGATGATGAGATGCAAAGTGCCGCCATTGTTGACGACGATTTCTGGTGACGCGATCTAGCAGCTGCTGTTGGCAGCCACAAAATTTGCTGATCTTGTCGATGAAAAAGTTCTAGGATCCCGCCCGGATGACAAAATCCAGTCGCCGCGATCCCCACGGTCGGCGCCAATTGATGAGGGTTAACTCGACAAATGTCCTAGATGAAGGACTTAGGATCGGGGGAAGAGTAACGACTAGAGATTCCGGGATCGAGATTGGCACACGATGTACCCAGGTTCACGTCCCCTCGGTGGAGGATCGCTACATCCTGCTAGCAATCTAGTATATGATCACAATGGTGTTTACATGGAGCCGCCGTAGGCGGATTTGTGTATCTAGTCTATGTCTAATCTAACTTGTATCTCTAATATTGCGTGTCTATGATATTCGATGTCTATGATATCTATTCTGATGTCCCCTAGAGGCGCCCCTGCCTGGCTTTATATATGTAACCGGGCTAAGGTTTTACAAGTGTCCTAGTCGAATACGGATTAGAACCTTCCTTCTTCGCCTCCAAGTCATCTTCGAGTCCTTGTGCTAGTCCACCTCCATAATGGGCCGAACCCGGTATACTAATCTGTGGGTACCCGAAGGGCATACCCACGTCATCTGGCGACGGATTTGCCATGCCCTCTTCTGCCACGGAGCAAAATGCTGAGGTGGCGTAGACTTCGGCTCCTCTTGTAGCTTTCAATTGTTCCTTTTGAATGTAAAGACTTTTAGTCGCGTGCAACCCAAGAAAATTGTTTTGCACTTGTGTAAATATATTTTTGCCTTATGAGGTCTTGTGCTGCCTTTCTGAAATATTTCTTCTTTCTTTTCCTTTGACTTCCAGTCGATGCATACCAACAATCTCTTGACTGGCGGACCTGCTCCTTCCGCTGCCCGCACCTTTGACTTGACGGTTTCTTCACCTCCTAGTCAATGCGTTCAATGTGCAGAATATTCTTTAAGGATTTCTGATCTCGAATCTCGCTTGACTTTAGCCAAACGTCAAGCTCAGATGGCATTTGACAAAGCTAGCAAAGCTTCTAGTTTGGCGAAGCAAGTATCCATTCTTGATGATAAGGTTTCTAGCTTGACGGCAGAGATTTTGCATCACGAAGAGTGCAGTTCTTTTCTCCTTGGCATTATTAAATCCGCCTGTGAAATGTTAAGATGTAAGTTTCCTCTCGACTTATCTTTTCCTCTTTTTGTTTCACTGCTGTTCTTATGATATCCTCTTGCCCTCATAGGCACTTGTTTAGATTTCGCCGCTGAAGATCGTCGGGTTACCGAGCAAAATGCAGCCCTAGAGAAAATGTCTGCAGGTGTTGAGAATTTGTGGTCTGATCCTCGACGCCGGCGTGCTGTTGTATTGCTTCAGGACCGTGCCCAGCATGTTGGTGAAGCGGTGGATGGCTGTAGAAGATCTCTCGTAACTATGCACTTGGTTATGCTTCCTCGCAATTCTGTGCCTTCGACTTTCCCACTTCTTCTTGATACTTTTAGATCCAGCCAGCGAATTCATCGATTGATAGAACTAAACTTAGTGGCAGGTGCCAACTTTGCTCTTGGGTGGATACGCAAGTGGAAACCAAGACTCAATTATAGTTCTATGTCGCTGAGCTACCCTCCAGGTGGAGCTAGCCTTCGGGTACACTTGGAGAGTACCTTGCAGCCTGCCCGACGAATTATAGCCAGGCTACTGCAAGAAGATGTCGCGTTCTTCCGCGAGTTTCACTATTTAGACCCTTTGGGTGTGGATGATTCTGACAACCCGATGTTGTAATACGTTTTTGTATGTGTGTAACGCGAGAGTGCTTTATTTCGCGACTTTGATGTCAAAAAGTTTGTTCTCAAAGCGTTATTGTATGAGTCGTGCGCTTACCGCATTTTTCCCTTTGAAAGACTCGTAAGCTCGAATATGAGGAATGCTTTGTCTTTATTTATGCTTGTAATGTAAGATACATGGGGTGACCCAAGAGATCCGGCCTATGACCTATGTTCTGGATCTAGAGGGCATTGCCCCTGGTATAACTCGTGGCTTTTACAGCCTTATTCTTCTACTCTATTGTGCTTTGATGCTTATGCCATCATAGCTTTCTCTTCTTCTCCTGTATTTTTGTCCTCTCCTGATGCTCCTACTCGTGGTTTCTTCATCTCGGGCTCCGCAGCGTGTCCTTCGAGTAGCTTGACGCCCTCTGTAGTCATGCTTTTCGCCTTCTCTGCATAGTTGGCTATCATGCCGAAGTTTTGCGCCATCTTGTGGAACTCCCTGTCGCAGAGATCTGAAACTTCAAAACTTCCTTTCACTGTAATTATTCCTCTTGGTCCTGGCATTTTAAGTACCAAATATGTATAGTGAGGCACTGCCATGAATCGCGAAAACGCGGGTCGTCCGAGGATCGCGTGATTTTGAGATGGTCAGTCCATGACTTCGAAATCTAGCTTTTCTCTTCTGTAGTTTTGTTGGTTGCCGAAGCAGACATTGAGTGCTATTCGACCCAGTGGGTAATTGGCACTTCCTGGCACGATCCCATGGAAGAAACAATCTGTTGGTTTCAGGAACTCTAGTGATATATGCATTGCTCGGAGTGTTTTTGCGTATATCAGGTTAATTCCACTCCCTGCGTCCATAAATATTCTGTCGACATCATACGCGCCGATTTGAGCTTTGAGTACCAAAGGCGCATTTCCCGGCCGAGGTACTGTTATAGGGTGGTCTTCTCTGTTGAACTCGATTGGTTGTTCTGACCAGTGCAGATACTCCGTTGTGGCTGGAGGTGAGATGACTGCTAGGTTGACTTGTCGAGTTATACTCTTCTCTTCTTTGTTTGACTTGGGCACATGTTGTATCATTGTTGTGATATGTCCTTTTGATGGAACGTACCCTTCATCGTCGTCATGTCCCTGGTTTTGCTGGTCTTGTCCTTGAGGAGCTCCGTTGTTTCCTTGCTGTTTTGCCGGAGGGTTGTTGCTTCCTTCAAATCCTTGTCGCCTTGCTTTGGTTTGCTTGTTTAACGCTGCCTCTTGTAGTTTTAAGAATGTTGTACAGTCTTTCATTGCGTGTCTTGATACTCGCTTCCCATCGACGAACACTGAGTGTATATGACAAGGTCCGTTGAGCATATCTTCTGTCGACGGGTTGTACTCTCTGGGTTCTCTTGCGGGAAACTTTTTATAATCCTCCTTTCCATAGCTTTGGTATCCCGAACTTCTGCACTCGCCTCCTTGATAACTGTTGTCTTTGTATCCTGCGGAGACTTGGCTATGGGAACCGTAGTTGTCGTAATTTCGGGACCGTCTCCTTTGATTTCCATATCTATTTCTTCTATCGTCCTCTGGGGATCGCGTTCGCTTGTTGTTGCATGCGTCTTCTCCATCTGCGAATCTATTTGCTATGTCCATGAGGTCTGACACTGTTTTTGGCTTGATTCTACCCATCTCTTCGACTAGGTCTCTTCGCCTTAATCCAATGATGAATGCATCTATTGCTCTTTCGTCTAAAACTTCGACTGCCGAATTTTTGATAAGGCTCCATCTTTGGATGTATGCCCGCAGTGTTACGTCGCGTTGCTGCACGCACGCTTTGACTTCTTCTATTGATGCTGGCCGCTTGTATGTCGACCTGAAGTTGCCTGTGAATTGCTTTGTGAGGTCTTCCCAGCTTCCAATGGTTTCTTTCTCTAGTTTGCTCAACCATGACCTTGCTGCTCCGGTGAGGTGTAGTTGCAAACTTTGCATTGCTGTTTCTTTGGTTCCTCCTAATATTTGCACTGCTTGTAGATAATCTGATAACCATGATTGTGGTTCCTGTGATCCGTCGTACTTTTGCTGATCATGAGGTAATTTAAATCCCTTGGGAACTGGAGTGGTGCGAACCCTGCGGGTAAAGCACGATGCCCCATCTCTTTCTCGTCGTCTTCATAGTCGCGTCTTTCATTTGGGGATCGCGATCTTCGGGTTCCACCGTGCTGTTTTGGTGATGGCGATCGAGATCGTTGCTTGCTGCTTCTGCGCCGAGGACTGTTGTGACGGCGAGGTGACCTTGCTTTGTGCACTTCCTTGTGGTGATATGCTTCTTCTCCTTTTGCTGAAAGGTTGTGGCCCACCATGTTGAGTCCGTTCAATGCTGCTCTATGCATATGCTCCCTAGGATCTCCTGGACTTGGTCGAGTTGTAAGTAGATATGCTTGCGCTGCTACTAGTGCTGCTTCAGGGGTTTTCGGTAGGATGTTCCCCTGCTCGTCGACCGATAGGAAGGACGAGTCAAGGTTTTTGGAAATACTTTGCATGTCGGAGTACTCGAGGTTGTCGTACCTTGAACCGTGTCGACGATTTTTCCTTGCGTTACTATATGATGCGTCGCTTCATGCTTTTCGAGCAGCTTCGCTAGCTGCAATGGCTGAATCTTTTCTTTTTTGTATCTCTATTTTCTTCTTTGCTAGTTGCTTTGCCTTCTGCCTTAGGGCATAATGATACCCCAAAAGCATGTCTTTGCTGGAATTTGATGGTATTGGCGTGCCGTGTTCTACGGCTTCTCTTATTATCCTCCATTCGTCGACTGATAGTCAAATTTTTTCCCTGGCTGCGAGGGATTCTGCTGTTTGCCCTTCTGCTAGGTGATTTGCACCTCTGTCGATATTTGCTGGGTTTAGCACTGGGTTATTATTTTCGTCGAATTCTTCTGAGTTGTCTCCTACAATGGCGAGCACCTGGCATTGTCTGCCGATATCACTATTGAAGCTTGAGAAGATCGAGTCACCATCTTCAGAAAGCTCTAACCCTGTTTTCCACGTGTCTGTTGATTTGTCTGAGATATCGTTGAGGCAGATCATGAGATCGTCGAGTTGGACTCCTATGTCGAGATTTTCCTTTGCTTCTTCTGTGACTTTTCCTTTTTGCACTTCTCCTAGGCTGACCGGCAAGTTTACTTCGCTGGAAGAGCCGTCAGAATACTCCATCATTGCTACTATTTCGGGCTCACTTGTCGTCAGATCTTGTTTCGTCGGATCTGAAAGGCGAGATGAGCCTGATGGCCCGATGAGGATGCTCAAACTTCCAATTGTCAATTCCATCTCTTGATTTTCGTCGACTTCTGCACTGCTGTTGGCTAAAAGCGAAAAAGCCGTCGAATTCATGATTCCAACGCCCAAGATCCCCACGGTCGGCGCCAATTGACGAGGGTTAACTCGACAAATGTCCTAGATGAAGGACTTAGGATCGGGGAGATAGGGCGTCGGATGAACTCGAATGTAAAGTTAGTCGAAATAGGTGTGCGTCGAAAGTAAACTTGGGTGTTCAACCTGGCTTGCTTTCAATCTGGCCTACACCGTCCCCTCCTGGCCCCTATATATAGGTGGCCAGGTCTCAAGGATCGGGTAGGGTCCGATACAGATTACAATATCGACATACGGTAAGAACTCGTATTCGACTTATCGTTACAATTGGGCCTAGCTATATGGGCCTCAGGGGTACTCAACTAACGGGCTCTATTAACTATACCCTTGTCAGACGGGCACGACCGTCGGCATACGTGATTCAGCCGGAAGATGAGGTAGGCCGACGGCCATAGCCGTCGGCATACATCCACGTGCTGAGTTTTTGTAACGAGCTAGGCCGACGGCAAAGCGGTTGGTATGCGTAGACATGCAGAATTTTGGTATCGAGATAGGCCGATGGCAAAGCCGTCGGCTTAGCTTCCACATGTCTAATTCTGGGATCATTTCGGCCGCCTGGTGGCAAGCTAGGCCGACGGCAAAGCCGTCGGCTTAGCTTCACAGGTTTTTCTTTTCTATTTGTTTTCTGTAACATTCCTGCAAATAAAATATCAGATTCAATATTTCATCACATATAAACTAATAATCTCGCAAAATCACTACATCCATAAACATTCATAAATATCTCAACAAATCTCCATATAAAACATTCATAACCAAGTCACAAATTCATTACACATAGTTCAAACGATCATAAAACACATAGTTCAAACGATCACAAAACACATAGTTCAAACGATCTCCATATGGTCATGGCTCCACGACAAGTTCACATGATGTTATCACGAGCACGATAAATTAATTACATATAGCCCAAATGATCACAAAACACCATGTTCCATACAAACCGGTCGACAACGGACTTCAAGCACCGGCACAACACAAGCATCGCCACCAAGAGCATCATCACTACATAACAAAGAAGAACCATTTAGCATGGCAATTGTTCCAAGGTGAAATCTTTTGCATGAAAATTATCTAAGCATGGCAATTGTTCCAAGGTTTCTGTGTAAACGACAACGTAAAGGTCAATGTCACAACCTGATGTGAGCTACAGGTTCATGCATGCATGGTGCAAGGATTAAGGGTCAAAGAAGATGAAGGAGCAGGAGACCAAAACCTGATGCGAGCTACAGGTTCATGCATGCACAAAACAAGGCCTAACCATTGAAGATCAACACGCACAGGTTCATGCATGCACAAAATCTGCCAATGGCCTCCCACAAATATCGTCTCCAATTTCATGGTATTGACTCACGCCTAATCTAATCAGCTAATTGACAAGGTATTGCCGTACATATACTACTACTAATATATTGGAGTTATATTGTGCAAACTTCTAGTCAGACTTATTATTAGATCAATTACAGAGAGTATATTTGTTTCGTCTTACCATCGAATTGCATAAGCTAAGAGATCACAAAAGTATGGAATATTTTTTGAAAAAAATTGGCAAGGAAATAGCTGCAACACAATGTATGATGAGATTATCGACTTGTTCGATCGGTACGGTAGGCACAAAGGAAATTGGTGCAAGGATTAAGGATTATGAATATACACATGAGACATAAAACATAATCGTAGTCAAACCTAAAGTTAGCATGGAACTAACCTGAAACGGTGAACCAAGTGGTGAACCAAGTGGCGAACCAAGGGGTGAGGCAGAAGCACCATGAGGACAACAACCAAGAGGCGTGACAGGAGGTGACTCACGAGCCGAGGGCGAGGGCGAGCATGAGGCAGAAGCACGACCAAAGTGAGCGTTGTGGGATTGGGAAGATCCCTACATAGTTCATGCTCAGGACCATCAGATGTAGTCACTTCAGCTTAACAATAAGTGATGGTCTATATCTGTTTAGGTTTTGCTTACCGGAGTCCCTAAGGCGTAGGTGGCGTAGAACTCATGTCTCAAAGGCACCACTGGGTGGTCCGGCTTTGGTGGTGGACGAGGTCCCACATCAACCCTATCTGCGCCACCAGAACTCATATAAGCTAGCATCGCCTGCAAGATAGTTTAGATGTCATGCCTTGCTAAGAGAAAAGTTTAAACTAGTGCAAGTGTAACTTCTATAGGTTAGAATGGGCAAGAAATGACCTCTTGGATCGCGGCATTGTACGCCTCGTGAGCTCTTTCCGCCTCGCGGTATTCAGACATCTTTGCATGGTACTCTTCCTCAAGCTTATCGAAGGCTTCATCCCGAGCCTACAGATAGACATAATGGATGTTATCAACATAGCCAACTAGCCATGCAACAGAAGTTTAGATTTTGCTTACCTGATTCCCTGAGGCGTAGGCAAACTCACGTCTTGAGGGCGCCTGTGGGAGCTCTGGCTTCGGTGGTGGACGAGGTCCTACCTCAAGCCTATCTGTGCCGCCAGAACTCATATAAGCTAGCATTGCCTGCAGGTTAGTTTAGATGTCACGCGTTGCAAAGAGAAAAGTTGAAACTAGTGCAAGTGTAACTTGTCTTGGCTAGAATGGACAAGAAATAACCTCATGGAGCGCGGCATTGTACGCCTCGTGAGCTCTTTCCGCCTCGCGGTATTCAGCCATCTTTGCACTGTACTCTTCCTCAAGCTTATCGAAGGCTTTGTCCCGAGCCTACAGTTTGACATAATAGATGTTATCAACGTAGCCAACTATCCATGCAAAAGCAAAAGTTAGAAAGAGGATGAAACTAAGGATAACAACTTACATCGTCGGTCGGTCTAGATCCACCCGGACGTGGACGAGGTGGGATAGACAGATTGTTGCTCGTGCTGGTAGCATGGACTCGTGAGAGAGAGGTGGTAGGCTGAATCACAGAGTTAAGAATCCGATACCGGCCATGTTGCTTGCCGATCCCTGCCACAATCACCGCCGTCTCATCGACCTCCTCCTCAAGGGGCTAAGAATCCGGCCCGTGGATCTTCTTGTACACCTTCTCGTACGCCTCAAAGTCCTGGCTTGTCTTGCCATAGTATAGATCCTCATCGGGGGAGGTGAGCTTCGCCTTCTTTTTGCCAAGTCTCCATGCAGCAGTGCTAGTAAGCGGCTTCCCAGTAATGTGCTCCTACAGCGCCAAACAAATGTTGTTATGCATAAAATAGGAACAAGACCATAAATAAAAGGAAGTTGTTCCGTATATATATATGTACCACGTGCGACTTGAACCGATCATGGATCCGGTTCCCTTGACCATGTGTTCCCGCATGTCCACGATTCGCCTTGTTTACTATGCTCTTGGCCTTGAACTCCGGCACTTCCCCAATCCACCTGTTCACCAACCCCTCCCATGAGTCACGTCGTCCATCGCACCAATCGGGAACCACCTGAAAAATCATAACAAGACATGTCAAGAACTAGATAATGCAAGTTAGCACCCACCAACACATAATAAAAGGACAATTTACTTACGCTCATGAATTGTTCCTTCGTCAAGTTAATTCCGTCATCGATAATCTTAGACTTCTTGAGCCTAACACCCTGCTCGGCGTGGTAGTGCATGATGGCCACGATCCTTGCATTGTATAGCTGTTCGCGTAGCCCTTTCCTCGCTGCCGCCACGAAGACCTTGTCTGTATGGGTCTTAACCTCCTCTCGCACTCTATAGTAGACCTACAATCATGCATATACAACAAAATGGTGAGACTCATGAGTTAGCACGGTGGGGTGATGAACTATGACGAAACTCAACAAATTTTTGACTTGTGTAATTTAAAAGAAGCCATACCCAGAACGTCGTGGTCACAGCTCACGCACAAGTCCCGAAGCTCGTGTGATGAGCAGCTTCGTAGTCCTTCCATCTATCGGCTAGCTTCGGCGGCAAATCCGTGTTCACCGTGTAGAGGCCTGGCCAAAACTTCTTCAGGAGAACTCCAAGCAAGCCATTTGGAATGCGGCCATCCTCACCATTAGGCTTCTTCCAATTGCTACACAAGAATCAATGCATTAGTACGCATTAAATTATTTTTACCAAAATAAAATTACATAATTAAAATATGATCAAGATAGGCACTTACTTTGTTTTATTTGGCTCAATGAGGATCTTCCCCTCCTTGGTAGTTGGGGGTTTGGGAAGACCTGATATCCCACGAACCCACAACCCATCCGAGGAATTCTGCTCCTCCATCTCCTCGTCTCTCATATCCTCCTCCATCTCCTCGTCTCCCACATCCTCCTCGCTCTCCTCCTGTCTCGCCTCGACCTCTAGGGGGTCTTCTCCTCCCTTGGCCTCCTCCTCCTCCTCGGAAGCCACGCTGCCAGAAGCGGAGGGTACATCACTAAGGGAGGGCCTCAGAGGCACTCGCCCCGCTGGTGTCCCCCTCCCTCGTGAACGGCCCCGACCACCACCCCGCGATGTGGGTGCTGTGCTCTGGCGCCCTCTAGGGGGCAAGTCCCCTCGTCCTCCACCTGTGGTCCCCCGTTGACTTCCTTCATCGGCATCCTCATACAAGTGTCGAGGAGGAACAATCGATCTTCCACTTCGACTGCTATGTACTACCTTGGTTTGGCGCAATTTGTTGAGCAAGTTTTTGGATGATTGCTTGCTCATGGTTCAATCACCTGCATTGAAAAAGAGTAAACAATTAGTATGGATAAAATAAATCTTGATGCAATAAAAATTAAACAAACATAAAGACTAAATAGACATAATAGCAAAGTAATGGAATAATAGCAACAAATAAGCATGGTCAAAAATAATAAAGAAGCACACTAAACAGACATAATGACCCTCACCGCGAGTCATCACTCTCGTAACTGAGTTGTCGGGTCTCATCCTCACTATCACTATCACGTGAGAAGTAAGGTAGTCCATCACACGGTGGAGGCTCATCCTCGTCGGTATCATCGTCATGTAACTTGGAGAGCATATCTATGTCCTTTATATTGACGACAGTCTCACCACGATTCTGTGCATCGTTCTCAAGGTCCTCAAGACCACCCACAAGTATATCAAAGTCCACACCGTCCTCTTCCTCTTGATAGAAATCTCCCTCGTACGTGATCGGGTCTATGTTGTTGTAATCGTCCTCGTTTGGCATGGGTAGCTTGCCATGTGGTGATACCTTGAACACAACTTCCCAACCCTTCAATTCCTCTTTCTGGCATGGGTAGGGCAGATAATAAACCTGCGTGGCCTGGTGAGCCACAACAAAGACATTGGCTCCGTGATAGGTGGTTGAAGGCATAACTTCCACTAAACCAATGGAAGGGGTAGTTCTCATTCCATCGTCTGGGTCAAACCAATGGCACCTGAACACAACGAGAGTGAGATGTTGGGCCCCACAAGTGAATGACAGCTCATATACGTTCTGTAACCTTCCATAGTACTCAACATTATCGGCTCCTCTGGTAAACACGCCGGTATTTACTTGTAACACCCAAATTTCCAAAAATTCAAAGTGCCCGTTATGTAATCCATCACAATCCCAGAATCATTGTTGTGATTTACATAACATAGTTGATATCACAGTCATAGACATTCATAGTAAATAAAGGGGATTACATAGGTGGTCGCATAGACCAAACCTTACATTACATCAACATGCAGCGGAATAACACTTTGGGTCCATATTGTCAAGCTTCAACCGCATAGGCAAAGCGGACTGTAGGAAACGAGCCTAATTCGCAAAGTCGTCAATGAGTCCTTCCTTCTTGATCTTGCTCCTTCAAGTCTGGCCAAGTTAATAGCCAGGGACACAGCCATGAGTACATTGGATGCACTCGCAAACCATCTTATAAACAAAGTGATAAAAGAGATATGCATGGTTGATATGGTGGATTAAGCACTAAGTTTATTTGCAAAAAGCTAGTTTTGTTTCCTAAGAATTTTCATTAGTAGAGAAGAAGATTTAATTCTCTAAGTTAAATCTAAAGAGGAACTTCAAGTGTTGGTCACCTTCAAAGTTCAAGTCATGTCATTCACCAAGTTCACCTCAAGTTGTTATCAATCTTGACAAAAGTCAAGTACAGCTTGCCAACTGTCCATGATCGCGGACGCGGCTATTTGAATAGTTTTGAAACCTCTGCAGAGGCGTACACTTTACCCACAAGATTCGATAAATCTGCCGGGAGAAATCCACGGATCGTCATACACCAAGTATGCGAGTTTCAGATAATCAAACAAACTCTTTCACTTGTCTGCTCTAGTATAGGATCCTTCCCTAAGAGTCCATTCTGGCACTCATAGTTTTGCCCGCTGTAGAGTGCTGCATGAATGGAAATTTCCACTCGGTTCGGAAGTACCCGCGCACGGTGCACTTCTATAAAGGATGATACAAGGTCTCCCATACTAGAATAAACAAGCTACGGACTAAGCCCCTTCCCATATAGGGGTAATGTGGTCGTACGGTATGGTTGGCTCACATAGTACATCACTCATTATCATTTAGAAATACATTCCATAGTCCTTAGTCAAGATTATTTTCTTTCATAAAATCCATCATGTATGAGTAGTCTCCAATTCAAGCTTTCAAGTTCAAGTCACCACTTTCAAATAGGGTTCCCCTATAGATGACTTCAGTTTTATTAGCGACTAAGCAACTACTATGAATGACACTACCACTAAGAGAGTGTTGGATAAACTCAGTTTGATGATCTTGTTAAGCAAGACATCACTACACATCTGTTGTTCTACTCTAGCAATTCAATCATGCAATTTAATTTGAAAACAAGTAAATATGCAAGCTGGAAATCTAGGTAACGGGGTATGATTCAAAAGATGGCTTGCCTCGCTTGGCAATGTCAAAATAGTCTTCATATTCATCTTGGGTTGATTGATTTCCATCTCCATTTCTTGGTGGACTTCGGGATCCATTCTCCTTACTCTCTTTGTCGTCTAATAATCGAGAAATAAATAAACATACAATCACCAAACAATTCACAAACCACACATATTCAACCATCAAGGATACTAGGGTAAGGAAAGTTATCTAAGGATGCTATGGAGAGTGGCTGCAACTTAATTGAGTTCCTGTAGATGGGATTATCACTTTCTTAACTTAAGTGAGGATCTAATTCATTTTGAATCGTGAAATGTCTCTTGCAAGTACTTATTGACCATGGTCATATACCACAAGTAGATATTCCAGATTATGGTTCAACCAAAGAGGCTTCATAGGATTTGGAGTATTTTCTTTTATGGAAGCCATTTCTAGTTTGCAAATATTTAGTGATCAAGTTTGCATCTACAGGTAGGGTATATAGATCCTAGTTTACTTGGATTAGGGGTTATAGATGAATATCTGAAAATGTGGTTGATTAGAATTGGTTTCATATCATTTCCATTATTTTGAGATAGGTGTGCAAGTTTGAGTTTCTAATTACTACTATATAGTATTAAATTTCCAAATAGCTCCTACAAATCCACATGGACTAAGATCAATACCTATAGATAGGTATTTGGAAATGTGGTTTAACAATAAGAGTTCCATAAATATTTTGATTATAGGTTTGAGTTTAATAAAATCCTATATGGCAAATGCTTATTTAACCATAGAGGTAAATAGCATTTAATTTAAAAAGTCCAAAAATGAGATATAATGTTATAAACAGATGGGTATTACTAATTGTGAATTTTTAGAGTTGGATTCGTATTAAATTGAATTTTCTTTGATTTGATATATTTTCTCTAAGATTGAAAAGCTCCTGTTTTGTTATTTTTATTGCAGTCAATGTGAAACTCTAATAGGGCTAAAACCAATTCTAGAGGATAGTTCATGTTATAAGCTTTCCAAGGATATTTTACTTGCTAAATTTGGTTAATTACAACTCTGGGAATCTTAAATCTAAAACTAGGTCAGATCTAGATTTTATAATTCCAACTCTATTTTTTTTTTCTTATAGACTGAAAACGGGCTGCACGCTAGAGAGTTACCAGGCCGGCCCAACTAGGCTCGCTATGGGCGAAAAACATAAAATGAACCGGTACGAGCGGGGTCTTCCTCGTCCTCGCGTTACAGAGAGGAACTCACCGTGACCAGAGGGAAGAGGGCGGCGACGGGGATTGGCGCAGGGGAAGAGGAGCTGGACGGCGCGGGGCAGAAAAGAACGCCTAGCTTCTCCTCATCCGCCTGGTACCCACGGAAGCTCGAGAGGTGGCCGGGAACGCCGGGAAGTAGAGGCGGCCGTGGCGGTGGTCTGCGGGGACGGCGTCGCCGGCGAGCTCGAACGGTGAAGAGGGAAACCAGGAGAGGATGTCTGCGAGGGAGAGGTGTGTGGTGTGAGTCTGAGGGTGCTCGCAGGGGTCCTTTTATAGGCCGGAGAGGCCGGGCACGGGGGTGGCCAGAGGTGGTGGTCCGGCGGCGTGCAATGGTCAAGGCCGGGCGCGGCGGCTTTGGGGGCTTGCTGGCGTGCGCGGCTGTCCACTGTGGTGTTGTCACGAGCGTGCTGGCGTGCTTGACAGGGCAGAGGAGAGGCAGAGAGATGGGGGGTCGGGTTGTTTCTCCTCCTTTCTTCCATGTCTCACGGTCGGGTCTGGGCAGGGGTGAGGGGGCGTCGACACCAGGACAATCTAGGAGACGCAGGGACACTGTGGGAAGGACAGAGAGGGGGCTGGCTACTGGTCCTTGTACCAACTTGTACCTTTGCAGATTTCTGCCCACCAAGTGTTTGTTGAAATGACTAAATGAAACTTTTGAATTAAAATCTGAAGTATGCAAGCTTGGTTGATCATTATATATGATGGGTAATGTGTGTGAATTATCTGAGGTAAGATGGTGAGGTTTTGATGTAATTCAAATGAAAGATTCAAATGGCATTTGTTTAAGATTCGAACATTGGCCGATAATTAAATAGTGTTCGAGGTGGTTTTTTGGTTTCAAACTTTGTAGGCATTGAATATTTATAACTTGTTCTTATCTACTGTGGAGAGAACTATGATGGTCTAGTTCAACTATTTCTTAATATAGAAGGGCAAAGTGGTGTAGTCAATAACATTTTCTAGATCCTTTTTCTTATGTTTAGGGTTTTGTGTTGTTGCTTGTTTATTCTGTTTTCTTTCTTGTTGTTTGTGCTTGCCTGCCTTTAATTACTTTAGAGTGTGCTAAGAAGTTTTAGCATGCATTCATGCAAGATTTAAATAGATAGAGAACAAATTTGCATCAAATAAACTATTTTATAAACAAGGGTTTATTGTGGTATCAAAGATTGGCTAAGAAATCATGTGGATTTTCGCAAAGGTTTTGGAAATAAGTTTACAAATTTTGCCGTTTCAAATAAATTCCTAAGGTAGTGGATTTTGAAAAAGGTGACTCAACTCATTTTTGAAGTACTAGTTGGAGGCATGAAAATGGTTTTCAAAATGGGTATTTTTATTCCAACGACTAAAACAAGCAGCTGGGTTTATTGCAATAGGGTTTTAATTTATTTCCAACTATTTTGTTTTAAAAGAAAGGGAGTGAAACGTTTTGCTCAAAGTATTTGGCTTAAAACCTTTCTCCTATTATTTTTATTTGAATCATGCGAGCAAACATGCTCAAATTTCCAATTGTTGAACGACAAGAAATGAATCTGGTATTTCAAATAAAAGTTTTTGTTGTCTCCAAAATTTGGTATTTTAATAAATCCATTTATTTCTATTTCCCAAAAATTTGGGTTGTTACATTACTGTTTTTGCATTAGGCCGAGTGTTCTGGTGTGACTCCGTATGGAAGCGATACCCATTCACATCATACTTCTCAAACATCTTGACTTTACGGTCAAAACCCTTGGAAACACATTTCAATTCATCATTCTTTCTATTTGTTGTTGGATCATCAGTATCCATAAATGTGTTGGGATCATTTCCCTACAAGTTCAATTGAAATTGATGCATGCATTAGTTCCGTGTAATAGAAACTACTAATGTTAAACTAGGTAAGAGGGACAAGTTAGAAAATTACTTTCTCCATGATCCAAGCAACAAAATTTTTCCTTCCAGGGACACCCTTTCTTAGAAGAGTATCCAGCTCTGTGGCATTGGGAGACCTACTTGCCGACCACATTTCATCCACGAATTGGCTAAAAGAAGAAAATAAGCATTAGCCCGAAACCGAGTTACTAGTTCAAAATTAGCGTGTTCACCATTTTACCTCATGAACATATCAGGTACTTCTGGAATGTTAATTAGCACATAGAACATGATGTCCTCCCACTCCTCCATGGTCATGGTATAATTTTTTGAGCCACCGGCCTTGCCACCTTGCCCTTGGAAGAGGAGGAGCTCGGGTTTATACTTGGGCTCGTCAATATTGTACCGAGAGAGCTTATTATGTAGAGTGGGAATATCGTCGGCATAGTACATTGTTGTGGCATTCGAAACCTCCTCAAGGACATATGCCTCAGCCATGGATTCTTCTATCTTACATTTGTTTCCACATTTCTTTCGAATATACTTAAATAATCTCTCAATAACAAACTGCCAACGAAACTGGACCGGTCCCCCCAAGTATGCCTCATTCGCGAGATGCAAAATGAGATGTGCCATCGGAGTAAAGAAGCCTGGCGGAAAGATAACCTCTAGCTTGCATATCAACTTTCGCACTTTAGCATGCAACTTTTTCATCATCTTGGGACATATTTCTTTAGCACAAAGTGTGCAAAAGAAATGGCTCAACTCCGCAAGCACTCGCCATATATGCTCGGGGATATAGCCTCGAACCATCACCGGCAGTAGACGCTCAATCCATATGTGATAGTCATGACTCTTGAGCCCGGTGACCTTGCCCGTTGCAACATTGACTCCCTTACTCATATTCGAACAATAACCATCAGGGAACTTCACAGTGTATTTGAGCCACTGGAATGCCTCCTTCTTTTGGAGACTTTCAAGTGAGAAGTCGGCATCAGGCTTGACCCAATTTTTCGAATGCCCTCAGGAGGCCGCATGTTTCGGCATTTCCTATCACACAGCTTCTCTTGATCGGCTCTAGCCTTGACATTATCCTTTGTCTTCTCGGGAATGTTGAGGACTGTGTGAAATATGGACTCTGCGACATTTTTTTTAGTGTGCATCACATCGATCTTATGAGGAAGCTTGAGGTCCTTGAAATAGGGGAGCTTCGTTAAGCCTGCAACATGAGTCCAGTTGTGCGTCTGTCCATATCCCACAAAACCTTTGCCATTGGCCTTAGGCTTGAGAGCATGTAGCTCGGCATCAACAGCCCCATCATCGAACTCTGGTATCTTGTTAACTTCATGGACAACTTTGCCTTTTATGAAGTTCTTTTTGTCCTCTCTAAATGGATGCAACTCGGGCTCCGCGTACATCGAAACTCTAGCCAGGTGGGCCTGCGTGGTCTACCCCTTTGACTTCCCTCCAATAACAGTTGACCGGTGGACCTTTTTACTTTATTTTGTTTGGTTAGGCAATAGGAGCATGGAACAACACCGTGGAGTCCAAGATCCCCCTAGTAGACCTGTCGTGGGAGTTTCCCGCCCTACGCTCGAGATTTTCGAGAGTGTTATCGCATATGTACGTCTAAAGAGGGTGACACCTCGGAGATAGATGTTGCCTCTCTAAGCACCCTAACACACGTAACTACATATATTAGGGGAAAGTGATAGCTTTGGGAGGATTCCTACTCTTCTCAGGCTCCGCGTACATCAAAACTCTAGCCAGGTGTGCCCGCGCGGTCTACCCCTTTGACTTCCCTCCAACGACGGTTGACCGATGGACCATTTTACTTTATTTTGTTTGGTTAGGATATAGGAGCATGGAACAACACCGTGGAGTCCAAGATCCCCCCTAGTAGACCCGTCGTGGGAGTTTCCCGCCCTACGCTCGAGATTTTTGAGAGTGTTATCGCATGTGTACGTCTGAAGAGGGTGACACCTCGGAGATAGATGTTGCCTCTCTAAACACCCTAACACACATAGCTACATATATTAGGGGAAAGTGATAGCTTTGGGGGGATTCCTACTCTTCTCAGGCTCGACGTACATCAAAACTCTAGCCAGGTGGGCCCGCGTGGTCTACCCCTTTGACTTCCCTCCAACGACGGTGGACCGGTGGACCTTTTTACTTTATTTTGTTTGGTTAGGCAATAGGAGCACATAACAACACCGTGGAGGCCAAGAGCCCCCCTAGTAGACCCGTCGTGGGAGTTTCCCGTCCTACGCCCGAGATTTTCGAGAGTGTTATCGCATGTGTATGTCTGAAGAGGGTGACACCTCAGAGATAGATGTTGCCCCTCTAAACACCCTAACACATGTAACTACATATATTAGGGGAAAGTGATAGCTTTGGGGGGATTCCTACTGACGAGGGTATGCCCTTCAGGTACTCGCAGATTAGTATACCGGGTCCGACCCATTAAGGAAGTGGAGAACTACAAGGACTCGAAGATGACTTGGAGACGAAGAAGGAAGGCTCTAATCCGTATTCGACTAGGATCCTTATAAAACCTTAGCCCGGTTGCATATATAAAGCCAGGCAGGGGCACCCCTAGAGGGACAACTTAGACATCAGACAATCTCATAGACATTGGATATCATAGACAAGCAATATCTCGACTAGACAAGATAGATTAGACATAGACTAGATACAATATTCCGCCTACGGCGGCACCATGTAAACACCATTGTGATTATCTACTAGATTGCTAGCAGGATGTAGCGATCCTCCACCGAGGGGACGTGAACCTGGGTACGTCATGTGCCAATCTCGATCCCGGAGTCTCTAGTCGTTGCTCTTCCCCCGATCCTAAGTCCTTCATCTAGAACATTTGTCGAGTTAACCCTCGTCAATTGGCGCCGACCGTGGGGATCGCGACGACTGGATTTTGTTATCCGGGCGGGATCCTTCAACTTTTTCATCGACAAGATCAGCAAATTTTTCATCGATAAGATCAACAAATTTTGCGGCCGCCGACAGCAGCAGTCAGATTGCTTCAACAGATTCATCAACCTTCATCGACAATACATCTAGCTACCTCATCTGCTTCAGCGGCGTCAAAGTTCATCATCATCGGCAAGATCGTCATAGACGGACTCGTCCGCGTTATTTCTCCGTGTTGGGTTCAATTTCCTCGTCACGGCCAGCACTCCGTGAAAGCCACATCCTCTCAAACACGAAGATAGTTCTGCTACATCCAAAGGTGCAAAACCGGAAGTTTCAAGGAGTAGCGCCTGAGTACTAGTGGGTCCCAGTCAAATTTGACTCAATTGATGGTAATCACGTGATACCAAGAGCAATACTACTTTACTACTATACTTGGTGGCGATTGGCACAGGAAGTTGGAAGAAAAAAATAAAAGATATAAAGGAGAGATTGGCTCAGCTTGGTGGCGTATGGCGAATTGGAAATCAATGGTTACTACTGCTTTACGTGAAGACAATCAAAAGAAAAAGGAGATCAAGCATGACGCTTGTACGTGAGTCAGCCATATATTGCGCCGGCGAAATATTTCGACTACTCTGCTCGGACAACTCGAAGAAAAATATTTCGACTACTTCGTCTTCAACATCGTCGACTACGGCGTCAACTGCGGCTTGTTACGCTCGGGGGCTCGCCGCCGCGCACTAGCGTAAACTATCGGCAACGCTCAGGGGCTCGACATCAACTCGCCCCTGAGTGCGGAAACTCACATTCAAGACCCGCGACTTTATCGACATCAGCAACGCGACGATCCCAACGACGCTCGGGGGCTCGACAACAACTTCGCCTCCGATCGTGATTATGATTCTACGACAACAACTCGACTACGTCATCATCGACTACGCCACGCCGACTACACCGTACCCGATAAAAGCTAAGTTCTTCCTCTTCCAAGAGCCAAGTATCATTTACTTTCGTCGCAACCGACACTCGGGGGCTCCGCCATGAAAAATCATCTTGCATATCATTGACTTCAAAAAATTGTGAAAGCCCTAGTAGCTAGCTGGCGTTCCTTGTCGAATACTTGTCAATTTAGTTTACAGTCGCATGAAGCTCGACTAACGGTTGGCAAGGCCAAAATCTTGGGGCGTCAGGCTAACGAAAAGGCTTAGCAAGTATCTTGAAATTCAAATGCGGCACACGCATCGATTTACATCTGACCTGAGTAGCTGATCGAGCCGTGAAGTGCATCAGGCTAACGAAAGGGTCTTACGTACGAGCAACAAAATTGCACAAAAAATATCGAGTTTGTATTTTTCATACTACATCATCATCATTGCAATCTACAAGCACAAATATTTCTTCGAGAGACAAATTATTTCACAATTATTCATATTTTCTGCAGGAGTCGACAAAATCATCAAGTCCTTCAACAGGAGCCGAACTTATTCGAGTAGTACAACTTGAGTCTATGTCCGGCTACAAGTATCCGAACATAGACTCGGGGGCTACTCCCATCGGGAGCGCTGGTCGCGCACCCGATAGAAAGACAATTTCAAGAAAGAATTCGACAACAACAACAAGAAGGAGATAAAGAAGAAGAAAATTGGAGCCTATGATCGACTACAAGTACCCGACCATAGCCTAGGGGGCTACTCCCATCGGGAGCGCTGGTCGTGCACCCGATGAAAAGTTATTTCGAGAAGAACGAGGAAGAAAATTTCGAGTCCATAAACTCGACATTTCACTCCCATCGGGAGCGCAAATTGAAGAAATCAAAGTTTTTAAGAAGTCGAAGTTTGAAGAAGTCAAAGATTGAAGAAATCGAAGAATTGAAGAACTCGAAGATTTGAAGAATTGAAGATTGAAGTTTGGAGACTCAACCCGAGTCTGCAACTCAAATTGAGTCTCGGGGGCTACTGACGAGGGTATGCCCTTCA
Source organism: Dactylis glomerata (assembly GCA_007115705.1). Lineage (NCBI taxonomy): Eukaryota > Viridiplantae > Streptophyta > Magnoliopsida > Poales > Poaceae > Dactylis > Dactylis glomerata. The sequence goes on along the minus strand of QXEO01000286.1, from coordinate 1,510,622 downwards.
GGTACTCGCAGATTAGTATAACAGGTCCGGCCCATTAAGGAAGTGGAGAACTACAAGGACTCGAAGATGACTTGGAGACGAAGAAGGAAGGCTCTAATCCATATTCGACTAGGATCCTTGTAAAACCTTAGCCCGGTTGCATATATAAAGCCAGGCAGGGGCACCCCTAGAGGGACAACTTAGACATCAGACAATCTCATAGACATTGGATATCATAGACAAGCAATATCTCGACTAGACAAGATAGATTAGACATAGACTAGATACAATATTCCGCCTACGGCGGCACCATGTAAACACCATTGTGATTATCTACTAGATTGCTAGCAGGATGTAGCGATCCTCCACCGAGGGGACGTGAACCTGGGTACGTCGTGTGCCAATCTCGATCCCGGAGTCTCTAGTCGTTGCTCTTCCCCCGATCCTAAGTCCTTCATCTAGGACATTTGTCGAGTTAACCCTCGTCACCTACTCTTCTCAGGCTCCGCGTACATCGAAACTCTAGCCAGGTGGGCCCGCGCGGTCTACACCTTTGACTTCCCTCCTACGACAGTTGACCGGTGGACATTTTTACTTTATTTTGTTTGGTTAGGCAATAGGAGCATGGAACAACACCATGGAGTCCAAGATCCCCCCTAGTAGACCCGTCGTGGGAGTTTCCCGCCCTACGCCCGAGATTTTCGAGAGTGTTATCGCATGTGTAGGTCTGAAGAGGGTGACACCTCGGAGATAGATGTTGCCTCTCTAAACACCCTAACACACGTAACTAGATATATTAGGGGAAAGTGATAGCTTTGGGGGGATTCCTACTCTTCTCAGGCTCTGCGTACATCGAAACTCTAGCCAGGTGGGCCCGCACGGTCTACCTCTTTGACTTCCCTCCAATGAAGGTTGACCGGTGGACCTTATTACTTTATTTTGTTTGGTTAGGCAATAGGAGCATGGAACAACACCGTGGAGTCCAAGATCCCCCTAGTAGACTCGTCGTGGGAGTTTCCCGCCCTATGCTCGAGATTTTTGAGAGTGTTATCGCATGTGTACGTCTAAAGAGGGTGACACCTCGGAGATAGATGTTTCCTCTCTAAGCACCCTAACACACGTAACTACATATATTAGGGGAAAGTGATAGCTTTGGGAGGATTCCTACTCTTCTCAGGCTCCGCGTACATCAAAACTCTAGCTAGGTGTGCCCGCGCGGTCTACCCCTTTGACTTCCCGCCAACAACGATTGACCGATGGACCATTTTACTTTATTTTGTTTGGTTAGGATATAGGAGCATGGAACAACACCGTGGAGGCCAAGAGCCCCCCTAGTAGACCCGTCGTGGGAGTTTCCCGTCCTACGCCCGAGATTTTCAACAGTGTTATCGCATGTGTACGTCTGAAGAGGGTGACACCTCGGAGATAGATGTAGCCTCTCTAAACACCCTAACACACATAGCTACATATATTAGGGGAAAGTGATAGCTTTGGGGGGATTCCTACTCTTCTCAGGTTCGGCGTGCATCGAAACTCTAGCCAGGTGGCCCGCGTGGTCTACCCCTTTGACTTCCCTCCAACGACGGTGGATCGGTGGACCTTTTTACTTTATTTTGTTTGGTTAGGCAATAGGAGCATATAACAACACCGTGGAGGCCAAGAGCCCCCCTAGTAGACCCGTCGTGGGAGTTTCCCGTCCTACGCCCGAGATTTTCAAAAGTGTTATCGCATGTGTACGTCTGAAGAGGGTGACACCTCGGAGGTAGATGTTGCCTCTCTAAACACCCTAACACATGTAACTACATATATTAGGGGAAAGTGATAGCTTTGGGGGGATTCCTACTCTTCTCAGGCTCCGCGTACATCGAAACTCTAGCCAGATGGGCCCGCGCGGTCTACCCCTTTGACTTCCATCCAACAACGGTTGACCGGTGGATCTTTTTACTTTATTTTGTTTGGTTAGGCAATAGGAGCATGGAACTACACCGTGGAGTCCAAGATCCCCCCTAGTAGACCCGTTGTGGGAGTTTCCCGTCCTACGCCCGAGATTTTCGAGAGTGTTATCGCATGTGTACATCTGAAGAGGGTGACACCTCGGAGATAGATGTTGCCTCTCTAAGCACCCTAACACACGTAACTACATATATTAGGGGAAAGTGATAGCTTTGGGGGATTTCAACATGGAACAACACCGTAGAGTCCAAGAACATCATAGACCCGTGGTGCGAACTTCCTATCGTGTCATTTCATGCGATCCCATACATCATTTTCTAAAATCTTAAAACATCAAAATATCTTTATTTTTTTATTTTATGATATATTTTAGTGGTGCATAAATTATCATGAAACCAAATGCGGGAAAAAAAAATTCGGAAAAATCTAAGCCGACGGCATTGCCGTCGGCATAGATTGGACAGACGGTCCTCCCGTGACGCCATTAGGGTTGCAGTTTACGGACCCACCTTGGGCCGACGGTTTTGATATGCCGACGGAGCTATCGGCGTACCTTCATAGGCCGACGGCTTTGCTATGCCGACGGCTTTGCCGTCGGCGTAGATAACTAGGCCGACGACTTTTCTACGCCGACAGCCTTTTTCGTAGGATTCCTGTCCAACGAGCTACGCCGACGGCCCCGAAAAAAAGCCCTCGGCATAGCTCTGAGCCGTTGGCGTATTGTCTTGTTCCCGTAGTGAATAGGCTTCAGATTGGTCAAATCGGCAATGTGCATGTACCACTAATAGAGACGTGATAGAAAGCGGTGTAAAATATTCTCGTCATCAGGACCCCCAAAAATTGATATCCGCGAGACCACAAGTCGATAGACTGGCAATCAAAAATTCAGATCAAATTAGAAAAAAAGGTTAGAAAAAAAGGACCGTGCTAAGTTGTGAACTGACATCACATGTTATGAGCAGCAGCACTGAGATCGATGATCTGGTGGAGTGGTGATCGGTGGCAGCCTGGCGGGCGGAGATCACAGGTTGATCAATCCGACAATCCCTTCCGAGTTTTGTCATGGCGGCCCGGACCTAGAGGTGATACGCGATGGAACATGACGATACGTCCATGGTGTAAAGATATTTCTGGGAGCATGCAAAAGCATAATTGTCACTGAGCCTTCAACCATCTACTGATTTTCTATATTTTTTTGGGCTATGATACTATATATTTTAGTTCAGATAACCTCATTCTTAAATGAAGATTCTGCTTTTCTGTGTAACTAACACAGGGCATCCTCTTTAGAATGCCAAAAATGAGTGAGAAAAGAATACTAGTTTTATGAATAAAATAGTATGGTCTATTAACCAACATTAAGACAGATGAAAAAACATATTTCTTTAGTTTTATGAACCTGTGATTATACGGTTTCTGAAACACCAAATGACCATGTGTGCGACTTCTACACGATACCAATATCGAAAGAATGCAACTACGGGAATAGAACATGTACAATAGCAAATGTTTGGTGATCATTTTTATACTAGTCACCCAGGTTCAAGTCGTCATGGACGCTGATTTGGTTCTTATTATTAAAAAATGTTATAAGGGATTCCCCTATCGCATTGCTTTAAAAAGTCATTAACTCACCCGAGAAAATTCTAATGTTTGCATAAACTACAATCATATCGTCATTTAGGATTAAGAAAACCATGAAATTGGTGTGATTTTTGTTCATCCACTTTTGGAACCTGCAAAGTGAACGTAGTTCTATCATTTATGTCGTAGTGTATGCATCTCTCCTCCAATGAAATATAGAAATCTTATTCATAGCACCCACCTACAATTAATAAGTAATATCCAATATGTTTTCATTAAACATTGTGTACAATATTTCTTCACCCACTTGCCTCGTTGAGAGGAGTATATGTACTTGATTTTTAGAATTGATTTAGAGGACAAACCAATTTTTATACCAACCACCTACAATTAATAAGTAATTCCCATTTTTTTTCATGGAGACATGGTGTACATTATTTGTTCAGCAACTTGCCTCGTCACCATATATACTCATAACAACATCCACTCACCTATATATACCCTCCACATAGTTTACACTCCATGTTTGTATCTTAGCATCAATATGATAGGTTTAGTACTATACACCAGGAAATCTTAGCACCAATATGATAGGTTTAGTACTATACACCAGGAGAAGCTATGTAAATAATTACAAGAACATGTTTGTATCTTAGTATTGAATGCGAAGATAAAGTGCCATGAGAATGGAAGACATCATGAAAAACCCTGTGAGAAACTAATATGCACTGTCCCATATCACCTCGAAGTAAAGTAGCTCTAAGGGGTGTGTATGGCCGCTCTCGTAGCATGTGTTTGATGTCTCACAATGCCTACTTGAACATTGTACATGTTATCAGCTGCGTACAAGGTGGGTGCACTATGCCATCTTGTCAGCTCGCAAGTAGTTAGTGTGCAAGTTCTAGGTAGCAATTCCATAGTTGTCGCGTCCGTCACCGGATTACCTACAAATTTCCTCACAGTCTCTTTTTATTTAGTTTATTTGACAATTCTTTCGTTCCATAATTTTAGACGTGATTATAGTTAACATTTACTAAAACTGAGAATATTTGCTAAGAAGAGACGATAATAAGAAGCGAGCTGGAGAAATGACGTTTTGATAGAATGCTAGTGAGTGACACATGGTTTATCGGTTCCCCAGTTCTCGCGATGATTCTCGCTCCAAAAACCCTCATATTGTTTGAGATGATCAAATTCATTACGTACTAAATATGGTGGTCGATTTTGTGGCAGCTTTGTATTTTGCAAAGAGACAATGCAACACAAAGCTACTAGTCTAGGCCACTAGATTCACTAGTGGGGACAGGGCCTCCAGTCCCGGCCCGTAAGGGCCTTTAGTCCCGGTTTGCAAACCGGGACTACAGAGGCAGGACTAAAGGCTAAACCTTTAGTCCCGGCCCAGTTACCAGCCGGGACTGGAGGGTGTCCACGTGGGCATCTCCGAGCGCATCCAGGGCCAGGACCTTTAGTCCCGGTTTGTAACATAGACCGGGACTAAAGGGCATCTACAGATTTTGTTTTTTGCTTTAGGGTTTTAGGGTTTAGGGGTTTTAGGGTTTAGGTGTTCGGGGGATTAACGTGATGCCTCGTTTGGTGCCTGGTTTGGTGTTCGGGAATTAGTTTATGCATATATATAAGATTAACTTATCTTACAAGCGAGCATATATATACAATTATATGGAGATCAGAATTATCGGGACTAGAGCCCGTCTATTCGATTACATGGACCAACATCAGTAATGGCCCCTAGCTACACTAAATCGTCCTTTGTTGTCTATAGCTTCCGTCCTCAGAAAGGTCGCTAGCTCCTCTGCAACAGCAATCGCGCGTTGCTCTGGTAGGTACTTCTCCCTCATGGTCGTGTACTATATAAGAAGAGGAGATGAATATGAATATCAATCATGATAACAAAGAATGACGGGTAAAAATAGAGGTGTGAATGTTCATTGCTTACGTCGTATCTGTAATCCTTGTGCTCAGAGGTAAACGTGCGAATGGTCTCGCAAACATAGTATCCGTATAGATGCGTCCCCCGTGGCTGCTGGTCGCACTTTACGAGAATAGAATATATATAATCAAAATAATAATCTAGCATCATAAATGTATTGAAAATAGAAGTATATCATACTACTACTTACCTGAGCCGCTCTAAAGGTCAGCTTCTCATGCTCGATACCGTCAGTCACGCACTTGAACCGCTTCCAAACCCTGCCCGACAAGGAAAATGATTTGCTAAGTTTTTCAATAATTGATATATCAGAAAATCATCGAAAGAGACCGATAGAGCGCAAGAATGATTGAAATTACCCTTGGAGCATGTCCTGCAGGCTTTGGAACTGTTCCAAGGGTCTCGATAATGGGTCGAAGGCATCAACTCTTCCCTTATCAATTTGAATGTCCAACAGAATCCAGTGGTAGCTGCACATGTATATATATATATGTGTCAGTAACTTATCAATTACACTTATAAGTGAATGGACACAACAGAGTAAGACCCTCACCTGAAGTTGTATGGAAACAGTATGTGGTCACAGAAATTTTGATCTGTTAGAAACCTTAGAAGGTTTTCCTCCGTCTCCTTGGGGTTATCAGTTAGCGTCGTTATATGTATTTTATCTGGGTCAATAAACCCAATATTTAGGATGTTCCTACTTTTACATTCCAGAATCTTCATTCTGCATAATAGAGTACAAGTCAGAACGGAACAAGTTATATGTAGACAATGAATTGAAATAACTGAACAAGTTATATGTAGACAACGAATTGAAAAACTTATAGACAATAGCAACTCATAAGCGATTTATCGAGGACGTCGGCATTGTACATCTGGAAGAGTTCATCAAAGTCGATATGGATGTCTTCGGGACGGCCGTAGTACTCCCGTGGGACACGCGCCACGATCATCGTTCTCCCATTCTTTGCTTCACTTAAGTACCATGTATGCAAGTAACGCATATTTGTTGGGAGATCATCAAACTTATCTTTGCTGACCAAAGGCGCTCCCATGACAAACTGTGGCTTAGGGGCTACCACAGCCTTGGGTAACCTGTCGTCTTGGGAAGCCAGAATGTCTTCAACACTTAGACCCCATTCAGTCGCCCACTTCTTTGCTAATTCCAAATCTTGCCCCTGCACCAGAGAGGGAACATTCTTGGGTAACACCCTGAGGGGTGGGATTGACTGTTTGGCCTGTTGTCCAAGCTGAGGAACGTCTGATCTTTTTTTGCTTGTAGTTGAACTTGATTTGCTCCCACTTGCACTTGCACGTGATCTGCTCTTTTTCCCTTCCTTCTGCAATGTGCGTGTATAGTCATCAGGCTTATGGTGTAAATCATACTGTGATGGAAGGGTCGTGAAGTATTTTGCATATGCTATTTGCTTCTCGGTGTATTCCGGGTGGGGCTCGGGTTCCTTCTTTTTCATCTGCGCATCATAATATTCCTTTGCTATCCTGGCGTTTTCCTCGTCGGTACGATCATAAGGTCTGATAGGAAGATTAGCATGAGGTACCTTTGGGAGGGGCGACAGTTTGCGCTTTGGGGAGCTCCGTCGCTTAGAACTCATCGACGGAGCGTTCTTGCTGGCACGCTTCCGCTTAGTATCCTTAGCGGGCGGCGGCGAAGACGACCGACCCAAGTTTGGCGGCGGTGATCGAGATGGACTCGTGTTGTGGTGGCCATCGTCATGTGGAGGGCTTGGAGGTGATGGAGGTGTAGGTGACCTACGACGACTCGAAGGCGGTGTTGTCCTTGGGGCCGAGCCTGGAAGCTTGATGTAGTTCTTGTCCCATAGGATGACTCCACCCAGTACTTCTCCGAGTGTCCTCTCATCTTCGGGTCCAGCTATGTCGAGCTCCATATCATGAAACCCCGACACGATTTCATCCACCCCAACTTTAGCAAAGCCAGCTGGAATCTCACGGCCATGCCAGCGTACATCAGGGCCAGAAGGTAAAGCTTGTCCGACGGCCACCTTCATGGATATGTTCTTGAATCTCTGATGGAGTTCACATGATGTTGACTCCTTGATTCCATCCACGGGGTAGCCGGGACCGCCCTCTATCATTCTTCGTGCATTGTCGGGCGGGGCCTCAGATTCAGCCACGCTGCTTTTCCGCTTAGATGGGGCGCCGGTAATATCGAGTGCAGGATCTTCCTGGCGCGCTACTCCTCTAAGCTCGTCAATCTGCTTCTGTTGCTCGTTAAGCCAGGCAAGCAACTGGTTGAACTTGTCATTCTCCTCATCCTGCTATCGCTTCTTTGCTCTCGCTCGGCTTCTGTAAGTGTCTTGGTCTCTGGCAAACCCAAGCCACCACGGGTAAGAAGGACCGAAGCCTCGCGTTCGTCCTCCATGTTCGTCATTGCCGAGGACCAGTGTGAGCAAATCTTTCTCTCTATCTGGAGTGAACTGTCTTTTTCCCTCTTTAATTTCTTTCACTATCTTTTTCCAATTCTCCCTAGGTATCCTAAGACCGTCACTGCAGATAAGGTCCCCTGTTTCTTAGTCGTATGAACCACCATGCGCAAGGAACCAATTTCTTGCTCTCAATTCCCACTCATCATGGATGGGTTCAGGTATGATGCCTTTAGCTAGCATATCTTGCTCTTTCTTATCCCACTTTGGGATGGCAGTCTCATAGCCCACTGGCCCCAGCGTGTGGTGATATTTCTTCTTGTCGGCATTTTTCTTGTTCTTTTCTGATAATGCCTTGGCATCTTCTGACTCCTTGTACTCTTGAAATGCCTTCCAGTGATTCGCCTGCTTGGCTAGATACCCCTCGAATACTGGCACTTTCTTTGTCTTCTGATAGTTTTTCCATAGCTTCTTCTTCCAGCTACGGAACAGTTCGGCCATCTTCTTTAGAGTCCACTGCTTGACTTTGGCCCTCGGTTTTTTTGCGGCGTCTTCATTCCATACATGCATTACATAAAAGGTTTAATACATTATTACATTATTGCACCAATATTCCTATCTATTATTTCTGTTTTCTTCTGGGTCGTAGCCATGGAGAATCTTCATCATTCAGTAGGATGCTTGGGTCAGTTTTCACTTTGAAGGGCGGAATTTCATGAAACTTATTATAATCTACTGACATGTCTGTCTTGTCATCTACTCCCACGATGTTTCTTTTCCCTGAAAGAACTATGTGGCGTTTTGGCTCATCGGACGATGTCTTCTTTTGCTGATTTCTTTTTCTCGTTTTTGTAGACATGTCCTTCACATAGAAAACCTGAGCGACATCGTTGGCTAGGATGAATGGTTCGTCCATGTACGCAAGATTGTTGAGATCCACTGTTGTCATGCCGTACTTTTGGTCTACAACTACCCCGCCTCCTGTCAGCTTCACCCATTTGCACCGAAACAAAGGGATCTTAAAAGTAGGTCCATAGTCAAGTTCCCATATCTCCTCTATGTACCCGTAATATGTTTCCAAACAGTGCCCATTCTCGTCTGTTGCATCAAAGCGGACACCACTGTTTTGGTTGGTGCTCTTTTTATCTTGGGCAACCGTGTAAAATGTATTCCCATTTATCTCGTACCCTTGGAAAGTACATATAGTCAAAGATGGTGGCCTGGCCAAATAGTACAGCTGATCTCCAACAGTGTCATCATTCATGAGATGTGTCTGCAACCAACTGCCGAAAGTCTTCTCGTGTTCCCCTTTAATCCAAGAGTCAGCCTTCCCCGGGTTTTCAGAGCGTAGAATATTCTTGTGTCTCACGATATACGGAGCCACCACAGTGGAATTGTGTAGAACTGTGTAGTGTGCTTGAGAGAAAGAATGCCCGTTGACGAGGGGTTAACTCGACAAATGTCCTAGATGAAGGACTTAAGATCAGGGAGATAGGGCGTCGGATGAACTCAAAGGTAAAGTTAGTCGAAATAGGTGTGTGTCGAAAGTAAACTTGGGTGTTCAACCTGGCTTGCTTTCAATCTGACCTACACCGTCCCCTCCTGGCCCCTATATATAGGTGGCCAGGTCTCAAGGATCGGGTAGGGTACAAAACAGATTACAATATCGACATACGGTAAGAACTCGTATTCGACTATTATTACAATTGGGCCTAGCTTATCGGGCCTCAGGGGTGCTCAACTAACGGGTTCTAATAACTATACCCTTGTCAGTAGCCCCTGAGATTCTACCAGAATTGTAGATTCAGGTTGAATCTCTAATCTTCAAATCTTCGACTTGATCAATTCTTTGACTTCTTCTTATCTTCAAATCTTTGACTTAGTCTTTTCGACTTATTCTTTCACAAGGGGTTTTGATGAGCAAGCCTGACAACTCTGACGGATCAAGAGGCCAGTTAACTGCCGGAACAGATACTTGTCACCTACTTCAAATTCAATCCCCTTGGACTTGAATTCGGGATACCGGTCAAATCCACTCTTTTGCCTCATTTAGGACTTACAAAGAATGAATCCCAGTGGTTCTCAGGGTACCCAGTGCGTCCACCAGGATTTTCTTCGCGTCGTAGACACGGATACATACCAGCAGAGCGCATCCATGTGCGTATACTAGGCCACACAGGACGGATCCCAGGGTCTTACCTTCGCGATAACTCGCGGCATTCGAGTTTCGTTGCGATAACGTAACTCGAGAATCTTATATTTCGCAGCCAAGTTTCTGACTGATAAAATCAAAGAATTTCAGATTTTAAATTGATCTTCTTCGCTCCCGATGGGAGTAATCTTTCTTCAGTTTTATCGACTATGTAGTCTTCTGCTGCATCTCCAGTATTGATTATCTTATCCTCTATCGGGTGCGCGCTCAGCGCTCCCGATGGGAGTAGCCCCCGAGGCTATGTTTGGCTACTTGTAGTCAAGCATAGGCTCAAAGTTCGGCTCCTCTTTCTTCTGTGAACGTCTTACTGTTGGCGATCCCCCGAGTCCAAGTCGAGGTTTTCATATCATGCTACCATAGTCTCCTTTTCTTATTTTTCTTCTTTGATATTATCGTCTGCTGTGCGCAGAATTTAACTCCTGCTGTAAAATACGTTTATGGGCTTTGTTGTAGCATGGGGGCCCAATAATACGTGCTTATAAATAAGGCACCTGCTGGTTAAGGTAAATAACCCTAATCAGATTCCTCCTCCGCCGCATCATCTTCTCTCTCCATCTAGGGTTTTCCGAGGTTTCTCCCTTGTTCTCATGGCTGATGCTGAAGGTTCTCGTTTGACCCTTGGCTCCCCGGTGGCGCCACGAGGTCGGGGTCGCCCTCGGGGAAGTAAGAATAAGAACACCACGCCGGCCGCCGCAGGAACTTCTTTGGACGCTCCGGCTAAATGTCGTCCCGGCCGCCCACCTGGTAGCAAGAACAAGCCCAAGGTGACTGGCACTGCTCCCGATCCAATCGCTCCTCCTCCTACTGCTCCTGCTGCGCCTCCCCGAATCTTTTCCTTCCTCTGCATTGCCATGGCGCAGTGCCGTGAGATTCAACGCCTGCCGCTGGATTTTACCAAGTTCATGGATGGCCGCGAACTGCGAGAGGCGGTTCTCCGTGAACAGTCTGGCAGTGGCATCCCATACGAGGTGGAGGTGTGGTATGATGGCGACGGCGAGCAGTACTTTAAGGGCGGCTGGTCGCAGTTTGCAGAGGACCACGACATCCATCAAGGCTTCTTCATGGCCTTCGACTTCCACATCGGCACGTCGAAGTTCGACGTGAAGATCTACGACGGCACCCTTTGCCAGAAGAAGTATGAAGCTGAAGTCCACTTCCATTAGGACTTGCTTTTTATGTAATTTTGTTTGATAATGTCCTTGCTACCATGTTTATCTGTAATGAATATTCGCACTTGGTGTCGATGTTTTTTGCTAGTACCAGGAAAACAAATCATTGTTCTGAGGTATACTTTTCCATCTATCGGGTTCTTTGCAAACCAATTTTATAAGAAGAATATCGGGTTCCTTTGTGAACCAAGTTGTTTCAATATTTATCGGGTTGCCTGTACAACCTTATAGTGAAAAAAGTCTTCCAAGTCGCGATAAGAATTCCTTTCGTACGACCCGAGGGTTGAAGCCCCCAAGGCGAAGAAGTAAAAATATTTGTACAATTTTGTCGAGTCCAACCCAAAGAACCCGACATGTGGCCTCATGTTCTGGGTTCAGAAGGTTAACTCGAATTTGCTGATAACACTATTTTTATTTTACGCGTAGAAACGTCGTAGTTGTTCTGCATTCCACGGGTTGCTCTCGTCCTTCCCAGTCTTCTTGTCTTGTAGTCGATATGCTCCTCCTGGTATTACTTCGGTGACGATGTAAGGTCCCACCCAAGGGGACTCCAATTTGCCGTGGCTGTCTTGCCTGAGTCGCAAAACTAGGTCTCCCACCACGAAGGATCGTGGACGAACTCGACTACTATGGTAGTTTCGCAGACTCTGTTGATACTGCGTAGCCCTTTCTAATGCTTTATCTCTTGCTTCATCTAGTGCATCGACATCGTCTTGCAATGCTTCTGTTGACGTTGTCTCGTCATATGCTGTCACCCTTGGGGCCTCGTGTGTAACTTCGACTGGAAGCACGGCTTCCACGCCATGGACCAGGAAAAAGGGGGTTTCTTGAGTTGCTGCATTAGGTGTAGTTCTTAAGCTCCAAAGAACGGAGGGCAATTCTTCTACCCAAGCGCTCTTGGCTTTTTCGAGAGGTGCTAAGAGCCTCTTTTTTATCCCACTACATATCAGGCCATTGGCTTTTTCGACTTGCCCGTTTGTCTTCGGGTGCGCTACAGATGCAAATTTAAGCTTGATCCCTAATCCTCCACAGTAACTCTTGAATTCCTTTGAAGTGAAATTTGTCCCGTTATCTGTGATGATGCTGTATGGTACACCAAAACGGGAAACTAATGACTTGATGAAGCTGATCGCTGCTGTAGAATCTTGAGTTGTTACCGGGGCTGCTTCCACCCATTTGGTAAATTTATCGACTGCCACTAGCATGTAGACATGCCCTCCTGGCCAGGATTTGTGCAACTTTCCCACCATGTCGAGGCCCCATTGCGCGAAGGGCCAAGATAATGGTATTGTTTGTAACTCTGCTGCTGGTGCATGCGGTCTAGATGCAAACCTTTGACATGCTTCACACTTTCGAACTATCTCTTTTGCGTCCTCGATGGCTGTTAGCCAATAGAATCCTGCTCGGAAAGCTTTTGCCGTGATTGCTCTGCTACTAGCATGATGACCACATACTCCGCCATGTATGTCTTTTAATATTGTTTGTCCTTCCTGGGGCGTTACACAACGCTGCAAAACGCCAGTAATACTTTTCTTGTATAGTTTCCCCTGCAACACGACAAACGCTTTCGATCTTCGAGTTATCCTCTTAGCCTCCACTGCATCTTCTGGTAATTTCTTACTTATCATGTATGCAAGATATGGCTGCATCCATGTTTCTTCTATCATCATGACCTCCTCTGGTTCTGATGTAACCCCCGAGCCTGATGTAGTAGTCGAGCTTTTTCCACTTTTGATTGATCTTTCCACTATTTCCTCCCAAAATACTCCGGATGGCACAGGTAAACACTGTGACCCGATATTTGCTAAATTGTCGGCTTCTTCATTGTTGTTCCTACTTATGTGCGAGACTTCGCATCCATCGAACGTTCCCTCCAGATAATGATACAAATTTTTGTAGGCCATCATGTTGTCATTGATTGTGTCACATCTGTTCATAACTTGCTGGACAACAAGGTTGGAATCTCCAAATATTTTTAGGCGAGTTGCTCCACATGCTTTAGCCATCTTCATGCCGTGCAACAAAGCCTCGTATTCTGCTTCCTTGTTAGAAGCCTGTGGAAAGCTCATCCTTAAGACGTACTTCAATTTGTCGCCATGAGGTGATATCAGAACTACTCCTGCGCCTGCGCCTTGGACTCTTTTAGAACCATCGAAATACATTGTCCAAATACTGGATAAGTCCGGTGGTCCTGTGCTCTGCAGCTCCAACCACTCTGCTGTAAAATCTGGCAAAACTTGCGACTTGATCGCCTTCCTTTTTTCGTACGTGATGTCCATGGGAGACAACTCGATTCCCCACAAAGAGACACGTCCTGTTGCCGAAGGATTATTCAATATGTTCGATAATGGCGCCTCGTTGACCACTATAATTGGGTGCACCGTGAAGTACTGTCGTAGTTTTCGTGCGGTTGTGAAGACGCTGTATGCCAACTTCTGGTAGTGCGGGTACCTCTGTTTTGTTGGAGATAATACTTCACTGATGAAATATACCGGCCTCTGGACGCCATGGGCTTTTCCTTCTTCGCTTCTTTCGACTACTAATACTGTACTCACCACCTGATGGGTTGCGGCGATGTATAATAGCAGTGGTTCTTTTTCCTTTGGTGCGACCAGCACTGGTGGCGTGGAAAGCACTTTTTTCAACTGTGCGAACGCTGCGTCTGCTTCTTCTGCCCACTCGAATTTATCGTCTGACTTCTTCATAAGTGCATAGAAAGGAAGCGCCTTCTCCCCTAGCCGAGCAACGAAGCGACTTAGTGCCGCGACGCGTCCTGCAAGTTTCTGTACGTCGTGTAGTTTCGTGGGTTTCCCCATTGTTAAGATTGCTTGAATTTTCTCTGGGTTTGCCTCTATTCCTCGTGCTGATACCAAGAACCCCAAAAGTTGTCCTGCTGATACGCCGAAGGAACACTTTGTCGGGTTAAGCTTAAGCTTGTACCTGCTCAGGTTGTCGAAGGTTTCTGCCAAGTCGCTGATTAGAGATTTCTCTTCTCTTGTCGTGATGACTACATCATCAATGTAGACTTGGATATTGCGTCCTATTTGGCTTCCGAGGCAATTTTGCATCATCCGTTGATAAGTTGCTCCTGCGTTTTTTAGGCCGAACGGCATTACTTGGTAGCAAAACACTCCATATGGTGTGATGAAGGCCGTTTTTTCTTCATCGTCTTTCTTCAATTTGATCTGATTGTAACCAGAATATGCGTCCAAAAATGAAAGCCTCACGCATCCCGCTGTGGAATCGATTATCTGATCGATGCGGGGTAGAGGGAAGGGATCCTTTGGACAATGCTTATTGAGAGATGTGTAGTCGACACATACTCTTTGTACGTCTGTATTCTTCTTGGGTACTATAACTGGGTTCGATACCCAACTCGAAGTTTTTGATTTCTCTGATAAATCCGGCATTTTCTAGCCTGTGCAGTTCTGATGCTATCGCCTTCCTTTTAGGTTCATCAAATCGCCTCAATGGTTGCTTGACTGGTTTTGCCTTGGGATCTACATTTAGTGCGTGCTCGACGAGTTCCCTGGGAACCCCTGGCATGTCCGATGGACACCAGGCGAAGATTTCCCAGCGCTCACGGAGGAACTCGATGAGCGCGCCTTCCTATGCGGGATCCAAGTTCACCGCAATTGATGTCGTCTTGTTTGGATCTGTGGGATGGACCTGAATTTTATTCGAGTCCTGCGTTGTATCGAAAGCCTGATCTGGCGGGGATCGTCCAACGTCGGGTAGCACATTATGATCCGTTTCTCCTTTTAACCTCTCATATTCTGCTGTCATGCCGAAGGTTTGCGCCATCCTGTTGAATTCTCTGTCGCATGTGTTGGCTACTTCAAAGCTCCCTTGTACTGTAATTGTTCCTTTGGGCCCTAGAATTTTCAATGTCAGATACGCGTAGTGTGGCACTGCCATGAATTTTGCAAATGCTGGACGCCCCAGGATTGCATGATATTGCGACGGCCAGTCCATAACTTCAAACTCCAGCTTCTCTCTTCTATAATTTTCACTACTGCCAAAACAGACATCGAGTTCTATCCTTCCCAAAGGGTAGTTCGCAGCTCCTGGTACTATTTCGTGGAAAGAGCAATCTGTTGGCTTCAAACTCATCAGCGAGATGCACATTGCCTTTAGGGTTCTAGCATATATTAAGTTTATGCCACTCACTGCATCCATGAACACTCTCCCGATGTCGTACCCTCCTATTTGCGCCTTTAATACCATAGGCGAGTGGCCTGGCCTAGGAATTTTCCTCGGGTGGTCCGCTCTACTGAACTTGACTGGTTGTTCCGACCACCGTAGGTACTCTGTGGTAGCTGGTGGTGATGATATTGCTAGGTTTACTTGCCTGGATATACTCTTTCGCTCTTTCTTTGACTTGGGCACCGGTTGAATCATGGCTGATATGTACACTTTTGACTCTAGGTGTCTTGCTGGCCTTTGCATTTGATATCCTTGATTTCTGTGCCTTTCTCCTTGCCTCCCTTCTTGGCTTGCGCCCATGGCGCTTTGCAACCTTAGGAATGTTCTGCAATCCTTCATCTGGTGATTTGAGACCCTTTTCCCGTTGAGGTACGCGTAGTGGATTCGACAAGGTCCGCATAGCATATCCTCGGCCGAAGGACCAGAGTACCTCGATTTTTCTACTCCTTTTGCTTGAAACCTCCTACTTTCATATCCTTCCTCCTCTTCTAGTACATAACCCGCCACTACTAGAGAATAGCTTATAGCCACGAGCCTATTAGTGACGGACAAAACAAAGCCCGTCACTAGTAACAATCATCAGTGACGGGCAAGACAATGCCCATCACTGGTAACTCTGCGGTCGGCAACTATATGAAGTACCAGTGACAGGCACAATAATGTGCCCGTCACTGATATTACAGAAACATATCAGTGACGAGCTCTACTAATATGCTCGTCGCTAGTAAGCAAATACTAGTGACGGTCCTTCTAGGACTGCCTGTCACTGGTATGTATCGGCAACCAGTGACGTCCATTTTCCATTCGCCTGTCACTAGTAAGGATATAGTAGTGATATGCTCTGATTGTTATAGCTTGTAAATCAAAGTTGTGATTGTCACCGTGAGTTTAGGGGGAGCAAAATATTTTACCCCTATTCACAAATGGCGTCCAATTGAACGAGAGATAAAATGCAGGACAGATAAGATGTAAGTAGAAATTCATCTTAGAGTTTAGTCAATTGTAGTTTCCTAGATATTTTTAGGGGAAAATAAAGATGAGTGTATTTTCAATTTGAGAATTATGTCCGGTAACTTACAACAGTATGTACATCTACGAATGTGTGCTAATTTCATTCAGTGTGATGTCCTCAGTTTCAGAAGCATGAGCTCGCATTCCAGAGTGTTGATGTCCCTAAAGAAAGGTTGAAATAGCGTCAATGAAGCACAGACATAGGTTGTGTATTTGGGCATCACTTGTTGCTTCAAATATGTTTCTTTTTTGAATTGATATACGAATGACTATGTGCTATGCAATATTGGAGTCGCTGCATCAATTTACAACATATCTACTGCTCGTTTAAATAAAACATATCTACTGGAAATCACCTTGACCGTGAAAGCAGTATATCCACTATCCACCGCTTCACGACTCGACCGTGTTTGACGGCGCATCATGCCGAGCGAACATCAACCGCATTGCACTAATCGTCTTTCCACAAATCCACCGCATAGCCGCATCCCTGCCACATAGAACCCCCGCCATGCCCGCCACCGTACGCGATCCTGCTCGCGGCAAGCGCAAGCGAAGCCCCTGACCTGCGCGCAGCCACAGAGATACCACCCGCAGCCGGCGCACGACCCTGCCTGCGCTCCACCCGCCCTGCACGTGACCCGACCTCCAGATCCCCTGGTCGGCGTATTCACTCCAGATCCGGTGAGGTTTTTGCGTCTTGGGCTTTCAATGTATGGCTCAAAGATTTCTTCCCGGCAGTTCACCATGACCAATGGTGCCTCCATCCACTGTTTCGACGAGCGCCACCGACCACCGTAACGGGTGATTCGTCCACATGTTTCTACCACTTGATCGTGTACATGCCTTCTCATCTCTTTTCCATCAATCGTTTCCACTAATGTACTGGTCTAGATCCGTGGAATGCTGCAACATGTATTTATTTGGTTTAGATTATAGATCGGAAATTTCAGTTCGTCCTAATGATTTGTTGTATTTCCTTTTACTACATCGGATCTTAGACTGTTGCAGCCTGCATGCCATGCACGATCCTTCATGTTGTTTGTGTTATTCTCTTAGACTAAGTATTAATATGTTGTGAGTGCAGATAATCATTTTTAGTGCAGACAATTTATATAGAACAAAAGTTGGTGGTGGTTAGAGAAGAAGTTGTAGCTTTGACAGAAAGGTAAAGGGGTAACCTGCAGAAGATCGTATGAGCCATCATAGTGTGTATTCAACCGGTCTTACTTTATGTCTTTCTCTAATGTAATTGCAGATTTGTCCCTCAGTCTTGCAGATTCCATGTTCGTTAGAGTAAACAGACCGTTGTCCATAAAAATCATCAAGTTCAAAGATTGCAGACACGGGCATGATCAATGAGGCGTGTACAGTTGCACGTGAGTGATTCACCTCTGTCATCACTCATCACTAGCTTATTTTTTTTTCTCTACTACTATATGCAATTTAAATAATTCTGGTTTGGGGATATCTAAACACCTTTATGCAGTTTTGACTGGTTATCTCAACTACTTGGCTATATCACCATCGTCTCTAATGCCCTCACTTTCCACCTTAGGAGGCGACTACTTTGGTGCCACTAAAATTAAGGATTGTGGCCGCTTTCGCTGCACACTCTAGATCATGCGCCTACAGGAGCGCACTCACCTCCACTACCAGGTAGAAATGGATTTCTAGGATGACTTGATGGAAGCCTCCTCACCATCTTACTTCCCCGTTGAATGTTTGTAGCTGACTAGGCGAGGTCGAGGTTTAGGTTCATGTATAACTTTAAGTTCGACATGCTAGGATTAGCAGTACTTGTTGCTGGTTCAAGTTTTCTGATCTGGTCTGCTCCATTAGAAAATCGACATGAGAATTCAAGCACATACATCAGGATGTGTTGTGTCTTAACATGAAATTTAAGATAAGGAATGTTGGTTCTGTTTTAAATGGTGGTTAGGTCGGTGTGCCACATACCTCGCAGCCTTGTTGACGCGGGGATGTAAAATGTGTTTCAGCCAGTCACACATGGAGGGTGAGCCCTCGCCTATCAAATACCTGCTTTATGGTCTATAATTTCACATGATCTTATAAGTGTGCTATCAAAGTCTGAATGGTTTCAATGCATTGCACCTAACAAATTATCTGTGTCGTATACTGAATTATGTGCAAGTTTTGTGTAGGAGGTGAACTCAGAACACGTTATTCCCAACAAATTACCGGAGGTAAAGATACTTGTTTTCCCATGACACCTAGAATTATACAAACACACCGAAGAAGTAAAATTACACAATATTTTAGAGACAGTGATATCTTTCTTTGTATCTCCTAGAGTAGATATATTAAACATGGGAGAGAACAAATGGCATCATAATTTTTTTGTTTAACTTTTACTACAAGTGGTGTTTTATTTCATTCAATTAACTCTTTAATGCTGCTCCGCATATGGAAGTGATGGGTTTATGTTGCAAAATAGATGCAGCCTACTATTCATATAAGTGTTGTCCAAGAGAAAAGTCTATGACGAATCCCCTATTGTTTTTGACTTTGATTATTTTATTAAAAGCTTGTGACTTTGCGTATTTTAGTGTGCCTGCAATTGGAGATCTTTGACAATTCCTCCATTGACTCGACAGATGTGGACATATCTCTCGACAAGTAAGTTTACCGGTGCTTTCCCTCACTTGTATCTACAGTTTTTCTTTACAAAATTTGCTTGTTTGACACGTGAGCTAGCAATCAATCCCATACCATTGAATTTCCCCCAATTTTTTTTGTAGTGTCAAAGAATGGAAATGCACAAGTAGCTAATGACCGTGAGGACTATGAAGTAGACGTCTGGGCATATAAATGTGGATGACACCATTGTGGGAATATTTTTGAATTGTGTTGTGCGTTTTGGATTGTCATATGTGTGATGTTAATGCCACGTTGTAATTTGGATCTTGTAATTTGCAAGTTCTTGTGTCATTGTGTTACCTATGCAAACATATTGGATTATGTGAACCTATCATTGGTAAATCTTATTGTGCGTCCTAGAATATAAGTGAAAATGCATTTCAATTTTTTATTGCCGAAATGCATAGTAGTGACATGCAAGATAATGAGTCTGCCACTAGAAACTGCACATTACCGAAACTTTGATCAATACTAGTGACGTGCACATTTTGTTCTGCCCGTCACTGCTATACATATACTAGTGACGGGCACCTGCCTGTCACTAGTAAGTAAGTACCAGTGACAACATACTAGTGACGGGCGGCTTGCCCGTCACTGATGAACAAAAAAGGCTTGTCACTAGTAAGGGTTTCTGCAGTAGTGCGCTGCTACCTGATTTCACCCTCTATGGTTATCCCTGCTGCGGTGTCGTCTCCTCTGTCTACTTATTCTGTCGACTTCTGGCGAACGTCCTCTTTTGTTGTTATACGCATCCTCTCCATCAGCGAATTTGTTGGCTTATTCCATTAGCTCGGCTACTGTCGTAGGTCTTGTTGTTCCTATTTCTTCCACAAGATCTGAGCGACGAAGTCCTTCCGAAAAGGCGTCTATTGCTCGTTCGTCGGAGACCTCCTCTGCTGAGTTTTTGATTATACTCCAGCGTTGTATATAAGAACGTAGTGTTTCGTCTTTCCTCTGCATACACGCTTTAACTTCCTCCAGTGATGCTGGGCGCTTGTAGGTGGAACGAAAATTTCTTGTGAATTGACTTTCAAGTTCCCCCCAACTTCCAATGGATTCGTCGGGCAGGGTGTTTAACCAGGACCGTGCGGCGTCGGTGAGGTGCAGTTGCAAACTTTGCATTGCAGTCGCCTTTGTTCCCCCTAATATCTGTACTGCCTGCAGATAGTCTGATAGCCATAAGGTAGGTTTTTGCGACCCGTCATACTTATTCTGGTCGTGTGGTAATTTGAATCATTTTGGTACCCGCGTTTTGCGAACCCTACGGGTAAAGCACAACGCACCCATATCTTTATCGTCGTCCTCGTAATTCTCTTCCCTCCAAGCATGTCACGATTTATTTACTCGAGCTTGTGCTATTATACTTCTTGCGTCATCCTTCCTTTTCTGTCACTTTTTCTCTTCTGGTGATTCGCTATATTCGTCATCTGTGAAATTGTGTCTGAACTTTTCCTTTTGACTTCCCTTGGAACTTGTCGACTTCATCTCTGGACCTTGTTCCCTGATCTTTCCTTCTACTATTCCGAGGCTACGTATTGCTGCTCGATGCATACCTTCTCGTGGGTCCCCAGGTTCTGGTCTTGTAGCTAGTAAATATGCTTGCGCTGCTACTAATGCTGCCTCTGGCGTTTTTTGTATGAAGTCATCTTCCTCCTCTTCTAGATGCGGTGTAGGACTCCTTGAGTACCCTTTCTCTCTGTCGCGTGCTGTCGCCCCTCTGTTGTGTTTTGGGTCTCCGCGCCTTTCTCTGCTGTATTCTGAATCTTCACTATAGTCTTCCCAGTATTCTTCCCTTGATATACTGTTGTTGTCTGGAAAAATCATGTTTCTTTCCTCCCTTAGTTTCTTCCTGTGTTGGTACAATGCATACTGATATCCCATTAGAACTTCTCTTCTCGATCCTTCGGGTACTTCTGTACCATGATTAATAGCTGATTTGATCATTCTCCATTCACCAGCCGAGACATGGACCTTCTCCTTTTCCTTTTTGTTGTGATCTTTCATTTTGTCGACTTGCCTGTTGACCTTTTTACTTCCTTCGCTGTTGTTTCCTTCTTCTGCTTCAGTGATAATGACGCATAGCTGATGTACTTTGGAGACGCCGCTGCTTTCCACGGCGAAGTCCTTTCCATTGTTGTGCGTCCGACACGCTTTTTCTTCTGAGTCGAAATTTTCCCGAATTTTGTCGCCTTTTGTGATTGATATTTTTTCTAAGCTGACCGGCGAGTTTACCTCACTGGAAGAGCCTTCTGATGATTCCAATGTTTCCTCTGCTTCAGGCTTGTTTGTCGGCGGATCTGGTTTCGTCGAATCCAAGAGGCGAGACGAACCCGATGGCCCGACGATGATGCTCAGACTTCCAATGGTTAACTCCATCTCTTGAATTCCGTCGAGTTCTGAACTGCTGTTGGCTAGAAGCGAAAAAGCCGTCGAATTCATGATTCCAACGCCCAGAGTCCCCACGGTCGGCGCCAATTGACGAGGGGTTAACTCGACAAATGTCCTAGATGAAGGACTTAAGATCGGGGAGATAGGGCGTCGGATGAACTCTAAGGTAAAGTTAGTCGAAATAGGTGTGTGTCGAAAGTAAACTTGGGTGTTCAACCTGGCTTGCTTTCAATCTGACCTACACCGTCCCCTCCTGGCCCCTATATATAGGTGGCCAGGTCTCAAGGATCGGGTAGGGTACGAAACAGATTACAATATCGACATACGGTAAGAACTCGTATTCGACTATTATTACAATTGGGCCTAGCTTATCGGGCCTCAGGGGTTCTCAACTAACGGGTTCTAATAACTATACCCTTGTCACCCGTCCATACATACTTTTGCTTTCCTTCCTAGTGTGCCTTTTCCTGTCAGCCTACCCTCATACCGAGATTCAGGAACACCAATCGGCTTAAGGTCGGGAAGAAAGTCCACACAAAACTCAATGACCTCCTCTGTTCCATAGCCCTTGGAGATGCTTCCTTCTGGCCTAGCACGTTTACGAACATATTTCTTTAAGACTCCCATGAACCTCTCGAAGGGGAACATATTGTGTAGAAACACAGGACCGAGAATTCGAATCTCTTCGACTAGGTGAACTAGGAGGTGTGTCATTATATTGAAGAAGGATGGCGGGAACAACAACTCAAAGCTGACCAGACATTGGACCACATCAATCTGTAACCTTGATAGACTTTCTCGATCGATTACCTTCTGAGAAATTGCATTGAGGAATGCACATACCTTCACAATTGCCAGGCGAACATTTTCCGGTAGAATTCCCCTCAATGCAACCGGAAGCAATTGCGTCATAAGCACGTGGCAGTCATGAGACTTTAGGTTTTGGAATTTTTTGTCTTTCATATTTACGATTCCCTTTATATTCGACGAGAAGCCAGTCGGGACCTTGATACTGAAAAGGACTTCAAAGAAGATTTCCTTCTCTTCCTTAGTAAGAGCGTAGCTGGCACGCCCTTGAAACTGCCCTGGATGCATGCCATCTCTTCCTTTATGACGTTCCTGGTCCTCCCGTGCTTCCGGTGTATCTTTTGACTTCCCATACAAGCCCAGGAAGCCTAGAATATTCACGCAAAGATTCTTCGTCAGGTGCATCACATCGATTGCGGAGCGGACCTCATGGACTTCCCAATAGGGTAGCTCCCAAAATATAGATTTCTTCTTCCACATGGGTACGCGCTTATCAGGGCCGTTAGGAACAGGTTGGCTGCCAGGACCCTTTCCAAAGATTACTTTTAAATCTTTGACCATATCAAATACTTCAGCACCAGTACGAATGACAGGCTTCCCCCGGGGTTCTGCCTTGCCATTGAAATGCTTACCTTTTTTCTTTAAGGGATGCTTGGGCGGAAGAAAACGACGATTGTACGGGTACACATTCTTCCTACATTTGTCCAAATATATACTTTCTGTCTGATCCAAACAGTGCGTGCATGCATTGTATCCCTTGTTTGACTGTCCTGAAATGTTACTAAGAGCAGGCCAATCATTGATGGTTACGAAAAGCAACGCTCGAAGGTCAAATTCCTCTTATTTGTGCTCGTCCCACACACATACACCTGGTTCGGCCCACAGCTGTAAAAGTTCATGAACTAATGGCCTTAGGTACACATCAATGTCGTTGCCGGGTTGCTTTGGACCTTGGATAAGCACTGGCATCATAATGAACTTCCGCTTCATGCACAACCAAGGAGGAAGGTTGTAGATACATAGAGTAACGGGCCAGGTGCTGTGACTGCAACTCTGCTCCCCAAAAGGATTCATGCCATCTGTACTCAGACCAAACCATAAGTTCCTTGCGTCACCTGCAAATCTCGGGAACTCTCTCTCGATTTTTCTCCACTGCCGACCATCAGCGGGGTGCCTCAACTTATCGTCTTTCATATGATCTTCCATGTGCCATCGCAACAACTTTGCATGATCTTTATTTCTGAACAGACGTTTCAACCGTGGTATTATAGGAGCATACCACATCACCTTGGCAGGAACCCTCTTCCTGGGTGGCTCGCCCTCAATATCACCAGGGTCATCTTTTCTGATCTTATACCGCAATGCAGTGCATACCGGGCATTTATCCATATTCTCGTACTTCTCACCGCGATAGAGGATGCAGTCATTAGGGCATGCATGTATCTTCTGCACGTCTAATCCTAGAGGGCAGACAAGCTTCTTTGCTTCGTACGTGCTGGCGGGCAACTCGTTCTTTCTTGGAAGCATCTTCTTCATCAGTACCAGCAACTTTTTGAATGACGAGTCAGTCACACCGGTCTCTGCCTTCCACTTCAGCAATTCCAGTGTGCTACCTAGCTTCTTCTGGCCATCTTCACAAGTTGGGTATAACAATTTGTTGTGGTCCTGTAACATCTGCTCGAACTGCAACATCTCCTTTTCTGTGTCGCAACCTCGCCGTGCATCAGAAATGACCCGGCCAAGATCATCAGCGGGCTCATCTGGTTCCCGTTCTTCACCCTGATCTTCTTCTTTATTGTCTTCCATTGCGGTATCAGCATACTCAGGGAACATAGATCGGTAGTTGTCATCATCGTTCTCTTCTTCTTCATCGTCGTCTTCCATCATAACCCCTCTTTCTCCGTGCTTGGTCCAAACATTATAGCCCGACATAAAACCGGACCGAAGCAGGTGGCTCTGAATGACTCTTGAGGAAGTGTAATCCTTCTTATTCCGACATTCAACACATGGACAAAACATATAGCCACCACCATGCTTGTTCGCATAGGCGGCATCTCGAAAAGAATGCACGCCTTCTCTGTAAGCAGCTGTGCGTTGATCACCGTACATCCATGGATGGCTCATCTGCGTTATACGACAGTATATCAAATACAATCACGATCCTAAAAATTAGTACCGCACGGTCTAAACGAGGAAATATAGTTGCTAACCTTTTAGAATAAGTAGAAATAAAGAGGAAGAGGTTTAAGCGTGGCTCGGGCATCTCATATCGTAGTTGTGTTCGGTGAACTGAAGCGGCATCGCTCTAACACACATTTCAACAAACACCTCTAGTGCATCTAAGAAAAATGGAGAGCTAGCACACACCCACACTCTTCCATCCAAGAAAAATGCAAGGAAGAGGGGAGAGAGGGGTTGTGGCCAATATATAGGCAGAGACCTTTAGTCCCGGTTTGAGACGGAAACCGGGACTAAAGGGTGCGCACATGCGGCCTGCACACCGCATAGCCCTTTAGTCCCGGTTTGTGTCTCAAACCGGGACTAAAGGCTCGTTACGGGCCGGGACCAAAGCCTCATGGGCGGCTTGGCGATTTTGGGGCGACGTGGCCGGGCCTTTAGTCCCGGCCCAGATGGAGGCCGGGACTAAAGGGTCCACGCCAATGGCCCGTTTTCCACTAGTGATTATTTCGTTCAACACTAGATTGCGGCCATTTTCGTTCAACGGTAGATTTCGTTCATTCTCTCGGAACCAAGCCACACCAGTTGAGGGGAGAACAGCCGGTGACGCGCCATGTGTCCCTAGCGGGTGCCTCACTCACTCACGCGCTGCGCTCCCAATTCATCTCCCCAGTCCCCACACGAATTCTCGAGCCCTCGCCGCGCGCCACCTCCACTTCACCGGCGACGAGACCAGCCGGCCTACATGGCTTCCGCCGCACTGGCCTCCCCCGCGCTACACCCTCCGCCGCACCGCCACCACCGCCAATCTACCATGTTTGAAAAAAGTTAGGAATCAAGGACCATGCTAATTTGTGAACTGATATCATGTTATGACAAGCGGCGCCACTGAGATCGATGATCTGGTGGAGTGGTGGTCGTTGGCAGCCTGGCGGGTAAGATCACAGGTTGATCAATCCGACAATCCCTTCCGATCGAGTTTTGTCATGGTGGCCTGGACCTGGAGGCGACACGCGCTGGAACATGAATTGCCGAATTGATCGATTCCCTTTCCTTTCAGACCCGTATTCACATTCCCATCGTGCCGTGGTGCACTTCCGATTTCCAAGTAATTCAGGTTCATGTAACGCACATGCTCACAATCTTCTTTTCAAATGTTGTACGTTTTATAAAGCTAAATTAGTTTTTCAAACTGTACTACATTTTAAAATAGGGGTAATAGTATATTTGTATAGTATAACTGAGGTGCCCCCCTACATCTGGGGCTGGGGCCGGGGTGGTCTTCCATACCTCCTCCCCCCGACGGTCCGACCCTACTTACTCATTCACAAATTGCAAAGCATAAAACTAAGTGAAATCAACGAACTGACGGCTTCCCTGCTGGCAATTGAAACTTCGTTTTAGCGTAGTGCAGGGGCCTACGACGTGCTGCCGATGCGCACCGAGTAAGAGCATTTACCTTCGGCACTATCTGGCGGAGCAGGTGTGGATCGGTGTGCAGATTGGTGGCCTTGCGCATTGCCGCTTCAGAATCATTTTCCGCTCGCAGCAGGCGCGTACAGTTTCCATGGTATAAAGACATTTCCGAACAACACTTCTGCATAAAACTAAGTGAAATCAACAGACGATACATCCATGGTATAAAGACATTTCCGAACAACACTTCTGCATAATAGACGAAAAAGACACCCAGGGCATCATCTGCTCATCTAGGGGTGTATCCATCTGTCATCCTAGATTACTTTGCTTGAGAGCATGCAAAAGCATAATTGTCATTAAGCCTTTAGCCATCTACTGATTCTATACGTTTTAGTTCATATAATCTCATTGTTGAATGAATATTCTGCTTTTCTGTGTAACTAGTATAGTGCCCCTCAGCAAATGCGAGGGTATCCTCCTTAGAATGCTGAAAATAAGTGAGAAATGAATAATAGTTTTATGAATAAAATAGTATGTTATATTAACCAACATTAAGAACATGCTAATTGGATATCACTGATGCAGGAAACATATTCCTTTAGTTTTGGGAACTCATGATTATGCGGTTTCTGACCATGTGTGTGACTTCTACATGATACCAATATGGAAAGAATGCAACTACGAGAATTGATATGTATGATATCAAATGTTTGTGATCATTTTTATACTAGTCACCCAGGTTCAAGTCTCCATGAATGCTGATTTGGTTCTTATTATTAAAAAAAATGGTGTAAGAACTCCGTCTATTGCATTGCTTTAGGAAAAAATCATTTACCCATATCACCCAAGAAAATTCTAATGTTTTCATACACTACAATCATATCATCATTTAGGATTAGGAAAACCATGAAATTGGCGTGATCTTTGTTCGTCTACTTTTGGAACCTGCAAAGTGAACATAGTTCTATCATTAATCTTGTACTGTTTGCATCTCTCCTCCGATGAAATATAAAAAACTTATTCATAGCACCCACCTACAATAAATAAGTGATGTCCAATATCTTTTCATTAAACATTATGTACAATATTTCTTTACCCACTTGCCCCGTTGACAGGAGTATATGTACTTGATTTTTAGAATGGATTCAGAGGACAAACCAATTTTTATACCACCCACCTACAATTAATAAGTAATGCTCAGTTTCTTTTCATGGAAACATGGTGTGCATTATTTGTTCAGCAACTTGCCTCGCCACCATATATACCCCTAACAACATCCGCTCACCTATATATACCCTCCACATAGTCTACACTCCATGTTTGTATCTTAGCATCAATATGATAGGTTTAGTACTATACACCAGGAGAAGCTATATAAATGATTGGTATTGAATGCTAAGATGAAGTACCATGAGAATGGAAGACATCATGAGAAACCCTGTGAGAAACTAATATGCACCGTCCCGTACCATCTTGCAGTCACGTAGCTCTAAGCGGTGTTTGGCTGCTCTCGTAGCATGTGTTTGATGTCTCACAATGCCTACTTGACCATTACACATGTTATCAGCGACGAATATGGCAAGTTCAGTATACGATCTTATCGGCTCGCAAGTAGTTAGTGCGCAAGTTTTAGGTAGCAATTCCGTAGATGCCGTACTCTTCATCAGATTACCTACAGACTCCTTCGATGTCTCTTTTTTTACTTGGTTTATTTGATAATTTTTCCATTTCATAATTCTGGACGTGACTGTAGTTACATTTATCAAAATTGAAAATATTCGCTGACAAGAAACGAATCAGACGATAGTAAGAAGCGAGCTGGAGAAATGACGCTTTGCTAAAATGCTAGTGGTTTACCATTTCCCCAGTTTTCGTGATGATTCTCGCTTCGAAACCCTCGTGTTGTTTGAGATGATCAAATACATTGCCGACTAAATGTGGTGGTCTATTTGTGGCAGCTTTGTATTTTGTAAAGAGAGGATACCACAACACAAAGCTACTAGTCTAGGCCATTAGATTATTTAGCTTAACACTAGCTAGATTGCGGCCATTTTCGTTCAAACGGTAGATTTTAAACCAAATAAGCAACCAAAAACAAAAAAACTAGGTGAGGGGAGAACGGCCGGCGACGCGCCACGTGTCCCCAGCCGCTGCCTCACTCACTCACGCGCTCCGCTCTCGATTCATCTCCGCAGTCCCCACACCAATTCTCGAGACCTTGCCGCGCGCCACCGCAGCTTCACCGGCGACGAGACCAGCCGGGCCTACATGGCTTCCGCCGCACTGGCCTCCCCCGCGCTACACCCTCCGCCGCACCGCCACCGCCAATCTCCCATTCCCCGCGCGCGCCCAACGTCCGCCGCCGCCACCGCCGCCCCAGTGCCGCGCCGCCGACTCGCCTCCGCCGCGCTCTGCCGGGCGGTGGCCGCCCCCGCCGGCCCCTCGCCACCCGGGTACGTGCCTCCTCGCCACCACCCGCACCAACTCTTCGCCGCCGTTCGAACCGTGCCAGGGCGGGCGCGTCAGTCAAGGAAGCACTTTCGGTGATCTCTCGCTCCGTTTCAGGGTGGCGGAGCGGCCGGAGGCGGACGTGGTGGTGATCGGGAGCGGGCTCGGCGGGCTCTGCTGCGCGGGCCTCCTTGCGCGGTACGGCGTCGACGTGGTGGTGCTCGAGAGCCACGACCGCCCCGGAGGCGCCGCTCACTCCTTCGACGTCAAGGGCTTCCACTTCGACTCCGGCCCCTCGCTCTTCTCCGGATTCCAGTCCAGAGGCCCCCAGGCCAATCCCCTCGCCCAGGTCATCCTTCCTTGATTTTCCTCTGCAGATAACAGATGCAAAAACCAATTTTTTTAGGGAAATTAATTGTCTGTAGCCTGTACTGTTTGTGCTGAGACCGTGTATGGTGCTGAAACACCAAATATCCTTGAGGCTTATCTGATGTAATTGCATGATGATTCGACTGGCCCTGCAGGTCCTTGACGCGCTAGGCGAATCGGTCCCGTGTGCCTCGTATGACTCTTGGATGGTGCATGTCCCTGAAGGCCAATTCGAGTCGCGGATAGGCCCGACTGATTTCCTCAAGGTTCAGTTCACTTTTCCTCAATTATTCTGATACTTACTGCTATTATCTTCTCTGGACTCTGGTTGGTTGATAGGCTGAAATGTGCTAATAAGCATGACTTATAATTGGTGGATATTTTCCGGAGTAACTGTACTAGTGCTCTATCACATTTGTTTGATGTTCAATGTTACCCTCTCGTTGTATCCGGATGCTCTGGTCCTTAGTGATTAACTGGCATATGATTCTTGCAGGACCTTGAGACATATGTTGGTCTTGATGCAACCCGGGAGTGGCAAAAGCTTCTAGTGAGTTCCCTATATTCGATATTTAGTTTCTTAGTAAAAGTATTTTCAGCTGTATCTAAACACACTGAGCTGCTGATAAAACACATGATGCCTGATGGGAAATGAACTGCTTCTTTGTGCTTTTTAAATAGCATATACAATTATCATGTAATTTTTTGCAAATATCACACTGTTCATATGTGAGGCCAAGATTAGTTTACGTTTATCTTATGTCCCTTGATAACCTGTGCTGATACAGTATTAAAAACAATCTCAGGATGCAGTTCTTCCTATATCTGCAGCTGCGATGGCTTTGCCTCCACTTTCCATTCGAGGTGATCTGGGCATTCTTTCCACAGCAGCCGGTAGATACGCTCCTTCTCTGTTGCAGTCCTTCATAAAAATGGGGCCTCAAGGAGCTCTAGGCGCTACAAAACTTCTACGCCCATTCTCGGAGATTGTTGATTCTCTGGAGCTGAAAAATCCCTTCGTTCGTAACTGGATCGACCTCCTGTGCTTTCTACTTGCAGGAGTCAAATCTGACAGCGCTCTTTCTGCAGAAATGGTGAGCTAATAAATTTCCACCAGGTTAAATTTCCAGATCACTTCTGTGTTTTTGCCAATCCCAACATTTTGCGTTACATGAAAGCTGCACAATACCAAACCAGGATTCTTGCATTGTAAATAATCCATGTCCCAAAATCACATGCATGAAAGTGAACTGTATTAAACAGCAGTGTGTTGCGTGAATATAATAAACGAAATGAATTACTGCAGTCTGAAGTTTTTGAGTGCGTGTTGATAGGTCTTAATGGTAAGAACCATTTTTGGTAAGCCATGAAATGGTGCTATTCACTTGCAACATTATCATCCTTCCATAGGGTGCATATAACTGCTGGTTTGCTGATGTTGACATGGGTTATATCACTACTAGCCCATCAGGGCAAGTAAACTTGAGATACAAACTCACGTTAACTGTAGCATAACTCATACAAGGACCATATTTCAGGACCTATACTGGTTACTGTCATGGGCCCCTAAACCAGTCAGCAGTTCCCATGGTAATGATAATATTTTGTACTGGAAACCATTTCTAGAGGTTGCCAGCATACTTTCCCAGTTGTGGATGGTAGTGACTGCTACATGAATCATGACAGGGTCTTTGTTTTCTTGTTGGTATCATGACTTTTTTTAAACTTGTTAGAGTGAGACATATCAACCATTCATTACCTTTAAGGTCTAAGCGTCGGTGGGTCTGCGGAACTCTCGCTTCAAATATGCATAAATAATTTATAATGTATAACTCTGATGTTTTATGTTCATCATTTGGTCTAATTACAATATCAGGTTTATATGTTTGCAGAATGGTACAAACCAGGATGCTCGCTTGAGTACCCTCTGGGCGGAAGTGGAGCAATAATAGATGCACTTGTACGAGGTATCGAAAAGTTTGGTGGAAGACTTTCTCTTAATTCTCATGTGGAAAAGATTTTAATTGAGAATGGTCGGGCTGTTGGTGTCAAGCTACGAGGTGGACAAGTAAGCAGCTCCATAGGATATTATATCACCAAAATCTAAAATAAAATATTACCTCATGGAATGATCAGCTTGTCATACCTCTCTGTGATGAAATTTCTATTTGCCTCGCAAAAGTTAGAAGAGATTGAGAGTGGTATTAGATGACCACACCCAATAAAAGTAATGATTAGTAAGGCTCTGATTCAGATGACATATGGTTATCATATCAAGTGTGTCATATTTCATAATATCTTTATCCTTATAGATGCCAAAAATCCTTCAATCAGAAGGTACAGTCCACAATAGTGATACTGATATATATTATCTTTCCCAGGCAGACTAAAAGTTTTCTTCTGTACTGGATATCCTATTTAGATTAGGCCTTGCCACCTTTGTAGTAGTGGTAGACCATGGAAATCTTGTAGGCCAAGATGACCTTGTTGTCTTTATGCATCTGTTTTCGAGCGTCATGATTGTGCCACATATCATTTTTGGTTACTAGATGGTATTTTGTCCCTTGTATTGACTTTCATCATGCTACCTATGGTTCGAAGATTGATGCAGCTGCTGAAATCTTGTCAGGAATTTTGTTCCTTTCGCAGATTGTACGTGCAAAGAAAGCGGTTGTTAGCAATGCATCTATGTGGGATACTTTGGATCTGCTACCACAAGATGCTGTCCCCAAATCATACCAAGATAAAGTGAAAGCAACTCCACAGTGTGATTCGTTTATGCATCTCCACTTGGGTTTCGATGCAGAGGTTGGTTGTCATATGCTTTGTCCTAACAAAATATCTTTATAACCATGCCTATTTCCATATTGTCTGAATTCCATTTTCTCACTGTAACCATCCATGTTACTGGAACAGAATGCTAGAGAAGACCTCGGAATCCATCATATCGTGGTTAACGATTGGAACAAAGGAGTTGATGGTGAGCAGAACGTTGTGTTGATATCAGTCCCTAGTGTTCTCGGCAATGGCCTGGCACCCCCTGGAAAGCACATCCTCCATGCGTATACACCAGGAACAGAGCCTTTCGGTTTGTGGGAGGGGCTTGACCGGAAAAGCGCTGAGTATCGAAGCTTGAAAGAAGAACGTTCTGAGGTACAACATACTAGAATTGCTATATTCTTCTCATTCATCTAGCTTTGTTCCCCTGATATCTTGGAATAAGCACCTAGAAATTGGTGCGCTTTAACATCTTTCAAACTCCTTTTTTGAAAGTTTAGCAAAGAACTCTTTTTTCCAAAAGTTAAGCACACCTTTTTTTGCAAAGGGCACCTCCATTTACTTACTATGAGCTGCTGTTACCTGCTGTCTGGAGCAACTTTCTAACACAAACTTTCCAGGTGATGTGGAAAGCCGTGGAGCTGGCCCTCGGCCCGAAATTCAGCAGGGAAAAATGCGATGTGAAGCTGGTCGGGACACCGCTGACGCACAAGAGGTTTCTCCGCAGGAACAAGGGAACCTACGGCCCAGCCATAAAAGCTGGAGAAGCAACGTTCCCAGGGCAGGCGACGCCAATCCCCCAGCTCTTCTGCTGCGGCGACTCCACGTTCCCGGGGATCGGGGTGCCCGCAGTCGCTGCGAGCGGCGCGATCGTCGCCAACACGCTGGTCTCTGTGTCGCAGCACTCGGAGCTCCTTGACGCTGTCGGGATCTAACTGTCCAAGTGCAGAACATGTGCTGGTTAGTACACACTTTTACTTACCAACACTTTATAGGGAGTCCAGCTGTCAATCAGCTTCTCAGTCACAGCACGCACACATAACAGCACTTTACAGTGGCATACATATTCAAACCGAAGTAGTAGAACTCTGTAGTACAGCTACCCTGGCATTTGACCTGGTCAGCGAGCACTAGCACGCACGGTCTCCTTGGCATGATGAGGATGAACAACGCTGCTATCTTTCCTTGGTGGACCTTTTGAGTGCCCCATTCTGTTACGACCACTTGTTTCTTGTTGCCAATCTTCTGGGGCAAAGCAAAGGCATGTGGCTGCAGCTGCATTGCTGTGTCTTTGCTTGCTTGATTGCTTCATGTATCATCACCTCAAGTTTGTTTCTTTGGTTGCATTTCAGGCAGGCGGGCAGGCAGAGCTGTGGGTATGACAGGAGAAAAAGAACCATGCAACATTGTTGTTCAGTACATACAGAAGGAAAAAGGGCCAACATTTTACTCAGTGTATACAGAGGAAATAGCAGAAATCTACCGGTACATATAGAAAGAAGAAATAACCACGATCTCACCATGTACCTAGCTGATGTTATAAACACAACGAAACATGATCCAGAATGTAGATACAAGTGTCACGAGATGTTCTTACATTACTGATTATACGACCCGAATTTGGTTGACACAGGTGTAGATGTACCTTTTTTTTAAAAAAAATTACCTTGATACTTACCTGTACAAATTTTCAATGAATAATAGGATCGTATATGGCCTACACAAAAAAGAGAAGAAATTTCAGTCTCCTGCTGAAGTGAACCATGCAATGCTGTATTGTTTCTACCGAAAGTTGTGGTGGCACATGCAGCCTTCTGTCCATTTTGCCCTTTCCATGTTCTGATCACCATGTGTTTGATGTTAGAATGGATGCTTTGTGCAACTGAAGTCACAATTAAGCTGTAGACTTACTTTTAACAGCATCATCAGCATGGTCGGAAAGTTATACTTTCAGAAAAATGTCTTTTATACTACTAGTACTCTCTCACATGTACACTTTCTCATAGTTAACTGGTGTCCCACTTGAAACTTCACTCTCTGTGAAATAACTGGAAAATTTAACATCGCACCTCTATCACTGAGAAAGTAACCTAGAAAATGACATCAAGAAAATCAAGATAATCCTGTCACATCACAAGTCACTCCCAGGGCAAAAAAAATCGCATTCATCAGTCAATCCACACAATTTATCACTGCCAAATTGACTGAACCAAGCAAGCATTGCAACACAGTAAAAAAAGGCCTCAAATCAGACATGTCACCTCACCTCACCTCACATCCCAGTTTGTTTCTTCTTCCTATCTTTTTTTATAACAAATGCTTCTTCCTTTCAGTTCACATGCCGTCACTTGCTTAATTATTTTTCTACTCCGTTCCATGCCGTCCCAATTATTTTTGCCAGAAAAGGAAAAGTTTGAAAGAGAACTAGAGGAGGAGTTATCAGAGCCGGCAGCTGCCCTCTCCCCACTCACTCTCACTGAGACGGACTCCCTCACTTGCTCCTGTGAGAACCGGACTCCGTGAGAACCACCCTGCTGACCGTCTCCTCCTCCGGTGCGTGCCCCGGACTCTGCAAGGCCCAAGAACAGTTCCTGGAGGGAGAAGAATCGCGGGAACCAGTTAAGCAGTCCCGGAGTTTAGGGGCGGCGGCTTGATCTGCTCCGAGAATTTTCGGTCTTCGATCGACCGATCTCCAGCGGGTTTGGTTCCAGGTACTGGTTCTTTGATCCCACCGGGAAAGGAACAGTTCATTTTTTTTGGGTGCCGCCCCGGTTTACGGCTGTCAATCATCGAGGTTCTGGATTCGGATGGATCGCCGGGTACTTCTCGGAGGATCTTGGTCCAGTTTGAAGATTGATCCCTCGCGATTTCGAGAGAGTCGCGGGGATTACTGTTCAGTGGATCTTCTCGTTTTCTGGGTGGCTAGAATTTTGTCTGAATATTTTTCTTGGAGATGTCTACAGTGACTGAAGAACTATGAGCTGGCTGCAATTCATTTCTTGATTATTTTTCTAGTAATTCTATCTACCCAAGTTATCAATCTGATGAGCTCTTTACATAATTTTCTCTACATGCAGTCATTGTTGAAGGATCGGCAATTGCAGGCTGATCTTCTGCTGGCAACCAAATGAGCTCTCTGCTGTCTGCAGACGCTAGCCTTGGTGGTCGCCAGTGATCCTTACCAATCAGTAGGGAGATGGCGTATTCCGGGCAAAGGCACGGCGGTGCTGGTACCGGGAGCTCATCACGGCAGGGGAATGGCTTGAAGGGGCAGGCTAGCTCAGTTGAGTTCCTTGGAAGGGGCATGGTGGGAATGCAGCTCAGGGATGCCAAGCCAGATGCTGATGATAAAAGGGTAAGTTCGGTTGAATGGTTTCTCCTGCTGTTTGACTCACTTGTCACTGAACTGATTGTACCCTGCTTGTTTTCTTGTGTAATACCAGTGGTAATGAATGATTGCATTGTTACAAGCATAAGCATGTGATTCGCTATGTCACAAATTTCTAGTGTGTTTTACATTCTGGGAATGCATGGTTTTTTGATCTTGCTTTGCTATGTTATGGCTCATGTATATTCACAGCAAGCCTAGGGTAAATTGTTGATCAGCTTTGCAGTTTGTTTGATTAGATGAAGAGACTCAGTTCTTCATTTGCAGGACACTGAGCCAGATGTGGTTGCAGATTCTGGTTCTGAAGCTGGTCATGTAATTTCAACCACAATCCGTGGTCGAAATGGTCTGCCTAAACAGGTAAAGGCAACGCCACATTCGTCTTCACAATCTGTAATGTTTGGCTGTGAAGCAAAATTTGCTGATATGGTCGTTAATGCAACAGTCCGTCAGTTATATCGCTGAACATGTGGTTGGAACAGGTTCTTTTGGGGTTGTATATCAGGTAAACTTGACCTTTGGATTGTCTAAACTGCATCGTGCTCAACCATTTGTTAAAGGCATATAACCTGTTATTGTCAATTCTTCAGGCCAAATGTCGAGAAACGGGAGAAATTGTCGCCATCAAGAAGGTTCTTCAAGACAAGCGATACAAGAACAGGGAGTTGCACATTATGAATATGCTTGACCATCCCAACATTGTTGGTCTTAGGCATTACTTCTTCTCAACCACCGAAAGGGATGAGCTTTATCTCAATCTTGTCCTTGAGTTCGTCCCAGAGACAGTAAACCGGATGGCAAGACAGTACAACAGAATGAACCAACGAGTGCCCCTCATTTATGTCAAACTATACACTTATCAGGTCTGACCTGACTTGGCGGTTATTTTTTTGAATGATGTTATGCTTTTCAGAATTGTCCTGTCTTTTTTACGAAGAACTATTTACTTTAAACTTTGACTAGGCATAGTTGTTACCAAAAATATCTATATGTTGTCATAAGGAGCTCATGATACAGAATTTTGTTGATTAAATTAGTATATTATATGTTCCCTAGTTACTTACAGCCCTTATTTGTCTTCATGCCTGATAGTTGAGTACTATATTGGGACCTATCTAGAACTTCAGATTAGTTAAAGTAAAATGAAGTCAGATACATTCAAACATACAACTCAGCAAGCCTGCCAGTTTTTTCTTTTGGACCCTGAACTGTGAGGCAACAGCCCCACAGCAAAACTTTTTATTAAGATAAACCAATGTGTACAGCAAGACAAATAGGAACCCTACCTGCCTATAAATATATACAAGCTCTAGTATAGACTATTAACCCAGGCAATGAGACTATCATGGTGTTTAGCCTTAATTCTGTGCCTAAGCAAAAAAATGTCACACAAAAAGTTACATTTCCATCTAGCAAAAGTGGGTCTCTCATGCTGGAAGATTTTCCCATTTCACTGCTTCCATATATGCCAGCAAGCCTGCCAGAGTGCCAGTTGTCCTGTCTTTGCGTTTATGTTCTACAACTTTCTTCCTATATTTTTAGCTAACCGCAAGGTGCTATTTTATAAATATGGATCACACATGTGATGAGATGCTATCACATTTTCTCTCAGATAAGTACTTGTATATTTTATGGTAGTAAGATGAAGAATCTCTCTACGGACTACAATAGATTATGTACTGTATAACTGAGGATTCACACATTATTTAATCTTAATTGCTTACATGCCATAATAATGCTTTAATTTTCTGGATTTTGTTCTTATGCAGATAGAATTTTAGTAAACGTTCCACCTTACATCTGTTTGCCCTTTGTAGTTGTTGAAGTCAGAAATATTATGTCTCAACCATGCAACAAAATTGTTCCTTCAGTAGCATTTTAGTATTGAGTATTAGCACAAAATGTGACTGTTATAATTCATCTAATCATTGATCTCTAATCTTGTAACTTGCAGATATGCCGAGCACTTTCTTATATACATAACAGTGTTGGCATCTGCCACCGTGATATCAAGCCACAGAACGTTCTTGTGAGATTTTTGACCTCCTTTTATATGCTTAATATGTTATGGTGTACATATCTTTGACATATCATGTATGCATGATGTCATGTTATTGGGGTTGTAGAATATAACTTGAAGTTGATTTAGTACATGAAGAGGTTCAGCATATCACATATGTAACCACTGTGTGCTCAACTAAATGAAGTAAGCAAACATTGACATCAAATTCTATAATCATTCTATAATCAGTTGAGAAGGTGCAAACTGGTGGTAGTGAAGTCCTGGTTTACTTCACTTTAGATGTATCTGAATTTTTCATTCACAAGTAGTGGGCAAAGTATTTTTATCCATTTCCGCTGAAAGCAATGCTCCTGTCAAGTCATCATGAAGTCATAAGTCATAATAACTTAGGCTTCTGTGGTGCATTTTGTTCAATGGAATACCAATGCACCTTTTATCACACTTTTTTATAAGGTGACACCATAAAAAAATTGTCCGATTGCCATGCAAGTGGGAGTGTGGGACTGTATTTGTAGTTCATATGCATCCGGATATCGTAATCATTGATTGGCTCCACAGACCTGATATATGAAACCCCACAATTTGGAACTAAAATCATTTACCCATGCTTTATTTAGTTTCCTGTGGCTGAGCCATCTCATGTGCATTGTTTGGTACCTAGGCTACAGAAGATCATGCTGTTTTGTTTTCTGGATCATGAAAAGCAGTTAAGGCCACATCAAACAAGGATTATTTAAGCAGAGAAATTGGTAGCATTTGAGCTATACTGTTTTCTGGACCATGATCAACTGAACTAGATGAGGTTCCCATAGTACAAAATAGGAGCTTGCTTCCCTCTGAATTGTTTGGCTAGTCAAGCCTACTACTAATATCTGAATAATCACATCTTTACTAACCTATGAATCTTTACAATGTAGGTTAACCCACATACACACCAGCTCAAAATTTGTGATTTTGGAAGTGCAAAAGTCTTGGTAAGTTATCTTCTATATTAGGTGGAAATTTCAGAGTCCTGCTGATTTCTGATAGAACGCTTTATTGATAAAAAAGGTTTACACTTATATGCCAGTAACCTACCCAAACATGGTGATTTCTGAACTGTTTTGATGTGCAGGTCAAGGGAGAGCCAAATATCTCCTACATATGCTCAAGATATTACCGAGCACCGGAACTCATATTTGGTGCAACTGAATATACTACTGCCATTGATTTATGGTCCACAGGCTGTGTCATGGCAGAGCTGCTTCTTGGACAGGTTTTGTTCATACATATATATAAGTCTTATATGTTTACTCTCTAGCTTTGTTCTCATAATCTTCATTGATGTAGCCTCTTTTTCCCGGGGAAAGTGGAGTTGATCAGCTGGTTGAGATTATCAAGGTGAAATCTTGTATGGCATCCTAAACTGTTTTCTCCGTGACTTGTATTCTTTGTAATGACATGTTCAGTCGTAGTACCGTGCAGGTCTTGGGTACTCCAACAAGGGAAGAGATCAAGTGCATGAATCCGAACTACACAGAGTTCAAGTTCCCACAAATTAAGGCTCATCCATGGCACAAGGTAATCCGTATATCATGTCTGTCATACAAAATCGATGCAGGGTTGCTTGGTCTGCACAACTGCTTCAGTTTCGTGCATTGTTGACATACAAAATGGAAGATCTGTGTCATGTATAAGACCAGGAAAAAAATTAAACCACATATTTCTCATGATTCCTCTGGTACCTCAAAGTTCTATTTTTATCCAGGTTTTCCAGAAAAAGCTTCCACCTGAAGCAATGGACCTCGTTAGCAGGTTTCTGCAATACTCACCAGATCTTCGGTGCACTGCTGTAAGAAGAGATCATTTCTTTTCTTTTTTTGGTTGCCAGGCAATGTTCATATTGATATGTTGTAAGCTTAGTGTTCTAACGTGGAACAATTCTTCAGATGGAAGCCTGCATGCACCCGTTCTTTGATGAGCTGAGAGATCCAAACACCCGTCTACCTAACGGTCGCCCTCTTCCTCCTCTCTTCAACTTCAGATCTCAAGGTAGCATAATCGC
The DNA here is from genome assembly GCA_007115705.1 of Dactylis glomerata. Lineage (NCBI taxonomy): Eukaryota > Viridiplantae > Streptophyta > Magnoliopsida > Poales > Poaceae > Dactylis > Dactylis glomerata. The sequence goes on along the minus strand of QXEO01000286.1, from coordinate 1,471,652 downwards.
ACTTAAATAGCAGTGTCCGCCAGCATTTCTTTGCGATGAAATATGTCTGCATTTAAAATTTTTCTCCATTTTTTGCGGCATTGGCAGAGCTGAATGGCATACCTCAGGAAGTCGTCGAGCGCCTGGTTCCGGAGCACGCAAGAAGGCAGAATTTGTTCATGGCGCTCCGCACCTAGTTTTCATGTGTCGGTTTTTTCGCACTGTTTGCTGCCCTTGGGGAAAGCTTGTAAATTGAACTGTAGCTTCTCCATTTCCCTCTCCATCTTTCTTGTTTTGGAGCTAGTTTTGTTTCTGTGGGTGACAAGCACTGTGTAGTGTAGTGGAGTTGTACAAGAATGTGAGGTTTGAGGAAAGAGGAGGCTTGTGCTTGCTTGAATTGGCGCTTGTGAAAGTGGAGCTTGTGTTCTGTCAGTGCTTGGATCAGTTGGCAGTGGTTTTATGGTCTTAGCCATGAGCTAGCTCAGCTAGGGAGAGTCTGGCTGCGAGGACTCCTGTCGGAAATAGCCGAGGGGACGCTGATTGTATTCGTCCTGAAGTTTAAATAAAAACTTTTCCCTGCAAAAAAAGGTAAGCTACCGATGCTTGTATTGCACTGGTAACCAACGGCTTGAGTTGATTCTGCAAAGGGATCTGATATGCATGTCTGGGATAAATGGTTTTGTACTAGTGTCACTGAATGTTCAGGCTGGATGAACAAAATGAAGCGCAACCAAGTTAAAAGAAGCAGTGCAACATGCAAAGTTTTCTAAGGCTAGAGCCGCAGCATGCCTCGTGGTGCCTCTTCGCGACAAAGTCCAAAGAAGCACACCGATATGCTAGAGCTGATAGAATACTGCATAAAATGGTTCTGTAGTCAGCTCTGAATCCCCTCTCAGACCGGTATCCGACCGTCGATGATACATCATAGTCGGCTTTGAATTCACCTTTCGTATGGGTATGGCTCGTCTTGATAAGGTTCAGTGTTATGGAGCACAAGACACATTGGAGCTGATCATGATTTGTGTTAAATTCCAAAAAAAATGAGGAAGCTGCCGCTGCCCACAACGTTCCAGATTGCAGCCGTAACAAGGGCACAGGGCACAAGACTAATAGTGCGTTGGTTGGATTGAAGACCTCGCTCTAACACCATATTGAATAAGATGCTCCAGTAAGTTTATTGAAAAGTATAAACTGATGGAGAATGACAGAAAATATGCGTCGAAACTGATATGGAGAATGACTGAAAATAGACGTTGACAAATACAGGAACGGAGCGCGGTTAGCATCGTCCTTGCAAGATGCACTGGACCGGTCTGGTATCATGCCGCCTCAGCCTTTCTAGTGTGACCGGATCCGTCAAGAAGATGCACTTGTGGTACCAAACAAACGATACTATGGATTTAAAAATTTCCTGAATTTTTCCTTATTTGAAATTCCGACACAACGATACAAAACGAAATCAAGCAACATGGATGATGGATGCATCAAACTAAGTGTAAACTGTAACTCATAGGCAAACTCCTGAATCTGTAATTTGACCAAATCCATCAAGATGCACGTCGTAGCAAACAAACGACACTACAGATTTGAAATTTACCTGAGTTTTCTTGATCAAATAAAATTCCAACACGACGATAGAATTGGAAGTGCAAACTATAACTCATAGACAAACTCTCGAACCGCTTAGAGACGATGATCAGGCCGGTGGGAGCGGCGGCGGGCTAGACCTGGCGATCGAGCCGAAGATCTTCTCATCATAGAGGTACGAGTGTTGTCGTCCTCCATCTCGGTGTAGGCGTAGCCGAGGCGGTGGTACTGCTCCAGGATGTCGTCGTTGCCGGCTCGCAGCAGCTCCACAATAGCCTGGCCGCGTTCCACGAGCTCCCGAAACTTATCCTTGTGGGGACCTGCAGTGAGATGCTCGACCAACTCCTCCACGGACCTCCTCGTCTTGTAGACGCCGGTGCCGGCCGCCTTTTCCTGCAGCACCATGTCGATGTACTTCTGGCTCACCCTGCCGATCCGCTTCCCCTTCCCCTTGCCCGCCGCCGCCTTGTCGCCCTCCGCCAGCTTCTGGAGCTTTGGTGGTGTCTCCGGCTCAGCCTCGTCGCCGTCGCGTTTTGACCGGCTGGACGCGGTCTTGCTCACCGCCTCTGCCGCCGCAGCGTGTTTCTCTGTCGTAATCTCCATCGCCGTTGTGCAGTTAGCGAGATCGATGCTTTCTAGCACGGAAGACCTAATTTATCGACGGGAGATACGATGGGTTAGCCGGCGAGGGCAACAGGCTAAACCGACGTCTACGATTGTACGTGCTCTTGTTGGACACGTGCTTTTAATGTACGACGGTTTATTTATCATTATTTTCAATTAGAATTTATGATTTTTTTCATTGCTTTATACTCCCTCCATTCTAAAATGAAAGATGTTCTAGGTTTTTTTGACACACGTGTATTTAGCTGTCTTTGATGTAGATTCACTCATTTTACTTCCAACTCTTATACGTTAAAAGATACTTATTTCCGATCGGAGGGAGTATTTAGATTCATATTTATCAAAAAAAATAAAATATCTTATATTTTGGAACGGAGGAAATACTTCGCTCCTAACCACATCGGTGGTGTTCTGGCATGGTGTCGGCAAAGACTTAGGACATTGTGTTTTGGCTCAGGCTGTGTACAAATTTATTATAGAAAAACATAAAATTAGAATTTAAAAATGTTAAAAAACTGAAACAAGATCTCACGTGTACATCTAAATATTCTATGTTTACACATAAATTTTTAGAAAAATTAATATTTTATATGGCCTCTATAAAAAGAGAAAAAAAATCACGTCTTGAAGCATTGAAAATTGTCTCTTTTTACACATGACATAAAAATGTTTTATGTGCATCGTACTTCTGTGTGAACATTGGTCTGAATGTATATACAACATATTGTGTTTATTTTTTGAAATTTAAAATGTGTTCTTAAATAATAGATCGATTGGATTTCTGCATAATAAATCGATTGGCTAGATAACAACAGAAGTGTTAGAGCAACTCTAGCAGATCCTGGATAAATCCCGAGAACCAGAAAACTCCAGCCGTTTTCCAGATCCGGACCAAAGGGACAATCCATTTCACCACACCGCTTAACCAATCATCGCATTCCTATCCTGATGGACCGCCGTAACAATTGCACCTAACGTGCGATCTAAACAATCGCAGGACGACGCATCGCCTCGGAGGGCCACCAGGGAGTGGCACACTGATAACAAATTGGCAGAGAGTCGTGCATCTAGCCCCGCATACAGTTAAGAGGAATTAGGCTAGCCTAAATATATGCTAGCAGCAGTTGAAAAGGCACTTAGTCACATGGTACCTAAATAATCCTTGAATTCAAACATGAGAAGAATAAAATTGGCTAGTAAAAACAATAGATACACCGACCGGAACCATATTATAACAAAGCAATTCTTCTGTATTTCCCTTTTTGGTGATACTATATATAAATCTACACATGCATCTAAAGATGGGCAACATTTAGTTTGATTAAGACCGTGCATCAATACTTTGGTCTTTGCTGACATCGTCATTCACCCTCTGAAAGTTTTTCTAATTAGAGGATTGTTTTTTAGAGCAACCACATATATTTCATTAATTAAAAATGAAGTTACAAGAAGCAATATATGTGGAAACTAAGAGATAAACCGGAATAAAATTATTATCCTGAAAAGCTTGTAGATAAAACCAAAATAAGCAGAAGAAATTACCAGAATACGCCATGTATCCCCATTGTGCCTCACGCATAGTAGATGTAGCCTACCAAACCAATCGAATATGTGAACAAAATAGCAGAAGAGAGCTGCCGGGCTGACTTCGTTTGGTCCAACCGACGGCTGTGCTACTGCTTTTGACTGCATGCAAAATAGCATGTCGCGCTGACAGCAGGCCAACAGAACGTGGAAACGCGGAGCGAAGAACGCTAATTTCGGGGGCGTTTGGAAGAGATACATAGCGACTAATCAATAATACTAGAGTTACGGGCAGATTTATTACGGAAATAACATACGGACTGACGTGGCGATCGATGACGAATCTGGGTGCTAAATAATCGGAACAACCGCCGGATATTAACCAATCAGACTGAACCATACCGTGCCCGTAAGCATGGCCCGTAAAAATTATCCGTAGGTGTAGCATTGTTGGCGACTAATGGTCGCCCGGATCCGAGTTACCTTCTCCGACCCCGACGCCACCGACTCCGATGATTCCGGCGACGAGTTCGGTCATTGCCCTCGTAGGAAGGCTGACAATAAAGCTGAGATGATTATTCTGGTGACCGCGTGTACACCCAACAGAAACCCTACCACCGCCCATACTGCTTATACCATAATAGAATCTGCATCTCCACCGCCGCCGCCGCCGCCACTTCCGAAGATGCGAGGCGCGAAAAAGGCAAGATCGACTCCGAAGAGACGGTTCCCCGGCGTCTACGAGAGGAAGCCCGGCAGCGGCCGGTGGTCGGCGGACTTCCGGTTCTGGAGACCAGATGGGCAGAAAGTTCGGCAATGGATCGGCACGTTCCCCTCCGAGGAGGAGGCCAAGGCCGCCTACGACGCCGTGGCGGCAGAGTTCTCGCTCGACGCCTCCGTCAAGCCTGCCAAGCCCACGCTCTCTCCGACAGACCGGGTACCCGCCGTGGCTACGCCCACAAGATCAATCGCTCTGGATGAATCAGATCAATCGGAGACAGGACTGAATCATCAATCGGACGCCCCCTCGACGGTGTCATCCCCGCCGCCGCCGGCCGCCGTGACGTCCCATAAGCCGCAAGCATACGCCGATGAGCGCCAGATGGAGGAACCCTTCCTTGCGGAGGTTCTCGCCCATGATGATCTCGTCGGGCTCGTTGATCTCGCAGACCTTCCGTTACCTTCTCTGGATGACAGATTGGACTTCAGCTCAGGTGAGTGGTCACTGCTTAATGGACAAGTTCTAGGTGAGTCTAATCTTGGCTCTTGATTAATACTGTTCCCGTTAGCAAGGGATCTATCAGCTGGCAAATTTTCCATCAGTTATGAATGTAACGTCGTCTTCTCATCTCTATAATGAGTATGCTGCCACTTCAGTTATAATTTACCTTCTCTGCAAATGCATCGAAGTACTCCCTTTGATTGGTATTACTTGTCGCTATGGATGTATCCGGATTAGTGACAAGTAATATGAGTCGGAGGGAGTACGTAGTACATTTCAATCTCGAGTAAATAGACAATGTGGCAATGAATCGATATGATTTATTGTCACCCCAGCAGTCCCTGTCATATAGGTCCCCCTCCCTGTTATGTGAGCACACCCGCTGCTGTTGGTGATGCTGGCCCCTTGCTCAGTTCCTCGTTGTCCTCGTCTGAGGACGGAAGCTCGTGTCCCTCCTGAAGAGTAGCAGCAAATCTAGAGCTAGCAGCTAGGGCATTCTCCATGCCTGCATTGAGACCAGCTGGGCGAGACACTCGACTGGTTTGATGAGCCACTCATCAAGCTGCTTAAGTAGCAGGCATCTTTCCAAGAACAGTAGAACACACACACATATGCAGATATGCTGATGAAAGTTGTGACTGTTTAGTTAACATGCCCTAGAGGTACCATGGCTCTGAAGGCATGTCAACTCAAAGTCATAACAGAGGTTGTTAATGCTTAATTTCCCAATGTCCCTTCATCCAAATTATTCTACTTTTCATTTCAAGTATTATAATGGTCCCTTTGAATAATAGAATTTCGATCATGTCTGAAACTTGCACGGACTAATTTGGAACAACGAGTTCTACATTTCAGTGTTATTCCCCTGTTTTAAGGAGCAAGAGAAGTGCTATCAAGCTACTTTAGAGCACAACTTTGTCATCTCAACATGACAACATGTTACTTCTTTTTTATTGACGTTAGTTACTGCAATATGTACATATCGTATAATTTACTATATACATTTCAGCCCATTCCGGACCAAGCACAAGCTCACCCTGATCCACCATGTCACCATCCCAGGTTTGAAAGAACGCTAGCAGAAGCTAGCACTTTACCATCATCACCTCAAATATGAACCTGCAAATATTTTAAGCAGCCCAATGGTGCATGGTGATTCCCAGGTGCACACTCCAACTCGTTTAGAACATAACATTCACATAGAAGTATTATGACAACTTTTATAAGCACACAGAAAATATAACATGTCATAGCATGCAGGGAGGGTTTCTATATGCCTCCACATACTCTGTTGATGAGTCGATGTCGTGCCAGATTCTTCCACCGTCAGCTCTGTATTAACTTCTCACAGCTCCACTTCCTCTGCCTCCTCCTCCTGATCGGCCGGCAGCGCGAAGCGGCACAGCGGGCAGAGCCGGCTCACGCTGAGCCACTTGAAGATACACTTCTCATGAAATCCGTGGGAGCTGGGGCAAGTCATCTTCCTGAGCTCTTCACCCTCCTCGAAGCTCTCGAGACACACCGCGCAGTCCTTCTCCTTCACCTCGCAGCACGTTGCCCTCGGCAGCCTCGCGATCTCCGCATCCGAGGCCGGGACGGCGCCGAAACGGCCGGGGTCGTCGCCGTGGTCTACATCGAAGTGCTCCCAAGCACCGTTCTGATAACGCATTATGAGGCGATATGCCCCCGGCCGGGCTGGGTTACTGGCGTAGAAGGTCGCGCCGGCGGGATACCTGCGTGCCAGACGCTGCAGGACGTTGCTCTGCGTAGAAACCTGCTGAGTCGCCAGAAGCGAGTCCAGCTCGGAGGCGCTGATGTCGTACTCGGGTGTCAGCTGCTGCTGGGCGTCAATGCTGAACATGGAAGGCTGAGACGCCCAGGCGCTGATGTTGTAGAAGCCCTCCGCCATGTTTAGATTTGGTTGGGAGCAAAACTTACGTACGGGGTCTGGCTGAATTTGTAGGACGACTCGTGCTACATATATATAGTTTGCTGATGAGTCGAGCGGGCTCCGAATTCTGCTCGACGTCGACCTACCTAGTTTAGTTAGTTGATGAGTCCGGCTACGAGTTCACCTCGAACAAGAAAGTAGAATACACTTATAGGTTTTTCACGGTATAATTTATGTTTTCTTTTTCATCTGAGATCCACTTCGCAAAGTGATCGTGAGATACCAGGACGATTGGACTAATCATGGATTTTGGTCCACAAGCAAAGTGGTTAAATAATACTCCCTCCCTCTTCAAATATGTGGCATATAAATTTAGTCAAAAAAGTTAATGCTTTCTAAGTTTCACCAAAGAGTAATCCCCATAACATAACTAGTTCCAAAGGAAAATATAAAAAAATTCACAAGTTGCTTCATGGCTAAAAAAAATTCATACATTTGGTTTTAATACATGATATTATAAGAAGAAATGCTTTTTTTCCATCATAGGAAGTTACAGGACATAATTGGCTAAAAATATTTGGAGGCACAAGTAGATTACATACTTTGTACACGGATGAGCTTGGAAAAAAAGGCTGATTATGACCAAATACTTGCATACAAAGTTCTTGCAAATTTCATCTTAATGCATGTGTAATATTTGCTCTAAATACAATTATCCCAAATAAAACATAATTTAAGCACTCCAGAGATGTAACATTGATCCATAAAGAAAACAGTTGCATGGACAACAAATCCAATTATTCCACCTTTTGTTAAGTTGCAAAGATTCTTAATTTGCAATGATCAATAAATTGTTTGCAAGTTCTGACCTCGTTAACTCTGCAAATAACAAAAAAAATCAAAAGCATTAATAAAATCCTACTTCATATTAATGGGTTGTTTGGAGAGAAAAAGAGGGAGAAGGAGATGCTCGAGTGGCTGTCACTGATATAAAAAGTGGGATGCAATTTTGATCCCAGGTGCATATGCTTCCTTTACCCAAAAAGAAGTTTTACAAAAAAAATTATGTACATTTATATCACTGCGTTCCAGTTTGTAAAAAACCAACACTTTTCGTGCCTTATGTAAAAAACACACACAAAAACTCTCGAAAAGGCTTATTTAAGAACCAAAATTTTCCATTTTTACACATGCCGCATAAAAAGTGAGTTTTTCTTGGAACGTCTTCGTGAGTACGTAGGATGGGAAGATGTGCACACAACATTTTTCTTTGAAATATTTTGATATTTTCAAATGTGTTGAAAACACATTTTAAAGAAAAGAAGCATATGTTTTAATGTTTTCAAAGTATCTTCAATGTTTTATATTATGGTGTCATCTTTTTTGAGCTTTTCAACCTAGAAAGCAATACGCCTTACAATTATTCGTAGACTAAATTGTTGGACAATCGTCAATAATTGCAAATTTTTGTAACATTCAACGCCAACTTACATGGATCAACACAATTTTAAGAGATGTACTAAACTTCCTCTCACCCCAACCAAAAATTAACAAAATTAGTAACTATAACTATTAATGTGAAAAATTGATTGGATTTCTACCCTATACAATTATGCTTATTAATGTGTAGGTTGCATGCAGTCATAGAGGCCTAGAACTCAAGAGAAGTTCGGTGTAACTAATCATGATATTTATTAGTTGACTGTTTTATTGGTACTATCTTAAAAAAGAGATATTGGCCTTGTATAAAAATGGGAGAAGTACTAATTCTAATACTTCAATAAAATAATAAAATCTGCATGCATCTATCGATGCAGTGGCTGGGGCGATCGCCTCCATTTTGAAAAAATAATAAAAACGGGAGTACTAATTCTATCAAACTAGAAAATTAGGAAAACATCAGTACATCACCAAGTCAAGTAACAATCATAATGAAAGGGATTTGCATAACTGACTAGATAGCTTTGTCTCCACAAAAAGAATTATGTTTAGTGTCCACACATATTCTCTAGGTTTTGGTGAACAGGCAATCTGCATAGAAGTTCAGTGCGTAAGGAGTAACATGTGGAACTATTAAAAGCGATATCCATGTCAAAAAATTGATTTATTAGGTTATAAATATGGTAATTACGTAATTTTGTGAGAAAAGGGAACAAAGAAAAAGAGAGAGACTAGAGTTATTATTTTCATGATAATACAGTGATACAATTCAGGTTTCCTTGATATAATCAATGGAACATGGGGATGTTGGTCCTTGTTTCTCAAAAAAACATCATATTTTTTACCTTGTCACACAAGAGAAGAACTCATGTTGTGTTGATTCACTATGGGGTGTTGATACTTGTTTCTAAAAAAACATCATATTTTTTGAATTATTTGAAGTATCACTAACTTAATGGTTATGATCTCACAATGAAGGTTTGAATTATTCAAACTTGAGTTCATATTCAAAGTAAATAAATAAATATTTAATAATAGACATAGAAGTAAAATGTCACAAGATAGTAATAAAAAGAACTTTATTTCATATATCAATGATATTACAATATCTGGAATAATGAATAAAGGAAAAATATTACATCTTGATCAAAACCCTAGTACAAACTAAGAAAAGAAATTAAAAGGAAAACTACAAAATCCTAATCTTCATCTTCTTATCTTGATCTTCTTATAACCTGCACACAAAGATCAAGCAAAGGATCTTGGCAGATCCAAATGTTGGATTTTCATCCATTTAATTTAGAATCAAAGATTAAATCACAGGAACTAGTCCTGGACTTTGTGTTGAGGCAATGCAAAACAAATTTAATTACCAACAAGGAGGATCAGAAAGTATCCAGTGACAAAGCAAGTCACAGACCAAAATAAAGTAGATATATACCAATAGTAGTAGAAGACCTAGGAGGCCAAATAATGACCACTAGACCAAATAGAGCAGACCAAGTGTAGTATCAATACCTTGAGGCTAAGTAAACCACTAAAGCAAGCAACATCAAGAGTAGTATCTGTGTACACTGGCAAAATGGCCAGCAATGTAGAGAACAAGCTCAACAACATTAACTTAGTGAAGAATAGGACAAAACACATGGCATAGACCAAATAGAAAATCACCTCAACTTGGATTCTTTTCAAAAAGAACTCAAGCATGCCAGATGAACACTTCACAGTTCATCAGACATGTCATAGAATCAACATAGAATAATTACCAGAAACATTTAATTAATGTCAGCAAACCAAGGAATTAAACCTAATTCCAAAACCCTAGAATTTTGTAGAAATCAATTAGGAAATTACAAAATAGCCCTTAACCGACATGCCAATTTAGGCATATGGAGATTCAGTGAATCCATGCTAGAATCTAAACTAGAGAGGCGGTATAAGCAACTTAGTCACTATTTGCATGGCACATAGGTGTCAGCAGCAGCACAGCCTTAGAACACTACAAATAGGACCCAAAACCCATCCTTGAAGATAACAACTCCTCACAAAGCTTATAAGAAATACTCTCAAACTAGAGGTTGAGAGAACAGAGCTAAAGAATCACCTTGAGGCCAGAGGCTCAAGGATAGGAACTCCAAACACACCCACAGGTGTGAAGGAGAAGATCTGAAGGAGCCATTGGAGCAAGAATAGGAGCCAGGAGGAGAAGAACTGCCACAGATCTTCATCAAGCACACTTAGTAGTCTACAAAGGTTATAGCTAAAACCCTAGGAGTAGAAATAGTAGTAGTGATAGGGAGTGGCAACTACTTCCTAGAACCCTAAGCCCCTGCTAGGTGTTCTCCAGGTAAGGAGAACAGCCTAGTATGCTCAAAGGCTTGGCACAGTAAACCACTAGAGGACCTTACCTTAGTCCTAGTAGAAATAGTAATAGGATACTTGATCATACAACTGATAGTGCATGTACAAGTTCAGATAGAAGTAACAGATACAGTTAAAGAGCATATAACCAATTTATACAAACACACACATGTAATCTGTGAATTATGGATGCTTAGCACATTCATAAGTAACATCTACACAAATAAGTAGTAATTAACTAGGAATTCAACAGTTAACTGAAGAATATAAATTAACTTAAGAACATGAACATGACAGTGACAGTTAACTGAATTTTACCAGTAGCAATAGTTTCAGTGGTCATGAACTAGCAAACATGATCATGTCGAGTACCAGTAGCCACAATAACATATGAGAACATTCTAGAACCTACTAGAAGCTACCTAAATGACCAAAACCATGCAAACTATTATCTGATGAAACTAAAGAATTACCAAATCTTCAGAAGTGAGCAAACAGCAAGCATTCAAGCAAAGCAAGCATAAGAATCATCTTATAAGTATAGCAAATACTAGTTTAGCACAAGATCGAGCTAGGACAGTACCAAAACCTAGGAAGACGAAGAACACACTGACAGAGACAAACCCTAGAATCACAAGGAAGCAGTAGTAACTAGGCTAGATAGAGAGAGAGAGAACCTACCTGGCGAGGAAGCAAGCTTCTTATCGCCTATGAGGACACAGAGGCGGCACAGAGAGCTTCCATGGGGGAAGACTCAACCTGCACCTGCCAGAGTTTGAAGTAGAGGAGGTAGAGGAGAGCCTAGGACTAGACCCAGTCCTAGGAGCACCGTAGACAATCGCCGGAGACGAGCAGGACCAAGTCACCGAAACCCTAGATCCATCCTAGGGTTGATTCGAGCCGCAGAGGATGCAATCAAGGGCAAATCTTGGATAGGATGGTAGAGCAGAGCGAGGCGGAGCTATTAGTTACTAGGGCGCCGCCAGAGCTAGCCGGAGCTGGCCGCAACAGCGAGGCGACGGCGACAGCGATATAGTCGCCAGAGCGAGCGAGAGGGTTAGGTCGAGCGGGTGAGATAACGGGTGAGCAAGTGAGTGGGACGAGGGGGTCCGGTTCAGACCGAACCATTAGGGTTTTGACCCAGGGGGTCTGACCAGTGGGCCTAGGGGCATTTTAGACTTTTAGAATAAGTTTAAATGCAAATAATAGGAAATAAAGCCTAGGAAACTCAGAAAAATAAAATAAAAATAGTTTTGAACTTAGAAAATTATAAGTAAACCAACTAACATAATTGTAAAATTATTTGAGTACTTTCAATTTTGATGAATTTTTTAATTAAAGAAATCAAGTCAAAACTTGATAATTCAAAATGAAATCTTAACAAGTGTTATTTAAATATTTTGAGTGAGCAAATTAAATTCTTATAGATATATAAAAATTCTAAAGGAATATTAACATATTTTTAAAATAGTAGTATCACTTTTGATTATTCTTTCCAAATAGACACTTTGCCGAACTCCTGTTGTATGAACACGATTTGTTACAACCTTTTGATGATTCAAAATCCTTCCATGCTACTCCTGAGTATGCTGGTTGACAGATGGAGAATTCGCTATACAGTTGTTGGTCGTTTCATTGTGTGACAAAGAAAGTGTATAAGAAGAAAGGATCGATGAAATTTGATATTACTATTGGAACTATATAGTTTGAGTAATTGAATAAAAAACCAACACACCAAAAAGGAATGAACTAAATCTCTTGTGAAAACATTGCATAGCATATAGTTGCATCCGGAGTGATTTGAACTTTTGAAGTTTTCTTAAGAATTGATTGTTAAATCCAGGACCTGAGGTCAAGGGTCAAGTAGAACCTTCGAACTGCATTATCTTACAATTATCAGGCAAGTTCACCCTTGCACTTAATACTATTTTGTATAAACCTTTAAAAAGGAATCACCTACACAAAGCAAATTATGGTTTTTAAAATAAATTGAATCCCAAATTGGTGGGCAATGAAATCATTGTTTGATATATGAGAAAGTCATGTTGGTGGAGATTTCATTGTACCGGGAAAGTCACCTTAGGATTAATAACATAAAGTAGTAGTGATTCCAAAGCATCGTACAACCCACGCTGACCACAAATCTTGGAATGGGACGAGCAAGTCATAAGTTTCTCCTTAGTTCTGTATATCTTCGGACGACTAGGTCGGGCTGTGTTCCCGCGAGGAACTACAGTGGGTGGGAGCCCGTAATGCCCCCATCTTGTGCGGCAGGATGACGATTTTAGTGTCTTAGCAGGGATGGCATCTGATCGCGGTCGTCGACCGGTTCAATGCAAAAGGGTAGACTACGGAGTTAGGTAGTGCTCTGCATGACTTGGAGAAACTTGGTAACAGGCCTCACACCAAAAGAAGTGTGACTAGGGCAATAAGGCCAAGGATGTTTGTGGGAAAATTAGCGCACCTCTCAAGAGTGTAAAAATGTGACATGTTACTCCCTATCTTGGGAAAGGATTGCGAATGCAGTGAGGAAATCAACTAAACAGAAGTTCTAACAACTCGTGAAGATTGATGAATTTAGATTTTGATAAAATTCTAAACCTTACCTTTTCTAAACAAACCGTTTTTGAAAACCAAACCTTGGATACAAATCTATGGTTACACAACACACATCACTTTTTAGAATTTGCTGAGTACACCTGTACTCAATCTATCATCTTAAACCTTTTTCTAGACTTTGAACTGTACAATACCAAAGAGACCAAAGCTAACCAACAGGAGGACGACGATGTATACTACGAGGAGCCAGATCTTTCAGGGGGAATAGAAGGCATAGACTACATAATAGAATATGAAGTTAACAATGAGGATTGCGATGAAGAAGCGTAGACATAGGATAGAATTGATGAGATTCACAACATAGACTTACCTAAATAAAGTTATGAAGCTCCGATGGTACATAGCTCAGTAGCACCAATGATTAGAAGATTAGCTAGTTTGAATTTAAATTTAAATTTGAATCCTCAATGGACCAACGAGGATTTTGAAACCTTTGTACATTACTGGTTGTTAAGTATGAACATGTAAAGTGGCGGACCCGCAATTTTCTGTTGTACCACTCTGAGGGATGTAATATTTGCGAACAGGTACTTCGTGAGTGTTATGTCAACGACTTGTACACTTCAACATACAATGGTGTACTAGGTCACCGCAGTTGTTCCACCCTAGTGGCATCCCCGTGCTCGTCGTAGAACACCCAAACGTCATTCTGGAAATGCCTTAGGACTGGACCGATGGACCTAGCGCAGATTCTGTGACTTGTCCTCTCTAATTTGTCCCTAACTTGCCCTCACTTTATGTGGACCCCACTAGATAGGGGACCCACCTGTCAATGACCCCCCAAATCAGACTTGGCAAGTCAGAGAATCCCATCCGTGCCAGACTTGCTGAGACCTCTGCGTGGCAGGCGCGGCGCGAGGCCGATGTACACGGAAACCCACTCAGCCGCCACACTCTTTGTGAAAAAGTAGCAACGAACGTACAAAAAAAAATCATCTTTTAGATGAATAGGTAATCCGCATATATTTTCATTGCGTAAGGATTAACATGTGGAATTATTGAAAGCAATATCTACGTGCGAAAATGATTTATTAAGTTATAAATATGGTCATTAGGTAATTTTGTGATAAAAAAGAAAATGAGATAGGCTAAATTTTTTATTTTCATGATAATACAGAGAGAAAATTCAGGTTTCCTCAATGCAATCAATGGAACCTAGGATGTCAATCCTGGTTTCTCTAAAAAATAAGAGAGAAACAATTATATTTTCTAACTTTTCACACAAGAGAACTCATATTGTGCTGAAAAATTGATTCATTATGTTAGTGACCATAAAAAATTCTCCAGTGCTCCCATCGAGTACATGCAGTGCTACCGCAGGCCACGGGTACGCAAGATGCACCAAAGTACATGGGCACCACGAAGAAGGCGCAGCCTCTAAGCTCGTTGAGAAGGCTCCACCAGCTCTCCGAGAAGTTCATCATGAATACCTTGGCCTCTTTGTACCTTTCTTTGTTTTGGACCAGCATGACCTTGTGAAGCTCGCCATCGTCGGTCCCCACCATGAACACCTTCGCAGCCCAAAGAAGCCCTCCATTGCACACTCCCTCGCGACCGACCTAAACTATGTCACAAGCACTGCAGCCCAAGGTGAAGGACTATATCTAGAACACGGTCTTACCAGGCACGGGGTTGAAGTAGAACCTACCACGGCACGAGGTGATCGGGGTGATGACCCGCTTCTTGAAGAAGAGAGCAGGGGTCACTAGTGGAAAAAAGGCTATTGTTGGCGCACTATTTTGGCCTATGCGTGGCGCATATGGGATGCGCCATCAATGCCATGCCACTAGTAACAGTTTATTAGTGGCGCATCTTAATATGCGCCACACATAGTTTGAAGGTTAGTGGCGCATATAGCATATGCGCCATTAGTATCTTATGCGTGGCGCATATAGCTATATGCGCCACTAATACACAATGCGCCACTAGACACTTACAATATGCGCCACTGATATTTCGTACAGGTCCAAAAAAACTGATATTTTCTGGTATTTATACATAGCAATACACAAGAATATATATAGGTATACAATATAACTGCAGAATACACAGCATGCAGTACAAAACAAATATATCATCATCACAAACAATTAGAACCATAATAGTGACAAAGTTCCTGAATATTAGAAGTGTTAGAGCATATATAGCCCAAGTCCATGCATCTCACACATTACACACACTACACATTACAACAAGTTGATCATCATCTTTATAGCCAAGTTCCAAACTACCAAAAGATCGAGTAGACTACACCCGCAATGGTGAGCAAGACCGGGAGCACGATCATCAAGGTCTTCATCCGGTTGTTGTTTCTCCGCTCTCCTAGGAGGTGGATCCTCCACCTAGCTTCCGCTAGCTCTCTCGTCGGATACCCCTTGTAGGAGTTACCGCTGAACTTGTTCACTTGCTTCTGGCAATCCTCCCACTCATCGTAGACTCCTGGTACCCACCCTTTGTACACCACGTAGCATCACGGTATCTCTGTAGACAAAGCCATATATATAGTATTCAAGCTATAAGAAAAGAGTTACATATGTCGACAAAGCCATATATCATATGCAACCGAAAGAATGAAAGGATTCACATGCATGTCGACAAAAGGAAAGTACTCGAGCTAAGAAAAGAGTTATATATAAGTATCCCACATACAAAAGTAAATAAGTCCAACAACGATGCTTTCGACTAAGGCAAGTTATAAGTTTACACCTCACACACAGACACACACCGGAATGAGTTGCAGACGGTAAAGTTTATGACTCAAGCACACACGATTGACATACACGCGAAAACGACTAGGAAGAATCATGAAGACTTTGGTTGACATGGCTCCGGGAACGGTTTGTAGCAATCTTTCGTTGTCCATGTCCTAGTGTCACGCTGTTTCCAGAGCCGGTCTTCGATCTCGTGCTTAGCCAACGGTCTGGCGTAGGACAAGGTTCTGCCCCTTGTGATGACATCTTCTTGCAAGATAGTCACAATCTGATTCTGGATGCGGAAGAAGTCGTCCCTAAGTTCAGCGTCCTCGATCCTTGCATGCACTTCAGCCCATCCTCAGACACTAGCTGGCGTCGTAAGCCTGTGTTCGTTCTGGACGATCGCCCGCATGTGATGGAGGGTGTAGAAGGCCTCCTTGACACTGTTAGGCGGCTGCTTGATGCAGGGGAACTTGATTACATGCTTGAATATGTGTCTGCCATCCTTGACATTTTCTGCCCCCTTCCTGAAGTCGCCTCCCTTTCTGGCGTATCCCTCGAGAGCATCATCTAGAACACCCTTGATGTAGGCATAGTTTTTTGTCTTCGCCTCACTCCCCGAGTCTAAGTAGACGGCTACCGAGTACCTCGGGTCAACGAGGATCAATGTGCAGTATATGTCTCTGCGCAAAATAGTTGAAACGAAAGAATGTTGGAAAAGGAGCTATCGAAAACTAAGAAATGACAAGTTATTACGGCGGCCGAGCGAGTGTGCACTTACTCGGGAAAGTAAGGAAGAATAATGTCTTTTTTACTCTTGTTGTCCAGCAGGAACTTCTGGAGGTACTCCTTTGCTCTGGAACGGTTCGCTGGATTCAACAACATCCTTCATGCATATAGTAGGGGTCCGCTATCACGACGCAAGGCTTCTCCTCTCTATTGACCTTCATCGCCCGCTGGAGCGCGTATAGGCAGACAAAGTTATAATCCAGCCGTTTGGCCTTGAAAAGCTTGAAGACGTCCTCGTACGATATGAAGAAGATATCCGTGGGGTGATCATCGACGAAGCCCACGTCCGCTGGAACCTTCACCGTGAAAATGGGGTACGATGGATTTGTTTCCTTAAGAAGGCCCTCCTCCAGAAACAGAATACCGTGCATAAGGCTCACCATCGCTCCACTCGCGTGGGCGACCTGCTCCTCAGTCATAATCGGTTTTCCAGCTTCATGAATTATGCCCTGCAAGGTGCCCTTAGCGGGTTGTGACATCGGGTCGTCGTGAACCCTGGGCCTCTTCGGACCGATCGGCTGCTGGCTCGCAGACGGCTTATCCTTCTTGTTTCTCTTCCGTGGTGCTTCTTCTGGATGGGACCACCGGTTTCCAACTGCTCACCACGGTCGGTTGCCAACTGATCACCGCCGCTCACCACCTTATGGAGTGTGTTGGGGCTGAAAATATTTCCCGTATTGACTTTAGGATCAGCGGCGCCAGCATCCGGAGGCGTCTCCTCTAGGGCACCATGGAAGTCCAAACGCGTGCATGCTTTGGTGCAAGCATTTTGATCTTCACGGACACGGTAGGGTTCTTCCATGTTTGGCATGAACAAAGAGTCGGTGGCGCCGGTGTTGAGCCAGTCATCTGGGTTGTCATCATCATCATCGTTGATGTCCTCAACCAGTACTGGGTATGATGCAGCGACGGTCTTGCCATGTGATGCTGGTGGTGGCTGCGGTAAAGCGGTGGCCAACAACTTCTGGTGACGGGAGGTGTTGGCAGAGACAACTTGTTGTGGCCGCCGAGGCGATGGCGCCATACGTGGCGGCGCCGGCTCAGTAACTGGTGCCAAACATGGCGGCGGCTCAGTAACTTTTTCCATGCGTGGCGGCGGCTGTGTAACTTGTTGTTCCTTCACAAGCTGAATCTGGGTCTTCGGCCATGTCAAGACCCAGCCGAAGCAACCCGCAAGGGTCTTATGTTCATCGGCGCCTTGAGGTTGGGTGGGGGGGTCCATGTCTTCGCATCCCGGCAACACCCGAGCCAGCCGGACCTTGAACACCTCTGAGACCATCTCCTTGTGATGCATGACTGTGCTATTTGGCTGAATGATTGTGCCCTTGGCAACATCCTTCAGCTCGCCGTCCACAAAATGCAAAAGTGTGCAAGGTGTGTCCTGTGGGAAAACAAGTTTGCATGCATATCGTGAGATGTCGCTGGCTAGCTATAGTCATCAAAGGCAAAGGAAATGAAATGTGTTGGTCGGAGTCATTACCTTGGAGATGGCGTTGAGCTCGGCTAATGTCGAGACACCGGTATCATTCTCCCGCCGAGATGCCTTACGACGAAGCACCGTCGGTTGCGCCTTAGCTGTGGCGGGAGGAGGCACCGGTGCGATCGGCTGCTCGGTGTTGGAGTCGGCGGGAGGTGGTGTCACCAGAGCGACCTCCGGGTGCGCGTTCGTGTTGGCGGCAGCGAGAGGGGGCACCGGAGCGGCCGCCGGCTGCGCCTCCTCGACATTGGCGGTATCGGGAGTCACCACATCCGGCAACACGTGCTGGATAGAGTTGCTGCCGGAGATGCTGGGCACCACTAGTGCCCCTCATCGACCTGCCGTATTCCAAGCAGCAAGCCCCTCCCACAGCTCATCGGGAATGATCTCGCGGAGCTTCTGTTGCACTTGCTCGGTGATTAGGTCCGGCATCTGCTCCCGGAGCTTTTCAACTTTGCGTCTTTCACTTGCGGCGGTGGCCGCCGCTGCCGCGGCCTTCCTCTCTTTCTTCGCCTCGCGGTCCTCTTTCTTGAAGTCGCCAACCTTGTCGTACGTACCATAGCCGGCCACGCGGCCAGCTGAAGTCGGCGGCAAGGACTTGGCTCTCCCCTTGATCACGTTTATCGCCCTGTTGAAGGGCGTGTCCCACCGTGGATCCGCCGTCGACCCCTGGGACGAGCTCGCACTTGAAGCACAAGATCTTTCTTCGATTCTCTGCAGAGAAGGAAAGAGATGGCCATTTAGAAATTTAGAACGCATATCGACTCGATCGAGATGCGCGGTAAATTCCTTACCAACTTTTTCTGGAACTTCCTCACATCATCGTCGTCGGTAACAAATTCCTTGAGTTCGGGGTGGAGATAGTAGCGGGCACGGACAAACTGCATCACCTGCTCGTCCGTGAATTTGTGCCACGGGTTCTCTTTCCCTAGACGGGCATACTCGGCGTCCTCCTTTGCCCAAACGGCCTTCTTTCCTCGGTAATCGCCGCCTCCGCAGCGTTGGTTACCTATGTTGAGGTCCCGCATACGCCTCACCCACTCGGTCCATTCGATACCTTCCGGAGTGAGGCACGCATCCTTGAACTTGATGAACTCATCTTCGTCGAGCATCGGCTCGGCCTTCTTTATCTCCTCCCAACTTTTGCCGGCGAGAATCCTCTTCTTCACTCGGCTTTTCCAGCTGCTCAAGGCTGTGCTCATCCTCGTGAGGGCTAACTTGTTGGCCTTGTTCCCTTTGAGCTTCTTGTTATCGAACGGCTCTGGGAACTTGTACCGGTTGTGAAGCTTCTCAATGAGGATCTCGCGCAACCGCGTATTGCCCTTAGCTCTTATGTTCTTCTGGTTGATGCTCATGCTCTCCCGCACGATGCACCCGAGCTGTAGGCCGTACCCAGCGGCAAGCTTCGCAGGCTCCACGGGTTGGCCACTCGGTTTCACATACGTGAACTCTTCGAGCTTGGTGCCGAGTACCGGCGGCGTCCGATCCTGCCTTTCCTTCTTCTTCTTCTTCTTAGCGGCGGCGTCCGATCCACCAACGTCCATGCAGTCACCGCCACCATGACTACTTGTGTCATCCTCCTCGTCGCCATTGCTGCTTCCGGCGTCGTCGCCATCTTCGGCCTCAAAGTCATATTCGGACTCCGAGTCAACTTCATCGGCCGCACCTTCTTCGGCCTCCTCGCCAACTTCATCGGCCGTAGCTTCTTTGGCCTCCTCGTCGGACCCGCTCAAGTCATCGTCAAGCCGCCAAAACTTTAGGTTGGCTTTTCTTGCTTCTTCTTCGACGCTCATGGGCTGAGAAGGGCCAGCCCCGACGTCTTTGTCTCCGCTCGACATGTTGGCACTTCATACAAAATATGCAATAATTTAATTAGTACAATTATTAAGCTAGAGTCGACCGAAAAATTCAACATGACCTTTGCTGTTTTTTTGACCTAGGAGTGCCCATTTCTCAACCGAAACGGAAGTAAATCGACATTTTGGGAGAAATGGGCAACTCATTTAGAAATAACCTGCAGCAATTCACATATACACATATTCCAGCAATAAGCAGCAGCAGCAGCAAAGCAGCAGCATCAGCAAAGCAGCAGCAGCAGCATCAGCAAAGCAGCAGCAATATATTTGTTCCCAGCACAACAGAAGGAAGAAAGAAAGAAGCTTCACAATGAGTATTGGGATGATTAACTTGCAGTAATACTCTGTACAGTGAGCATGACATAAGAGACACAACAGAAGCTTCACAATGAGAAGCATAGTGTGGTAAGTTTAGGCAATATCACATGAATGGAGTGAAGTTTTTTTTCCTTCAGTGCAGATCCCTTTGCTTTAGCAAAGAACCAGAAAGTCACCATGCATAATAGGTGCTGGTTCAGTAATGTTTGTACTTCTCTAGATCACATGTTGTCTGGATACCTTACTTATGGATATAAGCAACCTACTTGCACTTGCAGGAATTCATGTATTTAGATAACCAGTACTAGATTAAAAGATTCAGTATTAGTTATTCACTTCTCTTTTTACAAATGACAGTTATTTTTTCAATCCAACAAACACTGAAAATTTTCTTCTGTCCTAGGGTAACACAATGGAGGGGTGTGTACCAGCTATCTGCATAGATCAATTTAAGGCACAAATCAAAGAAGGTTTAGTATACACCTTTGAAATGTTCATGGTTGCTGATACACGAGGAAGTACAAGATAACAGATTATTCTTAGAAATTCAAGATTACTCGGCGCTAAAAAATTTAAGAAATTATCCCACGGCCTAATAACTTTCCTCTATTTGCGTACATCAAAACCATTTGAGGTCCTCCGGGCACCTATAGTAGACAACACTCTTCTATCTGGTATTCTGTTTACCTAGAAGACTACTTATATTATTCATTCTATCCTATTATTGTTTTTCCCTTTTGATTGCCGTTTTCCTCTGTATATAATATACTAACACAATTTTCTCATTTGTCACAAGATGTTGGTTTACTGGATGTGCTGACATATATTATACTGTAAAAAGCAAATCAAGACCCAGGAATAAATATTCATATTATCGAGGCAAGGTATAATTTCCAACATATGCAACAATAACTTGACTGCTAATTACAACACGACGCAGGGTATAATTTCTAGCACACAGTTTTCAGATAATTTGACTCAAATAGTTTTAGGTAATACCTGAACTTTGATTTACAGGCTCAATCTTGGGAGTGCATTGCATGTTTAAGTAAATTTGGCTAGAATATTATTGAGTTAATTATTTCAGCTGAAAGTTTGTTCGTGATAAATTTGCGGGCAAACATGGACAATAAATACAGTTGATGTTTAGTAATAGTCCTCATGGTATGTTCCCCTTTCACCGTATTTTGTATACTAGACATGTCATGACCTTCTGGTCTTGCTAGCAGATGCTTCTTGATTTGAGGACCAAGCACTTTAAGTGATTCGCCAAAACTTTAAGAGTTAACAATTTTCACTATTATTTGTAAAATGTGCATATTTGGACAGTGATCCTACTACAAACAACAATATCTCTCTAGCAATAGTCACCACTCACCACCAACAACTCGATCTCTTATGCACACAACAAAGATATAAAAGACAGCCTATGAGCAATACTTGCATACGCCCTGACTTACATGCAGATCATATAAAAACTACCCATCACATTGTCCACTTTTCTCATTGAATAATAAGGAACACGAGACAAACTTATTTAACTAATTGTTCAAATGTACTGAATGATAAAACTATAAATAGTAACAGTCCTTGCCTTCTTAAGAAAACAGTTGAAAAAATTATCCTTTTCTTGCACAGTGATCTAGCACTGTCGTGTTTGAGATAGAGATGCTGAAGCACATTTTGACACTCTAACTTTTATCTTATGGTAATCACATTTAACCCTCAAAAATCGATGTTGTTACAAGGCTTTTAATTTTAGCAACTTGGGTATGTTGATGAAAATCAATTGGTTTTTATCTTATATTTGGGCTGTGGGAACACTGACCCCCTGGTTATGCATAGAAGCAAGTCATTTTATATCAAAAAGCTACGAGTTCTATGATGCAATGTTTGCAGTGACCGCATGGGCAATACAGTGAAGAATTCTATGATGCAATGTTTGCAGTGACCGCATGTTTACATATGTGATAATGTCAGAAAGCTACGAGTTCTCTGTGGCTACATTAGCCGAACTTTTGTCGTCCTTCTACGGTCTTGTATAATTGTATATAGCCAGCACAGTATATTTTCTGCTCCTACAGCTAGTAACGGGCAAGTATCAACTCTTCCCACCGAGGCCCTCGTAAAACAAGATGTATTCATGATCTGTGTTGCCTGAGTATTCGTGTGAAGAACCGAAGAATGTTTGCAGAGGGAGGTGGGAGAAGGGGAAGGCAGAGGGAGGTGGGAGAGGGGGCTCACCTCGACGGCATCGATGCAGATCTCCAAGCGGGCGGAGGCGGAGCAGAGCGAGAGGGGGCACCAGCGGAGCGAGAGCGAGAGGGGGCACCAGCGGAGCAGAGCGGCGTCGATGCAGATCTCCAGGCGGGCGGCGGCGGAGCAGAGCGAGAGGGGGCACCAGCGGAGCAGAGCGGCGTTGATGCAGATCTCCAGGAGGGCGGCGGTGGAGCAGAGCGCGAGAGGGCACCAGCGGAGCAGAGAGGCATCAATGCAGATCACCAGCAGCGTCGCGAGATCGGGCTAGCTAGGGCAGAGAGCTCGGGGGGGAATGGGGAAGAGGAGAGAACTCTCGGCCGGCGAAGCGTTATTTCCCTAAGTGTCAACTATGCATGGCGCATTTTGTGCTATATGCGCCACGCATATTTGACACTTAGTCAAATAGCGCGAGCACATGCCATATGACAGGATTCGGTCACTAGCTCAATGGTAGCGTTCTCTGCAGCCAGAGGGGGGATCCAGGGTTCGAACCCTGCAGGTTGCCCTCACACCTTTTTTTAAAAATTGTTTTTTCACAATTTCTAACAAATACAAGTTACTTCAAAATAATAGTTTGTAATAGTTTTAAATTGTTTTTTCACAATTTCTAACAAATACAAGTTACTTCAAAATAATAGTTTGTAATAGTAAAAAAAACACAAACATCGTCATATCACATCTTTTTCTCGCTTTATTTGCGAGTATCATAATAGTTAGTTTATTAAAAAAACCACAAATATATATCGTCGTGTCACACGAACATCGATACCCATACACACACGTATGAATATTATGATAGTCTATATAGTTTTGAGTAAACGCATGCATACACAAAAAACGTCATGATCTCGATTATGCGCTAGCTAGCTAGAGCTAGCATCTCTTTGCAATCTTCTTGCCCTTCTTCCTCGCGGTTGAATACTTTAGGCCGGGAATGTTGAGGTTTCTTCTCGTGAACGGACAACCTTTAGTAGGTATGGTGGTCTTCCTTCTTCCTGCGGCAGTCGGCTTGTTGAAGTACTTGTCGAATTCCTCTTCGATCTTTGGATCGCCGTTCTTTTCTAAGTCTTGGTCATTGGCGGGTCCTTCCATTCCGATGATGCTCCTCTTGCCCCTCCTCATGACAACACGGCTTGGCTTTGACGGGTCGGTGATGAAGAAGCATTGGTCAACTTGGCTCGCGAGTACCCATGGCTCATTTTTTGCGGAGGCGTTCTTCGCAGAGGCATCGGGTATAACTATGGTGGTGAAATACCGGCCCTCTTTCTGGACGCTCTTGGCCCATCTGACACAGAACATCGGCACCTTCTCTCTGGCGTAGTTGAGCTCCCAGATCTCCTCGATCCTTCCGAAGAATCTTTCCTTGACGGTGGCTTCATCATCGGCATAGGATAGCATCGTTACTCCTGAGTTCTGATATTCGCTACTCCTGTCCCTTTCCTCGGTGTAGAATCTGTATCTGTTGATGTCGTAGGCCTGATATGTCCTCATGTTGTGCCCAGGGCCCTGTGATAATGCAAAAATGAGTTTTTCATCCTCCGTAGAAGGCGTCGACTGTAGGCCGTGAAGCTTTTCCTTGAACCAAGCCGTGAAGCTGGAGTTGTGCTCTCTTGTTATGTCTTCCTTCTTCCTCGGCCGACTTAGGTCAATGAACTTTTGCTCTACAAAGCTTTTGTGCTCCTCCACCCAAGGGTCAACCAATTCGATGTGCTGTAGCGCGACGAGGTGTGCCCGGACAAAGTCGGGGCGTCGACCCTTCGCGCCGACATGCAAGGCGCGAACACCCTCGCGGTGACCATATCCGGCAAGCCTACCGAGGTGCGTCCTTTTGGGCAGACCAACAGGGTCATCCGTGTCGTCCTCCTTGGTGCGTAGATAATTCTGGCAAAATGAGACGCACTCGTAGGTCAGAAAGCCCTTGGCGATGCTTCCATCTGGACGGAACCTGTTGCGGACGAATCCTTTGATAACACCATTCAGCCTTTCGAACGGCATCATGTTGTGCAGGAATGTCAGACCGAGATGAATGATGTCATCCACGAGATGGACGAGCAGATGCACCATGATATCGAAGAACGCGGGTGGGAAGTAAATCTCGAGCTCACACGGTATCACGACGATCTCTTCTTGCAGCGCGTCGAGCTGCTTCAAGCTGATAGATTTCCTCGAGATGACATCGAAGAAGTTGCAGAGGCCAAACAACGTCTCACGGACGTGCTCGTCCATTATCCCTCAGATCGCAACGGGAAGTATCTGTGCCATCAACACGTGACAGTCGTGAGACTTCATCCCGCTGAACCTCTTCTTCGCTTCGTCCAGATATCTGCCTATATTCCCAGAGTAACCGTGAGAAACTTTAACTCCTAGGAGGCACTTAAAAAACTGCTCGAGCTCCTTCTCACTTAGAGTGAAGCAGGCAGCGGGAAACGCCACATCCCTCCTCTTAGCCCTCTTGCGGGGACCCTGAGTATCTTCGTCCATCGTCTCATCATCATCATCGTTATCAGGCGGACCATGAAGTTCTTTCTTGATGCCAAGAAATTCCAGGTCGTGTCTTGCCTTCGGCCCGTCCTTGGTCCTATCTGGCATGTTGACGATAGTGGCCAGCAGACTCTCACATACGTTCTTCGTGACGTGCATGACATCAAGGCTATGGGGCGTGTGGAGGTATTTCCAGTACGGCAGGTCCCAGAAAACAGACCTCGCTTTCCACACACCATGCAGCGGCTTTGTCCTCGGACGCTTCTTTCTGGCAAAGGGCACTCTTCCCAGTTTTCCAGCATGTCGTCGATTACTTCACCGCTCCTCGGACGTGGGGCTTTTTCAAGCTCTTCTTTACCATTGAACAGGTCTCCGCGCTTTCTCCACGGGTGATCCATTCGAAGCCACATCCGAGTCCGTTGGAACACGGTCTTCGAGGAACCAGGATCCCTTGGTAGCTGGAGATGCGGGGTCTTATCCATGCACCAGACACATGCGTTGTGTCCGTGGTTCACCTGGCCAGAGACGTAACTATAACCTGGATAGTCCTGCACCATCATGAACAACGCGACTCTCAAAGGGAAATAATCTTCTGAGTATGCATCCCACGTACGAGGAGGCGTCTCCCACAGCATGGCTAGCTCTTCTTTCAACAGCCCGAGATACAAATGCATGTCGACACCTGGCTGTTTTGCCCCCTGAATCAGAATACACATGTGTACGTATCTCTGCTTGGTGCACAACCATGGAGGGAGGTTGTACGGCCATACAAACACGGGCCAGGTACTGTGCGTGCTACTCTGGTTGCCAAACGGATTGAGTCCATCGGTGCTCATACCAAGCTTGATGTTCCTTGGATCGGCCCCGAACTCATGGAAGTCGATGTCAAGTGCGTTCCACTGGCTAGCGTCCGAAGGGTGTGTCAGGATCTTGCCCTTATGCGGATCATCTTCGGTCTTCTTCCTATCTGCGTGCCATCGCATGAGCTTTGCTTCCTTAGGGTCTACGAAATACCGCTGCAGACGGGGAGTGATAGGGAAGTACCATACCACTTTCCGAGGTACTTTCTTGTTCCCTATCTTGTATCGTCCTTGGCCGCACACCGGACATGTGGTTCTCTCCGCGTACTCATCCCGATAAAGTGCGCAATCATTGATGCAGGCGTGGTACTTAACGTACGACAGGTCCAGAGGGCACACGATTTTCTTGGCCTCCTCGATATTAGTTGGACACGTGTTTCCCTTGGGAAGACGTTTTTGCTAGAATCTCATGTTTTTATTGAAGCTTACGTCGGTCCATTTGCTTTCCGCCTTCATCTCCAGAGCCTTGAGCGTGACGCTCAAGCGTGTATCCTCGGGTCGGCACCCAGGAAACAACGGAGTTTTCCCGTCAATCTCCATCTGCTCCAGCTTGGCTTTCTCTCTGGCAGCAGCTTTCGCATTGCTCGTCTCCTTGAGGAGCAGTTCCTGAACATGTGGGTCCTGCAAGGCTGAGGTTAGTCGTGTCTGTGTGCCCATCGATGCCGCGTCTTCTCCATCATCATCATGTCCGCCGCTGCCATCTCCTTCGTGATGATCATCATCATGTCCGCCACCGCCATCTCCTTCGTGATGATCATCATGTACGCCCTCATCTTCAGAAACACCATTGTTGACGTCCTCGTCATCTTCAGAATCATAGCCGGGCATGAAACCACGCGTGAGCAGGTGACTCTCCAGGTCTGCGGAATTAGGGTCGAGTAAGCTCCCGAGTTTGCATGTTCGACACGGACGTTTCTTGTATCTAGCCACTTGACCTTCGCTCATGTGTCTGACCATGGTTGCCTGCGCGGTATAGAGAAAAGAGAGTACCTTAGAATCACACATCATCATGCACTCACACACACACACACACACACACACACACACACACACATGCATGCATGCATGCATGCATGGTCGCCGGAAAAATTCGGCATGACCTCTCCTAAAAATAGGACGTATGGGTAGTGCAAAAATTTGCCGAAACGGAAGTTAATCAACATTTCGGCAAACATCCATGCACCACGCCGTAGCAAGCAACATGCTCTTGCTTCTTCGTCACATGTAAACATTCATGCACCACACACAAGCATGCATGCGTGTACACCGCACGCGAGATGTCCACCGGCCACACAAAACATCCACATGCATGTCCTCCAACAACTCACCTAGTTGGTTTAGTAGATCTACAACTTAGAGAGGCTTCCCCTCTCAAAACTATGGAGCAAAGTAGGTTTAAAAACCAAGAATGGAGCACTAGTGGGAAAAGGCTTATAGATAGATATTTTATCAGTGGAGCATATTTTTCAATATGCTCCACTAGTATTTACTAGTGGCGCATTTTGTAATATGCTCCACTGATAAAAACATTACTAGTGGCGCATTACTTCCAAAATGCGCCACCAATAATACTGTGGGACCCACCAGGAGGGTCGTCGACAAAATATCTTGACTTATCAATGGCGCATATTGCAAATGCGCCACGCATATTTGATCCATTAGTGGCGCATATAGTGAATAATGCGCCACCAATAAGTCTGTGGGACCCAGCTGGGCCCCACTGGCCTGACCCTGCCAGAGTTATGCGTGGCGCATATGGTAATATGCGCCACTGATAAATAAAATATCAGTGGCGCATATTTCCATATGCGCCACGCATAACTGGTGGGGCCCACACCTCTGAAAAGGTGGTAGACTTATTGGTGGCGCATTTTTTTCAATATGCGCCACTGATAAGGTAGGCCAGATCTATAAGTTGGCAGCCCCACCACCACCATTTCATTCTTCTTCATCCAACACCAAACTAGATCTAGGTCGTCTTGCTCCTCCCCACCACCTCAATTTCTCCATTCTTGTCTCCATTCTTGGTTTTTAAACCTACTTTGCTCCATAATTTTGAGAGGGGATGCCTCTCTAAGTTGTAGATCTACTAAACCAACTAGGTGAGTTGTTTGAGGACATGCATGTGTGGATGTTTTGTGTGGCCGGTGGACATCTCGCGTGCGGTGTACACGCATGCATGCATGCTTGTGTGTGGTGCATGAATGTTTACAGGTGACGAAGAAGCAAGAGCATGTTGCTTGCTACGGTGTGGTGCATGGATGTTTGCCAAAATGTTGATTAACTTCCGTTTCGGCAAATTTTTGCACTACCCATACGTCCTATTTTTAGGAGAGGTCATGTCGAATTTTTCTGGCGACCATGCATGCATGCATATGTGTGTGTGTGTGTGTGTGTGTGAGTGCATGATGATGTGTGATTCATAAGGTACTCTCTTTTCTCTATACCACGCAGACAACCATGGTCAGACACATGAGCGAAGGTCAAGTGGCTAGATACAAGGAACGCGCGGTGGCCGACATGAGGATGAACAAGAGGACCCACATAAGATGTCCGTGTCGAAAATGCAAACTCGGGAGCTTACTTGACCCTGATTCCGCAGACCTGGAGAGTCACCTGCTCACGCGTGGTTTCATGCCCGGCTATGATTCTGAAGATGACGAGGACGTCAACAATGGTGTTTCTGAAGACGAGGGCGTACATGATGATGATCACGAAGGAGATGGCGGCGGCGGACATGATGATGATCATCACGAAGGAGATGGCGGCGACGGACATGATGATGATCATCACGAAGGAGATGGCGGCGACGGACATGATGATGATCATCACGAAGGAGATGGCGGTGACGGATATGATGATGATGGAGAAGACGCGGCGTCGACGGGCACACAGACACGACTAACCTCAGCCTTGCAGGACCCACATGTTCAGGAACTACTCCTCAAGGAGACGAGCAATGCGAAAGCTGCTGCCAGAGAGAAAGCCAAGCTGGAGCAGATGGAGATTGACAGGAAAACTCCGTTGTTTCCTGGGTGTCGACCCGAGGATACACGCTTGAGCGTCACGCTCAAGGCTCTAGAGATGAAGGCGGAAAGCAAATGGACCGACGTAAGCTTCAATAAAAACATGAGATTCTGGCAAAAACGTCTTCCCAAGGGAAACACGTGTCCAACTAATATCGAGGAGGCCAAGAAAATCGTGTGCCCTCTGGACATGCCGTACGTTAAGTACCACGCCTGCATCAATGATTGCGCACTTTATCGGGATGAGTACGCGGAGAGAACCACATGTCCGGTGTGCGGCCAAGGACGATACAAGATAGGGAACAAGAAAGTACCTCGAAAAGTGGTATGGTACTTCCCTATCACTCCCCGTCTGCAGCGGTATTTCGTAGACCCTAAGGAAGCAAAGCTCATGCGATGGCACACGGATAGGAAGAAGACCGAAGATGATCCGCATAAGGGCAAGATCCTGACACACCCTTCGGACGCTAGCCAGTGGAACGCACTTGACATCGACTTCCATGAGTTCGGGGCTGATCCAAGGAACATCAGGCTTGGTATGAGCACTGATGGAGTCAATCCGTTTGGCAACCAGAGTAGCACGCACAGTACCTGGCCCGTGTTTGTATGGCCGTACAACCTCCCTCCATGGTTGTGCACCAAGCAGAGATACATACACATGTGTATTCTAATTCAGGGCCCAAAACAGCCAGGTGTCGACATGCATTTGTATCTCGGGCTGTTGAAAGAAGAGCTAGCCACGCTGTGGGAGACGCCTCCTCGTACGTGGGATGCATACTCAGAAGATTATTTCCCTTTGAGAGTCACGTTGTTCACGACGGTGCAGGACTATCCAGGTTATAGTTACGTCTCTGGCCAGGTGAACCACGGACACAACGCATGTGTCAGGTGCATGGATAAGACCCCGCATCTCCAGCTACCAAGGGATCCCGGTTCCTCGAAGACCGTGTTCCAACGGACTCGGATGTGGCTTCGAATGGATCACCCGTGGAGAAAGCGCGGAGACCTGTTCAACCGTAAAGAAGAGCTTGAAAAAGCCCCACGTCCGAGGAGTGGTGAAGTAATCGATGACATGCTAGAAAACTGGGAAGAGTGCCCTTTGCCGGGAAAGAAGCGTCCGAGGACAAAGCCGCTGCATGGTGTGTGGAAAGCGAGGTCTGTTTTCTGGGACCTGCCGTACTGGAAATACCTCCACACGCCCCATAGCCTTGATGTCATGCACATCACGAAGAACGTATGTGAGAGTCTGCTGGCCACTATCGTCAACATGCCGGATAGGACCAAGGACGGGCCAAAGGCAAGACACGACCTGGAATTCCTTGGCATCAAGAAAGAACTTCATTGTCCGCCCGATAATGATGATGATGAGATGATGGACGAAGATACTCAGGGTCCCCGCAAGAGGGCTAAGAAGAGGGATGTGGTGTTTCCCGCTGCCTGCTTCACTCTAAGTGAGAAGGAGCTCGAGCAGTTTTTTAAGTGCCTCCTAGGAGTTAAAGTTTCTCACGGTTACTCTGGGAACATAGGCAGATATCTGGATGAAGCAAAGAAGAGGTTCAGCGGGATGAAGTCTCACGACTATCACGTCTTGATGACACAGATACTTCCCGTTGCGATCCGAGGGATAATGGACGAGCACGTCCGTGAGACGTTGTTTGGCCTCTGCAACTTCTTCGACGTCATCTCGAGGAAAAATGTATCGGCTTGAAGCAGCTCGACGCGCTGCAAGAAGAGATCATCGTGATACTGTGCGAGCTCGAGATTTACTTCCCGCCCGCGTTCTTTGATATCATGGTGCATCTGCTCGTCCATCTCGTGGATGACATCATTCATCTCGGTCCGACATTCCTGCACAACATGATGCCGTTCGAAAGGCTGAATGGTGTTATCAAAGGATTCGTCCGCAATAGGTCCCGTCCAGATGGAAGCATCGCCAAGGGCTTTCTGACCTACGAGTGCGTCTCGTTTTGCCAGAATTATCTACGCACCGAGGAGGACGACACGGACGACCCTGTTGGTCTGCCTAAAAGGACGCACCTCGGTAGACTTGCCGGATATGGTCACCGCGAGGGTTTTCGCGCCTTGCATGTCGGCGCGAAGGGTCGACGCCCCGACTTTCTTCGGGCACACCTTGTCGCGCTACAGCACATCGAATTGGTTGACCCTTGGGTGGAGGAGCACAAAAGCTTTGTAGAGCAGAAGTTCATTGACCTAGGTCGACCGAGGAAGAAGGGAGACGTAACAAGAGAGCACAACTCCAGCTTCACGGCTTGGTTCAAGGAAAAGGTTCACGGCCTGCAGTCAACGCCTTCTACGGAGGATGAAAAACTCATTTTTGCATTATCAAAGGGCCCCGGGCACAACATGAGGACATATCAGGCCTACGACATCAACGGATACAGATTCTACACCGAGGAAAGGGACAAGAGTAGCGAATATCAGAACTCAGGAGTAACGATGCTATCCTATGCCGATGATGAAGCCACCGTCAAGGAAAGATTCTTCGGAAGGATCGAGGAGATCTGGGAGCTCGACTACGCCGGAGAGAAGGTGCCGATGTTCCGTGTCAGATGGGCCAAGAGCGTCCAGAAAGAGGGCCGGTATTTCACCACCATGGTTATACCCGATGCCTCCGCGAAGAACGCCTCCACAAAAAACGAGCCATGGGTACTCGCGAGCCAAGTTGACCAATGCTTCTTCATCACCGACCCGTCAAAGCCAAGCCGTGTTGTCGTGAGGAGGGGCAAGAGGAGCATCATCGGAATGGAAGGACCCGCCAACGACCAAGACTTAGAAAAGAACGGCGATCCAAAGATCGAAGAGGAATTCGACAAGTACTTCGACAAGCCGACCGCTGCAGGAAGAAGGAAGACCACCCTACCTACTAAAGGTTGTCCGTTCACGAGAAGAAACCTCAACATTCCCGGCCTAAAGTATTCAACCGCGACGAAGAAGGGCAAGAAGATCGCAAAGAGATGCTAGCTCTAGCTAGCTAGCGCGGAATCGAGATCATGACATTTTTTGTGTATGCATGTGTTTACTCGAAACTATATAGACTATCATAATATTCGTACGTGTGTGTATGGATATCGATGTTCGTGTAACACGACGATATATATTCGTGGTTTTTTGAATAAACTAACTATTATGATACTCGCAAATGAAGTGAGAAAAAGATGTGACATGACGATGTTTGTGCCTTTTTAATATTACAAACTATTATTTTGAAGTAACTTGTATTTGTTAGAAATTATGAAAAAATAATTTAAAACTATTACAAACTAGCATACCTACTTGTTCTAGACTATTTTGATGTATGACTATTTTGACAAAAGAAATAAGATTTCTTCGAATATTTAGCACAAAATAACCCTATCTCGAAAATATTTCAAGATAAGTTCTTTTTTTCCTATATTGTAGAAAAAGGTTATTTTAGTCAAAATAACCCTAGTGCAGAAGCGCGTGCAAAGGGAGACCCAAAAATATGTCAAAACAAATGTAAAAAAAGGTGTGAGGCAAACAGGATTCGAACCCTGGATGCCTCTAATATGCAAATGGCGTGTGCTGCCACTGAGGCAAGTAAGCGATTCTGTCAAACTGACAGCCTTTGCGATATTTGACTAAGTGCCAAATATGCGTGGCGCATATTGCGCATAATGCGCCACGCATAGTTGACACTTAGCCACTTAACGATTCGGCCGGCCGATCGAGCTCCTTCTTCCCCTCTCATTTCCCCCGCGCCTAACCCTAGCCCTTGCTCGCTGCCGTAATCCTCGCCGTCGCTAGCCCTCGACCCTGCTGCCCCTCTCCAAGCCGTCGACCCTGCTGCCCCTCTCCAAGCCCTCGACCCTGCTGCCCCTCTCCAAGCCCTCGACGGCAAGCCGTGCCACCTCTCCAAGCCGCTGATCCGCCGCAGAGCAGCGGCTGATCCAGATCAAGCGCCCGCCGAGGAGAAGGAGCTAGCGCCCGCCGAGGAGGGAGCAAGCGCCCGCCGAGGAGGAGGAGAAGCCGCTGGCGCTGACCACCTGCAGGAGGAGCCGGACCAGGAGGAGAAGTCGCCAGCGTCGACCACTCCATCGTCGCCAAGTACATCCTCCAGCCCTTCTGGTCGCGATTCGTCCACCTCTTCCCGCTCTGGTTCCCGTAAGCACCCACCCTCGCTCGCCTGACTCCCTCCCTGCTCTGTTTCCTTCACGAGCGCTCCTCGCGCGTGCGCGCTCCCTTGATCCGTTCCTCTGCCAGAGGCAGTAGCTCCCAAATTCAAGCTGACAAGCCTTTGCATTTTCCACTTCATCCTTGCTAACCACCTGAAAGCAATGCATGTGCATTATTGCAATTAAGATGCCATATGCAATTAAGATCATACTATTTATTATTGTAACCATTATATCTATTTTCAGATAACACTGATAGCAATTTCAGAGATGTGTAAATCGACCTTATAAAACTTAAT
Source organism: Dactylis glomerata (assembly GCA_007115705.1). NCBI lineage: Eukaryota > Viridiplantae > Streptophyta > Magnoliopsida > Poales > Poaceae > Dactylis > Dactylis glomerata. Next base: position 1,438,193 of record QXEO01000286.1, on the reverse strand, counting down.
AACTTGTTTGGTGTCGCCCATTATTCCAGAGGCTGACTGTGAGATGTCATACCGAATTAGTTCTCAATGTGTAAGCAATCCAAGGCTTGGCTAAAGATAAAGAGCGCTCTAGAATCCAATTTTGTATACTACAAAAAAGGGCACTGAAAATTTGTAAACTGATATTGTTGTAACTGATATGGGTAGTTGAACATTAGGAAATTAGGTGCTCTTCGATCCCCAAATTCTTTGGGGAACAATGCTGAAATACAATAGAATCCTCCATTTAAGTGGTTCTTGAATTTTAAAATATTTGTGGTGTGACTAAAATGGAAAAGGGAATTTGTAAAATCATACGTGTATTGCACATACACGTTTACTAGTCTGATAAAGTTTTAAACTTGCTTCTTAGAAAATAAAATTCTTACAAAATTGTCACTATCTGAGAGAACAAGCAAAGAAGTGCAAGGAAAAAAGTTATTTCAAAATGACAAAGAATGCATTCTTTTCTCTAAAAAACAAAGAATGCATTCTACATTTATATTTTTCTGAAGGGAAAACAAATGTGACTGTTTATTACGATATGAACTAAATTTGAGTACATGCCTTGTACCGAGGCCATGAGATATTTTTTTCACTCCCCATACCCAACTGCACTAGACTAACTTTTCTTGCTAATAGTTATTGGCATACACGGGTAAGTGAAATAGGCATAACACCATGAGCTCGACCAGAAAAAACGAAATGATAGTCACTGGAAGATGTTTTAGCAAAAGAATCAAATATGTCATAAAATAACTGAGTTGTTACAAAACATGCTATCAGTCAACACCTATGACATATACACATCACAAAGAGCGATCATATGCATATATGCATGTAAAAAAATTATGCACATGCATGCATGTCATAGGGGTAAGCAGAATGGATGCGTCGATCGATGTGCGAATCGTATCATGTATGCGAGAATATATCTTATGAAGAAAGTAAACCAATATTGTGATTCTTTTATAAAGAGTGCATTAAGTTAGTGCTGCAACGATACAATTCAAGAGCTTATACCCGACATCTAACTGAGATATACACATCCGCAAACCAATATTGTGATAGTAGCTTTTTTAGGGGATTGTTATAGTAGCTATAAAGGTTAGAAACATATACATGCCAAGTAATCATTCATTTTGGTTGTTCTAAATAATAAGATTGAAGGGAGCAAAATTAGGTCCATTGGAGAATAACAAGATATGCCAAGCTTGATGAAAAAAATGTTTTGGCAATTTTTCAGTTGATTTTAATATCTGGTCATAGTGAGGTTTGCAGTACAGTACACCTTCGATGGAAGAATAATTACTAAACTGCAACAGAAGCAATACTCAGTGTCAGTTCAGTTAGGTTTCAAAGATGTAGCTTTAGCAGCAAACAGAAAACGATGGTACACAAACTAGTATCATGTAGCATAAAATTCTCAAAAAAAAGTATATCTTTGGCTTTATTGCTTGTTCAACTCCCTAGTAGTACATTGTTATAAGTGTGCAGAGGCAGTACTGTTATTTATGCATACAGCTGAAAGTTCTCTCTTCTTTATTTTAAGTTTTCTTGTATTAATCTGTCTTTATAAGTGTGCAGAGGCAGTACTGTTATTTCTGCATACACTTAATCCCTGCATTGGGCACTGTGAACTGTTGTTGCTTTGCTGCTGCTGCTTTGCTGTTGCTTTGCTGATGCTGCTGCTGCTTCGTTGTTGCTTTGCTGCTGCTGCTTTGCTGATGATGCTGCTGCTTTGCTGATGCTACTGCTGCTGCTGCTTTGCTTGATGCTGATGCTGCTGCTGCTGCTGCCGCTTTGCTGCTGCTGCTTATTGCTGGAATATGTGTATATGTGAATTGGTACAGGTTATTTCTAAATGAGTTGCCCATTTCTCCCGAAATGTCGATTTACTTCCGTTTCGGTTGAGAAATGGGCACTCCTAGGTCAAAAAAACAGCAAAGGTCATGCCGAATTTTTTGGTCGACTCTAGCTTAATTAATTATTGTACTAATTAAATTATTACATATTTTGTATGAAGTGCCGACATGTCGAGCGGAGACAAAGACGTTGGGGCTGGCCCTTCTCAGCCCATGAGCGTCGAAGAAGAAGCAAGAAAAGCCAACCTAAAGTTTTGGCGGCTTGGCGATGACTTGAGCGGGTCCGACGAGGAGGCCGAAGAAGCTGCGGCCGATGAAGTTGGCGAGGAGGCCGAAGGAGGTGCAGCCGATGAAGTTGACTCGGAGTCCGAATATGACTTCGAGGCCGAAGAGGCCGAAGATGACGACGCGGGAAGCAGCAATGGCGACGAGGAGGATGACTTAAGTAGTCATGGTGGCAGTGACCGCATGGACGTCGGTGGATCGGACGCCGCCGCTAAGAAGAAGAAGAAGAAGAAGGAAAGGCAGGATCGGACGCCGCCGGTACTCGGCACCAAGCTTGAAGAGTTCACGTATGTGAAACCGAGTGGCCAACCCGTGGAGCCTGCGAAGCTTGCCGCTGGGTACGGCTTGCAGCTTGGGTGCATCGTGCGGGAGAGCATGAGCATCAACCAGAAGAACATAAGAGCTAAGGGCAATACGCGGTTGCGCGAGCTACTCATTGAGAAGCTTCACAACCGGTACCAGTTCCCAGAGCCGTTCAATAACAAGAAGCTCAAAGGGAACAAGGTCAACAAGTTAGCCCTCACGAGGATGAGCACTGCCTTGAGCAGCTGGAGAAGTCAAGTGAAGAAGAGAATTCTCGCCGGCAAAAGTTGGGAGGAGATAAAGAAGGCCGAGCCGATGCTCGACGAAGATGAGTTCATCAAGTTCAAGGATGCGTGCCTCACTCCGGAAGGTATCGAATGGACTGAGTGGGGGAGGCATATGCGGGACCTCAACATAGGTAACCAACGCTGCGGAGGCGGCGGTTACCGAGGAAAGAAGGCCATTTGGGCAAAGGAGGACGCCGAGTATGCCCGTCTAGGGAAAGAGAACCCGTGGCACAAATTCACGGATGAGCAGGTGATGCAGTTTATCCGTGCCCGCTACTATCTCCACCCCGAACTCAAGGAATTCGTTACCGACGACGATGATGTGAGGAAGTTCCAGAAAAAGCTGGTAAGGAATTTACCGCGCATCTCGATCGAGTCGATATGCGTTCTAAATTTCTAAATGGCCATGTCTTTCCTTCTCTGCAGAGAATCGAAGAAAGATCTTGTGCTTCAAGTTCGGGCTCATCCCAGGGGTCGACGGCGGACCCGCGGTGGGACACGCCCTTCAACAGGGCGATAAACGTGATCAAGGGGAGAGCCAAGTCCTTGCCGCCGACTTCAGCTGGCCGCGTGGCCGGCTATGGTACGTACGACAAGGTTGGCGACTTCAAGAAAGAGGACCCCGAGGCGAAGAAACAGAGGAAGGCCGCGGCAGCGGCGGCGGCGGCGGCTGCGGCCGCCGCCGCAAATGAAAGACGCGAAGTTGAAAAGCTCCGGGAGCAGATGCTGGACCTGATCGCCCAGCAAGTGCAACAGAGGCTCCGCGAGATCATTCCCGATGAGCTGTGGGAGGGGCTTGCTGCTTGGAATGCGGCAGGTCGACGAGGGGCGCTAGTGGTGCCCATCATCTCCGGCAGCAACTCTATCCAGCACGTGTCGCCGGATGTGGTGACTCCAGATACCGCCAACGTCGAGGAGGCGCAGCCGGCGGCCGCTCCGGTGCCCCCTCCCGCCGTCGCCAACATGACCGCGCACCCGGAGGTCGCTCTGGTGACACCACCTCCCGGCAATGCCAACACCGAGCAGCCGATCGCACCGGTGCCTCCTCCCGCCATAGCTAAGGCGCAACCGATTGTGCTTCATCGTAAGGCATCTCGGCGGGAGAATGATACCGGTGTCTCGACATTAGCCGAGCTCAACGCCATCTCCAAGGTAATGACTCCGGCCAGCACATTTCATTTCCTTTGCCTTCGATGACTATATAGCTATAGCCAGCGACATCTCATGATATGAATGCAAAACTTGTTTTCCCACAGGACACACCTTGCACACTTTTGCATTTCGTGGACGGCGAGCTGAAGGATGTTGCTAAGGGCACAATCATTCAGCCAAATAGCACAGTCATGCATCATAAGGATATGGTATCAGCGGTGTTCAAGGTCCGGCTGGCTCGGGTGTTGCCGGGATGCGAAGACATTGATCCCCCAACCCAACCTCAAGGCGCCGATGAACATAAGACCCTTGCGGGTTGCTTCGGCTGGGTCTTGACATGGCCGAAGACCCAGATTCGGCTTGTGAAGGAACAACAAGTTACTCAGCCGCCACGCATGGAAAAAGTTACTGAGCCAACGCCATGTTCGGCACCAGTTACTGAGCCACCGCCACGTATGGCGCCACCGCCTCGGCGGCCACAACAAGTTGTCTCCGCCAACACCTCCCGTCACCAGAAGTTGTTGGCCGCCGCTTTACCGCAGCCACCACCAGCACCACATGGCAAGGCCGTCGCTGCATCATACCCAGTACTGGTTGAGGACATCAACGATGATGATGATGACAACCCAGATGACTGGCTCAACACCGGCGCCACCGACTCTCTGTTCATGCCAAACATGCTGGAAGAACCCTACCGTGTCCGTGAAGATCCAAATGCTCGCACCAAAGCATGCACGCGTTTGGACTTCCATGGTGCCCTAGAGGAGACGCCTCCGGATGCTGGCGCCGCTGATCCTAAAGTCCATACGGGAAATATTTTTAGCCCCAACACACTCCATAAGGTGGTGAGCGGCGGTGATCAGTTGGCAACCGGCTGTGGTGAGCAGTTGGAAACCGGTGGTCCCATCCAGAAGAAGCACCACCGGAAGAGGACCAAGAAGGATAAGCCGTCTGCGAGCCAGCTGAAGGGTTTCGTAGCATAGTAAATCAAAAAATTTCCTACGCAACGAACAAGAAAGCCAAGATCTAATCTAGGAGATGTAATCAATGAGAGAGGTAGATGAGATCTTCATACCCTTGAAGATTCGCACAGCGGAAACGTTCAAGAGAACGTGGTTGACGTAGTCGTACTCGCCGTCTCCTCCTCGCGATCCGATCCGATCCTACGCCGCAAGTGGCGGCGCCTCCGAGAGTTGCACACGTGCGGTGCAGCGACGTCTCCTCCTTCCTTGGTCCAGCAAGTATGGTGGAGAGATAGATTGGATCAGCAGCACGACGGCGTGGTGCTTATGGTGGAGAGTTTCTGCGGCAGGGCTTCGCCTACGCGCAGTCGCGAGAGAGAGAGAGGGAGGGCAGCAGTTGGCGGCTAGGGTTTGGGTTAGGGGTAGAGAGGGCTGCGCCCTTGCCCCCTATATATAGAGGGGTGGCCGGTCAGCTTGGCCTCTCCCCAAACCCTAGGGCGCCGACTTGGAGTAGGAAGAGTGGGGGGCAAGTTTCCCCCCCTTCCTTCTTTGAAGACTCCCTTAGGGTTTCCCCTTGGGCTGGCCGGCTGGGCCTTAGGGGCCTTGTGCGCCTGGCCCAGGGCGGCCAGGGCACTTCCCCTTAGGCCCACGCAGGCCTCCGTCAAGTGGGCCCACGTTTGTCCCACTCCGGAACCTTCTAGAACCTTCCGGTACAATACCGATAAACTCCGAAACCTTTCCGGAATCCAAAAACTGCTTTCCTTTATATGAATCTTATTCTCCGGACCATTCCGGAACCTCTCGTGACGTCCTGGATCTCATCCGAGACTCCGAACTAAAACTCATAAACCAATTATCCATTCTATCCTAGCATCGATACACGTTAAGTGTGTGACCCTACGGGTTCGAGAATATGTAGACATGATCTTCTATCAATAATCAACAGCGGGATCTGGAAACCCATATTGACTCCCACATATTCATCGATGATCATATCGAATGAACCACGATGTCAGGATTCAATTAATCCCGTATATGTATTCCCTTCGTCACACGATATTTTACTCGCCCGAGATTTGATCGTCGGTATCACCATACCTAGTTCAATCTCGTTCACAGCAAGTACTTTACTCGTTCCATAATCCGATATCACTTTGTGATTAACTCCTTAACCACATGCTTGCAAGCGGTGTTGATATCGATTACCGAGTGGGCCCAAAGTATATCTCTCCGACTTGGGAGGGACAAATTCCATCTCGATACATACAACCCAACAAGTACTTTCCGATCACCTGAGAGACACCTTTATTATCACCCTCACATAGGATGACGTTTGATGACTTCAAAGCTTTCTTCCGATACTAGGGAGTTGTATTATCTCATGGTCTAAGGAATACAATACTTGACATAGGAAAAGCTTCGCAAAGATGAACACGATGACACGATCTAATTGCTCTGCTTTATTTGGGTCTGTCCATCACACCATTCTCCTAATGATATGACCTCATTATTAATTGACAACTCATGTCTATGGTTAGGAAACCTTAACCATCATTAATCAATGAGCTAGTCTAGTAGAGGCATACTAGGGACACGGTGTTGCTCATAAACCATACAAGTATTAATGTTTCCGCTTAATACAATTATAGCATGGAATATAAACATTATCATGAACAAGAAATATGATAATAACAATATTATTATTGCCTCTAGGGCATATTTCCTTCACCAGCAGCCTATCGGTCCGAAGAGGCCCAGGGTTCACGATGACCCGATGTCACAACCCGCTAAGGGCACCTTGCAGGGCATAATTCATGAAGCTGGAAAACCGATCATGACTGAGGAGCAGGTCGCCCACGCGAGTGGAGCGATGGTGAGCCTTATGCACGGTATCCTGTATCTGGAGGAGGGCCTTCTTAAGGAAACAAATCCATCGTACCCGGTTTTCCCGGTGAAGGTTCCAGCGGACGTGGGCTTCGTCGATGATCACCCCGCGGATATCTTCTTCATATCGTACGAGGACGTCTTTAAGCTTTTCAACGCCAAACGGCTGGACTATAACTTGGTCCGCCTATACGCGCTCCAGCGGGCGATGAAGGTCAACAGAGAGGAGAACCCTGGCGTCGCGATAGCGGACCCCTACTACATGCGTGAAGGCATGTTGATGAATCCAGCGAACCGTTCCAGAGCAAAGGAGTACCTCCAAAACTTCCTGCTGGACAACAAGAGTAAAAAAGACATACTTCTTCCTTACTTCCCCGAGTAAGTGCACACTCACTCGGCCGCCGTAATAACTTGTCATTTCTTAGCTCCTTTTCCAACATTCTTTCGTTTCAACTGTTTTGCGCAGAGACATATACTGCACATTGATCCTCGTTGCCCCGAGGTACTCGGTAGCCGTCTACTTAGACTCGGGGAGTGAGGGAAAGACAAAAAACTACGCCTACATCAAGGGTGTTCTAGATGATGCTCTCGAGGGATACGCCAGGAAGGGAGGCGACTTCAGGAAGGGGGCGGAAAATGTCAAGGACGGCAGACACATGTTCAAGCACGTAATCAAGTTCCCCTGCGTCAAGCAGCCGCCTAACAGTGTCAAGGAGGCCTTCTACGCCCTCCATCACATGCGGGCGATCATCCAGAACGAACACAGGCTTACAACGCCAGCTAGTGTCCGAGGATGGGCCGAAGAGCATGCAAGGATCGAGGACGCTGAACTTAGGGACGACTTCTTCCGCATCCAGAATCAGATTGCGACTATCTTGCAAGAAGATGTCATCACAAGGGGCGGAACCTTGTCCTACGCCAGACCGTTGGCTAAGCGCGAGATTGAAGACCGGTTACAGAAACAGCGTGACACTAGGACATGGACAACGAAAGATTGCTACAAACCGTTCCCGGAGCCATGCCAACCAAAGTCTTCATGATTCTTCCTAGTCGTTTAAGCGTGTATGTCAATCGTATGTGCTTGAGTCATAAACTTTACCGTCTGCAACTCATTCCGGTGTGTGTGTGTGTGAGGTGTAAACTTATAACTTGAATTAGTCAAAAGCATCGTTGTTGGACTTATTTACTTTTGTATGCGGGATCCTATATAACTAAGAAGTTCACCCCCACTAACCTATTTCTCTCAACATGCAACCTATAACTAAGAAGTTCACCCCCACTTATTTACTTTTTTGTGATGCACAAATCACAGATAACATTTATTTTTTCTATGTATATGTAGTATACCTATTTGGTGATACTATATTTTATATGCTATTTGATATTAAAGTGTGCCTTATTATGATATCATTTTGTTTGTACACATGGGAGTGTACTTCCTGATGTATAGATCCTTGGGTTATTTGTTATATCGTCCTGGTTCACTCTTTGTATATATGATCTTTATTTCACTCCAACTTAAATAATTCATATTTTATTTTGTATCATATGTAACTCTTTTCTTATAGCTTGAATACTATATATATGGCTTTGTCTACAGAGATGCCGAGATGCTACGTGGTGTACAAAGGATGGGTACCAGGAGTCTACGATGAGTGGGAGGATTGTCAGAAGCAAGTGAACAAGTTCAGCGGCAACTCCTACAAGGGGTATCCAACGAGAGCGCTAGCGGAAGCTAGGTGGAGGATCCACCTCCTAGGAGAGCGGAGAAACAACCGGATGAAGACCTTGATGATCGTGCTCCCGGCGGTCTTGCTCACCATTGCGGGTGTAGTCTACTCGGTCTTTTGGTGAGATGTGTAGTGTGTGTAATGCGTAATGTGTGTAATGCATGGACTTGGGCTATATATGCTCTAACACTTGTAATATTCGGAACTTTGTCACTATATTATGGATCTGATTGTTTGTGATGATGTATTTGTTTTGTACTGTATGCTGTGTATTCTGGTATACCTATATATATTTTTGTGCATTGCTGTCTATAAATACCAGAAAATATTAGTTTTTTTTGGACCTGCACGAAATATTAGTGGCGCATATCACAGGTATATTGGTGGCGCATTAGCTATTGGTGGCGCATATAGCAATATGCGCCACGCATAAGCCCTCTAATGGCGCATATGCTATATGCGCCACCAATAATCAGATTATGCGTGGCGCATATAGTGATGCGCCACCAATAAACTGTTATTGGTGGTGTGGCATGGGTGGCGCATACCATATGCGCCACGCATATCAAAAATAATGCGCCACCTATAAGCATTTTTCCACTAGTGGAGGCAAGAATGGAGAAATTGAGGTGGTGGGGAGGAGGAGGACGACCTAGATCTAGTTTGGTGTTAGATGGAGAAGAATGAAATGGTGGTGGTGGGGCTGCCAACTTATAGATCTAGGCGACCTTATCAGTGGCGCATAAATGCGCCACTGATAAGTCTGCCACCTTTTCAGAGGTGTGGGTCCCACTAGTTATGCGTGGCGCATATAGCAATATGCGCCATTGATATTTTAATTATCAGTGGCGCATATTGCTATATGCGCCACGCATAACACTGGCAGGGGTCAGGCCAGTGGGGCCCAGGTGGGTCCCACAATGTTATCAATGGCGCATTTTGTATGATATGCGCCACTAAATAGTCAAATATGTGTGGCGCATATAACAAATGCGCCATTGATAAGACAAGATATTTTGTCGACGACCCTTTTGGTGGGATCCACGTGAATATTGGTGGCGCATTCTGAACAATATGTGCCACTAGTAAGAAAATTATCAGTGGAGCATATTTGAAAATGCGCCACTAGTAAATACTAGTGGAGCATATTGAATAATGTGCTCCACTAGTAAAACATCTATCTATAAGCCTTTTCCCACTAGTGGGTGTATATGGGATCGAGTGTGAGAATGATTGATCCCCTCTCCCTAAGGAGGGGACATGTATGTATAGGGGACTACGACAGTTCCCAGGGGTGGGAGAAGATTTCTCTTCCCCTGACTTGACCCCTGAGGTGACATTTTCTTCTAGTCATCATAGTGTGTGTTAGTTCACCTGGTCTTCTAGCATGTCCCCCACATGTGCACATCCCTCTCTAGTCAGTGGATCCTCCTCGGTTTCAACTAGTATGTAGGCAGTAGAGGATCCTTCTGTGTTGGTTTCCGCCTTCTGACCGCTTGGTTGTAGGGGATCATGCCCATCACCTTGTCTTAGGATGCAGTTGAGAAGGTAGTTATCGTCCATGGTCTTCTATGGCGGAACTTTTTTCAAGCTAGAGTCTACCATCCAAGGAGTCTTTTTTTTTGCGGATAAAACCATACCTTTTTTAATCAATAGGGAATACAAGAAGCTCCGACTCTAGGGACTGAAGTACAACATCAGGCACAGAATCAAACCAGATCATAGTTTGGCTCTCTGCTCTAGCCCAATTGGCCTGGCAATGACTAATCCTCACTTGACTACGGTCTACTTTTACAAACTTATAAGCTCTCCACTCACAAGCTAAGACTTGAATTTCTTTAATATAATGGTACTCCAAAATGGAGAATGGTCCTGACCATGAGAATTGATAGCTGAAATCAAATTGGAGCAATCAGACTCAACCACAATAGGGAGGTGGATGATGTAGGCTTAATTCTAGGCCTTCACGACAGGCCAATATCTCCGCTTCAAAAACATCTTCACACGATAGTAGAGATCGATAGGATGATATGTGTTTGTAAAGTTTCACCAAAAACCGATATGTTTTATGGTCTATGTAAAAAGACAAAAATTATCATGTGAAATGCCTTATTTTTAGCATCAAATTTTATCTTTTTTACACACGCCACGTGACACGTCGATTTATCGTGTAACAACTTTGTAGGTATGTAACACGTGATGATGTACGTGCCAATTTTTTGTTTCAATTTTTTTGACATTTTAAAATATGTCAAATATGTATTTCAAAATATAGAGAGCATATACTCCGAGGAGCCAAAACATCACTCCCACTCGATAATTTTTTCTATATAGACTATTTTTAATTTTCTCAGTGGATAAAGGTTGTACATGAACAACAAAAGAATACAGTATAACATGTCGTAGCAGAAAGGGAGTTATAGAACATCCCAAAAAGAGCATAACATGTCGATGAGTCGATGTCATGTCGCGCCAGATTCTTCCACCGTCGGCTCTTTCAAATTCTCACAGCTCCACTTCCTCTGCCTCCTTCTACTCCTCGTGCTCGGCCGGCAGCGCGAAGCGGCACAGCGGGCAGAGCCGGCTGGCCCTGAGCCACTTGAGGATGCAACCCTCGTGGAAGCCATGGGAGCTGGGGCAGGTCATCTTCCTGAGCTCCTCGCCCTCCTCGAACCCCTCCAGGCACACCGCGCAGTCCTTCTCCCTCACCTCGCCGGACGTCGCCCTCGGCAGCCTCGCGATCTCCGCCTCCGAGGCCGGGACGGCGCCGAAGCGGCCGGGCCCGTACGGGTCGTCGTGTTCCACCCTGGTGACGTCCCCGTGCCCGTCCAAGAACTCCCAGACGCCGTTCTGGTAACGCATTCGGACTCGGCCGCCGGACCTGCCGAGGCCTCTGCGGGGTGGCAGGCGCGGCGCGAGGCCGATGTTCGCAGAAATCCACTCAGCCGCCACGCGCGGGTCCACCTCGACCTCGGGCTCGCAGACGCTGATGTCGTAGCCGCCGGAGCCGAAGGTCATGCGGACGCGATGCTGGCCTGCCAGCTGCTCCAGGATGTCGGTGCTCATCATCGAAGGCCACAGAGACGCCACGCGCGAATCAATCTCGGAGGCGCTCATGGTGCTGTCGCCGCCGTGCGCCGTCGTTGCGATTTGGTTGTTGTTGATGAGAAAAAACGAACAACCGGCTGCGGTCAATCTGCCTGAATCTCTAGGACGAGCCGTCGTGCTACTATATATAGCTAGCTAGCTGATGAATCGATCGGGATCCGAGTTCTGCTCCGTGTCTAGTTGATGACTACGTCCGGCTACGAGTTCAACTCGGAAAACACGAAACAAGTTTTATTTTTTCAATTGAGCTCCAATTTATTTGCAAAGTTGTCCGAAGATGATTACACAAATAATTGATTTTGGTCCACAAGCAAAGTTGTTGTAAATATAAACTACGTACTCCCTTCTTCTCCAATTATATGGCATATAAATTAATTTACTAAAATTATTAATTAATGCTTAATTTCTAAGTTTCCCGGAAGAGTCAGTAATCCCCTTAACATAACTTATATATTTTTAAGGAGTATTTTTTGCTTTAAATCCATAATATTTATTATATATTTCTTGATCCCATGATAGGCAAATTTGGAGGACTAATGGAAGGATAATTGGCTCAAAATATTTGCTGAACCCCCTTATATCGTCACCCTGGTAGCCTAATCCTTGATGTATGTGAAAGCAAACAAACTAATAACATATTTGATGTCACATATAAAAGTTATACTAGTGGAAAAAGAGGCTTCTATCCGCCACCTTTAGTCCCCAAACTAATTGGGTCGGGACTAAAGGGGGCATTAGTCCCGGTTCGAGCCGCTGGAGCACGGCCAGGACCTAGTCCCGGTTCGTAATGGACCTTTAGTCCCGGTCGTTAACACGGACCGGGACTAAAGGGTTGGCTGGCGGGAACCCAACGGGCGGCGGCCTTTAGTCCCGGCCCGTGTTAACGACCGGGACTAAAGGGCGACCTTTAATCCCGGCCTTTAACACGGACCGAGACTAAAGGCCGTCGCCTACAAAATCGAGCTTCTCTTCCCCCGAGCCTGCCAGTACACTAATGGTGGTCGGAAGCTTGGATTGAGTGGAGAGGTCATGCCCGATTTTTTTATCAAAATTATCCAAGATTTTGAGTTATTTCATCTATCTAATTGGTTCAAAAGGTTAGCAACTTTACTCTCTCATCTTTAATTGCTAATTTAGCTCATATAATGCTCTAGATGTGGTGAGATTTGTGGCTATAATTTGGGAGTAATTATAGGAGTTTATTTGATTTATATAGCATTTGAGCTTAAATTAATTCCTTAGTTTGCACATGTGTAGAGGTGGTGTACTTGTATGTTGACCAAAATGAGTATGAAGTAGAAATTTGTCATGCACATATATAGCTCTTTTTATGCTCAAAAAAATAGAGGGATTTGTGGAGTAATTAATGTTAGAAAGTAATGTGGGAGTAATTGTGAGCTTATGTGATTTACAATAATAATTTTTGAGTAGGATTTATTTGCAATAATTTTTGTAACGTTAGAGAGTAATGTGGGAGTATATATGATTTATATGCAATGTGAGTTTATTTCTTGTATTAATTTGGTTTATTATATACTTATATAATAATGCAGATGAACCGGCAATGGATGTACGGTAGTCGAGTCTCAAGCGAGTTCATTAAGGGCTTGCAGGATTTCCTCCGTGTGGCTGATACGAACAAGCAGAATGGTTTTGTTGTCTTTCCATATAGTGTGTGTAAGAATCTGAAGAATTACTCTTCATCAAGAACCCTTCACGTGCATCTGCTTCAGCACGGTTTTATGCCCAACTGCAATTGTTAGACCAAGCACGGAGAAAGAGGTATTACAATGGAAGACAATGAAGAAGGGGATGATGACAACTATCCTGGGTTCCCTGAATATGGTGATACTTTCATGGGAGAAGCTGAAGGGGGAGCTGAAGGGGGAGCTGAAGGGGAAGCTGAAGGAGAGACACACGATGAGGCCCCTGATGATCTCGGTCGGACCATTGCTGATGCACGGAGAGAATGCGAAACTAATAAGGAGAGGGAGAAGTTGGATCGCATGTTAGAGGATCACAAAAAGTCCTTATACCCAAACTGCCAAAATGGTCTGAAAAAGCTGGGCAGCACACTTGAATTGCTGAAATGGAAGGCAGAGGAAGGTCTATCTGACTCCGGATTTGAAAAGTTGCTGAAAATGATGAGGAATATGCTTCCAAAGGATAACGAATTGCCCACCAGTACGTACGAAGCCAAGAAGATTGTCTGCCCTCTAGGTTTAGAGGTTCAGAAGATACATGCATGTCCTAATGACTGCATCCTCTATCGTGGTGACTATGAGAATTTGACTGAATGCCCGATATGCACTGCATTGCGGTATAAGATCAGAGGAGATGACTCTGGTGATGTTGAGGGCGAGCCCCCCAGAAAGAGGGTTCCTGCCAAGGTGATGTGGTATGCTCCTATAGTACCACGGTTGAAACAGTTGTTTCGGTGCAAAGAGCATGCCAAGTTATTGCGATGGCACAAAGAGGACCGTTTGTCAGACGGGATGTTGAGACACCCCGCTGATGGGTCTCAATGGAGAAAGATCGACAATAAGTTTAAAGTTTTGCAGGTGACTCAAGGAACATACGGTTTGGTCTAAGTACAGATGGCTTCAATCCTTTTGGGGAGCAGAGCTCTAGTCATAGCACCTGGCCCGTGACTCTATGCATCTATAACCTTCCTCCTTGGTTGTGCATGAAGCGAAAGTTCATTATGATGCCAGTGCTTATCCAAGGTCCGAAGCAACCCGGCAACGATATTGATGTGTACCTAAGGCCATTAGTTGATGAACTTTTACAGCTGTGGGCCAAACCAGGCGTACGTATGTGGGATGAGCACAAACAAGAGGAATTTGACTTACGAGCGTTGCTGTTCGTTACAATCAATGATTGGCCTGCTCTTAGTAACATTTCAGGACAGACAAACAAGGGATACAAGGCATGCACACACTGTTTACAAGAGACTGAAAGTATATATTTAGCTAATTGTAAGAAGAATGTGTACATATCGCACCGTCGATTTCTTAGCAAAATTCATGCCGTAAGAAAAAAAGGCAAGCATTTCAACGGTAAGGCAGATCACCGGGAGCCACCTAAGGAAAATACTGGTGATGATGTATTTGATATGGTCAAAGATATAGAAGTAATCTTTGGAAAGGGTCCTGACGGACAATCTGTTCCGCATGACGCAGATGGACACGCACCCATGTGGAAGAAGAAATCTATATTTTGGGAGCTTGAGTATTGGAAATTCCTAGAAGTTCGCTCTGCAATCGACGTGATGCATGTGACAAAGAATCTTTGCGTGAACCTGCTAGGCTTCTTGGGTGTGTATGGGAAGACAAAAGATACAAAGGAAGCTCGACAGGACCTGCAACGTGTGAAAGACCCAGAAGACCGACATCCGGAACTGTTTCAAGGTCGCGCTAGCTACGCTCTTACTAAAGAAGAGAAGATCACCTTTTTTGAATGCCTGAACAGTATCAAGGTCCCGGCTGGATTCTCATCGAATATAAAGGGAATAATAAATATGGCAGAGAAAAAGTTCTAGAACCTAAAGTCTCATGACTGCCACGTGATTATGACGCAATTGCTTCCAGTTGCATTGAGGGGGCTTCTACCGGAAAATGTTCGACTAGCAATTGTGAAGCTATGTGCATTCCTCAATGCAATATCTCAGAAGGTAATTAATCCAGAAGATCTACCACGGTTACAAAATGATGTGGCCCAATGTCTTGTCAGCTTCGAGCTGGTGTTCCCACCATCATTCTTCAATATTATGACGCACCTCCTGGTTCACCTAGTCAAAGAGATTTCCATTCTTGGCCATGTATTTCTACACAATATGTTCCCCTTTGAGAGGTTCATGGGAGTCTTAAAGAAATATGTTCGTAACCGTGCTAGGCCAGAAGGAAGCATCGTCAAGGGATATGGAACAGAGGAGGTCATTGAGTTTTGTGCTGACTTTGTTCCCGACCTTAAGCCGATTGGTCTTCCTCAATCGCGTCATGAGGGGAGACTTAGTGGAAAAGGCACGATCGGAAAGAAACCAATGATATGTAGGGATGGTCATTCGTTGACTCAAGCATACTACACAGTTCTACAAAATTCCCTCTTGGTGGCTCCGTACAGTGAGGAATACAAGAATATTGTACGCCAAGCAAACCCAGGGGAGCCTGAGTCCTTTGTTTTACAGCTCCACATGGCGACTTTCAGCGTTTGGTTGCAAAGACGTCTCATGAATGACATTGTTGTTGAAGAGCAGCTGTACTTGCTGGCCAAATTACCATCTTCGACTATATTGACTTTCCAAGGGTACGAGATAAATGCGAATACATTTTACACGGTCGCCCAAGATAAAAAAAAGCACCAATCAAAACAGTGGTGTCCGCTTTGATGCAGTAACTGGCAAAGGGCGAACGGACACATATTATGGTTACATAGAAGAGATATGGGAGCTTGATTATGGACCTAACTTTAAGGTTCCTTTGTTTCGGTGCAAATGGGTGAAGATGACAGGAGGCGGGGTAAAGTTGGACGAGCAGTACGGAATGACAACGGTGGATCTCAACAATCGAGGGTACCTTGATGAACCATTCGTCCTAGCCAAAGATGTGGCTCAGGTTTTCTATGTGAAGGACATGAGTAGCAAACCAAGAAGAAGAACCAAAGCGAATACATCATGTGATGAACCAAAGCGAATACATCATGTGATGAACCAAAGCGCCACATAGTTCTTTCAAGGAAAAGAACCATCGTGGGAGTGGAGGACAAGACAGACATGTCACAAGATTATAATCAGTTTGGTGAAATTCCGCCCTTTAGAGTGAACACTGACACAAGCCTCAAGTTAAATAATGAAGATTCTCCATGGTTACGCCACAATCGTAAGCAAGGGACACTAGCGAAGAAATGATGTGTAATCATGTATAATCATGTATTGTTCTAATCATGTATTGTTCTAATCATGTATTAAACATTTTATGTAATGTATTGTTCTAATCATGTATCACAATAACACTCACGAGAGGCGGGGAAACGATTGAACGGGAATTAAAGTACATGGTCAGATTAAGTCACAATCGACCGAACTTGTTTTCGAATGTTGGAGTGATTCAGTCATAGTCGTGCCTAGCCCTATAAACGTCGCCACTGTAGTCGTCGTAGTCGCCGACGTCGTCGTCGCTGGCATCGGGGTCGCGGTAGTCAAACCTCAACCGGTGAGCACGTGTGGGCTGAGACTGAGGGTAGCGCAGGCGGGGGCCACGGTAGGCCATGACACTCTGGAGAGTCCGGCCGCGCCACCACAGCCGACGGCCGGCCTCGTTGAAGTTCGAACGAGGCGGGCCGTCCTCCTCGTGCCTAGCAAGCGCACTCTCACGCCGATTGATGAAGAAGGCGTCCCAAGTCGGGCTGTAGTCGGGATGCCACTAGGGATTCCTCTGCTGCTCTGGTGTGAGCTCGAAGTAGTAGTGGTTCGTGATGGTCATCTGGCGCGCCACACCTAGAGGGACAGGAGGGACCGGTACGCCTCCGACGCTCAGCATCCAGCCGGTGGGGACGCGGTAGCCCGGCGGGCAGGGGTAGTTTGAGGCGCAAAGCGCCTCTGCCTCCTGGGGGGTTAGAGATACGATGGAAGCCATGGAAGAGAGTTATGAGGTTTGCAGATATGAGTCTAGATATGATATGTAAATGGAGGCCAAGCCTACATATATATAGTGAAAATGGCGGGAAGACAGAGGCGGGAAGCGGTGGAAAGCGCGGGAAGAAAATAGGCGGGAACGTAGTGGCGCGGGAAACCTTTAGTCCCGGCTGGTGGGTGCAACCGAGACTAAAACTGTCGGTGGGATAAGGACGTGTGGGTAACCTTTAGTCCCGGCTGGTGGGTGCAACTGAGACTAAAACTGTTGGTGGGATAAGGACGTGTGGGTAACCTTTAGTCCCGGCTGGTGGGTGCAACCGAGACTAAAACTGTCGGTGGGATAAGGACGTGTGGGTAACCTTTAGTCCCGGCTGGTGGGTGCAACCGAGACTAAAGCTGTTGGCAGGATAAGGATGCGTGGGTGGATGCACTGCTCGATGAGATAAAGCATGTAGCGCACGACGCCCCTGTCGGAGGAACAAGACAAAAGTAGAAGCAGTGCCGTGCCTATAAAAGGAGCATCGATACGCCATGGCAAGCACAACTCGAAGGCAGGGAGAGTTTCATCCCCATGGATGGAGGAAAGGGTTGGGAAATCTCCCGTGGCGGAGTTTCTCGAAGATGTCATTGGTGCTCACGCCCTACGGCATCTTCGGAAGCTCCGCCTCGGAAAAATTTCCCTGCAAGCCCGTGAAAGACTCCATCTCCTCTAATAGTTATGGAGGAAAGGGTTGGGAAATCTCCCGTGGTGGAGTTTCTCGAAGATGTCGTTGGTGCTCACGCCCTACGGCATCTTCGGAAGCTCCGCCTCGGAAAAATTTCCCTGCAAGCCCGTGAAAGACTCCATCTCCTCTAACAGTTATGGAGGAAAGGGTTGGAAAATCTCCCGTGGCAGAGTTTCTCGAAGATGTCGTTGGTGCTCACGCCCTACGGCATCTTCGGAAGCTCCGCCTCGGAAAAATTTCCCTGCAAGCCCGTGAAAGACTCCATCTTCGGAAGCTCCGCCTCGGTTGTGTTTTAATTGAAAATGGCAAAATAGTTAATTGTTTGAATAGTTAGAATAATTGATTTTGAAAATAGAAAATAGTTTTGAATTAGTTATTCAATTTCAAACACTTTTCATATTCAAAGTTTTGTCAGATTCTAAAATATTCAAAAAGAATATTAATCAATATAGTTTTAATTGAAAATGGCAACATAGTTAATTGTTTAAATAGTTAGATTAATTGATTTTGAAAATACAAAATAGTTTTGAATTAGTTATTAAATTTCAAACACTTTTCATATTCAAAGTTTTGTCAGATTCTAAAATATATAGAAGTTATTCAAATTGAAATTCAAATTTCATATTCAAATGAAATCTGAAAAAATATAAGGCCTTGGCGCGCATTTATTATACCTTTAGTCCCGGTTGGTGGAACCAACCGGGACTAAAGGTCTGGGAATCGGGCGCGAACCGCCGAAAAGTCTTTAGTCCCGGTTGAATCAACCAACCAGGATTAAAGACCCTTTAGTCCCGGTTGGTGGTTTCAACCGGGACTAAAGACCCCCCTTTAGTCCCGGTTGGAGTTACCAACCGGGACTAAAGGCTGGGGGTATAAAAGCCCGCGCTGCCCCTCTCCTTCTTCCCCACTCACACTTAGCGAATTTTCGATTGCGGTTGGCCAAAAACTCACCGTCGCCGCCGTCCCCGAGGCCTCCAGCCGCGCCGCGCGCTGACGCCTCCCCGAGCCGCGCCGCCGTCCCCGTGGCCTCCCCGAGCCGCGCCGCCGTCGACCCCGACGCCTTCCAGAGCACGTCCCCGACGTACGCCTCCCGCCGCGCCGTGCGCCGTCCCCGACGCCTCCTAGGCCTCACTGCCATCCCCGTGGCCTCCCCGAGCCGCGCCGCCGTCCCCGACGTCTCCCGCCGCCCCGGCCGCCGTCCCCGACGCCTCCTAGGCCGCACCGCCGTCCCCGAGCCGCGCCGCCGTCCCCGGCCGAGCCGCCACGCCGTCCCCGAGCCCCTCGGTAAGGTGAGGAGAACCGGCCGCCGCCGCCGCCCCTTTGTATTTTTTGTTAGAATTTAGTTAGAATTTTAGGTTAGCGTTTTAGTTAGAATATTAGGTTAGCATTTTAGGTTAGAATTTAGATAGAATTTTAGGTTAGAATTGTTAGAATTGTTATTTAGTATTTTAGGTTAGAATTGTTAGAAATTTTAGAATATTTGAAATGTTAGAAATGTTAGAATATTTGAAATGTTAGTAAAAATAGAAATGTTAGAATATTTGAAATGTTAGTAATGTTAGAATATTTGAAATGTTAGATTTATGTGTACTAAAAGGGGGCGTTGGCCGGGCGCCGACGTGGTGAGGGGGTCTTCCCCCCACCGCGTCGGCGCTCGGCCAACGCCCCTTTTTTTTGGTTATTGATCAAATATGTGTACTAAAAGGGGGCGTTGGCCGGGCGCCGACGCGGTGAGGGGGTCTTCCCCCCACCGCGTCGGCGCTCGGCCAACGCCCCCTTTTTTTGGTTATTGATCAAATATGTGTACTAAAAGGGGGCGTTGGCCGGGCGCCGACGCGGTGAGGGGGTCTTCCCCCCACCGCGTCGGCGCTCGGCCAACGCCCCCTTTTTTTGGTTATTGATCAAATATGTGTACTAAAAGGGGGCGTTGGCCGAGCGCCGACGCGGTGGGGGGTCTTCCCCCCACCGCGTCGGCGCTCGGCCAACGCCCCCTTTTTTTTTGGTTATTGATCAAATATGTGTACTAAAAGGGGGCGTTGGCCGGGCGCCGACGCGGTGAGGGGGTCTTCCCCCCACCGCGTCGGCGCTCGGCCAATGCCCCCTTTTTTTTTGGTTATTGATCAAATATGTGTACTAAAAGGGGGCGTTGGCCGGGCGCCGACGCGGTGAGGGGGTCTTCCCCCCACCGCGTCGGCGCTCGGCCAACGCCCCTTTTTTTTGGTTATTGCTCAAATATGTGTACTAAAAGGGGGCGTTGGCCGGGCGCCGACGCGGTGAGGGGGTCTTCCCCCCCACCGCGTCGGCGCTCGGCCAACGCCCCCTTTTTTTTGGTTATTGCTCAAATATGTGTCACTAACTTGTTTTACCTGTCTTTAGAAGAGACATGGACGGTGAAAATGACCCACGCCACCCCGAAGAATTCTTATTTGGCATGATACGTGAGAATGTATATGTGCCTCAAGAAGGTGCCGATCGAGAAGACCCCAGAGTAGCCGGCCGAGAAGGAGTCGGCCGAGAAGGTGCCGGAGAAGCTGAATTTGAAGATGATGTTTCATCGTTTCTTAACCCTTCCGGTGACGGAATGGAGATAGAAATGTTTGACGACGAAGGGCAAACAAACACCGATGCCGAACGACAATTGCAAACAAACGCCGATGGCGAGGTATATAGATTTAGCTTTTGGTGATACGAAGGGAATATGCATATTTGTATTAACGACTTTTTCTTTTTTCAGCCCTCCGGATCGAGCAAATCGTATTCTAAACGAGGTCTGAGCCAAAAGTTGAGTGCGAATCAGAAGCTGACCATCGATGTAGTATATCCAGATGGCAAACCGTTGGAGCCAACACAACACACAACAAAATTTATAAATCAATGCGGAGTGATTGTTAGGGACATGATCCCGATCACGGTTCAAGAATGGCACGAGCCAAAGAAGGCACGTCTTGGAGCTACTTTTGTGAACAAAAGATCCAAGAAAGACCTTTGGAGGAAGCTCATGGAAAATTTCATTCTACCTCTGGAGTACTCCAAGAAGGATGATGATGGAAATGAAATTCCGGGTGGACGTGAAAGGAGAAGGAGAGTTAAACAGTACGCTCTCAAGAAGATGGCTGAAGCATTCCGGGGCTTCAAGAAAATGTTATACGCGAAGTATATCGCGAAAAATAAAACTCCAGTGTTCGAAGGAGCATACGAGAAGTTGAGACAACAGTGGCCTGAATTTGTGGCATTCAAGGCATCTGAGAGAGCCAAGGAAATGTCGGAAAAAAATAAAAAAAATGCTGAAAAGAAGGAACATCACCATGTTTTGGGGCCAGGCGACTACGTGAGAGCAGTGCCCAAGTGGGAATCTATGGAGAATGAATTGAGGAATAAAGGAATCACTCCAGGTACAGAGGGATGGCCCGAAAGGGCCAAGCACTGGTGGTATGGACATGGAGGATCGTTAGACCCGGCAACAGGGGAGTGTGTTCATCGGAAACAGACCTTTACTCCCACAGTAAAACTTGTTAAGGCAATGGAGGATGCTCAAGCGGGATTGATCCGTGTCGACCGAGAGAACGACGAGCTGACACACGCCCTCGGGAATCCAGAACACACCGGACGAACAAGAGGCAAAGGCGCCGGTGTTCCATGGAAGGAAGGGTTTTCTCAGCACGAAGATCCGTACGGTTACAAAAGCCGTAAGAGAAAGAAGGATCGGGAAGCAGATCGGATCGGCAAGGTAGAACGTGAATTAGCCGACATGAAGAGTATGATACATCAACTTAGCCAGGGAGGCGGATCTCGGCTGCAGGAAGATCCAGCATTGGATCTTAATAGTCAGCGGAGAAGCAGCGTGGCTTCCACGGAGGTCCCAGCTGATGAGCATGAAGCACCGGGGTCTCGCTACCCCGTGGATGATGTTAGGGAGATGACAAATTGTGAGCTACATCAGCCAATGAAGAACATGACCATCAAGGTGGCGAGCGGCGACGCTTTACCTTGTCTACCTGAAGCACTCTACCATGGGAACCCGATACCGGCTGGCTATGCTCGTGTCTCGGTGCTTGACATAGTCAGCTCGTTCGAGGACCTAGAGCTTGATTTTGCTACACCTGAAGGGGATCGGAGACTTGGAGATGTCAAGCGCCAAATCGTTTTATGGCAAAAGAAATACATCAAGTTTCCAGGCTCAGCGCCAAGGCCACCGATTCCGAGGAATCCAAGTCCACCCTCCCCCGGTGAACGTCGTCCACCTACGCCGCCCCCGAGTCCACCTCGGGCGCCGCGTCAGCCGACGCCACCCCCGAGTCCACCTCCAGCGCCGCGTCAGCCGACGCCACCCCTGAGTCCACCTCGGGCGACGCGTCAGCCGACGCCGCCCCCTAGTGCACCTCCCGCGCGTCAGCCAATGCCGTCCCCCAGTGCACCTCCCGCGCGTCAGCCAACGCCGTCCCCCAGTGCACCTCCAGCGCGTCAGGCGAAGCCGCCCCCCAATACTACTCAGACGGGGAAAAAGCGGAGTAGGTCCGCTACGGTTAGTACTACTGATAAGGTAGTACATAAGACCACGAAGATACCAGAGCCATCGGTAAAGCCTCTTCCCAAGAGAGCTTATGACCAGACTCCCGAGGAAAATGAGGCGATAGTACGCGCCGAAGTGAAGGCATTTTTTGCACCGAAAGTGCCTGAGCCCAAGCCGACATACACGGAGAAACAAAAGGACTGGGCTTATGGTATGCTTACTGCAGAGCCCCAATATAAGATGAATCTGCCATCAGACTATAAACGCGAAATTGAAAGGCAAAGTGACTTGGCCAAGGCAAAAAGAAGCGGGAAACAAATTCCCCAGCTTGGAGAACAGAAGAATCAATCGGTCGCCCCGCTCATAGTCGGCCCCCCCGATATCGATACGTCCTTCAGAGCCGATTTGGAAGAGGACCGATTGTTATTGGACCCCAGAGTAGTAGCAGCTGCACAACTATTGGGTTTAACTGTAAGGGAGGCAAAAGAGAACACGAACGTCTTGAATGTGCCTCTTCTAGTTATGTTAGGCCTTGAAGAAGCGCCACTGGGAGAGGTAGTAGAGCAATATGTAATGGGGGGGCCTCTGATCAAGCCTGAGGAGGAACGCGGTCTATCAACACATATGCGAAATCAGCTCGGCTGGTACAAGGTGCATATACAAAAAAAGGACTTCAAACGTTTTATCCTCTTGGACGTTAGAGAGGAGCATTACTTCAAAAGATACATGGTACATATTCCAATGGATGAATTGTTTCACATATTCAATCAGCGCGATCTCGACAAGTCTACCATCAGTTGCTATTGTCTGTAAGTGATTTATATTCAAGTATCTAGCTAAGCTCGTTCATTGCCTATATATCTTAATTAACTATATGATTTTTGTATGCTATTATGCAGATTTAAGATGTTTGAATGCAAAAAAAAGGAAATCCATGACGTTGGGTTCATTGACCCATATATCATTAATGAAAGGATGTTAAAAGATCACCCCAGAGACGTGGAGAAGGACCTCTTCAGATTTTTTGTCAAGCAAAGTCTTAAAAGAGAACTTCTATTTCCTTACAACTTCAAGTGAGTGTTTCTATCTTCTAGACATTCTTTTTTGCTTACTCGATGTTAAGTGTAATTGATGAGTTATGCATGCGTGTCTGCAGTTATCACTGGATTCTGCTAAAGATTCAATTGGACACATTAACTGTTCATATCTTGGACTCATTGGATAACCCCGACGTCCTGTTTAGCGACATGAAAGAAATGCTGCAAAAGTAATTTCAATCATTACCCGACTATATATATCAGCTCCTTTCATTAATTTCCTGATATCAAGTATTTAATAACTCATTTGCTCATTTTCTTTGCCCTGTAGTGTTTGGACACGTTTCAGAAGGTCGGTAAGAGGTGAATTCAAAGAACAGCTAACTTTTAAAAAGATAAAGGGTTTGCAGCAACCACCGGGGACCAATCTCTGTGGATTCTACGTCTGCGAGTTCATCCGGTGGTACACCAGTGAGCGGAGAGCACGTACCACGGACTTTGATGTACGTAAATAATATTCACAGTTTTCTTTTATTATAATCAATTGTGTTGAGTTTCATCCAACTTATATATATCCATATCGATCTTCTTAAAGTTGTATGTGATGCGGGAGAAGCTCGTACCAACCCAGCGCCTAAAAGCAATTCAAGAGGAGCTGGCAGGATTCATCATGAGGGAGGTCCTCGATGAGAAAGGAGAACACTATGTGGAGGACGAAGAACGCTATCTGTAATTTAGTGATCTCCATGTAACTTAGTTTGTTTTGAAATTTGTTTGAAAAATAGTTGTACATACACTTGTTTGAAATTGTAGTATATACAGTCGCGAGACATCGTATAATATTATATATGCATGCACCAACGTGTAATGTGTATGTACTAGTCGTAGAATATAGGTACGGAAACTCGTTTGAAATTAAAATGAACCCTAATTAAGCATAAACCCTAAACCTATAATCTGAAATAGCAATAAAAATAAAAATAAAAACAGAACACTTTAGTCCCGGTTCTCATTATGAACCGGGACTAAAGGTCCCTGAGACGGCGCTCCCAGCCGTGCCCACGTGGACGGCCTTTAGTCCCGATTCGTTTGTAACCGGGACTAAAGGGTGAGGGCCTTTAATCGCGCTTTGCTAGTCCCAGTTTGGAAACCGGGACTAAAAGCCGTTACAGATCGGGATTAATGGCCCTTTTTCCACAAGTAGTCAAACTCACCATCCTCGCTGTTGTTGAATCCATGTGAAAAGAATTTCGTCACTGCCTTCAAGTCACGAGTAAAATTAACAGTTGTCTCATTCAGTTTCCCAGATTCTCCATGGTTAACTCTTGTCCGCCTCTTGCTCAACTTTTATTTGCCTCTTGCGTTACTCGATAGACAATCATCATCATCATCTTGTAAACCGGGATGGCTTATGCACAAGCCACGCCCACGAAGGAGGGAAGAGGAGGAGAACGATAGTTGGGAGGCGAGAGCTAAGTTTTTCCTCTGCGTCGCCCGCGAAGGACAAGCATGGGCACAAAGCGTTTTACATGTGCTCATGTAAGGTGCAGACTTGGGCCCAATTCTTTTTGGCCGTGGCTTGTGCATAAGCCATCCTGGCTTGAACTGTCTAGATAAACAGGAGTGAAAATAACTCACGAGAAGCTGCAATCCTGTTTTCTTTTTGGCTTTTCCTGTCCTGGCTTATTGTCTGAGTTGTACGGTGAATAATTTGTAATGCCTTAGAAGTTGTGCAGGGTCGAGAGCGAAATAACGAGACGAGAGGAACGGGGCGGGACTGTGGTGCCGATACGGGAAAAACGTTTCGGTCCACCTGTTCTGTTTGGTGGCAACTTTTGTAATTTAAGTAAGTAAAAGGGGCATTACAATATGGGCAGCGCTAGGAATCGGCGTCCGATGGATAGCTTCCAATCGGCCCAAGTTGTGGCCACACGATTGAACATAAGATGGTCGTAGGATGTTAACCATTAATTTCCCGTGACTGCCTCCTTAATACGTGGGCTAAATTGCATGCTTCCATGTAAAACAGATCCGTAATATTAGGATCTCAACTAATAATGCTTCTAAATGCTTCCAAGAATGATTCCGGATTTTAAGCAGCTCAATTTTATATCTTTTCTTTTCGAACAAAGTTCATTTTTCCCTTATTTAGTTACTGAGCAATTTAGGTTTTTAATATTATTCGGTGTTTCAAAAGTAAGCGGAATTTGGTAACAATTACTCCCAATCCATTCCCTTCTTTAGGAAAATATTTTTGGATTTTATAAGGACACTAGTTACTCTAGCTATAATTATGCTTCCTTACGCTAGCAAATTTATTTCCAATATTAATCGAGTCTGCTTCCCATGTGATTGGCATGTGCTTCAAAGATAAAGATTTTTCACTTAGATCAAACGAATCTGGTTCTAGTGTAGTGCCAAAAAATTGTGCTTCCATTGGTGAATGCAAAAAAAATATTAAAGCATCATATTACCCTTTCCATTGACCAAATTAACCTGCTTCCAACATATTATGAATATATGTTTTCCAGCGATAAAAAAATATTTTCATTGTCATGATTATATAGTTTCAAATGAATTGGGATGTGCTTCTAAGAAACAAATATTTGCTCCTATCGAACGGAGATTTGCTTCAATGAAAAAATACATTGATTTGAAAATACATGTTTTACAATGATCGATAATGAAAATGTCTACTTGCTTCTTGCACCAGCACCATGGTTCTATTCACGTTGTCGCCCTTGATGAGTCACATTTCTTAGAAAACCAGCAACGAGAAAAATTTCCATTGATTATGCTACTTACTTCCTACTATACATATTTGCTTCCATCGAACAAAATGTAGCATCAAGGTCTCGGTTTTATGCCATCTAGCCACAATGCAGACACACCAGGTGATACTTCGTTTAGATGGTTGTCATGCTTCATTCTGATTGGGGCCTGAGTCTTCCGGCGGTAGACATGCTTCCTTCATACGATGGCCTTCAACGTTGGTCGTGCTTCATTCATACGATGGCCTTCAACACTGATCATGCTTCCGTCATATTGTGGTTGTGCTTCTCAGATGCACTTGTCGTGCTTCATTCAGACGGTAGTCGTGCTTCGTCCGGAGGGTGATCGTGCTTCCCTCCGCAGCTATATGGTCTAGGGATGAGAAGGACACGAATGGAGCAAAGCTGCAGCATGTATACAATGTAAGCGGAGATGCAAGATATGACCACACATCAGTTGTATGAATCGGCCAGTAAAAACTGATTATGTAGATGCATATATAAACAAATACATCGATTTCGTCTCCGATTTTTTTAAAAAGCACACATTTGGGACCTAGTTCAGTTGGTGTTACCTCGTTCCTGGATTGTGTTGCCGTCAGAGGAATTGAGAGGGCTCCAGTGAGCGGTGTAATCAGCCAACGATTCGCTGCTGCGGTGGAAGCAGCCACACAACCTCTCCGTAGCCCGACAAGCCCGTATCCGTACCAGGCATGCTGCCGTCGCTGAAGACATGAACGACAACCTCTCCCTGGCCGACAAAAATTCCCCGCAATAGAACAACATGGGTGTTGGCGCAGTCTCTATCCATGTAGAGGCGCAGGTCACGGCGTGGCCGGCGGCTCGGTGGGAACTGGGAAGAGGAATCGCGAGTCGGCGAGGTGGAGTTTGGAGTGGTGGCCTGTTGGGGAGAGCACGGCGGCCGGCGAGCAGCAGATTGATTTAGGGGACCATGATGTGTAACTGCCTAGCAAAATTTTGGGGACGAATATGTGTGTGCCAGGTTAACGGGCCCAATTTATTCTGCATACATGCACGCCGTGCGATGGAACAGAAATAGAGGGCGTCAGATCAGTCCGATATTTGTTTCCCATCGGGATGCGATGGGGAGTGTTTACCTTACAATATATCGTTTCTGTGGGAGTTTGGGAAGCTATGGAAACCTGGGTCTGGTGGCTTCCTCCAATCGTGAGGAAATGGCTAGAAAAAAGTTCTTTTAGGCTTGAGCTTATTTTGACCTCTAAGGTGTCCAAAACAACTGGGCCTTGATACAGTGGATTCTCCATGTTGTCTAGCCGTGAAACTCGTGGTTGCTTTGGTAAGAGATGACATTGCTTCTATCGTGTGTGGAATAGATAGGAAATATTTGAGATCAATGCTGGGCTCGGGCAGCAACCAAAGAATATTACTCCACAATGCACGTGTTCTTGCAGCTGTTCTTAGAACGATTTTGCCCAAGATAGACAGTAAATTTATCATGGGCATTTGGAGCCTGTCTTCCTCCTCTGACCGCTTCTGCTGCTGCAGAATTATGCACACGTTTGGTTACTGAATTTCCAAAATCAATAATGCAAAATTTGAAATATACTTTAGTTATGAATCCATTTAGTTACAGTTTTTACTAAGCTGAATCCAGATTCTGTAACTGTAAACAGTAAGATTCAGCGAATTTGTAACTACATTCACTATTCAGAATATAAAATATATACTTCAGTTATGGATCCATCTAATAACAGTACCAAACAACCACTTTTAGCTAAGGCAAAACGACAAGTTCCCGGGCATTCCAGTTACAGAACTGGAAAGCTGTACGTCTTCAGAGTGGACCGAAGATTGTTACATGCTTGTTCTGGTAATAAGCACAAGATGAATACACTCAGAAATACACAAAAATTCTAAGCAACTCATGCTCTGTTCAATCCTCTTATAGGCTACAATTACAAAAAAAAAATAAGCTCACAACTAATAACGCCAAAACACTATACATTTTAGTACAACTTAAACGTTTTTTTTTTTGGCAGGGTAGCACAACTTAAACTTTGATGATTATTTGGCCTGAGATGCATGCCCTGGACTACAATTTATTCATCAAAAATAATTTCGGGCGAGAATATGCCATCTCTAATTCGCCTGGCTACGATTTCTTGCTCATCCTTCTTTGGGAACTTTGACGGTACATCAAAAGCCTCACAGTAGTCGCATTGCACCTCTCTTTTCAACGCTATCTTCTCCAAGTTGGGAGATCGCTGCAGAATGGATCTTATAAATGTAAATTGTTGTTCCAGTGACCGAAAGCCAATGAATTCTAGTTCTTTTAAAAGCAAGTTCTTGGAGTCGTGGAAGTCCATCTCCCATTGAGGACTCTTTCTTTCAGAGAAGGACCCCTCTCTCACGTCATCGGCATCGCATGCATGTTCCCACACCTGTATTTGGTGTAAAAGAATTACATAAGTAGTTTTTGGTGTAAGTATAAACAGCAGTAACTTGGTGAAAAACAAAAGCTCGAAATATGGAGAAGAAAGAAAGATGACATAACATTGGAGGAAAAAAGTGACAATTGCATCACCTCAATCCGTAACATCTCCACTGAAGGTGCAGCCACAAGAAAGGCTGTTGTCCACAAAATGTCAAATTCTACAAAGATACCACCCACCCGCAGCTCCCTTAACTTGTTGAAAGCTGTGCAGAGTTGCTTCATTTCAGGTAGCACCCAAAGCTGACAAGAAGAAAAACAAATTAAAGAAGGACAATTGCAAGCACACAGAGATGATGTTCGCAAAGAATTTACAGCTACGATTATTTCCTGTGACATAATTATGATAGTTGTTTCAACATAACGAATACAACAAAACTTGACCACTTTGCGAAAATAAGCTACAACTTACTTTTTCTCCTTGAAAATCCAATGTGAGAGTATGTATGCTTGTGGTTCCATGTAGAAGCTCACTTAATTTAAATGCATGTTGCTCACATATTGCACCACATGAGAGTTCTAATTCCTCAAGAGACGGGACAGAACCGAAAGCTAAGGGGACACGTTCAGATACCCAAATATCCCAGCTGAGCTTCTCCAGTTTTGGAAGGCAGGCCACCTCAAGTCTCCCAAAGCGACATTTGATAAGTTCTAGGACACAGAGTTTTGAGTTTGGCGCATCAATCTTAAACACAGACCAGAAACCAGTATCACACTGGTAGAGGCTTAGGTGCTTGAGTTCCTTGCAGCCTTCAAACAGGACTTGGTGCATGTCCAAGTCTCCAAAGTTTACATTTTGCAGGGAGAGCCATGTGAGACAGTGTTGCACACTTGGGTAGGCACCAAAAAAGCCATCTATTTCTTCGGCGCGCTGTAGCATATTCTTGTCAGTGCAGTCACGAGGATCTGTCTTGTCAAGAACGGCGAGCTCAAATTCTTTCAACAGACCACCGTCAACCGCGTCACCTACCAGTGAGCCGATTTCACACAAGAACGTGTTGATCAAGTAGAGCCTAATATCCAGATTTGAGATGGTGGATTCTCTCTGTTGTTTACACAAGAAACTCCTGGTGGCTTTGGTCAATGACACCATAGCTTCCTGTATATGACTTTCCTCGACAGGGTCAGGGCACGGATCAGGTAGGAAATCTGTGATGTCGATGGTGAGTTCAGGCAGCAACCAGGGCAGATGCTTCCACCGTGTAGAGAGCACACTTGTGCTTGTAGCCGTAGGTAAACTGACTCTCCCCAGGATAGACAGTAGAATATCATCCGTCAGCATGCTGAGCCTATCTTCTTCCTCCTTTGGTCGCTGCACAATGATGCATTCGTTTAGTTACTGAATAACTGAATTCGCTGATTCAGAATGTATAGCATATGATTTAAGTATGTTATCGATCAATTTAAATACAGCAGGCTTTACCTAAATTCAGATATTTTTTACTGAATTCTGTAGTTCAGACAATTAGCAACTAGTTCACTGATTCAGCATGCTGGGCCTATCTGCCTACTTGGATGGCTACAGAATTATGGACCTATTTAGTTATCACTGTTCAACTGAATCCGCTAATTCAGAACGTATAACACACATTTTGTTCATGCTAGGGAGTAGGGACCCATTTAGTTATAGAAGTTTCAACTAAGTTTCAGAGAATTTCTAACTGAATTTAGAAGTTCAGACAGTTCATAGCAGATTTCGGTGATCCAGAATCTGTAGCAATTGTGATATGTAGTGGTGGATCCATTTAGCTACAGCACTTTTCTTGAGATGAGACTTTTATATTACTGATGAATGTGGATCAAAGATAAGAGTTATACAAGAAACAGCGGCACCAATTATATGTATCCAAGTGTGCAAGGTGCAAGAAATCTTAGGGCATCTAAAACACATCTTAGGGCAATTAAGCCGACTTATTGTTCTTAGTATAGTTTCGAGTCCACTACGGGTAACTGAGGCCGGAGAGAGTAAGAACCGGCGGGTTACCTTGTGCGGCGGCATCGTTGCCTCCGTCATCGAGCGCGTGGGTGTGGAGGAGGGTCGCGCGCGCGGCTTTAGGGTTTGGTGGGGGGGGGGGGGGGGGGGGATCCGTGTCGCGCGGAGGGGGCAGGACGCACGCGCTGGTCGGCCCGGAAGCAGCGGCGACGGCGACGGCGGCGGCGCGTGGGCGGAGGAGGGCAGGGTGCGATGCAGCGGAGAGACGGGCAATGGATCCTTTTTTCTTGGAAGCGTCCGCCTATAGCAAGCCCGACGCGGGAGCTATTCCGCTCCGCCTCCCAAGCCTTGGCCGAATGGGCCGGCCCATCAAGCTTCCGCTCGTTCACGTAAAGCCTCCTGTTCGTTCACGCTTCACGTTTTTTCAGTTCCAAAAAAAAATTGATTCTGAAAAAAAAAGTTCCAAAATATATTCAAATAAATGTGAAAAATTTCATATTTGGACGAATTTGAATCTGAAAAAATTATCAAATTTTAATAATTTAAAGATTTGAAGAAAAAAATTAAAAATGAATATTTTGACATTTGAACAACTTTCAAATCTTTTTTTTCTTTCAAAAATGAACATTTTCACATTTGAGCAATTTTAAATTTTAACAATTTTCAGCGAGCCATACCTAAAGGGAGCACGGTGGTGACATCATGTGCTATCTTTATGAATCAATCTTTTTGAACATGTTTTCTTCAATCTTCGAGGTCACGTTGGTGTTTTCGGTTTCACGACAAAAGGGTTTCTTTTCGGGACGACGATGTGCCAATGCGCACGGCCCACTTTGGCCATCCTTTGGGTTAACCATTGATGCTCCTGCGGCCTCTCCGTACAAACTCAGGTCGTGTGCCAAACGTGACCCCAAGTTGTTGCCTTCACTCTCTCGCCCATAGAATCGAGATCCGAGCTCCGCCGTTGTTGCCGCCCTAGCGAGTAATTGCGAACGGAAAAAGCAACGTTGTCGCAAGCCGACCACCGTAGGGCATCATAGAGCTGATTCGCACCTCCTACATGACTCCATCAAGCTTAGCAGGCCTAGGATGGTTATAGCGAAAATATTCAAAATCGGTGGTCTTCTGATTTAAAGCCTTGGATTGTGATGTTTTATTTGCAATTTTCTCCACTAACGCAGATCAGTCTCATGAGAGGAATGCCCCAATCGTACGTGTGGGACCCAAAAGTCAGACCATCGGGCGCATGGGACGGGATTCTTCATTTTCAATCTATCTCACACCCCCTGATGGAGTCACTAACTAACTTTCCCGATTCATTCATTCATCAACACCTGGTTTCCAGTTACTGAAATCTGATTAATTTTGCTAACCAACACTCTGTTTGTTCACCTAATGACCTAAATCATCAGATCGAGGAATCGGTGCGCTCCCGACCCATGTGCAGACTTGCTCCTCGGGATATTCTGCAAATCCCATCCTCTCGCTCTAACTTTAAATTTTCCAGCCAACGTGGCACTCAGGCAGTCGGGCTCTCAAATGTGCTTCCTCAAACGACAACACTCCTCCTCACCTAATGACCTAAACCAAAACAACTTGCTTAGATGACAAACTGTTTTCTTTCAAAACTACCTCATTTATATCTAAATCTGTTGCTCCCTAATCAAACCATCGCAGGGAGCCACCTGAGAATCATCCTGAGTAATCTGATGAGAAGAATCATTGATATCTAAACCATTTGGCCCAGGATGATTGTACATTTGATTAACGCATTGAACCCTTGCTTGAATCTGCAATTATATTTTGAATTATTAAAAAATCTCCAATTTCCCATACCTAAACACCCTTGATTTCGGAATGGTAATGGTAGCTTGAATCTCAAGAGGAAAGTGAATTCCTTGTTTAACAGACCCTCGTCCTGTGCATCGACATGGTAGCCTTAGCCAGGCACAAGGCCAGCAAGTCGCCCAGCCACGACGCTGTGTCAACCTCGACATGCCGGTCCTCCTCTACAATGGGATCGTGTGTGGACGTGTGGTGTCCCTCCCAAAATTTGTGCCCAGCCGCCCACCACCATTTGGCAACCTCGACCTCGACCTGATCATGGCCATGTTTGCTATGGGCTGGCTAGAGGAAGAAGAACGAGTTCGTCAGCGAACTCTTAACTTCGAACAGAGATGCGGAAAATCGAGGATTCCGAGCGACTTACTCCAGGGAATTGAGTTCCGTTTGTTGCATTAGGAAGGTTGGGACCTAGGGCATCTACCAGAAGCCTCAAGTAGACTAAAGATCACCGGAGATGGAGCAGCAAGCACGCAAGGCAGCAGCTGCACTGAAGCAGAACATGCAGCGACAACACACACTGAAACAAGACGCACAGCAGACCGCGAGAACGAGAAGGCCAACGAGCACAAACAAGGAGAGTTGAATCAGCAAGACCGACATACTGGTGCTCTCCGGCGCACACAACATTGACCCCAAATGCTAGATTATTAACTTTAACTGACTAAAAGCTGAACTGAAAACGTTATGTTCTTATTTCTTAAGCACACAGCTCATCTTCCAAACCACTGACATTCCCAGAACACAACCGAATCTCACACTCTGAAACTGATCCATACAGGCACACAGCAGCACATCAAACTACAGCAGCAATGTCAACATCAGATCACGCGTCGGGTGGTCAACCGGCGAGCGGCGGAGGGACTCCAGTCGCCGCGCGGGAGGAAGCTTTGCAGCAGTCCCCGCAGCAGAACGGAGCGCAGCACTTGAGCGTACATGGCCTCATTAGCCACATGGGCGTGGCCCTCCCTCACCATCGCGTCGAACATATGGAACACCTTCCGCCCGACGCCATGAAGCTCATGCTTTGGCCGACGTGTCCCTCAAGCATCTTGGTCACCAGCGCCTCGTGGAAGCTCCCATGGACAAGGTCGATTGCGACTCTTCGGGATTGTCAAATTGGCGAATTTTAGAGAGACCGGGGAGGAGGATGAATATGACAAGTAGGCCCGCATTGTAAGTGGGACTAGAAAGTTATCCTGTCGAGATTGTTGCTTTCCAGGTGTGCTGATTTTAGAGAGTGGAAATTTAAGGTTCAATTTCGTCAACCCCTACAAGTTCGAAGTTTAATTTATACTTACCTTTTGTTTTTATGTGTCGTTTTGTGTCATGATTCGCGGACGGTGGCATCATACGAGCACGCCTTACTCAACTCGGACGCAGCCATGAATTGCGTAGACTACAAAGTCTTGGCAGTTGTTGCATGCATGTATATATCCTAGTCCGGTACTCCAATCTTGAACTTGTACCTAAGATTAGCATCACAGATGCCCGAAAAAAGGGATCATATATAGGAATAGTTTGGAATTTATGCTAAGAGAGCAATTTAACTTGCATGCGGTGAAAAAAAATTAACAGGTAGACCTTCACAAATTTGCTGTGATTAGTTACCTTGGAGGACAGAAAAATTGGAAAAGGTGCTAGTAGAATAACAAAGATATGGACATTTTGGTATATTTACGTGAAGAAACCAGTTTAACATATATACACGCCCTCTAAATAATTCTGCAACATGTTAAATCACACTTCTAAGAAGAACTCTCAACTATATTCCAGAAAATATTGATCAATTTCAACTTAATATATCATTTTTTAAAAACTTAGTATAACACAATTCGTAGTAACTTTTATATCAATTTAACAGCTGCAGAGAATAAAAATAAATGGTTCATAAGATGGCTTCCTCTCAGTCGCTTGCGTCGTTATGTCACGGCCTAGCTGTCGTTTTCTCACGGCTGGACATTAAACTACACCCATTTCTAAATGTATCAATACTGAAATGATGCTAAGCATGGCGGGACATGAAGCCGTGGAAGTCAGGCGATCACCCACTACTTTGCACTGCCCGGTCTAGCTAACATCCTATTCCTCACCCATTTTGTTTTTTTGCGTGGTTTTGTGTCATGATTCGCGGACTGCAGCATCATACGAGCATGACTTACTAAATACCGACACAACCATGAATTGTGTAGACTACAAAGTCTTGGCAGTTGTTGCATGTATGTTTATATATCCTT
Organism: Dactylis glomerata; assembly: GCA_007115705.1. NCBI lineage: Eukaryota > Viridiplantae > Streptophyta > Magnoliopsida > Poales > Poaceae > Dactylis > Dactylis glomerata. The sequence goes on along the minus strand of QXEO01000286.1, from coordinate 1,403,439 downwards.
GTCCGGTACTCTAGGGCATAGGATGTAGACAAGTCTTGCAACGCGTCCAGCGCCAATCTTGAACTTGTAGCTGAAACTAGTACTCCGTATCAGATGCCAGAAAAAAAGTGGATCATACATAGGAATATTTTGAAATTAATGCTAAGAGAAAGCAATTTAACATGCATGTGCGGTGAAAAAATATTCCAACAGGTAGACCTTCACAGATTTACTGTGATTATTACCTTGGAGGACAGAAAAGAGTGAAAAGAAAAGGTACTTATAGAATAATGAAGATATATATGGACATTTGGTATTTACGTGAAGAAACCAGCTTAACATATACGCCCTCTAAATTTAATTCTGTAACAGGTAGATCACATTTCTAAGAAGATAGATATAATGTGATTTCCCTCTCAACTATTTTCCAGAAAATATAGGACAATTTCAAATTAATATATCATCTAATCCAATTCGTAGTAACTTCTGTACCAATTTCACTGCTCGGGCTGCTGCAGAAAATAAAACAAATAGTTCATAGGATGGGTATGTCTAGGACTTAGTCTACTGAGCATTAGCTTATGACTCGGTAGAATGACGTCATCACATCTCAGTTGTAATTCATGTTGCAACTCACTATTAGCACGAATCACAAAGCAATCCAACAATCCGGATGTGTGGTTCCTAGTTGCAACATCACTTGCAACTGAAAAAAATCTAAGTTACAACTCAACTTGCAAATAAATTACACGAATCACAATGCAAATCTAATTATCTAGAATTTTACTGAGCCTTAAGCTATTTCTTAATCCACTGAGAAATAGCAAAACCCTTACCTATAGTAGTGGCTTGCGTGGCTACACGCCACGGCCTATAACTTTTTCTCACGGCCGAATACAAGGCTACTACACGCATTTCTAAATGTATCAATATCGGAATGATGCTAAGCATGGCGGGACACGAAGCCGTGAACGTCAGCCGATCACCCACTATCGTGCACTACCTGGTCTAACCTAAATAGGAAGTAACTAAAAGAAACAGTAGCCGTCCAAAGATAAATAGAGATAATCATTTGCAGGAGAAAGAAGTCTAGCTAGATAACCCCACATTTACCTGGGCACTTGTTTCCTGTCGAATGCGCTCAAACAAACGGCGGATTCTCTTCTAGAAGCGTGTTGCCAGATGATTCAGCGCTGAGGAAAAACAATTCTGTGTCAATGTTCTGGGAACAGTACAGTTATAAAAAAAATACACGAAGCATCAAATTTTATTTATTATTTTAAACACAAGCCAAGTGAACCAGCTGTGGCACATGGATTTTCTGCCGAGGACGCAAAGAAATCTGCAGGAAGACCGATCAAGTTCCTCGCCAGGCACTTTAGGCGCGGCATATTTGTCTTCGTTGCGGCCATCTTCATTATCATCGCGATATCATCGTGACTGACTGCACCGCCGTACCGCCGCCTCTCTGTCCGTGTAGACTGTGTGACTCTACATCGATATCGCCGCGCGACACCATTCGACTAACGTTTCGATCGAGCTCGCCTCCACGACTTCGTCCACATCGGCTATGATCGTGCTGACCACGACTGTACCGACTACATCCACCTCGATCATCATTATACCTATTTTATCCATAAAGCTAAGTGTTTCTTTACTAAGAGTTAATTTTTATTTTATTTTTGGTATACCAAATACTCTGGGGCTGCGCCTCACAAGCTGGCATCATATCGTCGACTCCGCATGGTCATCATCTTACATGCCACAGCCCGAGTAGCTGACTTGTCTAACCGTCGAATTCTTGAAAACTCCAACCTAATTGCAGGCTTACAGTTCAACTGACAGGTTGATAAGGCACAGAGGCTATGGGTGTCAGTGTAACAAAAAGACCTAGCGAACAGTGACAACGCGTCGAATCCAATCACAACCAACAGCAGTATAAGCTGCAAAGGCAATACTTTTTAAGTGACAAATGCTTCACAACTCTATTTTTTTGCAGTTTACAAGATAGGTGTTGCACCTCCAACGCCTCAATTACACGTTCGCTGAGTCGACTCCGGTCCGCCGCATCGACTACACTTCCACCACATCGTCTCCGATCCGCTGTGTCGACTCCATACGCCATGTCGATTCTAGTCCGCCGCGTCGACTACACGTCCGTAGCGTCGACTCCGGATGGCAAGAACCCGGCGACTTGCCGCTTTGACTACATGTTCGCTCGTGTCGATTCGGGTGCATCCACGTCAACTCCTTCCGCGTCGACTATGCTGCACCTTCATATGTGTCGACTCCCCACGCCTTTGCCTGCATCGACTCCGCCATGCCTTTGCCTGCATCGACTCCGCCACACCTTCACCTGAATCGGCTTTGCCACGCCTCTGTCGCGACCCTATTCGCGAGCTACTATGTCGTGCCTTCGTCCACGACAGCTACACCAAGCCACTTTATCAGGTCCTCCAACGGAGTTGACAGTAATTCTTCACGCTTGCAGGCGCAAGGCCCAAGTCGAGTACCTCCTTGGATGACTACATCGCTTAATACCAAGACAAAATGAACCTATGCCCAGCTACAAGCAGCCGAACATAGCCTCGGGGGATACTCCCATCAAGAGCGCCAGTCGTGCACCCGATGAGTCTTTGGCTCCATGAGTCTACTCCCACCAGGAGCGCCGGTCGTGCACCCGATGAGTCCTCGTATCCACGAGTCTTCAACTCTACAAGTCTTTGGCTCCACAATCTTTGACTCCATGAGTCTTTGACTACATACATCTATGATTCCCCAGATCGCATCCGCTGCGAGAACATATCTGGATGCCGCGTTTTCAACATGACGATAAGACCGTAGATCACATCTACTGGTCTGGCACCACATCAGCTACGCTCTACCAGTAAATTTCCGCACCTATGGTGTGATGAAAATCCCAACAGACGTGTTGGGTACCCACACATTAACTGGAGTTCAGCTCGTTAAGACCTCTGTGGCACGAGTCGAGCTACGCTAACATATTTCTAGTCTTGAGTATGGGGACTCGAGTTTAAGTAGGTTACAGTCGTTTTTCCCAAGCACAGTTAATCGGCCTCGATCAGTCGGTAGCACCAGGCAATCTGAACCGTATCCCCATGAACATCTCAATTCTACAGATTTAGGGTATGCTCAATAAGTTACATGGGTATGCCTGCCAGGGCTCATGGCATTGGTACCCTTGGTTCATATTTCGGTTAAGGACCACAAAGAATATGGCCCAAGATAGGAGCCAAAGAACTATGCAAGTCGAATAAGGAAAGCATTATGTAACCACCATAGGCGACGAGTTTGTACCGAACCCGACCAAGACCTCGAAACCTATCCACCTATAAAAGGGCCAGGAGGGGCCGGCCAAAGACACATCAAGATTTAGCTTGTAACCCTAGCTTTGTCTCAATAATATCACAAGTTTTGCCTTGTTTGCTTGACTTTTACCTTCGAGTTCATCTGAAGCAATTTTCCCCCGATCCATAGTCCTTCATCTAGGACATTGCCGAGACCAACTCTCATCAATGAGCATTTACTTTAAAATACTTACAATCGACTACCGCTTTATTATACAGCACTCGACTACTTCAGTATCTACTCGAGTCTAGAACTCCACTAGATACTCGGGGGCTATTGTGGGCATAACCCTTAGGGTACCTGCTATTGGTGTACACGGTGCGTCCCAACAAGGAACCCACGTACAAGACACTACAAGCATGAAGCCCATCACAACGACTCGACAAGCTAGACCCACGGTGCGTCCCAACAAGGAACCCACGTACAAGACACTACAAGAAAGAAGACTCTAGAATAACACTTGTAACTGATGGCGCGGTGATGAGGGTGTGAAAGCTTCTTCTTCAATACACGGCAACGGCGACAGAAAACTTCTGGAACCAAGTTGACGTGGAAATATGTAGTAAATGACCGGCCAGTTGGAAACCCCAAGAGAAGGTTTGATGAATATAGCAGCAAGTTTTCCCTCAGTTATGAAACCAAGGTTATCAATCCAGTAGGAGGATGAATACGACTGAAGGTGATGCCCGCTAGCTTCGCGATAGCTCCAGACAATTTATAGGGCGCCTCGTCCGAGCTTTGCTTTGCGAACGGCAACGTGGAACCTGCACACAACACAACCAAATACTTTGTTCCCAACTTACGATTGATGACCCATAAGTATAGGGGATCGCAACAGTCTTCGAGGGAAGTAAAACCCAAATTTATTGATTCGACACAAGGGGAGCCAAATAATATATGTAAGCCTTAACAGATGAGTTGTCAATTCAGCTGCACCTGGAAACAGTCTTGCTCGCAGTAGTTTATCAGTAGCAACAGTTTTATAGTGGTGATAGTAGTGAAACAGTAACAGCAGTAGTAAAATAATAGCGGTAATAGTAGCAATAGTAAACAGTAGGAACAAATACTGTAGGTATAGGGATAGATGTACGGGCGTTGCATGGATAAGATAATTCATGAAATCAATGAGACATGGGCATTGCAGATAAATAGTGATAAAGCATCCTAGTACAAACAATCATAGGCATGTGTTCCGTAAATAGTCGTACGTGCTCACAAGGAGAAACTTGTACGACATCTTTTGTCCTACCAGCCTGTTGCAGCAGGGCCTCAAGGGAAACTACTGGTAATTAAGGTACTCCTTTTAATAAAGTACCGGAGCAAAGCATTAACACTCGGTGAACATATGTGATCCTCACATCATAGCCATCCCCTCCGGTTATCCCAATTTCTGTCACTTTGGGGCCTCGGGTTCCGGACAACAATATGTGTACACAACTTGTAGGTAAGACCATAAACAACAAGTATCATCATAGAAATAATAACATGTTCAGATCTGAAATCATGGCACTCGGGCCCAAAGTGACAAGCATTAAGCATAACAAGTTGCAACAAAGTCATAAGCACTAATAGAAGATACTAGGCACTATGCCCTAACAATCTCATATCAAATTACATGAACAATCTCATCCAATCCCTTCCATCCTGTCACCTACAGCGGGGGAATTACTCACACATGGATGGGGAGTCATGGATGGTCGATGGAGGGACGTCGGTGATGATGGTGATGAAGATCTCCTCCAAATCCCCGTCCCGGCAGGGTGCCAGAACGGAGTTTCTGGTTCAGAATTGCGGTTTCTGATGGCAGTGGCGCAACGGAAGTCTATCTGGGAAAAACGCCGTCTCCCCGATATTTTCAGGTCAAGGGGTATATGTAGGCGAAAGGAGGGGTCGAGGAGACGGCCGAGCCATCCTCACACCAGGTGGGTGCGACCAGGGCTGGGCCACGCCCCCTGTGTGTGTGTGGAGGCCTCGTACATCCACTCCATCTCGTCTTCTGGCTCCGTGGGTCTTCTGGTGAAATAGGATTTTTGATGATTTTTCCTGAATTTTTATTGAAAGTTGGATTTCTGCACAAAAATGAGACATCAGAGCAATTCTGCTGAAAACAGCGTTAGTCCATGTTAGTTGTATTCAAAACACACAAATTAGAGGAGAAACAATAGCAAAAGTGTTCGGGAAAGTAGATACATTTTGGACGTATCAACTCCCCCAAGCTTAGCTATTTGCTTGTCCTCAAGCACTTCAGTTAACAATTGAAAGCGATAAAAGAAACTTTCACGAACACATTTGCTTCATATGATGTATATTTACTAACTTTCTGATCAAATACTCAGGCAATTCATAATAAGAAATATGCAACTAACATCACCTCATAGTCAACATACTAATAACAAGTAACATGAACATAAGAAGCTACAAGATTGTAATATACATAAATGATATGGAAGAGTGGTATCCAGTTTGCCTTTATTTGTGGAGCAAAACATAAATGCTGAGGCACCTCTGAAGTCCAAAGGAAGACTAGAAGTAAAAAATATCAAAGATACAAGCATCAAAGTTATACCACAATTAACCGTGTTCTGGGACAAGCATGTTACACTAAGAATAACAGCTATACTCTCAAGAAGTGCTTTAAAGTTAGAAGATGATGACTCAACATAAAAGTAAAAGAAAGGCCATTCGCAGAGGGAAGCAGTGATTTAACATGTGCTAGAGCTTTTCATTTGTAAAACAGAGATAGAAATTTATTTTGAGAGGTGGTTGTTTCATGTCAACGACTGGCAATGGGGACTTGCTATCTTCCATAATAAACAAGTGAGAGTGGTTCCGAGTTCTTTGAAATTTTGGCACATTGGTGCTCTTTTATAAAGCTTTGGCACTCCTCCCCACCTTTTTTCCTTTCTCAAACTATGGCTAACCGATTCCATCGGATGCCCACCAGCTTTCACATACCTTGGAGGAGTGCTCTTTTTTTTCTTTTTCTTTTTAGAATTGGATTATAATGGTCTGACCAGCTCTCATGCAAAATTAATGATGAGCAGATGAAGCTGCCTAGTCGAGGGGTACTTAATTTAATATGGAAGATAGCAATTCCAACCACTACGTCCCCATGAGCTAAAAACAGTGGCACAAAATGAGAAGTAGTTGAAAGTTTTGAAAGGTAGCATATGAAAATTTACTTGGAATGGCTTGTAAATACCATGCATAGGAATTTATAGTGGACTCTTTGGTAGATTTGGTTTTTGGTAATTGGATGCACGAGTAGAGCTCATACTCAGTACAAGTGAAAGCTAGCAAGAGACTGGTAAACAAATTACAGTTGGGCAATTGATAGAATAAAGACAACGTGCATATGTCGAGAGAATCACTATGAGATTTACTCTGGGCATTACAACAAGATACATAGACCGCCATCCGACTACATCTATGACTAATAATCCACTTGTGGCGAATCAGTCCGAGAACTCCACAAGTATTAAGTTGCGAACAATAGATAATTGCATTAAGCAAAGTGTGTAATGTAAACAAAGCACATGCCCTTGAGCATATGAATGTTGTTTTCCCCCTAGTAGCAACAATACATCTATAACCTTAGAGGTTTCTGTCACTCCCCCAGATTAAATAGAGACATGAACCCACTATCGAGCATAAATACCCCCTCTTGGAGTCACTAGCAACTACTCGCCAAGATAGCTACTAACAACGGAGAGCATGCAAGATCATAAACAATATAGAGATAACATAAGATAATATTCAGCACATCAACTCAATCATAACACCAATATTCATCGGATCCCAACAAACACAACATGTAGAATTATATAACGGTAATCTCGATCATGTAAGGCAGCTCACGAGATCTAAACATGAAGCACATGGTGGAGAAGACAACCAACTAGCTACTTCTATGGACCCATAGTCCAAGGTAGACTACTCACTCATCGCGCCGGAGGCAAGCATGGCGATGAAGAAGACCTCCGGTGGTGATTCCCCTCTCCGACAGGGTGCCGGGAAGAGCTTTTGGACCCTCCCGATCTTCGGGTCGACGGCGGCGGCGGATCGCGATGTGTTCTAGAAAAGTGATCGGGCATTTAGGTTTTTCCCGTCGAGGCGTCTTTATAGGCGAAGGGGCGGCATCAGAGGTGGGCCAGGGTGGCCTCACCACCAGGGGGCACCAGCCAGCCCTAGGCCGTGCCGCCCTATGGTGTGGGCGCCCTGTGGCCCCTCTCTGTCTCCTCTTCGATCTTCTGGAAGCTCCGTGAAATATCTGGACATCTGGCTTTGGTTTCGTCCAATTCCGAGAATATTTCCTGTGTAACTTTTCTGAAACACAAAAACAGCAGAAAACAGGGAACTGGCACTGTGGCATCTCGTTAATAGGTTAGTTCCAGAAAATGCATAAAAATGCCACAAAGTGTAACGAAACACTAAACAAATGGTTTTAAAATAAGCATGGAGCATCAAAAATTATGGATATGTTGGAGATGTATTAGCATCCCCAAGCTTAACTCCTGCTCGTCCTCGAGTAGGTAAATGATAACAAAAGAAATAATTTTTGAGGTGACATGCACCTACACAATCTTGATCATGTATGTAAGCATTGTGCGCTGGGATCAAAAGAACTTAAAATATGGGCATGAAAGATATAATCTTGATAGAAGAAACTTAGCAACCATGTTATAACATGAAAATGAACACAAATAAAAGATCATGAAAATGAAACAATGGAAGTCAAACGTGTGTTCAAATCATAAGGAAAAACATACAAATGGTTTTCAGCTTGTCCTTCATGAGGAGCAAAACATAAATGCATAGGACACCTTCAAGTTTAAGAGAGCGACTAGATACAAGTAATTTGAGAACAAGTGAGACCAACAATATGAATCAATCAATGAAAACTTTGGGATAATGCACATTATACTCAGAATGACAACTATGCTCTCTTAATGGTGCATAAAGATAGAAGGTGGTGACTCAACATAAAAGTAAAAGAAAGGCCCTTCATGGAGGGAAGCAGTGATTAAACATGTGCTAGAGCTTTTCATTTGTAAAACAAAGATAAAAATTGGGTTTCAATGGGGTCTTACTATCTTCCATAATAAACAAGTGAGAGTGGTTCCGAGTTCTTTGAAAATTTGGCACATTGGTGCTCTTTTATAAAGCTTTGGCACTCCACCCCACCTTTTTTCCTTTCTCAAACCATGGCTAACTGATTCCATCGGGTGCTCACAAACATTCACATACCATGGAGGAGTGCCCTTTTTCTTCTTCTTAGAATTAGATTGCAATGGTCTGACCAGCTCTCATGCAAAATTAATGACGAGCAGATGAAGCTGCCTAGTCGAGGGGTACTTAATTTAATATGGAAGATAGCAATTCCGACCACTACGTCCCCATGAGCTAAAAACAGTGGCACAAAATGAGAAGTAGTTGAAAGTTTTGAAAGGTAGCACATGAAAATTTACTTTGGAATGGCTTACAAATACCATGCATAGGAATTTATAGTGGACACAATGGCAAATTTGGTTTTTAGGAGTTGGATGCACGAGTAGAGCTCATACTCAGTATAAAATGAGGGCTAGCAAAAGAGTGGGAGCGACCAACTAAGAGAGCAATAATGGCCATAATCATGCATAGCGACAAAGCGACATTAAAAGAAGCATAAGATGGCATCAAAAGTCAAAAACTAAATTATCATCGAGGCAATGGCGACTTTGTATGAGTCTAACATGTGTGAGCATGCGCCAAGTCAACCCAAATAAAGCATCAAAGGATAAAACCAAAATAATGCTTCCAAATAATTAAAACAACGCATGATTTTTTCAAAGGCTCATTAAGCAATCTCAGTCATTTGAGACAAGTCATGCTACAGCAAAACCACTAAGCATACTATCAAAAAGACATCAAGCATGACATGTAAAAGCCTCGGCCGCAGTCTACACAAGCTCCTTCTTGTACCACTTTTTTGCATAAAGCTTTTTCTCTTTTCCAACACCATTCAAACTTTTTATAACCAACTCTTTTGATGAAAACCAATATGGATGAGAGGTCAAAATACACCTTGATGCAAAGATATAACAAGATCTGAACACAAATCAAGGCAAAAATCGAAAGCTAAACGCAGTTCTAGAAAAAGAGAACACTCGTTGAAATTATAAGAATAAAAAACGGAGTGTTCTTGGCAAATGAAAAGGAAGGCAACTTCTCCAAAAGGAATTTGTTGGGGTCCAACCATTTATTGAAGCAAACAAAACTAAACAAAACTGAAAACTAAAACAACAGACGCTCCAAGAAAAACGCATAATGCATGAAGCAATAAAAATAGTGTGTTGAAAGGTGACCTAATTTTTGCCGATGAAGAAGGGGTGCCTCGGGGGCATCCCCAAGCTTTGACGCTTGTACTTCTTGGATATTTCTTGGGGTTACATGGGCATCCCCAAGCTTGAGCTTTTGTCCATTCTTCAACTCATCTCATCATTCTCCAATCCCTACACTTGAAAACTTCCTTCGTACAAAACTAAACACAAATCTATTAGCAACATTAGTGTAAGCATAACATTGAATCAACCCTTTTTGCTTCAGGTTTCAACTCAAAACCACCACATATAGAGCATATATTACTGTAGCAACTTTCCCAAAAGTTCCGTGATCAAAAGAACTCAAAAAGAAAGCGATAAAGCGGCAAACACAAATATTGGCAGAAATCTGTCAAAACAGAACAGCTGACAAAGGTCGAATTTTTAGAGGGTTTTCTGTTGTTGAAATCAAAAAGTGTTCAACTAATGAAAGTTTGGATATAACCTGGGGCATATGCACAAGAAATCGCAGGTCCAAAAGATATACAGAGAATTTTCACGAATTTTTGCGGTGCAGCACCGAAAACTGTTTCAGGACAGCAACATCCCCAAATCTTACCTCACTCAAATTAGAGGCTTCTCTTGGCACAACAATGAAATAAAAAGGATAAGGAGCGCTTATTACAGTAGTAATAACTAAAGCTTCAAAAAATTAGTAATAACTTCCAAGACTCAAAAAAAAGAAAAAGAACTGAATGTAAAAACATTGGGTTATCTCCCAAGAGTGCTTTTCTTTAACGCCTTTGAGCTAGGCGCAGAAAATGCGAATCAAGTAACATCAAGAGAGGCATTAAGATCCATTGAAGAGGTCTTCTCAATAAGGCATTGTATTTCATCCATATAAGTTTTTGAAGACCCTTTGTGATCACGCTTTGGTTCACTCAAATCACTAAAAAGATTTTTGGGACAGATCCAATCAAAATTATTTTCAAAAGCTTCATACAATCCCAAGAGCTTGCTAGGTATAGGTATTTTGGTTTCCTCATTGTTTGTACTAACAACCTTTATAGGTGAACCAAGCTTATTAAAACGCTTAAGAACTTTTCTAGCTTCAATGGCAACATCTCTAAATTCTATGCGCAGAGCTTCGAGGATAAAAGCTTTCTTTTTGGGATCCTCAATATCATGAAGCTTAAGAAACATGTATTGCATAAAAGGATTAAGGCTAGCAAACTTAGCTTCTAACATGTGAATCAAATAAGCAGAAGCAACTTCATAACTAGGAGCAAGCTCAGCCAAAGACTTTTTCTCAACATCTTTATGCATACTAATATGATTAAAGAACTCCTCAATGTTACTTTTCCCAATAATTGAACCACTACCTACTGAGAGATCCTCCAAAACGTACTTAGGAAACAACATAATAAACTAAAGTAAAGAAATAACAACTATAAAGGATACTAATTTTTTTGTGTTTTTGATAAAACGATGCAAGTAAAAATAAAGTAAAGCAAAACTTAAAACAAAGTAAAGGATGCGCGTGCGAAACTCCCCTTGCAGAAGTCTTCTTTTCCTTCCCGGCAACAGCGCCAGAAAAATTGTTGATGGCGCGGTGATGATGGTGTGAAAGCTTCTTCTTCAATACACGGCAACGGCGACAGAAAACTTCTGGAACCAAATTGACGTGGGAATATGTAGTAAATGATCGGCCAGTTAGAAAACCCCAAGAGAAGGTTTTGATGAATATAGAAGCAAGTTTTCCCTCAGTTATGAAATCAAGGTTATCGATCCAGTAGGAGGATGAATATGACTGAAGGTGATGCCCACTAGCTGCATGATGCTCTAACAAGGGCGCCGTTAACGATAACTTGTTAGCGCATCTTCAACTAATAGCAACGTGGAACCTGCACACAACACAACCAAATACTTTGTTCCCAACTTACGATGAGGTTGTCAATCTCACCGGTTTGCTTGAAACAAAGGGTATGAGCGTATCGAGTGGAAAGTGATGATAGTATGCGAGTAAAGTAAACAGGTGATAGCAATATAAAGGAAATAGGACCGGGGTCCATAGTTCACTAGCGGTGTCTCTCCATAAGATAAAATAACACATGCTGGGTAAATAAATTACAGTTGGGCAATTGATAGAATAAAGACAACGTGCATATGTCGAGAGGATCACTATGAGATTTACTCTGGGCATTACAACAAGATACATAGACCGCCATCCAACTGCATCTATGACTAATAATCCACTTGTGGCGAATCAATCCGAGAACTCCACAAGTATTAAGTTGCGAACAACAAATAATTGCATTAAGCAAAGTGTGTAATGTAAACAAAGCATATGCCCTTGAGCATATGAATGTTCTTTTCCCCCTAGTAGCAACAGCACATCTACAACCTTAGAGGTTTCTGTCACTCCCCCGGATTAAATAGAGGCATGAACCCACTATCGAGCATAAATACCCCCTCTTGGAGTCACTAGCAACTACTCGGCCAAGATAGCTACTAATAACGGAGAGCATGCAAGATCATAAACAACATAGAGATAACATAATATAATATTCAGCACATCAACTCAATCATGACACCAATATTCATCGGATCCCAACAAACACAACATGTAGAATTACATAACAGTAATCTCGATCATGTAAGGCAGCTCACGAGATCTAAACATGAAGCACATGGTGGAGAAGACAACCAACTAGCTACTGCTATGGACCCATAGTCCAAGGTAGACTACTCACTCATCGCGCCGGAGGCAAGCATGGCGATGAAGAAGACCTCCGGTGGCGATTCCCCTCTCCTGCAGGGTGCTGGGAAGAGCTTCTGGACCCTCCTGATCTTCGGGTCGACGGCGGCGGCGGATCGCGATGTGTTCTAGAAAAGTGATCGGGCATTTAGGTTTTTCCCGTCGGGGAGTCTTTATAGGCGAAGGGGCGGCGTTAGAGGTGGGCTAGGGTGGCCTCACCACCAGGGGCGCGGCGAGCCCTAGGCCGCGCCGCCCTGTGGTGTGGGCGCCCTGTGGCCCCTCTCTGTCTCCTCTTTGGTCTTCTGGAAGCTCCGTGAAATATCGGGACGTTTGGCTTTGGTTTCGTCTAATTCTAAGAATATTTCCTGTGTAACTTTTCTGAAACACAAAAATAGCAGAAAACAGGGAACTAGCATTGTGGCATCTCGTTAATAGGTTAGTTCCAGAAAATGCATAAAAATGCCACGAAGTGTAACGAAACACTAAACAAATGGTGTAAAAATAAGCATGGAGCATCAAAAATTATGGATACGTTGGAGACGTATCAGGTGGCGGCGGCGGAAGCAAGGAGCTGGTAAACAGTACAATTCCCCATTCTTCCCTTATATACCTTCACAGTGAAGGAACGTGGGTTGAGACGTGGCGTAAGGAGAGGAAACGGCAGCCCACTAACGAGCGGGGAAAATATAAAATTACCACGCTACCCACGAAACGGTCAGTGCTCAGTCAAATTGACGTATAATGAGATTTGGCTACTTACGTCATGAAGTAGTTACAAGGCCAACGATAACACGGCAGATGTATATACTCGATGAATATTGGATATGATGGTTTGCGAGTAAAAGATGAAAGGGAATACGACAAAAGTCAGTAAAGGGGTTAGTCTTGGAGTCTATACCCAAAAATATTCGACTCTAGACTCGGGGGCTACTACCATCGGGAGCGCTGAGTGCGCACCCGATGATATTATCATTAAAAAATTCTAAAATGTTACAGGTGGGTACAATATACTTGAGCCTATACTCGAAAAAAGAATTTTTTGACTATAGCCTCGGGGGCTACTTCCATTGGGAGCGCTGGGCGCGCACCCAAAAATGTTTATTCATGAGTACTGGAGCAAGGAAGGCGAAGAAAGAATTAGGGATTTCTATTTTCGTGCCCTCGGGTCCTTAGTTGTACTCAGTTTTCCCCAGCTCGTTAGTTTTTCCTCAGTTTTCCCCAAGCCCTTGTCTGAAACCCTCAGAAGAAGCTCGGATGGAAGGATTCCCGTTTAGTTGACCGTTCCGTGCTGACGTGTGGGGCCGCATCGTGTGGGGCCGTGTCGCGTGGGGCTGGTAGAAAGGGACCGTGTGGGACAGGACGAGACCGCGTTTGGTTGTACGTGAGAGCTCGGTTCTATCTCTCTCGGGACAAATTGGCATTTTTCAGAGTGCCTTTTTTCCCTCTCTCTCTGTAACAACTCTCTCTCTTTTCACCAAATTAGTATCAAATCTAGAGAAGCTTCTATTTCTGTCTTTTTTCAATGATTGTTGCCTTTTGGCCCTTGTTTTTTGCCCAGTATGGTAACAAATCTAGTAGCAAATCTAGAAGCTAGTATAGGATAAATTCACAGCAGCATAATAAATCTAGAAAACTAAGTATAATACATAAACTGCATACAGGAGCCAAAAGCAGCCAATAACGATATTAATGTTCACGACAAACTAAGCTGAAAATAATACAAGATGAAATGTATGCCCAACATGAAGATTAGGATACCCCAGGATAAATGAATCTGTTCTTCATTCATCATATATATCTTCGTCGCTCCATTTTCTGGTCTGAAAGAAATATTCATTGAAATCCTTCCGTCTGCAGTGTGCAGCCAATACATCCTCCAAACGGTATGGCCTCTGTTCATTTTTCAGACCGTACTTTCCTAATCTATCCACATGTAGTGGCCACTCATCCCAGATGTTCATATCATCAAAGTACTCTATGATATAACCCAAATCCGCGTAGTAGATGCAGCCAGGTCAAAGTGTCGGGTGCACTCTAGTATCGACGGAGATACACCGGACATGATGGATGAAGAAGGCAGACTGCCAATGTTACTGACGGCATGGAGAGAGCGGCTCTCAGTGTACACATGGTACACCAATGTTTGGCCTTCCTCCAAACGACCGCCCAACAAAACAAGCAGCAGATCACCATCCGACTTCACAAGGTAGAACTTGTCATTTCCAAGTTCTGGAAATGAAAATAGTGTCTCCATGTTGACAGTGCTCGCGCCCTGCTCCAACTGGATATTGTTGGTGCACACTAATGTTCCGAACTCCAAATTGTTCACAGCTAGTGTATAGAATTCACCATTGAACGTGGTAATGCAATGCATAGAATGGTGCTCGATCGAAAATCTTCCTTCTCCCCAATCTTCATCTATACCCTTAGTTGGAGTGCTCTCATCGACCCAAGCAATTTCCGCCGGGTAATATGTGGAAACTAAGAGCATAGTTGGGGACTTCATTACAGCGATTGACTCCAGAATAACAGATGGCATCTGTGCCTCAAACATAGTGTTCGATGTCTTTGTGAGTGGGTTCAGAAGCCATATCTTGTGCGGCTGGTTCTTCTGGGCAAGCACAATGACGCCACGGCAAAAGCCGACGAAGTAGTATCTAAAATATATTGATGAAGATAACATTCAGCACTAAGATGTTTACGATTGAAAATAAAAATAGATTAACTCTATAGATATGGAGGAATTTGAACCTTGCATGAACTTCCGTTAGATCGATGGTGACGTAGCGGGATATGCAGAGGTGGAGGAAGGAGAACTCAGCGGCGCGTGGAAGGACGTGTTCTACCATGATCCATTCATGCAGGTGCACGTCGGGCTCAGGTAAATCTGAGCGCCAATTTGTACAAACTTGCCTCAAAGCAGAGTAGGTGTCCATGTACTCCTCATTCGCCAGTAAGCAGGCGCCGATCTTGTGAAGTGGTCTGTCAGCCCAGAGAGAGGCCCAGTTCACAGAGGCGCCGCGCTTGGATGCGCCGCCCTCGGATGCGATGGGCTCGGCGGCGACGGCCTCGGATGCGATGGGCTCGGCGGCGACGGGCTCGGATGCGACGAGCTCGAAGGTGATGGGCTCGGAGGTGACGGGCTCGGGGGCGACGGCCGCCGGCGCATTCTTCTTCTCCATCGCCGGTAGGGGAGCGCGCGTAGAGCGGTTGGGGTTTTTTCAAGAAGGTGATGGGACGTGAGAGGCATGGTTGCGTGCGTGAGTGAGAATGAGACACTGTGCAGAGGGAGGGAGAGAGGGGCTCTGTACTGGCAAAGTGACGTTTTGTCTCAGCAGTTTCTCAAAAAAACTAGACGATTGGTCTCAACACGCGTCCATGGTACTGCACGTCTGCACCGTTACGTGTACTCCGCTCTACCCTCGAGTCTTACACTAAAAAAATATCTGTACTCAGTTTTCCCCTCGAGTACTAATACTGGCTAGTGCAATATACTCCGTTTTACCCTCAAGTGGCTGGTCAACAGAGAGTCAACAAATGGGATTAAGCTATCTAATTGAGTCAATTCATGCGCAAAAAAATTCAAAAAACTAAAATCATAGTGCCTCCTACTCATGGAGTCTTGTTACACGACCTGCCAAGTAGACAATCATATATAAATCAAGTTTTAACACAAATGGCCACTTCCCAAATCACTAGTAGCTATGAAGGTTCATGGCTTTCCACTCAAACACCTTCTCAAAATATCTATACCCAAAACATAGTTTGTCTGAATGAGGCCATAATTTTTACACTCATGTATATTTGAATTGCTAATACTTTGAGGTAGGCCAACCTGGGTTTCATTGTACAAAATATGTGTTTTTCTTTTTCTAAATCTCTTATTTGAATTCCTTAGCCTGTTTACTATTTACTTGCCCTTGTATCCTTGATACTACTCAGTTTTACCCTCTCCCTTCTCACAGAAGCCCAAACTTGGCCTGATTGGTCGAGCTGTTGTCACACGGATCGTGCCCACCTACCGTCGATCCTATGATCTAACGGGCAGGATCATGTCACCCTCTCTCTATCTGTCGGTGGCAAACTACTACCCCTCTATGTATGCTAAATAACGAGTTTGCCACCGGATTCAACAAGTTTGGTAATCATGAATTTCTTGTAGGCATTACTTTTCACGGTAAAATGATAAACTATCACGAATTTTCATTTGTTTTAGGCATTACTTTTCACGGTAAAATAATAAACTATCACGAATTTCTATTTCTTTTAGGCATTACTTTTCACAGTAAAATGATAAACTATCACGAATTTCCATTTCTTATAGGCATTACTTTTCACGGTAAAATGATAAACTATCATGAATTTCCATTTCTTGTAGGCATTACTTTTCATGGTAAAATCATAAACTGTCACGAATTTCCATTTCTTTTAGGCATTACTTTTCACAGTAAAATGATAAACTATCACGAATTTCCATTTCTTGTAGGCATTACTTTTCACGGTAAAATGATAAACTATCACGAATTTCCATTTCTTATAGCCATTACTTTTTTGTTGAGATATAAACCACCCCCACAACGGTCATCTCCTCCTTAATTTATTGTGTAAACCCCACAACGGTCATCTCTACCTTAATTATGGTGTAAACCCCACAACGGTCATCTCTCCCTTATAAACCCCTGATACGTCACCAACGTATCTATAATTTTTTATGCTCCATGCTTGTTTTTACACCATTTGCCTAATGTTTCGTTACACTTCGTGGCACTTTTATGTATTTTCCGGAACTAACCTATTAACAAGTTGCCACAGTGCCAGTTCCCTGTTTTCTGCTGTTTTTGCGTTTCAGAAGTGATACACAGGAAATATTCTCGGAATTGGACGAAACAAGTTCCTGAAGTCTTATTTTACCCAGAAGCTTCCAGAGATCTGAAGAGGAGTAGGAGGGGGGCCACCCAGGCCCCACACACAGGACTGGCGCGGCCAGGGCCTGGGCCGTGCCACCCTGGCGTGAGGGCACCTGGTCCCTCCTCTGACATCGCCCCTTCGCCTATAAAGACCCCCCGACGGAAAAAACCTAAGTACCAGATCAATTTTCCAGAAACACATCGCGATCCGCCGCCGTCGTCGACCCGAGATCGGGAGGGTCCAGAATCTCTTCCCGGCACCCTGCCGGAGAGGGGAATCACCACTGGAGGTCTTCTTCATCGCCATGCTTGCCTCCGGAGCGATGAGTGAGTAGTCTACCTTGGACTGTGGGTCCATAGCAGTAGCTAGATGGTTGTCTTCTCCAACATGTGCTTCATGTTTAGATCTCATGAGCTGCCCTACATGATTGAGATCACCGTTATGTAATTCTGCATGTTTGGTTTGTTGGGATCCGATGAATATTGGTGTATATGATTGAGTTGCTATACTGAATATTATCTTATGTTATCTCTATGTTGTTTACGATCTTGCATGCTCTCCGTTGTTAGTAGCTATCTTGGCCGAGTAGTTGCTAGTGACTCCAAGAGGGGGTATTTATGCTCGATAGTGGGTTCATGCCTCTATTTAACCTGGGGGAGTGACAGAAACCTCTAAGGTTGTAGATGTGCTATTGCTACTAGGGAGAAAACAACATTCATATGCTCAAGGGCATATGCTTTGTTTACATTACACACTTTGCTTAATGCAATTATCTGTTGTTCGCAACTTAATACTTGTGGAGTTCTCGGATTGATTCGCCACAAGTGGATTATTAGTCATAGATGCAGTTGGATGGCGGTCTATGTATCTTGTTGTAATGCCCAGAGTAAATCTCATAGTGATCTTCTTGACATATCACGTTTATCTTTATTCTATCAATTGCCCAACTGTAATTTGTTTACCCAGCATGTGTTATTTATCTTATGGAGAGACACCACTAGTGAACTGTGGACCCCGGTCCTATTTCCATCATATTGCTATCACCTGTTTACTTTACTCGCACTATTTACTTTACTCGCATACTTTTACTGTTTTCCACTCGATACACTCATAACCTTTGTTTCAAGCAAACCGGTGAGATTGACAACCTCATCGCAAGTTGGGAGCAAAGTACTTGGTTGTGTGTGTGCAGGTTCTGCATTGCAGCTAGCAAGCAAAGCTTAGACGAGGCGCCATATATAAATTGTCCGAAGTTATCGCAAACTAGCAAGCATCACCTTCAGTCATTTGTCTCTCCTCTCCAAGATCGACATACCTTGGTTTCTTAACTGAGGGAAAATCTTGCTGTTGTATTCATCACACCTTCCTCTTGGGGTTCTCAACGGGCTGGACATTCAACTAGGCACCAACTCTTTTCTGGCGCCATCATCCCAGCAATCAAGCTCTTTTCTGGCACCGTTGCCGGGGAGGAAGTAGAAGACTTCTGCGAGGGGAGTTTTTCGCACACACATCCTTTACTTTGTTATTATTTTGCTTTACTTTATTTATTTTACCTGCATTGTTTTATATCAAAAACCCAAAAAAATTAGAATCCTTGGTAGTTGTTATTTCTTTAATTTTAGTTTATCATGTTGATCCCTAAGTACGTTCTGGAGGACCTCTCAGTAGGTAGTGGTTCGATTATTGGCAAAAGTAACATTGAAGAGTTCTTTAATCATATTAGTA
Organism: Dactylis glomerata; assembly: GCA_007115705.1. Lineage (NCBI taxonomy): Eukaryota > Viridiplantae > Streptophyta > Magnoliopsida > Poales > Poaceae > Dactylis > Dactylis glomerata. The sequence goes on along the minus strand of QXEO01000286.1, from coordinate 1,384,401 downwards.
TGCATTAGGAAGTTGAGGAGAAATCTTTGGTTGAGCTAGCTCATAGTATTGAAGTTGCTTCTGCTTATTTAATTCACATGTTAGAAACTAGGTTTGCTAGTCTTAATCCTTTTACGCAATATATGTTCCTTAAGCTCCATGAAATTGAGGATCCCGAAAAGAAAGCTTTTATCTTGGAAGCTTTGCGCTTAGAATTTAAAGATGTCGTTATTGATGCTTGAAAAGTTCTTAAACATTTTAATAAACTCGGTTCACCTATAAAGGTTATTGGTACTAATAATGAAGGAGCCGAAATACCTATACCTTGCGAGCTCTTGGGATTGTGTGAAGCTTTCGAAAATAATTTTGAATGGATTTGTCCTGAAAATCTTTTTGATGAAAATAGTGAACCAAAGCGTGATCACAAAGGGTCTTCAAAAACTTATGTGGATTAAATACAATGCCTTATTGACAAGACCTCTGCAGTTGATCTTAATGCCTCTTCTAAAAATACTTGATTCGCAATTTTCTGCGCCTAGCTCAAAGGCGTTAAAGAAAAGCACTCTTGGGAGATAACCCAATGTTTTATTTTCAGTACTTTTTCTTTTATTTGAGTCTTGGAAGTCATTACTACTGTAATGACCGCTCCTTATCTTGTGTATTTCGTTTTTGTGCCAAGAGAAACCTCTAATTTGAGTGAGGTAAAGATTTGGGGATGTTGCTGTCCTGAAACTGTTTTCGGTGCTGCACCGTAAAAATTCGTATAAATTCTCTGTATATCTTTTGGACCTGCGATTTCTTGTGCATATGCCGCAGGTTATATCCAAACTTTCGTTAGTTGAACACTTTTTGATTTGAGCAACAGAAAACCCCTCAACAATTCGACCTTTGTCAGCTGTTCAGTTTTGACAGATTTCTGCCAATATTTGTGTTTGCCACTTTATCGCTTTCTTTTGAGTTCTTTTGATCATGGAACTTTTGGGGAGGTGCTACAGTAGTATTTGCTATATATGTGGTAGTTTTGAGTTGAAACCTGAAGCAAAAATAGGTTGATTATATGTTATGCTTGCACTAATGTTGCTAATAATAGAATTGTGTTTAGTTTTGTATGAAGGAAGTTTTCAAGTGTAGGGATTGGAAAATGATGAGATGAGTTGAAGAATGGACAAAAGCTCAAGCTTGGGGATGCCCATGCATCACCCCAAGAAATATCCAAGAAGTACAAGCGTTAAAGCTTGGGGATGCCCCCGAGGCACCCCTTCTTCATCGGCAAAAATCAGGTCACCTTTCAAAACACTATATTTTTATTGCTTCATGCACTATGTGTTTTTCTTGGAGCGTCAGTTGTTTTAGTTTTCTTAGTTGGTTTAGTTTGTTTGTTTGCTGCAATAAATGTTTGGACCCCAACAAATTTCTTTTGGAGGAGATGTACTCATTTTCATTTGCAAAGAACACTCCGTTTTTCACTCTTATCGTTCATCGAGTGTTCTTCTTTTTCTGCTACTGCTTTTGGTTTTCGTTTTCGCCTTGATTTGCGTTCAGACCTTGTCATATCTTTTCATCAAGGTGTATTTTTGCCTCTGATATTTATTGGTTTTCATCAAAAGAGGTGTCTATAAAAATTTCAAATGGTGTTGGAAAAGAGAAAAAGCTTTATGCAAAATAGTGGTACAAGAAGGAGCTTGTGTAGACTGCGGCTTAGGCTTTTTCATGTCATGCTTGATGTCTTTTTGATAGTATGCTTAGTGGTTTTGCTGTAGCATGACTTGTCTCAAATAACTGAGATTGCTTAATGAGCCTTTGAAAAAAATCATGCGTTGTTTTTATTGTATGGAAGCATTATTTTGGTTTTCTCCTTGATACTTTATTTGGGTTGACTTGGCGCATGCTCACACATGTTAGACTCTTATAAAGTCGCCAATAGCCTCTATGATCATTTAGTTTTTGACTTTTGATGCCATCTTATGCTTCTTTTAATGTCGCTTTGCATGATTATGGCCATTATTGCTCTCTTAGTTGGTCGCTCCCAGTCTTTTGCTAGCCCTCGCCTTGAACTGAGTATGAGCTCTACTCGTGCATCCAACTCCTAAAAGCCAAAGTTTTCCAAAGTGTCCACCATACATACCTACTAGCAATTTGCTATTCCAAGTAAATTTGACTTGTTTTTATTTTCTCTTCAAATTAAACTCTTACCAGTGTTATGCGAAATTCGGTCAGTAAAGCTCTCACGAACCGGAAGGCACACTTTACTTTTTCCTGTTCTTAAAAATTTGACATTGTGACCTCTTATGTTGAGTTGTTATGCTTGCAAGTTGTAATTTGGAGACTAGCCCAGCCATGCAGTCATGGGCAAGCTTTCAACACTGCACTTCTTATTTGAGTTGATATCGTGATCTTTTGTTTATGGATGCCCGTGGTGTGAAATGAATTGGGAATCTTGTGGGGATCATGAAGTTTGTATATGTGTTAGGGAAATGCCGGGACGCTAATCTAAGCCATGCATAATTCATGGTGGAAATTTGTAGCATACCCATGGTGAACATTCAATGACGCATCTCACAATAAAAAGCTAAACAAATGGCAAATAAAAGAGATGTCGAGGTGTTCATTGTCTGCTTGTCCTGTCATTTTGGTGTGGGCTTGTTCCATGTCATCGGGCACGGAGGTACCCCATTGGCGGTTCTCAATGATATGCATATACTTACAATGACAAGAGCCTTGCTTGGGACTCTAAGTAAAGTAGCTTGAGGTTTGGGTACTCGTATTCACGGGGCATGAGGTTTTCAACTTATGATTTGTCAAGCATATGCATCATAATTGTTCTCGCATTAACTTTAACCATTCAAGATGCTTATGATGGGGGCAATGAGAGCTCAAAGCCGGTAAGTACCATAATTTTTGAAGGTTATAAAACTTGCAATCACTGCTTCCCTCTGCGAAGGGCCTTTCTTCTACTTTTATGTTGAGTCACCACCTTCTATCTTTATGCACCATAAGAGAGCATAGTTGTTATTCTTAGTATAATGTGCATTGTCCCAAAGTTTTCATTGATTGATTCATATTGTTGGTTTCACTTGTTCTCAAATTATTTGTATCTAGTCGCCCTCTTAAACTTGAAGGTGTCATATGCATTTATGTTTTGCTCTCTTTGAAGGACAAGCTGAAAACCATTTGTATGTTTTTCCTTATGATTTGAACACACGTTTGACTTTCATTGTTTCATTTTCATGATCTTTTGTTTGTGTTCATTTGCATGTTTACAACATGGTTGCTAAGTTCTTATTGTCAAGATTATATCTTCATGCCCATGTTTTAAGTTCTTATGATCCCAGCTCACAAATGCTTACATATATGATCAAGATTGTGTAGGTGCATGTCACCTCAAAAATTATTCTTTTGTTATCACTTACCTACTCGAGGACGAGCAGGAGTTAAGCTTGGGGATGCTTGATACGTCTCCAACGTATCTATAATTTTTGATGCTCCATGCTTGTTTTTACACCATTTGCCTACTGTTTCGTTACACTTCATGGCACTTTTATGCATTTTCCGGAACTAACCTATTAACAAGTTGCCACAGTGCCAGTTCCCTGTTTTCTGCTGTTTTTGTGTTTCAGAAGTGATACATAGGAAATATTCTCGGAATTGGACGAAACAAGTTCCTGAAGTCTTATTTTACCCGGAAGCTTCCAGAGATCCGAAGAGGAGTAGGAGGGGGGCCACCAGGGCCCCACACATAGGGCTGGCGTGGCCAGGGCCTGGGCCGCGCCACCCTGGCGTGAGGGCACCTGGCCCCTCCTCTGACATCGCCCCTTCGCCTATAAAGACCCCCCGATGGAAAAAACCTAAGTACCCGATCAATTTTCCAGAAACACATCGCGATCCGCCGCTGTCGTCGACCCGAGATCGGGAGGGTCTAGAAGCTCTTCCCGGCACCCTGCCGGAGAGGGGAATCGCCACCGGAGGTCTTCTTCATCGCCATGCTTGCCTCCAGAGCGATGAGTGAGTAGTCTACCTTGGACTATGGGTCCATAGCAGTAGCTAGATGGTTGTCTTCTCCACCATGTGCTTCATGTTTAGATCTCATGAGCTGCCCTACATGATTGAGATCACCGTTATGTAATTCTGCATGTTTGGTTTGCTGGGATCCGATGAATATTGGTGTTTATGATTGAGTTGCTGTACTGAATATTATCTTATGTTATCTCTATGTTGTTTATGATCTTGCATGCTCTCTGTTGTTAGTAGCTATCTTGGCCGAGTAGTTGCTAGTGACTCCAAGAGGGGGTATTTATGCTCGATAGTGGGTTCATGCCTCTATTTAACCTGGGGGAGTGACAGAAACCTCTAAGGTTGTAGATGTGCTGTTGCTACTAGGGAGAAAACAACATTCATATGCTCAAGGGCATATGCTTTGTTTACATTACACACTTTGCTTAATGCAATTATCTGTTGTTCGCAACTTAATACTTGTGGAGTTCTCGGATTGATTCGCCACAAGTGTATTATTAGTCATAGATGCAGTTGGATGGCGGTCTATGTATCTTGTTGTAATGCCCAGAGTAAATCTCATAGTGATCTTCTTGACATATCACGTTTATCTTTATTCTATCAATTTCCCAACTGTAATTTGTTTACCCAGCATGTGTAATTTATCTTATGGAGAGACACCACTAGTGAACTGTGGACCCTGGTCCTATTTCCATTATATTGCTATCACCTGTTTACTTTACTCGCACTGTTTACTTTACTCGCATACTTTTACTGTTTTCCACTCGATACACTCATAACCTTTGTTTCAAGCAAACCGGTGAGATTGACAACCTCATCGCAAGTTGGGAGCAAAGTACTTGGTTGTGTGTGTGCAGGTTCCACGTTGCAGCTAGCAAGCAAAGCTTGGACGAGGCGCCATATATAAATTGTCTGAAGCTGTCGCAAACTAGCAAGCATCACCTTCAGTCGTTTGTCTCTCCTCTCCAAGATCGACATACCTTGGTTTCTTAACTGAGGGAAAATCTTGCTGCTGTATTCATCACACCTTCCTCTTGGGGTTCCCAACGGGCTGGACATTCAACTAGGCACCAACTATTTTCTGGCGCCATCATCCCAGCAATCAACCCCCACAACGGCCATCCCTCATGTCAATAGGTTCTACCTCTCTCTTCTTCGTTTCTGCCTCTCTCTTCTTCGTTCACATACACTTGATCCATTGCCATGGCTTTCACGTCTCAGACGCCGACCGGAAGGGGAAGGGGAAGGGGAAGAGGAAGGGGAAGGGGAAGGGGAATGGGAAGGGGAAGGGGAAGGGGAAGGGGAAGGGGAAGGGGAAGGGGAAGGGGAAGGGGAAGGGGAAGGGGAAGGGGAAGGGGAAGGGGAGGCCGGGGTGGTGGATCATCATCATTGCCACCACCACCGTTGATGTCTACGCACGCGTCCGTTCTTGTAGACAGTGTTGGGCCTCCAAGTGCAGAGGTTTGTAGAACAGCAGCAACTTTCCCTTAAGTGGATCACCCAAGGTTTATCGAACTTAGGGAGGAAGAGGTCAAAGCTATCCCTCTCAAACAACCCTGCAATTGCGATACAGAAAGTCTCTTGTGTCCCCAACACACCCAATACACTTGTCAGATGTATAGGTGCACTAGTTCGGCGAAGAGATAGTGAAATACAAGTAGTAGTGATGATTATAAGTAGTTATTGTAATATGAAATAAGTATCGCTGTGAGCAAACATGTAACAAAACAGGAAGTAAATGGTGTGCTATGCTTGGAAACAAGGCCTAGGGATCATACTTTCACTAGTGGACACACTCCCAACAAATATAACATAATTGAACCAATAGATACTATCATCAATATGCAACTCAAAACAATTCCCCAATGGAAAAGATACACTAATCATGCGTAGGGCTACGAAGCACTCCTTAAAGTCCGTATGTACCCAAACTAGATTGTCCCACACAATCACCGTGAATGCACTAGATGGTTCCAACAAACACCAACATTTCATAGAGACATTAACCAAAAAGATACACATGATGCACACACTAGTCACCTTTACACCATGATACGAGGTATCTCCGGAGAGTACAATAATAAAGCATAGGAGTAGCATAATATCTTAATAATAACATCTACCAATTCAACTAGATACAAAGCTCACGATCACATAAATATCACATCATGGGAGAGAGAGGTGAACCACATAGCTACCGGTAGAGCCCTCAGCCCCAGGGGTGAACTACACCCTCCTCATCATAGGATTCAGCAAGGTTGATGGAGATGGCGGTGAGGTCGATGGAGACGGCGGAGACGGCGATGGAGACCGATAGAGATAGCTCCGGGGGCACTTCCCCATCCCGGCAGGGTGCCGGAACAGAGACTTCTGTCCCCCGAAATTTGTCTTCGACGGCGGCGGCGCCGCGGAACTGTTCTGGGAAAATGCCAACTCCCCTAGGGTTTTCCGTCCCGAGGCTTTATATAGGCGAAGGGGCGTCGTCAGGGGGCTGCCAGGGGCTCCTCACACAGAGGGGGCGTGGCCAGGGGTTGGGCCGCGCCGCCCTGGTTTGAGGCAGGCCCCTGGCCCCCCTCCGGCTCTCTTTCGGTCCTTGTCCTTCGTCCAGGAAAAGTAGGAGTTCTGGAACTTGATTCGTCCAATTCTAAGAATATTTCCTGTGTAGCATTTCTGAAACACAAAAATAGAAGAAAATAGAGAACTAGCACTATGGCATCTTGTCAATAGGTTAGTTCCGGAAATCGCATAAAAATGCCACAAAGTGTAACAAAACACAAGGCAAATGGTGTAAAAACAAGCATGGAGCATCAAAAATTATAGATACGTTTGAGATGTATCAGCATCCCCAAGCTTAACTCCTTCTCGTCCTCGAGTAGGTAAGTGATAACAAAAGAAATAAATTTTGAGGTGACATGCACCATCACAATCTTGATCATATAGGTAAAGCATTGAGTGCTGAGATCAAAGAACTTAAAACATGGGCATGAAAGACATAATCTTGATAATAGAAACTTAGCAACCATGTTATAACATGAAAATGAACACAAACAAAAGATCATGAAAATGAAACAATGAAAGTCAAACGTGTGTTCAAATCATAAGGAAAAACATACAAATGGTTTCAGCTTGTCCTTCATGGAGAGCAAAACATAAATGCATAGGACACCATCAAGTTTAAGAGGGCGACTAGATACAAATAATTTGAGAATAAGTGAAACCAACAATATGAATCAATCAATGAAAACTTTGGGACAATGCACATTATACTAAGAATGACAACTATGCTCTCTTAATGGTGCATAAAGATAGAAGGTGGTGACTCAACATAAAAGTAAAAAAGAAAGGCCCTTCGCGGAGGGAAGCAGTGATTGCAAGTTTTATAAACCTTCAAAAATTATGGTACTTACCGGCTTTGAGCTCTCATTGCCCCCATCATAAGCATCTTGAATGGTTAAAGTTAATGCGAGAACACTTATGCTGCATATGCTTGACAAATCATAAGTTGAAAACCTCGTGTCCCGTGAATATGAGTACCCAAACCTCATGCTACTTTACTTAGAGTCCCAAGAAAGCTCTTGTCATTGTAAGTATATACGTATCATCGAGAATCGCCAATGGGGTACCTCTGTGCCCGATGACATGGAACAAGCCCACATCAAAATGACAGGACAAGCAAACAATGAACACCTCGACATCTCTTTTATTTACCATTTGTATAGCTTTTTATTTTGAGATGCGTCGTCGAATGTCCACTATGGGTATGCTGCAAATTTCCACCATGAATTATGCATGGCTTAGATTGGCGGCCCAGGCATTTCTCTAACACATATACAAACTCCATGATCCCGCAAGATTCGCAATTCATTTCACACCGCGAGCATCCATAAACAAAAGATCACGATATCAACTCAAATAAGAAATGCAATGTTGAAAGCTTGCCCCATGACGGCATGGTTGGGCTAGTCTCCAACTTACAACTTGCAAGCATAACAACTCAACATAAGAGACCACAATGTCAAATTTTTAAGAACAAGAAAAATAAAGTGTTCTATCCGGTTCGTGAGAGCTTTACTGACCAATTTTCGCATAACACTGGTAAGAGTTTAATTTGAAGAGTAGATAAAAGCAAGTCAAATGTACTTTGGAATAGTAAATTGCTAATAGGTATGTATGGTGGACACAATGGCAAACTTGGTTTTTAGGAGTTGGATGCATGAGTAGAGCTCATACTCAGTACAAAATGAAGGCTAGCAAAAGACTGGGAGCGACCAACTAAGAGAGCAATAACGGCCATAATCATGCAGAGCGACAAAGCAACATTAAAAGAAGCATAAGATGGTATCAAAAGTCAAAAACCAAATGATCATGGAGGCAATGGCGACTTTGCATGAGTCAGACATGTGTGAGCATGCGCCAAGTCAACCCAAATAAAGCATCAAGGAGAAAACCAAAATAATGCTTCCAAATAATTTAAACAACGCATGATTTTTTCAAAGGCTCATTAAGCAATCTCAGTTATTTGAGGCAAGTCATGCTACAGCAAAACCACTAAGCATACTATCAAAAAAACATCAAGCACGACATGCAAAAGCCTAGGCCGCAGTCTACACAAGCTCCTACTTGTACCACTTTTTTGCATAAAGCTTTTTCTCTTTTCCAACACCATTAAAACATTTTTGAGGAAACTCTTTTGAGGAAAACCAATATGGACCAGAGGTCAAAATACACCTTGATGGAAAGATAAAACAAGATCTGAACAAAAATCAAGGCGAAAAACAAAGGCTAAACGCAGTAGCAAAAAAAGAGAACACTCGTTGAACGATAAGAGTAAAAACTAGAGTGTTCTTGGCAATGAAAAATGAGTTCATCTCCTCCAAACGAGGTTGATCATATGATGTGATCTAACCATTTATTGCAGCAAGCAAAATAAAATAAAACTGAAAGCAAAAGTAACTGATGCTCCAAGAAAAACGCATAGTGCATGAAGCAATAAAAATATAGTGTTTTGAAAGGTGACCTGATTTTTGCCGATGAAGAAGGGGGTGCCTCGGGGACATCCCCAAGCTTTGACGCTTGTACTTCTTGGATATGTCTTGGGGTGACATCCCCAAGCTTGAGCTTTTGTCCATTCTTCAACCCATCTCATCACTCTCCGATCCCTACACTTGAAAACTTCCTTCATACAAAACTAAACATAAATCTATTAGCAACATTAGTGTAAGCATAACATATAATCAACCTCTTTTTGCTTCAGGTTTCAACCTAAAACCACCACCTATAAAGCATATATTACTGTAGCAACTTCCCCAAAAGTTCCGTGATCAAAAGAACTCAAAAAGAAAGCGATAAAGCAGCAAACACAAATATTGGTAGAAATCTGTCAAAACAGAACAGCTGATAAAGGTCGATTTTTTAGAGGGTTTTCTGTTGCTCAAATAAAAATGTGTTCAACTAATGAAAGTTTGGATATAACCTGGGGCATATGCACAAGAAATCGCAGGTCCAAAAGATATGCATAGAATTTTCATGAATTTTTATGGTGCAGCACCGAAAACAGTTTCAGGACAGCAACATCCCCAAATCTTACCTCACTCAAATTAGAGGCTTCTCTTGGCACAAAAACGAAATAAAAAGGATAAGGAGAGGTCATTACAGTAGTAATAACTTCCAAGACTCAAATAAAAGAAAAAGTACTGAAAATAAACAATGGGTTATCTCCCAAGAGTGCTTCTCTTTAACGCCTTTGAGCTAGGCGCAGTAATTTGCAAAGATGCTCATGTGGGCGCCATATAAAAGCTTGAGGCAAAGGCGCCATATAGGAACTTAAAGCAATAAAGAGCATCAAAAAGCAAATGTGAAAGACATTTAAATCTGAACCATTTCCTATGAAAAATAGTCTTGTAAAGAGACAAGTCATGAAAGCGCAAAGCAAAAAGCGTAGGAAGGCAAAACAAGTACAACTTCAAGAATTGCAACATAAAGCGGGGAAACTCAATATTGTTGAGATCCATCAAACCATGTTTCCCTCTCTCATAATAACTTTCAGTAGCATCATGAATAGAATTAACAATATAACTATCACATAAAGCATCCCTATCATGAGCCACATGCATAAAAGAATTAATACTCCCCACATGAACAATCGTAGTAGGAGCAGATTCAACAAAATAATTATTCTCATCACCATAATCATCAAAAACAGGAGGCATATTGTAATCGTAACTAATTTTCTCCTCAAAAATAGGTGAACTGAAAATATTATACCCATCATCATAACCATCATAAACTAGACGTTTAGTATCATCACAAGCTAGAGAGCAACTATTTCACAAAGCATACTCATCAAACATATCATCATAAGAAGGAACATGGATAGTACTAATGGTACAACAATTATTAACCTTAGAATTGGTACCAAAAAGATTTTCAATATCAAAATTAGAGTGATTTTCCCAATCATAATCACTAACATAGGTAACAGGCATGGGAACATCATCCCAATCAGAATTATCATAATCTATAGCAGGATCATAACGCTTAGGGGAAGATACCGTGTCCTCTCGCCTTTTACTCCTCTTCTTCTTCTTCTTCATACTCTTCTTACTCTCTCCTTTAGGAGGGAGAGACTTGAAGGGCATCTTCTCCACATAATATGGTTTGCTGACAGAAACAACAGAAGAAACTTTGGAGGATTCCTCATCTCTATTAATAAGATAAAAACATCTATCAGTCCTGTTGATGTCTACGCACGTGTCTATTCTTGTAGACAGTGTTGGGCCTCCAAGTGCAGAGGTTTGTAGAACAGCAGCAAGTTTCCCTTAAGTGGATCACCCAAGGTTTATCGAACTCGAGGAGGAAGAGGTCAAAGCTATCCCTCTCAAGCAACCCTGCAATTTCGATACAGAAAGTCTCCTGTGTCCCCAACACACCCAATACACTTGTCAGATGTATAGGTGCACTAGTTTGGCGAAGAGATAGTGAAATACAAGTAGTGGTGATGATTATAAGTAGCAAATGTGATCTGAAATAAATATCACTGCGAGCAAACATGTAACAAAACAGGAAGTAAATGGTGTGCAATGCTTGGAAATAAGGCCTAGGGATCATACTTTCACTAGTGGACACACTCCCAATAGATATAACAAAATTGAACCAATAGATACTATCATCAATATGCAACTCAAAACAATTCTACAATGGAAAACATACACTAATCATGCGTAGGGCTACCAAGCACTCCTCAAAGTCCGTATGTACCCAAACTAGATTGTCCCACACTATCACCGTGAACGCACTAGATGGTTCGAACAAACACCAACATTTCATAGAGACATTAACCAAAAAGATACACATGATGCACACACTAGTCACCTTTACACCATGATACGAGGTATGTCCGGAGAGTATAATAATAAATCATAGGAGTAGCATAATATCTGAATAATAATATCTACCAATTCAACTAGATACAAAGCTCACGATCACATAAAGATCACATCATCGGAGAGAGAGGTGAACCACATAGCTACCGGTAGATCCCTCAGCCCCGGGGGAGAACTACTCCCTCCTCATTATAGGAGACAGCAAGGTTGATGGAGATGGCGGTGAGGTCGATGGAGACAGCGGAGACAGTGATGGAGACCGATGGAGATGGCTCCGGGGGCACTTCCCCGTCCCGGCAGGGTGCTGGAACAGAGACTTCTGTCCCCCGAAATTTGGCTTCGATGGCGGCGGCGCTGCAGAACTGTTCTAGAAATTTCGCCGACTCCCCTAGGGTTTTCCATCCCGAGGCTTTATATAGGCGAAGGGGCGTAGTCAGGGAGCTGCCAGGGTCTCCTCCCACATAGGGGGCGAGGCCAGGGGCTGGGCCGCGCCGCCCTGGTGTGAGGCTGGCCCCTGGCCCCCCTCCGGCTCTCTTTCGGTCCTCGTCCTTCATCCGGGAAAAATAAGACTTCTGGAACTTGTTTTGTCCAATTCCAAGAATATTTCCTGTGTAGCATTTTTGAAACACAAAAACAGCAGAAAACAGGGAACTGGCACTGTGGCATCTTGTCAATAGGTTAGTTCCAGAAATCGCATAAAAATGCCACGAAGTGTAACGAAACACAAGGCAAATGGTGTAAAAACAAGAATGGAGCATCAAAAATTAAAGATACGTTTGAGACGTATCAGCATCCCCAAGCTTAACTCCTGCTCGTCCTCGAGTAGGTAAGTGATAACAAAAGAAATAATTTTTGAGGTGACATGCACCATCACAATCTTGATCATATAGGTAAAGCATTGAGTGCTGAGATCGAAGAACTTGAAACATGGGCATGAAAGACATAATCTTGATAATAGAAACTTAGCAACCATGTTATAACATGAAAATGAACACAAACAAAAGATCATGAAAATGAAACAATGAAAGTCAAACGTGTGTTCAAATCATAAGGAAAAACATACAAATGTTTTCAGCTTGTCCTTCATGGAGAGCAAAACATAAATACATAGGACACCTTCATGTTTTAAGAGGGCGACTAGATACAAATAATTTGAAAACAAGTGAAACCAACAATATGAATCAATCAATGAAAACTTTGGGACAATGCACATTATACTAAGAATGACAACTATGCTCTCTTAATGGTGCATAAAGGTAGAAGGTGGTGACTCAACATAAAAGTAAAAGAAAGGCCCTTCGCGGAGGGAAGCTGTGATTGCAAGTTTTATAGACCTTAAAAAATTATGCTACTTACCGACTTTGAGCTCTCATTGCCCCCATCATAAACATCTTGAATGGTTGAAGTTAATGCGAGAACAATTATGAAGCATATGCTTGACAAATCATAAGTTGAAAACCTCTTGTCCCGTGAATACAAGTACCCAAACCTCATGCTACTTTACTTAGAGTCCCAAGCAAGGCTCTTATAATTGTAAGTATATATGTATCATCGAGAACCGCCAACGGGGTACCTCCGTGCCCGATGACATGGAACAAGCCCACATCAAAATGACAGGACAAGCAGACAATGAACACCTTGACATCTCTTTTATTTACCATTTGTTTAGCTTTTTATTTTGAGATGCGTCGTCGAATGTCCACTATGGGTATGCTGTAAATTTCCACCATGAATTATGCATGGCTTAGATTGGCGGCCCATGCATTTCCCTAACACATATACAAACTCTATGATCCCACAAGATTCCCAATTCATTTCACACCACGGGCATCCATAAACAAAAGATCACAATATCAACTTAAATAAGAAGTGCAATGTTGAAAGCTTGCCCCATGACAGCATGGTTGGGCTAGTCTCCAGTTTACAACTTGCAAGCATAACAACGCAACATAAGAGACCACAATGTCAATTTTTGAGAACAAGAAAATTAAAGTGTGCCTTCCGGTTCGTGAGAGCTTTACTGACCAATTTTTGCATAACACTGGTAAGAGTTTAATTTGAAGAGTAGATAAAAGCAAGTCAAATGTACTTTGGAATAGCAAATTGCTAATAGGTATGTAAGGTGGACACTTCGGCAAACTTGGTTTTTAGGAGTTGGATGCACGAGTAGAGCTCATACTCAGTACAAAACGAAGGCTAGTAGAAGACTGGGAGCGACCAACTAAGAGAGCAATAACGGCCATAATCATGCAAAGCGACAAAGCAACATTAAAAGAAGCATAAGATGGCATCAAAAGTTAAAAACTAAATGATCATAGAGGCTATTGGCGACTTTGTATGAGTCTAACATGTGTGAGCATGCGCCAAGTCAACCCAAATAAAGCATCAAGGAGAAAACCAAAATAATGCTTCCAAACGATAAAACAACGCATGATTTTTTCCAAAGGCTCATTAAGCAATCTGATGGCTAGTTGATGAAGGAGATTATTCTTCTTCGTCCCCCAGCAACAGTCCTTGTGCGTGGTAAATGACCAGCCCGTTGGGAACCCCAAGAGGAAGGTGTGATGAGTATAGCAGCTCGTTTTCCCTCAGTTAAGAAACCAAGGTTTATCGTTCTTGGAGAGGAGAGACAAACGACTGAAGGTGATGCAGACTGGCTTAATAACACTCTAACAAGGGCGCCGTTAACGATACTTGTTGACTCGTCTTCGGCCAATAGCAACGCGGAACCTGCACACACACAAACAAATACTTTGCTCCCAACTTATGATGAGGTTGTCAATCTCACCGGTTTGCTTGAAACAAAGGTTATGAGCGTATCGAGTGGAAAACAGTAGAGTATGCAAATAAAGTAAACAGTGCGAGTAAAGTAAACAGGTGATAGCAATATGATGGAAATAGGACCGGGGTCCACAGTTCACTAGTGGTGTCTCTCCATAGATAAATAACACATGCTGGGTAAACAAATTACAGTTGGGCAATTGATAGAATAAAGATAACGTGATATGTCAAGAAGATCACTATGAGATTTACTCTGGGCATTACAACAAGATACATAGACCGCCATCCAACTGCATCTATGACTAATAATCCACTTGTGGCGAATCAATCCGAGAACTCCACAAGTATTAAGTTGCGAACAACAGATAATTGCATTAAGCAAAGTGTGTAATGTAAACAAAGCATATGCCCTTGAGCATATGAATGTTGTTTTCTCCCTAGTAGCAACAGCACATCTACAACCTTAGAGGTTTCTGTCACTCCCCCAGGTTAAATAGAGGCATGAACCCACTATCGAGCATAAATACCCCCTCTTGGAGTCACTAGCAACTACTCGGCCAAGATAGCTACTAACAACGGAGAGCATGCAAGATCATAAACAACATAGAGATAACATAAGATAATATTCAGTACAGCAACTCAATCATAAACATCAATATTCATCAGATCCCAACAAACCAAACATGTAGAATTACATAACGGTGATCTCAATCATGTAGGGCAGCTCATGAGATCTAAACATGAAGCACATGGTGGAGAAGACAACCATCTAGCTACTGCTATGGACCCATAATCCAAGGTAAACTACTCACTCATCGCTCCAGAGGCAACCATGGCGATGAAGAAGACCTCCGGTGGCGATTCCCCTCTCCGGCAGGGTGCCGGGAAGAGCTTCTGGACCCTCCCGATCTTTGGGTCGACGGCGGCGGCGGATCACGATGTGTTCTGGAAAAGTGATCGGGTACTTAGGTTTTTCCGTCGGGGGGTCTTTATAGGTGAATGGCCGATGTCAGAGGAGGAGCCAGGGGCCCTCACGCGGGGCCCACGCAGCCAAGGGCCTGGCCGCGCCACCCCTGCATGTGGGGCCCTGGTGGCCCCCCTCCTACTCTCCTTCGGATCTCTGGAAGCTTCCAGGTAAAATAAGACTTCAGGAACTTGTTTCGTCCAATTCCGAGAATATTTCCTGTGTATCACTTCTGAAACACAAAAACAGCAGAAAACAGGAAACTGGCACTGTGGCAACTCGTTAATAGGTTAGTTCCGGAAAATGCATAAAAGTGCCATGAAGTGTAACGAAACAATAGGCAAATGGTATAAAAACAAGCATGGAGCATCAAAAATTATAGATACGTTGGAGACGTATCAAGCATCCCCAAGCTTAACTCCTGCTCGTCCTCGATTAGGTAAGTGATAACAAAAGAATAATTTTTTAGGTGACATGCACCTACACAATCTTGATCATATATGTAAGCATTTGCGAGCTGGGATCATAAGAACTTAAAACATGGGCATGAAGATATAATCTTGACAATAAGAACTTAGCAACCATGTTGTGAACATGCAAATGAACACAAACAAAAGATCATGAAAATGAAACAATGAAAGTCAAACGTGTGTTCAAATCATAAGGAAAAACATACAAATGGTTTTCAGCTTGTCCTTCAAAGAGAGCAAAACATAAATGCATAGGACACCTTCAAGTTTAAGAGGGCGACTAGATACAAATAATTTAAGAACAAGTGAAACCAACAATATGAATCAATCAATGAACTTTGGGACAATGCATATCACACTAAGAATGACAACTATGCTCTCTTAATGGTGCATATAGATAGAAGGTGGTGACTCAACATAAAAAGTAAAAGAAAGGCCCTTCGCAGAGGGAAGCAGTGATTGCAAGTTTTATAACCTTCAAAAATTATGGTACTTACCGGCTTTGAGCTCTCATTGCCCCCATCATAAGCATCTTGAATGGTTAAAGTTAATGCGAGAACAATTATGATGCATATGCTTGACAAATCATAAGTTGAAAACCTCGTGCCCCGTGAATACGAGTACCCAAACCTCATGCTACTTTACTTAGAGTCCCAAGCAAGGCTCTTGTCATTGTAAGTATATGCGTATCATTGAGAACCGCCAATGGGGTACCTCCGTGCCCGATGACATGGAACAAGCCCACACCAAAATGACAGGACAAACAGACAATGAACACCTCAACATCTCTTTTATTTGCCTTTTGTTTAGCTTTTTATTGTGAGATGCGTCGTGGAATGTTCACCATGGGTATGCTGGAAATTTCCACCATGAATTATGCATGGCTTAGATTGGCAGCCCGGCGTTTCCCTAACACATATACAAACTCCATGATCCCCACAAGATTCCCAATTCATTTCACACCGCGGGCATCCATAAACAAAAGATCACGATATCAACTCAAATAAGAAGTGCAATGTTGAAAGCTTGCCCCATGATAGCATGGCTGGGCTAGAATCCAACTTACAACTTGCAAGCATAACAACTCAACATAAGAGACCAAAATGTCAAATTTTTAAGAACAGGAAAAAGTAAAGTGTGCCTTCCGGTTCGTGAGAGCTTTACTGACCGAATTTCGCATAACACTGGTAAGAGTTTAATTTGAAGAGATAATAAAAGCAAGTCAAATTTACTTGGAATAGCAAATTGCTAGTAGGTATGTATGGTGGACACTTTGGAAAACTTTGGCTTTTAGGAGTTGGATGCACGAGTAGAGCTCATACTCAGTACAAGGCGAGGGCTAGCAAAAGAATGGGAGCGACCAACTAAGAGAGCAATAATGGCCATAATCATGCAAAGCGACATTAAAAGAAGCATAAGATGGCATCAAAAGTCAAAAACTAAATGATCATGAAGGCTATTGGCGACTTTGTAAGAGTCTAACATGTGTGAGCATGGGCCAAGTCAACCCAAATAAAGCATCAAGGAGAAAACCAAAATAATGCTTCCATACAATAAAAACAACGCATGATTTTTTCAAAGGCTCATTAAGCAATCTCAGTTATTTGAGACAAGTCATGCTACAGCAAAACAACTAAGCATACTATCAAAAAAGACATCAAGCATGACATGAAAAAGCCTAAGCCGCAGTCTACACAAGCTCCTTCTTGTACCACTATTTTGCACAAAGCTTTTTCTCTTTTCCAACACCATTTGAAATTTTTATAAACACCTCTTTTGATGAAAACCAATAAAGATCAGAGGCAAAAATACACCTTGATGAAAAGATATGACAAGGTCTGAACGCAAATCAAGGCGAAAACGAAAACCAAAAGCAGTAGCAGAAAAAGAAGAACACTCGATTTTTAATAAGAGTGAAAACTAGAGCGTTCTTTGCAAATGAAAAACAAGGCAACTTCTCCAAAAGAAATTTGTTGGGGTCCAACCATTTATTACAGCAAACAAACTAAACTAACCAACTAAGAAAACTAAAACAACTGACGCTCCAAGAAAAACACATAGTGCATGAAGCAATAAAAATATAGTGTCTTGAAAGGTGATCTGATTTTTTGCCGATGAAGAAGGGGTGCCTCGGGGGCATCCCCAAGCTTTGAAGCTTGTACTTCTTGGATATTTCTTGGGGTGATGCATGTGCATCCCCAAGCTTGAGCTTTTGTCCATTCTTCAACTCATCTCATCATTCTCCAATCCCTACACTTGAAAACTTCCTTCATACAAAACTAAACACAATTCTATTAGCAACATTAGTGTAAGCATAACATATAATCAACCTCTTTTTTGCTTCAGGTTTCAACTCAAAACCACCACATATATAGTAAATACTACTGTAGCAACCTCTCCAAGAGTTCCGTCATCAAAAGAACTCAAAAGAAAGCGATAAAGTGGCAAACACAGATATTGGCAGAAATCTGTCAAAACTGAACAGCTGAGCGATGAGTGAGTAGTCTACCTTGGACTATGGGTCCATAGCAGTAGCTAGATGGTTGTCTTCTCCACCATGTGCTTCATGTTTAGATCTCATGAGCTGCCCTACATGATTGAGATCACCGTTATGTAATTCTATGATGTTGGTTTGTTGGGATCCGATGAATATTGGTGTTTATGATTAAGTTGCTGTACTGAATTATATCCTTTGTTATCTCTATGTTGTTTATGATCTTGCATGCTCTCCATTGTTAGTAGCTATCTTGGCCGAGTAGTTGCTAGTGACTCCAAGAGGGGATATTTATGCTCGATAGTGGGTTCATGCCTCTATTTCACCTGGGGGAGTGACAGAAACCTCTAAGGTGGTAGATGTGCTGTTGCTACTAGGGAGAAAACAACATTCATATGCTCAAGGACATATGCTTTGTTTACATTACACACTTTGCTTAATGCAATTATCTGTTGTTCGCAACTTAATACTACTGGGGTGTTCGGATTGATATCCCCGGGAGTGGATTATTAGTCATAGATGCAGTTGGATGGCGGTCTATGTATTTTGTTGTAATGCCCACAGTAAATCTCATAGTGATCTTCTTGACATATCACGTTTATCTTTATTCTATCAATTGCCCAACTGTAATTTGTTTACCCAGCATGTTTTATCTATGGAGAGACACCACTAGTGAACTGTGGACCCCGGTCCTATTTACATCATATTGCTATCACCTGTTTACTTTACTCGTACTGTTTATTTTACTCGCATATTATATTATTTTCCACTCGATACGCTCATAATCTTTGTTTCAAGCAAACCGGTGAGATTGACAACCTCATCGTAAGTTGGGAACAAAGTACTTGGTTGTGTGTGTGCAGGTTCCATATCACCTTCAGTCGTCGCCGTCTCTCCTCTCCTGATCGATAAACCTTGGTATCTTAACTGAGGGAAAACTAGCCGCTATACTCATCATACCTTCCTCTTGGGGTTCCCAACGGGCTGGTCATTCACCACGCACAAGGACTTACTGCTCCACGTCAACTACACGCCACCAGCTCTTTTCTGGCACCATCAACCGGTAGCAGCTTCTTTTCTGGCGCCGTTGCCGGGGAGGAAGAGAAGACTTCTGTGAGGGGAGTTTTTTGCACACACATCCTTTACTTTGTTATTTGTTTTGCTTTACTTTATTTATTTTACCTGCATCGTTTTTATATCAAAAACCCAAAAAAATTAGAATCCTTGGTAGTTTCTATTTCTTTACTTTTAGTTTATTATGTCTAGTTCAGTTGCTACTACTATGTCGCCCAAGGACATGATTTTTACTTTTAAGCAGAAAGATGAGGAAAGCTTTAAAGAAGCCTGGTCTAGAATTTACGATTGGCATGAAAAAACTGAACCTAAAATGACTTTGAGTTTGCTTATTAGTAGCTTTTACTTTGGACTTTCTCTTCGTTATAGATATGCTTTGGATGCTACTGCAGAAGGAGATTTCCTTCATTGTGATGGAGATCAAGCCTTCAATATTATAAAAAAGTTGATTACAATTTATAGCATGCCAACCTATTTTGATTCCTCTCTTGTGTGCATCTTTAATAGACTTAATACTCTTGAGGCTCGCACTGCTAGTTTGAATTCTTGCTACAATACTTTGCGCCAGCATTTTGATTATGTGCCAATAAATTCTGAACCTTCGAGTTGGAATCCTACAATAAAAATCACCATTAATGGTGTAACGGCCCAGAAAAATCCCCTTTTTAGAAATTGTTTGTTATTTTATTTTTGTGCATCATCATGCATTGTCACCTTTGCATGTTTTGTCAAACAAAATTATTTTTATTAAAGCCTATTTTATTTCGCTTGTATGGTTTTATAATAATCTTTCCCGTCCTTTCTTATTTTAATTCAAGCTTAAAACTACAGTAATAAAAATGTTTTGGGGAATTTGAACTGTTTTGAAAGATGTTCTGAAATCTACTTCAAACCCTCTCTTGTTTTTCCCTAAAAGATTGCTGCAAGAAAAGAAGAAGTCATCTCAGAAAAAAAAGGAGAAGAAGAAAGAAGCCCAATCACTTGGCCCATCTGCCTCACCGACCCCTTCTCCTGTCGCTCGCTCTCGTCTTCGTACGGCAACAATCGCAGCGGAGCCACGTACCCTCTCCTAGTCGATGGGACGTTGATCCTCGGCCACTTGCTCCCCTATAAACTCCCTAACCTAGCCTGCAACCCTAGCTGCTCCTTTCTTGTCCATCCCGCCGCCGCCGCCCTGCTTCCTCCGAAGCAACGTCAGACTCCGTTGCCCCGCGCGTGCTGCCCGGCTCTACATCGGCCTCGCCGCTCCGTATCCATCCGTCGTCGAGGTCCCAGGACCAAGGCGCAACCTTTTCATGCATGCTCGCCTCCGTATCTGCTCGGCCTCACTCGCTGCCAAGCTCTGCCTGCAAGCCGCGCCCGCACGTGCAAGTCTCCGCTAGGCTGCCAACAACCGCGTCTTCCCCGTGCTCGTCGCCCTCAACCCCGACGTCTTCCTCCTCCTGTACGTCTACGTCCTTGATGCCTTCCGCCGCTTGCCACGGACGCCCGGCCGTGCCGCTCCTCGCAACCACCACCGCCATGGCCGCCAACAACGTCCTGCTGTCCCACGCCTCGCAGCAGCCTCGAGCGTTCCAAGCGCCATCGCGCCCGACGACGTCTCCACGTCCTCGCGCACGTCCGTACTCTGACAGTGCGCGCTACTCCGACCTCCCTGACCGCGTCTACTCCTTACCGGTGAGCTGCAGAGTCTTTCCTCCCGTCTCCATCATCGTTTTGTTTTCGTTCCTTACCGCCAGTGATTAGAGTTCTCCTGCTCGTCCTCAACCTCCCGCGCCGCTCGGCTTGACACCAACCTCGCCGCGTCCGCGCGTCCCTGCGAGCTCGCGCTCCGCCGCCTCGGGGCTCAACGTCGCCTCGGGGCTCAACGTCGCCTCGGGGCTACCGTAGCAGGCGCGTCCACGCGCCGTATCTCTGCTCCGTCGGCCGTGTAGGCCACACCAGCATCAGCCTTTTTCTCTTCATGCTCGCCTCGAGCGCATCCCGACATGGTCATTGTCAGCAGCCGCCCTCGCCTTCCAGAACCCTCTCGTGCAAGAGCACGTGCAGCTCGGCCTCCGTAAGCTCTTCACCGACACCTGAAGCTCCGTCTACCTCGTGTTCTGCTCCAGGTCGTCTCTGTCTCGCCAAGCTCGCTGCGGGAGTGTTTGAAGTTTCAGTTTCGTCAGGAAAGGCGCGGATTTTTCTTCTGTTAAGTAGCAGCACGCCGTGTTCTTTGACAAGGTCATCATTCAGTCCAGCTGGTTCGTTCCATTTGATTCGGTTGCAGGTCCTGAGTTCGATCCATGTATCCGGGATTAAAATCCCAATCTTTTTGTTGTTCAGGTCTGGCGTTGGACCTCGGCCCATCAGAACTCCTTCGCCGGCGCGTAACAGCTTCTAACCGTCGCTTTTCGGCTCAGGTCCGGCCCAGTTTCAAACCCGCAGTTTTCTGTTTTGCTGAAAATTCCTGCGAGTATTTGAATCTTGCAAAATTTATATCTTTCAAACCGTATTTCGAAATAAAAAGTATTTTATATGAAAATTTATCAGAAAAATGTAAAGAATCTGAATATGACATTCATATGCCTGTTTGCATCTCGCATCATGTCATGACGTGATAGTTTGCATTACACCTAATAAGTAATATATGGAGTAATTGTGAATTGCCAACTATGGTTTCACCACTTCATTTAATTTGTGTAGCTCACCCATGCCTTGTTCTTGCCATGCTAATAAACATTTAAAATGTCGTGTAGTAAAACAACTTGAACCATATATATATGTGTGTATCGGGATTCCGATTCCGCTTAATTTTAATAAGTTGCATTGCATCATAATTTTCATGTCATGCATACATGCTTCACATGATCATGCCGATTCTTTTGCCGTAGTAGTAAGTGTTGCATCCGTTGTTTGTTGTAGCGTTTTGCTTCTTCTCGGATAGGACGCTTCGTGGTGTTGTGAGCAACGACAAGTTCTTCGGATATTCTTCGACAATCTTGCCAGGCAAGCTCTCCCGCCCCTTGTCAACCTATAGGGGTACTTATCACCTATTTGTGTTTATGCCTTCTCTTATGCTTTATGCTAGCCTTGTGTTCCGATGCTTTTCGAGTCACGAAACCTAACCACTTGTTTCCTCAAAGCAAAACTATATTTCCGCCACCTCCCGCCTATTACCTTTTGCTTGTTGTTTGAGTTGGCCTTGCGAGTCGTAGGCATGCTTAGGTTGTTTCAAGTGGTGTTATCTTATCGGGTTGTTGGGAAGTTTATCACATGCTCTACTTGATATATGAGATGGATATGAATTGGAGATTAGTTGTTTATAAGATGTTGGAGATAAACATGATTTATTTATGTTACAACTACACTTGATTAAGCAGAGGCATCGGTGAGTCATTTTGCCTGTTTTCCGAAGGCTCACTTGTGTCCCCTAGGACCCCGAGTTCGCATGAACTGTTCTAAGCTGAGCGCGCTAACCACTCGTGGAGATGCCGTGGGATCTCCCTTGACTTACTACTTTTTCTCGAGTTAGTTTACCGGGGGCCACAACACCGTTTTTACATTTGGATCTGGATTTGGGTGGAGTCACATTTGATGGTGGTGGAGTCTCTAAGCCCCCCTCCGATGGGTGTGGTTGCGTCGCCTCCGATGGTTGACGGGTTTATTTGCCTGCGGGTCGAATTGGAAGCTGGACGATGTCTCTCCGATGAGCCTTCTTTCAGACTTTCACGCCGTCGCAAACTTCTGGGTCCGTCTTCGGAGCTCGGCCGACTTCGTTGCGGGTAGCTTAGTAGGGTGGCCCCCCTAAACTCTCTCGTAGAACTAGCAACAGTCTTGTCGTGATATCCTTCCCTTGCTAGGTTGGATTGATCGAGCGTGTATGGGTACATTGGTGCATCCCTGCAGGGTAAATCTTTTCGAAAAGCCGTGTCCGCGGTTATGGACGACTTGGAGCCGTTCTACTCGATCATAGAACAACTTGCACCTAATTGATGATAAAAGTGGCGTAGTAAATAGTTCTACTATAATATTAAATTGTTATAAAATTGTCAACCGTGTGAGTGCCTTTGATATCGCTTCTTCGTGTGGTTGCGATGAGGTGATCCATTGGCTGGGTTATGTTTGTTTTAGTATTCTAGTTCTTTACGTTTTGCGCTCTCTTATCTTATTCTGATTAGACGGAAGTTGTAGAGTGTCTCTATAGGTTCTCTAGTGCTTGCTTGCTGCCGCTTAACCCCACCATACAGCTGACGTCCTTTTGAGTCTCTCGAGTTGTCTGTGTACCTCATGTACAAAGGCGGCTTGTTGACTATGCTATATACGTCTTGAAGTCTTGCTAAGTACTTTGTACTTATTGCTGCTCGTCTCGGATTTCTCGCCGGAGCAGGTTTGAAGACAGGTACATGGAAGCGACGACGTTAGCAAGGTTACCCTTCCGGCTTGGCCTGGGCAGGGTTATGGACGCCATCGTTTATCTTCAGGCCTCTTAGGCCCATTTGTATTCTTGTCCGTACTCGGATACTATTTGCTTTATGTATGATTTGGATCTTTGTATGTAATTTGGATTCTTGACTCGTCGAGTCTTTGTGATGTATATTCTTTTGTGGGTTCCATCGTGAACTTGTGCAATGTTGCTACTTTGATTCCACCCGCATAATGTGTATGTTGTTTGTGCACATTTTGCTTGGTGGTGCGTTTCCAAAGCGACATCATGCGAATTGTGGCGTGAATGCTATAATTCGCAAGGTGCCGATTTTGGGGCGTCACAAATGGTGAAACTTTTCATGCTCGTTGTGATATTATGTCTGAATTTTGTCTCATGCCAAAGGATGTTTATGAATCTTTGAGCCTTTGGAAGCTTTCTGAGGGAGGAGAAGAAATTTCTCTTACTAACAATGCCACTATATTTCCTCTTGGAATAGCTGAAGGAGTCTTTACAAAAGTCCTAGGAAGAATGATATCTACTGATTATCTTGTTATTGAATGTGTAGGAAAAGGACAAATCACACTTGGAAGATCCATTCTGAAGCTCCTGGGCGCCGTCATCGATGTGGGAAAAGGCAATATAACATTTACCTCTCCACCTTGCAATAACCATGTCTTTCCTAGAGTCAAGAGCAAAGGTAAGAAAGGGAGACGTAAGGCGCGTGCTGATCCTAGCACTTCATCACTTGATATTACTTGATTCGCAATTTTCTACGCCTAGCTCAAAGGCGTTAAAGAAAAGCACTCTTGGGAGATAACCCAATGTTTTCTTTTCAGTACTTTTTCTTTTATTTGAGTCTTGGAAGTCATTACTACTGTAATGACCGCTCCTTATCTTGTTTATTTCGTTTTTGTGCCAAGAGAAGCCTCTAATTTGAGTGAGGTAAAGATTTGGGGATGTTGCTGTCCTGAAACTGTTTTCGGTGCTGCACCGTAAAAATTCGTGAAAATTCTCTGTTTATCTTTTGGACCTGCGATTTCTTGTGCTTATGCCCCAGGTTATATCCGAACTTTTCTTAGTTGAACACTTTTTGATTTGAGCAACAGAAAATCCCTCAAAAATTCGACCTTTGTCAGCTGTTCAGTTTTGACAGATTTCTGCCAATATTTGTGTTTGCCACTTTATCGCTTTGTTTTGAGTTCTTTTGATCATGGAACTTTTTGGGGACTTGCTACAGTAGTATTTAATTTATATGTGGTGGTTTTGAGTTGAAACCTGAAGCAAATAGAGGATTGAATATATTTTATGCTTACACTAATGTTGCTAATAGAATTGTGTTTAGTTTTGTATGAAGGAAGTTTTCAAGTGTAGGGATTGGAGAATGATGAGATGAGTTGAAGAATGGACAAGAGCTCAAGCTTGGGGATGCCCATGCATCACCCCAAGAAACATCCAAGAAGTACAAGCGTCAAAGCTTGGGGATGCCCCCGAGGCACCCTTTCTTCATCGGCAAAAATCAGGTCACCTTTCAAGACACTATATTTTTATTGCTTCATGCACTATGTGTTTTTCTTGGAGCGTCAGTCGTTTTAGTTTTCTTAGTTGGTTTAGTTTGTTTGTTTGCTGCAATAAATGGTTGGACCCCAACAAATTTCCTTTGGAGGAGATGTACTCGTTTTCATTTGCAAAGAACGCTCTAGTTTTCACTCTTATCGTTCATCGAGTGTTCTTCTTTTTCTGCTACTGCTTTTGGTTTTCGTTTTCGCCTTGATTTGCGTTCAGATCTTGTCATATCTTTACATCAAGGTGCATTTTTGCCTCTGATCTTTATTGGTTTTCATCAAAAGAGGTGTTTATAAAAATTTCAAATGGTGTTGGAAAAGAGAAAAAGCTTTGTGCAAAATAGTGGTACAAGAAGGAGCTTGTGTAGACTGCGGCTTAGGCTTTTTCATGTCATGCATATGCATCATAATTGTTCTCGCATTAACTTTAACCATTCAAGATGCTTATGATGGGGGCAATGAGAGCTCAAAGCCGGTAAGTACCATAATTTTTGAAGGTTATAAAACTTGCAA
The DNA here is from genome assembly GCA_007115705.1 of Dactylis glomerata. NCBI lineage: Eukaryota > Viridiplantae > Streptophyta > Magnoliopsida > Poales > Poaceae > Dactylis > Dactylis glomerata. The sequence continues at coordinate 1,358,763 of QXEO01000286.1, read as the reverse complement.
TCACTGCTTCCCTCTGCGAAGGGCCTTTCTTTTACTTTTATGTTGAGTCACCACCTTCTTTCTTTATGCACCATTAAGAGAGCATAGTTGTCATTCTTAGTGTGATATGCATTGTCCCAAAGTTCATTGATTGATTCATATTGTTGGTTTCACTTGTTCTTAAATTATTTGTATCTAGTCGCCCTCTTAAACTTGAAGGTGTCCTATGCATTTATGTTTTGCTCTCTTTGAAGGACAAGCTGAAAACCATTTGTATGTTTTTCCTTATGATTTGAACACACGTTTGACTTTCATTGTTTCATTTTCATGATCTTTTGTTTGTGTTCACTTGCATGTTTACAACATGGTTGCTAAGTTCTTATTGTCATGATTATATCTTCATGCCCATGTTTTAAGTTCTTATGATCCCAGCTCACAAATGCCTACATATATGATCAAGATTGTGTAGGTGCATGTCACCTCAAAAATTATTCTTTTGTTATCACTTACCTACTCGAGGACGAGCAGGAGTTAAGCTTGGGGATGCTTGATACGTCTCAAACGTATCTATAATTTTTGATGCTCCATTCTTGTTTTTACACCATTTGCCTATTGTTTCGTTACACTTAGTGGCATTTTTATGCATTTTCTGGAACTAACCTATTAACGAAGTGCCACAGTGCCAGTTTCCTGTTTTCGGCTGTTTTTGTGTTCCAGAGTGATACACAGGAAATATTCTCGGAATTGGACGAAACAAGTTCCTGAAGTCTTATTTTACCCGGAAGCTTCCAGAGATCCGAAGGAGAGTAGGAGGTGAGGGACTAGGGGCCCACACGCACAGGTGGCGCGGCCAGCCGCTGGCCCGCGCCACCCCTGTGTGTGGCCGCCTGGCCCCTCCTCTGACATCGCCCCTTCGCCTATAAAGACCCCCCAACGAGAAAAACCTAAAGACCCGATCAGATTTCCAGAACACATCGTGATCCGCCGCCACCGTCGACCCTAAGATCGGGAGGGTCTAGAAGCTCTTCCCGGCACCCTGCCGGAGAGGGGAATCGCCACCGAAGGTCTTCTTCATCGCCATGCTTGCCTTCGGAGCGATGAGTGAGTAGTCTACCTTGGACTATGGGTCCATAGCAGTAGCTAGATGGTTGTCTTCTCCACCATGTGCTTCATGTTTAGATCTCATGAGCTGCCCTACATGATTGAGATCACCGTTATGTAATTCTATGATGTTGGTTTGTTGGGATCCGATGAATATTGGTGTTTATGATTAAGTTGCTGTACTGAATTATATCCTTTGTTATCTCTATGTTGTTTATGATCTTGCATGCTCTCCGCTGTTAGTAGCTATCTTGGCCGAGTAGTTGCTAGTGACTCCAAGAGGGGGTATTTATGCTCGATAGTGGGTTCATGCCTCTATTTCACCTGGGGGAGTGACAGAAACCTCTAAGGTGGTAGATGTGCTGTTGCTACTAGGGAGAAAACAACATTCATATGCTCAAGGGCATATGCTTTGTTTACATTACACACTTTGCTTAATGCAATTATCTGTTGTTCGCAACTTAATACTACTGGGGTGTTCGGATTGATATCCCCGGGAGTGGATTATTAGTCATAGATGCAGTTGGATGGCGGTCTATGTATTTTGTTGTAATGCCCACAGTAAATCTCATAGTGATCTTCTTGACATATCACGTTTATCTTTATTCTATCAATTGCCCAACTGTAATTTGTTTACCCAGCATGTTTTATCTATGGAGAGACACCACTAGTGAACTGTGGACCCCGGTCCTATTTACATCATATTGCTATCACCTGTTTACTTTACTCGTACTGTTTATTTTACTCGCATATTATATTATTTTCCACTCGATACGCTCATAATCTTTGTTTCAAGCAAACCGGTGAGATTGACAACCTCATCGTAAGTTGGGAACAAAGTACTTGGTTGTGTGTGTGCAGGTTCCATATCACCTTCAGTCGTCGCCGTCTCTCCTCTCCTGATCGATAAACCTTGGTATCTTAACTGAGGGAAAACTAGCCGCTACACTCATCATACCTTCCTCTTGGGGTTCCCAACGGGCTGGTCATTCACCACGCACAAGGACTTACTGCTCCACGTCAACTACACGCCACCAGCTCTTTTCTGGCGCCATCAACCGGTAGCAGGCGGCACTGCGAAACTGTTCTGGAAATTTTGCTGACTCCCCTAGGCGAAGGGGCGTAGTCAGGGGACTGCCAGGGTCTCCTCCCACATAGGGGGCACGGCCAGGGGCTGGGCCGCGCCGCCTTGGTCTGAGGTTGGCCCCCCGCCAGCTCTCTTTCGGTCCTCGTCCTTCGTCCGGGAAAAATATGACTTCTGGAACTTGTTTCGTCCAATTCCGAGAATATTTCCAGTGTAGCATTTCTGAAACACAAAAACAGCAAAAAACAGGGAACTGGCACTGTGGCATCTTGTCAATAGGTTAGTTCCGGAAATCGCATAAAAATGCCATGAAGTGTAACGAAACACAAGGCAAATGGTGTAAAAACAAGCATGGAGCATCAAAAATTATAGATACATTTGAGACGTGTCACCTGTCATAGCTTGGCAAAATATCAAGTTTTATAAGATTTTGTATGTAAGTATTTGTGAGGCAATCTTTAGCACAATAGAGACGACAACCACGAAGGGTGCTATTAATATCAACACCATTAATATCTATCAAAGCAATCTTTCTAGATATCTCGTCACATGGCAAGAACAAAGCAAGCTCATCATGCTGATTGAGAGTAATCTTATCATCACAATACATACTTAAGGTACTAGAAGAGTAACTATTAGGGCTTAAGCATTGGAAATTAAAATGACTTGTCATCGCAATGTTTACAAAGAAAAGGATAAAGCTTACAAACCTTTTTACCGATCTCGCCTATATCCTTGTACCACATTCGGGTTTCTTCATTTGCATGGTGGACACAATAATCTTCCTTGTTGTAACTCTGTTCACAAGGTCTATGTACTCCACAAAAATTAACATGCTTATAAGAAATCGAACTTTTAGAAGTTTGAGCATGTTTATTGCAATCATCAATAACAATATCACTTTCTATGCAAGTGTCCTTAAAAGGTTCATGATACACGTCCCCATTTCCTTTAGGAACATTCATATGGGAAGCAAAGGCTTTAAAGTAATCAACCATAATTTGAGGATCAAGACCATATTTAGCACTAAGCTCTTGAAAATTAGCAGTTTCAGCGAAAAACTTAATGCAATCAAACTCGTAATTCATACATGATCCTTTACCTTTGTCGCTATCCCAACCTTCAATATTGTTTTGAATTGTTTCAAGCAGACCCCACTTGGTGCCGACATCCTTGCTTGTGAAAGACCCAACAAAGCATGCATCTAGATAGTCCTTGTAATATCCTGAAAGCCTTGCATAAAAATTATTAATAACAATATTACGGGGAAGATCATGAATAGGACATTTATGCATTAGTAACTTCAATCTTCCCCAAGCTTGGGCAATGCTTTCTCCCTCATGCGGATGAAAATTATAAATGTAATTCCTATCTTTATAAACTTTACTAGAAGGATAGAATTTAGAATAAAAGAGAGGTTCAATTTCCTCCCAGTCAATAGATCGACCATCCTTCAATGTTTTATATCATTCCTCAGCTCTGCCTTTCAGTGAAAAAGAGAATAGCTTCTTCTTAACTTGGTTCATTGAAATACCTGCACACTGGAACAACTCGCATAATTCATGTATAAAGAGCAAATGATCACCAGGATAGACAGTTCCATCTCCTAAATAGCAGTTATCCCTAACACGTTCAACAATCTTTGTAGGTATTTTAAAAGGATGAGGAGCACAAGCATCATTAGAAACATCACATATGGGAGATAAAATATCATCAGAGCAAACTTTCTCCACTAAAGCTGGGGGACTAAAAATATCATGCTTAACAAAACCAGCTTCCCCAAGCTTAGACTTTTCCATAGCATTAGCAATAACGGGATTCAAAGCATTCGTACTAATAACATTGCTATGCGAAATAAGCTCCAAAGGTTTTTCAATTTTCTCTTCAAATCTAAACTCAGAAAAAAAGACTAAAGAACTCTTTATTTTCCATTAAGCCTAACTAGTGAAAATAAAAACAAGAAACAAAAAGGTATAATTGCAGAATCTAAAGGAAATAACTCCGAGCACTCACACAGGAGGATGCGAGTACCTTTTACCTTACCTCCCCGGCAACGGCGCCAGAAAAGAGCTTGATGTCTACGCACGCGTCTGTTCTTGTAGACAGTGTTGGGCGTCCAAGTGCAGAGGTTTGTAGAACAGCAGCAAGTTTCCCTTAAGTGGATCACCCAAGGTTTATCAAACTCAGGGAGGAAGAGGTCAAAGCTATCCCTCTCAAACAACCCTGCAATTACGATACAGAAAGTCTCTTGTGTCCCCAACACACCCAATACACTTGTCAGATGTATAGGTGCACTAGTTCGGTGAAGAGATAGTGAAATACAAGTAGTAGTGATGATTATAAGTAGTAACTGTAATATAAAATAAGTATCGCTGCAAGCAAAGATGTAACAAAACAGGAAGTAAACGGTGTGCTATGCTTGGAAACAAGGCCTAGAGATCATACTTTCACTAGTGGACACACTCCCAACAAATATAACATAATTGAACCAATAGATACTATCATCAATATGCAACTCAAAACAATTCCCCAATGGAAAACATACACTAATCATGCGTAGGGCTACGAAGCACTCCTTACAGTCTGTATGTACCCAAACTAGATTGTCCCACACTATCACCGTGAACGCACTAGATGGTTCCAACAAACACCAACATTTCATAGAGACATTAACCAAAAAGATACACATGATGCACACACTAGTCACCTTTACACCATGATACGAGGTATCTCCGGAGAGTACAATAATAGAGCATAGGAGTAGCATAATATCTGAATAATAACATCTACCAATTCAACTAGATACAAAGCTCACGATCACGTAAAGATCACATCATGGGAGAGAGAGGTGAACCACATAGCTACAGGTAGAGCCCTCAGCCCCGGGGGTGAACTACTCCCTCCTCGTCATAGGAGACAGCAAGGTTGATGGAGATGGCGGTGAGGTCGATGGAGACGGCAGAGACGGCGATGGAGACCGATGGAGATGGCTCCATGGGCACTTCCCCATCCTGGCAGGGTGCCGGAACAGAGACTTCTGTCCCCCAAAATTTGACTTCGACGGCGGGGGCGCTGCGGAACTGTTCTGGCAAAAATGCCAACTCCCCTAGGGTTTTCTATCCCGAGGATTTATATAGGCGAAGGGGCGTCGTCAGGGGGCTGCCAGGGGCTCCTCACACATAGGGGGCGCAGCCAGGGGCTGGGCCGCGCCGCCCTGGTTTGAGGCTAGCCCCTGGCCCCCTCCGGCTCTCTTTCGATCGTCGTCCTTCGTCCGAGAAAAATAGGAGTTCTGGAACTTGTTTCGTCCAATTCCGAGAATATTTCCTGTGTAGCATTTCTGAAACACAAAAACAGCAGAAAATAGGGAACTGGCACTGTGGCATCTTGTCAATAGGTTAGTTCCGGAAATCGCATAAAAACACCACGAAGTGTAACGAAACACAAGGCAAATGGTGTAAAAACAAGCATGGAGCATCAAAAATTATAGATACGTTTGAGACGTATCAACCGTCAACACTGCCATTGATCATAGAGGAGTTCTTCATCGCAATTTCCACCATGATTCGAGCACCATAGCCTCCAAACGATGCCGATGTCGATATCGGCATGTCAGAACGGCTATGCATGCTCGCGGCCACTGCTAGGTCACCGTCGGGATACACCCTCAATCCCGTCCCCTCATTCAATCACTGACACACCAGAGATACCGCCGAGGCCAATGGCGAACGTACATGCTGATGCCAATGCCAAACATGCATGCTGCTGTGGGCACGGCCATGCCGCCCTGCTATGCTGGACGCCACAGACCACCGGGAGGTCTTTCCCTTCGCCACCACACTCCCCTAGAACCCATCTATACACGCCAGAAAGGAGAGACACTAGTTTTCTCTACATTGCTCACGTTCGTGTCCAACACCGTCAGTCAAAGTGTTGAGGTCGTCATCGATGTCCTTGACCATTTCTTCTCTTCTTTGCATGGTTAAACACGTCTAGTCATATCTATCTAATGCGTCTGGTCTCGTCTAATGCAGTTCTTTATGGACGTCGATCTCATCTCAGCACCCCGCAGGCCACCTCCTCCGTGCCATCGCTGTAGAGCTCCGTTTAAAAATATAATCCTACCCGTGTATTGCCCCTTGTATCAGCGTCATGGCCCCACTTGTCATTCGATATACCGAAGCCCCACTCGTCCGTGTTTTGGTCAGGGATACGGCGATGCTTACGGTCAAACAAAGATGGATGCTCTGATGTGTCTTTGCGGGCTCTACGTGGCCCCACTAGTCAGCAGATAATGGTCAAAGTTGTTGACCTGTCGGGCAACCGGCCGTTCCAGCACTTGTTAGGGTTTCAGACAAGGGCTTGGACAAAACTGAGGAAAAAACTAAGGAGCTGGGGAAATCTGAGTACAACTAAGGACCTGAGGGCACGAAAAAAGAAATCCCAAAGAATTAAGGAATGTCATTACTACCATCGGGAGTGAGTTTTTATTAATCATGGTTATATAACCCGAATATTTTGTGCGCTGGATCAGTCAAACAAGGCTGCGACATATGATTCTCGAGTTGTGTCATCGCGATGAAATTCGAATGTCGTGATTGAAATATATCATGAAGGTAAGACCCCAGGATCCGTCCTGTGTGGCCCGGTATACGCACATGGATGCACTCTGCTGGTATGTATTCGTGTCTATGATGCAAAGAAAAATCCTGGTGGACGCACTGGGTACCCTGAGAACCACTGGGATTCATTTTTTGTAAGTCCTAAATGCGGCAAAAGAATGGGTTTGACTGGTTTCCCGAATTCAAGTCCAAGGGGATTGAATTTGAAGTAGGTGACAAGTATCTGTTCTGGCAGTTAACTGGGGTCTTGATCCGTCAGAGTTATCAGGCTTGTTCATCAAAACCCCTTGCGAGGTATTATAATGAAAATAAGTCGACAGACCAAGTGGAAGATTTTAAGATATGAAGAAGTCGAAGAATTGATCAAGTCGAAGATTTAAAGATTAGAGATTCAACCTGAATCTACAATTCTGGTAGAATCTCAGGGGCTACTGACAAGGGTATAGATAATAGAGCCCGTCAGTTGAGTACCCCTGAGGCCCGTTGAGCTAGGCCCAATTGTAATACTAGTCAAAATACGAGTTCATGTTGTATGTCGATATTGTAATCTGTATCGGATCCCACCCGATCCTTGAGACCTGGCCACCTATATATAGGAGCCAGGAGGGGACGGTGTGGGACAGATTGAAAGCAAGCCAGGTTTTACACCCACATTTACTTTCATAGCCACCTTGTTTGACTGATTTCACCTTCGAGTTCATCCGACGCCCTATCTCCCCGATCCTAAGTCCTTCATCTAGGACATTTGTCGAGTTTAACCCTCGTCAATCAGTTTTCATATGAAATATCCGTAGATTAGATTAAATGTAAAGGATTTGGCTACATGGATCACTAATTTGTGTCCAACAATAGTCAAATTGATGGTTTTAGAACAAGATTTGTGTCAAAGCCCCTAAACACTACTGAAAGATGAAATGCAAATATCAATTTCCATTCCATATGAAACCTTGTGCAAGACTTATTCAATGTGTGGTCATACTAGAGTTGACCATAACATGTGGACATGTAAAGAAAGCTATGAGATGGAACTAACATTGGTTTGCCATGTTTCATGAAAATGGTTTTTGCTATATGCACCTAAAAACACCTATAGGGATCAACTTCATAGATTGAGAACATGATTTGTGTCCAACATAAGTGAAAGATACAATGCAAACATCATTTCTCATTCCATGATGCAAGCATGTGCAAGCCATGTTCTAATTTGAACAATTAATGGTTGGGTATTTTATAGTCATGCCCTACTTCTCCATGGTGGCTAGCCATGCAGTAGTACTTGATGCACCTCACTTTTTTGTAGTTTTCAGGAGTTGCCTGATGGCGCGGTGATGATGGTGCCAGAAAGCTTGTTGGCGTTTGTTGATGAAGTAAAAATGACCGGCCAGTTGGAAACCCCAAGAGAAGGTTTGATGAATATAGCAGCAAGTTTTCCCTCAGTTATGAAACCAAGGTAGTCAATCCAGTAGGAGGGAGACAAACGACCGAAGGTGATGCCCGCTAACTTCGCGACAACTCCAGACAATTTATAGGGCGCCTCGTCCAAGCTTTGCTTTGCGAGCGGCAATGTGGAACCTGCACACAACACAACCAAATACTTTGTTCCCAACTTACGATGAGGTTGTCAATCTCATCGGTTTGCTTGAAACAAAGGGTATGAGCGTATCGAGTGGAAAGTGATAATAGTATGCGAGTAAAGTAAACAGTGCGAGTAAAGTAAACAGGTGATAGCAATATAAAGGAAATAGGACCGGGGTCCACAGTTCACTAGTGGTGTCTCTCTATAAGATAAAATAACACATGCTAGGTAAACAAATTACAGTTGGGCAATTGATAGAATAAAGACAACGTGCATATGTCGAGAGGATCACTATGAGATTTACTCTGGGCATTACAACAAGATACATAGACCACCATCCAACTGCATCTATGACTAATAATCCACTTGTGGCGAATCAATCCAAGAACTCCACAAGTATTAAGTTGCGAACAACAGATAATTGCATTAAGCAAAGTGTGTAATGTAAACAAAGCATATGCCCTTGAGCATATGAATGTTGTTTTCCCCCTAGTAGCAATAGCACATCTACAACCTTAGAGGTTTCTGTCACTCCCCCAGATTAAATAGAGGCATGAACCCACTATCGAGCATAAATACCCCCTCTTGGAGTCACTAGCAACAACTCGGCCAAGATAGCTACTAACAACGGGGAGCATGCAAGATCATAAACAACATAGAGATGACATAAGATAAAATTCAGTACATCAACTCAATCATAACACCAATATTCATCGGATCTCAACAAACACAACATGTAGAATTACATAACGGTGATCTCGATCATGTAAGGCAGCTCACGAGATCTAAACATGAACCACATGGTGGAGAAGACAACCATCTAGCTACTACTATGGACCCATAGTCCAAGGTAGACTACTCACTCATCGCTCCGGAGGCAAGCATGGCGATGAAGAAGACCTCCGGTGGCGATTCCCCTCTCCGGCAGGGTGCCGGGAAGAGCTTCTGGACCCTCCCTATCTTTGGGTCGATGGCGGCGGCGGATCGCGATGTGTTCTGGAAAAGTGATCGGGTCTTTAGGTTTTTCCCGACACAGGCCGATGTGGGCCAGGGGTGGGCCGCGCCCCTGGTGGTGTGGCCACCCTCTGGTCCGGCTCCGTCTCCTCTTCGGTGTTCTGGAAGCTCCGTGAAATATCTGGACGACTGGCTTTGGTTTTCATCCAATTCTGAGAATATTTCCTGTGTAAATTTTCTGAAACACAAAAATAGCAGAAAACAGGGAACTGGCACTGTGGCATCTTGTTAATAGGTTAGTTTTGAAAAATGCATAAAAATGCCACGAAGTGTAACGAAACACTAAACAAATGGTGTAAAAACAAGCATGGAGCATCAAAAATTATGGATACGTTGGAGACGTATCATTGCCCACGCCATGAGGGCAATTCTTTGGTCCCTCCTTCTTCCTTGGAACGTGCTCCATGCACTTCTTGTGTGGGAATTGAAACTTCACATTCTCTTCTTTAGCATCAATGATAGCACATGTAGTACTAAGAAAAGTTCTACCAAGAATTATAGGACTATGGCTCTTTACCATTCACATCCATGATAATAAAGTCCACATGCACACAAGTCATATGTAATTCAACAAAAACATTGTTAACTCTACCATGAGCATTTGTAATAGTGCAATCAGCAAGCTTCAAGTCAATATCACACTTTTCAATAGGTGGTAAATCAAGATGAAGATCTAACGATTTGGGAATAGAATAAACACTAGACCCAAGATCAAGTATAGAAGGCCATGTGATTTTACCTATACAACATAGATCCTTGGTTACCATACATCCCCAAGGTTAGGTGGGACCATGGGCTCCTTATGATACCTGTCAACCTTTTCTTTGATAACATGATTAGCAATAAAAGAGCCAAAACCTGCTTGGTTAGAATTAAAAATGGGATCACAAGCATAGTATTGTAACATAGAGATCACTTCATTAAGAGTGCAGTTTTCAAGAGAGGCTAATGATGACCCACAAGTATAGGGGGTGTATCATAGTACTTTCGATAAATAAGAGTGTCGAACCCAACGAGGAGCAGAAGGTGTTGATGAGTGGTTTTGGTCAAGGATTCACTGTAATACTAGCAAACAGGTTTTCAGGGGTATTTGGTAATACGAGTAAATAAAGTGCGAGTAAATAAAAGACAGTAGTAACAATTGCAGCAAGTGGCCCAATCCTTTCTTCAGCAAAGGACAAGCCGGTTGTGTAACTTATAATAACCAAACGTTCTCGGGGACACACGGGAGTTTCTGTCAAGAGCTTTCGCTTCATACCGCTAATAGTCTTTATTGGTTTGATAGGTGTTATGGGGGTGAACCTATGCTAGCGCACTACCCTTACTAGGATAAATACACACTTGTGATTATACCCCTTGCAAGCATCCGCAAATACAAGAAAGTAATTAAGATAAATCTAATTATAGCCTTAAACTCTAAGATCCTACGCTCCCTGGTGCAATGGTTTCCCAACGGAGGTTTATGTTTCTGTCACTCCAACAACCCCACAATTGGTAGCCAAATACACAATGCATCTCACTAGGCCCATAAATGGTGAAGTATCATGTAGTCGACGTTCACATGACACCACTAGTGAAATAGCACCACAACAATATCAAACCATTAAATATTTCTCAACAATAATTCACTACTAACATCTTGACTTCTACCATGTCCTCAAGAACTAAACGAACTACTCACAAGACATCATATGTATCATGATCAGAGGTGAAATAATGGTAAATAACAATCTGAACATAAACCTTAATTCAACGGTTCCACTCAATAGCATCAACTACAAGAGTAATCAACACCGGGAAAGTTTCCCCTATGAATATAACAAGATCCAACTCAAGATGTTACAGCGGGATGGCGTGGTGATGGTGGAGATGAAGGTGGTGGTGATGGAGATGATGATGATGATCCCAATGAAGTCCGGTGCGATGGTGATGATGATGGCGACAATCTCCCCTCTCCGGGAAGGAATTTCCCCGGCAGATTTCTGCCTGCCGGAGAGCTTTTCTCTCTCTGGTGTTTTCCGCCCCGCAGAGGTGGCGGTGTCTAACTCTGAGCCCCCCCTTGACTTAGGTTTTTGGGGACGATGAAATACGCGAAAGGGCGATGGTATAAGTGGGCCAGGGTGGCCTCACACAGGGCTGGCGCGGCCAGGGGTCAGGCCGCGCCACCCTGGCATGAGGGCCCCTCCTGGCTCCTCTTGGCTCCTCCTTCTGGCTTCCTGAGTCTTCTGGGAAAATATAATTTCCTGGTATTTTTCTGGAATTTTCCTGATCTTCAAAATATGGTCCTTTGATGGTTCTTTTTCCAGCAGCAAATCCTCCAATGATCATCAAACATATGAAAACAAAGGAAATAACATAAGTATCATATCTAAATATGAAATATATCAATAAATAACAGTAAATTATGATACAAAATAGTGATGCAAAAATGGACGTATCAACCCCCCCCCCCCAAGCTTAGACCTCACTTGTCCCCAAGCGAAAACTAAACTCGGTAAACATGACCATAGGTTTATGGAGTGAAGTGTCGATAATCAAAATACAGACAAGAAGCATCACATTCACCAAGGCACAAATTATAATAGACAGCAACTTCCCTTTATAAGATATAGACTTGCAATAGGTAAAAGGGAATCACATGTAAAGATGCACAAGGTAAACTATAATTGGCAATGGCAAACCTTAGTTCTTGGTCAAAGAATGATGAACAAGCTATTCTTTCTTTTAAACGGAGCCTTTTAAAACAGAGCTAATATAGCAAAGACCATATGCTCAACAAAACAAACTTTTAAAATTCATAGAAAGCTTTCAAAGATATATTCCTTTAGACAAAAGCATTGTACAAAACAAGGAAGATAGTAAACATGATTAAACGGATCAACATATGGATGAGTGAAACATAACAACTCAAATGCTTGCTTGAGATAGAGGGGAAAAGGTTGACTCAAAATAAAAGTAAAAGATAGGCCCTTCGCAGAGGGAAGCAGGGATTAAACATGTGCTAGAGCTTTTCATTTGCAAAACAGAGGTAAAAAGTTATTTTGAGAGGTGGTTGCTTTTGTCAATGACTAGCAACGGAGTTCTTGATATCTTCCATACTAAACAAGTGAGAGCGGTTCCAAGATGTTTGATTAATTGGCACATTGGTGCTCTTTTATAGCTTTGCACTCCTCCCCACCTTTTTCCTTTCTCAAACCTTGGCTAACCGATTCCATTGGGTGCCAACCAACTTTCACATACCATGGAGGAGTGCTTTTCTTTTTCTTTTCTTTTTGAGATTATAATGGTCTGACCAGCTCCCTTGCAAAATTAATGACGAGCAGATGAAGCTGCCTAGTCGAGGGGTACTTAATTTAGTATGGAAGATAACAAACCCATCCACTACGTCCTCATGAGCTAAAAATAGTGGCACACAATGAGAAGTGTTTGAAGGTTTTTGAAAGGTAGCACATGAAAATTTACTTGGAATGGCTTGAAATACCATACATAGGAATTTATAGTGGACTCTTTGGAAGTGACTTGGCTTTTGGGAATTGGATGCACGAGAAGTATTTCCTCTCAGTACAGGTTTTTGGCTAGCAAGGCTGGGTAGCAAGCATAAGAGTTGCATGAAACAGACAAACATACATATAATAAGAACAATCATGCAAACTCCCTTGAAGGTACAATGATTTTGACTTTAGGAATAACAATGCTTATAAGCCAAACATGAAGGATAAACTGAAGTGAAACCTCAAGGTAAAGTTGCTACTGACCAAGCTAGGTTTGCCAAAACCAACTAAATTTACTCATGCTCCCAAAGTGATACCAATACCAATCAATAAGACTAGTCATACAAGAGAGATTGCAAACTAACATAAGGTGTGTGGAAAGTAAACGATAAAACTTCTCATTAATATTTTATTACCGCAACTCACACCAAGGGATACATAGATAACCAACTAAGGAGGATACTTCCAAACTGCAAACTATTCTATAAGATAACTTCTCTATTCATGATATGACCCTACTTTAAAAGTAAATGAGCAAAAGGTAATGATGTGATACCGCGGCACTCCCCCAAGCTTGGAACAAGCCAAGGGGATGCCTATACCGATGATGAATTACTCCTTTGGTGGTGGCGGTGGATAATCTTTAATAAGCTTCTCAATCAAATCTTTCAGATCATCAATCTTGTGACTGAGGTTACGAATCATCTCAGAATTGTGCTCAACACGGTTCATGAACCTGTCGGCAAGAGAATCCCAGCTCTTGGTATTATTTCCCCATCCTTCCTCATTCTTGGAACTTTCTTTTCCTGCAATGTTAGAACGATCTATATCCCAACTAGAGGGTAATCGTGACCTAGGCACCCTTTGAAACTGATGTTCATGTATTAGAGTATGGAAAGGATTGTTGCCTGACGGAGCTGTCCATGGAGCTAAGGTGTGACGCGGCACTCCCCCTCCAGTCCTTATGCGTGCACTCTTCTTGAACTTGTCATGATCTGTCACCACCCCTATGCTGGCAACCATGGTGTTTGGCCTTGAGCTTGGATCTTCCTCCTCGTCTTCACTTTCAACCTCTTCTTTCAGCCAAAAGTTTTTGGTGTTATCTTCCGGAGGTGTCTTCTCCTTGTCATCGCTTGAAGAGGCCATGCCTCCCCCAAACTTAAGATAAACTCCTGATAGAAACAGCTTGAAACAAAACACGACGAGAAAATGATATACAGACCTCGGGGACTCCGGGGGGTTAAATAGGCGAAAATTATACATCAAAACGAAATCACAGGAGGAAACCAGGATGGAAACGAGTTCTGGGGTGCTCTCACACCTGGGTGGTACGGCCAGGGGTGGGCCCGCGCCACCTATGTGTGAGAAGCACACGGACTCCTTTTCCTGCCCGTTTTCGTCTCGTGATTTTTCATATTTAGTAAAAACAGCAAAAATATTAAAGGAAGAGCTTTTCGCAAAACTTCTCTGACTAGAACTGTTACCAATTCAAAAACGAACTCTGCAGGTACCTGCAATTTGTCTTGGATGAATTCTTCCGGAGAAACTGTTTCAATAACATTAACATCTTCATTATAAGAATCTCCAGAAATATAATGTTTGAGTCTTTGCCCATTCACCACTTGTGTAGAGTCATCCTTTAGTGAAGCAATCTTAATAGAACCTGAGCGGTACACTTCCACAATAACATATGGTCCTTCCCATTGAGAGAGTAATTTTCCTGCAAAAAATCTGAGACGAGACCTATACAATAGAACTTTCTCACCAACATGAAACTCTCTCTTAAGAATTCTCTTATCATGCCATTGCTTGACTTTTTCTTTAAAAAGCCTGGCATTCTCATACGCTTCGTTTCTCCACTCATCTAGAGAACTCAAATCTAATAACCTTTTCTTACCAGCTAGCTTAAAATCTCTATTAAGCTCTCTCACTGCCCAAAAAGCTTTGTGTTCTAATTCTAAGGGCAAGTGACACGCTTTTCCATAAACCATCTTATAAGGAGACATACCCATGGGGTTCTTATAAGCAGTTCTATAAGCCCATAAAGCATCATTTAACTTACTAGCCCAATTTTTCCTAGATCTATTGACAGTCTTCTGCAAGATAGACTTGATCTCCCTATTTGAAAGCTCTACCTACCCACTAGTTTGGGGATGATAAGCAGAAACAATTCTATGATTAACATCATATTTAGCAAGAGTTTTTCTAAAACCACCGTGAATAAAATGAGAACCTCCGTCAATCATAAGATATCTAGGCACACCAAACCTAGGAAAAATAACATCCTTAAGCATTTTTAACGAGGTCTCACCATCGGCACTCTTTGTAGGTATGGCTTCTACCCATTTAGTAACATAATCAACATCAACAAGTATGTGGGTATAGCCTTTTGAAGGAGGAAAAGGACCCATAAAGTCAAATCCCCAACAATCAAATGGTTCAATAACAAGAGTGTAACTCATAGGCATTTCATTGCGTCTAGAAATATTACCAACTCTTTGACATTCATCGCAAGATAAAACATACCTTCTGGCATCTTTAAAGAGGGTTGGCCAATAAAAACCTGATTGTAGAACCTTTTGTGCGGTTCTATCTCCAGCATGATGCCCTCCATAAGCACTACCATGGCATTTTCTTAATATCTCTTTTTGCTCATATTCCGGTACACATCTTCGCATAATACCATCAACTCCTTCTTTATATAAGTGTGGGTCATCCCAAAAATAATGCCTCAAATCATAGAAGAATTTTCTTCTTTGCTGAGCTGTAAAGGTTGGAGGCAAATACTTGGAAACAATAAAGTTAGCATAATCAGCATACTAAGGAAGGTCTCGCGAAGTTACATTTATTGTAGCCAACTATTCATTTGGAAAACTATCATTAACAGGAATAGGATCAAAAGAAATGTTTTCCAATCTAGACAAGTTGTCAGCCACAGGATTTTTAGCACCTTTCCTATCCACGATATGCAAATCAAATTCTTGTAAAAGCAACACCCATCTAATAAGCCTAGGCTTAGCATCCTTCTTAGTCATAAGATATCTAATAGCAGCATGATCAGTATGAATAGTAACTTTAGAATCAACAATATAAGATCTAAACTTATCACATGCAAAAACAACAGCAAGAAACTCTTTCTCAGTAGTAGCATAATTCTTCTGAGCAGCATCAAGAGTCTTACTGGCATAATGAATAACATTCAACTTATTATCTACTCGCTGTCCAAGAACAACACCAACAGCAAAATCACTAGCATCACACATAATTTCAAAAGGTAAATTCCAATTAGGTGGTTGAACAATAGGAGCAGTAGTTAAAGCCTTCTTAAGAGTTTCAAAAGCTTCCTTACAATCATCATCAAAGACAAATGGTACATCTTTTTGAAGAAGATTAGTAAGAGGCTTTGAAATCTTAGAGAAATCTTTAATAAACCTCCTATAGAAACCAGCATGACCAAGAATACTACGAATACCTTTAACATCTCTGGGACAGGGCGTTTTCTCAATTGCCTCCACTTTTGCTCTGTAACTTCAATACATCTTTCAGAAATTTTATGTCCAAGGACAATTCCTTCATTCACCATAAAATTGCATTTCTCCCAATTAAGAACAAGGTTAGTTTCTTCGCACCTCTGCAAAACTTTATCAAGGTTGTGCAAACAATTATCAAAAGAAGTTCCATAGACGGAAAAATCGTCCATGAAGACCTCCACAATTTCTTCACAAAAGCCATGAAAAATAGCAGACATGCATCTTTGAAAAGTAGCAGGAGCATTGCATAAACCAAACGGCATACGTCTATAAGCATAAGTTTCATAAGGACAAGTAAAAGTGGTTTTCTCTTGATCTTCCTTCTTAACAGCAATTTGAGAAAAAGCAGAATAACCATCAAGGAAACAAAAATGAGTCTTCTTAGACAACCTTTCTAACATTTGATCTATAAATGGTAAAGGGTAATGATCTTTCTTAGTAACTTTGTTTACCTTCCTATAATCAATGCACATCCTATAACCAACTACTACCCTTTGAGGAATAAGCTCGTTATTCTCATTAGGCACAACAGTCATACCTCCTTTCTTAGGAACACAATGGACAGGACTAACCCATCTACTATCAGCAATAGGATAAATAATACCAGCATCAAGGAGCTTTAATACCTCATTTCTTACCACATCCTTCATCTTGGGAATTAGGCAGCGTTGATGCTCCACGACTGGCTTCGCGTCTTTCTCAATATTAATGGCATGCTGACATAAAGTGGAGAAATCCCTTTTAAATCATCAAGAGTATATCCCATAGCTCCTCAGTGTTTCCTCAATATCTCCAATAATCTTTCTTCTTCCTTTCCTAAAAGTTTAGAGCTAATAATAACAGGATATATTTTCTTATCATCTATATAAGCATATTTAAGATTATCAGGCAAAGGCTTTAATTCGAAAACAGGATCTTCTTTAGGCGGCAATGTGGTACCAAGATCCTCCACAGGTAGATTATGCTTGATTAATGGTGGTTGACGAAGAAGAATATCGTCAATCTCTTCTCTTTCCTTACTGAAAACATCACTTTCGTGATCTTCCATGAATTGCTGCAAGGTATTATTAGGAGCAAGAGCAATAGAAGCAAGCTATTCAACTCGAAAATTTTCATTAGGCGTGTCATTTTCATAAGAAGTCTTAGCAAACTTGGAAAAATTAAACTCATAAGACTCTCCATTAAACTTAGTAAAAAAATTCTCCTTCTTACAATCTATCACGGTGCCACAAGTGTTCAAAAATGGTCTACCAAAAATAATAGGACAAGTTTTACTAGCCTCCTTACCAAGTACTAGAAAATCAGTGGGGTATTTAGTCTTACCGCAAAGAACTTCCACATCTCGAACAATACCAAGAGGCCAAACAGTCTCTCTGTTAGCAAGCTGAACAACCACATCAATATCTTCAAGTTCACAAGCACCAATCTCATGCATAATTTCTTTGTAAAGCTCTAAAGGAATAGCACTTGCACTAGCACCAATATCACATAAACCATAATAGAAATGATCTCCAATCCTGACAGAAATAACAGGAACACTTGTTTTCCTATGCTTTTTAGGATGTGAGAAAATGTTAGAAGCATCTTCACAAAAAAGAATATATTTATCCCCTACATCTTTAGTAACAAGATCCTTCAATATAGCTACAGGAGACTTAATAGTAATTTGCTCATCAAGTTCTGCAGCTTTCTTAGTACTTTTATTAGACACACTTACCAAAGTAGAGTACTTCTTTACCTTAGCAGGGAAAGGTGTCTTCTCAAAATAAGGTTCAGGCACAATGCTATCAATAGTACAAACTTCAGTAGCTGCAGCAGGTAAATGACTAATAGAATCTTTATAAGGCGCATGATATTTGTTCCAATCTTTCTTTGGAACATCAAGATAAGAGGAAAAAGCCTTAAGACAATTAGCAAGTATTTGTGAATCAAGACCATAAGCAGTGCTAACACTATGAAAGTCATCGGTCCCCATAAAAGATTTAATGCATTCATAATCATAGTTTATACCTGACTTCCTACCTTTGTCATTTTCCCAACCTTCAGCATTCTCTTGTATACGGTCAAGAAGTTTCCACTTAGCATCTTCTTTCATATGAGTAAATGATCCAAAGCAAGAAGCATCCAAATAATCCTTATCAGGAAGAGTAAGTCGCGCATAAAAATTATCAATAACAATATTATTGGGGAGCTCATGAATGGGGCATTTGAGCATTTGTAACTTCAATCTCCCCCACGCTTGGGCAATACTCTCTCCATCATGAGGCCAAAAATTATATATCCGGTTACGGTCTTTATGAATTTCACTTGGAGGATAAAACTTGGAATAAAAGAGAGGTACAATATCCTCCCATGCCATAGATGGACCATCTTGGAGTAGTCGATACCACTCTTCAGCTCTGCCTTTCAATGATAAAGAGAATAATTTCTTCTTGACCTGGCTTGGTGAAATACTTGCACATCTGAACAACTCGCATAATTCATGTATAAATAATAAGTGATCACCCGGATGGACAGTTCCATCTCCTGAATAGCCGTTATCCATAATACGCCCAACAATATTCATAGGTATTTTAAAAGGATCAATTTCAGCAGGTGGTGGCGGTGGTGGTTCATCCACATGTGCAGCAGTAGTAGAAGTGTTCCAAATAGGAAACCAAATGGAGAGTTCTCCATAGCAGAGTAAAATAAAAATAAAACAATACTCACAGTGACGATTACCTTTACCAATTTCACTCTTCAATAGCGCTACACTCCCTGGCAACGGCGCCAGAAAATAGTCTTGATGACCCACAAGTATAGGGGGTGTATCGTAGTACTTTCAATAAATAAGAGTGTCGAACCCAACGAGGAGCAGAAGGTGTTGATGAGTGGTTTTGATCAAGGATTCACTATAAATACTAGCAAACAGGTTTTCAGGGGTATTTGGTAATACGAGTAAATAAAGTGCGAGTAAATAAAAGATAGTAGTAACAATTACAGCAAGTGGCCCAATCCTTTCTTCAGCAAAGGACAAGCCGGTTGTGTAACTTATAATAACCAAACGTTCTCGAGGACACATGGGAGTTTCTGTCAAGAGCTTTCGCTTCATACCGCTAATAGTCTTTATTGGTTTGATAGGTGTTATGGGGGTGAACCTGTGCTAGCGCACTACCCTTACTAGGATAAATACACACTTGTGATTATACCCCTTGCAAGCATCCGCAAATACAAGAAAGTAATTAAGATAAATCTAACCACAGCCTTAAACTCTAAGATCCTACGCTCCCTGGTGCAATGGTTTCCCAACGGAGGTTTAGGTTTCTGTCACTCCAACAACCCCACAATTGGTAGCCAAATACACAATGCATCTCACTAGGCCCATAAATGGTGAAGTATCATGTAGTCGATGTTCACATGACACCACTAGTGAAATAGCACCACAACAATATCAAACCATTAAATATTTATCAACAATAATTCACTACTAACATCTTGACTTCTCCCATGTCCTCAAGAACTAAACGAACTACTCACAAGACATCATATGGATCATGATCAGAGGTGAAATAATGGTAAATAACAATTTAAACATAAACCTTAATTCAATGGTTCCACTCAATAGCATCAACTACAAGAGTAATCAACACCGGGAAAGTTTCCCCTATGAATATAACAAGATCCAACTCAAGATGTTACATCGGGATGGCATGGTGATGGTGGAGATGAAGGTGCTAGTGATGGAGATGATGATGATGATGATGATCCCGATGAATTCCGGTGCAATGGTGATGACGATGGCGACGATCTCCCCTCTCCGGGAAGGAATTTCCCTGGCAGATTTCTGCCTGCCGGAGAGCTTTTCTCTCTCTGGTGTTTTCCACCCCGCAGAGGCGGCGATGTCTAACTCTGAGCCCCCTTGACTTAGGTTTTCGAGGACGATGAAATACGCGAAAGGGCGATGGCAGAAGTGGGCCAGGGTGGCCTCACACAGGGCTGGCGCGGCCAGGGGTCAGGCCGCGCCACCCTGGCGTGAGGGACCCTCCTGGCTCCTCTCGACTCCTCCTTCTGGCTTCCTGAGTCTTCTAGGAAAATATAATTTCCTAGTATTTTTCTAGAATTTTCCTGATCTTCAAAATATGGTCCCTTGATGGTCCTTTTTCCAGCAGAATCTTGACTCCGGCAGCAAATCCTCCAATGATCATCAAACATGTGAAAACAAAGGAAATAACATAAGTATCATATCTAAATATGAAATATATCAATGAATAACAGTAAATTATGATACAAAATAGTGATGCAAAATGGACGTATCAGCTAACACTGTGTTTGGATGCATAGAATTAGGCCTTAGAATTGAGAATTTGAAATTCAGGTGTCGAATTCTGCTGTTTGGTTGGTCATTGAATTCGGGCATGGAAATGATATGAACTCCAAGCCGACCCGGTCGCGCGTGTCTGCCTACGATTGCGAATATAGAGCCTGGGACCTCCGGCTTGAAATTTAGCTTACCCCTTCGCCCTGAGAAAATGAGCGAGATCTCAATTCCTTGACTTGAGGGCAGCGACCCCAGTGTCGAAAACTTCCCATTGGCGGCTGCCTTCCTCTTCTCTAGCCCTGGCCTCCTTCTCTCCTTTGAATTCCCTTCCCATTCCCACGGGTAACACCCTCCATATCTCCCTCTAGCCCTAACCCTAGCAGGAGGTGGTAGATGGCGATGGGACGGGGACGATGGTCCAATGATCGAGCTCGAGGCCGTCCTCCTTCTCTGTGTGGGCACTACAGTGGTGGATTGTAGGGAGGTGCCGGTGTCCCGGTGCGGCATTGAGTGGAGCAATGCAGGCAACATAGTAAGGGCGAAGAAGGGTGTTCCTAGATTATTTTTGCTTATTTTATATGTTTCTATGTAGTTTTCTTGGAGAACTGGCACGTGAGGCCGATTGGAAGTTTGCAATTCCTAAATTTTGATTTGGTCATGTATGTCTACATGTAATTTGAATCTGAGGTTAAATATGTATTTGCTTCAAATGTTGGTGTTTGAAATTAGATGTGTGGATGCTCTGAATAGTTAATCAGATTATTTTAATTTTATTTTTTGTGAAAATAATATATCATTTTCATACATATAGACAAATTTATATTATCTAAAGTCAACAAAACATACAATTCCACGATATATATCCAAACAGGAATTGGAATTTGGTCACCCTTTAATTCTAACACCAAATATCATGCACCCCATGTTGTGGGGGTGAACACGACAATGCCCATAGATGATGGACTAGGGTTTAGGGGAAAGTAGATAACGATAATGTAGGAGAATCCGGGAGCAAGATTAGCACATGAGGTACCCAGCTTCATGTTCCCTCGTTAAGAGGATCACTACATCTTGCTAGTAATCTAGTATATGATCATAGTTGTGTTTACACGGAGCCTCCAAAGGAGGAGAGAATCGAGTCTGTCTAGACTAATGTATGGTGTAGCCTATTGCGGTTAGCATGTTCCCTAAAGGGTGCCCATGCCTAGCTTTATATATTCAATCAGGCTAGGGTTACTGATACGTCTCCAACGTATCCATAATTTTTGATGCTCCATGCTTGTTTTCACACCATTTGTTTAGTGTTTCATCACACTTCGTGGCATTTTTATGCATTTTCTAGAACTAACCTATTAACGAGATGCCACAGTGCCAGTTCCCTGTTTTCTGCTGTTTTTGTGTTTTAGAAAAGTTACACAGGAAATATTCTCGGAATTGGACGAAACAAAAGCCAGATGTCTAGATATTTCACGAAGCTTCCAGAAGACCGAAGAGGAGACGGAGCCGGACCAGAGGGCGGCCACACCACCAGGGGGTGCGGCCCACCCCTAGCCCGCACCGGCCTATGGTCAGGGCCCCCTAGTCCACCTCTGATGCTGCCACTTTGCCTATAAAGACTCCCCAATGGGAAAACCCTAAAGACCGATCACTTTTCCAGAATACATAGCGATCCGCCGCCGCTGTCGACCTAAAGATCGGGAGGGTCTAGAAGCTCTTCTCGGCACCCTGCCGAAGAGGGGAATCGCTGCCGGAGGTCTTCTTCATTGCCGTGCTTGCTGATACGTCTCCAACGTATCTATAATTTTTGATGCTCCATGCTTGTTTTTACACCATTTGCCTAATGTTTCGTTACACTTCGTGGCACTTTTATGCATTTTCCGGAACTAACCTATTAACAAGTCGCCACAGTGCCAGTTCCCTATTTTCTACTGTTTTTGTGTTTCAGAAATGCTACACAGGAAATATTCTCGGAATTGGACGAAACAAGTTCCTAAAGTCTTATTTTTCCTGGAAGCTTCCAGAGATCCGAAGAGGAGTCGGAGGGGGCCACAAGGGCCCCACACACCAGGGCAGCGCGGCCCAGCCCCTGGCCGCGCCCCTACGTGTGAGGTCGCCTCGGTCCACCTCTGACGATGCCCCTTCGCCTATAAAGACCCCCCGACGGAAAAAACCTAAGTACCCGATCAATTTTCCAGAACACATCGCAATCCGCCGCCGCCGTCGACCCGAAGATCGGGAGGATCCAGAAGCTCTTCCCGGCACCCTGCCAGAGAGGGGAATCGCCATCGAAGGTCTTCTTCATCGCCATGCTTGCCTCCGGAGCGATGAGTGAGTTGTCTACCTTGGACTATGGGTCCATAGCAGTAGCTAGATGGTTGTCTCCTCCACCATGTGCTTCATGTTTAGATCTCATGAGCTGCCATACATGATTGAGATCACCGTTATGTAATTCTACATGTTTGGTTTGTTGCGATCCGATGAATATTGGTGTTATGATTGAGTTGCTATACTAAAATATATCTTATGTTATCTCTGTGTTGTTTATGATCTTACATGCTCTCCGTTGTTAGTAGCTATCTTGGCCGAGTAGTTGCTAGTGACTCCAAGAGGGGGTATTTATGCTCAATAGTGGGTTCATGCCTCTATTTAATCTGGGGGAGTGACAGAAACCTCTAAGGTTGTAGATGTGCTGTTGCTACTAGGGAGAAAACAACATTCATATGCTCGAGGGCATACGCTTTGTTTACATTACACACTTTGCTTAATGCAATTATCTGTTGTTCGCAACTTAATACTCATGGGGTGTTCAGATGATATCCCCGCGAGTGGATTATTAGTCATAGATGCAGTTGGATGGCAGTCTATGTATTTTGTTGTAATGCCCAGAGTAAATCGCATAGTGATCTTCTTGACATATCACGTTTATCTTTATTCTATCAATTGCCCAACTGTAATTTGTTTACCTAGCATGTGTTATTTATCTTATGGAGAGACACCACTAGTGAACTGTGGACCCCGGTCCTATTTCCATCATATTGCTATCACCTGTTTACTTTACTCGCACTGTTTACTTTACTCGCATACTATTATCACTTTCCACTCAATACGCTCATACCCTTTGTTTCAAGCAAACCGGTGAGATTGACAACCTCATCGCAAGTTGGGAGCAAAGTACTTGGTTGTGTGTGTGCAGGTTCCGCATTGCAGCTAGCAAAGCAAAGCTTGGACAAGGCGCCCTATAAATTGTCCGAAGCTGTCGCAAGCTAGCAGCATCACCATCAGTCGTATTGTCTGCTCTTCTCCTGATCAACATACCTTGGTTTCTTAACTGAGGGAAAACTTGCTGCTATATTCATCAAAACCTTCTCTTGGGGTTTTCCAACTGGCCGGTCATTTACTTCATTAATTTCATACATCATCACCACGCCACCAACAAGTTTTCTGGCGCTGTTGCCAGGGAAGAAGTGGAAGACTTCTGCGAGGGGAGTTTTTCGCACGCACATCCTTTACTTTGTTTTATTGTTTTGCTTTACTTTATTTTTTTACTTGCATCGTTTTATATCAAAAACCCAAAAAAATTAGAATCCTTGGTAGTTGTTTTTACTTGTCTACTCTTAGTTTTGCTGAAATGGCTAATCCTGAAAACACCAAGTTGTGTGACTTTACTAGCACGAACAATAGTGATTTTATCTGCACTTCTATTGCGCCACCTGCTTCTGCTGTAAACTTTTATGAGATTAAGCCTGCTTTATGGAACCTTGTTATGAAAGAGTAATTTTCTGGTGCTAGTACTGAAGATGCTGCAGCTCATCTCAATAATTTTGTTGACCTATGTGAGATGCAAAAATATAAGGATGTAGAAAGTGGTATTATTAAGCTCAAATTGTTTCCTTTTTCTTTGAGAGGAAAAGCTAAAGATTGGTTGCTATCTTTGACTAAGAATAGTATTGATTCATGGGCTAAGTGTAAGGATGCTTTCATTGGTAGATATTATCCTCCTGCTAAAATTATATCTTTGCGTAGCAATATTATGAAGTTTAGTCAATTTGATAATGAACATGTTGCTCAAGCTTGGGAAAGAATGAAATCTATGATAAAGAATTGTCCCACTCATGGACTGACTACTTGGATGATTGTCCAAACTTTTTATGCAGGACTGAATTTTTCTTCAAGGAACCTACTTGATTCAGCTGCTGGAGGCACTATCAAATATCAATTCCCACTCAAGAAAGGTATGGAACACTTCCCTAGGAAAAGAAAGAAATTACTTTTTGCCTCTATTCTTAGAGCAAATTATGAGCTTGATGCTTCATCACTTGATGTTACTTGATTCGCAATATTCTGCGCCTAGCTCAAAAGCGTTAAAGAAAAGCACTCTTGGGAGATAACCCAATATTTTATTTTCAGTAATTTTTCTTTTATTTGAGTCTTGGAAGTCATTACTACTGTAATGACCTCTCCTTATCCTTTTTATTTCATTGTTGTGCCAAGAGAAGCCTCTAATTTGAGTGAGGTAAAGATTTGGGGATGTTGCTGTCCTGAAACTGTTTTTGGTGCAGCACCGTAAAAATTCGTAAAAATTCTCTGTATATCCTTTGGACCTGAAATTTTTTGTGCATATGTCCCAGGTTATATCCAAACTTTAGTTAGTTGAACACTTTTTGATTTGAGCAACAGAAAACCCCTCAAAAATTCGACCTTTGTCAGCTGTTCTGTTTTGACAGATATCTGCCACTATTCATTTTTGCCGATTTATCGCTTTCTTTTTTAGTTCTTTTGATCACGGAACTTTTGGGGAAGTTGCTACAGTAGTATATGCTTAATATGTGGTGGTTTTGGGTTGAAACCTGAGGCAAAAAAGGTTGATTATATGTTATGTTACACTAATGTTGCTAATAGATTTGTGTTTAGTTTTGTATGAAGGAAGTTTTCAAGTGTAGGGATTGGAGAATGATGAGATGAGTTGAAGAATGGACAAAAGCTCAAGCTTGGGGATGCCCATGCATTACCCCAAGAAATATCCAAGAAGTACAAACGTCAAAGCTTGGGGATGCCCCGAGGCACCCCTTCTTCATCGGCAAAAATTAGGTCACCTTTCAAAACACTATATTTTTATTGCTTCATGCACTATGTATTTTTCTTGGAGTGTCAGTTGTTTTAGTTTTCTTTATTAGTTTATTTTTGTTTGCTGCAATAAATGGTTGGACCCCAACAAATTTCTTTTGGAGAAGTTGCCTTGCTTTTCATTTGCCAAGAACGCTCTAGTTTTCACTCTTATCAAAAACCGAGTGTTCTTCTTTTTCTACTACTGCTTTTGGTTTTTGTTTTCGCCTTGACTTGTGTTCAGACCTTGTCATATCTTTTCATCAAGGTGTATTTTTGCCTCTGATCTTTATTGCTTTTCATCAAAAGAGGTGTCTTAAAAAATTTCAAATGGTGTTGGAAAAGAGAAAAAGCTTTATGCAAAAAAGTGGTACAAGAAGGAGCTTGTGTAGACTGCGGCTTAGGCTTTTTCATGTCATGCTTGATGTCTTTTTAATAGTATGCTTAGTGGTTTTGCTGTAGCATGACTTGGCTCAAATAACTGAGATTGCTTAATGAGCCTTTGAAAAAATCATGCGTTGTTTTTATTGTTTGGAAGCATTATTTTGGTTTTCTCCTTGATGCTTTATTTGGGTTGACTTGGCGCATGCTCACACATGTTTGACTCTTACAAAGTCGCTAATAGCCTCTATGATCATTTATTTTTTGACTTTTGATGCCATCTTATGCTTCTTTTAATGTCGCTTTGTCGCTTTGCATGATTATGGCCATTATTGCTCTCTTAGTTGGTCGTTCCTAGTCTTTTGCTAGCCCTCGCCTTGTACTGAGTATGAGCTCTACTCGTCCATCCAACTCCTAAAAACCAAAGTTTGCCAAAGTGTCCACCATACTTACCTATTAGCAATTTGATATTCCAAGTAAATTTGACTTGCTTTTATTATCTCTTCAAATTAAACTCTTACCAGTGTTATGCGAAAATTGGTTAGTAAAGCTCTCACAAACCGGAAGGCATACTTTACTTTTTCTTGTTCTTAAAAATTTGACATTGTGGTCTTTTGTGTTGAGTTGTTATGCTTGCAAGTTGTAAGTTGGATACTAGCCCAACCATGCTGTCATGGGGCAAGCTTTCAACATTGCACTTCTTATTTGAGTTGATATCGTGATCTTTTGTTTATGGATGCCCGCGGTGTGAAATGAATTGGGAATCTTGCGGGGATCATGGAGTTTGTATATGTGTTAGGGAAATGCCTGGGCCGCCAATCTAAGCCATGCATAATTCATGGTGGAAATTTGCAGCATACCCATGGTGGACATTCGACGATGCATCTCAAAATAAAAAGCTAAACAAATGGCAAATAAAAGAGATGTTGAGGTGTTCATTGTCTGCTTGTCCTATCATTTTAGTGTGGGCTTGTTCCATGTCATCGGGCACGGAGGTACCCCATTGGCGGTTCTCGATGATACATATATACTTACAATGACAAGAGCCTTGCTTGGGACTCTAAGTAAAGTAGCATGAGGTTTGGGTACTCGTATTCATGGGGCATGAGGTTTTTGACTTATGATTTGTCAAGCATATGCATCATAATTGTTCTCGCATTAACTTTAACCATTCAAGATGCTTATGATGGGGGCAATGAGAGCTCAAAGCCGGTAAGTACCATAATTTTTGAAGGTCTATAAAACTTGCAAACACTGCTTCCCTCCGCGAAGGGCCTTTCTTTTACTTTCATGTTGAGTCACCACCTTCTATCTTTATGCACCATTAAGAGAGCATAGTTGTCATTCTTAGTATAATGTGCATTGTCCCAAAGTTTTCATTGATTGATTCATATTGTTGGTTTCACTTGTTCTCAAATTATTTGTATCTAGTCGCCCTCTTAAACTTGAAGGTGTCCTATGCATTTATGTTTTGCTCTCTACGAAGGACAAGCTGAAAACCATTTGTATGTTTTTCCTTATCATTTGAACACAAGTTTGACTTTCATTGTTTCATTTTCATGATCTTTTGTTTGTGTTCATTTTCATGTTATAACATGGTTGCTAAGTTTTTAGGGATTTCTATTTTTGTGCCCTCGGGTCCTTAGTTGTGCTCAGTTTTCCCCAGCCGCTTAGTTTTTCCTCAGTTTTTCCCAAGCCCTTGTCTGAAACTCTCACAAGGAGCTCGAACGGGAGGAATCCCGTTAAGTTGACCGTTGGTTGGTGCTGGCAAGTGGGGCCGCTGTTGGTGCCCCACAGTGGACACGCCTCCACTTATCCAGATCATCATGGGACCTGCAACTTGTCCATGTTAGCGCACCGGACCCACAGCTTACCCAGGTGCCCGTTGCAAAATGGGAGCCCGAGCTAGCCCCATGCCCGTGCCCGTGCCCATGCCATTGCTTCCCCCCTTCTTTCCCCGCGTCCCATTGTTCTTCTTCTCCGCCAGCGGCAACCCTTCTCCCGCAAGCGGGTGATGTCTAGTTTCTCTTCGACCTCCCGTTCTTCATGGCCGCAGTATGAACCCGTGCCTTTGACAAGATGCCCTAACTGCCCACGCCAAGAGCCTCTGAAGTGGTTGATCTGTAAGACGAACGACAACGGCAACCGTGGACGTAAGTTCCTTGCATGCGAGAGCTTGCCATATAGAGAGGGGGGGGGTAAAGTTAGATCTTGCTCCAATTGCTCTGTTTTCTCTCGATTTTCTTGTTATTCCCTTGAATTTGGGATTTAGGGTTCACGTTGTTGTTTTGAGATCCTAAAGAAATGCAGGTATTTCGAGTGGATCGATGTGTACGTCAGAGGCTTAAATTGCAGGAATCAATTGGCGGTATTGGGGAGCGCAATTTGGGAGGGGGGTACTTGCTGTAGAGAATGCGGCGGAGAGAGGGGCCATCCCGATTATGCCTAATGCTCCCAATGCAGAACTGGTGGAAGTGAAGGGAGAACTGAAGAAAATGAACAAGCAGTTAAAGCAGCTGATCGAGTTGAAGAAGCAAGCTAATCTGATGGCTGGTTGTTTTTTTTGTTGTATAATTGTGATCGGATTCTTATCATTGCTCGTCAAGCGCTAGAAGTTGTTACAAGGGATCCCTTGTTACAAATCCATTATTCAGTTACATGTACTTGTAGTTATTTTCAAAGTTAGTGTGTGCATTCACCGAAATTACCAAAAAAATAAGTGTTAGGGAATATACGAATGCTAAAGATAGTTGATAATTGTTAGAGGGGTGACAAATAATGCATTCACCGAAATCCCACAAATATGTATGTCTCATGTTTATACCAAAATTATACCACTTTTGGGACGTTTCAAATAACCAAAACTATATCCCAAACTATATTCCCTAAAAGAAAAGGAATGCTAAAGAAATTTGATAATTGTTAGAGGGGTGATAAATAATCCATTCACCGAAATCCCACAAATATGCCAAATATATATGTCTCATGTTTCTACCAAAATTATACCATTTTTGGGCCGTTTCAAATTGCCAAAACTATATTCCCTAAAAGAAAAGGAATGCTAAAGATAGTTCATAATTGTTAGAGGGGTGATAAATAATTCATTCACCAAAATGCCCCAAATATGCCAAACATGTATGTCTCATGTTTCTACCAAAATTATACCACTTTTGGGCCATTTCAAATTACGAAAACTATATTCCCTAAAAGAAAAGGAATGCTAAAGATAGTTGATAATTGTTAGAGGGGTGATAAATATGTATGTCTCATGTTTCTACCAAAATTATACCACTTTTGGGCCATTTCAAATTACCAAAACTAAATTGCCTAAAAGAAAAGGAATGCTAAAGATAGTTGATAATTGTTAGAGGGGTGATAAATATGTATGTCTCTTGTTTACCACTTTTTAGTTTAACATTTTTAAATCGTGGAAAATAATATATAAATAGAGGGAATATAGTTACGTGGCAAAATAATCCATAAATGCACACGGATTGACTCCACCAACCGTTGATCCACCGACAGAGAGAGAGAGGGGTGGCCACGAAGAGAGAGAGAGGGGTGGCCACGAAGAGACGGATAGGGGTATATTGCCCGTTAGACCAGTGGATCAACGGTTGGTGGAGTCAATCCGTGTGACAACTGCTCAACCAATCAGGATAAGTTTGGGTTTCTGTGAGCATTTGTGACAGTACTTGAGGGCAAAACTGAGTAGTACTAAGAAACCAAGGGCACGTAAATAGTAAATAGACTAAGAGATTCAAACAAAATAATTACAAAATGAAAAATGCGTGTATTGTATAATATAATTCATATTGGGCTACATCAAATTATTTGCAATTCAAATATACATGAGTGTGACAATTATGGCCTCATTTAGATAAACTATGTTTTGGGGAAGATGTTTTGCAAAGGGATTTGAGTGGAAAACCATGCATCTTCATAGCAACTAGTGATTATGAGAAGTGGCAATTTGTGGTAAAACATGATTTATCTATGTTTGTTAAGGTGGCAGGTTGCGTAGGAAGACTCCATGAGTAGGTGCCACTATGTTTTTATTTTTTTGGATTTTTTTGCGCATAAAATGACTCAATTAGCTATGTTAATCTCATTTGTTGACTCTGTTGACCAGCTACTTGAGGGTAGAACTGAGTATATTGCACTTGCCAGTCCAAGTACTCGAGGGGAAAACTGAGTACATATAAAATTTCTGTATAAGGCCCGAGGGTAGAACTGAGTACACCAAACGTCGAAGGGTTAGCCTCGTGTCGCGGCGCACGGTGCAGCCGTGCATAGCGGACGCGTGTTGCGGTACACCAAACGCCACCTTCGTCTTCATAGAGCCCCTCTTTCTCTATCTCGACGCTTGCCCACTCTCTCATTCTCACTGTAACCGCCTCTCCTGTCCCATCATCTTCCCCACTTCGCATCGAAAAAACCCCTAAGAAAAAACCCCGGTGATGGAGAAGCATGAGATGCCCATTGCCGACGTAGCCACCAGCGCATCGGCCGCCGACGCATCGGCCGCCGGCGCATCGGCCGCCGCCCCCATCCAGGCCCCCATCGCTGCTTCCGACGTAGGCGCCGGCGCATCAGCCGTCGGCGCAATGGCCGCCGCCCCCATCCAGGCCCCTGTCCAGGCACCCGTCCAGGCCCCCGTCGATTGGGACCTGTATGAAGACCCGTACGAACCAGTGCCGTACGTCGCGCCGGCGAACCCCTACGACACCAGCATCGTCGACGAGTACCCGGAGGTAACCCTTTGTTCCCTTTTTCTTATGCCATTTCAATCCTTTTGTGTTAGATCTAGCGTTATTAGGGTTCATCTATTCCTAGTTCAATCCTTTTATGATAGATCTAGCATTATTAGGGTTAGTCTGTTCCTAGTTCAATCCTTTTATGATAGATCTACCGTTATTATGATAGATCTAGCGTTATTAGTGTTTGTGATTTGCTTTTGTTTAAGATTTGGTTAACTTATGTGAGTAATCAATCCCATCCGGTTAATTTGTGCCGATGATGATGAATATTTGGGCACAAATTGATTCAGGGTTTGGTCTGTGAACAATTGGTGTGTACAAATTTGTTGTGCATGATCTTTGGTTCACTGACCCAAATCCTAGATATAAGTGTGTCTAATGTAACTGAGGCTTCTTTTTTTCGTGCCCATATTATCATGCATGATCTTTTGTTCACTCTCTGTTCCATCATCGCTGCAATTGACTCTGTGTTTTTCGATCTTTGGTGCTACGTGACAGGTGCAGAGCAGCGACATCGACAGCGACGACGAGTCCTTCCACACCAAGACTCGTCACGTCCTCAGGAGGCTGCTGTCCGGCCATTACGATCGCCACTTTGCTCGAGGCGTTTACAGGTGCCCCTTCTGCAACAGGAGGCTCCGTGCCACCGACTTCAACTGCCTGGTGAACCATGTCGAATCCCTTGACAGTGCCCCTGGCGGCGCTAGAGTTGGAACGACCATGAACGTGCATGCGTTCATGGCCAAACACAAAGCACTTGGGATTCACCTGCGCAGCCTCCAAGCTTAATCCCATGTAAAATGTAGCTTATGTTGGATCTAGGGATCGGTAGTACTGTTGGATCTATCCTGAATATATATATATATATATATATATGCTATGTTGGCTGTTGTATGCAGCTTATCCTATATTTTCTCGATTTATTATACTGCTATGAATTTATCCTCTACTAGCTTCTATATTTGCTACTAGATTTGTTAACATATTGGGCAAAAAATGAGGGCCAAAATGCAACAATCATTAAAGAAAGACAGAAATAGAAGCTTCTCTAGATTTGATACTAATTTGGTGAAAAGAGAGAGAACGTTACAGAGAAAGAGGGGAAAAAGGCGCTTTGAAAAATGCCAATTTGGGCCGAGAGAGACAAAACCGAGCTCTCATGTACAACCAAACGCGGTCTCGTCCTGTCCCACGCGGTCCCGTTCTACCAGCCCCACGCGACGTGGCCCCACATGATGTGGCCCCACACGTTAGCATGGAACGGTCAACTAAACGGTAACCCTCCCGTCCGAGCGTCTGCGAGGGGTTTCAAACTAGAGTGAGGGGAAAACTGAGAAAAAGTTAAGCGGCTGGGGAAAACTGAGTACAACTAACAACCCAGGGGCACGAAAATAGAAATCCCAAGTTTTTATTATCAAGATTATATCTTTCATGCCCATGTTTTAAGTTCTTTTGATCCCAGCTCACAAATGCTTACATATATGATCAAGATTGTGTAGGTGCATGTCACCTCAAAAATTATTCTTTTGTTATCACTTACCTACTCGAGGACGAGCAGGAGTTAAGCTTGGGGATGCTTGATACGTCTCCAATGTATCTATAATTTTTGATGCTCCATGCTTGTTTTTACATCATTTGCCTAATGTTTCGTTACACTTCGTGGCACTTTTATGCATTTTCTGGAACTAACCTATTAACAAGTCGCCACAGTGCCAGTTCCCTATTTTCTACAGTTTTTGTGTTTCAGAAATGCTACATAGGAAATATTCTCGGAATTGGACGAAACAAGTTCCTGAAGTCTTATTTTCCCCGGAAGCTTCCAGAGATCCGAAGATTGGGAGGGTCGCCTCGGTCCACCTCCGACGATGCCCCTTCGCCTATAAAGACCCCTCGACGGAAAAAACCTAAGTACCCGATCAATTTTCCAAAACACATCGCGATCCGCCGCCGCCATCGACCCGAAGATTGGGAGGGTCCAGAAGCTCTTCCTGGCACCCTGCCGGAGAGGGGAATCGCCACCGGAGGTCTTCTTCATCGCCATGCTTGCCTCTGGAGCGATGAGTGAGTAGTCTACCTTGGACTATGGGACCATAGCAGTAGCTAGATGGTTGTCTCCTCCACCATGTGCTTCATGTTTAGATCTCATGAGCTGCCCTACATGATTGAGATCACCGTTATGTAATTCTACATGTTTGGTTTGTTGGGATCCGATGAATATTGGTGTTATGATTGAGTTGTTATACTGAAATATATCTTATGTTATCTCTATGTTGTTTATGATCTTGCATGCTCTCCGTTGTTAGTAGCTATCTTGGCCGAGTAGTTGCTAGTGACTCCAAGAGGGGGTATTTATGCTCGATAGTGGGTTCATGCCTCTATTTAATCTGGGGGAGTGACAGAAACCTCTAAGGTTGTAGATGTGCTGTTGCTACTAGGGAGAAAACAACATTCATATGCTCGAGGGCATATGCTTTGTTTACATTACACACTTTGCTTAATGCAATTATCTGTTGTTCGCAACTTAATACTCATGGGGTGTTCGGATGATATCCCCGCGAGTGGATTATTAGTCATAGATGCAGTTGGATGGCGGTCTATGTATTTTGTTGTAATGCCCAGAGTAAATCGCATAGTGATCTTCTTGACATATCACATTTATCTTTATTCTATCAATTGCCCAACTGTAATTTGTTTACCTAGCATGTGTTATTTATCTTATGGAGAGACACCACTAGTGAACTATGGACCCCGGTCCTATTTCCATCATATTGCTATCACCTGTTTACTTTACTTGCACTGTTTACTTTACTCGCATACTATTATCACTTTCCACTCGATATGCTCATACCCTTTGTTTCAAGCAAACCGGTGAGATTGACAACCTCATCGCAACTTGGGAGCAAAGTACTTGGTTGTGTGTGTGCAGGTTCCGCGTTGCAGCTAGCAAAGCAAAGCTTGGATGAGGCGCCCGATAAATTGTCTGAAGCTGTCACAAGCTAGCAGCATCATCTTCAGTCGTATTGTCTGGTCTTCTCCTGATCGACATACCTTGGTTTCGTAACTAAGGGAAAACTTGCTGCTATATTCATCAAAACCTTCTCCTGGGGTTTCCAACTGGCCGGTCATTTACTTCATTAATTTCATACATCATCATCGCGCCACCACTTGCCTCCGGCGCGATGAGTGAGTAGTCTACCTTGGACTATGTGTCCATAGAAGTAGCTAGATGGTTGTATTCTCCACCATGTGCTTCATGTTTAGATCTCATGAGCTACCTTACATGATCGAGATCACCGTTATGTAATTCTACATGTTGTGTTTGTTGGGATCCGATGAATATTGGTGTTATGATTGAGTTGATGTACTGAATATTATCTTATGTTATCTCTATGTTGTTTATGATCTTGCATGCTCTCCGTTGTTAGTAGCTATCTTGGCCGAGTAGTTGCTAGTGACTCCAAGAGGGGGTATTTATGCTCGATAGTGGGTTCATGCCTCTATTTAATCTGGGGAAGTGACAGAAACCTCTAAGGTTGTAGATGTGCTGTTGCTACTAGGGGGAAAACAACATTCATATGCTCAAGGGCATATGCTTTGTTTACATTACACACTTTGCTTAATGCAATTATCTGTTGTTCGCAACTTAATACTTGTGGAGTTCTCGGATTGATTCGCCACAAGTGGATTATTAGTCATAGATGCAGTTGGATGGCGGTCTATGTATCTTGTTGTAATGCCCAGAGTAAATCTCATAGTGATCCTCTTGACATATGCACGTTGTCTTTATTCTATCAATTGCCCAACTGTAATTTGTTTACCCAGCATGTGTTATTTTATCTTATGGAGAGACAACACTAGTGAACTATGGACCCTGGTCATATTTCCTTTATATTGCTATCACATGTTTACTTTACTCGCACTGTTTACTTCACTCACATATTACTATTGCTTTCCACTCGATACGCTCATACCCTTTGTTTCAAGCAAACCGGTGAGATTGACAACCTCATCGTAAGT
Organism: Dactylis glomerata; assembly: GCA_007115705.1. Taxonomy (NCBI): domain Eukaryota; kingdom Viridiplantae; phylum Streptophyta; class Magnoliopsida; order Poales; family Poaceae; genus Dactylis; species Dactylis glomerata. The sequence goes on along the minus strand of QXEO01000286.1, from coordinate 1,323,811 downwards.
TGGGAACAAAGTATTTGGTTGTGTTGTGTGCAGGTTCCACGTTGCCGCTCGCAAAGCAAAGGTCGGACGAGGTGCCGTATAAATTGTTCAGAGCTGTCGCGAAGCTAGCGGGCATCACCTTCAGTCGTATTCATCCTCCTACTAGATTGATAACCTTGGTTTCATAACTGAGGGAAAACTTGCTGCTATATTCATCAAACCTTCTCTTGGGGTTTCCAATTGGCCGGTCATTTACTAACATTTCCACGTCAACTTCGTTCCAGAAGTTTTCTGTCGCCGTTGCCGTGTATTGAAGAAGAAGCTTTCATACCATCATCACCGCGCCATCAACAAGTTTTCTGGCGCCATTGCCGGGGAGGAAAAAGAAGACTTCTGCAAGGGGAGTTTCGCACGCACATCCTTTACTTTGTTTTAAGTTTTGCTTTACTTTATTTTTACTTGCATCGTCTTATCAAAAATCCCCAAAAAAATTAGTATCCTTTGTAGTTGTTTTTACTTATCTGCTTTTAGTTTGCTAGAATGGCTACTCCTGAAAACACCAAGTTGTGTGACTTTACTAGCACGAATAATAGTGATTTTATCTGCACTCCTATTGCGCCACCTGCTCCTGCTGCAAATTTTAATGAGATTAAGCCTGCTTTGTTGAACCTAATTATAAAAGAGCAATTTTCTGGTGCTAGTACTGATGATGTTGTAGCTCATCTCAACAATTTTGTTGAGCTATGTGAGATGCAGAAATATAAGGATGTTGAAAGTGATATTATTAAGCTTAAGTTGTTTCCTTTTTCTTTGAGAGGAAAAGCTAAGGATTGGTTGTTGTCTTTGCCTAAAAATAGTATTGATTCATGGGCTAAGTGTAAGGATGCTTTTATTAGTAGATACTATCCTCCTGCTAAGATTATAGCTTTGCGTAGCAATATTATGAAGTTTAGTCAATTTGATAATGAACATGTTGCTCAAGCTTGGGAAAGAATGAAATCTATGATCAAGAATTGTCCCACTCATGGACTGACTACTTGGATGATTGTCCAAACTTTTTATGCAGGACTGAATTTTTCTTCGAGGAACCTACTTGATTCAGCTGCTGGTGGCACTTTTATGTCCCTTACCTTGGGCGCCGCAACAAAGCTTCTCGACAATATAATGGTAAATTACTCTGAATGGCACACCGACAGAGCTTCACAAGGTAAGAAGGTAAATTCTGTTGAGAAAACCTCTTCCTTGAGTGATAAGATTGATGCTATAATACTTATGCTTTCTAATGATAGGACTCATGTAGATCCTAATAATGTTCCTTTGGCCTCTTTGGTTGCTCAAGAAGAGCATGTTGATGTAAACTTTATTAGAAATAATAATTTCAACAACAATGCTTATAGGAACAATTTTGCTGGTAATAATTATAGGCCATATCCTTCTACCAATGGTAATGGTTATGGTAACTCTTATGGTAATTCCTCCAACAACACTAGGGCCGCGCCCTCCGAGCTTGAGGTAATGCTCAAGGACTTCATCGGTAAGCAAAATGCTTTTAACAAGTCTGTTGAGGAAAAGTTAGGCAAAATTGATATTCTTGCTTCTAAAGTTGATAGCCTTTCTCATGATGTCAAACTTCTGAAATTAAAAGTGTTGCCTAATGAGGTGTAAGAGAACAATGTTTTTGCTACTGCTAATACTATCCAAGTTAGAATTGATGAAAATGTAAGGATGCTAGCAGAATTTCATGCCAGGTGGGAAAGAGAAGATGAGATGGTTAGAAAGATGAAGGTATGTACCATTACTACCTCTAATGATGTTATTCCTAATGCTAGCAATCCTCTTACTTTGATTGGTGTAGAGAAAACTCCTACTCCTAGTGTTAAAAAGCCCAAAACAGCTAAAACTTTTTCTCAAAAGAGTGCTAAAATTTTTCGGAGTGTAGGAGATGATAGCTCTATTTCCTTTAATGATTTGATGTTGATGGCTGCAATATATCTGAAGTTATTTTGTTCTTACAAAAGCTTGCTTTGACTCCCAATGCTAGTTCTTTAAATGTTGCTTTTACTAAGCATATTACCAATGCTCTTATGAAAATTAGGGATGAAAAGTTGAAGCAAAAAGCTTCTGTTCCCAAGAAGTTAGAAGATGGTTGGGAACCCATCATTGATATGCATGTTAATAGTTTTGATTGCCATGCTTTATGTGATCTAGGTGCTAGTATTTCTATCATGCCTAGAAAGATTTATGATATGCTTGATTTACCACCGCTTGAAAAGTGCTATTATGATGTTCCTATTGCTGATGTTGCCAAGAAGAAATCTTTGGGAAGGATTAATGATGTTCTTATTATGGTTAACAATAACCTTGTTCCTGTTGATTTTCTTGTCATGGATGTTGAATGCAATGCTTCATGTCCTATTATTTTGGGAAGACCCTTTCTTCGAACTGTAGGTGCCATCATTGATATGAGGGAAGGCACCATCAAATATCAATTTCCACTCAAGAAAGGTATGGAACACTTCCCTAGAAAGAGAAATAAATTACTTTTTGACTCTATTCTTAGAGCAAATTATGAGCTTGATGCTTCCTCTCTTGATATTACTTGATTCGCATTTTCTGCGCCTAGCTCAAAGGCATTAAAGAAAAGCACTCTTGGGAGATAACCCAATGTTTTTACTTTCAGTACTTTTTCTTTTATTTGAGTCTTGGAAGTTATTACTACTGTAATGAACTCTCCTTATCCTTTTTATTTCGTTTTTGTGCCAAGAGAAGCCTCTAATTTGAGTGAGGTAAGATTTGGGGATGTTGCTGTCCTGAAACTGTTTTTGGTGCTGCACCATAAAAATTCGTGAAAATTCTCTGTATATCTTTTGGACCTGCGATTGCTTGTGTGCATGCCCCAGGTTATATCCAAACTTTCATTAGTTCAACACTTTTTGATTTGAGCAACAGAAAATCCTCTAAAAATTTGATCTTTGTCAGCTGTTCTGTTTTGACAGATTTCTGCCAATATTTGTGTTTGCCGCTTTATCGCTTTCCTTTTGAGTTCTTTTGATCACGGAACTTTTGGGCAAGTTGCTACAGTAGTATATGCTTTATATGTGGTGGTTTTGAGTTGAAAACTGAAGCCAAAAGGGTTGATTCAATGTTAGGCTTACACTAATGTTGCTAATAGATTTGTGTTTAATTTTGTATGAAGGAAGTTTTCAAGTGTAGGGATTGGAGAATGATGAGATGAGTTGAAGAATGGACAAAAGCTCAAGCTTGGGGATGACCATATCACCCCAAGAAATATCCAAGAAGTATGAGTGTCAAATCTTGGGGATGCCCCCGAGGCACCCCTTCTTCATCGGCAAAAATCAGGTCACCTTTCAAAACACTATATTTTTATTGCTTCATGCATTATGCGTTTTTCTTGGAGCGTCAGTTGTTTTTAGTTTTCAGTTATGTTTAGCTATGTTTTCTGAAATAAATGGTTGGACCCCAACAAATTTCTTTTGGAGAAGTTGCCTTGCTTTTCATTTGCCAAGAACACTCCGTTTTTCATTCTTACCATTTTAACGAGTGTTCTTCTTTTTCTAGAACTGTGTTTAGCTTTCGATTTTCGCCTTGATTTGTGTTCAGATCTTGTTATATCTTTGCATCAAGGTGTGTTTTTACCACTGGTCCATTTTGGTTTTCATCAAAAGAGTTGTTTATAAAAAGTTCGAATGGTGTTGGAAAAGAGAAAAAGCTTTATGCAAAAAAGTGGTACAAGAAGGAGCTTGTGTAGACTGCGGCCTAGGCTTTTGTATGTCGTGCTTGATATATTTTTGATAGTATGCTTAGTGGTTTTGCTATAGCATGACTTGTCTCAAATGACTGAGATTGCTTAATGAGCCTTTGAAAAAAATCATGCGTTGTTTTAATTATTTGGAAGCATTATTTTGGTTTTCTCTTTTGATGGTTATTTGGGTTGACTTGGCGCATGCTCACACATGTTTGACTCATACAAAGTTGCCATTGCCTCTATGATCATTTAGTTTTCGACTTTTGATGCCATTTTACGCTTCTTTTAATGTCACTTTGTCGCTCTGCATGATTATGGCCATTATTGCTCTCTTAGTTGGTCGCTCCCAATCTTTTGCTAGCCCTCATTTTGTACTGAGTATGAGCTCTACTCGTGCATCCAACTCCTAAAAACCAAGTTTGCCATTGTGTCCACCATACATATCTATTAGCAATTTGCTATTCCAAAGTACATTTGACTTGCTTTTATCTATCCTTCAAATTAAACTCTTTTTGGTGTTATGCGAAAATTGGTCAGTAAAGCTCTCACGAACCGGATGGCACACTTTACTTTTCTCATTTTAAAATTTTGACATTGTGGCTCTCTTATGTTGAGTTGTTGTGCTTGCAAGTTGTAAGTTGGAAATTAGCCCAAGTTTGTATACGTGTTAGAGAAACGCCTGGGCCGCTAATCTAAGCCATGCATAATTCATGGTGGAAATTTATAGCATGCCCATAGTGAACATTCGACGACGCATCTCAAAATAAAAAGCTATACCAATGGTAAATAAAAGAGATGCCGAGGTGTTCATTGTCTGTTTGTCCTATCATTTTGATGTGGGCTTGTTTCATGTCATTGGGCACGGAGGTACCCCGTTGGCGATTCTCGATGATACGTGTATACTTACAATGACAAGAGCTTGCTTGGGACTCTAAGTAAAGTAGCATGAGGTTTGCGTATTCATATTCACGGGACACGAGGTTTTCAACTTATGATTTGTCAAGCATATGTAGCATAAGTGTACTCGCATTAACTTTAACCATTCAAGATGTTTATGATGGGGGCAATGAGAGCTCAAAGCTGGTAAGTACCATAATTTTTGAAGGTTTATAAAACTTGCAATCACTGCTTCCCTCCGCGAAGGGCCTTTCTTTTACTTTTATGTTGAGTCTCCACCTTCTACCTTTATGCACCGTTAAGAGAGCATAGTTGTCATTCTGAGTATAATGTGCATTGTCCCAAAGTTTTCATTGATTGATTCATATTGTTGGTTTCACTTGTTCTTAAATTATTTGTATCTAGTCGCCCTCTTAAACTTGAAGGTGTCCTATGCATTTATGTTTTGCTACTCCATGAGGGACAAGCTGAAAACCATTTGTATGTTTTTCCTTATGATTTGAACACACGTTTGACTTTCATTGTTTCATTTTCATGATCTTTTATTTGTGTTCATTTTCATGTTATAACATGGTTGCTAAGTTTCTTCTATCAAGATTATATCTTTCATGCCCATGTTTTAAGTTCTTTTGATCCTAGCGCACAACGCTTACATAGATGATCAAGATTGTGTAGGTGCATGTCACCTCAAAAATTATTTCTTTTGTTATCACTTACCTACTCGATGATGAGCATGAGTTAAGCTTGGGGATGCTGATACGTCTCCAACGTATCCATAATTTTTAATGCTCCATGCTTGTTTTCACACCATTTGTTTAGTGTTTTGTTACACTTCGTGGCATTTTTATGCATTTTCTGGAACTAACCTATTAACGAGATGTCACAGTGCCAGTTCCCTGTTTTCTATTGTTTTTGTGTTTCGGAAAAGTTACACAGGAAATTGTTGGAATTATGCCCTAGAGGCAATAATAAAGATGTTATTATTATAATTCTTGTTCATGATAATGTTTATATTCCATGCTAAAATTGTATTAAGCGGAAACTTTAATACTTGTGTGGTTTATGAACAACACCGTGTCCCTAGTACGCCTCTATGGACTAGCTCATTGATTAATGATGGTTAAGGTTTCCTAACCATAGACATGAGTTGTCAATTAATAATGAGATCATATCATTAGGAGAATGGTGTGATGGACAGACCCAAATAAAGCAGAGCAATTAGATCGTGTCATCGTGTTCATCTTTGCGAAGCTTTTCCTATGTCATGTATTGTATTCCTTAGACCATGAGATAATACAACTCCCTGGTATCGGAAGAAAGCTTTGAGGTCATCAAACGTCATCCTATGTGAGGGTGATCATAAAGGTGTCTCTCAGGTGATCGGAAAGTACTTGTTGGGTTGTATGTATCGAGATGGAATTTGTCCCTCCCGAGTCGGAGAGATATACTTCGGGCCCACTCGGTAATCAATATCAACATCGCTTGCAAGCACGTGGTTAAGGAGTTAATCACAAAGTGATATCGGATTACGGAACGAGTAAAGTACTTGCTGTGAACGAGATTGAACTAGGTATGCCGATACCGACGATCGAATCCCGGGCGAGTAAAATATCGCGAGACGAAGGGAATACAAATACGGGATTGATTGAATCCTGACATCGTGGTTCATCCGATATGATCATCGCTGAGTGCGTGGGAGTCAATATGGATTTCCAGATCCCGCTATTGATTATTGATGGAGATCATGTCCGCACATTCTCGAACCCGTAGGGTCACACACTTAAGGCAAATCAACGCTAGGGTAGTTCCGGGATATATGTGAAAACGTTTCGGAGAGTTACGGAATTGTTCCGGGTGGAAAAATATTAGTATTTACCAATTATGAGAATTGATAAATATTAAGCAGTATTTAACTAATATTTATTTAACAGAAATCACTAGTAGAAAACGGGCCTTTGGCCAGGACCCTTTAGTCCCGGCCTCCATCTGGGCCGGGACTAAAGGCCCGGCCACGTCGCCCGAAATTCGCCAGCCGCCCGGGAGGCTTTAGTCCCGGCCCGTAACGACGCTTTAGTCCCGGTTTGAGACACAAACCGGGACTAAAGGGCCATGCGCTGGGCGGCCCACATGTGCGCACCCTTTAGTCCCGGTTTGTGTCTCAAACCGGGACTAAAGTCCTCTGCCTATATATATGGCAGCCCCTGCAGCCCCTCTCTCCCCTCTTGCATTTTTTTGGATGAAAGGTGTGAGTGTGTGCTAGCTCTCCTTTTTGCTTGGATGCACTAGAGGTGTTTGTTGAAATGTTTGTTAGAGCGATGCCGCTTCAGTTCACCGAACACAACTACGATATGAGGTGCCCGAGCCACGCTTAAGCCTCTTCCTCTTTATTTCCACTTATTCTAAAAGGTTAGCAACTATATTTCCTTGTTTAGACCGTGCGGTACTAATTTTTAGGATCGTGATTGTGTTTGATATACTGTTGCATAACGCAGATGAGCCATCCATGGATGTACGGTGATCGACGCACCGCCGCTTACAGAGAAGGCGTGCATTCTTTTCGAGATGCGGCCAATGCGAACAAGCATGGTGGTGGCTATATGTTTTGTCCATGTGTTGAATGTCGGAATGAGAAGGACTACACTTCCTCAAGAGTCATTCAGAGCCACCTGCTTCGGTCCGGTTTTATGTCGGGCTATAATGTTTGGACCAAGCACGGAGAAAGAGGGGTTATGATGGAAGACGACGATGAAGAAGAAGATAACGATGATGACAACTACCGATCTATGTTCCCTGAGTATGCTGATACCACAATGGAAGACAATGAAGAAGAAGATCAGGGTGCAGAACGGGAACCAGATGAGCCCGCTGATGATCTTGGCCGGGTCATTTCTGAAGCACGGCGAGGCTGCGACACAGAAAAGGAGAGGTTGCAGTTCGAGCAGATGTTACAGGACCACAACAAATTGTTGTACCCAACTTGTGAAGATGGCCAGAAGAAGCTGGGTAGCACACTGGAATTGCTGAAGTGGAAGGCAGAGACCGGTGTGATTGACTCGTCATTCGAAAAGTTGCTGGTACTGATGAAGAAGATGCTTCCAAGAAAGAACGAATTGCCCGCCAGCACGTACGAAGCAAAGAAGCTTGTCTGCCCTCTAGGATTAGACATGCAGAAGATACATGCATGCCCTAATGACTGCATCCTCTACCGCGGTGAGAAGTATGAGAACATGGATAAATGCCCGGTATGCACTGCATTGCGGTATAAGATCAGAAAAGATGACCCTGGTGAGATTGAGGGCGAGCCACCCAGGAAGAGGGTTCCTGCCAAGGTGATGTGGTATGCTCCTATAATACCACGGTTGAAACGTCTGTTCAGAAATAAAGATCATGCGAAGTTGTTGCGATGGCACATGGAAGATCGTATGAAAGACGATAAGTTGAGGCACCCCGCCGATGGTCGGCAGTGGAGAAAAATCGAGAGAGAGTTCCCGAGATTTGCAGGTGATGCAAGGAACTTATGGTTTGGTCTGAGTACAGATGGCATGAATCCTTTTGGGGAGCAGAGTTGCAGTCACAGCACCTGGCCCGTTACTCTATGTATCTATAACCTTCCTCCTTGGTTGTGCATGAAGCGGAAGTTTATTATGATGCCAGTGCTTATCCAAGGTCCAAAGCAACCCGGCAACGACATTGATGTGTACCTAAGGCCATTAGTTGATGAACTTTTACAGCTGTGGGCCGAACCAGGTGTACGTGTGTGGGACGAGCACAAACAAGAGGAATTTGACCTTCGAGCGTTGCTTTTCGTAACCATCAATGATTGGCCTGCTCTTAGTAACATTTCAGGACAGTCAAACAAGGGATACAATGCATGCACGCACTGTTTAGATCAGACAGAAAGTATATATCTGGACAAGTGTAGGAAGAATGTGTACCCGTACAATCGTCGTTTTCTTCCGCCCAAGCATCCCTTAAAGAAAAAAGGCAAGCATTTCAATGGCAAGGCAGAACCCCGGGGGAAGCCTGTCATCCGTACTGGTGCTGAAGTATTTGATATGGTCAAAGATTTAAAAGTAATCTTTGGAAAGGGTCCTGGCAGCCAACCTGTTCCTAACGGCCCTGATAAGCGCGTACCCATGTGGAAGAAGAAATCTATATTTTGGGAGCTACCCTATTGGGAAGTCCATGAGGTCCGCTCCGCAATCGACGTGATGCACCTGACGAAGAATCTCTGCGTGAATATTCTAGGCTTCCTGGGCTTGTATGGGAAGTTAAAAGATACACCGGAAGCACGGGAGGACCAGGAACGTCATAAAGGAAGAGATGGCATGCATCCAGGGAAGTTTCAAGGGCGTGCCAGCTACGCTCTTACTAAGGAAGAGAAGGAAATCTTCTTTGAAGTCCTTTTCAGTATCAAGGTCCCGACTGGCTTCTCGTCGAATATAAAGGGAATCGTAAATATGAAAGACAAAAAATTCCAAAACCTAAAGTCTCATGACTGCCACGTGCTTATGACGCAATTGCTTCCGGTTGCATTGAGGGGAATTCTATCGGAAAATGTTCGCCTGGCAATTGTGAAGGTATGTGCATTCCTCAATGCAATTTCTCAGAAGGTAATCGATCGAGAAAGTCTATCAGGGTTACAGATTGATGTGGTCCAATGTCTGGTCAGCTTTGAGTTGTTGTTCCCGCCATCCTTCTTCAATATAATGACACACCTCCTAGTTCACCTAGTCGAAGAGATTAGAATTCTTGGTCCTGTGTTTCTACACAATATGTTCCCCTTCGAGAGGTTCATGGGAGTCTTAAAGAAATATGTTCGTAACCGTGCTAGGCCAGAAGGAAGCATCTCCAAGGGCTATGGAACAGAGGAGGTCATTGAGTTTTGTGTGGACTTTCTTCCTGACCTTAAGCCGATTGGTGTTCCTGAATCTCGGTATGAGGGTAGGCTGACAGGAAAAGGCACACTAGGAAGGAAAGCAAAAGTATGTATGGACGGGCATTCTTTCTCTCAAGCACACTACACAGTTCTACACAATTCCACTGTGGTGGCTCCGTATATCGTGAGACACAAGAATATTCTACGCTCCGAAAACCCGGGGAAGGCTGACTCTTGGATTAAAGGGGAACACGAGAAGACTTTTGGTAGTTGGTTGCAGACACATCTCATGAATGACGACACCGTTGGAGATCAGCTGTACTGTTTGGCCAGGCCACCATCTTCGACTATATGTACTTTCCAAGGGTACGAGATAAATGGGAACACATTTTACACGGTTGCCCAAGATAAAAAGAGCACCAACCAAAATAGTGGTGTCCGCTTTGATGCAACAGACGAGAATGGGCACTGTTTGGAAACATATTATGGGTACATAGAGGAGATATGGGAACTTGACTATGGACCTACTTTTAAGATCCCTTTGTTTCGGTGCAAATGGGTGAAGCTGACAGGTGGCGGGGTAGTTGTAGACCAAAAGTACGGCATGACAACAGTGGATCTCAATAATCTTGCGTACATGGATGAACCATTCGTCCTAGCCAACGATGTCGCTCAGGTTTTCTATGTGAAGGACATGTCTACAAAAACGAGAAAAAGAAATCAGCAAAAGAAGACATCGTCCGATGAGCCAAAGCGCCACATAGTTTTTTCAGGGAAAAGAAACATCGTGGGAGTAGATGACAAGACAGACATGTCAATAGATTATAATAAGTTTCATGAAATTTCGCCCTTCAAAGTGAAGACTGACCCAAGCATCCTACTGAATGATGAAGATTCTCCATGGCTACGACCCAGAAGAAAACAGAAATAATAGATAGGATTGTTGGTGCAATAATGTAATAATGTATTAAAGCAAGAACAATTGTACCACTTCTTGATGCACACTGTGCACTATCTCGCTGCATGATACAAGAACAAAAAAGCGTACCTATGTTCTTTGTTGCAATCCATTCTCTCTAGAACTAGATTGTGGGTAGGGAAATACTGCGATCAGAACTGATGACGGACTAGAAGTGGATACCCAAATATATATGGAGCGGATGAAAGGCAAAGCCTGCTCTTAAATGCTGGTATCATTTGGTGTGCATGGAAACGGCTCAATGAAAATCATGAGAGGAATTAATCCAAAGAGTGGCTAATGGATCGGGAGTTACAAAAAGGAGAGTAATAGTGTGATTGGCTGCGTGGTAATAATTAGCTTTGGTAAATGGCATAAAATGCCTTGGGTTTCGTGCATTATAGTTTTGTCAAATTCTCAAATATGCAAAAAGAATATTAATAAACATAGTTTTTAATTGAAAATTTCAAAATAATTAATACTTAGGATAGTTAAAATAATTAATCTTTAAAATATAAAAGAGTCAGTGCTTATCCAAATAATTGAAAACATAGTTTTTAATTGAAAATGCAAACAGATAACTATTTATAAACCAAATAAAAGAAAAAACAGAAAATAGGCCTTTAGTCCCGGTCCGTGCCACAGGCCGGGACTAAAGGCCCTGGCTACTGAAATCCCCACCCGAGGCCTTTAGTCCCGGGCGGTGGCACGAACCGGGACTAAAGGCCCCCCTTTAGTCCCGGTCCGTGCCACCGCCCGGGACTAAAGGTCCCGGGGTATAAAATTTCATCTTCTTCCCCGCCGCGAAACACTTTGCAGTTTCGCGCGCGAGGAGAACAGACAGACGCCGCCAGGCTGCCGCCGACGACCGCGCGCACCAGCCGCCGCAGCGCCGCCACAGTCCGCCGCCCCTGCACACCCGCCGCGCCGCCGCGCCTGCGCACCCGCAGCGCCGCCACAGTCCGCCGCCCCTGCCGCACCGCGCCGCCGCGCCTGCACACCCGCCGCGCCGCCGGTCGCCTCCAAACGCCGCCGCGCCGCCGCGCCTCCAAACGCCGCCGCGCCTGCAGCACCCGGCCGCCGCGCCTCCGACGTCTGCAAGGTTTTTTTGCAAAAAAAATTAATTTGTTTATTAGTTAGTGTGTTAGGGTTAGGGTTAGATATAGAATATTAGTTAGCTAATTAGAATAGAATTAGTTAGATAATTAGAATAGAATTAGTAGTTAGCTATTGTTAATTAGATATATATAGTTTGCTATTGTTAATTAGAATAGTTAGATAATTAGATAGTTAGATAATTAGATAGTTAGATAATTAGATACATATATATAGTTTGCAAAAAAATTAATTTGTTAATTAGTTAGCTATTGTTAATTAGATACATATAGTTTGCAAAAAAATTAATTTGTTAATTAGTTAGCTATTGTTAATTAGATACATATAGTTAGCTATTGTTAATTAGAATAGAATTTTTAGTTAGCTATTGTTAATTAGATACATATAGTTAGCTATTGTTAATTAGAATAGAATTTTTAGATAGATATAGTTAGAATAGAATTTTTAGATAGATATAGTTAGAATAGAATTATTTAGATAGATATAGTTAGAATAGAATTATTTAGATACATATAGTTAGAATAGAATTATTTAGATACATATAGTTAGAATAGAATTATTTAGATACATATAGTTAGAATAGAATTATTTAGATACATATAGTTAGAATAGAATTACTTAGTTAGAATTTATTTGCATCATATATAGTTTGTTAGTTTATTAGTTAATCAAATGTTTATTTTTTGCAGAACTATGGATCCACATAGCAGGAACCTCGAAGAGGAAGAACTTATCGAAGATATAATCAAAGACGCCCCCGACGTTGAACCTGCTGAATCTCCGTCGTCATATCTAAACCCCTCCGGAGATGGAATGGAGGTTGATCGACACGAAGCCGATGGGGCCGGAGATAGCTCCAATGATGGAGAAGGTGATAGCTCCACTGATGGAGAAGCCGGTGGAGAAGCCGGTGGCGAAATAATAAAGTCCGGCGAGGTATACATATGAAGTTCGACAATCACTTGTAATATGAGAAAAATATTGGAGATAGCTCTATATTGTATACATATACATTCATTTGACGAATGTTTCTCCCTCTTAGGCCTCCACATCGAGCAAAGCTACGAAACGAGGCCCGACTAAAAAGTTGGACGCACGGACGCATTACACCTTTGAGGTGATATTGCCTAAGGGCGAACCAAAGCTTCCTAAGAATGCTGCTGACACATTCAAGAAGCAATGCGGAGTTCTCGTTAGGGATCACGTCCCGATCAGCGTTCGGGAGTGGAACAAGCGCAAAGGGGCAGCCGATAGTGACTATGTCGCCGAAAGGTACAAAGATAATCTTTGGAATGATATCATGTCACATTTCAGCCTGCCAGAATGTGAGAATGAAGACGCCGCAAAAAAACTGAGGGCCAAAGTCAAGCAGTGGACTCTAAAGAAGATGGCCGAACTGTTCCGTAGCTGGAAGAAGAAGCTATGGAAAGACTATCTGAAGACAAAGAAAGTGCAGTATTCGAGGGGTATCTAGCCAAGCAGGCGAATCACTGGAAGGCATTTCAGGAGTACAAGCAGTCAGAAGATGCCAAGGCATTATCAGAAAAGAACAAGAAAAATGCCGACAAGAAGAAATATCACCACAACCTGGGGCCAGGGGGCTATGAGACTGCCATCCCAAAGTGGGATAAGAAAGAGCAAGATCTGCTAGCTAAAGGCATCATACCTGAACCCATCCGTGATGAGTGGGAACTAAGAGCAAGGAATTGGTTCCTTGCGCATGGTGGTTCGTACGACGAAGAAACAGGGGACCTCATCTGCAGTGGCGGTCTTAGGATACCCAGGGAGAATTGGAAAAAGATAGTGAAAGAAATTAAAGAGGGAAAAAGACAGTTCACTGCAGATAGAGAGAAAGATTTGCTCACACTGGTCCTCGGCAATGACGAACATGGAGGACGAACACGAGGCTTCGGTCCTTCTTACCCATGGTGGCTTGGGTTTGCCAGAGACCAAGACACTTACAGAAGCCGGGCGAGAGCAAAGAAGCGACAGCAGGATGAGGAGAATGACAAGTTCAACCAGTTGCTTGCCAGGCTTAACGAGCAACAGAAGCAGATTGACGAGCTTAGAGGAGTAGCGCGCCAGGAAGATCCTGGACTCGATATTATCGGCGCCCCATCTAAGCGGAAAAGCAGCGTGGCTGAATCTGAGGCCCCGCCCGATGATGCACGAAGAATGATAGAGGGCGGTCCCGGCTACCCCGTGGATGGAATCAAGGAGTCAACATCATGTGAACTCCATCAGAAATTCAAGAACATATCCATGAAGGTGGCCGTCGGACAAGCTTTACCTTCTGGCCCTGATGCACGCTGGCATGGCCGTGAGATTCCAGCTGGCTTTGCTAAAGTCGGGGTGGATGAAATCATGGCGGGGTTTCATGATATGGAGCTCGACATGGCTGGACCCGAAGATGAGAGGACACTCGGAGAAGTACTAGGTGGAGTCATCCTATGGGACAAGAACTACATCAAGCTTCCAGGCTCGGCCCCAAGGACAACACCGCCTCCGAGTCGTCGCAGGTCACCTACACCTCCATCACCTCCAAGCCCTCCACATGACGACGGCCACCACAACACGAGTCCATCTCGATCACCGCCGCCGGACTTGGGTCGGCCGTCTCCGCCGCCGCCCGCTAAGGATACTAAGCGGAAGCGTGCCAGCAAGAACGCTCCGTCCATGAGTTCTAAGCGACGGAGCTCCCCAAAGCGCAAACTGTCGCCCCTCCCAAAGGTACCTCATGCTAATCTTCCTATCAGACCTTATGATCGTACCGACGAGGAAAACGCCAGGATAGCAAAGGAACATTATGATGCGCAGATGAAAAAGAAGGAACCCGAGCCCCGCCTGGAATACACCGAGAAGCAAATAGCATATGCAAAATACTTCACGACCCTTCCATCACAGTATGAGTTACACCATAAGCCTGACGATTATACACGCACATTGCAGAAGGAAGGGCAAAAGAGCAAGTCACGTGCAAGTGCAAGTGCAAGTGGGAGCAAATCAAGTTCAACTACAAGCAAAATAAGATCAGACGTTCCTCAGCTTGGACAACAGGCCAATCAGTCGATCCCACCCCTCAGGGTGTTACCCGAGAATGTTCCCTCTCTGGTGCAGGGGCAAGATTTGGGATTAGCAAAGAAGTGGGCGGATGAATGGGGTATCCCGGTTGAAGTCATTCTGGCTTCCCAAGACGACGTGGTACCCAAGGCTGTGGTAGCCCCTAAGCCACAGTTTGTCATGGGAGCGCCTTTGGTCAGCAAAGATAAGTTTGATGATCTCCCAACAAATATGCGTTACTTGCATACATGGTACTTAAGTGAATCAAAGAAAGGGAGAACGATGATCGTGGCGCTTGTCCCACGGGAGTACTACGGCCGTCCCGAAGACATCCATATCGACTTTGATGAACTCTTCCAGATGTACAATGCCGACGCCCTCGACAAATCGCTTATGAGTTGCTATTGTCTGTAAGTTTTTCAATTCGTTGTCTACATATAACTTGTTCAATTATTTCAATTCATTGTCTACATATAACTTGTTCAGTTATTTCAATTCATTTTCTACATATAACTTGTTCCGTTCTGACTTGTACTCTATTATGCAGAATGAAGATTCTGGAATGTAAAAGTAGGAACATCCTAAATATTGGGTTTATTGACCCAGATAAAATACATATAAAGACGCTAACTGATAACCCCAAGGAGACGGAGGAAAACCTTCTAAGGTTTCTAACAGATCAAAATTACTGTGACCACATACTGTTTCCATACAACTTCAAGTGAGGGTCTTACTCTGTTGTGTCCATTCACTTATGAGTGTAATTGATAAGTTACTGACACATATATATATACATGTGCAGCTTCCACTGGATTCTGTTGGACATTCAAATTGATAAGGGAAGAGTTGATGCCTTCGACCCATTATCGAGACCCTTCGAACAGTTCCAAAGCCTGCAGGACATGCTCCAAGGGTAATTTCAATCATTCTTGCGCTCTATCGGTCTCTTTCGATGATTTTCTGATATATCAATTAATGAAAAACTTAGCAAATCATTTTCCTTGTCGGGCAGGGTTTGGAAGCGGTTCAAGTGCGTGACTCCCGGTATCCGGCATGAGAAGCTGACCTTTAGAGCGGCTCAGGTAAGTAGTAGTATGATATACTTCTATTTTCAATACTTTTGTAATGCTAGATTATTATTTTGATTATATATATTCTATTCTCGTAAAGTGCGACCAGCAGCCACGGGGGACGCATCTATGTGGATACTATGTTTGCGAGACCATTCGCACGTTTACCTCTGAGCACAAGGATTACAGATACGATGTAAGCAATAAACATTCACACCTCTATTTTACTCGTCATTCTTTGTTATCATGATTGATATTCATATTCATCTCCTCTTCTTATATAGTACACGGCCATGCGGGAGAAGTACCTACCAGAGCAACGCGCGATTGCTGTTGCAGAGGAGCTGGCGACCTTTCTGAGAATAGAAGCTATAGACGACAAAGGACGATTTAGTGTAGCTAGGGGCCATTACTGATGTTGGTCCATGTAATCGAATAGACGGGCTCTAGTCCCGATAATTCTGGTCTCCATATAATTGTATATATATGCTCGCTTGTAAGATAAGTTAATCTTATATATATGCATAAACTAATTCCCGAACACCAAGGCACCAAGGCACCAAACGAGGCATCACGTTAATCCCCCGAACAAATAAAACCCTAAAACCAGTAAACCCTAAAACCCTAAAGCAAAAAACAAAAATCTGCAGATGCCTTTAGTCCCGGTCTGTGTTACAAACCGGGACTAAAGGTCCTAGCCCTGATTCGCTCCGAGGTGCCCACGTGGACACCCTCCAGTCCCGGCTGGTAAGCGGGCCGGGACTAAAGGTTCAGCCTTTAGTCCCGCGGCTGGGGTCCCGGTTTGCAAACCGGGACTAAAGCCCCTTACGGGCCGGGACTGGAGGCCCCGTCCCCACTAGTGAATAAATAGAAAAAAAGGAGCTGCGGCGGCCAGGGAAAAGTCCCTGGCTCGCTCGCATGAAATAGCGAGGCAGCAGCCTCGCTGCTCGCTCGCGTGCTTTCCCGGATGGCCATGGGCCGGCCCCATGGGCCACATGCATGCTGCTAGTGGCTAGGCGCTAGGCGCCAGGCGCTAGGCGCCAGGCCGGCCGCTGGCTGTTTCGCGACGCGCTCGATCAGATCGAAAGAATCGGCGGCGGTGAAGGCTGTGCAAATCAGACTTGCATGTAAAAACCCACCAGCCAAGTTTCATACACGTGCAAGGTACCTAGAGATAAGATCATACATACCTGATTGATTTGATCAATGCGTGCACGGCACCGATTGGTATGAAGCAAAAACGTGTTTTGCAAGTATGCAGTACGGACGCCTATAAAAGCAGCAGTGCGGCCGGTGGTTTTGGTGACCTAATTCCCGCGGAGCCGCTGCCCGGTTTCTGAAGCCTTCTTTCTCCGTTCTTTCTCCACCACGCAAACAGGCGAAGCCTTGTCGGCGTATACTCTCCACCATAGACACCACGCCGTCGTGTTGTCGATCCCATCTACCACTCCACCATATCTCGCTGGACCGGGAAGGCGGAGCCGTTGGTGCGTTGAACGTGTGCATCTCTCGGAGGCGTCGCCACTTGCGGCGTTGGATCGGATCGGATCGCGAGGAGGAGACGGCTAGTACGACTACATCATCCACGTTCTGTTGAACGTTTCCGCTGTGCGATTTCTTCAAGGGTATGAAGATCTCATCTATCTCTCTCGTTGATTACATCTCCTAGATTAGATCTTGGCTTTCTTGTTCGCATCCGTAGGAATTTTTGATTTACTATGCTGCGAAACCCTTCAGAAATATTCTCGGAATTGGACGAAACAAAAGCCAGACGTCCAGATATTTCATGGAGCTTCCAGAAGACCGAAGAGGAGATGGAGCCGGACTAGAGGGCGGCCACACCAGCAGGTGGCGCGGCCCACCCCTGGCCCACGCCGGCCTGTGGTGTGGGCCCCCTGGTCCACCTCTGACGCCGCCTCTTCGCCTATAAAGACCCCTCGACGGGAAAAACCTAAAGACCGATCACTTTTCCAGAATACATCGCGATCCGCCGCCGCCATCGACCCAAAGATCAGGAGGGTCCAGAAGCTCTTCCCGTCACCCTGCCGGAGAGGGGAATCGCCACCGGAGGTCTTCTTCATCGCCATGCTTGCCTCCGATGCGATTAGTGAGTAGTCTACCTTGGACTATGGGTCCATAGCAGTAGCTAGATGGTTGTCTTCTCCACCATGTGCTTCATGTTTAGATCTCGTGAGCTGCCTTACATGATCGAGATCACCGTTATGTAATTCTACATGTTGTGTTTGTTGGGATCCGATGAATATTGGTGTTATGATTGAGTTGATGTACTCAATATTATCTTATGTTATCTCTATGTTGTTTATGATCTTGCATGCTCTCCATTGTTAGTAGCTATCTTGGCCGAGTAGTTGCTAGTGACTCCAAGAGGGGGTATTTATGCTCGATAGTGGGTTCATGCCTCTATTTAATCTGGGGGAGTGACAGAAACCTCTAAGGTTGTAGATGTGTTGTTGCTACTAGGGGGAAAACAACATTCATATGCTCAAGGGCATATGCTTTGTTTACATTACACACTTTGCTTAATGCAATTATCTGTTGTTTGCTACTTTATACTTGTGGAGTTCTCGGATTGATTCGCCACAAGTGGATTATTAGTCATAGATGCAGTTGGATGGTGGTCTATGTATCTTGTTGTAATGCCCAGAGTAAATCTCATAGTAATCCTCTCGACATATGCACGTTGTCTTTATTCTATCAATTGCCCAACTGTAATTTGTTTACCCAGCATGTGTTATTTTATCTTATGGAGAGACACCACTAGTGAACTGTGGACCCTGGTCCTATTTCTTTTATATTGCTATCACCTGTTTACTTTACTTGCACTATTTACTTTACTCGCACTGTTTACTTTACTCGCATATTACGATTGCTTTCCACTCGATATGCTTATACCCTTTGTTTCAAGCAAACCGGTGAGATTGACAACCTCATCGTTGATACGTCCAAAACGTATGTACTTTTCCAAACACTTTTGCTATTGTTTCTCCTCTAATTTGTGTGTTTTGAATACAACTAACACGGACTAACGCTGTTTTCAGCAGAATTGCTCTGGTGTCTCGTTTTTGTGCAGAAATCCAACTTTCAGTAAAAATTCGGGAAAAATCATCAAAAATCCTATTTCACCAGAAGACCCACGGAGCCAGAAGACGAGACGGAGTGGAGGCACGAGTCCTCCACACACACAGGGGGCGCGGCCCAGCCCTGGCCGCGCCTACCTGGTGTGAGGACGGCTCGGCCGTCTCCTCGACCCCTCCTTTCGCCTACATATACCCCTTGACCTGAAAATATCGGGGAGATGGCGTTTTTCCCAGATAGACTTCCGCTGCGCCGCCGCCATCAGAAACCGCGATTCCGAACCAGAAACTCTGTTCTGGCACCCTGCCGGGACGGGGATTTGGAGGAGATCTTCATCACCATCATCACCGACGTCCCTCCATCGACCATCCATGACTCCCCTATCCATGTGTGAGTAATTCCCCCGCTGTAGGTGAGGGGATGGAAGGGATTGGATGAGATTGTTCATGTAATTTGATATGAGATTGTTAGGGCATAGTGCCTAGTATCTTCTATTAGTGCTTATGACTTTGTTGCAACTTGTTATGCTTAATGCTTGTCACTTTGGGCCCGAGTGCCATGATTTCAGATCTGAACATGTTATTATTTCTATGATGATACTTGTTGTTTATGGTCTTACCTACAAGTTGTATACACATATTGTTGTCCGGATCCCGAGGCCCCAAAGTGACAGAAATTGGGATAACCGGAAGGGATGGCTACGATGTGAGGATCATATGTGTTCACCGAGTGTTAATGCTTTGCTCCGGTACTTTATTAAAAGGAGTACCTTAATTACCAGTACTTTCCCTTGAGGCCCTGCTGCAACAGGCTGGTAGGACAAAAGATGTCGTGCAAGTTTCTCCTTGTGAGCACATACGACTATTTACGGAACACATGCCTATGATTGTTTGTACTAGGATGATTTATCATTATTTATCTGCAATGCCCATGTCTCATTGATTTCATGAATTATCTTATCCATGCAACGCCCGTACACCTATCCCTATACCTACAGTATTTGTTCCTACTGTTTACTATTGCTACTATTACCGCTGTTATTTTACTACTGCTGTTACTGTTTCACTACTATCACCACTATAAAACTGTTGCTACTGATAAACTACTGCGAGAAAGACTGTTTCCAGGTGCAGCTGAATTGACAACTCATCTGTTAAGGCTTACATATATTCTTTGGCTCCCCTTGTGTCGAATCAATAAATTTGGGTTTTACTTCCCTCGAAGACTATTGCGATCCCCTATACTTGTGGGTCATCAAGACTATTTTCTGGCACCGTTGCCGGGGAGCATAGCTTTATTTGTAAGTTCACTTGGTATTTATATTGTTCGCTGCAATCCTTTCATCATGGGTAAACCTCGTGATGGAAAAGTTCCTATATTGCCACCCACTACAAGAAGAGGTACCACTTTGAACACTTTTGTTGCTCTCGATTCACCATCTGTTATGAGTAAGTTGCTTACACCACCACATGCACACGCTACTACTACTACTTCTGCTGAGTTTGAAAATGCCACTGATAATTTAGATGATGCTTCTACTGTGCTTGATGAGAGTGGTTCACTAGGTTCCTTTTTAAATGCTACTATTGCTAGAGCTAAGTTGGGAAACACCACTGTTACACCTGTTAGTTCACCTGAGTCTAGGTGACAAGGGTATAGTTAATAGAGCCCGTTAGTTGAGTACCCCTGAGGCCCGATAAGCTAGGCCCAATTGTAATGATAGTCGAATACGAGTTAATACCGTATGTCGATATTTGTAATCTGTATCGAACCCTACCCGATCCTCGAGACCTGGCCACCTATATATAGGGGCCAGGAGGGGACGGTGTAGGGCAGATTGAAAGCAAGCCAGGTTGAACACCCAAGTTTACTTTCGATACACACCTATTTCGACTAACTTTACCTTCGAGTTCATCCGACGCCCTATCTCCCCGATCCTAAGTCCTTCATCTAGGACATTTGTCGAGTTAACCCTCGTCAATTGGCGCCGACCGTGGGGACTCTGGGCATTGGAATCATGAATTCGACGGCTTTTTCGCTTTTAGCCAACAGCAGTCCAGAAGTCGACGGAAGTCAAGAGGTGGAACTAACAATTGGAAGTTTGAGCATCTTCATCGGGCCGTCGAGTTCCTCTCGCCTTTCGGATCCGACGAAACAAGATCAAGATCCATCGGCATAAGGACCTGAAACGACAGTAATGATGGAGTATTCTGAAGGCTCTTCCAGTGAAGTAAACTCGCCGGTCAGCCTAGAAGAGGTGCAAAAAGGAGAGATCGCAAAAGACAACGAAGAAAAGGAAAATTCTGACGTAGAAGTCCAACTCGATGATCTCACGATCTGCCTCGACAATATCTCAAACAATTCAACAGACACATGGAAGACAGGGTTAGAGTTTTCTGAGGAAAGCGACTCGATCTTTTCAAGCTTTAATAGCAACATCGGCAAGCAGTGCCAAGTACTCACCATTGTGGGCGACAACTCAGAAGAATTCGATGAAAATAACAACCCAGTGATAAACCCAGCAAATATCGACAGAGGAGCAAATCACCTAGCAGAAGGGCAAACAGTGGAAACCCTCGTAGCCAGGGAGAAAATTCGACTATCAGTCGACGAGTGGAAAATAATAAGAGAAGCCGTAGAATACGGCAAACCAATACCATCCAGCTCCAGCAAAGACATGCTTTTTGGGTATCATTATGCCCTCAGGCAGCAAGCAAAGCAATTAGCAAAGGAAAAGGTAGAGATACAAAGAAGAAAAGACTCAGCCATTGCAGCCAGCGAAGCTGCCCGTAGAGCACGAAGCGACGCATCATATAGCAACGCAAGGAAAAATCGTCGACATGGCTCAAGGTATGACAACCTCGAGTACTCCGACAAGCAAAGTATTTCCAAAAACCTCGACTCGTCCTTCCTATCGGTCGACGAGCAGGGAAACATCCTACCAAAAACTCCCGAAGCAGCACTAGTGGCAGCACAAGCATATCTACTTACAACTCGACCAAGTCCAGGAGATCCTAGGGAGCATATGCATAGAGCAGCACTAAATGGACTCAATATGGTAAGTCACAAGCTATCAGCAAAAGGAGAAGAAGCACATCATCACAAGGAAGCACACAAAGCAAGGTCACCTCGCCATCACAATAGTCCTCGGCATAGAAGCAGTAAACACCGATCTCGATCGCCATCACCAAAACAACACGGTGGAACTCGAAAATCGCGATCCCCAAGGCGCGACTATGAAGACAACGAAAAAGAGATGGGGGCATCATGCTTTACCCATAGGGTTCGCATCACTCCAGTGCCTAAGGGATTCCAGCTACCTCATGACCAGCAAAAATACGACGGATCACAAGAACCACAATCATGGCTCGCAGATTACTTGCAAGCAGTTCAAATATTAGGAGGAACCAAAGAGACAGCAATGCAAAGTTTGCAGTTACACCTCACCGGAGCAGCAAGGTCGTGGTTGAGCAAACTAGAGAAAGAATCCATTGGAAGCTGGGAAGACCTCACAAAGCAATTCACAAGCAACTTCAGGTCGATGTACAAACGGCCAGCATCAATAGAAGTCAAGGCATGCGTGCAGCAACGCGACGAAACACTATGAGCATACATCCAAAGATGGAGCCTCATCAAAAATTCAGCAGTCGAAGTCTCAGACGAAAGAGCAATAGACGTGTTCATCATTGGACTAAGGCGAAGAGACCTAGTCGAAGAGATGGGTAGAATCAAGCCTAAAACAGTGTCAGACCTCATGGACACAGCAAATAGGTTTGCAGATGGAGAAGACGCGTGTAACAACAAACGAACATGATCTCCAGAGGACGACAGAAGAAACAGATATGGAAGCCAAAGGAGACGATCCCGAAACTACGACACCTACGGCTCTCATAGCCAAGTCGCCGCAGGATATAAAGACAACAGTTATCAAGAAAACGATCGCAGAAGCTCGGGATATCGCAGCTACGGCAGAGAGGACTACAAGAAGTTCCCACCAAGAGAATCCAGAGAGTACAACCCATCACTAGAAGATATGCTCAACGGGCCTTGTCATATACACTCAGCGTTCGTCGACGGAAAGCGAGTATCAAGGCACGCAATGAAAGATTGCACAACATTCCTAAAGCTACAAGAAGCAGCAATCAACAAGCAAACCGAAGCAAGGCGACAAGGATTCGAAGGAAGTAACAATCCCTCGACAAGCAAGCAAGGAAACAACGGAGCTCCCCAAGGGCAAGATCAGCAAAACAAAGAGCACGACGACGACGACGAAGGGTACGTCCCATCAAAAGGACACATCACAGCAATGATACAACCAGTGCCCAAGTCGAACAAGGAAGAAAAGAGTATAACTCGACAAGTCAATCTAGCAGTCATGTCGCCTCCAGCTACAACAGAATATCTGCATTGGTCAGAACAACCAATTGAGTTCAACAGAGAGGACCACCCCATAACAGTACCTCGGCCAGGAAACGCGCCTCTGGTACTCAAAGCTCAAATCGGCGCGTATGATGTCGATAGAATATTCATGGATGCAGGGAGTGGAATTAACTTGATATACGCGAAGACACTCCGAGCGATGCATATATCACTAGAGTTTCTGAAGCCAACAGACTGTTCCTTTCATGGAATCGTACCAGGAAGTGCCAATTACCCGCTGGGTCGAATAGCACTCAATGTTTGCTTTGGCAACCGACAAAACTACAGAAGGGAGAAACTAGATTTCGAAGTCATGGACTGGCCATCACAATATCACGCGATCCTCGGACGACCCGCGTTTTCACGATTTATGGCACTACCTCACTACACATATTTGGTACTTAAGATGCCAGGACCAAAAGGAATAATCACAGTGAAAGGAAGCTTTGAAGTTTCAGATCTCTGCGACAGGGAATTCCACAAGATGGCGCAAAATTTTGGCGTAATAGCCAACCATGCAGAAAAGGCAAAGAGCGCGACTACAGAAGGCGTCAAGCTACTCGAAGGATGCACCGCGGAACCCGAAACGAAGAAGCCACGAACAGGAACATCAGGAGAAAACACAGGCACATAAGAGAAAGGGAAAGCCACGACGACATAAGCATCATGAAGACAATATAGTAGAACAATAAAGGCTGTAAAAGCCACGAGTTATTCCAAGGGCAATGCCCTCTAGATCCAGAACACGGGTCACAGGCCGGATCTCTTGGGTCACCCCATGTATCTTACATTAAAAGTATAAATAACGACAAAGCATTCCTCATATTCGAGTTTACGAGTCTTTCAAAGAGAATATGCGGCAAACGCACGAACCATACAAACACGCCTTGAGAATAAATTTCAGACATATAGTCGCGAAAAATCTCTCGCGTTCCACACATACTTTACAACATCGGGTTATTAGAATCATCTACACCTAAAGGATCTAAATAATGATACTCGCGGAAAAACGCGGCATCCGCCTCCAGAAGCCTAGCTACAAGTCTTCGAGCAGGTTGAAGCGTGCTCTCCATATGAACCCGAAGGCTAGCTCTACCAGGAGCTAAACTTAAAGACATCATGCTATAATTCAATCGGGGGTGCCACTTGCGTATCCACCCGAGAGCAAAATTGGCACCAGCCACTAAGTTCAGTTCTATTAACCTATGAATACGATGGCTAGATCGGAAAGCATCAAGAAGAAGGGGGAAAGTTGCAGGCAAAGGATTACGGGGAAGCATAATGGAATGCATAGTTGTAAGAGCTCGCCGGCAACCATCAACTGCCTCGCCAATGTGCTGGGCACGGTCTTGAAGCAATACAATGGCGCTACGGCGTCGAGGATCAGACCACAGAGTCTCATAGCCAGTCGACATCTTCTCCAAAGCAGCATTTCGCTCAGCAACTCGACGTTCTTCAGCAGCAAAATCCAAGCAAGTACCTACAATAACAAATATATCACAAAGGAAGTACATAAACAGCCAAAAGAAGAAGTCGAAAGAAAACTCACATCGCAACAGCTCGCCAGCAGACTCGACAATTCCAAGAATGAAAGATTCGCACTCTTCGTTGTGAACAACCTTCGCCGTCAAGCTGGAGACCTTTTCTTCAAGTGAAGAGATTTTCTTCATATAGCCGCTGGCCTGGCTAGCCTTTTTAATAGCCATTTGTGCTTGGCGTTTGGCCAAGGATAGGCGAGTCTCAAGATCAGAAATCCTGGAAGCATATTCTTCACAGTGACTACATCGACTAGGAGTCGACGAAATCTGAGGATTAAGTCCGCGAGCAGAGGAAGGAGCAGGAGCATGAGAAGAAGGATCACTGTCACGCATCGACTACAAAAAGAAAGAAAGGAGAAACAATTTCAGAAAGATAGCATAATACTCCATGCAAAGAAGATATATTTACATAAGAGCACAACCCTCTGGCTAAGATTCTCGGGTTGCACTTAAGTGGAGTCTTTACATCCAAAAGGAGAAAACTAAGTACTACAAAGAAGCTGAATCTACGCCACCTCAGCAATATGCTCCGTGGAAGAAGGGGGCACGGCCGGTTCCTCGCTAGAAGTCGATGGTGGCACTGGAGCCTTCGGCGCTGGAGATGGTGCAGCAAGCACAGCAGAGGCTGCCGAAGGAGAAATTGTGTTCAGCAATGTAGGCGCCAATTTCTTCACCTTCTCGAAAAACACCTTCATCTCGTCGCGAGTATAGCCATGAGGGGAGTTAACTCTCTCCCAATCAAAGTCTATGCCATGCGCCAGAGAAAGGGCAATGGCACCTTCGGCGCCGCGCTTAATGGACAGCCCCTTCAGATGGAGAGTAGGGTCTTCATCGCTGTCAAAAATCTTGGCGAGTTCAGTCAGGTTGCCCTTCGGGATTGCCATCTTTTTCTTCGGCCACAACCCGACGAATAGCCGTGACAGAACGCGGCCAACCAAATCAAAAGTTTCCTGGATAGATATCCAGTTTTCTTCGAGTAGGTTAACCGCATCCATAAGAGGATCATCGTCCGTTTGCAGGGACGACGGAGATACCCCCGTGAATTCTAAAGCAATAGAAAAGAAAGGAAGAGGCAAGTGTCAACAAATACACCAGTGTAACAGGGGACGAAAACAGAAGACAAGTCAAAGAAACTTACTTTCGGCAGCAGCACAAATGGTGTGAAGACGCTCCACCACGGCTTGCTCTCGTTGAGCATGCTCCTGGTTGGCATCAGCTAATGCTTTTTCAGCTTTCTTCGCCTTGGCAATCGCAGATTTCTGCGACTTCTCAGCAATTGCCTTAGCAGCGGTCGCAGCGTCATAAGCTTTCTGCGAAGCCTTGAGCTCCGCCTCCAGAGACGCAATGCGAGCATTGGCTGTTGCTAAGGTTTCTACAAAAGAAGACAAAAGGGAGTCAGACGAACAGGATAAGGCGAGAGCACAAAGGGAAAGTAATGACTGAACATCCAAATTGCACCTTCGGAAGCTTTTGCAACCTTTAGGTACCCCGCACACTCCGTGCCCAAGGCGATAAATATCTTGACCAAGGCCTGCTAAAAGAAGAGTATAAGAGAAGAAGTGCATGAAAGGAAACAAGGGAAAAAAGAATTGCTCACATCATCAGAAGAAACGGTAGAAGCATGGGCCTCCAGAGAAACCTCGGCTTCTTTAGCTTTCTTCGCGCGTTTGAGGGTGCGGGCTTGAGTTTGAGAAACCTTCTTCACAGAGGCCCTGGTAGTCCTTGGAGCAACATATGGTTCGACAGGTTCATCAATCGCCACAGGAGAAGGTGGTGAAATAGCTGCCGCACATGTTGGTAGTTCTTCATCGTCACTGCATAAAAAGGATAAGTCATAAGTGAGAGGCAAGAACAAAAGGAATTGAAAAGTTCGACTACAGTACTTACGATGCAAGCATGTCAAAGTACTCCATATCTTCTGCAAGAACGGGGGTTTTTCCAGCCGCTGCAGAACTCGATGAAGCAATCTCGTCGACACGTTTCCGTTTTTTGTCGACAACAACATCTTCAGTAAGAGTAGGAGGAGGAGATGTCGACGAGCTAGTCTCATCTTCTGATTCCTCGACATCATCGCCGTCCTGACTTTCGTCAGCCTCGGGGGCTTCAGATGCAGGAGATGCTAGATCAGCAGGAAGGGGCCCTTCCTCCGGAAGAGGGGGACGAGAAACAATGAATTGGTGACCCTGCATATTAATAAATCAGCAGAGTGCAGAGGCAAAGGGTAATGCAAGTCGAAATTAAGAGAAGTTTGACAAAAGTGGATGCAGCGATGTATACCTCAGGAATAGGATGCACGGAGTCGAAGAAATCTGCCTTCAGGTCAGCAACTGAATGTTCCTTGGTGAGCTTGGTGAGATTCCTGACTCGCTTGTCGACATCTTCTTTCGACATCAGATCTTCAGATATGCGAGTAGGGTCCTCCAAGCCAGAATAAGTCCAAAGTTTGGTGAGGCGATGCTGTAGGGGTTGAACTCGACGTTGTATGAAAAACGCCATGAGTTGGATACCCGACAAAGCACCTCCTAGGCCTGTTTTCAGATTTTGAATGCGGGATAGAAGAGGAAGAATTTGTGCAACTTCCTCATCTGAGGGAAGCGAATCCCACGACTTCAATTTCTTCACTTCTTGGGAAGCGTCAAAGGGAGGAAGGCCGAACTCATCTTCAGGAGAGGATTTGCGGTCCTTGATATAGAACCACTTTGTCCTCCACCCTTGGACAGATGCGGCCATGGAAAACTCAAGATATTGCGCCTCAGGGCGCACAGAAACAACAGCTCCGCCCAGTTCGGGTTTCCTTGCCAGAGAAACATTGGGACGGAGTCGAAAGATTGATCTCCAGAGAGCAAAGTGGGGCTCAATGCCCAAAAATGACTCGCAAAGAGTCACGAAGCAAGCAATGTGAAGAAGGGAATTGGGAGTGAGCTGATGGAGCTGCACACCATAGACAAATAGCAGCCCACGGAGAAACTCGTGGGCAGGAAGGGACAAACCACGAAGGAGAAAAGCAAGGAATATTACCCGGTAACCGCTTGGGGGCTTCGGGATCCGTTCGGTGCTAGGAAACTTGATCGAATCTTCGGCAGCGATGAGCCCGTCCGCCGTGGCTTTCTCCACCTCCTTCTTGGTGACGGTGGAGCGAACCCAGTTGGTGGCAGAGGATTTGGCCATATCGCTCTTGGTGGCCAGGTGCTTCACGCGCATTCAGCACAAAAGCGCGCTTGGGGGCTCCGCACGAGAGGAAGAGACAGAGGAGATTGGCAATGGAGGCGGCGGAGGTAACGAGCTGGTGAACAGTACGATTCCCCACTATGCCAGTTATATACCTTATGGGAGAAGGATCGTGGGCTGAGTCGTGGCGCAAAGATCGGAAGCGTTAGCCCACCAACGGTCAAAAATCGTGCAGCCCACTAACGGTCAAAAAAATCGGGGAAATTACAGTGCTACCCATAAAACGGTTCGCATTGATGAAGAGTTACGTCTTTATTGACGTCATCAAGTACATGTATAAAGCTAAAAGGATGGCGCCGACGAATGCTGAAACTTATCGAAGGAATCAGATATGAAGGATCTTTCGGTTATAAGCCTTAGGGGCTGTTAATGGCATAAATATCGAGTGGAACTATTCATTGAAGTAGTGGACTTGAAGACAAGATGTTCTTGAAAGTATCTCGAGTTGAAGAATTTTGCAGGTAAGGTGTTTTGAGTTGAAGTGTGACGAGTTATATTATTTCTAGAGCCTATACTCGAAAAAATCTTTTTTCGACTATAGCCTCGGGGGCTACTCCCATCGGGAGCGCTGAGCGCGCACCCGACGATATTCATTGGCAAAGATTTGAAGATTGGAGAAGTGTTACTCCCATCGGGAGCGAGTTTTATGGTTGTAGAAACCCGAATATTTTCAGTCAAACTTTGACTGCGACATGAGATTCTCGAGTTGCGTTATCGCAACGAAACTCGAATGCCGTGATTTATCGCGAAGGTAAGACCCCGGGATCCGTCCTGTGTGGCCTAGTATACGCACATGGATGCGCTCTGCTGGTATGTATCCGTGTCTACGACGTGAAGAAAATCCTGGTGGACGCACTGGGTACCCTGAGAACCACTGGGACTCATTTTTTGTAAGTCCTAAATGAGGCAAAAGAGTGAGTTTGACCGGTATCCCGAATTCAAGTCCAAGGGGATTGAATTTGAAGTAGGTGACAAGTATCTGTTCCGGCAGTTAACTGACCTCTTGATCCGTCAGAGTTGTCAGGCTTGTTCATCGAGACCCCTTGCGAGCAAATTATCATCAATATAAGTCGAAAGACCAAGTCGAAGATTTCAAGATAAAGTCGAAGATTTGAAGATTAGAGATTCAACCCGAATCTGCAATTCTGGTAGAATCTCAGGGGCTACTGACAAGGGTATAGTTAATAGAGCCCGTTAGTTGAGTACCCCTGAGGCCCGATAAGCTAGGCCCAATTGTAATGATAGTCGAATACGAGTTAATACCGTATGTCAATATTTGTAATCTGTATCGAACCCTACCCGATCCTCGAGACCTGGCCACCTATATATAGGGGCCAGGAGGGGACGGTGTAGGGCAGATTGAAAGCAAGCCAGGTTGAACACCCAAGTTTACTTTCGATACACACCTATTTCGACTAACTTTACCTTCGAGTTCATCCGACGCCCTATCTCCCCGATCCTAAGTCCTTCATCTAGGACATTTGTCGAGTTAACCCTCGTCACTAGGGAATGTCCAAGTGATGATTTTGATGGTGATGCTTATATTGAGCTTAACGATGATTTTATTGCTGAAGCTCGTGCTACTCGTAATGCTGTTGATGTTAAGGAACTTTTAGCGAGACGTGCTGTTAGATATAATTTGTCTCCTGATCCTAAGTTTGCTGCTTCTCCCATAAATATTAGAGACAAGGATTATGATTTCTCTTTGAATTTATCTTACATATCTATTGTTGAGAAAACTCCTTTTTGTGGTACTAAAGATGAGAGTGCTATGGAGCACATGAATGAGCTTTCTACTTTGAGTAATTTGTTTTCTGATGATATTAAGCTCCACACTTACTTTGTTGCTAAGATTTTTCCTTTCTCATTGAAACATGCAGCTAAAACCTGGTTTAATAGCTTGTCTCCTGGATCTCTTAATAGTCCTATTTCTTTGGTTAATGCTTTCTTCTAGAAATATTTTCCTGCTAGTGCTCAACATGCTGCTGTGCAGAAAATCTTTGATTTTGAACAGGGAAAAGGAGAGATATTGCCTGAATCTTGGACAAGGTTTTGTTCTCTAATTAGAGCTTTGCCTAAAGAGCCATTGCCTAAAAATGAACTCCTTGATATATTTTATAATGGACTAACTGATGAATCTAAGTCATATTTGGATAGTTGTGCTGGTTGTGTTTTCAGGGAAAGAACTCTGGCTGAAGATGAAGAATTAATGGCTAAAATAAGCCAGAATCATGATGATTGGACTCTAGTTGAGCCAACACCAGCACCAACACCTGCGCCAGTCCCAGAGCCTACACCAAAGAAGAGAGGGATGATTGAATTAAATGATGAAGTTATGAAGAAAGCTAAGAAATCTCTTAAGGAGAAAGGTATTAAGGCCGAAGATGTGAAGAATTTACCCCTATAGAAGAATTATGTAAGCCAATCCCTCACTCATCTACTATTGAGGTACACTCTCTCCAACGCTTTGATGAAAGAGATATTCCTTATTCTAAACCTCCTGATCAATGCTTAGATGAGTTTGATAATTTTATTGTTAAGCAAGAAAATTTTAATAGAATGGTGCAGAATCATTTGTTGGAAAATTCTAGAGCTATTAACAAGTTGAAGGATATTGTGGAGGGAACCGCCAATGATGTGAAGATACTTGTTAAACATTTTCAAATGGTTCAAACACAAATTGATCAGCTTACCAAGGTGCAAAAAGACTTGCTAGTTAATGCCGCAAGAGAGAAGCAAGCATGTGAAATACGCACAAGAAGTGGTGCTACTACTCAAGATCCATTATATCCTGAAGGACATCCTAAGAGGGTCGAGCAAGATTCTCAACGTACTTTAAGTGATGATATTCCTTCTAAGAAGAAGAAGAAGAAGCATAAAACAACTACAGAATCATCTGATGTAGGTAAAGATCCTAACAGTGTTTCTATTTCTGATGCTGAAACTGAACCATGAGATGCTTCTGATAAAGAAGAAGTTGAAGAGGAACCAGAAAAGATTGATAAGAATGCAAAGTACACCAAAGAAGACTTCATTGCCAACAAGCATGGTAATGAGAGAGAACCCTGGGTACAGAAACCAATGCCTTTTCCTAGTAAGAAACACAAGTCCAAGGAAGAAGAACACTACAACAGGTTTTGTGAATGGATGAAACCTTTATTTTTGTAAATTCCTTTGACTGATGCTATTAGAATGCCTCCTTATGCAAAGTATATGAAAGATATTGTTACTAACAAAAGAAAGATTCCTAATGAGGAAATTTCCACTTTACTTGCTAATTATTCTTTTGATGGTAAAGTGTCGGAAAAGCTTGGAGATCCAGGTATACCAACTATTCCTTGCTCCATTAAAAATAACTATGTTAGAACTGCTTTATGTGATTTGGGAGCTGGAGTTAGTGGCATGCCTTTTTCTCTTTATAAGAGACTTGATCTAGAAAAATTGGTATCAACTAATATATCTTTGCAGATGGCTGCTAAGTCTACTACTATTCCTATTGGTATATGTGAAAATGTTCCTGTTCAAGTTGCTAACAGTTGTTTGATTTTAACTAATTTTGTCGTGTTGGAAATGCCTGAAGATGATAATATGTCTATTATTCTTGGGAGACCTTTTCTAAACACTGCAGGTGCTGTTATTAATTGCAATCAAGGAAAAGTAACTTTCAATGTCAATGATAAAGAGTATACAGTTTATTTTCCCAAGAAGATTGATAGAAAGAATGCTCTAAATTCCGTCAAGAATGTTGAGACTATCAAAGTTGGTCAAATTATTTGTTCAGAGGGAAAGCCCAAGGAAGAATATAAAATTGTTATGATTGGGACTATGCCTATCAAAGTTTGAGGTAACATAAGCATTTAGTGAAGTGCAAAGTTTTGCCTCACATAAAGTTAGTTTGGGAACAAGACTTGATCAACCTTGTTAACAAAGTGATTTTATATGAACGAAACTTCGTTTTCACCGCATCCACTCCACCTCACTTATATTTACTTTTACCAATTTTATTCCTTTAGTTTAGTTACATGATTAAGAGTATCTCAGAGCTGTTGCATGCTTGGTTTTGATTTGCTTGAAATCATTTCATCTTCGTTTTTCTGAGTTTTTATCGATATGCTAATTTCTGAAAAATCCTCGAAAATAAAGTTTCTCGAAAAATTCCAGAAAATTATTTATAAATTTTTATGTCAAAAATGGGACAGAGAGACACCTGGAGACTCCAGGAGGGGCTGCCATGCCACCTCACACACAGGGGGCGCGTCCCAGCCCTGGCCGCGCCCACCTGGTGTGAGAGGGCCCCATCTGGCCTCTCACTTATCTCTTCCTCCCCAGCTCTTTCTCTCTCCCAGAAACAATGACACACCCAGCTCATACTCGAGTTCTTGTTGTTCTTCACCTCGATTTTTCGATCTCCTTGCTCAGCCCATCATTTCTGCTAAGATTTGGAGCAATTGTTCTCCGGTATGTGACTCCTCCGCTTGTCCAAGTAGAATTTCTTTTGGTGAAGTATTTCCTGAGTATTTTAGCATTGTAGGTGGAAGGATAAATGAGTATGCATGCTTGTTTTATTGCTTAGAAATATTATTTTGATGCATGTTAGCTATTTAGCATGCTTGTTCTATTGCTTAGAAATATTATTTTGATGCATGTTAGCTATTTAGCAACTCACTACAGTAGTTCCCTACATTTGTTAGTCTCAAAATCATATTTTATGAGGTTTGTTAAAAATTTCAGAAAAGGGACATGGATAACTTCACCTATGGAGAAGTGTTTGAAAGAGAAGCACCAAAGTCCTCAAGGCCTTCAAGATCCACTGCTCAATATAGGATATCCTACAATGAAGATCTTATGTCACCGAACCTTGAGGGGGACGATGGAGATGCACATCCATTGACCTTCCCTTGTACTAATTTTTTGTGTGATGCAGGGATTCTTAATGATTTCTTGCTCCTTGTTAACAGGGTTGGATTGACTACATACATGATGGATGAGAGTAATCAATATGCCATTCTCACAAAGATTTTCGTTGAAAGTTTTAAATTCACTAATGCTCATTACAATCCTTCCATTGCATTCAAGATTTATGATAGGCCTATCACCATATCTTTGCAAAGATTTTGTAATATTCTAGGTATACCCATGTTTGAGACGGTGAGGAAGATGCTACAACAGCTGCTGATTTAGTGGAGCTTTACCGAGGAGTGACCAACGATGATGATCGCACCGCACAACATGGCAAGATAAGAAACATTCAACTCCCAGCTATTAGATATTTTACTTACTATCTTGCCACTAGCGTACTTGATAGAGGAAACACTAGCAATATCTCCAACTATCATTTAGCTTTTCTAGCTACCGCTCTTGATGTTAGTAGGAAGTATAACCTCGGTGCTATTATTGCTCGTCGCCTAGCTGCTAGGGGACCTATTTATGGAGGTATTATTACTGCGCACATTGTTGCTGCTCTTGAACTTCCTATTGCTCCTCATGATATATTGTTGACTCCACAGAGGCTCGATCTTGCCGCCATGAAGCTCCATCATTTTGTTACTGCTAACTCACGTGCAGGGAAATTAGTTTACAGGATGTTATTCACTGATGGAGAGGAAATGGAAGTGCCTTTACCACAACCCAGTTTGTTTAGTATTGATAACAGGCCATGGTCACGCACGAAGGAGGAGTTGGACGAGTGGCTTAGGGTGCTCGGCTTCAACGTACAGCATGGCATTGTGGACCAGGAGGAAGAGGAGGAGCCGGCCTATCACTTCACCACATACCACTCCGGGGCGTCCTCGAGCTCATATCAGGACGATGGTGCTTCTTCGTCGTACTACGGAGGCGCCACCTCGTGGCCGAGTTGGCCGAGTTGGGATTGATCTCCACTTAGGCCAAAAGCCTAAGCTTGGGGGGAGGTACGCCGACGATTCACTCATCTACATATCTTATTTTGTCGGTCCTATGTATATCCATGTTTCGTTTTCTTTATTATTCTTGTTCTTATTTCCATTTTTCCAAAACACAAAAAGACCAAAAATATTTCCGTTGTTTCTCTTTGTTTGCCTTTTTAGTTTGCTACCTTTGGTTTGCTTTACTTGCTATTTTCGGTTTGCTATTTGAAAAATCCAAAAATATTTTGCTTTGTTTGCTATTTCCTTCTGTTCTTATTTCAATCGAAAACCCAAAAATATTTGTTGTTCTTCTTCGGTTTTGTAAAGTTTGTTGCAGAGTTCAGTCCCCCGTTACTCCATTGGAGCTTGGTATTCACTTTATATTATTCAAGCCACACAAGTGAAGAGCAATAATGATGACATATGACAATCCGAGATGTGGTAAGAGGCTGTTATGAACTCTATTTGTTTTCATTTTTGTACATATATTCATCTATGTGGACATGCTTAGTCGGTTCATATAAGGTATATGTTATCTAATGGATGCTTTGTAGTTCTTGCTTTCATATGATTAGTTCCAATTTACTAATAGTTTGTAACATGTCATGTAGACGCTTGCATGCATTGTTTTATTCATAATATGGTATGTTATTGTGGTATCCTCCTCTGAAAGCTTCATTTGAATCGACTTGGCACATGCTCAAGCATGCATATGACTGAATAAAAAGTTAATTAAGCCTCGATGATTTACTTTGCCTTAGAGTTCTTGTATCATTTTTATGCCTATATTAATTTTGTTTTGTCGCAAGCATGATTATGACAGTTATTGCTCTCTCGATTGTCGCTTGGGCCGGTCTTTTTATCACCTCCTGGAGCCGATTCGCTTCTTCTTTTTGCCTTTTCTGTATTGGGCAGAGCGTGAGCGAGCCCCTCTACACTTCTCCCTGTTTCGTTTAGTCTTTCCTTTCCGTTCCAGTCTTCCATTTTTTCCCTTTTCGTTTTTTATTTATTTTTCATTTTACTCAGGTACGCAATTTTTTACATCTCAACCTTTTAAAAATCATGAAAACTTTCAAATCTGATTTTTTAAATCATAGTCCTTCTGTTTATAAATATAAGATATTTTAAATTTGTAAAGAAAATGTATTTAGATAAGTTTTAGTGTGTATATTCGAATGAACCTACAAACTAAAAAAGTACTCGGCCAAATGCTTCGGCGACAGATGTTGTAATGTGTGGAATCAGGGTATACAAGCTGAGAACAAACAGCGTACTATTGGTCATTATTTTTTAAATGCTTGTATTTTTATAGTTTTCTCTTCTGGCTGCAACATGCTGCATCAAGCACAATCGTGAGGTGGGCTGTGCTTATTGATTGAACTTCACATTCAATTTTGGATTATCATGACGTAAAATTACTAGTACAACTGCAAAGGCTCAGAAGTTTGAATTATACAGCTTGTTTTATAGATATCTCTAAAAATTCCGATGCTATTTTTCACATCTTCAAACCATCGGCATTATTCATGCATTACTTTACATAAGCCACGAGGCAAAAAAAAACTTATGAATCCATTGAACTAGTGACGAAATAAAACGTGATTCGATCAAGATTTCTCCACACTACGTGCGTTGAATTTCGGAGGAGAACCAGGTGTGCAGGCGTGCCTTGACTTGTTTTTTAGTGGAGCGTGCGGCGGTGTTTTGCTTGCTTTCTCGGCCTTTTTGGCCTATTGGGCTTCCCATAACTATTTATGGATCAAGGCGCGGCCTTTGGGCTCTGAATTCAGCCACGTAATCAATATAAGTGGCAATCCTTGCCCAAAAAAAGTGGCAATCATTTAAGAATATTTTTTTGAGATCATCATTTAAGAATATTTAATGCCAGATATCAGTCTTTGGCTATAAATAGGCAATGGAGAGGTTTGGGAAGACACCAAATTTTTCTTCATCACCAGAACGATAGAGGCGAAACGGAGAAGGAGGAGACTTCGATGGAAGGAACTTCTCTACACCAAGGTTAGTTCTACTACTGTTGCATACTGAAATTCATGCCCAAAGGTTGTATCAAGCTCTTCCAGTTAGTTGATCTAATATCTTCTGAAAAAACCTTACAGAGTAGTAGGTAAAGAAGTATCAGCCCTTACGCAATACAGATATACTCAATGAAAACTGTAATGTAAATCGCACGTCCTTCAGTTTTCATATGTGTACCACCAAAGAAAAATCACCAAATCTATGCCACCCTCTTTTAAGAGGAACGAATCAACTTGTCCATCAGTTTTAGTGTGGTTGTGTCTATCCTTTGTGATTTTTTTCTTCAAAATACTTTGCTTTTGGGTGGAAAGTTATCATATTATTGATTATTTAATTTGATGCCCCTCATAATAGGGCCACGTTTTTAATGCCTCCAACTACATGCTGACGCAAATGGGGCAGAACAAATATGCATACATGCATTGAGAGAATATAGGCCAACTTATTTTGCATATCAGAAAATATTAAATGAGTACCAAAGTAGGTGGCGGCATTTATTTCATTCCACTTTAATAGTGGTCATTTAGATAAATTCGTCGCTATTTTTCCCACATTTATTTATTTCCTTAATCACATGATGGGTTATCGTCATTTATGATAAGATAGAGGAAGTAATGAAGTAATATTTCATTTAGAGGAACAATTCAATTTTATTGCTTCCTCCCCTTTCTCTCTCATCCCTCCTCTTGAAAGTTGAGTGTGCCACCCGACTCCTCTCACCCTCCCCTCCCACGGTCTCGCTGGCCGTAGTGGAAGGGAGAGAGGAGGTGTCCATGTATATAGTTCTAGTACGTAGTAGGTTATTTGCCCTTGTGTCTTTTGGATTTATGTTGTTTGTTAGAAGTCCCTTCATGATGCGTGGGAGTAGATAAGCTCGCGGGACTTCTCTTTTGGAGATCTATCGATTCCTGCTCTTTTCCTTTCCATCGCGGTGATGTGAATTGAAGGGATGTGCGTGGAGGAGCTGGTTCAGATTTGCGTGGGTGTGGAGCTCACTGGGATCCTCAAGCTGCACCTACTACTTGGAGGTCATTTATAGTGAAGTGGAGGTGACTGATGTCAGGCCGTTGTAACCTTTTGGCCGAGAGGGCAACTGCTTTAGGCCTGGGCGCTTTCATCTGTTCATATTCTTATCATCCAATGCTTTGGTTCGTCACCTCTAGGCCCATTCGATAAATCGTGGGCCTCTCCTCCCAACTTGACATCCATCTCCCACTCCGCCACAAGTGGCCAAGTTCAGGGTGCCAGCGTCCGTAGCCGTGCTCAGGAGTTCCAGTTCAAGATTGGCAAAGAAGGGCCCATTTGTGATCTTCATCTACAATTTGGGGCCCTTCTTTGTACAATCAAAGGACTATATTGCACTTTCTAGTTTTTTGAGGTCCTCTTTGTAATATGTTAACCCACCGCTTCAGTTTATTGTAACTTCTGGGGGTCCTTCTGGGCCCTTGCCTTGTTCAACAAAAATTAGTGTACTAAATAAATTATCTATATGTCCCACGTCAAAATCACATCAATTTCAAGTCAATTTTTTACTCTTCATCTGGTTCGCTTTAACGGGCACACAAGTAGTTTAAGAAAAAAATTAACCATTAATTTGGTCAACAAAATATGAATTATATGTAAAAAATTATACCATTTCGAGACATATAATTCATATTATGTTAATAGAAATAATGATATATGTTTTCTTACACTACGTGCATGCCTGTTAGACTCAACTGGAGGGAGTAAACACAAAGAAGTCGGCAATAGGGCCATTCCAAGCTGAAATTGATATTCGATTGGTTTTACCTATTGGCCACCTGAAATTTGTAGAAAAGTGAAATTTAATGGAATCATCAAACTTAGCGTTTAGCTTTGTGAAGCGTTATACATAGTCCACAAAGAGACACACCCTGTTAAGCACATGGAAATAAGATGATGAGATACACATTCCTATTATTTAAATAAAGAAATTTTAAAAAATAACATTGTCCAATATGGGAAACAATTGTTAGAGTACTCCCTTTGTCCCAAATATTTAAAAAACTTTGGATTTCACTGAGAAAGAAAGACATATATAACACCAGATTAGCATCACTAAACCAATTCTGGAAATATTATCATTATGCACGTATTGGGTGTGTCATAGATGTTGATACTTGCTCGATAAAATTTTATAAGTAATTAGTAAAACATGTGTGTGATGCCCTGTTCTATTTCACACGTTTGGGTTACTCTAGCAAATATTCATTCACTAAAACATGCTATAGCAAATATTCATTCGCTAAAACATTTCAAATTGTTGTAGAAGGGTCCTCAAATAAGCTGATCATGAGGTATTCTTATTAGCAAAACCGGAAAAAAATGAAAGGCAAAAGCAATATTTCTTACATTGTTTCGAAAAGGGGAGCTGCGCCCTAGCCTCTGCATCGAAATGATGTACACAACCTTTTATTACATAGTTGTACAATAATTCAAAAGTATACAAATCATGGGGCACTCAAAGTTGCCACATGAATCAGCCAAACGGAACAAAGCATATCAAAAACCTCTCTGCATCTTGTATTCTAATGGGTTGTCGCCAACCAGCCTGATTGAATATAGTCCGACTAACCGCTATCAACCAATTGCAGCTAGTAACCAAACGATCCCGCTGGTCCACAAGATAAGAAACTATCACATACAGTCTAGTAGGTAGCTCTATATATAATCTGTAAGAAAGTTGGGACAACAGCCTTGTTAAAAATAACAAAATTTTGATGGTTTCAAATTGCCCAAACTAATGCACAAACTTCTACACACACCTTAGTTTTATTGTCAATATAGTTTACTCAGTTATCAAAAATATTAATAATATTGGCGAGCGGTGAGATATTAAAAGCAAAATGAACAATCCTTCAAACTGACTTTGTGAAAGGACAAGAGATGAATAAATATTGGATTGATTCATGTGTTACATACGAGCGGTAGCAAGACTGTAGGCGTAGACCGAGCGCCCCGACAATGTACACAATAAAATAAATAGGGCCATAATATGGAATTCTGTAGAAAGCTGTCTGATAATCAAAATGCCACTCGGTGTTATTTGGCTTCTCTCGTAGGCAAAAAGATGAACTAGACCAATCACATGCATACATAAGCTCAGACACATTAAAATTAAAATACAACCTCTAAGAAATAGTGCAGTATATTAGTCGTTTCTTAGCATACACCATCACCTAGAATAGCGTGCTAACATACAGTTTATTGTAGAAAGCCTTCGGTGGAGATTCTTTTTGAACTTTATGAAGACCATTCTCTGATAGAACAAGTTGGATATAATACTTTGTTGTTTACATGCTTTTACAAGATGTGTATATGCTTGTGTTGCTAATGTATTTTGCATGGATTATCTTTTTAACTTGATGAAGGCCAATCTCCGATTGAGCAAGTACGACTGACTGTACCAACAACAGATGATCCAACACTCCCTACGCTGACATTCAGAGTATGGATCATTGGGATAACAGGCTGCATTGTCATGTCTTTAGTGAGTGTATTGACTGGGTTTAGACAGAACCCAATTGATATCCCAGATTTTGCAATTACAATATTGTGCTACTCTCTCGGGAAGCTCATGGCACGTGTACTTCCAAGAATTACCATGAGGGTTCCAGGAACTAGAATTAAGATTTCCCTAAACCCAGGTCCCTTCAGCATAAAGGAACACCTACTCAGTACGATGATCATCTCTTCTGGTATAGGAACCCCTCCAGCAACAAATATTTTGGCAGCTACAAGGGCCTATTTCAGGATATCTATACATCCAGTGGCGTTCTTTTTACTTCTACTAACAACAAATGTAAGCACCAAACTTCCTTCCAAATATTTTGTACCATCTATTATAGCATTATATTTGTTTGTAGGAATCAATTAAAAATTCTGAATGAAAACGTTAATTTCATTTCTTCTGTTGCTGACATTTGAATAAAAAAAAGGCCATTAAGAAATATCGTGTTTACTTTATGTTTTGTCTAAAACAACCATAGGATTGTTTTCTTATAAATTTCATGATATTTACGTAGAATATCGCGTTTGGATTTGCTGGCTTCTTCATCAAGTTCTTTGTGAATCGCTCAGAGATGTGGTGGCCCGAAGTACTATCAGATGTAACATTGTTCAGGTTTTCGATCCCTAGCTTTAATTTAGGCCATTTATTCTGTCGAGCGTTTTGCATTGTATCCTAATAGTTTTGTCATATTGATTAAACTGTAGGACATTTCACGAGAAGGATGAAAAATCAAATGCAGGGCCATCAAGAATGCAATTTTTCTTCATGGTTTTTGTCATTAGTTTCTCGTACTATATCGTTCCGGGCTACTTCTTCCCCTCCATTAGTGCATTGTCGTTTGTATGCTTAATTTGGAAAAGGTCCATCATTGCGCAACAACTTGGCTCTGGTCTTAATGGTTTTGGGATCGGTTCATTTGGCCTTGATTGGTCAACAGCTACCAGCTTCACTGGCAGCCCTATTTATTTCCCTTTCTTTTCCATTGCAAATACAATGGTTGGATTTGTTCTATTCATGTACATCGTTGTCCCTATTGCTTACTGGACCAATTCATTTAAAGCAAAGAACTTTCCTATGATCAGTTCGGAAGTGTATGATGTCTACGGAGGTAGATATAACATGTCGAGGGTTTTGGATGGAACTAATTTTCGATTTAATCAAGAAGGGTATGAAAGTTATTCAGAGTTGTACTTGAGTATTACGCGAGCATTCTCTATTGGATTTGAATTTGCAGCTCTAGCAGCATCTCTTACCAGTATTGTACTTTCTCATGCCAGGTAAGAAAATAATCATGGATTTACTTTTGTATATAAGTTTATTTCCCTATGATTTAAAACCTATTTTAATTAGCATAGTTTCACCAGGATATATTTCTTTTACTATCATTCTTCTGTTTGTTCAGTTGAAGAGGTTAACCTTCCATCTGAGCATGGAAATAGGTACCACCACCCATTACTGTGTAGCTTGAATTGTAACAATCTGTTGCAATTATTTAGTTACTTGTCGCTATACATAGAACTTCGAACCAATACACACAATCGGGGGTGCTATTACATTCATAGATGGGTGACTTTTCAGCCTACACTAGTTGATGTGATATGGTAATATTATTTCCTTCCATTGAAGTTATACATGATTTGTCGTCCATAATAAAACAGTGGGAAGCTGCACCCTGGGTAGCGAATAAACTATTTGTATCATTATAAAATGCCTTATGCTCCTGCTTCCTATAATTGAGAGTAATTTTTGTCCAGTTTTATGCTAGCTTCAGATTATGCTGTTTTACCATACTATGGTAACCCTTAATTTTATATTCTGGATGTTTATTTACCACATTCACCATGTAGCAACTAAACCATAGTTTATCTGAAATAATTAGGTTTCAGTAGGAGGTAAGACGTATTTTGCCTGAGCCAAAATTTCTATGAATGCAGGTCATTTTGGAATCAATTAAACCAATCAATTGAAGGCAGAGGAAATAGTGATGTTCATGTTCAAATGATGAATAAATATAAAAGCATTCCGTTGTGGTGGTTTATTCTTCTTACATTATCAATGATAGGTCTGGCAGTGTTCACGTGTGAAGGATTTGGAAATGAACTTCAGCTCCCTTATTGGGGAGTTATTCTTGCATTCTTGCTCGTACTTTTGTTGGTACCCCCATTAGCAGCACTTCGTGCCACAGTTTGCCAGGTACCTTTCTAAACTCTCAATATCTATTGCGATCACATTAGCAAATCTTGTTTGTACTTAGTACCGAATGATATCATATGGCAAATGCGCTAACATGCCTCTTGCAGTTTCTTCTAATACAGGAAGATGTCTTCCTAGGGGCATATCCTGGAAATAAAATTGAATCATGTATACTTTTTCGATAAAAAGTATATATTAATATCACGGAGATACCGATTACACATAGTCTCTGCAACAACGCAATGCCCTAATGGCATTATGGATGCACACAACCAAAAAACACAAGAAGAATTAAAAAAAGTCCTGCTATAGTGATATATTCCTTGTAGCAACAGTACAACCACTACCAAGACAACACAAGAAGTCCAGCTTCTCCAAAAGCGACGTCTCCAAAAAGTAAACAATGTACAAGCACCGTCGTCACCCGATTATAGATCATAGGTTTTCACCCTGAAGAAAGTCCTCACTTACAAAACAATGTCTTCAGCAAGGCCATTGCCAGGCACAACCAGTTAAGACCAGACCTTGGATTTTCACCCTACAAGGTAGGACTCTGAACTCCTCCTACGTAGTCATCCCCACTTGCATACCGCTGCACCAAGTCATGGATTGCCAGCCAATTCCTCATCACCACCCACACTCGAACAACCTTTTGCTGGCCCTCAGATCTCGGTTCTCATGACATTCTCCGCCAGCACTATGGAACGAGAACATGCCCCATGATATTAACAGCTAGCAAAAGCTTTGATGCGCTCCCTCTGAAACCAAACGGTCGGAGAAAAAATATGGGTGCGCATGACCGAATCCCACCCGATCCAGCGATCTCCAAGTATGAATTGCCTAGCGGAGTTCGTCGATGGAGCCTTCTGGAACACGCCACTGCAACCAGATCAATGAATACATGCATCAGACAGATCTTCATCTTGGCGTGAGAGAAATCCTAGGACGGCCGCCATTATTCGATCCAAGCCAGCAACCTCCATGCCACTAGCCAGAAGTAGAGAAGAAGATGATCCTACAAGTCGTCAAAACAAACCACAAGGATCAAGCACGCAGCCGCCGCCGCAGCCAAAAAGGCCCGTTGCAGCCGCCGCCCGCCATGGCAGCTACGTGTCCGCGCCGCCGAGGAAATCCTCGGATCCACGCCTCAGCGCCGCCCCCACGACACCTCTTCCTCATGTATACATTTGGTGGCAATGAATTTAGCAAGGAGCTTTTACTACATTTATATACAGTTTCGAATTGCTCTATGCTAGGAAGAAATTAATGAATTTTGAAGCAAAGACATGCATAGTGATCAGTCTTATAAAATATTCCCTCTGATCCATAATAAGTGCCATTGGTTTAGTACAAAGTTGTACTAAATCAGCGACACTTCTTATGGATTGGAGGGAGTAAAATAAAATCATACGAATTACTACAAAGCCATTGTGCACCTGAGTGCAGAATATTTTAACTGCACCCTAGGTTTTCAAACATCAGAGTTTATGTTTGGTGTACAATATTTACACTCTTAGTGACTTTTGAGTTAAAATCAACATAAGAATAATAATGTATAAGTTAGAACAAGGAAAAAATTAGGAAAAATTATGTTGAGCTATATAGGTTTTACATCCTTCTTTTAGTGGACAAATATATGTTACAACACGTAAACATTAAAATTATAGCCCCATCAAATAAAGTAATTTGGTGAACGGACGCCCGCGCGTGTCGCTCCCAAGAGGGGCGGCTTGGGTGAAACCCTAGCCGCCTCCGCCTCCGCCCCCACCCTCAGTTCCACTACCTCCTGCTGTCGTTGGAGGAAGCCGGCGGCAAAGCCCCATGTGGCGGATGACGGGCCTTCGCTCCTTGCCTCTTCTCGTGGGGGGGGGGAGGGGTTCGGCGGCTGGCCCTAGCTGGAGGACGTCATGCGAGATAGAGTTGGGTCTCCGGGGCGACGGCCTGGAACGGTCATTGGGCAAACATGGCTGCGAGGGTAGGAGCAGGGTTCCACTCGCCCCTGACGGCGCCTTAGGAGTTAGGACACTATTTCAGCAGCGACATGGTGGACGGCATGGTCACCTCTCCGGCCAGATCAACGATGAACGGTGCAGCCCCTGTGGCTGCTGAGAGGGATGTAGGAGAATCGGCCAGGCTCAAATGTGGTCGGAAGAGAACATGCCGGCAACCTCATGCTTGGTTACCTTGTTGGAGCTATCGTTACTGCAAACGCGCACCTTCGGCCAAGATATTCCAGGGGAAACCCTAGATATGGGTCTCCTAGATCGGATAATGGCCAAGATATTCTAGCGGGCATCGTCTTCAAACACATGATGCTTGGAGGGGATTGCTGGTGCAGCGTTGTTTCATCTACCGCATCGTCAGTGGCGGGTCTTGACGGCATGGTGCTGCAGGGTCTCAGTGGCAGGCTCCTGTGATGGATGCACGTAGGGCGGTGTTGTTGTCTAGCAATGTGGCGTTGGCGGTGTTGTTGGACGATCTTGTGAGGCATCCAGGTTTTAGATGATGTGCTTAGGCATGAGGTCAGGGCACACGGCCTTGGGATGGCCACACCCTTCATCAAGATTGTAGGTGATGCGATAGCTATCGCTAGTGAGGTTGCTTCTGTTGATCTTTGTATTTTTTTTGTAAGGCTCGGCTGAGTAATCTAAATTTAAAAGGCTGGGTGCATCATTTTGATGCAAAGGCTATGTTTCAACCTCCATTTAGAAAATATCGTCAACTTTAAAATATGTCCAGTGTACATCCCTTTATATTCTTATTGACTTCCTATATAAGATAAAAAAATCAAACCATAAAATCTGGTGCAGCAAAAGCGGGGTAGGTTTAGTAACTCATTCTGCACTTGTGTGCAGAATAGCACAACACTAATGATTAGTGAATATTTAGTGGTAATCGTAATAACTACTTTTTCTCTTGGAAAATTATCCAAGTCATTTCTTTGCCCTTGAATAATTCTGGTGGCAACTCTGCCATTTAATATGTGTCTTGACTTCTTACAAGATTTTTTATGTTTTTTTTAGGAACCATCAGTTCGTTTGTTTGCACATATCGTCATTGGATACTTGTACCCTGGACGACCATTGGCCAATATGGTTTTTTATTTGTACAATGCATTGTG
The DNA here is from genome assembly GCA_007115705.1 of Dactylis glomerata. Taxonomy (NCBI): domain Eukaryota; kingdom Viridiplantae; phylum Streptophyta; class Magnoliopsida; order Poales; family Poaceae; genus Dactylis; species Dactylis glomerata. The sequence goes on along the minus strand of QXEO01000286.1, from coordinate 1,279,037 downwards.
TATTGAATCTACTCTCGGCATTCTTTCAGTCTTCAAGCTTGGAGTTTACATGAAAATTCCTCCGAGAGAAATGTTCTTTGCTCTGGTAATAAAAAAACAGAAATCTTTTTAATTTTCTGCTATTTCTTGTTCTCTTTTTTTGTTAGTTCGTTTACCTGATTGTGCATAGTGCTAGTTTGCATACACTTTGTTCCTTGATCGATGATATATACTTGCCCCGAACCTACAATCAAGGTCCAATGGACCTTGGGCATCCAATTGCAGCCGATGGATCTGGACGGATTTGGATATTGCCAGGGTAGGTGGCTCTCTCCTGCGCACGGACGCGACGAGCGCGGCGCCGGCCTGCTCCTCCAGTGGGCAGCTAGCTCTACATACAGTCTTCCCGAATAGGGAACACAACAGCCGGATTCCATGGTCATCGCTGGCCTGTAGGACTCATATCTATCTATATATACGAATCTGCAAATCATACAGAGATCTAAAAGGGTTATATTTATAATATGGATTTTAATATAATGAAATTTTGTTTAGAAATTATTTAAAAACTGAAGGGGTGCGGTTTAATCTTCACTGTTGATGTTATTGAGTTTGGAGAAGGAGCGTCTATGGATGCAAACTCCCTAGAAATAACATATAAGAGTGGCGTTAGCACTAAATATAGATGATACTTTGGCCCAAAACCCACCACATCAATCTACAAAACATAGGCCGAAACAAATGCCAGCCTTCAGCCGAGTGAGCAAAAGATTCACCAGTACAATGTTTTTTTTTTTTGAAACGGGAGCAAAAGATTTGCCCCAATCTATTAATTAAGAAGAAGAGAATTGTCCAGTACAATGTTTTCAAATTTGCCATACACCAAAAATCTCTTAAAGAAATGTGTGTGTTGGTGCCATGGTGCCTAGAAAAAACCACTCTCCTATATAGCAGTTATCACCATCGTGGTTGTGGCGACCAGCACATGATAGGGCAAGTGGCCAGCAGATGGTGTAGGCAATACCCTAGTTGCTCGAGAGGACCATTGATGCGACAACCGTTTCACTTGTGTACGACACAAGTTGACGACCAACAAGGCTAGACTATAAAACCGATGCACTGGCCAACTTAACAAAAATTCTGAACTGATGAAAAGAGATATGAATATTTAAACATAGATGGAGATGGCTGTAACTAAAAGATGAAGTACTTGGTATCCGACTATTGAGGCCGGTTTGACTACTTTTGAGCAAATTATACTGGTTTGTGCTTTTCATTTATTGCTTTGTATCTTTCTCAAATAAGACTAAATCTTTGTGTACGGACAGGTCATTGGTTCACTCGTATCCACCAGCTCAGACTTTGCAGTGACATGGTGGTTATTTTCCACCGTTGAGGATTTGTGCCGCCCAGAGTTGTTGCCTAGAGGAAGTCCATGGACGTGCCCCCATAGCAAGATTCTTTACAACGATATGGTTGTATGGGGTCTCATTGGACCAAAGAGAATGTTCGTTACGGGTGTATACTCAAAGTTGACGTGTTTCTTCTTGATCGGCCTCATTGCACCGATACCTGTGTGGATCCTTGCTTGTCAGTTCCCTGAAAAGAAATGGATCAAGCTCATCCTCGTGCCTGTCCTCTTCATGCCAGGTGCTCACATGCTTCCAGCCAGAGCAATTAACTACCTGTCCTGGTTTGTGGTGGGATTTATTTTTAACTATGTCATCTTCCGGAGACGCAAAGAATGGTGGGGAAAGTATAGCATACTCTTCTCTGTTGCCATGGACACCGGCACTGCTGCAATGGGGTTCTTGACAATGGTGCTTCTTCAAATGCGTGGCATCAATGGCATAAACTGGTGGGGTTCGGACATCTCTGATCATTGCCCGCTAGCCACATGTCCTACAGAACCAGGAGTTCAAGTTGAGGGCTGCCACTCCTTCACTAATTAGCACTGTTTGAAATAGTTATCTTGCACTAGATTAAACAAAAATTATGAAAAATTGCTGTCACTGGATCCTTGTTATTTTTAATCATGGTAATTGATACTGCATTCACCATGCATACAATCAAGATCAGTTCATATTGCCATAAGTGAATTGGGTACTTTTTTTTAGATTAAATGGCTGCATTTTATTAAATCACACCACACTCAGAGTCTAACAGGTTCACGATCCAGTCCGGAGGAACTCCTAACCAAGTATTACAAACTTTATTCTTGCAGCCTTCCTGAGCTAACCGATGAGCAACACTATTTGCCGAACGCCGAGCGTATTGCACTTTGATCCCGAAAAGTTCATATCTGTATTTTCAGTTGCAACACATTCTAGAGACATAAAAAGAGGACAAGATCAGAGCTTCACGTCCTCAATCGCCGTCATCATATGAGTCGTTTCAATGGACATATGTTTGTACACCACGACAGAAAGCACCTTAGGACTAGAGATTGTACAAGTTTCGAGTTTAGTAGCTTCCAGTACAGCCGCATGTTATATAGACTTTATCTTCATTTAATAAGTTGATAGAACTCAACCCAACGTGACAGGAAGATGTAGATACACAGTAGGTTGAAATGAGTCCGTTTGTGGTTGGGTAAATGCTTTTTAAATGTCTCGTCTTGGTCTGCTTCCAGGCATTGCACACTTGTGTGTTATGGAACTACCGTCTCACTTAACTATGCGGATAGAGTGTATAACCTCTCGAGAGTATTAACCTAAGTACTTAATGTCCTCAGTTATAAATAACTATGAGCAACTAGGCCTCGAAACAATTGGCAAGATCTCATCACTAAAATTTCATCAATAAAATTTTATGGGATGAACATGGGATTACGAGCACATGGGAGCAGACCGATGTTGGAATTAGCCCACGAATCAATCACATGAAGCTAAATGAACACACGCGAAGACTACTTTTAATCGCCAAGCTGAACTTTTCTTTTTTTATTGCTCTTTTTCTAAGTACAACTTGCAGTGTTACAAAATCATGAAGCACGTCGTGTATATATACACGACCGGTGCAACTTGATACAAAACACCGAACCGACCTAGTCCTATACCGATGCCTACTCGTACTATGACTCAACATCCTAGAACTACTCTAATACTAGGACAAATACCAGACCTAGTACTAATCCTACCGGAGTACTACTAGGAACCATCACGTACTCGATACTAACTTGCACAAATTGATCCAAACTCAGCTGGACACAAACCTCAACCTAGTGACACGATTAGGCAAGATTATTGTCAACAACCGAGTGTGCCCGGGAAATCTATTTTGAGGATTAAAAACTACTTGAGAAAGTAGGATAAAAATTATTATTGCATGCTTTCTGCAAAGCCAAGCCAAAACTGGACATAGCCAAATATGCATGTGCTAAATATGTCCCATGTTATGTCACAGTGAGACTTGCTAGTGCATTCAATGTATTTACCATATGTGGGTGCAATGTTTTATGTTGCAGATGTCCTGAAGAACGAGTGAAGTCCGAAGGTTAGGGTTACAATTCTATCTTTGACATCCTTTTCTGTGGCACATGAAGACTTTGGACTCCATGTTGTCTATGATTATTCGTTATGAACTCTGATATTATGCTAGCCTCGTGCTATGCAATTTCTAAGTTTATTATGTAATTCCTGGATTATGCGATGAAATAATGACCGTGTTTCTTGGTATCACATTTTAAACAATGTGTGCTAGATATTCTATCGAGGGACTAGCACAAAAAAACACAGGGATCTGCACCCTAGCGGGTGAGGTCACTACATGCCCCATACTAAACGATCGTTAAATTCTTAACCCTCCATGGACATAATCCAAAATCCCTCTCCTATGCACCTTTATCATCTCAACTATGAAGTGCCCAACCAACTAGTACTTCGTTGATCGAACAACCAACATACTCAGGAGCAGCATGAAAGGACCATGGATTGCTAGAATATTGTAACGAAGTCACTGTCATGCTGCTGAGATGATATCAACAAGATGCATATTTGTAACACGAACAATCATGCTTGTACAACACATGTACAACTCGATCGAATTGCATCTACGCATAGATCTGCTATGATACCACTATTGAATTACGTGTATGGTTTTTGTCCTACACAAACCACCAAGATCTATCTATGGATATGCAATAACGATATTGGATATAGTTTATTTTTCACCAAGTAATGTGTGAAATACCTCGATGACGACTCTGTAGCTAGGTGTATCCCTCCCAGTTGTGAGGATTTCTCCTTCTCACACAAGAGGTTCGAGGTCAGTGAAAAAAAGTTGATACTTTACTTGTTTCTATTGTTAATCCCACTTCTAGCCCTTTTATCACTTATATATCACTCGTAACAATATATCAACTATATCTAAGCAACGTTGTGTGATATTGATGCCTCAACTACTAATCTCTAATATGTATTATTTTCTCCTACCTTGTTGAGTATAAATGAGGGTTCAATACTACACAACAAGGACCACCTCGATCCTCTAATTAAACATGTGCATATTGCATGATGCTGCTGGAGAAATTGGAGGAACTATGCACCTTCCTACCAAAGCATAACATGATGAAGCAGAACCTCATCAATGGCTTGAAAGCATTATCAAGCCCAACAAAACCCTTGGGGTTCCTATCTGGGTGGCATGTCGAGCAATTTTGGAGAGAATATCTAGGACAACCCTGAACATGATGGTATTCATTCTTTAATGTAAGAATAAATAATTGAATTAAGAGGCTTGCTTTGAACCTTAGGAGTAGATAACCCATTGGTTATCCTTATTTCTCTACTGTGAGGAGGTGGACGGACACACACACACACTACAAAAAAAATGATATTTTGTGACATGACACTTATGTCATCTAAGATCATAATACGTCATTGAAAATGGGCTCATGACGTCCTTTGAGTGTCACTAGCGGTGTCATTGAAGCGCCATCATAGAAAATATTCTCATGACGTTTTGCACTTTTTTTATTGTCAAGCCTATATTAGGTGATGTTCCTTAATCTGCCATGTATTATCGATTACAGATGACAGCGGTTATGTGTCTCTGCAAATCCAAAAAATTATCACAGTCGAAGCTTACGTCTAGTGAAATAGGCTAACGTGGCATCTGTCAGGTGGGTCCAAATGTAGCTGACATGGCAGTTGTCTGGTGGGTCCAAGTCTAGATGATGTGGCCCATGGGTCCAAATCAAGCTAACGTGGATGATGTCAGGTGAGTCAATCCATGATGACATGGCTGCTGTCACGTGGGCCTGATTGTGATGACATGGCCGCTGTTATGTGGGCCCAATCATGGTGATGTGGCAACTGATTTGTGGGCCTAACCATGATGATGTGACTGCTGGGAACAAAAATTTTCACGTGGCAACTGTCAGGTGGGCCTAACCGTGATGACATGATTTTTGCCAAGTGGGACCCATGTTTTGGTGACACGTGGGGACCACACGGTTATGGCATGTGGGGATAGATGATGATGACGTTGATCAAAAATTCGTCACGGTAGGAAAATGAGAGAAACACACATATTTCTGATATTTTTTTGAAAAAAATTAAAAACAAATTGAATCATAACCAAATATTTGAATTAACAAACAACCTTGATAATGTATCACACGACAGATGCTGAAATGTGTATAACTAGACAGAAAAAATATGAAAACATGTCTTCAGGATGATGGTGAAGATGGTGTTGTTCCTTGGGTTCTTAAGAGGAAACTAAGAAGGGCATCCATTTCTTGTTGCCTTTTTGCAAATGCAATACCCTTCTCCTCATGGTCCTTCTTAGCAGTTGCAAGTTCCTCTTCCCGCTTCTTTCTGAGCTTTTCAATTTTTCGTTCCTGGCCTTGCATCCTCAGCTGGATCTCATGGTCATACCTTTCACTAGCTCTCTTCTAACTCTTGGATGCATGCGGATGAAGTGACAGTCTTTCTCAAGGTAGTTGAGGTGCCCATGCTTGAGAGGAATGTACTCCAAGAGCTATGTTCCTGCAATACTTTATTAATAATTTGCATATCAGTTTTGCGATGATCTTCTGGGTGTGGTCCCATCTTCCTAAGAAACATCTCATCCTGCAATATGATTATAAGAATTGTGAGTCAATGTTAATAAAAGGTGAATTTAGCATTGATAAGTCATTACAATTGCAGTGCAAAGATATTGATTTTTTCTTACATAAGCAGTTTGCGACTTATCAGTCATGAAACCGTCACTGTTGAACTGACTTTCTTTATATAATTCGATTGGACGTGTTTCCTGATGTGGAATTAAGGATAGATTGATCACTAGTTGAGTACATCTATATTATGTGAAGAACTGTAATTTGCGTAGAGGTAGGTTATAGTACTTACTACATGTTCGTAGTGTGCAACATAGCTTCTAGAGCCAGTGGTATGGTGCTGCTTCACACCTTCCTTGTTAGTTTTATTCTTCTCACAAATATCTTGTGATTATGTGCATCAGTACTTGTATGGGAAACTAGATATTTTTGAATCTAGAAAATAAACTAAAAACAAAATGAAACATGTACGTGGTAGTGCTCATCGAACCATGTTATGACCATTTTTCCCAACTCTTTTCGTCTATGTTCGGTGGCTTTATGAGAAATGCTTGTTCTGGTGTAAGATTCTTAATCTTGTCCTAGTTATCCCTTTTAAGCCCGTACCATTGTTGGCGAATACCTTTCTGTATAATATCATTGCAGACTTGTATTGCAACATCATCTAGTTTGTCCATCTCATATTTTCCCTACAAAAATATGAATGCAATTTGGGATTAGTAAGGGAAAGTACTTAAGATTTTGTATTCAGCATAAAATGGTGTTTGCAGACTCACCGCCATAGATTTAATAGCGTCAGGAATAACATTTGTCAAACCTGTCTTCTTATGAGAGTACTATTTCTAGTGTGTTGCGAGAGGCATTTTGCTGCGGCGGATGTGAATACCACAATCTGAACTAAGTTTTGCTGCTTGTACATGATCTTTGGGTCTTCCCACACCCACACTAAAGTTAATTCGCGTCTATGAGCCACCATGTCTTTTTGCATAGACATGCAGTCTATGGCCCATACCCATAGTTTCTCTGCGTCCACCTCTCTTTCTCTTTGCCTGGCTTGAGTTTGCCAATACATCTCAAACAATCTACATCAAATGGTTTCAGTTACATATTAATATTTGAATACATGAATCTGCGATTATTGAAACCAAATATTATTCGATACCTTCCTGCTCACAGATAGCATTAGTAGTATCATCAGGTGAGTTTCTGTCTCTAGAAGTAAGTGGCCTTGTAGGTGTGGTTTATCCCCTGCATTAGCCACTTTTTTTTTGTGCATCCACATCTTATTCGTCATTTTTAGTGTCTTCATGTGCTCTTGATTTAGTTGTTATTGTAGATGGAGGAACAACGGTATTGCTACGCTTTTCTCGTGGTTTCGATGTAGCAGCATCACGTACCTGCATAAAACACTTCGTAGACATGATTATTTAGAAAAAGCATTGTGACCAGTTAAGAAGTCATAGAATGTAAGATTATATGAATGTAGATGGAGATTTATGATGTTTGAGTATGTCTTCATTTGTTTCAATCTCATCATCAGCAGTTGCCTCCTCTGCAACATCTGGTTCATAGGTAGGATGCTCAGTCATATCCTTCGGTTCAGTCTCCGTCTCTTTTCCTTTTTCTTTTGCTCCTGGTCCTCTAGTGCCAAACACAAAATATTATGCTATGGATTCAAAATATTGCATTGGCTTGCCTTGTTTACGAGCTTGCTCTTCAAGTCGACTGCTCATATGAACGACATTCTCTTCCATTACCTATTTCCTCATATCCTTGTAGCTCTCTGCTCTTACATATTAGGTAGCTGACAACCAATCAAGATCGTGTAAAACATGTAAATAAGAAAGCGTAAATATCAATAAACATATTATATTATGAGATAGATGGAAAACAGTAAGTCATCTAGGCATTGTCGACAAGATATCATCAACAATCGATCAACATGCTAGTTAGAAAACCCATGTTGTATTTATAATATAGATATAAATCATTACATGCATAATAAGATAATATGTTAAATATATTCATTAGAAGTACAAAATGATAATCTGTAGGTTAGATTGAATGGACGAACAGTATGAGGCGGCATCTACATTGCAATCATGTCTTACGTTCTAAACCCTAACCTGGACTTATAGATCCATCAGGCGTCAAGTTCATCATGAAACAAGTGCATAGATTATGAAATGGTCTTCACAACTTTGGTACAAACATAAGAACGTGCAAGTGAGAGAATTCTTACATTGATGTTTAGCCTTTGCCTTTGATGTTGGCTTAGGTGTGCCGCGAATGTTCCCGCTTTGTAGAGCGCCGACCATGTCGCCGCAGGGATGGGCAGATCTGGTGGTAACCACCACCGGTGATGCCGGATGTACTAAAGGAGGAGGGAGAGATGTGTTTCATCATGGGGACTGATACGTCTCCAACGTATCTATAATTTTTGATGCTCCATGCTTGTTTTTACACCATTTGCCTATTGTTTCGTTACACTTCGTGGCACTTTTATGCATTTTCTGGAACTAACCTATTAACGAGTTGCCACAGTGCCAGTTCCCTGTTTTCTGCTGTTTTTGTGTTTCAGAAAAGCTACACAGGAAATATTCTCGGAATTGGACGAAACCAAAGCCAGAAGTCTTATTTTTCCCGGGAACATCCAGACATCCGAAGAGAGGAAGGAGAGGGGCCACAAGCCACCCTCACACAGGGCTGGCGTGGCCCAGGCCCTGGCCGCGCCACCCTAGTGTGAGGAGGCCTAGGGCCACCCCTGACATCGCCCCTTCGCCTATAAGAAGCCTCGGGACGGAAAACCCTAGGGGATTCGGCAATTTTCCAGAAGCAGTTCCGCAGCTCCGCCGCCACCGTCGACGAATTTCGGGGGACAGAAGTCTCAGTTCCGGCACCCTGCCGGGATGGGGAAGTGCCCCCGGAGCCATCTCCATCGGTCTCCATCGCCATCTCCACCGTCTCCATCAACCTCACCGCCATCTCCATCAACCTTGCTGTCTCCTATGATGAGGAGGGAGTAGTTCATCCCCGGGGCTAAGGGCTCTACCGGTGGCTATGTGGTTCACCTCTCTCTCCCATGATGTGATCTTTAAGTGATCATGAGCTTTGTATCATGTTGAACAAATAGATGTTATTATTCAGATGTTATGTGTACTCTAGTGGTGATTGTTAAAGTAATCTATTCCTCCTGCCATGGTGTAACGGTGATAGTGCGTGCATCATGGTGGTACTTGGTTTAGGCTATGATTGTGATCTCTTGTGGATTATGAGAATAATTATTGCTATGATAGTTTGAGTGATCTATTCCTCCTTTCATGGTGTAATGGTGGCAGTGTGTGCACCGTGTTAGTACTTGGTCTAAGTTGCAATGATATCTATCTTGAGTTGTGATCTGATTTGGATATCTCTATGAGTGGTGTTTGTCAAGTACTTGATGAACTTTAAGGGGTGCTTCTGTAGCCACTACACAATGATTAGTGTTGTTCAATAGGAGAGTAATTCAGAGTACCATAGTGGAGAGAAGTTGTTTATTTGTTCAATCATGTTATATTGTTGAGAGTGTGTCCACTAGTGAAAGTATGATCCCTAGGCCTTGTTTCCAAGCATTGCACACCGTTTACTTGCTGTTTTGTTACATGTTTGCTCGCAGCGATATTTATTTCACATCACGTTTACTACTTATAATCATCTTTACCACTTGTATTTCACTATCTCTTCGCCGAACTAGTGCACCTATACATCTGACAAGTGTATTGGGTGTGTTGGGGACACAAGAGACTTTCTGTATCGTAATTGCAGGGTTGTTTGAGAGGGATAGCTTTGACCTCTAACCTCCCTGAGTTCGATAAACCTTGGGTGATCCACTTAAGGGAAACTTGCTGTTGTTCTACAAACCTCTGCACTTGGAGGCCCAACAAGTGTCTACAAGAATAGAATTGCGTAGACATCAAGCTCTTTTCTGGCGCCGTTGCCGGGGAGGTAAGGTAAAAGGTACTCACATTCTTTGGCTACTAAGTCTTTTAGTTGCTAGTGAGTGCTCGGAGTTATTTCCTTTAGATTATGCAATTACATCTTTTTGTTTCTTGTTTTTATTTTCACTAGTTAGGCTTAATGGAAAACAATGAGTTCTGTAGTCTTTTTCCTGAGTTTAGATGTGAAGTGTTTGAAGAGAAAATTGAAAAACCTCTGGAGCTTAATTTGCATGCTAATAGTGTTGTTAGTATGAATGTTTTGAACACTGTTATTACCAATGCTATAGAAAAGTCTAAGCTTGGGGAAGCTGGTTTTGTGAAGCATGATATTTTTAGCTCCCCAGCTTTAGTGGAGAAAGTTTGTTCTGATAATATTTTATCTCCCATATGTGATGTTCCTTCTTATGATGATATGTTTGAAGAATATGCTTTGCGAAATAGCTGTTCTCTATCTTGTGATGATACTAAATCTCTAGTTTATGATGGCTATGATGATGAGTATAATATTTTCAGTTCACCTACTATTGAGGATAAAATTAGTTATGATTACAATATGCCTCCTATTTATGATGATTATGGTGATGAGAATAATTATTCTATTGAATTTGCTCCTACTACTATTGTTCCTGTGGTGAGTATTAATTCTTTTATGCATGTGGCTCATGATAGGGATGCTTTATGTGATAGTTATATTGTTAGTTCTATTCATGATGCTACTGAAAGTTATTATGAGAGAGGGAAACATGGTTTGATGGATCGCAACAATATTAAGTTTCCCCTCTTTATGTTGCAAATCTTGAAGTGGCACTTGTTTTATCTATCCATGCTTGCTACTATGTGCCTCGTTGATTTATTTTCTTACAAGATTCCTATGCATAGGAAGTGGTTCAGATATAAATTTCTTTCACATTTGCTTTTTGATGCTCTCTATTGCTTTAAGTTCCTATATGGCGCCTTTGCTTCAAGCTCTTATATGGCGCCCACATGAGCATCTTTGCAAATTACTGCGCCTAGCTCAAAGGCGTTAAAGAAAAGCACTCTTGGGAGATAACCCATTGTTTATTTTCAGTAATTTTTCTTTTATTTGAGTCTTGGAAGTTATTACTACTGTAATAACCGCTCCTTATCCTTTTTATTTCGTTTTTGTGCCAAGAGAAACCTCTAATTTGAGTGAGGTAAAGATTTGGGGATGTTGCTGTCCTGAAACTGTTTTCGGTGGTACACCGTAAAAATTTGTATAAATTCTCTGTATATCTTTTGGACCTGCGATTTCTTGTGCATATGCCCCAGTTTATATCCAAACTTTTGTTAGTAGAACACTTTTTTATTTGAGCAACAGAAAACTTCTAAAAAAAATCGACCTTTGTCAGCTGTTCAGTTTTGACAGATTTCTGCCAATATTTGTGTTTGCCACTTTATCGCTTTCTTTTGAGTTCTTTTTATCACGGAACTTTTAGATAAATTGCTACAGTAGTATTTGCTTAATATGTGGTGGTTTTAGGTTGAAACCTGAAGCAAAAAGAGGTTGATTCTATGTTATGCTTAAACTAATGTTGCTAATAGATTTGTGTTTAGTTTTGTATGAAGGAAGTTTTCAAGTGTAGGGATTGGAGAATGATGAGATGAGTTGAAGAATGAACAAAAGCTCAAGCTTGGGGATGCCCATGCATCACCCCAAGAAATATCCAAGAAGTACAAGCGTCAAAGCTTGGGGATGCCCCCGAGGCACCCCCTTTCTTCATCGGCAAAAATTAGGTCACCTTTCAAAACACTATATTTTTATTGCTTCATGCACTATGTGTTTTTCTTGGAGCGTCAGTTGTTTTTGTTTTTAGTATTAGTTTAGTTTAGTTTGCTGCAATAAATGGTTAGATCACATCATGTTTCTTTTGGAAGAGATGAACTCGCTTTTCATTTGCCAAGAACACTCTAGTTTTCACTCTTATCGTTTCAACGAGTGTTCTTCTTTTTCTGCTACTGCTTTTGGTTTTTGTTCTCGCCTTGATTTGCATTCAGATCTTGTTATATCTTTTCATCAAGGTGTATTTTTCCTCTGATCTTTATTGGTTTTCATCAAAAGAGGTGTTTATAAAAAAGTTCAAATGGTGTTGGAAAAGAGAAAAAGCTTTATGCAAAAAAGTGGTACAAGAAGGAGCTTGTTTAGACTGCGGCTTAGGCTTTTGCATGTCGTGCTTGATGTCTTTTTGATAGCATGCTTAGTGGTTTTTCTGTAGCATGACTTGCCTCAAATGACTGAGATTGCTTAATGAGCCTTTGAAAAAATCATGCGTTGTTTTTATTATATGGAAGCATTTATTTGGTTTTCTCCTTTGATGCTTTATTTGGGTTGACTTGGCACATGCTTACACCATGTTGACTACAAAATAAGTCGCCTATAGCCTCTATGATCATTTAGTTTTTGACTTTTGATGCCATCTTATGCTTCTTTTAATGTTGCTTTGTCGCTTTGCATGATTATGGCCATTATTGCTCTCTTAGTTGGTCGCTCCGAGTCTTTTGCTAGCCCTCATTTTGTACTGAGTATGAGCTCTACTCGTGCATCCAACTCCCAAAAACCAAGTTTGCCATTGTGTCCACTATAAATTCCTATGCATGGTATTTGCAAGCCATTCCAAAGTAAATTTTCATGTGCTAACTTTTAAAACTTTCAACTACTTCTCATTTTGTGCCACTGTTTTTAGCTCATGGGGACGTAGTGGTCGGATTTGCTATCTTCCATATTGCTTATTCCAAAAAGAAAAAAAAAAGAAAAAAAGAAAGAAAAAAGGCACTCCTCCATGGAAAGTGAATGTTGGTGGGCACCCGATGAAATCGGTTAGCCATGGTTTGAGAAAGGAAAAAAGGTGGGGAGGAGTGCCAAGCTTTATAAAAGAGCACAAAAGTGCCAATCTCTCTCTCAAAAACTTGCTTCATTTTTGTATGGAAGATAGTAAGAACCCCATTGCCAGTCGTTGACAAAGACAACCACCTCTCAAAACCAATTTTTATCTCTCTGTTTTACAAATGAAAAGCTCTAGCACATGTTTAATCACTGCTTCCCTCTGCGAAGGGCCTTTCTTCTACTTTTATGTTGAGTCACCACCTTCTATCTTTATGCACCATTAAGAGAGCATAGTTGTCATTCTTAGTGTGATATGCATTGTCCCAAAGTTCATTGATTGATTCATATTATTGGTTTCACTTGTTCTTAAATTATTTGTATCTAGTCGCCCTCTTAAACTTGAAGGTGTCCTATGCATTTATGTTTTGCTCTCTTTGAAGGATAAGCTGAAAACCATTTGTATGTTTTTCCTTATGATTTGAACACACGTTTGACTTTCATTGTTTCATTTTCATGATCTTTTGTTTGTGTTCATTTTCATGTTATAACATGGTTGCTAAGTTCTTATTGTCAAGATTATATCTTTCATGCCCATGTTTTAAGTTCTTATGATCCCAGCTCACAATGCTTACATATATGATCAAGATTGTGTAGGTGCATGTCACCTCAAAAATTATTCTTTTGTTATCACTTACCTACTCGAGGACGAGCAGGAGTTAAGCTTGGGGATGCTGATACGTCTCCAATGTATCTATAATTTTTGATGCTCCATGCTTGTTTTTACACCATTTGCCTATTGTTTCGTTACACTTCGTGGCACTTTTATGCATTTTCTGGAACTAACCTATTAACGAGTTGCCACAGTGCCAGTTCCCTGTTTTCTGCTGTTTTTGTGTTTCAGAAAAGCTACACAGGAAATATTCTCGGAATTGGACGAAACCAAAGCCAGAAGTTCTATTTTTCCCGGGAGCATCCAGACATCCGAAGAGAGGAAGGAGAGGGGCCACAAGCCACCCTCACATAGGGCTGGCGTGGCCCAGGCCCTGGCCGCGCCACCCTAGTGTGAGGAGGCCTGGGGCCACCCCTGACATCGCCCCTTCGCCTATAAGAAGCCTCGGGACGGAAAACCCTAGGGGATTCGGCAATTTTCCAGAAGCAGTTCCGCAGCTCCGCCGCCACCGTCGACGAATTTTGGGGGACAGAAGTCTCTGTTCTGGCACCCTGCCAGGACGGGGAAGTGCCCCTGGAGCCATCTCCATCGGTCTTCATCGCCATCTCCACCATCTCCATCGACCTCACCGCCATCTCCATCAACCTTGCTGTCTCCTATGATGAGGAGGGAGTAGTTCATCCCCGGGGCTAAGGGCTCTATCGGTAGCTATGTGGTTCACCTCTCTCTCCCGTGATGTGATCTTTATGTGATCGTGAGCTTTGTATCATGTTGAACAAATAGATGTTATTATTCAGATGTTATGTGTACTCTAGTGGTGATTGTTAAAGTAATCTATTCCTCCTACCATGGTGTAACGGTGACAATGCGTGCATCATGGTGGTACTTGGTTTAGGCTATGATTGTGATCTCTTGTGGATTATGAGAATAATTATTGCTATGATAGTTTGAGTGATTTATTCCTCCTTTCATGGTGTAATGGTGACAGTGTGTGCATCGTGTTAGTACTTGGTCTAAGTTGCAATGATATCTATCTTGAGTTGTGATCTGATTTGGATATCTCTATGAGTGGTGTTTGTCAAGTACTTGATGAACTTTAAGGGGTGCTTCTGTAGCCACTACACAATGATTAGTGTTGTTCAATAGGAGAGTAATTCAGAGTACCATAGTGGAGAGAAGTTGTTTATTTGTTCAATCATGTTATATTGTTGAGAGTGTGTCCACTAGTGAAAGTATAATCCCTAGGCCTTGTTTCCAAGCATTGCACACCGTTTACTTGCTGTTTTGTTACATGTTTGCTCACAGCGATATTTATTTCACATCACGTTTACTACTTATAATCATCTTTACCACTTGTATTTCACTATCTCTTCGCCGAACTAGTGCACCTATACATCTGACAAGTGTATTGGGTGTGTTGGGGACACAAGAGACTTTCTGTATCGTAATTGCAGGGTTGTTTGAGAGGGATAGCTTTGACCTCTAACCTCCCTGAGTTCGATAAACCTTGGGTGATCCACTTAAGGGAAACTTGCTGATGTTCTACAAACCTCTGCACTTGGAGGCCCAACAAGTGTCTACAAGAATAGAAGTGTGTAGACATCAGGGACCGGTGATGCAATCGTAATTTGTGGGATGGTTAAGTGGAGGGGGCACAAGTTTAGTAATGCAAATTGAGCGGGCCTGTGAAAATTATGGAAGGGAACAAAAAAAATTGGGATAGGTGGAGGGAACAAAACTTTCTAAAAATGGATGGAACGTTCAAATAAGTGGACCTGCTCAATTAAAAATAATATCAATATGCATGTAATGATTTAAAAATTAAACAATCAGTGACAAGGGTATAGATAATAGAGCCCGTCAGTTGAGTACCCCTAAGGCCCGTTGAGTTAAGCCCAATTGTAATACTAGTCAAAATATGAGTTCATGTCGTATGTCGATACTGTAATCTGTATCGGATCTCACCCGATCCTTGAGACCTGGCCACCTATATATAGGAGCCAGGAGGGGACGGTGTGGGACAGATTGAAAGCAAGCCAGGTTTTACACCCACGTTTACTTTCATAGCCACCTTGTTTGACTGATTTCACCTTCGAGTTCATCCAACGCCCTATCTCCCTGATCCTAAGTCCTTCATCTAGGACATTTGTCGAGTTTAACCCTCGTCAATTGGCGCCAACCGTGGGGACTCTGGGTGTTGGAATCATGAATTCGACGGCTTTTTCACTTTTGGCCAGCAGGAATCCGCAAGTTGACAAAATTTAGATACCCTTCAGAACTGTCGATTTTTAACCTCACCAGTTAAGTTTCGCGCAAGTATTCGAGAGTATGGATCAAGATATGGATTTGACGATCGGAAGTCTAAACTTTTGCGTCGGATCACTAGGTTCGATTCGCCTTTCAGATCCGACAAAACCGGATTCGTCAGCAAGTGAGCCCGAGACAGTAGCAATGTCGGAATCATTAGAAGGCTCTTCCAGCGAGGTAAACTCGCCGGTCAGCTTGACAGAAGCAGAAGAACGAAAAATCGTAGGAGGCGACGAAACCATGGAGAATTTTGGCTTAGAAGTGCAACTCGAAGATCTCATGATCTACCACGATGACACCTCAGATCAATCAACAGACACCTGGAAGACAGGATTAGAACTTTCTGAAGAGGACAAGTCGATCTTCTCAAGTCACAACAGCAAACTCGACAATCGATATCAGATACTCGCCATCACAGGAGATAATTCAGAAGAACTCGATGACAACCATAACCCAGTGCTTAATCCAGCAAACATAAATAGAGGGGCTCACTTAGCAGAAGGAGAAACCACTGACTCCCTCGCAACAAGGGTAAAAGTCCGACTATCAGCCGACGAGTGGAGAGTAATCAGAACAGCCGTGGAGCACGGCATGCCAATACCAACAAATTCTAGCCAAAACATGCTTTTGGGATACCATTACGCCCTAAGGCAGCAGGCGAAGCAATTAGCAAAGGAGAGGATTGAAATACAGAAAAGGAAGAACTCAGCCATTGCAGCAAGCGACGCTGCTCGCAGAGCACATAGTGACACGTCGTATACAAACAGAAGGCATCATCGACATGGATCATGATATGAGAATCTCGAGTACTCAGAAAGGCAAAGTATCTCGAAAAACCTCGACTCGTCCTTCCTATCGGTCGACGAGCAAGGAAATATTATACCAAAAACTCCTGAAGCAGCATTGGTGGCAGCTCAAGCATACCTGCATACAACACGACTAAATCCAGGAGACCCGAGGGAACATATGCACCGAGCAGCGCTAAATGGATTGAAGACGGTAGGCAACAAATTATCAGCAAAAGAGGAGGAGGCATATCGCAACAAAGGAACCTATAAACCAAGATCACCACGCCATCACAACAGTCCTCGGCATAGAAGTGGAAGTCGCCGATCTAGGACGCCATCACCAGGAGGATACAACAGTCCAAAAAACAAAGGAACCCGACGATCTAGAACTCCCAACAGAACATATGACTACAAAGACGATGAAAAGGAGATGGGGACGCCATGCATTACCCGTAGTGTTCGCGTCATGCCAGTACCCAAAGGCTTCAAATTACCTCATGATCAACAAAAGTACGATGGATCTCAGGAGCCACAGTCATGGCTTTCAGATTATCTACAAGTAGTAAAACTATTAGGAGGAACCAGGGAAACAGCAATGCAGAGTTTGCAATTACACCTCACCGGTGCAGCAAGGTCATGGTTAAGCAAACTAGGAAAGGAAACAATTGGAAGCTGGGAGGAGCTCACAAAGCAATTTACAAGTAACTTCAAGTCGATATACAAGCGGCCAGCATCCATAGAAGAAGTCAAAGCCTGAGTACAACAACGCGGGGAGACATTAAGAGCATATATCCAAAGGTGGAGTATAATCAAAAATTCGGTAGTCGAAGTCTCGGATGAAAGAGCAATAGATGCATTCATAATCGGGTTACGACGAGGAGACCTAGTCGAAGAGATGGGCAGAATTAAGCTGAAAACAGTATCAGATCTAATGGATGTGGCAAACAGATTCACAGATGGAGAAGATGCGTGCAACAATAAACGCACGCGATCGCCAGAAGATGATAGAGGAAACAGATATGGAGGTCAAAGAAGAAGATACTGCAATTACGACAATTATGGCTCCCACAGCAAAGTAGCCACAGGATATAAAGATAACAGCTACCAAGGCAACAATCGTAAAAGTTCGGGATACCGTAGCTATGGGAAAGAAGATTACAAGAAATTTCCGCCAAGAGAATCCAGAGAGTACAACCCATCACCGGAAGATATGCTCAACGGACCATGTCATATTCACTCTGCATTCGTCGATGGGAAACGAGTATCCAGACATGCAATGAAAGATTGCACTACGTTCTTGAAACTACAAGAAGCAGCACTTAATAAGCAAGCCGAGGCAAAACGCCAGGGATACAAGGGAAACACAAGCAACGCACCTACAACCCAACAAGGAAACAGTGGAGCTCCCAAGGGCCAAGACCAAACAAACCAGGGACGCGACGACGATGAGGGATATGTTCCATCTAAGGGGCACATTACAGCAATGATACAGCCAGTGCCCAAGTCGAACAAAGAGAAGAAAAGCATAACTCGACAAGTCAACCTTGCAATAAACTCACCTCCAGCAACAACGGAATATCTGCATTGGTCAGAGCAACCCATAGAATTCAGCAGAGACGATCACCCAATAACAGTACCTCGGCCAGGAAATGTGCCTTTGGTACTCAAAGCTCAAATTGGGACCTATGATGTCGACAGAATATTCATGGACGCAGGAAGTGGGATAAATCTTATATACGCAAAGACCTTACGGGAAATGCACATTTCATTGGAGTTCCTTAAACCAACTGATTGCTCCTTTCATGGAATAGTCTCAGGAAGTGCTAACTATCCACTTGGTCGAATAGCACTCAACGTCTGTTTCGGAAATCGACAAAACTACAGAAGGGAGAAACTCTACTTCGAAGTCATGGACTGGCCATCACAATATCATGCGATCCTTGGATGACCCGCGTTTTCGCGATTCATGGCAGTACCTCACTACACTTACCTGGTACTAAAAATGTCAGGACCCAAAGGAATTATTACAGTAAAGGGAAGCTTCGAGTTATCAGATCTGTGCGACAAGGAGTTTCATAAGATGGCCCAAAATTTTGGCATGATGGCAAGCTACGGAGAACCCAACTGCAAAGCAAAAAGCACGACTACAGAAGCGACATGGCTACTCGAAGGAAACCCTAAGGAACCAGAAGTAAAGAAACCTCGGGTATAGCTACCTGAACAAGAGAAGACTACAGGAGAAGAAGAGAAGATTCAAGCAACATAGGAGACTCAAGCAAATTAGTCGAGTAGGAAAATAAGGCTATAAAAGCCACGAGTTATTCCAGGGCAATGCCCTCTAGATCCAGAACACAGGTCACTGGCCGGATCTCTTGGGTCACCCCATGTATCTTATATTACAAATATGATAAAGGCAAGTTCCTCATATTCGAGTTTACATGTCTAAACGCGGCAAACGCCAACACCCACAAAACGCCTTGAGTACTAAAAAATTCCCTCGGGCATCAGCCCAGGGAGAAATGCTCTCGTGGACTATAAAGTATATGCATTAAAATTACAACGCAGGCGGATCTGATTCATCCACATTAAAAGGATTCAAATAATGGTACTCGTGGAAAAATCTTGCATCATCTTGCAGTAACCTTGAGATGATCCTTTTCACTGGCTCTAGCGTCGCATCCATATGAACTCCAACTGTAGATCGTTCTGAAGGCAAACTCTGGGACATGCGGTCATAATCAAGTCTCGGATGCCACTTACGCATCCATCCAAGAGCAAAATTAGCACCAGCAATCAGGTTCAGTTTTATAAGGAGATGAACCCGCTGGCTCGTCCGGGAAGTTTCGAGTAGTTGCCTAAAATCTCTCGGCATAGCATTACAAGGCAACATAACAGAGTATATGGTTGTCAGGGACATGCGACAACCATACACAGCTTTGCCAATATGCTGTGCGCGATCCTGAAGAAGCACGATGGCGCAACAGCGACGGAGGTTCGACCATAAGCTCTCAGTCCCCTGAGCAGCTTTCTGAAGAGCAATGATCCGCTCAGAAACCCGGCGTGATTCGCTAGCAAGATCAAGGCAAGTAACTACAGTGCACGTAAAAATTAGCACACAGCAAGCTAGAGCAAAAACAAAAGAGAAAAAGGCTCCCCGAAGACTTACACAGCAGCATCTCGCAAACAGATTCGACGATACCAATAAGAAAAGATTCGCATTCCTCAAAATGCGCGATCTTTGCTACTAGACTCGAAACTTCATCTTCAAGATTGGACACTTGTTTCATCAGATCATGGGACTTACCGGCCTTGTCTAAAGCAATTTGCGCCTGGCGCTTTATCAAGGATAGATGGCTCTCAAGATCTGAAATCCTCGACGAATATTCCTCACATCGACAGAAAGAATGAGGAGGCGAAGAAGTTTCGGAGTCGAACATACTGACAGGAGATAAAGCCCGGGTACGACCCAACGATTCACCAGCAGGCGCAAGCTGGAAGTCAAGCAAAAAAAAAGAGAAGACATACATCTCAGAAACATCATTCAAGCCAAACACTTCATAAACAGGAAGATATTTACAACAAGTGCAAAAGCCCCCTAACTAGTTCTCGGGCAAAGTACAATTAGAAGTTCACCATAGCAAAAGAAACAAAGATTACAAAGAAAGATTAAAACTATGCCACCTCAGCATCATGCTCCGTGGCAGGCGACACATACATGACAGCAGCTCCTGGAGGAGGCATTGTCGCACCAGAGGAAGGAGCCGAAGAAATAGGCGCAGAAGTCAAAGCAGCAGCCCAAGGGGAAATAATCGACATGATGTCTGGCGCGTACTTCTTTGCCCTTTCAAAGAAACCTCGCAATTCAGATAGAGTCCAACCATGGAAGGAGCTTACCTTCTCCCAGTCAATCTCTTCACCATGGGCATAAGCAAGAGCGATGGCCCCCTCTGCACCCCGCTTCACGGAACGACCCTTCAACAGAAGAATAGGGTCTTCAGGGGTGTCAAAGGCTTTGACAAGTTTCTTCAAGTCAGCATTTTCAACGCCCGCCTTTTGCTTCGGCCACGACCCGATGAAAATCCGTGTAAGAACGTGGCTAGCCAATTTGAAGATCTCTTGGATAGAATTCTAGTTCGCCTCCAGCAGACTAACTATAGCCATAAGAGAGTCGTCGTCTGGTTGCGCAGAAGTCGAAGGAATCCCGGTATGTTCTATACAGTCGAGGAAACAAAGACACATCAGTGGAGTATAAGAATAAGCAACTCAAGCAAAGGAGTGGAAAAGGCATGGTATTTACCTCCAACAAGAGCCGACACCTTGTTAAGGCGTAAAGCCACGGCTTGATCTCGCTGAGTCCGCTCTTTCTTCAAATCAGCAAGGGATTTTTCCATTTTCTTCACCTTATCCAGTGCTGACTTAGAGGACTTCTCAGCACTGGTTTTGGCAGCAGTGGCATCGTCAAAAGCTCTCCTGGAGGCCTCAAGTTCAGCTTCCAGGAACGAAATATGAGCATTAGCTGTTGCCAAGGCATCTATAGTAAAAAATAGGGAAAGATGAGTATGATAAAGAAGCAAAAAAAGGTGTTTGAGATAAGCAAAGTAAAGGGAAAAAGAATACCTTCGGAAGCTTTAGCAGCTTTCAAATATTCGGCACATTCAGTGCCCAAAGTGATAAATTTCTTTATCAATATCTGTCAAGGAAAAAGAACATAAGCATAAGGATCACGCAAGGAACAAAAGGCAAAAAGAGAAAAAACCACCACGCACATCATCAGAAGAGCTCCTGGACTCATGGGGTTCAAGGGAAATGTCGGTTTCCTTCGACTTCTTCGAACGCTTGGTGCCCCAAGCCATAGGAACTTTCTTGACAGGAGCTCTGGGAGCCTTTGGGGACTTCGCGGCAGGCTCAACTTCCTACGCAGGGGATTCATCAGCATTCATATTTTCGGCAGAAGGAGCAATGACAGCATCCCTTTTCGGGTCCTCGTCGTCACTGCAAATAAAGCCAAAGGAAAGAGATTTTACACAACTCGAAAGGAGGAAAACAAGTTAAAAAAGCATAGAGTTGGCAAAATATTTACGAGTCCAAGAGGTCGAAAAGTTCTACTCCCCATTCTAGACCAGGGGCTTCGTTGGCCACAATTCTCTGAGCCGAGGTACTCGAAGAAGCAAGTTCCTCAACGCGCTTCCTCTTCTTGTCCATGCCAAGATCTTCAGAAAGCACGGGAGGAGGCGACGTCGTCGAGATGGTCTCTTCTTGTGATTCTTCGGCATCATCTCCGTCCTGAATCTCCTCAGCCTCAGGGGCTTCGGATGCAGCAGCAACTAGATCCGCCGGAATAGGTCCTTCCTCGGGTAGAGGTGGACGTGAAACAAGGAATTGATGGGTCTGTATATAAGTAAGTTAACAAAGCTGTCAAGACAAGCATACTAACAATAGCAAGAAAATGAAAAGGCAGAGGTTGATGTACAAAGAGAACATACCACGGGCAAGGGGTGCTCAGAGTCAAAATGATTAGCGGCCAATTCCGCAATCTGATGATCCTTAGTAAGAGTAGTAAGAGCTCTGACCCGCCTGTCGACATCTTTCTTCTCCATCAGATCTTCACATACTCGAGAAGAATCTCCCAAGCCAGAAAAGGTCCAAAGCTTGGAAAGATGGTATTGCAGGGGTTGAACTCGACATTGTACAAAAAATGCCATGAGTTGGGTACCCGATAGAGCGCCTCCTCTACCTCCTTTCAGAGTTTGGATGCGGGTCAGGAATGGTGCAATCTCCTCCATCTCAACATCTGTGGGAAGCGAACCCACGATGACAATTTCTTCAACTCATGGGAAGCATCAAAAGGGGCGAGGCCATACTCGTCGGAGGAAGAGACCTTACGGTCTTTGATGTAAAACCACTTGGTCCTCCAACCTTGTACTGATGTAGCCATGGAAAATTCCAGGTATTGAGATTCAGCACGAACAGAGATGACAGCTCCACCCAGCTCAGGTTTTTTCGATAAGGAGACGCTGGGGTGGAGCCGAAAAAGGGACCTCCAGAGAATAAAATGGGGTTTGATCCCCAAAAAAGACTCGCAAAGAGTTATAAAACAGGCGATATGAAGAAGGGAATTTGGTGTGAGCTGATGAAGCTGCACACCGTACACATAAAGAAGCCCACGAAGGAACTCGTGGGCAGGAAGAGAAAGACCGCGCAGAAGGAAAGCAAGAAACATCACCCGGAAGCCGCTTTTGAGCTTGGGGATCCGCTCGGTGCTGGGGAAGATGACCGAGTCACTATCAGAGATGAGACCATTTGCCTTGGCCTTGTCTAGATCCTTCTGCATAAAAGCAGAAGGTACCCAGCTCGTAGAGGCATTCACAGCTTTCCCCTTGACCATCTTGTTTTTCTCCGCCAAAGGCTTTACGCGCATCAACAAATTGCGCACGGGGGCTATGCAGAAGGTTGGAAGTGCGCAAAGATTGCAGCAATGGTGGTGATGGCGCGGTGATGATGGTGTGAAAGCTTCTTCTTCAATACACGGCAACGGTGACAAAAAACTTCTGGAACCAAATTGACGTGGGAATGTGTAGTAAATGACCGGCCAGTTGGAAAACCCCAAGAGAAGATTTTGATGAATATAGCAGCAAGTTTTCCCTCAGTTATGAAACCAAGGTTATCAATCCAGTAGGAGGATGAATACGACTTAAGGTGATGCCCACTAGCTGCGTGATGCTCTAACAAGGGCGCCGTTAACGATAACTTGTTAGCGCGTCTTCAACCAGTAGCAATGTGGAATCTGCACACAACACAACCACATACTTTGTTCCCAACTTACGATGAGGTTTTCAATCTCACCGGTTTGCTTGAAACAAAGGGTATGAGCGTATCGAGTGGAAAGTGATGATAGTATGCGAGTAAAGTAAACAGTGCGAGTAAAGTAAACAGGTGATAGCAATATAAAGGAAATAGGACCAGGGTCCACAGTTCACTAGCGGTGTCTCTCCATAAGATAAAATAACACATGCTATAAGGAAAACTGTGGGCGAGTCCATGCTACAAGCCGTGGGAGCTCCTATTACCCGCGCGAAAGCGGGGCTGATTAACACGCGCCCATGGGTTTCCCCTAATGGACCGCTCCGACTGAGGTCCACATAAGTAGGTTGTCCTTTCCTTTTCTGTTTTATTTTACAAACTAATCAGATCTTGGAAAAAGGTTCAAATTAGAAATATTTAGATTTTAGAAAATTCAAATTAGAAAAATTTCAAACTTGAAAATTTGTTCAAATTCAAAATTTGTTTTAGTACAAAAATTGTTCAATTTCAACATTTATTCAATTTCAAATTTTGTTTAAAATCCAAATTTGTTCAGATTTGATTTTTTTGCTTAATATATGAAATTGTTTAAATTTCAAAAATAAAAATAAAAATAGAACAAATTGGAAAACTATTGAATTAAAAAAATGTTCAGAAGATGTTCAATTTAAAATGTTGTGATTTTTAATAAATAGAAAATAGGAAAAAGAAAAGAAAAACAAACAAAAAAACAAAAAACCAAAGAAGAGAACAGGAAACCGACCAGAAGAAAAAAAATCGAAGGAAACCCAAACCTGTACTGTAGCAACATCTCCCAAACAGGTCGTCTCAAAACGGGTGCCCCCGTGCGCACTAACGCGCGTAGGATAGGATTCGCCACAAGCCGTTGTCACCCATAGCTCTGGCTCTAACCGTAACTACGATCGGCAGAGAGAGCCTGAGTGACGAGCCATTACATGGTGCCACTCTGCATATAAATTGCGCAAGCCAGCTCCAAGCTACAGAGGGACAGGCCACCACAGCCTTTTTTTTGAATGGTCACCGAGGGAGGGAGAAAACCCTCCACCTCAATTGTATTCATTTGTTGCCTATAAGGCTTTGCAGCCTGTTGCAAGATGGGTTCGAGTGAACCAGATTTTTATAGAGAGGAACTAAGGGAAGACAAAACAAAAACAACACACACCGACACACACAACACGGGGATGGGGAGGGTTGTAGGTGCACATGAGAAGTGCAACCGGGCGTGTTCGCATGGTGACCAGCACCATGAAGGCACGACGCTCGCCGGCGGAGAGAGTGTCAGAACTATGAGGGCACCAACCAAGCCCAAAAGCCACCACAAGATAAGTAGCACAAGGTTCCCTTTGCAACCTTCAACAAGGAAAATCGGTGCCCACAGTAGGCACCGACATCGCAAAGCCTTCGTTCGGAACCACAACAAGCTGACAACCGACAAGATGTGAATCTCCCAAGACCACTCCCCAAATGAGGTTGAACAACACCAATGAGTGCCGTCGTGGTCGGCTCTGATATACCAGCCGAGACGCAACGAGACGCAACTCGAATTTGCTAGCAGCCCACCGTGCGCCTAGAGTGTGACGACAATCTCCACCACAAGCCACACAGAGAAGCTGCAACCACCAGAGGGGAGAGGGGCTGCAGGACCGCCGACACAGCAATGGAGGAGGGCCGCCGCTGGGACCACACTCCTGCGCATCATAGAGGGCCAGAACTGGACTCGAGGCGACACATGCAGGGGCATCGACCGAGCAACCAGACATGGAGCGGGAATATATCTTCGGCGCGGGCTCCAGGAGGGTGGACCCAGATCGGAGCAAGGCCACCAGCCAGCGGCCACGAAGCGGAGGCACCAACGAGCCGCCGGGGAAGACCACGAAAGCGTGACGAAGGGCCGAAGGAGCCGAGAACCGATGGCTCCCAAGAGCAGGACCGAAGGAAGATTTTGGATCTGGACGGGATTTGGATCTGAGTGGGGGAGGGCTTGGAGGCAGAGTGATGGCATGTAGATAACACCCCGTTGGGAACCCCAAGAGGAAGGTATGATGAGCACTGCAGCAAGTCTTCCCTCAGTTGTGAAACCAAGGTTTATCGAACCAGTAGGAGAAAGCCAAACTTCAGAAGGTTGATGCTCACTAGCTTCGCGACAGTTCCGGACAATTTATAAGGCGCCTCGTCCAGGGCTTTGCTATGCACCAGCAACAACGTGGAACCTGCACACAACACAACCAAGTACTTTGCCCCAACTTACGATGAGGTTGTCAATGTCACCGGTTTGCTGTAAACAAAGGATTGAGCGTATCGAGTGGTAAAAGCTAATAGTATGTAAGAAAGTAAACAGTGCGAGTAAAAGTAAACGGTAATAGCAATATAAAGGAAATTGGACCGGTGTCCACAGTTCACTAGTGGTGTCTCTCCATAAGATAAATAACAACATGCTGGGCAAACAAATTATAGTTGGACAATTGATAGAATAAAGATAATGTACTATATCATGAGGATCACTATGAGATTCACTCTGGGCATTACGACAAAATACATAGACCGTAATCCAACTGCATCTATGACTAATAATCCACCCTCCGGATGTCATCCGAGCAACCATCGGGTATTAAGTTGCAAACAACAGATTACACCTTAAGCAAAGTGCATAATGTAAACAATGCAAATGTCCTTGAACATAAGAATGTTGTTTTCTCCATAGTGGCAATAGCATATCTACAACCTTAGAGGTTTCTGTCACTCCCCCAGATTACTAGAGGCATGAACCCAACTATCGAGCATAAATACTCCCTCTTGGAGTCACTAGCATATACTTGGCCAAGATATCTACTAGCAACAGAGAGCATGCAAGATCATAAACAACATAGAGATAACATAAAGATAATAATTCAGCACATCAACTCGACATAGTACCAATACTCATCGGATCCCAACATACACAACATGTAGAATTACACAAAGATGATCTTGATCATGTAGGGCAGCGCACAAGATCTAAACATAAAGCACATGGTGGAGAAGACGACCATCTAGCTACTGCTATGGACCCATAGTCCAAGGTAGACTACTCACACATCACTCCGGAGGTGACCATGGTGGTGGAGAAGGCCTCTGGCAGGGATTCCCCTCTCCGGCAGGGTGCCGGGAAGAGCTCTTGGATCATCTCGATCTCGCGTCGATGACGGCGGCGGCTTGCAGTATGTTTCAAGGAAAATTGATCGGTTCTTAGGTTTTTCCCGTCGAGGGGAATATATAGGTGGAAGGGCGGCGTCAGGAGATGGGCCAGCTGGCCTCACCCCCTGGTGGCGCGGGCCAAGGGCAGGCCACGCCACCCTAGGGTGAGCCTGGCCTGTGGCCCCCCTCCGTCTCCTCTTCGGTCTTCGCGAAGCTTCGGTAAAAATAGGAGGATCGGCTTTTGTTTTGTCCAATTCCGAGAATATTTCCTGTGTAGCTTTTCTGAAACACAAAAACAACAGAAAATAGGGAACTGGCACTGTGGCATCTCGTTAGTAGGTTAGTTCCGGAAAATGCATAAAAACGCCACAAAGTGTAACAAAACACAAAGTAAATGGTGTATAAACAAGCATGGAGCATCAAAAATTATAGATACATTTGAGACGTATCAAGCATCCCCAAGCTTAACTCCTACTCGTCCTTGAGTAGTTAAGTGATAACAAAAGAATAATTTTTGAGGTGACATGCACCGTCACAATCTTGATCAATGATGTAAAGCATTGAGTGCTGGGATCACAGTACTTCAAATATGGGCATAAGAGACATAATCTTGACAATAAAAACTTAGCAACCATATTATAATCATGAAAAGTAACACAAACAAAAGATCATGAATAATGAAACAATGAAAGTCAAACGTTTGTTCAAATCATATGGAAAAACATAGCAAAGTGGTTTTCAGCTTGTCCTTCATGGAATAGCAAAACATAAATGCATAGGACACCTTCAAGTTTAAGAGGGCGACTAGATACTAATAATTTAAGAACAAGTGAAACCATAATCATGAATTAATCAATGATAAACTTTGGGACTATGCACATTAAACTCAGAATGACAACTATGCTCTCTTAGATGGTGCATAAAGGTAGAAGGTGGAGACTCAACATAAAAGTAAAAGAAAGGCCCTTCACAGAGGGAAGCAGTGATTAAACATGTGCTAGAGCTTTTCATTTGTAAAATAGAGAGACACAAATTGGTTTTGAGAGGTGGTTGTCTTTGTCAACGACTGGCAATGGGGTTCTTACTATCTTCCACACAAAAAAGCAAGTTTTTGAGAGAGAGATTGGCACTTTGGTGCTCTTTTATGATGCTTGGCACTCCTCCCCACTTTTCTTTTCACAAACCATGGCTAACCGATTCCATCGGGTGCCCACCAACTTTCACATACCATGGAGGAGTGCCATTTTTTCTTTTCTTATTTTTTTAACTTTTGGAATAAAACAATATGGAAGATAGCAAATCCGATCACTTTGTCCCCATGAGCTGAAAACAGTGTCACAAAATGAGAAGTATTTTCAAGGGTTTTTTGAAAGGTAGCACATTAAAATTTACTTGGAATGGCTTGCAAATATCATGCATAGGAATTTATAGTGGACACATTGGAATAAATTGGTTTTTGGGATTTGGATGCACGAGTAGAGCTCATACTCAGTACAAACTGAAGGCTAGCAAAAGACTGGGAGCGACCAACTAAGAGAGCAATAACGGTCATAATCATGCATAGCGACAAAATATCATAAACCGAAGCATAAAGTGGTATCACAAGTCAAAAACCAAATGATCATAGAGGCTTATGGTGACTTGTTAGAGTCAAACATGTTGTAATCATGCGCCAAGTCAACCCAAATAAAGCATCAAGGAGAAAACCACAATAATGCTTCCATATAATAAAAACAACGCATGATTTTTTCAAAGGCTCATTAAGCAATCTCAGTCATTTGAGACAAGTTATGCTACATCAAAAACTACTAAGCATACTATCAAAATGACATCAAGCTTGGCATGCAAAAGTCTAAGCCGCAGTCTAAACAAGCTCCTTTTTGTACCACTTTTTGCATAAAACTTTTTTCTCTTTTCCAACACCATTCAAACCTTTTTGAAACAACTCTTTTGATGAAAACCAACATAGACCAGAGGTCTAAATACACCTTGATGCAAAGATAAAACAAGATATGAACAAAAATCAAGGCAAAAAATGAAAGCTAAACGTAGTTCTAGAAAAAGAGAACACTCGTTGAACGATAAGAGTGAAAACTAGCGTGTTCTTGGCAATGAAAAACGAGGTATGCCTTCTCCAAAAGAAATTTTTTGGGGTCCAACCATTTATTGCAGCAAACAAAACAAAAGAAAACTGAAAGCAAAAGTAAAGACGCTCCAAGAAAAATGCATAGAATATGAAGCAATAAAAATATAGTGTGTTGAAAGGTGACCTGATTTTTGCCGATGAAGAAGGGGTGCCTCGGGGGCATCCCCAAGCTTTGACGCTTGTACCTCTTGGATATTTCTTGGGGTAACATGGGCATCCCCAAGCTTGAGCTTTTGTCCATACTCCATCTCATCTCATCACTCTCCATTTCCTACACTTGAAAACTTCCTTCATACAAAACTTCACACAATTCTATTAGCAACGTTAGCATAAACATGATAGTAAATCAACCCCTTTGGTTCAGTTTCAAACTCAAAAACACCACATATAAAGCATATACTACTGTAGCAACTTCCTCAAAAGTTCTGTGATCAAAAGAACTCAAAAAGAAAGCGATCGAGAGGCAAACATAAATAGTGGCAGAAATCTGTCAAAACAAAACAGCTGACAAAGGTCGATTTATTCGAGGACCTTCTGTTGCTGAAATCGAAAAGTGCAAAACTAATGAAAGTTTGGATATAACCTGGGTCATATGCACAAGAAATTTCAGATCAAAAAGATATTCTGAGAATTTTCACGAATTCTTATGGTACAGCGCAGAAATCTGTTTCAGGACAGCAACTTCCCCAAATCTTACCTCCCTCAAATTAAGGTTCTTCTTGGCACAAAAACGAAATAAAAATGATAAGGAGAGGTCATTACAGTAGTAATAACTTCCAAAACTCAAATAAAAAAACTACTGAAAATAAAACATTGGGTTATCTCCCAAGAGTGCTTTTCTTTAACGGCTTTGAGCTAGGCGCAGAAAGTGGGAATCAAGTAATATCAAGCGATGAAGCATCAAGATCAACTGTTTCCTCA
Organism: Dactylis glomerata; assembly: GCA_007115705.1. NCBI lineage: Eukaryota > Viridiplantae > Streptophyta > Magnoliopsida > Poales > Poaceae > Dactylis > Dactylis glomerata. The sequence continues at coordinate 1,249,347 of QXEO01000286.1, read as the reverse complement.
AGAGCACCACTTACCACACTAGGAACTTTAGAAGTTCCCGAAGATGATTCAACCTGCAAGTCACTCTTAGTTGAACTAAAAGTCTTACCAATCTTAAAAACATGCTGCGGTTTAGGCACAGACACCTTGGGAACATACATAAATTTTTGCTCTTTTCCAATAAAAGCTTTCTCCTTCTTAAATTTAAGAGAAAAGGAAATTGAACTTAAAGTTTTCATAGACTCCTCTAGTTTACCAATCCTAAGGTTTTGACTATCAAGAGTAGTACTAGCCTCTAAAACTGTGATCCTCTTACCGATAATTTCTATCGATTCATTAACCTGGCTAGCATTTTCAAGGATATTTGGCAAACTTTTTTCTAAAGAGCTAAGTTTTTCTAAAACTTCATCCAAAGTGACCTCAGTTTTAACAAAATGGATAGGTGGTACTCCCACTAAACTTTCAATTAAAATGCATGCTTCTAAAGCGGGAGTACCCAGAAAATTGCCTCCTGCAAGAGTATCAAGAACGTACCTATTCCAACTAGATATACCAACATAAAAATTTCTAAGGAGGATCATGGTAGAATGCTTCTTTGTACACCTATGATGAGCATTGCTAATTCGGTACCAAGCATCTTTCAAACTCTCTCCCCCTTGTTGCTTAAAAGTACGAACCTCAACTTCAGGATTACTCATTCTAGCAAGGCTAAAAAGCAGACAAGTAAAAGTAACAACTATAAGGGAACTCATCTTTTTGTGTTTTGATAAAAAGATGCAAGTAAAAATAAAATAAAGCAAAACAAAATCAAAGTAAACGGTTGAGCATGAGAGACTCCCCTTGCAGAAGTCTTCCCTCAGTATGAAATCAAGGTTTATCGAACCAGTAGGAGAATAAACCAAACTTCAGAAGGTTGATGCTTGCTAGCTTTGCGACAACTCCGGAAAATTTGTATATGGCGCCTAGTCTAGGGCGTAGCTTTGCACCAGCAGCAACGTGGAACATGCACACAACACGGGATGTGGCGCCCCCCCACCCCCCCCATCCCGCGGGTCCGCCTCTGGCTCCGATCAACCCGCCACCGCTGAGTTTCGATCAACGCCGCCGCCACCGTGCTACTCAGCTACGATCCCCGACCATGATATATGTAATAGTCGCGAGTCGTCAAACTATGGCAGCCCTACATTCATCATAGGTTTGCCAATTGTTGTTTTCATCTAGTACGTGTGAAGCTTCCGGTACCACACTTGTGCTGAAATAAAAAGATATGGCGTGTATGTTTGTAAAAGTTGTGTATAAAAAGATATGGTGTGTATGTTTGTAAACGTTGTGTGAAGCTTCTGGTCATGCTTCTTTTTTTAGCGCAAACATCTGGTCATGCTTCTAGCTCCATGTCTGGGTTAATCCTAGCTGCAGTACTATCCACTAAATGCCTCTAGAGATATCTAGGCTGGATCTAGCTGCTAGATAGGGAGTCAGTGTGCATGTTTAGCAGATATACATGTCTCAGTTCTCTTAAGAAATTATGCTTGTTTCAACGACAAATGATTGAAATGTTTTGTCAATTTACATTGCTTTAGTCAAACAATCAAATCTTCGACCACCAATAGTTAGGGAGCAAAGATGCCTGATGTGCAATTTCTACCTCCATGTCCCTATAATAGAAAATTGAGTCAGTGTTCTTAAATAAAATTTTCTACGATTTTTGAAACTCTGTTATCAATTTGTCACCAGGAAAAAGTTCGAAAGCTAGAACTTGCAGATGAACGAATCTTGCATGACAGATCAGTCAGTGTGCAAAATATCTCGCTAACTCTTTCTATAGCATGATGAAACAAGAGCAAGAAAAAACTTGTACATAGGCACCTCGTCAAGTATCTTAAGCCTTGGCTCTAGGCTTTGTTCTCTACATATACTCCGTACTATTCTTTCTGTTTGTCGATGTTGCATTCAATCCGGCTATATCCAAATCATGGGTTCCTCTGCCTCACGTGCGTGCAGGGATGTGGTGATAGCTAGTCTGACTGTTGTGTTGGCTCCACATGACTCGCCAAACACAGATGAAACTTGGTCTGAGATCCGGTGCCTCGCAGTGGGCAAGGCACCAATGAACAGTACCGTGCCTTGCATCTCTATTTTAGCCGTTGGATCGAGAATTGACGGTCCAGATGATATCAACAGTGCATCGCTACAGTGCCCGACTACAGTACACGCGGCACTGTGATTTTGTCTACAGTAAGTTCGCCCCTTGCTACAGTGTTTAGTCCTGATCATCTATTTCCGATCCGACGGCTCAGTTTGCAAGGTACGGTACTGTCCATGAAACTTATCTAGGCAAAGTGTTCATCTCATTTTTTGAATCAGTAAAAATAACATATATTTCGGATTTATGAAGATAAACATTTGAATCGACACTATTTCAGATTCAAGCTGTAAAGTATTCACTCGGAACCCCTACTTTGACAGGAGACGTGGCTTGCCTGTGCCGCGAGCGTGTGACCATCCATGCGACGCTACGCGTGGACGGTATCGATCGTGGCTCCCCCACCCCCATCTTTCGGTTTTCTATTAGAAAAAAAACCAGCGGAAATACCCCCATCTCCCGCACCCCTATCTTAGTAACTATAAGCAAGTGACTCGTATAATAGATGGATACTTTCCGCAAAAAATAACAATTTGAGATAAATACACATCAAAAGTACTAGTGTAGTAGAAGCGACGGTCGATGATCAGTCACGCGAGAGAAACGTCCCTACCGTTCGTCTGGGAGTGGGACCCGGGAGTCAGCCCGTCCGGCCTCGCTCACGCGAGAGAGAGACGACACCATCTTGGACCGGAAGCCAGCGCTGCCATTTCCTTTCTTGCAGCGGGGGAAAGAAACGAAACCCGCCTCCCCATCACAGCCGTCCGTTCAAGATCCGACGCCCCACACACCCCCTGCCCGACCCACATAACACCCACCTTCTCCTTCCTCCCCCTTCCTCCGCCTCGCCTCTCCCCCTTTCTTCCCCCAAATCGCTCCGAAAACCCTAGCTAAACCCCGGCCGCCGCGACCACCCCATCCTCCCCGGCGAGCGCGCGCGTCTCCGGAGGTCCGAGCGAGATGAACAAGGTCAAGGCGCCGGCGGGGGCGGGCCTCATGGTCAAGCTGGCGCTGGCCGGCGGCGCGGTCTGGTTCGCCGGTACCAAGACGCTCTACAACGTCGAGGGAGGCCACCGGGCCATCGTCTTCAACCGCCTCGAGGGGATCAAGGACAAGGTGAGCCGACCGACCCGTCTCCTCCCGAATCTCGCTGCTGCTGCCGCTGCTTCCGATTCGCGGTGTTCGCTCCGCCAGATTCGCTAGATTTCGCGTCTGATCTCCAACGTTTGGTCGCCTCGCGTTGCTGCAGGTCTACCCCGAGGGGACTCACCTCATCGTGCCGCTGATCGAGAGGCCCATCATCTACGACGTCCGCGCCCGACCCAACCTCGTCGAGAGCACCTCCGGGAGCAAGGATCTCCAGATGGTAACGCTTTCTTCTCCGGATCCGAGGTTGTAGGATGCTAGTTTACTAATTTACTGCTTGACGTGTCGGTTAACTGCTAAATCTGCATGCGTAGTCCCTGTTTGGGGGCCGACCCAAGGTGTTTGCTCTTAGTAGTACGTATTGTAGATGTTCTGTAATTGTAGCCTGTATAAGAGGATTGGACACCTGTGAAGTGATAAGGAGTTTGGACAGATGGATAGGGCCTGCCTGCTACATGTTTATTGTCTGTTGTATCATTTCTGAGTATATCCTGTGATTGTCGCATGTAGGAGCACTGGGCACATTTGAAATGTTTGGGCTAATCATTTCCGTGTGTCTGAGTTACTGGGACAATTGTTGTTATGGATTATCCACCATTGATGAACTCCAGTTTTGAATTAAGTCATTTGGATTTTAATGCACCCCTCCCTTGATAGTTAGTTACTGCTAAATCTGCATGCCAAATTCCCTGTTTGGGACCGACCCAAGGGGTCTGCTCTCAGTACTACATATTGTAGATGTTCTGTAACTGTAGCATGTAAAGATGATTGTACATTTGTGAACTGATAAGGAATTTGGGCAGATGTACAAAATCCTGCAGCATTCTTATCTACTGTTCTGTGAAGCATTTTAACTCGTTTGCTTGTAATCTATCAACAGTGGTCACTAGTAATATTTTTTGCTTCATCACTATATGTTGCCTGTGAACAAGCACCTTTAAGTTGTTCTCTTTTCATCTATTAACACTAGTCACAAGTAAATATTCTTGCTTCATTGTTATATGTTGCCATCACCATTTAAGACGATTAGCCAGCACTAAGTTAAATCTTGCTGAACATGTGAATTTTTTTGTGGTCATGTGTGTAGAAGTAGAACATTAGATGCAGGTTTCTTGTTTTTCACTTCTGCTTAAAAAGCAATATTTGTAGAGCATTTCCTTTCATATATCTGATACTCCTTGATAACTTGTACAGGTGAGGATTGGTCTTCGTGTCCTTACACGACCCATGCCAGAGAAACTACCAACTATGTACAGGACCCTGGGGGAGAACTACAATGAGAGAGTTTTGCCTTCAATCATTCATGAAACACTCAAAGCTGTTGTTGCACAATACAATGCCAGTCAGCTTATTACACAGAGAGAGGTACCGTTTCATCACGTTTGCTGTGTTCACATGATTTCATGCTAGCTGGCCCTTCTTAGAATACATGAATAACTTGTCGTTTTTGTAATGACAGGCTGTGAGCAGGGAGATCAGGAATCTTCTGACAGAGAGGGCCAAGAATTTCAACATTGCTCTGGATGATGTGTCCATTACAAGCCTCAGCTTTGGCAAAGAGTTCACTCATGCCATTGAAGCCAAACAGGTTGCTGCGCAGGAAGCTGAGCGTGCCAAGTTCATCGTTGAAAAGGCTGAGCAAGACAAGAAAAGTGCAATTATCAGGGCACAGGTAAGCAAGCGGCTTCATCTACTTTGCCCTGTTTGCAGTTTCTGTGCTTTACTAGAGGCATAATGTTAGTGTTCCTTGTGTCTTTATAGCTAAATGTATTTCATTACACTTGTGAAGTTGGGGAAACTTGAGCCTAACACTGGTAGTTTGGTGTCATTTGTTGAGTTTATAATGTGACCACCTATTTCTATGCTCACAGATTCGCACTACCAGTTGTATGTTCTTCTGACTGAACATAGTTTCAGACTTGGCCTATTTGGTGTATTTGTAGTTTAATACTTTCAGTGGTATCTTCAAAACACTGAAGACTTTCAGTGGTTTGCTTTGCTGTCATATGACTGAAAATAGTTCCAGACTTAGAACTATTTTGTTCATACTTTCAGTGGTATGTTGTTCATAACAGTGAACGTAGTTTCAAATTTACCTATTTGCCATGTCCATAATTTCAGACTTTCAGTGGTTCACCTATTTGCCATGTCCATAATTTCCTGACTTTCAGATTCAGATCTTCTGTGTTATGATTATACGACTGAACATAGTTCCCCACTTCACCTACTTGCTATGTTTGTAATGTAAGACCGATTGTAGTTACTGGAGGCATATTACTAATGTTGTTTGTCTTCATAGTTTCATATATTTCACTGCATTTGTTGGGTTTGGGAGCACTTTTAACCTAACACTGGTATTTTATATGTTCCATTAGTTCAGTCTAAGAGCACCTGAGCCACACACTGGTTGTTTTATATGTTTGATTTATTTAGTTTAAGAACACCTGAACGAACCACTGGTAGTTTTGTGCATTTCGTTTGTTGAGTTTGAGATCACCTGATCGACTGATCCAAACACTGGTAGTTTTATATGTTTCATTTGTTTAATTTTAGAGCACCTACTGGTTTTTTAAAACATTTTGTTTGTTTTGAGTTTGAGATCACCTGATTCAAACACTTGTAGTTTGAGAGCACGTGAGCCAAATGCTGATTGTTATACAATTCTTTTGTAGAGTACCTGATCCAAACACTGATGTTTCTTCCTATATCTGAACAGGGTGAGGCTAAGAGTGCAGAGCTGATAGGCAATGCGATCGCCAACAACCCTGCTTTCGTCGCTCTCAGACAGATTGAAGCTGCCAGGGAGATCGCCCATACCATCGCAAGCTCCAACAACAAGGTGTTCCTGGACTCGAGCGACCTGCTGCTTGGGCTCCAGCAGCTCAACATCGCTGGCAAGGGCAAGAAATAAGACCGTTTCCTGTCTTGCATGCCATGGTTACTGTGGGTCGGTTGTCTCCATGGAAGAAGAGTACTACTTTTGAGTGGAACGAAAACTGTAGCTTCTGTTAATTGCTCTATCCGGATCTAGGATTCATGCGCCCTTGCTGCTGCAAATTGCTTTGTGGAATTTGCAATTGAACTTGTCAGCTACTTGCTACTTTTGCTGTGTGAACCGCTGGAAGAAGGTTTAATGCCAATGTTCGCTTAGCTTATCTTTGGGATGAAATGTTTCGCATTTGGTGCCTAGCAGCGCTGCTGAGATAGATTTCTTGTCATTCATGTTAGGCATGTCATTGTCCCTGCGAGTTCTCAGCGGCTGACTATTTCTGGCATGCACCCATGTCTTTTGCTGTACATGGTTGTATCATTGTTCGTGTTACCAGCAACTCGGGAGACACCTCGGTGGTGCTTCGCGTCTTCTCGTTGGCGGTGGAAATGACTGTTTGCTTGTCCTAGGTGCAAACTGTTAACTAGCCTATTGCATTGTCGAAACTTGATTGGCTGGAGCGGCAGCCGAGCCCGAGCATCGTCGGGCATGATGAGGTTGCTCGTTGGCGCACAAAAGAAGAGGATTCCTTGTGGCGATAGGGGACTGCGTGTCAGCCAGATACCCTTCCCGTCTTTCCTTAATATAATAAACTCGAGAAAATTCCGTATTTAACACTACCTTCAAATTAACGTACTAGTTATTTAATTGTAGAAAAAAATCTTGCCCCGAGCTGCCACTTGAACTTGAAACAATCTACGGTTGTTATCTTTGGCGATGGTTGCTGCTCTGGTGCGCTGGTCCTTTGGAACCTTAGCAGGACGACTTCCCGTCTGTCTACTATAATAAGCTCTACTATAAAAAGATTTGCCCGGCTCCGGTGATGGAGGGGCGAGGACGGCGGCACGCCTTTGGCTCGCAGTAGTGTTTGTAGTCGTCGCTAGGTGGTCCAATGACCTATTTGGAATATTTATGACTTTTAGGACTCTTTGTACTAGTGTTGATGATTATTAATAGATCGGTGAAATTTCCACAAAAAAATACATCATAATATTGTGTTATGGTTTTTTTTTGTCATATAATTCATTAGGGGCAAAAGAGTCGGTTCATGTTCCCTGTTAACACCGTTAGTTAATGCTTAAATACACTACACCGTCATGTTAGGCGAGAAATCAAATTTGCATGTTAAATTGGAAAAAAAATTCTAATCAAATAGGGAAGTCAAAGCACTAAATAAGGAATTTTCTCTATCAATAAAATCTGCCATTTTTACTCTACTGCTTATAAAAAGCCGCCGTACCGCACCGCCCCTCCTCCGTCCCACGCGCCGCAGCCGCCTCCCGGCGCAGAGCACCGCCGCCCCGCGTCCTTCCGACTCCCGGCTCCACTCGCCCGACGCCGCCGGCGCGCGCGTCTCCTCCTCCACGCCGTGGTCACGCACTCACGCCTACGCGCTCGACGACGGCAGCAACCATGCCGCAGCACAAGCAGGTAATCCACTCCCAACGAGCGCTTTGCTAAATCTCAATTGTTTCATCTGTAATTACTTGCAACAAATCGCATAAATTATTCCCTGTCGCTGCGTCACCAAATCATGTACCTGTATCGAAGAATAAATAAACCAAGAGAAACCGCTAGAGAGATACATACCCTCGACCCGTTCCACTGTTTCTCATAATACTCTTAGTACTATCTCTTTTTATTTTCACACATCTCAAAATTCTGTAATCCTCACCTAGAGACATAATGTTCCTAGATTACTGCAGTGAACAGTAGGAAGCATGTAAATTACAGATTCTGAGTTGTTATTAGTTAATCTAGCTGCAGATCCTCCGAATTTAGTTTAAAAAATACTGTAACTATATATATGGATCCTTGAGTAAAAGTATACTGCAGAATTTAAAATTGTTATTTCATCATTCAGTAACTAAATGTATACATAATTCTCCAGCAGCAGTCAGAGGAGGGAGATAGGCTCAGCATGCTGACGGACGATATTTTACTGTCTATCTTAGTGAGAGTCGATCTAAAAACAGCTACAAGGACAAGTGTGCTCTCTACACGGTGGATGCATCTGCCTTGGTTGGTGCCTGAGATCAGCATAAATGTCAAGGAATTTCTAACTGGTCCATGCCGTAACCCTGCTGAGGAAAATGATATGGATCAAGCTATGACAAGGTTAACAAAAGTGACCAGGAGTTTCTTAGCTAATCCACGGGAAGGATCCAGCATTTCAAGGCTGCGCCTTCAGCTATACTTGATCAACACTTTCTTATGCGACATTGGCCCACTTGTAGGTGATGCAATCAACAGTGGTTTGTTGAAAAATTTGGATCTCACCATTCATGACGAGATATGCCCTCTCGAGCATAGTGAGAAAGAGATGATACAGCGAGGCCAAGACATGGATGGTTTTTTCACTGCATACCCTACTGTGCCCCGTTGCCTCACAAGACTCTGCCTATACAATGTATGCTTTGGCAAATTGGACATCAACCATCTCTTGTCTAACTGCTTTGAGCAACTGAAGCATCTAAGCCTCTTAACTTCTGATACTGGATTATTCACTCCGTGTAAGATAGACGCACCAAACTCAAAACTCTGTGTTCTAGAAATCATCGTGTGTCGCTTTGGGAGGCTTGAGTTGGTATGTCTTCCGAAACTGGAGAGGCTCGAATGGGATGATTGGATGACTTTCGGTGCACCCTTGTCTTTTGGTTTTGTCCCGTCTCTTGGGGAACTGAAACTATCATCATCTGGTAACACAGCTTACCAGCGAGGGTTTAAATTAAGTGAGGTTCTAGATGGAACCACAAGCATACATACTCTGACACTGGATTTCCAAGGTGAAAACGTAAGTTCTAGTCCATTTCAGTTTTCTTTTGGTATTTTCTAAATTATGTATTTTCAATGCGGTCGCAGCAATATAAATTATTTGATAACCTCCACCTCTGCATTTAAACTATTTGTTCTTATTTTCTCTTTTCATGGTCAGCTTTGGCTGATACCGGAAATAAAGGAAGTCTGCCCCGCATTCAACAGGATAACGAAGTTGTCCGTGCGTGGTATATTTGTTGACTTTGACATTCTATGGACGATAGCCATTCTTGAGGCGGCACCCTCTGTTGAAATGTTACTTATTGGGGTAACCTCTCTTGTCTCAGTATTGTAGCAATTTTCTTTTTTTAGTTGAAGGATGTTGTTTCTCTGTAAAAAAATTGTTTCCTTATTCCCACAAAGCTTCCTGCCTATATTTGTATTACAACGCAGATTTGCTATCATCGGTGGTAGCTATGCATGCACCATGCGTCATTGGATTGCAGGACCATGCAATTTCTAGCGCTAGAGATCAAGAGAGTACAAGTTTTGTATGTTCTAACGGCAAGGAATCACCGTTTGTTCCAATGCATGCATGATCGTGCTACTAGGCTATGACGGCAGGTCACTTGAAGTGGCTATGTCACATGGTTGTTTTGCTCAGCCGCATGGTGCATGCATGGATGGGAATCACCTCCTAGACTCATCTTCCAAACAAGCCTGCTAGACACACCATTCAAGCGATCCTCGTTGCCACACCTTGTGTCTGTTTTAGTTTTAGCGGGATTTCTTGGTTTGGTCTGCGTGTAACTGTGTCTTTTTCCCATCATCCATCCTAACAGACTACATTGCTTGTGTCTACAAATAAAGAGCCATTTGCGGGGCGGGTTATTCATCCAAAGTACACTGCACATCGACTTGATAGATCGCCGCCCACAACTAAAAATCGTGTCTCGACGACCCGTGAAAATGGCTAGTGTTAACCCTCAAGATGGGTATGTATCCAAATGGATGTGTAATTTGGTGTGTGTTCTTGCCGGTGATAAAAAAAATTAAATCCTACGAGGTAGCATGCGAGGCGATGAAGGCAAGCTAATAACACCACCAGGTTGTATCTTCATGCGAATGGTTGAGGTGCATTGAGCAGGTTAGATGCACAGGTTGCATCGCGTGGTGGTTTGAGTTGGACGTGTTGCAAGGTTCAGGTAGTAGGCTTGTGTACGAGGCTTTCTTGGGTGGATGGGGCGGCAGGTCACTTGGTGTGGTTACTTGAGCAAGTAACTGCAGCTTAATTCCGTCAGTGAGATTATGTGATCCGGTGGTGGAATTCATACTCCCTATAAATGATCCAATGGTGAAATGATGGTGTGTAGCTACCACCGGTGGTAGGTCACTATTTCCCATTTGTATTATCTATATATCTATGTCTGCTAACATTGTCTTACCATAAATGATAAGGGAAATGTATTTTAATGCTAAAATCCGAGTACATTATAACTTATTGCTCATGCATTATAGGTATGGGACCATCCATGCGAATCATGTGATGATGACGGTGACATGTCAAGATCAACATGTTCTGAAAGAAGAAATCCGCGGTGGAAGATGGATTTCCACGGCTCCAAGAACCTGCTGTTGAAAGAGCTCCAGTTCATTGGCTTTGCATCGCTCGAACATCAGTTCACATTTATAAGAGCCTTGCTGGAGCGGGCTCCCAACTTGCAGACGATAATTCTGAAAGGCAATGAGCCGTGTGACCAATGTGACGCCCTTGATGCACCGCCGTGTTCTTTATTTCAAGGGGACGAGGAAGAGGAAGAAATAGTGGTTAGGCGAATTACGGAGGGCGGCATGTTCTCGCCCAAAATAATTTTCGACGAATAACCATATTCTCAACCAGCCAAATATTTTATCTGTACAAGGCTTTCTATGCTAGTCAAACAGTACCATATGATCCTGTGAAACTAGTGACCGTGATATTAGTTTTGTCTTCTACAATGAAGGCTGTGTTTCATATTGCTTTTTTAAATATTTGTGTGAAGACTGTGTTGATATGCAATGGAATGAATATAATGTTTCTGTTGCGATAACTATTCAAATTTTAATGTGGGAACATTTCTCTTTGAAGGATTGACATCGATGTCAAAGATTACCTATATCAGTTCCACAGTGTGTAACTACCTGTGGATCACCGTCTCAACACTGCACCTTAAAGCTCTACCAGATCGTCATTTTCATGTGCGAAGTTGGGCGGCTGGTCAATGCTGCGATAGATTGCATCCGTGAGAAACCGGTTGATGACGGTAGACGCGAACCTGGTACACATCAGTGTTGGAATATTGGGCCATTTCATATGAGCCCATAGTAGATTTCAGAAATTCCTAGAAATCTCAAAGCCCATGTGTGTAAGCCCATTTGGAATGCAGCCCAAGTTTTTGGCTGCACAAAGGCAAGGGGTGGGAGCTAAGTTTAGTCCCACATGGGAAGTTGGGAGAGATGTAGACCAACATATAAGGTGGGGTGTTGCACCACTTGGTAAGTGAGTGAGAAGAGAAGTGCCACACGCGCGCTCCTCCTCCTCCTCCTCGCTCGCTCGACTCGACACGACGCGACGCGACGCGACGCGACGCGGTTTGCGGAATTGAGCCTCGGAGCCGAGCTTATCTTTTTGCTGCACAGGAAAACCGAACGTTTGACCGAGTCCTTGACGGACGGGTCGCTCCCGGATCGTGGGCTACTGTAACCGACTCGGACGTGCGACGTGGGCGTGGCCCACGTTGCCTAGGGTTTTTCCGCTGTGCGTCCGCGCCTATATAAACTCTTGCCTGGCTACACGCCGTACACACCTGAAACCGATCTAGGGTTTTACCACCTCTCGCTGCTTGCGCCGCCTCCGTAGTCTACTCCATCCCGAGCGCCGGCGTGCACCGGCGAACGGGAGAGCAGGTCTCCGGAACCACTCGCCTTTGCGATCCTGTACGGGAGAGGGCGAATTAGGTTTTTGGGAAGCGCTCTGCGCGACTGCTCAAGCTCTTCATCACGGGTCGTCTTCCATCCAAGTCGGGCGGTGCTGCCTACCGCCGTCTTCATCGCCGTCTGCTTCGACCGGTCTTCTCCAACGTTGTCATCAACAACGTTACTGCTACGACTACATCTGCAAGCGAACGGTACGTGCGGTCTACTGCTGTTCGTCTGTTCATCATGTTCTGCGAGTACATGTTTAGCTACTGCCTGTTTCCGTTCATCTTGTTGTTTAGTACATCTAGTATGTTCGAGTTACATGTGGTAGTAGCTGCTATTGTCATGTTTAATATTCTGGAATTAATAATGGAAATTGTGCCTAATTATCCAACAATCCAAAAACCTAATTGTAGGCAATTTCCTGAATTATCAATGGCTGGTTTTACCGATGCACTGAGGCCGGATAAATTTACCGGTGTGCACTTTAAGAGGTGGCAGTACAAAGCTGAGCTTTGGCTGACCACGATGAAAGTGTTCCAGATTAGTAAAGGCAAACCTGAAGGAACTATGTCTGACGATGATCAGAAAAAGTTCGAGGAAGCCAATACTATCTTTGTGGGATGCATTCTGAGCATTCTTGCTGACCGTCTGTGTGATGTGTTTATGCACATAAAAGACGGGAAAGAGCTCTGGGACGCACTGGACGCCAAGTTTGGTGCTGCAGATGCTGGCAGTGAACTGTACATCATGGAGAGCTTTCATGATTTTAAGATGACTAAGGACCTTCCTGTGGTTCAACAAGCTCATGAGATACAGTGCATTGCCAAAGAGCTCGAGCTCCTTAAGTGTGCCTTACCCGACAAGTTTGTGGCGGGTTGCATTATTGCTAAGTTGCCCCCTTCATGGAGGAACTTCGCCACAGCTCTCAAACACAAGAGACAGGAGATATCAGTTGAAAATCTGATAGCGTCCCTTGATGTTGAGGAGAAGGCTCGTGCTAAGGACACTACTGAGAAAGGAGAGGGTCATGCTACTGCTAACTTTGTCCAGCAGAAAGGCAAATCCTCAGGCAAGAATAAAGGGAACTTCAAGCCCTCTTTCAACAAGCCTGTAAAGACTACAACCTTCAAGAAGAAGAAGCCGAACAGGGACAGGAGTGATCTAACTTGTTTCACTTGTGGAGAGCCCGGCCACTTTTCCAAGGACTGCCCAGAACGCGCAGACCGCAGAGGGAAAAGGGCCAAGAGTGTCAACGTCGTGACTGCTAGCAATACTGATGGGTATGGTAATCTATTTACTGTTCTTTCGGTATTTCAATCTCCCTCTTGGTGGATTGATACGGGTGCTAACGTTCATGTGTGTGCTGACATCTCTATGTTCACTTCTTACCAGGCCGCACGGGATTCCTCCGTCCTAATGGGCAATGGGTCACATGCCTCTGTTCGTGGTGTTGGCACGGTAGATCTGAAGTTCACTTCGGGGAAGATCGTGCAGCTGAGGAACGTGCAGCATGTCCCTTCTATGAACAAGAATCTTGTTAGCGGTTCCCTTCTCTGCAGAGATGGGTTTAAGGTTGTGTTAGAGTCGAATAAGGTAGTCGTTTCCAAGCATGGACAATTTATTGGAAAAGGCTATGAGTGCGGAGGCTTGTTCCGCTTTTCACTTTCAGATTTCTGTAATAAATTCGTGAACCATATTTGTGGCGGTGTTAATGATGATACCAGTGTTTGGCATTCTCGTTTATGTCACATTAATTTTGGTTTGATGTCTCGGTTATCCAGCATGAGTTTAATTCCGAAATTCACTATTGCCAAAGGTTCTAAGTGCCATAGTTGTGTGCAATCGAAGCAACCTCGTAAGCCTCATACGGCGGCCGAGGAGAGAAACTTGGCACCTCTAGAACTCATACATTCTGATCTATGCGAGATGAATGGTGTGTTGACAAAAGGTGAAAAGAGATATTTCATGACATTGATTGATGATGCGACTAGATTTTGCTATGTTTACTTGTTGCGAACTAAAGATGAAGCTTTAGACTACTTTAAAATTTATAAGGCTGAAGTTGAAAATCAACTAGAGAGAAAGATCAAGCGTCTTAGGTCGGATCGTGGTGGAGAGTATTTTCCTAAAATCTTTGACGAATTCTGTGAGGAACACGGTATTATTCATGAGAGGACGCCTCCCTACTCGCCCCAATCCAATGGGGTGGCCGAGAGGAAAAACCGCACTCTGTCTGACTTGGTGAATTCCATGCTCGACACTGCTGGTTTATCAAAGGCATGGTGGGGGGAGGCTTTGTTGACTGCATGTCATGTCCTGAATAGAGTTCCTAACAAGAATAAAGATAAAACCCCTTATGAGGAGTGGGTTGGGAGAAAGCCATCACTTTCGTATTTGCGCACTTGGGGATGCTTGGCGAAGGTCAACATTCCCATCCCAAAGAAACGCAAACTCGGACCAAAGACTGTGGACTGCATCTTTCTAGGTTATGCTCAGCGGAGCATTGGCTATAGATTTTTAGTAGTTAAATCCGAGGTACCTGATATGCATGTTGACACTATAATGGAATCTCGTGATGCAACATTTTTTGAGAATATGTTTCCTATGAAAGATATGCATAGCACTGCTAGATTTTCTTCTGAGATAATTCCTGAATCTAGTGCATCTGACGATTATTTTGAGCAACCACATGAGAACGTTTTTGAGAACGTTCATGAGAAGGATGACAATGAAGCTCCTACAAGGAGCAAGAGACAGAGGACTGCAAAGTCCTTTGGTGATGATTTCATTGTGTACCTTGTGGATGATACTCCCAAATCCATTGCTGAGGCATATGCATCATCAGATGCAGATGATTGGAAAGAAGCTGTCCAGAATGAGATGGACTCGATTCTTTCTAATGGAACATGGGAATTATCAGAGCGCCCCCATGGCTGTAAGCCTGTGGGCTGCAAGTGGGTGTTCAAGAAGAAGCTAAGGCCTGATGGTACTATTGAGAAGTACAAGGCGAGACTTGTAGCGAAAGGCTACACACAGAGAGAAGGCGAAGATTACTTTGATACCTATTCACCTGTCGCAAGACTAACCACCATTCGAGTACTACTTTCCATGGCTGCCTCCTATGGTCTTATCGTTCATCAAATGGACGTAAAGACAGCTTTCCTCAATGGAGAGTTGGAAGAGGAAATCTATATGGATCAGCCTGATGGATTTGTGGTAAAAGGTGAAGAGACAAAGGTGTGCAAGTTGCTAAAATCTTTATATGGCCTGAAACAAGCACCTAAGCAATGGCATGAGAAGTTTGACAGAACTTTAACTTCTGTTGGCTTTGTCGTTAATGAGGCTGACAAGTGCGTTTACTATCGCCATGGTGGGGGCGAAGGTGTTATATTGTGTTTGTACGTTGATGATATTCTCATCTTTGGTACAAACATGAAAGTAATACATGAGGTCAAGTCTTTCTTGTCAAAGTGCTTTGATATGAAAGATCTGGGAGAAGCTGATGTGATCCTGAACATCAAGCTAAATAAGAACGAGAGTGGGATTACTTTATCGCAATCCCACTATGTTGAGAAGATCTTGAGCCGGTTTGGCTTTATTGATGGCAAGTCTTCTCCAACACCTTATGATCCCAGTGTGATATTGCGTAAGAACAAGAACGAACCAACAGATCAACTGAGGTATTCTCAGATCATTGGTTCACTCATGTACTTAGCGAGCGCGACAAGACCTGACATCTCTTTTGTTGTGAGCAAGTTGAGTAGGTTCATGTCAAACCCGGGTATTGATCATTGGCATGCACTTGAAAGGGTCATGCGCTATCTATGTGGTACAATGAGTTACGGGATTCACTATTCAGGGCACCCTGCTGTGCTTGAAGGATATAGTGACGCAAATTGGATCTCTGATGTAGATGATATCAAAGCCACTAGTGGGTATGTGTTTACCTTTGGAGGTGGCGCCGTATCATGGAGATCATGTAGGCAAACCATATTGACGAGGTCAACTATGGAAGCAGAACTTACTGCTTTAGACACAGCCACTGTAGAGTCAGAATGGCTGCGTGAGCTCTTGATGGACTTGCCGGTGGTTGAAAAACCTGTGCCGGCCATCCTCTTGAATTGTGACAACCAAACAGTTATTGTCAAAGTGAACAATTCTAAGGATAACGCGAAGTCATCAAGACACGTTAAAAGACGTTTGAAGTCTGTCAGGAAATTGCGAAACTCCGGAGTAATAACTGTTACGTATATTCAAACAGACAAAAACCTGGCAGATCCCTTTACTAAGGGGCTATCACGCAATGTGATAGATAGTGCATAGAGGGAGATGGGTTTGAAACCCATAGATGTTATGCCATAGCGGTAACCCAACCTTTGTGATCGGAGATCCCGTGAATTAGGACCTGGGAAAACAAGCTAGTGGTTTAACTGAGGAGAGTATTCTGTAACCCTCTCTAAGTGAAGATGCAAAACTCTCAAAATCTGTAAGGCAGGTTGGCAACATGCCTTAATGTGTTTCTGTTGGCTATGATTAGCAAAGATGCTGTCCTACAGAGCATTCTTGAAAGAACACACCTATATGAGTCCGACTGTTAAACGTCGCAGTCTATGAGATTTGGGTGATCTCTAGTAAACTCATGAAGAGACCATGGAGTACGACGCATACGCTCCAACCCGCGGGGTAGGCTACTGGCAGCCATGTACTGGTTATGACTTTGAGTGAAATCTTGACGCACAAAACTTGCAATTCAAGGCGTAGTCCATTGTTCAAGTTGCTGATAGACGTAGCTTAAGGTTCTAGGCGGAAGTTCAACTTAACAGTCTCTGCTGAAACACTGGTATATAAACAAGTAGTGAGGTTTGGCAAATCTCTAAATGGGCATTTGAGATCTGGTGGGGGATTGTTGGAATATTGGGCCATTTCATATGAGCCCATAGTAGATTTCAGAAATTCCTAGAAATCTCAAAGCCCATGTGTGTAAGCCCATTTGGAATGCAGCCCAAGTTTTTGGCTGCACAAAGGCAAGGGGTGGGAGCTAAGTTTAGTCCCACATGGGAAGTTGGGAGAGATGTAGACCAACATATAAGGTGGGGTGTTGCACCACTTGGTAAGTGAGTGAGAAGAGAAGTGCCACACGCGCGCTCCTCCTCCTCCTCCTCGCTCGCTCGACTCGACACGACACGTCACGACGCGCGCGCGCGCGCGCCGCGGTTTGCGGAATTGAGCCTCGGAGCCGAGCTTATCTTTTTGCTGCACAGGAAAACCGAACGTTTGACCGAGTCCTTGACGGACGCGTCACAGCTAGCCAGTTCGGGTCGCTCCCGGATCGTGGGCTACTGTAACCGACTCGGACGTGCGACGTGGGCGTGGCCCACGTTGCCTAGGGTTTTTCCGCTGTGCGTTCGCGCCTATATAAACTCTTGCCTGGCTACACGCCGTACACACCTGAAACCGATCTAGGGTTTTACCACCTCTCGCTGCTTGCGCCGCCTCCGTAGTCTACTCCATCCCGAGCGCCGGCGTGCACCGGCGAACGGGAGAGCAGGTCTCCGGAACCACTCGCCTTTGCGATCCTGTACGGGAGAGGGCGAATTAGGTTTTTGGGAAGCGCTTTGCGCGACTGCTCAAGCTCTTCATCACGGGTCGTCTTCCATCCAAGTCGGGCGGTGCTGCCTACCGCCGTCTTCATCGCCGTCTGCTTCGACCGGTCTTCTCCAACGTTGTCATCAACAACGTTACTGCTACGACTACATCTGCAAGCGAACGGTACGTGCGGTCTACTGCTGTTCGTCTGTTCATCATGTTCTGCGAGTACATGTTTAGCTACTGCCTGTTTCCGTTCATCTTGTTGTTTAGTACATCTAGTATGTTCGAGTTACATGTGGTAGTAGCTGCTATTGTCATGTTTAATATTCTGGAATTAATAATGAAAATTGTGCCTAATTATCCAACAATCAGTAGTTCAGTTTTGCTAAAGCCTATTGTACGTTCTAGCAGTCAAGAGAAATCTTATCTGTGAAAATACCACCATGTTACTTGATCCGTTGATCGAGCCTAGGAGACAAAATTCAGGGAGAGATAGTGATCGTCCGGGTTTAAATCCCACAATCTTGCCAGATTGATGTTGCTGCTCGTTTTTAGGTTTACCACAATACACAGTATGTTAAAAATATATCTAAATTTAATGATTTTGGCCTCATGCATGTATATGATTGGGCTAGCATCACTTTTTATCTATGACTTCATGCAAAGGTTGTAGTTTAGCTAAGATACATCACTCCTTCATCAATTAATAGGATGTTAGCACTTTGCGTATAATACCGTGCTAAAAAACTTGCATTGTAGAAGTTATAAGGAAATTTGCAGGTAGAGCTAGTTTCAAAATCAAGAATATATACTCCCTCCATCCACTTTTATAAGATCTTATAGAAATTTTAATGTAGTCTAGATACATACTAAAATGAGTAAATGTACACATAAAACATATCTATATACATGCATTTTAGTATATATCTAGTCCACTTCCTACAAGATCTTATAAAAGTGGACAAAGGGAGTACCTTTTCACCAAAAAGCCTAAAATAGGGAAGTGATATTTTGGCTCTAAGTAGCATACGAACCGAGTACTTAGCTTAAAACCGCGACATTACAGGCAAAATTTTGAAAAACCACAACTTTACGTTTGAATCGCAAAAAACCACGAGTTTCTAGCAAATTGCTAGCAATGTGCACTGATTGTCAAATTACAGCCGATTAACAGCGATTCTGACAAGCGGGACCCACCTGTAAGAATGACGTGGTAGCGGGCGGCTCGCTTTCATTGACGACGTTAACCGACGGGTGGGGATGTAGCATAAAACCACGACATTGAAGGCAAAAATTCGAAAAACCATGACTTTACGTTTTAATCACAAAAAACCATGATTTTTTGGGTAATTTTTTTCAATTCACACTGATCGCGAGTTGGACGCGAATTGACACCAAATCTGATAGGTGGGACCCACCTGTAAGTGCTGAGCTGGCAAATAAAATTCTATTTGTCCTGAGCTGGCAAAGATAGGTTAGAGATGACTTGCTTATTTTTTATTTTTCCATTTTTTTAATTGGACTGACAAGTGGGTCCCTGTCCATGTCAGCACATATAGAACCAGCTTAGCACTTACAGGTGGGTCCCACCTATCAGATTCGATGTCAATTCGCGTCCAACTCGCGATCAATGCGAATTGAAAAAAATTATCCGAAAAGTCGTGGTTTTTTGTGATTAAAACGTAAAGTCGTGGTTTTTCAAAATTCCGCCTTCAATGTCGTGGTTTTATGCTAACTCCCCACCCGTCGGTTAACGTCCGTCGACGGAAGGGAGCCGCCCTCTGCCACATCATTCTTACAGGTGGGTCCCGTATGTCGGAATAGCTATTAATCGGCTGAAATTTAACAATCAGTGCACATTGCTAGCAATTTGCTAGAAACTCGTGGTTTTTTGCGATTCAAACGTAAAGTCGTGGTTTTTCGAAATT
Organism: Dactylis glomerata; assembly: GCA_007115705.1. Taxonomy (NCBI): domain Eukaryota; kingdom Viridiplantae; phylum Streptophyta; class Magnoliopsida; order Poales; family Poaceae; genus Dactylis; species Dactylis glomerata. The sequence continues at coordinate 1,229,855 of QXEO01000286.1, read as the reverse complement.
TTACCTTTAATATCGTGGTTTTATGCTAACAACTCCATATGAACCTTGCCCGAACAGAATGCGCGGATGTACATGTTTTTTTTTTACATTTTGAGATATATGTTTAAAAAATAGCTTTATATTTACGTGTGAGCCGAATTGGAACGGGGTTCTTTTACTGTTTTGCATCTTATGCGGATGAGCTTGAAATGCTCTATATTTCTATGTTTTGCGGAGTATAATTTTAACTGAGCCACATAAAACATAGAAGTGGGCGCTCATTTCCCCACTCGTCTTCTCTCTCCCTAACGCGTTTTGAGAGTTGCCCTTCGCCTGTCGGCTCTCTCCTCTTCTCTCCTCCGACAGCTTCGCTAGCCGAAGTGACTAGGAGAGGGGAGGCCAGGTCTCCTCTATAGATAGGTGTAGTAGTAGATCTAGGGTTAGGGTGTGTTTTTTCTTCATGCAGTCTGGTGTTATGCCGAGGGAAAGCTCATCGATGCGGTCCTCAGGCCGTCGTCGGTAGTGGTTGAGGTGGGTGTTGCTGTTCGTTGTGCTCTGGAGGTTAGAGACGATGATGGCCGACGGTGATGCTTTCCTTTCCTTGTCGAATAAGCTCATGGTGCTGCTTGATGTCGGCTTCACCCTCACATATGGTCGCCGTGGATGCGAGTAGAGGATGAGGGCGTTGAGGTCAGAGTTCCCAAGCAGCGGCGAGATGCACCGCAACTATCCTTGGTCGAGAGGGCCACTCAGCGCCTTGAGTGCTTCTGCTCTGAGGTCTCTTATCCTCCACATGGGAGGATCTTCCGGCTCAACTCGATGTTCATCACCGAATCCACCCCAAGTGGTTCATCCCCGGTGGTGGGATCGATATCCGGTCTCAAGTCCCTGCATCGACGAAGGACTAGATCGAAGGTTCCAATTTTGCGAGGTCTTTTTTATAAACCATGAGCCTATGTTGTATTTTTCTGTTTGTTTTGATGCCCTTTTTGTAAATGTAACCCACCATTATGAATGAAGCTTCGGGGTCCTCTAAACCCTTCTACCATTCAAAAAATAAAACATAGAAGAGTTGATCACTTCTAGAAAAAATAGGAAGAATAAAGGGACTCATGGACGACAGGACCTGTGTCATCGAGATCCACCAGTCCACCACTTCTTGTCTTCCTACAGCCGTCGTCGCCCCGTGCGCCGTTGTTCGGCGATCTCCACTTCCTTCCCCCTCACACGTCATGGATATTCCTCACCAAACCGGAGTGGCCCACACGACCTCTTTCACACTCCCGCCCCTGCCCATGCGGTCGGCGACTACAGCAACATGCCGCCACACCAGGTAATAAATCCACCATATCCGAACTTGCTGGTTTAAAACAAAAATTCTAATTTTAAAATCTCAGATTTTAAAAATGATCAATTTTTTTAAAAAAAGTTTGAATTTGAAAATTGTTCAAATTATAAATGTTTAGATTTTAAATTAGAAAAATATTTAACTTTGAAAATGATCAAATCTGAAAAATTCAAAAATGAATAATTTTTAAAGCTGAAAAAGTTCAGGTTTAAATTAGTTCAATTTTTTTTGGTTCGGACAGACCACATCAAGTCGGATGCTTTGGCAACTAGGGCCCGCATGTCATCCATACCCCTTCTCTTTCTCGAATAACTCTTACAGTTTCTGCTCCACTGCTCGTGCTCAAGCGGTCAAGCCGCACTATCCCACCGCCCCACGCGCCGCCGCCGCCTCCTGCCGGAGACCACCGCCTCCCGCTGGCTATCTCCGCCACACCGCGTCCTTCCGCCTCCCCGCTCCCCTCGGCCGAACCCTAAAGCCGCGGCGCGCCCACGACCTCCTCCACGCCTACGCGCTCGACGGCGGCAGCAAAACAATGCCGCAGCACCAGCAGGTACTCCACTCGTACCCCAACGAGGGGTTTGCTATTTCTCGATGGCACAATTACCTCCAATAAGTCTGGCTTAATTTCTGTAAAGTCACGTATTTTCGTTGGCTCTAGTGATCAGCACAAGGGGTAGATTATGACGAGCATATCTGGCACTCCACCAATTTTTTTTGAGTGGTTACTCCACCAAATTAAATCACCCAAAAGCAGCAATTTTATTTTGATGTGCCATTCTGAGTGTAAACTATTTTCTGTTTGGGATTTCTGAATTCAGTTATTTGGCAGCTAAATAATGAATCCATAGTTTTTGTTGCAGCAACTAGAGGATGAAGATAGGATCAGCATGCTGACCGATGATATTTTACTGTCTATCTTGGGAAAAGTCAGTTCTGCTATGGCTGCAAGGACATGCGTGCTCTCTACGCGGTGGAGGCATCTGCCTTGGTTGCTGCCTGAACTCAGCATCGATGTCAAGGATTTCCTATCTATTCCATGTCCTGACCCTATTGAGGCAAATGATATGGAGGAAGCTATGGTGTCTTTGACCAAAGCAACCAGGAGTTTCTTGGCTGATAAGCAGAGAGAATCAACCATCTCAAGTCTGCACCTTAGCATGTACTTGATAACAACTTTCTTGTGCGAAGTTGGCCAACTGGTAGGTGGCGCGATCGACAGTGGTTTGTTGAAAGATTTGGTTCTCACTATTCGTGATGAAACAGTTCCTCGCGACTGTAGCGAGATGTATATGGTACAGCGAGGCAAAGAAATGGATGGTTTTCTCAGTGCATACCCTAGTGTGCTCCATTGCCTCACAAAACTATCTCTACGCAATTTAGGCTTCAACAATTTGGACATGCACCATATTCTGTTTGACTGCTGCAAGCAACTGAAGTATCTAAGCCTCTATCAGTGTGATACTGGTGCTAACTCTTCGTTTAAGATTGATGCACCAAACTCAAAACTCAGTGTTCTCGAACTCACCTTGTGTCGCTTTGAGAGACTTGAGGTGGCCTGCCTTCCGAAATTGGAGAAGCTCAGCTGGAATACTTGGATGTCTCCAGATATGCCATTGGCCATTGGTTTTCTCCCGTCGCTTGGAGAATTAGAACTTTCGTGTGGTGCAGTATGTGCTAAAAGTAAAATTAAATTAAGTGAGGTTCTCCATGCAAACACATGCATACATACTCTCAGTTTGGATTTCCAAGGAGAAAATGTAAGTAGTAGTTTACTTTTGCAAAGTTCTATTTATTATGTTGTCGCAGCTATCAGAGTTATATCATAGATGTTTTTATGCATAATAGAGAATAAACATAGCTGTAAATGTGTGATAACCTCCTCTCTGTGCTTGCAAATTATTAATTCTTCTTTTGTTTTACCTTCTGACCAGCTTTGGATGCAACCTGAAATGAAGCAGCTCAGAGCTTTCAACAAGCTAAGGAAGTTGTCTGTGCGAGGTATCTTTGTTGAATTTGACATTTTGTGGACGATGGCCTTTCTTGTGGTGGCACCATCTATCGAGATGCTACAGATTGAGGTGATGCAATTGTAAATTATGTTGCCTTAATTTGGTTTTCAATATCCCGAGCTTTAGTTTCTGACAATTTAGCTGATAGTTGTTCAACACTGAAATCCACTATATAAGTCATTTTTTTCACGCAAATAGGTATGGGAACATCCATGCGATGTGGAAGACTTGGATGATGAGGATAGACGACGGAACAACTCTGAAAGAAGGAATCCTCAGTGGGAGATGGACCTCGAGAACTCCAAAAATTGGCTTTTGAAAGAGCTAGAATTCGTTGGCTTTAGGTCACTAGAACATCAGTTCACATTTATAAGGGCAATGCTAGAGCGATCTCCTAACTTGAAGAAGATAGTTCTGAAAGGAGACGAGCAATGTGACAACTGTGATGCCTTTACAGCAGCACCTCTTCGTTCAAAATTCCCGAAGAAGGATGAGCAAGAAATGGTGGTTAGGCGAATTAGAGATGGGATATTCTTGCCCCAAATAATTTTCGATGAAGAAGAGTATGCAGTAATAAACTAGCTAGAGATGGCATGCATATCTCAATTCAAATTGTTTACGCTGTTTAGAAGCTGCAAAAACCAACCAATGGTATGTTTGGTTGCCAGCAACCAACAGGAAAAATTTGCATCCCGTGGGCCTGGTTGGGCTCTATGCGGGCAACCAAACACGCTCCGAGTATATCTTGTTTAGTGCAAATATTGTAATAGACATGCAGACTAGTGGCTCTGAAGATCGTACATGGCAATCATATGGGGCAGATAGTGCAATGCTCTTTGACTGTGTAATTCTCTGCTTGTAAACAGAGCTATAAAACAGGGTAGTCATATTCCGCAGAAGTTTGGACAAGATGCTACAACAGAAAAAATAACACAAAGTGGTACCGTAGATCAAGATGAATGAGTTTAAGCCCAATTAGTTCATCTAAATAGAACTACCCATTAGTTTACATAATTAGATGTGTATCAGCATACTAATTCAGCAAGAAATAAATCGTCCCAGACCCCTCAAAAGCAATCAGTTTTTGAAATGAGGTGAATTCCGGCAGCTTGTTGGGCTGTAGATCAGAAAGATTCTGGTAGAGAGGGCCAGGAATTTCAGTATTGCTCTGGATGATGTGTCCATTACCAGCCTCAGTTTTGGCAAAGATTTCATTCATGCCATCAAAGCTAAAGAAGTTGCTGCGCGGGAAGCTAAGCGTGCCAAGTTCATTGTTGAGAATGCTGAGCAAGAGAACAAAAGGTGCAATTACCAGGGAACAGGTAACCAAAATAGAAACTAGACAGTTGGTTCTCATATGGCTTTACCTACTTGTCCTGTTCACAGTTTCAGTGATAGTTGCTAGAGGGCATACTGTCAGAATTATTTATGTCTTCATAGCTTTATGTGTATTGTTACACTTGTGGAGCTTGGGAGAACTTGAACCTTAAACTTGTGCATTTCATATGTTAAGATTATGACCGATGATTTTCATATGACATCACCTATTTACTATGTCCATAAATTCAGACGTTCAGTGGTATGTTACTCATATGACTGAACATAGTTTTGACTTTCAGTGTCATGTTGTTAGTATGACTGAACAGTCTTTCTGTGCCTATAGTTTCAGACTTTCAGTGGTATCTTTATATGACTGAACATAGTATTAGAATTTGTTTACTTGATGTGTTCATAGTGTTTATGGTAGTAGTTACTATAGACATAGTGCTAGTTGTTATTTAATAGAGACATATAGCTAGTTATTTAATTGAGATATATTGGATGCTCATATATCTCAAGAGGGTGAGGTTAAAAGTGCAGAGCTGATAGGCCAGGCCATTGCCATCAACCCAGCTTTTGTCGCTATCAGACAGATCGAAGCTGCCATGGAGATCGCTCACACCATCGCAAGCTCCAACAAAAATGGTGTTCCCAGGCTCCAGCAACCTGCTGCTTCGTCTCCAGCAGTTCAACATCGCTGGCAAAGACAAGAAATGGTTACCGTCGGTTGTCCCAGTGGAAGAAGAGTAGATTTCTTTTTCTTGGGTGATTATGGTTGCTGGCCGTGATGTCTTCATCTTGGTCTGTTTTATTCATGTTACACATGTCGTTGGTGTCGTGTGTTCCCTGTGGCATGTCCCAGTGGAAGAAGATCATGTCATTGCTTCTATTTTGCATGTCAGTACGCTCTTGGGTGCATGTTTTGCAGCTGTTGCTGGGTTTAGTAGCTCTCCTATGGTAGTCTGCGGTGTTCAAGCTTGCCGGCCTTCTGGATGACTTTCTGAGTTCATCTTGGCTTGTTTTCGTGTTGTGAAGGCCATTGCGTGTGTTGCCTTTCTTTTCTCTGCATCTTTAGAGCATCTCCACCGTTTGAGGCCCCCAGGCCGAAATCCGGCGCTATTTAGCGCCGGATGGATGTAATTTTCGGCCTGGGGAGGCCCATATTTTCAGCCGCGAGTCCAGGACGTTTTTTCAATTCAAAGTAGAACTGGACGAATTTTGACGAAATCAGACGAAATTAGACGAAAACTAGAGATATTTATATTATATGAGGCGAAAATAGAGTTATTTTACATAAAAAGGCCGAATTCGACATATATATGAATTCGGCCTAAACTAAACGCCGATTTACATGCCGAAACGGCTACATCTGCGTGGTGTAGTCGGCGCCGTCGTCGTCGGAGGAGTCGTCGTCCTGCGGCGGCGCCTGGCGGCTGGAGCCCTGCCCAGCGTCGCCGAAGCGAGGCGGAGTTGGGCGGTACAACTCGTCGTCGCTGGACTCCTCCAGCTTGACGACGGGCGGCGCGCCGCGACGAGGAAGAGTCGCGGCTTCGGCGCGACGCTGGGCGGCGGCGAGGTCCAGCAGCCGCCGCTGCTGCTCGCGCTCCTCCCGCTCCCACTCCCGCCGAGACCACTCCAACGCCGCGTCCAGCGGCATGGTGTTCTCGGCGGGGACGACGTCGTGGAGGGAGCGCTGGATCGCCTCCTCCGTCGCCGCCTCCTCGGCGCGCCTCGCCTCCGCCTCGGCGAGCTCGGACGCGGCCTTCTGCGCGGCGTCCTCCTCCGTAGCATATTCGTCGTGGATGACGAGGGCGCCGCTATTGCGGCGAGGCGCCGTCGCCGGCTCCCTCTTAACTGTCCTCGGCGTCGATGCCGAGGACAGCGAGCCGGATCTCGTGGCCGAGCCGGACGACGCCGTCCCGGACGAGCCGGACGCCGCCATCCGGCGTGGCATCCAGCTGCTCCCGCGGCGGCAGGAGAGAGTCGGCCGCTGCGCCGGCGGCATCTCGAGGACGGGGTCGTTGCCCTCCTCGATGTGCTGGAGGACGAACTCCAGCGTCCTCCCCGGCGCGCTCCACCATCGGCGGCGCCCGGCGGCGTTGTTGCGCGCCGGAGGAGGGGGCGGCCCGTCGTAGGCCGCCAGTTCCCGCTCGTATCGCCGGCGGAAGAAGCTCGTCCACGCCTCCCGGTTGTCCGGGAAGAAGCGCGGATCGGCGCGCTGCTCGTCCGACATGGTCTTGATGACCTCGTCGATGGAGGCGTCGAGCGCCGCTCCCGTCGGCGGCGGCGGGACGGGAATGCCGCCGGCGCTCAGGCGCCAACCTCCGGGCGCCCGGAAGTCGGGCGGCGCCATGTAGCCGGCGGCGTGGAGGAGGCGTCCCTCCCATTGGTGGAGGGAGCGGCGGCCGAAGCCGTTGTTCGCCGCGCCGTCGTCGCCGGAGTTGTTCGCCATTGCTCTCGTTCTCTCGAGCTCGGGGATCGTCGGCGTGGGGGAGTGGGCGAGGTCGAATGGCTGGCGAATGTGGCCGGCCAGACGCGGTATGCCGCGTTATATGGCCGCGCTGGCATTAACTCGCCTCGCCGCGTGGCTGGCCGGCCAGCGGTGGCAGCCTTTACAACGCGCGGAAGACGATGCGTGCGGGGAAGACGATGCGCGGAATACGAGACGATGACGACGACGACCGCCCACTCTCGCCGACAGGTCGGGGCCACACGATCCGCGGGAACGCGCGCGAATTTTCTCGGCAGTTTCGCGCCAGTTTGTTTCGTCCGGAGTCCCCGAGCGCGCCCCGGAAGGCTGGGGATGGCCTGGGCTCGCCGGATGGATGAAGGCCCAGATCCGGGCGAAATCGAGGATCCGGGGGCGCGACTGAGCCGTTTTTCGCCGTCCGGATAAAAAATAAGGGTGCCGGGGACCTCGTCGGGCTCACGAGTGGAGATGCTCTTAGCGTGTTGCCAGGACCCGTAACAGTAGCGCGTTGGCAAAGATTGGTTCCGACTGAAGCTGGACCATAAGCTTGTGTTCTGCGTAGCTAAAAGAGGGTGGTTTAGTAATCTCAAACGGTTGGGCAGCTGAGTATGAGTGATGAGTGCTCGTCGCCGGTGGAAACGAGACCACCTTTGATCTCTCGACGCTTGCTCGCCGAGATATGTTGTACTCTATTGAAAAAAATATCCCTTTTCCCTCTTCCCGGAACAACCCCTTGCAGTTTCTGCCCCAGCCGCCGCATCGCACCGCCCACGCGCCGCCGCTCACTCCCGCCGGCCGCCGGCTATCACCGCGCGCATCCTTTCCCCTCCCCGCGCCGCGAGTTCCATCCACCAAACCTTAGAGCCGCGCGCGCGTCCGGCAATATGCCGCCGCACATGCAGGTAATTCTTAATCGCTCCGTCCATAGTTTACCTGCAGAGAGCCGGCTTAATTCCTCTAAGATTATGACGTGCACGCAGACAGACAAACCCAAGTACTGATTTCTTTCTTTTATTCCAATAGTCTGTGCCACTGCTTCTGCCAAAGCTCTTGCTATCTTGTTTGCAACTTTTTTTTTTTGAACCATATCTTGTTTGCAACTTTTTTTTTTGAACCATATCTTGTTTGCAACTTAATATTACTGAATCCTCATTCTATCGAAACGCTGTTTACTAGGTGGATTCATTAATATATTTAAGTTTTACGAAGTATATGTCACAAATTCAGTTTAGCAGCGAAATTAGATGTGTTCTCAGAATCATTGGATTTAGATAGTAGCTATCTGAATTTAGTTGAAAGAATAGCATAACTATATGGCTCCATAACTTTTCTATTTTGCAATTTAGTACTATTAAATCCTCATGTACAAATAATGTTACTAGATGGTTCCTTAACAACATTAAATGACGAAGTATTGTCACAAATGCTGAGTTATTACTGGATTTAGTTACAACTCTAAGAATTACCTGACTTACTTACATATTCTCTGAACTTTGTCGGAAAAATATTGTAACCATATGGATGCAAAACTAAAATATAATTACAAAGTTCCAACTAGTGATTTTAGCTATTCACTCACTAAGTGGATCCAGGTGTCAGAGGAGGAAGACAGGCTCAGCATGCTGACGGACGATATTTTACTGTCTATCTTGGAGAAAGTCGATCTAAGAACTGCTGCAAGGACAAGTGTGCTTTCCAGGAAGTGGAGGCACCTTCCTTGCTTGCTGCCTGAACTCAGCATTGATGTCAAGGATTTCCTATCTTCTCCATGCCCTGAACCTATTGAGGCAAGTGATATGGAGGAAGCTATGGTATCTCTAACCAAAGCAACCAGGAGTTTGTTGGCTAATCAAGGGAGGGAATTTTCCATCTCAAGTATGCGCCTTAAGCTCTACTTGATCAACACTTTCTTGTCCAAACTGGGCACATTGGTAGGCGACGCGGTCGATAGTGGTCTGTTGAAAGATTTTGATCTCGCTGTTCTTGATGAGGCAAATCGTTCAGACTGTAGTGGCCAGAATATGCTACGGCGTGCCGAAGAAATAAATGTTTTTTTCAGGACCTACCCAAGTGTGCTCCACTGCCTCACAAAACTCTCTCTAGACAATTTATGCTTTGATAAGTTGGACATGCACAATGTCCTGTTTGACTCCTGCAAGCAACTGACGCATCTAACCCTCTCTCACTTTGATACTGCTGTGTGGTCTCTGTTTAAGATTGATGCACCGAACTCGAAACTTCGTGTCTTACAACTCATGAAGTGTCACTTTCAGAGGCTTGAGGTGGTCTGCCTTCCGAAATTGGAGACGTTCCGCTGGAATACTTGGATATCTCGATGTGTCCCTTTAACTTTTGGTTTTGTGCCATCTCTTGGGGAATTAGAACTCTCATGTGGTCCAGTATGGGATCGACTTCCATTTAAATTAAGTGAGATTCTGTATGGAACCACATGCATAGATACTCTGACATTGGATTTCCAAGGAGAAAACGTAAGTTACAGTTTATTTTTGCTAAGTGGTCACATTTTGTTTTGTATTTGTTCTGTTGTCACAGCTATCTTAGATCATAGAGAGTAATCATAGCTGTAAATTGTTTGATAATCTCATACTGTGCTTCTGAATTAATCATTCGTTATTTATTTATTTATTTATTTTCTGATCAGCTATGGATGCAACCTGAAATGAAGGAACTCTGCACACCTCTCAACAAGCTAAGGAAGCTGCGTGTGCGTGGTATCTTTATTGAATTTGACCTTTTGTGGACGGCAGCCTTTCTTGCGGCCGCACCCTCTGTTGAGATGTTACATATTGAGGTGATGCAGTTGTATCTTTTTTTTCCTTCTAACTTATATTGTCTTTTGTTTTCTTCTCCACATTTAGGGATTTATTTTTTGCTAAATGCTTTTTAATCCTAATATCTAACAACATGTGTAATGATCTTTTCACCCCAATATAGGTATGGGATCATCCATGCGATGGGAATTACGAGAGCAGAGAGCAATACTTCGCTAAAAGAAGGGCTCCTCATTGGGATATGGATTTCAAGGACTCCAAGAGCTGTTTGTTGAAAGAGCTAGAATTTGTCGGCTTTAGGTCGCAAGAACAACAGTTCACATTTATAAGATCCGTGCTAGAGCGAGCTCCCAACTTGAAGAAGATAGTTCTAAAGGGAGATGAGCAATGCGACTTTTGCGACGCCCTTGATGCACCTCCGCTTTCTTCGAAATTCCCGAAGAAGGATGAGCAAGAGATGGTGGTTAGGCGAATTAGAGATGGGATATTCTCCACCCGAATAATATTTGATGAATAAGAAGCCATAATAATATAGTCTGTTAGTTAGAGGTGGCATACATATCTCAGTCTAGATAGTTTTCGCTGTTCAAAAAGCTACAAGAAACATTTTGTATGCGCCATGTCCATGTCTAGCTGGTACCTTGTGAAACGTTTGTTGCTACGCTTTTAGTTGGAATTCGTAACTAGGCGTCCAGACTAGTACCATATTGTGGTCTCTGAAGATTGGCAACCAGAGGTGCAGTCTAGTACGATATCCCTGTTGGATTTCTTCAGTAATGCTTCGGGCTTGAAATGCAATCTAGGGAAAGCTATGTTTCCCCATCTTCTGCGATGAGCAGATGACCACTGAACTGCAAGATCACTAATCTGCCAATAACATATCTTGGTCTTCTGCTCCACTTCAAGGAGCTAAGCAAAGATGACTTCCAAATTCTCGTGGACAAGATCATGGCTAGATTGGCCATGTGGAGAAATACATGTTAACTCAAAGCGGGAGATGAATTCTTGGCCTGGAACCCGCGTGCTGACAGCCTGAAACCCTGGTGCACTCTGTTGCACCCTCAGAATAGCAGGTTAGGCACATCCTGATTCCTGAATGCTGCTGCTAACGTTGTCGTGGAAACGATAGGAGATGTTTATTCTGGCAGATAAATGGCTACAAGGTAGAACGGTAGTTGAAATTGCGCCGGACATATATAAGATAATTAATCCCTTAATCACGGCTAGAAGAAGTGTCGCAGATGCAGTACTCAATGGGGCGTGGATCGACGATATCAAGAAACTGATAAACATCCAGGGTTTTCTTCAGGTCGTTAACCTATGGGAGGAGCTCAGCACCCTTCAGCTCAGCCAAAACACTGAAGATGTCTGAACCTGGACATGGAATGCTAATGGTTCCTTCTCTTCGAAATCTTCTTACATGGTGCATTACCTGACTGCCACTAGATGTCCTACAGCAGAGGAAATTTGGAAAGCTTGGGCGCCTCTAAGATGGAAAACCGCGGCGTGGCTAATTTTCAGAGAGAGGGTTCACAATGAGAAATGCGTGCTTTGCAATAGCGCCGGAGAGGATACAAGGCACATGTTCACTGCATGTGCAGCATCCAGTATCATATGGAATTCTGCCTGGAGGTGGGCAGGATTTGCTCAGACCATCTCGACCTCCAAAAGTTTGAAGGCACTGTGGTTTGCAAGAAGGAAGGAATCTCCAAAACAGAAACCCGAAAAGGCTGAACTCTTTGTTCATGTTGGTCGTTTGGTCAATCTGGCGAGAAAGGAACAAGTGTTTGAAAAGGTTTATAAGCCACTACCTCAACTCATCGATCAGATTCAATCTGAGGGCCAGAATGTGGTCAAATTTTTGGCTGCGGCCAAATTACGTTCTGATTTTTTGTTTTTGGGAACTTGATGCCTGGCACATCCGTTCCAGCGCAGAGGGAGCCCAGGATCATGGCTATGGCCTATGGGCTTTCAGCCCAGTGGGAGCCCAGAGGGGTGGGCCGTCCCCTCCTCCTTCCTCCTTGAGGAGCCTCCAACGGCGACATCGCCCTCGCCGCCGGCTCCTCTTCCTCCTTCCTCTCCCAAGTAAGGTACGCGCGTCAGCTCCTCCTCTCCTGGTCCGAATGACCCACCAGGATTAGCACCCCTCCCCCTCGGACTGGGAGGGTCTGCCGCTTCCAGCTATTATTTACACTAGCAGAATAACAAGGTGCTAGCATTAATTGGTTTATTCGTCAGGGAGGAGACAATCGCCTCGCCTGGCTGCAGTAGTTGTCCTCTGAGGTCGCCTTAAGGATTCGAACGCGCACAAGATTCGTTGCCTCGTTGAATTTCTCCAGATGGAAGCGGATAACGATAGTGTCAGCTCCCAATGCCAGAGCCAAGTAAGTCTCTTCTTGCATCAACATGTTGATCGCCTTGTTCATATTCTGCTGTTTTAAGTTCTATGGATATTCCAATGTACAAATAGTGGTTCTATCTTGAGCTCATACTACTACATGCTCAGAGCCTGCATACGTTTTTGCTCCTTATGAGGTCTCATGCATGAGAAAGCTAGCAGCTTTTTCTAGGAATACAGAAGTACTAAAACGAAATTCCCTTTTCAGAATCAACAAAACAAACATTTTATTTAAGCCCATACGTGGAGATATGTTTTCTTCGTGCTTCTGTGTTATACAAATATAAATACATGACCTTGATGAATCTGAATGGCAACAGGTCGTCCAATTACCGATAGCAACTTAGCAAGTGTGCTTGGGAGATATTTGGCTTTATCAAACGCTAGCTAGATAGAGTGTTGTTCTTTTTGACGAAACCTCGTCAGAGGACGGGGAGCTCCCGCATTGCATTAAGGAAGAGGGAAAATGGTCCAGTTAATAAGGGAAACCGGACCCGAAAACCATACATGCACGGTTAATTAAGGGAAACCGGCGAAGACCACACACCAAACACCCGAATACGAATCAGGGCACATCGTCTGATCCAGATACAAGAGTCCCTAGGCCCAAGACCGTGAGGAACACCTCGTATCCAACCAAACCAACACCTGCAACCTCTAGAGCACTCATGCAACATGTTGGGTGCTCGCGAAAACCCTCATGACCTCGACTAACCATTGACCTCTAGCAACTCTCGAACAGCTCGGGCTGTCGCTGACGTTATCCGTTTCTTTGAGGCCACTTCCTTTGGCCGATCTCCGAAAGACTCTGACAGCCTATGCTCAGCGCGCTTGGCAGCCGGGATGCTGCAATCCTTGTTTTTCTTTTCAAGACGACCACTGCGCCTCCCAGCACATGTGGAGTCCCCTTCAAGCTGCACAAGGATCGGCGCATCGAGCAACGAAAGCGGCTCAGTGTTGCGGAAACCACTCAAGTACTCTTCCAGCAAGATGGACGCTACCGTGCCACCGGGCACGCCATTGCCACCAAGCGGAGAGTCGGTCTTCTTATTCAGCACCATGTCGTTGCCCAAAGACACAGGATCAGCAACCTTGGCCTGCTTCTCCACGCTTTGGATCACCATCTCGGGCAGAGCATCATCCAAAACAGGGAGAACATCCAAGGTCTGCGCCCCCACCTCCATCTCTGACGAACTGCCAGCCACAACGTCAGCATCTATCTCCACACCAACTGGCACACCGGAAGCCCCAGGGTCCTCATGCTCGCCCGGCACCAAGGAATTGGCGAGAACAAGGTTGCCTCCAAGCGCTTCCATGAGATCCCAGATTCTTGAGACTTGGTCAGTCCACCCCTGCACAGCAGCAACCAAATCACGTAGAGGTTGGAACACCTCCTCCAAGCGAGCAGCAAACAACGCCTGCAACTCTACGCTTAGACCCTCCGCCTGAGCTGCAAGGAGGGTCTGGAGCGGCCCCAAAGCAGCAGCAGGCAAGCTCGGCCCCAAAGCAGCAGCAGGCAAGCTCGGCTCAGTTGCAGGTGCACCAAGATCAGCCACAGAGTCCCCCTGTTGGGCAACAACCGCAGCCCAGGAGCGCGGAGGCCGATAGGCCGGTGGTGAGCCGCTGCAAGGGAGCAGCGCTTGGCCAGCAGGCACGCCACTGGGACGACCAGGAGGCCTTGGAGGCTCGCGGGAGCGGATGCGAGGACCAGGAGCATGGCGTGCCTTGCAGTCCCGCTCGCGATGGCCGGACTGGCCGCAACCCAAGCAGCGGATGGAGCCACGACATTCAGCGACGAAGTGGTCCGATGCCAGACATCGGAAACAGAGGCCGAAGGTCCTCCGCTTGAAGGCCAGGGATATCCCAGCTTCCTTCTTCTGAGGCAAATCAGAGGTCACCTCCTTCTCCAGTCGATGGTGACGCCGTCCACGTCCTCCAACCTCCTCCCACACCCTCTCCACAGCCCCCCGCTCCTCCGGCGCAGCAGCAGGTGTCCCCACCTGCTTGGGCGGCGGGGCAATCGACGCAGCAGCAGGAGGCGGCAGCTGGGTCAGGGCGGTCGGCGCATCCATGGCAGGCGCTCCGGATTCAGCGGGCGGACCTCCGGCCTCAGCGCCGAACACATCCCCGGCCGCCGGGGCGGCTGCCCCCGGATCTCGATCTAGCCCGGAGGGGCTTGCAGCAGGGGAGCCGGGACGAGGGGACTGGGCTATGGGAGAGTGTTGTTCTTTCACTGTGCAACTATTTTGCTGTTTGGGATTTCTGAATTCAGTTATGTTGCAGCTACATAACGGATCTACAATTTGTGTTGCAGCAACTGGAGGACGAAGATAGGCTCAGCGTGCTGACTGATGATATTTTACTGTCCATCTTGGAGAGAGTCAGTTTACGTATGGCGGTAAGGACAGCCGTGCTTTCTACACGGTGGACGCATCTGCCATGGTTGCTGCCTGTACTCAGCATCGATGTCAAGGATTTCCTACCTGTTCCATGCACTGACCCTATTGAGGTAAATGATAGTATGGAGGAAGCTATGGTGTCTTTGACCGTAGCAACCACGAGTTTCTTGGCTGATCAGAAGAGAGAATGCACCATCTCAAGTCTGCGCCTGAAGCTCTATTTGATCAAAACTTTCTTGTGCGAAGTTGGCCCATTGATAGGTGACGCAATTGATGGTGGTTTGTTGAAAGATTTGGATCTGGCCATTCTTGACGAGACAAATCCTTTGGACCGTAGTGACAAGGATATGCTGCAGCGAGCTCAAGATATTGATACTTTCTTCAGTGCCTGCCCTAGTGCGCTCCACTGCCTCACAAAGCTCTATATACAAAATGCAGGCTTTGACAAATTGGACATGCACCATGTCTTGTTTGACTCCTGCAAGCAACTGAGGCATCTAAGCCTTTGTTATTGTGATACCGGTAGTTACTCTGTCTTTAAGATTGATGCACCAAACTCAAAACTTTGTGTTCTAGAACTCGACAAGTGTCGTTTTGAGAGAGTCGAACTGGTCTGCCTCCCGAAGTTGGAGAAGTTCATATGCTTTACTTGGAATTCTAAGGATGTCCCAGTGACCTTTGGGTTTGTCCCATCTCTCGGGGAATTAGAACTCTCAACTGGTGCACCGTATGATCAGTGCCCATTTAAATTAAGTGAGCTTCTACATGGAACACCAGGCATACACACACTCACATTGGATTTCCAAGGAGAAATTGTAAGTACTGTTTAGTTTTCGCTAAATGTTTTTTTGTACTTATCATGTCATCACAGCTATTGAGAGTTGTATCATCGATGTGTTTATGCATGGTACAGAACAAACATAGCTGTAAATTCTTGATAATCTCGTTTGTTCATTGTTTTTTTCTTATCCTGTGATCAGCTTTGGTTGCAACCTGAAATAGTGGAACTCCGCACCGCATTCAAAAAGCTAAAGAAGCTGTCTGTGTGTGGCATCTTTGTTGAATTTGACATTTTATGGACGACGGCCTTCCTCGTAGCAGCACCATCTATTGAAAAATTACGTATTCAGGTAATGTTTTTGTCTGTATTTCTTTCTTTTTCTCCACATTGGAGCTTTGGTTTTTCAAAAAGAATAGCAGAAAATTGTTGAAAACTGGATTCCAATTACATAATGGTCACACAAATACAGGTATCGGAACATCCATGCGAGGCCTTTTTCAGAGGTGGTATCTACCGTGACAGAGTGACTCCTCGGTGGGAAATGCAATTCAACGGCTCCGAGAACAGGCTGCTGAAAGAGCTGGAATTTGGTGGCTTTAAATCGCTAGAACAACAATTTACATTTATAAGATCCATGTTGGCGCGTTCTCCCAACTTGCACAGGATAATCCTCAGAGGAGATGAGCAATGTGACGAGTGCGACGCTCTTGATGCTTCACTTCGTCCTTCAAACTTTCCCAAGAAGGATGAGGAAGAAATGGTTGTTGAGCGGATTAGAGACGGCATATTCTTGCCAGAGATAATCTTCGACGAAGACTGGTCCCTAAGCATCTGAGATTTGTTTTTCTATGACTGCATATTTGTGCTTATGTTGACCGTGCGTCAAAAAGTAATCTTTAGAGTTAATTTTCATACAGTTCGCACAAAGATCTTATTAAGCGACTGTTTTGGTTTGGGAATTATGTCTTGTATCTGAAAGTCTGATACGTGATTGGTACTTCGGTATGTTGTTTAGTCGTGTGTTTGGTTTGGAAACTGGACCTAGTTCTACATGCGGTATTCTTGTCGTCACAGCTATGAGAATATCATGGATGTGTTTATCCATAGTACAGAACAAACATAGCCGTAAATTCCTTGATAATCTCATTTATGTGCTTGCAAACTTTCATTCTTTTTTAATCCTCTGATCAGCTTTGGCTGCAACCTGAAATGGAGGAACTCCGCACCGCATTCAACAAGCTAAAGAAGTTGACTGTGTGTGGCATCTTTGTTGACTTTGGCATTTTATGGACGGCGGCCTTTCCATCTGTCGAAAAACTACATATTTAGGAGTAACGTCTTTGTCCTTATTTCTTTCCTTTTCTCCACATTTGGAGCTTTAGTTTTTCTCAAGCTTTAATGGGAAATTGTTGAAATCTGTATTCCAGTTACATGCCTAATGAATTGGTCACACAAAAAAACATGTATGACAACATGCATGTGATTTGTTCAGAGGTGATAGCTCCCGTGATAGAAGGACTCCTCAGTGGGCAATGGACTTCGATGGCTCCAAGAACAGGCTGATGAAAGAGCTAGAAGCGGTGGCTTTAGAGCATTAGAACAACAGTTTACATTCATAAGATCCGTGTTGGAGCGATCTCCCAACTTGCAGAAGATAATTCTCAGAGGAGACGAGCAATGTGAGGACCGTGACGCTCTTGATGCATCACTTCATCCTTTGAAATTTCCAAGGAAAGATGAGAAATATATGGTGGTTGAGAGGATTAGAGACGACATATTCTTGCCGGAGATAATTTTCGATGAAGTCTGGTCGCTGAGCATCTATGATTTGTTTTGAATCTTGTTACTACGACCGCACATTTGCACTTATGTTAACAGTGTGCTGAAACGTAATCTTACAGAGGTCATTTCATAACTCGCTAAGATCCTATTGTGGATTGGTTCAATTTGCGAATTCTGTCTTTCTTTGATAGTCTGATTGTGTTTGTAACTTTGGTGTTTCGTATACATTTGGTTCAGAGCTGGAGCCCTTGATGTTGTGCGCCTTTAGGTCCCGCTTGGATTGTTGCTTCTTTACCTAAACAAAAAAAAAATCTAGCACAGACCCGAAAAGACACTTGCTATTCAGTCCGGCTCAATCCGATAGTTATTCCATCCCGCCAGGAAATTTTCTGTCATCTTGAAGGTCTGAAATACTGCTCCGTAGTATTACAGGTGAGAATTGGTCAATTGTTTTTTATCATAAACAGTAGGGAAAGTCCCTACTGTTCCATTTTCATTATAAAGTAGATATTTACAAAGTTCAGGGAATTACAAAAGAAAAGGGCATTCATAAAAGATATAGCCAGTCTTTTTTTAGGTGAGATCTAGCCAGTCTTGCATGATTTGGTTGCCCAAACGTCTGAATTACGTTCTGATGCCTTGCTGATGGCTATGGGCTTTCAGCCCAGAGGGAGCCCCTCTCTTCTTCCTCCTCTGCACAATTCCCCTGTCTCTCCCAGCACTGCCGTCACACAAGAAGAGGAGGAGGACTCCCCTGGTTGCTGCCTGAACTCAGCATCGATGTCAAGGATTTCCTATCTAATGTTCCATGCCCTGACCCTATTGAGGAAAATCATATGGAGGAAGCTATGGTGTCTTTGACCAAAGCAACCAGGAGTTTCTTGGCTGATCAGCAGAGAGAATCCACCATCTCAAGTCTGCACCTGAAGCTCTACTTGATTAACACTTTCTTGTGCGAAGTTGGCACATTTGTAGGTGACGCGATTGATAGTGGTATCTTGAAAGATTTTGATCTCGCCATTCATGACGAGACAGATCCTCGCGACTGTAGTGACAAGGATATGCTACAGCGTGCCAAAGAAATAGATGGTTTCTTCAGTGCCTACCCAAGTGCGCTCCACTGCCTCACAAGACTCTACACAATTTAGGCTTTGACAAATTGGACATGCACCACGTCCTGTTTGACTCCTGCAAGCAACTGACGCATCTAAGCCTCTCTCATTGTGATACTGGTGTGTGGTCTCTGTTTAAGATTGATGCACCGTACTCAAAACTTCGTGTCTTAGAACTCTCCAAGTGTCGCTTTCAGAGGCTTGAGGTGGTCTGCATCCCGAATTTGGAGAAGTTCCTCTGGAATACTTGGATATCTCGATGTGTCCCTTTAACTTTCGATTTTGTTCCATCTCTTGGGGAATTAGAACTCTCATGTGGTGCAATATGCGATCAATCTCCATTTAAATTAAGCGAGATTCTATATGGAACCACATGCATACATACTCTCACAGTGGATTTCCAAGGAGAAAATGTGAGTTCTAGATTATTTTCTCTATGTGGTCACGGCTATCAGAGTTACATCATAGCTGTATATTCATTGATAACTTCATTTCTGTGCTTGTGAATTATTCATTTTATTTGTTTTCTGAACAGCTCTGGATGCAACCTGAAATGAAGCAACTCTGCACATATCTCAACAAGCTAAGGAAGCTGCGTGTGCGTGGTATCTTTGTTGAATTTGACCTTTTTCGTTCTGACTTATGTTGTCATTCTTTTCTTCTCCACGTTTAGTGCTTCAGTTTTAGCTGAATGTTGTTTGATACTGATCTAACTACATGTGTATCTTTTCACCCAAATAATATAGGTATGGGATCATCCATGTGATGGGGATGACGAGACCAGAGAGCAGCAGTCCTTCTCTAAAAGAAGGACTCCTTGTTGGGAGATGGACTTGAATGACTCCAAGAACTTGCTGTTAAAAGAGCTAGAATTCGTTGGCTTTAGGTCACTAGAACAACAGTCACATTTATGAGATCCATGCTGGAGCGATCTCCCAACTTGCAGAAGATAATTTTGAAAGGAGACGAGCAATGCGACATGTGTGAAGCTCTTGATGTACCGTCAAAATTCCCCAAGAAAGATGATCAGGAAATGGTTCTCAGGCGAATTAGAGATGGCACATTCTCGCCACAAGTAATTTTTGATGAATAAAGTTTACTATCTTAGGTGAAATAATTATTGATGTTTAAGTTGTAATGTTGCTTTTGTTGAAGATTAACACTTTCTGTGAAAATATTGTAACCAAGCACGCTGAAATTATGAGGTTATTGTGTGCTATTCTACTGCCAGCTGCACCATTCAACCTCCTACCAGTTTCTCTATCTATTTAATCGAGCAATTGTAGAATTGTGCAAGAGTTTGTCTCTCTGGGTCCTTACATTTTTTCTGCGCTGGCCTACTTTAGAACAGTCAATCCCATTATAGTGTTTGTTTTCCAAGATGACGTGGTCGTGGGAAACGGTAGGAGATGTTTTTTCTGGACAGATAAATGGCTACAAGCAGGTAGAACTAGTTGAAATTGCGCCAGAAATAGATAAGCTAATTAACTCTTAATCAAGGCTAGAAGAACGGTTGCAAGATCTCCTATACGCACTCCAACAGATCTGGTTTTCTCCTCCGTCTCTTTGACCTAGCCGCCGCCTCCAAGCTCCGCCTCCTCCATAGATTGGTTCCCCCTCCTCCGGCCGGCCTCGCCGGTGTCGGGAGGGGTGGGGAACCCGATCTATGGGTGGAGATTTCAATAAAATTAGTATTTTCTAAAGATTAGGTTAGCGTTTTGGTAGTCATCTTCGTTTCTTCTACGTCCATGGAGATGTCACCGTTCATAATAAATGATCTTCAGCTCTTCGTTCGGCGTCGAGATCTTCTTCCCGGCGTCAATGATGGTGCTGTAAGATTACAGTTTTTTAGGTACGGTCTTCAAGATCTTGCTTCGCCTGATCAGTTTTGGATTGTTTCTCCTGGTTGCCGCGAGGACGGTTATCCTCGTAATATTTGTCCCGACTGCTACGTCTTCGGCAATGGTGATTCGTACTCTCGGCTTTCCAGCGACGTTGACAAGGTTGTTCGGTTTCTCTTCCCTGGAATACTGGTGTTGGTACTCTTGCCGATGTTGTATGATTGCTTTAATGGTTACGTGCGTGCACGTAGCCTTGGCATTGCGGCTCTAATTAAAAAAAAGGGAGAACCATTGTTGGTATTTACAGGTTTATGGTTTGATATCTGCGCCATTATCTTTTGGCTGCCTTCAGAAAAATACAAGATTGTGTCATGCAAGAAGAAGAGTTTGAAGACCTCGAAGATTAGCTCGTTTTTTCTTAGACTTTGTTTTGTAATTGCTGAAGACAGCTTATGTATCTCTACCATGTACTGTTCATTGCTATAATATATCATGGTATTATTTCAAAAAAAAAAGGCTAGAAGAACGGTTGCAATGCAGTACTCAATGGGGCGTGGATCGACGATATCAAGAAACTGATAAACATCTAGGGTTTTCTTCAGGTCGCTAACCTATGGGAGGAGCTGAGCACCCTTCAGCTTAGCCAAAACTAGAAGATGTCTGGACCTGGACGTGGAATGCTAATGGTTCGTTCTCTTCAAAATCTGCTTACATGGCGCATTACCTGACTGCCACAGATGTTCTGCAGCAAAGGAAATTTGGAAAGCTTCGCCGCCGCTAAGATGCAAAATTGCGGCGTGGCTAATCATCAGAGACGGGTGACTACGAACCTCTCTTAGCCAAGGGAGATCTCCCTCACAATGAGAAATGCGTGTTTTACAATAATGCCGAAGAGGATACACGGCACCTGTTCAGTGGATGTGCAGTAACCAATATCATATAGAATTCTGCTTGGAGGTGCAAGATTTTCTCAGACTATCTCGACCTCCATTTTTTTTGAAGGCATTGTGGTTGCAAGAAGGAAGGAATCTCCAAAACAGAAATATGAAAAGGCTGAACTCTTTGTTCATGTTGGTAGTTTGGTCAATCTGGCGAGAAAGGAAAGTGTTTGAAAAGGTTTATAAGCCACTACCTCAACTCATCGATCAGATTCAATCTGAGGCCCGAATGTGGGCTTTGGCCAGCGGGGATCATTTCATTCTTTAGGTAGACTATTTTAGTTCTTTCAGTTGGCCTTTTGGGCGATAGTTTGCTGGTAAATTATACGGTTTCACTACAGGAATGGTGAAAGACGCCGACGGCCAGCGTCTACGCCGACGGCCAAATGTCGGTGCCGTCGGTGTAGGCTATATTTCAGGCAGCCCACGAAGCTGGCCGTCGGCGTAGAATTGCCGTCGGCGTAAGATAGCTACGCCGACGACCTTTTCTACGCCGACGGCAATGCCCTCGGCATAGCTATTTTCTATTTTACCACATTAATCTTAGAAAAATCATAACTAAATCATTCTAATTCACAAAAATACAAATAATATATCAAAATTTGCAGAAAAATAAGATCTATTCATCTAAACCTTCCAAAATTTAGAACTAATTAATTTAATTAGTTAGGATTTTCAGTTTAGGGATTTAGGGTTTTGATTCAGTTGGAAGTCGAGAAAATTTGAACTAGAGCCGCATCATAGTTTGCCCATAATTTTTCTAAAAAATCATTTTCAGGTTCATAAGTAGAAGTTTTATCAGAGATCCATAAATTGTTCTATAAAATTCAACCCCTAGCTAAGAAGGTTCATGCCCGCCGTTTTGACTGCATTTTGAATCGAGCATAAGAAGTTCAAAAAAATTCAAAAAAATGTAAAGCCTTCGTATTGTGTCATTTTATGTTACCTAGTTGTGAGGAAAAATAATAAACTTGGACTATTGCAAATATTGTAGAAACCCCTTCTTAGAAATGACCTATCATGTACGAAGTTTCATAGCTTTCAAGCCAGATGAGCTAGGTCATGACCTGAATCATAGAATAATTTGTTCAAATGACCCCATATTGTGCACATGTGTGCATATTGGGATGGGAAACAAAGTTCATATTGGGAGTTTTCATTTTCTTAGCATAAAAAAATTAATTTTCATTTTCTAAGTGTCAAAATTGGGTTTTTTTGTGAAGGAAGTACTGAAAATACATTACAAAATTATACCAACCTAATTTTCAACAATAGTAGGAAACATTTTATATATATATCACCAATTTTTGTGTGTATGAAGCTTTGCATTAACCTTTCACAAAAAAGACAAACTCTTGCCGATTCAGCAGGAAGCGAGGTAAATTTGAACTACAAATGTATCATAGTTTGCCCATGTTTTTTTCAAAAAATCATTTTTAGGTTCACAAGTAAATATTTTATCATAGATCCATAAATATTTCTGCAAAATTAAAACCCTAGCTAAGAAGGTTCATGCCCGCCGTTTTGACCGCATTTTGAATCGAGCATAAGAAGTTCAAAAAAATTCAAAAAAATGTAAAGCCTTCGTATTGTGTCATTTTATGTTACCTAGTTGTGAGGAAAAATAATAAACTTGGACTATTACAAATATTGTAGAAACCTCTTCTCAGAAATGACCTATCATGTACGAAGTTTCATGGCTTTCAAGCCAGATGAGCTAGGTCATGACCTGAATCATAAAATAGTTTGTTCAAATGACCCCATATTGTGCACATGAGTGCATATTGGGATGGTAAACAAAGTTCATATTGGGAGTTTTCATTTTCGATGCATAAAAAAATCAATTTTCATTTTCTAAGTGTCAAAATTAGGTTTTTTTGTGAAGGAAGTACTGAAAATACATTACAAAATTATACCAACCTAATTTCCAACAATAGTAGGAAACATTTTATATATATATCACCAATTTTGTGTGTGTATGAAGCTTTGCATTAACCTTTCACAAAAAGACAAACTCTTATCGATTCAGCAGGAAGCGAGGTAAATTTGAACTACAACTGTGTCATAGTTTGCCCATGTTTTTTTCAAAAAATCATTTTTAGGTTCACAAGTAAATTTTTTTTTATCATAGATCCATAAATAGTTCTGCAAAATTAAACCCCTAGCTAAGAAGGTTCATGCCCGCCGTTTTGACCGCATTTTGAATCGAGCATAAGAAATTCAAAAAAATTCAAAAAAATGTAAAGCCTTCGTATTGTGTCATTTTATGTTACCTAGTTGTGAGGAAAAATAATAAACTTGGACTATTGCAAATATTGTAGAAACTCCTCAGAAATGACCTATCATGTACGAAGTTTCATGGCTTTCAAGCCAGATGAGCTAGGTCATGACCTGAATCATAGAATAGTTTGTTCAAATGACCCCATATTGTGCACATGTGTGCATATTGGGATGGGAAACAAAGTTCATATTGGGAGTTTTCATTTTCTATGCACAAAAAAATCAATTTTCATTTTCTAAGTGTCAAAATTGGGTTTTTTTGTGAAGGAAGTACTGAAAATATATTACAAAAGTAGACCACCAAAATTTTAAACAATATTAGGACATATTTTATGTATATATCACCAATTGTTTGTGTGTGTGAAGCTTTGCATTAACCTTTCACAAAAAAGACAAACTCTTCCCAATTTAGCAGGAAGCGGGGTAAATTTGAACTACAGCTCCATCATGGCTTCCTCATGATTTTTTGAAAAAATTATTTTTAGATACACAACATGTTATTATATTAGAGATACACAAAGATTTTCGTGGAATTCGACCCCTAGCTAAGAAGGTTCATGCCCACCGCTTATCAACGGGGTAAAGTGAGGGTTAACGGGGTAAAACGGGGGTATGACATAAAAAAACTATGAAAAAATTGTTATCATGTGGACTCGTTAGTATTTGACATAAGAAGACTAGGTGTGAAGGTTTTCCTTTTTTTGATTTTTTTTAAATTTTTATGATTTTTCAATGTAAATCTCATTAGTTCGAGATATCACTGATGATACATTAAATTCAAAATGAGCATAAGAAATTCAAAATTAAATAAAACATAAAAACATTACATATGGATGTCATATTTGGATTCCTCTCATTTTTCTTATCGATTTAGACATATAATTTGTCGAATTCCGATTTAAAGATATAAATTATTCAATATATTTATTAATTATTCATTGTTATTTACTTATTATATAGTTTGAAATTCAATATATTTATTACTTATTTATTGTTGTTTACTTAATATATAGTTTGGAAACTGAAAACCAATGACGTGTGACATAGTGGTATAAGGGTTAATAGGATTGATATGGTAGTATTATCAACAAGGTATAATTTGCTTGGTGGACACTCATCCGGATAGAACAGAGAAGTTAAGTGTGCTGGAGGTGGAGTAGTGTGAAGATGGGTGACCGACCGGGAAGTTTGACCAAGACTTAAATTTGACCAAAGATTAAGTATAATTAGTGTTAAAAATATTCCAATTGAGAGATTAGTGAGGCAAACAATTCAGAAAAAAATTAAAAATAAATAAATTTTTTTAAACTTTAAAAATAATAATATAAATAGGCTATGCCGACGGGGCTATGCCGATGGCTTTGCCGTCGGCATAGCCTACGCCGAGGGAAAATGCTACGCCGACGGTAAAACAGAGCTCCGCCGAGGGGCATCTACGCCGAGGGCAACCCTCGGCGTATACTACGCCGACGGCAAAACATGGCTACGCCGAGGGCAATTGGTCATCGGCATATCTCTTTATTCCTGTAGTGTTTACCTCGTAGTTGTGCATTTGTGACACATATTACCCCATTTAGTGAAACTTTTACCTAAATGTCTTAATTAGGAGACTTTAAACACGGTTTTACCTAGTTTAGTATTTTTCTTGTTTTTGTTAAATAGGACCGACATGTTACGTCTGTTGGGAATGAGCAACTACCATTCACAGGGGGCTAAAGGCCAATACATGTACAGGTGTGGGTAATATGCAAAGAGCCCCTTATACTATGGGGAAATAGAGAAAAGGAGACTATACATGTCTAACACCCCCCCCTCAAACTCAAGGTGGATCAACAACACTGAGTTTGGAGAGAAAGAAGCTATGCTGCGCTCTGGTCTGGGCCTTCGTGAAGAAGTCTGCCAACTGCAACTCGGAAGGCACATACTAAAGAGCGAGAATCTGATCCTGCACTGCACAGCAGTGCGCACAAACAAGGCATCAACACCTATGTGTTTGGTGAGCTCATGCTTCACCGGATCTCGCGCAATGCTGATAGCACCTGTACTGTCGGATAATAGGGAAGTCGGTGTAGTGACAGACACACCAAAATCCTCCAATAACCATCGTAACCAAGTCACCTCGGCCGTCAAACTGGCCATAGCTCTCAACTCAGCCTCTGTACTCGAGCGGGAGACAGCGGTCTGTTTCTTTGTCTTCCATGCAATGAGAGAACCACCAAGAAACACACAGTAGGTGGAAAGCGAGCGGCGATCCGAAGGATCACTAGCCCATGTAGCATCAGAGTAGGCCTGGAGCTGTAAGGAGCCGGAACGAGGGAAAAAGAGACGACGGGTGAGCGTGCCTCGAAGAGAGCGAAGAACACGAAGGAGATGACTATAGTGAACCGAGGTAGGAGCTGAAACAAACTGACTCAGAATATGAACCGGATAGGATATATCGGGTCGAGTGACAGCAAGATAGACAAGGCTCCCAACAAGATGGCGATAGCGCGTCGGATCAGAAAGAAGGTCACCATCAGAAGCACGAAGCTGGACATTGAGCTCCATAGGAGTCTCAACAGTGCGCTCATCACCAAGAGCAACACGAGCAAGAAGATCTTGAATATACTTTTCCTAGGAGATATAAAAGCCATCCAAAGTGGAGGAAATCTCAATCCCAAGAAAGTAGCGAAGAGGTCCAAGATCAGTCATAAGGAACTGCTCGCGAAGACGGGCCTTAACAAAGGCGATATACTCAGAATCATCACCGGTGATGATCATATCATCAACATAGAGGAGGAGAAGGGTCTGTCCTCGAGGAGAAGTGTGAACAAACAGCGCGGGATCATGAGCGCTGGGGGAGAAACCAGCAGCAGTCACCACAGAGGCGAAACGCTCAAACCAGGCACGAGAGGCCTGTTTTAGGCCATAGAGAGACCGCCAAAGACGACAAACCATGCCATCAGGAACAGAGTACCCTGGAGGAGGCTGCATATAGACCTCCTCATGCAACTCACCATTGAGAAATGCATTCTGAACATCAAGCTGAGACACAGACCAGTGGTGAACAGAGGCCACGTCAAGAAGAGTGCGCACAGTGGTCATATGAGCCACGGGGGCAAAAGTCTCATCATAATCATGGCCCTGTTCCTGCTGGAAGCCACGAGCCACAAGACGCGCTTTGTAACGCTCAAGAGATCCATCGGAGCGAGTCTTAATCTTATAGACCCACTTGCATGTAATGGGACGAACGCCGTGAGGAGGAGAGACAAGATCCCAGGTGCCAGTGCGCTCAAGCGCAGCAATCTCCTCGGCCATGGCAAGCTGCCATTCGGGATGATGCTCAGCATCCCGATAGGAAGTCGGCTCAAGGGTAATAGAAAGACCATAGTGACTAGGAGAGAAGCGATCAGGGGAACGATGATGGCGAGCAGGGAGAGGGGGAGTCATCTCGTCAGAGGAAGAAGGCATATCAGAAGGAGAAGGAGAAACATCGGAGGAAGCATCTGGAACATGAGAGCATCGAGAATAGTGGAAAGGAAAAGGAGACAACGGAGAGATGGGTGGAGGGTCAGAAGACACAAGAGAGGGACTAGGTGGTGATGAAGATGACGGTGGGGAAGGGGGAGTATCGGCAATAGTGGGACGTGGAAGAGGATCAATAGGCTCAAGTGGTACATAGGGATATGTGTCAGGAAATAATAGGAAGGATATGTCCTCCACCGAGAAGGCCGAGGAGGAGGGGCGAGGGTAGAAGGGACGCGACTCATCAAAAGTGACATCACGAGAAATACGCATCCGACGGCCAACGAGGTCCCAACACCGATAACCCTTGTGCTCATCACTGTAGCCAAGAAACACACACTCAACAGACTGAGCGGTCAGTTTGGTGCGCTCACGAGGGGCCAGAAGAACATGGCAAACGCAGCCAAACAAGCGAAGGGTTGAATAATCAGGGGAGCGAGCAAACAAATGCTCTAGAGGAATACCACCCTTTAAGACAGTCGAGGGCTGAAGGTTAATGAGATAGGTGGAGGTAGAAACGGCCTTAGCCCAAAAGTGAGGTGGAAGAGAGGCGGCAATCATCAGCGCACAGGCAGTCTCAAGCATATGGCGATGCTTGCGTTCAGCCACGCCATTCTGAGCGTGAGCGCCAGGACAGAAGAACTGAGCGAGAGTCCCCTACTCAGCGAGAAAACCACGCAACAGCTGGGAGACATACTTTCCAGCAGAATCAGCTCGAAAAACACGAATAGGGGTGGAGAACTGGGTGTGAACCATGGCAGCAAATCGCTTATATATAGAGAGAACCTCGCTATGAGAAGTCATGAAGTAAAGTCAGGTATAGTGAGAGAAATCATCGATAAATATAACATAGTAGCGATGGCCCCCTTCAAAGCGAAGGGAGCCGGACCCCATACATCAGAATGTATCAAATCAAAAGGACGCTCCGACATGGAGGTACTAGTAGGATAGGGTAACTGAGTCTGTTTGCCAAGTCTACAACCCTGACACTAAAGCGAAACATCTCCTGAGACAAGCCCCAGAAGACCGCGATGGACTAAGGACGATAGGCGAGAACCACAGAGATGACCAAGTCGATGATGCCATTGCTGAAATGAAGCGGAAGTAGCAAGAGCATGTGAAGGAGTAGTAGTGCTGGTGTCGGCAGAGGGAAGACGAAGCCAATCAAGATCCCAAAGCCCTAGGGAGTCACGACGCCGAGGGCCAGCTCCAACCAGAAGCTGAGTGTCACGATCCTGGATAGAAACACAATCAGCATCAAAGAGAACACGACAACCAGAGTCAGCAGTTTGAGCGATAGAAAGCAGATTCATAGTGAGGCGAGGAACAAGAGAAATATGAGGAACAGAGAAAGATGGAGTAGAAAGAGTGCCACGGCTGGTGACAGGAAGGGAAGTGCCATCGGCAGTAAGAACAGAAATAGGAAAATCAAGAGAGCGAAGAGAGGATAACGCAGAAGAGTCAGAAGTCATATGGAAAGAAGCTCCAGAATCCAAGACCCACGAGGAAGTACGTGACTGTGGAGACGGTGGCCCTCAGTGCGGGAAACAGTAGTCATAGAGCCAGCAGTGCCTGTCGAGGAGGAAGAGCCCGAGGTAGCTAATATACGCCTCAACATCGCAATATCCTGTGCAGAGAGAGACGGACCCGAAGAAGGAGGTCGAGTCCCACTCGAAGAAGCATGCCCCATATCTAGCATCTTCTTGTAGCAATCAGTCTCGGGGTGCCCTGGCTTCTGACAATAGCCACACTGAAGGCGAGGAGGACGAGAGCGACCTCCACCACGAAAGGGACGACCTTCACTGCCAGACGAGGATCGACCCATACCATCAGGAGGAGTAGCCAATAGTGGGGGCGCACTGGAACGAGAGGGCCCCGGAGCAGCAGCTAACGCAGTAGGAGCTCGAGTGGCAAGCACAGAAGGAACACCGAGCAGGCCAACACCACGAAGGTGGGTCTCCTCGGCACGGAGCTCGGAAAGTACCACCGAGAGAGGAACATGACCGCGAGCAATCAACTGAGCACGACGTTGCTCAAACTCTGGACGAAGCCGAGACAGAAACTCATAGACTCGCTAAAACTCCAGATCAGACCTCACTGTCCTGCAACAGGGACAAGTACCACATACAGCAGAGCGAAGAGAGTCAAGCTGACGCCAAATAGCTGAACTCTGTGTGTAGAACTACTCAATACTGGAATCACCCTGCTGGAGAGCATATTCCTGACAAACCATGGACAAGTAGAGAGAATCACCAGAGGGCTGATACCGCTGACGAAGGTGATTCCACATCTCAGAGGCAGTAGGAAGAGCCATGAACTTAGAAGCAAACTGTGGCAGAACACTAGCGGTGAGAACAGCCGCAACACGAGCATCCTCATCACACCACTGAGTATAAGCAGTCTGAACATCACGATAAGCAGAGAGAGCCTCAGAGAAATCCGCTACCTGCTGATCATAAGCATCAACCGCAGCATCATCTGTGGTCTTGGCAGCAATCCTGTCAGCCTCAGAAGCATCAGCAGCAAGAACCGGTGGCGTCGGTGGTACAGGTGCCACTGGAGCAAGGGGGCACGACGGACAGAGAATCTCGCCACAGAGAACACCCCAAAGACGAAGACCACGCATGTGGACACGCATGTGAGCGGCAAAGTCCGCATAGTTGGCACCATCGAAGGTCAACGGGCAGCGAGAAACCGCAACATAGCCCGATGAAGAAGACGCCATTCTAGCACTAGCAGGACTCCACTCTCTTACCCTTTTTTTTACACAAATGAACGCTCCCCACCAGACAAACCTGGGCCAATGTCTGGCCTGGCCCGAGCGAGGCAGCCGATCGGGATCGATGCAGCCGGTCGGGGCAGGTCGGGGGCGAGGAGGTTGGGGGCGAGGAGGTCGGGGGCGGCGGCCGGGAGCGGGCCGGCGGCAGCGAACGGGAGCGGACCGACGGCGGCGGCTGGGAGCACGGCGGCGGCCGGGAGCACGACGGCGGCCGGGAGCAGGCCGGCGCCGGTGGCCGGGACAGCAAAAAGGACGGGGGCGGCCTGGAGCAGCAAGATCTGGGCTCGGGTCAACCCAATTTGCTCCGATTTTGACCTTGATTTTGCCAAAAGGAGCTACTAAGAATAGGCAACGAAGTAGAGAGAGGAAACGACGGCCAGAATGATCATCAGCGGTCAGCAAGCACAGAGTTGCTGTGTGCGGTGCGAGAGCTAAACCTAGAGCTCTGATACCATGTTGGGAATGAGCAACTACCATTCACAGGGGGTCAAAGGCCAATACATGTACAGGTGTGGGTAATATGCAAAGAGCCCCTTATACTATGGGGAAATAGAGAAAAGGAGAGTATACATGTCTAACAACGTCAATGTGGCGTGAAAAAAAATAACGATCAGAGCTCGCCATCAACAATCATGTCCAGACTGTTGAACATATGTTGTACATGTATAGGGTAGGGTTTTGTACGTTGTACCTGTAGCGTCTCTCTCCCCTCTGTATTTATTGGGAGACTAGACCTGGTCACACCCCTGTACCTATATATGTGCCTTGTGCACGATCAATCAAGTCATCGATGCACCAAACACTTTCTACATGGTATCAGACACCGCATCGGTCCCTAACCCTAGCTTCCGCTCCACCTCCTAGCCGCCGCCGCCGCCAAGGCCCTGCCGCCGCCGCCTCCTGGCCGCCGCCGCCGCAGCTACCCTAGCCGCTGCCGCCCCTCCTCCTCCTACCCTGGCCGCCGCGCTCCCCTCTTCCTCTACCGCGCCGCCGCCACCACCTCAGCCGCCGCGCTCTCCTGCCGCCGCCGCCGCCTCCTGGCCGCCGCCGCCGCAGCTACCCTAGCCGCCGCCTCCTGGCCGCCGCCGCCGCAGCTACCCTAGCCGCCGCCGCCGCCCCTCCTTCTCCTACCCTGGCCGCCGCGCTCCCTCTTCCTCTACCGCGCCGCCGCCACCACCTCAGCCGCCGCGCTCTCCAACACCGGACAGTCCGCGCTCTCCAACACCGGACAGTCCGGCCCTCCAACACCGGACAGTCCGGCCCTCCAACACCGGACAGTCCGGCCCTCCAACACCGGACAGTCCGGCCTCAAGCTCACCATGTCGTCAACCCCCGTCTCCTACGGCACCAACCCGTGGACTGGCGTGGTCCACGCATACTCTATGCCGGTGCCTCGGGCACCCGCACCGAGTATTTTCGGGCCACATCCGTCGACTCACCAGGCGTACTTCGCCGGGCCAGCCGCGGCGCCCCCCGGCGCCTCCTACCCGGCCTACGGCGTTGCGCCCCCCGTCGCCTCCTACCCAGGCTACTACGCGCCACCGACTGCTGCAGGCTCCACCGCCACGCCACCGTCTGGGGGGTACCCTCCCCAGGTGCCGCCGCCGTGGGATCCTGCCCTCCTCGCTGCATGGCACTCGGTGCCGTCCCCCAGCCACTACGGTGGTGGCGGTGACTACTTCATGGACACGGGCGCCACCGCGCACATGACAAATCATCCCGGTAACCTTTCATCCTCCACTCCTGTTCAAACTTCCACTCGCATCACCGTTGGCGACGGTTCCTCCTTACCCATTACACATGTCGGTCATAGGTCTTTTCCCTCCACGTCCACCCCTATTACCATGTCCAATGTTCTTGTCTCCCCTCACTTAGTTAAAAACCTCGTCTCTGTTCGTCGTCTTACTCGTGAGAATCCTATTACTGTTGAATTTGACGCAGTTGGTTTTTCTGTAAAGGACGCCCGTACCCGGATGGTTCTCCACCGTTGTGATAGCTCTGATGAGCTCTACCCAGTACACTCCACCACCGCTGCCACCCCTCGTCCTGCCGCCTTCGCTGCTAGAGCTCAACTGCAAAACTGCTTCCACGCCTATCGATACGAAGGCTAAAGTATCCGCTGTCGAGGGCTCTCCAGCGTCCGATGCTGCCTTCTATCGCTCCATCGTCGGTGCTCTTCAGTACCTCACGCTGACGCGGCCGGATCTACAGTATGCCGTCCAGCAGGTGTGTCTCCACATGCACGCTCCGCGTGACACCCACTGGGCCCTGGTGAAACGGATTCTTCGGTATATCCGTGGCACCATGTCTATGGGACTCACCCTGACGGCCTCCACCGACACCAGCCTTGTCGCCTACTCCGACGCCGATTGGGCTGGGTGTCCTGACACTCGACGCTCCACTTCTGGATACTGCGTCTACCTCGGCCCCTCTCTGATATCGTGGTCGTCCAAGCGACAACCCACGGTTTCACGCTCGAGCGCCGAGGCTGAGTACAGGGTTGTGGCTAATGCCGTAGCCGAGTGCTCTTGGCTCCGACAGCTACTACAGGAGTTGCTCTGCGCGGTTCCCAAGGCCACGATTGTCTATTGTGACAATGTCTCTGCGGTATACCTCTCTGCTAATCCTGTTCATCATCGCCGGACGAAGCATATCGAGCTCGACATTCACTTCGTTCGGGAGCACGTCGCTCTTGGTCGTGTTCGTGTTCTCCATGTACCCACTGATCAGCAGTTCGCCGATGTGATGACGAAGGGTCTTCCTACCTCGACCTTCGAGGGCTTCAGGTCCAGCCTTTGCGTCACAGGCGCCGCTTCGACTGCGGGGGGGTGTTGAACATATGTTGTACATGTATAGGGTAGGGTTTTGTACGTTGTACCTGTAGCGTCTCTCTCCCCTCTGTATTTATTGGGAGACTAGACCCGGTCACACCCCTGTACCTATATATGTGCCTTGTGCACGATCAATCAAGTCATCGATGCACCAAACACTTTCTACACAGACTTCTTATATCCAGTTGTAGTGGCGGAGCTTCGTTGGGGCCAAACCGGACCATGGCCTGCCCAGGTTTTTTGAAAAAAGTAAATCGACTTATATGCATCCAAGGTCCAGTCATATTGGACTGTCTTGTTGCAGGACTCCTACTTTCCTTCTCTAGACTCTCGACAGAAGTCACGACCATGGTTATGTTGCGGGTCGCGCTATCTCTACTCTCTAGGTCATGTGATTTGGATAGAAAAATAAGGGGAATTGAGAGAATCTATGGCGGGAATAGGAGGCAGCAGCGCCGTACAGCCACCTGCAGTTAGGACTCAGGAGGCGGCCAGGGGAAAGCCATATATAGCTGCAGCATGCAGGTAGCCGCACCGCACGGCCATGGCGCTCCGGTCGGTGGTCGGGCAGCCGCCATAATCGAGCGCTACTCTTCTCGAATTTCCCTGCTCAAGTACTCCTTTGTTTTCCCAAATTATTGGTTAGCAATTTGATAGCATGTAGGATTGCTTAAAAATTTGTTCTTAAAGTTTACAATTATTTTGTGTTTTCTTGTAGCCTGGCCCGCCCAAAGTTGTTTTCCAAGCTCCGCCACTGTCCAGTTGTTTAATTTTTTGTTATCATTTTGATATTTTCGAACCCCAATTATCACTTCACGCCCTACATAACAGACACACGTAAAAAAAGATTGTCCAAAGCTTCTAAAAGGTGTATTCTAGACGAATTTTGACTCGATGGGTAATTAGTGTCACAAATGTATAATTAGAAAATAAAAGTGTGTGTGTGTGTGTGTGGGGGGGGGGGGGGGGGGGGGGGGGGGTTAGTCCCCTAAAGTCCATGTGGAATGCGGCCCGCCATCAACGCGTTTGTCTTCCTCGCCCATATAACAGTTAACATGTTATCTTCTTCCTTTCTCCTGTCCCCATTCGATTCTGTCGCTGCCTCTAGCTCCTCCCACTCCCGCTGCTGGAACCTAAGCCGTCGCCCTCCTTCCCTCTAAGCCCTTCTTCCCCGCATGTACCCTAAGACCCACACTCACCTCCCTAAGTTTGCTTCCTCGCCCCTAGAGTCCATGTGGAATGCGGCCCACCATCGACGCGTTCGTCTTCCTCGCCCATATAACAGTTAACATGTCATCTTCTTCCTTTCTCCCGTCCCCATCCGATTCTGTCACTGCCTCTAGCTCCTCCCACTCCCGCGGCTGGAATCTAAGCCGTCGCCCTCCTCCCCTCTAAGCCCTTCTTCCCCGCATGTACCCTAAGACCCACACTCACCTCCCTAAGTTTGCTTCCTCGCCCCTAGAGTCCATGTGGAATGCGGCCCACCATCGACGCGTTCGTCTTCCTCGCCCATATAACAGTTAACATGTCATCTTCTTCCTTTCTCCCGTCCCCATTCGATTCTGTCGCTACCTCTAGCTCCTCCCACTCCCGCGGCTGGAACCTAAGCCGTCGCCCTCCTTCCCTCTAAGCCCTTCTTCCCCGCATGTACCCTAAGACCCACACTCACCTCCCTAAGTTTGCTTCCTCGCCCCTAGAGTCCATTTGGAATGCGGCCCACCATCGACGCGTTCGTCTTCCTCGCCCATATAACAGTTAACATGTCATCTTCTTCCTTTCTCCCGTCCCCATTCGATTCTGTCGCTGCCTCTAGCTCCTCCCACTCCCGCGGCTGGAACCTAAGCCGTCGCCCTCCTTCCCTCTAAGCCCTTCTTCCCCGCATGTACCCTAAGACCCACACTCACCTCCCTAAGTTTGCTTCCTCGCTTCCGTCGGCGCCCGTCTCCAACTAGGTCCCGGTCGGCCATATTTCCCTTCACCCGCCAAAACTCTAAGACCCGCAACCCCTTTCCTAAGGTGTTTTTCCTCACCTCCACAAGCGACGCTGTGGAGAGCCGCGCCGTCTCTAGCGAGGTCCTGGCCTCACCTCTGTCGGCGACGCCGCGGCCAGTCGCGTCGTTAACGAGGTGGGCACGTCGTCTTCCTCTATGGTCACCACTTCGGGCCGGCCCACACCCGCGCGGGGGGTGTGCAGGGTGGGGTAGGAAGCGACCTGGTCGGATAGGGTTTGCCGTATTTTGGGGCCGTGTTGTATTAAAACAAACTTTGTACTCTGCCTTCGAGGATGGTTCTTTTTGGAAAAAATATTGCGCAGCATAATTATGACGTCAGCATCAAGAGTGACACGGACAGTGGGCAAATTTTTGGCTGCGGTTAAATTACGTTCTGATGCCTTGCTGATTTGTTTTCTTGAGAACTTGCACCTCTGTTCCAGCGCCGGATCGCAAAGGCAACCGGAACCGGGTGGGGTGGGCCGCCCCTCTCTTTCTTTCTTCCTCCTCTGCACGATTCCCCTGTCTCTCCCAGCAGTGCCGCCACAGGGCCCCCGACGTGGAGGCGCTGGTCGGCGGGGAAGCCAACCGGGGAGCCGCTGCCACGCCGGCGAAAGGGCCGCCTTCCCTTCCTCCTTGAGGCGCCTCCAACGGTGACACCGCCCTCGCCGCCGGCTCCTCTTCCTCCTCTCCAGAGTAGGTACGCGCGTCAGCTCCTCCTCTCCTGATCCGAGAAACCCAGCATGATTATGACTCCTCCCCTTTGAACTGGGAGGGTCTGCCGCTTCCGGCTATTATTTACAGTAGCAGAATAACAAGGTGCTACATTGGGTTTCCGTCAGGGAGGAGACAATCGCCTCGCCTGCGATAATCGTCCTCTGAGGTCGCCTTAAGGATTCGAACGCGCACAAGCTCCATTGCCTAGTTGAATCTCTCCAGATGGAAGCGAGTAACGATGACAACAGCTCCCAAACCCAGAGCCAAGTAAGTCTCTTCTTGCAACAACATGCTGATCGCTTTGTTCATATTTTGCTGTTTTCAGTTCTATGGATATTCCACTGTACAAATAGTGGTTGTATCTTGAGCTCATACTACTACATGTTTAGATCCTGAATACGTTTGTGCTCCTTAGAAGGTCTGATGCATGAGAAAGCGTTTGCGACGATGCGTAGCAGCTTTTTTTCTAGGAATACACAAGTACTAAAACGGAATTCCCTTTTTAGAATCAACAAAACAAACATTTTACTTAAGCCCATACGTGGAGACATGTTTTTCATGCTTCTGTGCTTTACAAATATAAATACATGACCTGGCGCTAGATAGAGTATTGTTCTTTCACTTTGTAACTATTTTGCCGTTTGGGATTTCTGAATTCAGCTATGTGGCAGCTAAATAACAGATCTGCAATTTATGTTGCAGCAACTGGAGGACGAAGATAGGCTCAGCGCGCTGACTGATGATATTTTACTGTCTATCTTGGGGAGAGTCAGTTTACGTATGGCCGTAAGGACTGTTGGATTTTTGGCCTTTTTGGCCCAGCCTATAAATGCTAAGTCCAATAATTCCTAAATCCTAGAGGCTCATGTGGCCCATTCATGCATGACAAGGGGTGGGACAAATGTTTAGTCCCACCTTGCTAGTTTAGAAGGAGTTGGACCAACATATAAGATGAGCTCTTCCCCTTGTGGTAAGAGTGTGTGAGAAGAAGGCTCTCTCACGCGCGCTCCTCCTCCTCCGCCGCCCGCCTCGCCACGCCGCGGTTTGCGGAATGTGCCTCGGTGCCGAGCCTTTCTTTTTATCACGCATGACTGGACTATGGAACTGAACGGACACGTGGAAGCTGAAACGATTTGCCTGAGTGGAAAATGAATACGAGACTGTTCGGTTCATCTTCTGGCTGTTCGTTTCACCTCCCACGCTGCTTGTTCGCCTCCCTCTGTGGCTATAAAAGAGAGGTCGCTCCTCTCTGCAAAGACACAGCACACAGCCACCACTGCCTACTGCATCCAGAGCTTTGACAGTAGGCCTCCGGAACCCCGCCTCTTGCGATCCTGTACGGGAGAGAGGCGATAAGGTTTTTGGGGAGCGCATTGCGCGACTACTGGCAAGTTCTTCATCACGGACGCCTACGAGGACGACGTCTTCCCCAACGAGGACTTCTTCCCCGACATCGACAACCTCTTCAGCGACATGTCTCTCACTGACGACAACACCAACGGCGGTTCTGCTTCCGCACCGGCTCCAACACCGTATGTCTTCCTGCTCTTCGCTTGTGTGTTTCAGTTTCTCGGACTAGCAATCGATTTAGATATGCTAGACATGTTCTGTTCCTATCGATCTCTTGTAAACATGATTTGTCTGATTTCCATGCTTTCTGCCATATTTTGTTCACTGTTTTCATGGATTAAATCCTTTGGTAAATTGCTGATTTTTCCAACAATCCAAAAACCTTATGCTTTTCATAGGCAATTTTCCCCTGTTGGCTATGCCGCGTCTCTGAAGCCCCCGGTTTTCGAGGGCGTCAACTACAAGAGATGGCGTGCAAGAACCGTCATATGGCTCACAACCATGAGATGCTTTGATGCATCTAAGGGCAAGCCTCAGAGAGAGCTTACTCCTATTGAGGAGAAAGCTTTTGAGGAAGCCGACAACCTCATGAGAGGTGCTGTTATCAGCGTTCTTGGCGAGAACATTGTTGACTCGTACCTGTCCCTCACTACGGGCAAGGACATGTGGGATGCACTCGAGGCCAAGTTTGGGGTCTCGGATGCAGGCAGTGAATTGTATGTCATGGAGCAATTCTTTGACTACAAGATGACTGATGAGCGCGGCATTGTCGAGCAGGCTCATGGGATACAGTCCATTGCTAAAGAACTTGAGCAGTTCACGTGTGTGTTACCGGACAAGTTTATTGCCGGAGGCATTATTGCCAAGCTTCCTCCCTCGTGGAGGAATTTTGCTACTTCTTTGAAGCACAAGAGACAGGAGTTTTCTGTCATTGATCTTATTGGGTCTCTTGATGTGGAAGAGAAGGCGAGAGCAAAAGACACACGTCCTCGAGGTGCCGAGGGAGGTTCTAGTGCCAATGTGGTACAGAACAAAAACTTCCAATCTCACAAGTTCAAGAACAAGAACAAATCTGATGGCAAAGGAAAGTTTGATGGGAAGAACAAACCATCACAGTCTACCAACTTCAAGAAGAAGACCGATAAGAGGAAAGGAGCATGCCATGTATGTGGCGAACCTGGACATTGGGCACCTAGTTGCCCAAACCGCTTTGACAAGCGTCATGGGAAGAGCGGCAAGACCGCAAATGTTGTCATTGGTGATGCTGAGATGAAGGACTCTGGGTATGGTATACTCCCTACTATCCTTTCAGTTTGTCAGTCTCCTAATTGGTGGATTGACACCGGCGCTAATATACACGTTTGTTCTGATATTTCCATGTTTTCCTCTTATCAGGTCACAGGGACTTCCTCCGTGTTGATGGGAAACGGCTCTCATGCTACTGTTCGTGGTGTTGGTACGGTCGATCTGAAGTTCACTTCGGGAAAGACCGTGCGGCTGAAGAACGTGCATCATGTTCCCTCAATCAATAAAAATCTTGTTAGCGGATCTCTTCTATGTCGGGATGGCTACAAGATAGTTTTTGAGTCCAATAAATTTGTAGTGTCCAAGTTTGGAAACTTTGTTGGTAAAGGCTATGAGTGCGGGGGCGTGTTCCGCCTATCCTTGTTAGACGTTTGTAATAAAGTTGTTAATCATGTTTGCAACGACAGTTTATCAAATGTTTGGCATTCACGACTTTGTCATGTTAATTTTGGTTGTATGACGCGGCTAGCTAAAATGAATTTAATCCCGGAATTCCCTGTTGTGAAAGGCTCCAAGTGCCAAGTGTGTGTGCAAGCTAAGCAACCTCGCAAGTCTCATACGACTGCTGAGGCGAGAGATTTGGCATTGCTAGAGCTTATACATTCAGATCTTTGTGAGATGAATGGTATTTTGACAAAAGGTGGAAAGAGATACTTCATGACTCTGATTGATGACTCCACTAGATACTGCTATGTGTATCTTCTAAAATCGAAAGATGAGGCTCTGAACTTCTTTAAAATCTATAAAGCTGAAGCAGAAAACCAACTTGATCGAAAGATCAAACATCTTAGGTCTGATCGTGGTGGAGAGTATTTTTCCAACGAGTTTGATTCTTTTTGTGCGGAACATGGTATAATCCATGAGAGGACGCTTCCCTACTCACCTCAGTCAAACGGGGTGGCCGAAAGAAAGAACCACACTCTAACTGATTTGGTGAACGCCATGTTAGATATGTCGGGTCTTTCTCAGGCATGGTGGGGGGAAGCTATATTGACAGCTTGTCATGTCCTAAACCGAGTTCCCACAAAGAACAAAGAAATTACTCCATTCGAGGAATGGGAGAAGAAAAGGTTAAAACTCTCTTACTTACGGACTTGGGGTTGTTTGGCCAAAGTCAATGTGCCAATTCCCAAGAAGCGCAAGCTCGGACCAAAGACTGTTGATTGTGTTTTCCTAGGTTATGCTTTCCATAGCATTGGGTACAGATTCTTGATAGTAAAATCTGAGGTACCTGATATGCTTGTTGGTACGATCATGGAGTCGAATGATGCGACTTTCTTTGAGGATATCTTTCCTATGAAAGATATGCCTAACTCATCGAATCAGGAGATGCCTAGTTCATCTAGACGGGAATTAGTTAAAATTCCTGAACCCACCATTCCGATAGAACACTTTGAAAATCTTGTGGAGAATGACGATGAAACTCCTAAAAGGAGCAAAAGACAGAGGACTGCAAAGTCCTTTGGTAATGATTTTATCGTGTATCTTGTGGATGACACTCCTAGTTCCATTTCAGAGGCCTATGCATCTTCAGATGCTGACTACTGGAAGGAAGCTGTCCGCAGTGAGATGGATTCCATCTTGGCTAATGGAACTTGGGAGATTGTCGATCGTCCTTATGGGTGTAAACCTGTAGGGTGTAAATGGGTGTTCAAGAAGAAGCTTAGACCTGATGGCACCATTGAAAAGTACAAGGCACGCCTTGTTGCTAAGGGTTATACCCAGAAAGAAGGCGAAGACTTCTTCGATACTTA
This sequence comes from Dactylis glomerata, assembly GCA_007115705.1. Taxonomy (NCBI): domain Eukaryota; kingdom Viridiplantae; phylum Streptophyta; class Magnoliopsida; order Poales; family Poaceae; genus Dactylis; species Dactylis glomerata. The sequence goes on along the minus strand of QXEO01000286.1, from coordinate 1,190,172 downwards.
CTCACCTGTGGCCAGATTGACCACCATTCGAGTACTACTTTCCTTGGCTGCCTCACATGGTCTTCTCGTTCATCAAATGGACGTTAAGACGGCTTTCCTAAATGGAGAGTTAGATGAGGAAATCTATATGGATCAGCCGGATGGATTTGTGGTAGATGGTCAAGAAGAAAAGGTGTGCAAGTTGCTGAAGTCTTTGTATGGTCTTAAGCAAGCACCTAAGCAGTGGCATGAAAAGTTTGAGAGAACTTTAACTGCTGTAGGCTTTGTTGTAAACGAGGCTGATAAATGTGTGTACTATCGCCATGGTGGGGGCGAGGGAGTCATCCTATGTCTGTATGTTGATGATATCCTGATATTTGGGACCAATCTTGAAGTCATCAAGGAGGTCAAAAACTTTCTATCTCATTGCTTTGAGATGAAAGATCTAGGAGTGGCTGATGTGATCTTGAACATCAAGCTACTGAAAGATGATGATGGTGGGATAACACTGCTTCAATCCCACTATGTGGAAAAGATCTTGAGTCGTTTTGGGTATAGCGACTGCAAATCTTCTCCTACACCATATGATCCTAGCACGTTGGTTCGAAAGAATCAGGGAGATCCTAAGGATGCTAAGGATCAGCTGAGATACTCTCAGATTATTGGCTCGCTTATGTATTTAGCCAGCGCCACGAGGCCTGATATCTCCTTTGCTGTAAGCAAGTTGAGTCGATTTGTGTCAAATCTTGGAGATGTTCATTGGCACGCCCTTGAAAGGGTTTTGCGCTATTTGAAAGGCACTGCGAGCTATGGAATTCACTACTCTGGGTACCCAAGGGTACTTGAAGGGTATAGTGACTCAAATTGGATTTCTGATGCTGATGAGACAAAGGCCACGAGTGGTTATGTGTTTACACTTGGTGGTGGCGCTGTTTCTTGGAAGTCTTGCAAGCAGACCATCTTAACGAGGTCAACTATGGAAGCAGAACTCACAGCATTAGACACAGCCACTGTTGAAGCAGAGTGGCTTCGTGAGCTCTTGATGGACTTGCCTGTGGTTGAAAAACCAATACCCGCAATTCCTATGAACTGTGATAATCAAACTGTGATCATCAAAGTAAACAGTTCTAAGGATAACATGAAGTCATCAAGGCATGTGAAGAGGAGATTAAAATCTGTCAGAAAAATGAGAAACTCCGGAGTTATTGCGTTGGATTACATCCACACATCTAAGAATTTGGCAGATCCCTTCACAAAGGGTCTATCACGAAACGTGATAGATTATGCATCGAAGGAGATGGGTATGAGACCCACAATATGAGTTGTCCACAGTGGTAACCCACTCTATGTGATCGGAGATCCCGTGAATTAGAATTGGGAGACAAGCTGTTGGTCAATTGAGAGGAGAGTATCCCTACTTTGTATAATACCACTCCGTGAAGATGCAGTACTCTCCTAATCTGCAAGGCAGGCTGATTTTATCTTAATGTGTTCTAAGTGACTTACTTAAGCAGAGATGTTGTCCTGCAGAACATCTTTTGAAGAACACACCTATGTGAGTCTGACTGTTAAACGTCGCAGTCTATGAGAGTTGGGTGCTCTTTAACAAACTCATGAAAGGCCTCGGAGTATGACGTATAAGCTCCAAACCGCGGGGAAGTCCCACGGCAGCCTAGTATCAGTCAAGGCTTTGTGTGAAACTAGATTCGCAGAAAACTTGCAGTTCAAGGCCTAGTCCACTGTTCAAGTAGCAGTCTAGTGTAACATAGAGATCTAGGTGGAAGTTCAACTTAACAGTCTCCACTGCAGCACTGGTATATAAACAATGTTTTGGAACCTAAGGCAACTTTATGTGCCTCTAGGATCTGGTGGGGGATTGTTGGATTTTTGGCCTTTTTGGCCCAGCCTATAAATGCTAAGTCCAATAATTCCTAAATCCTAGAGGCCCATGTGGCCCATTCATGCATGACAAGGGGTGGGACAAATGTTTAGTCCCACCTTGCTAGTTTAGAAGGAGTTGGACCAACATATAAGGTGAGCTCTTCCCCTTGTGGTAAGAGTGTGTGAGAAGAAGGCTCTCTCACGCGCGCTCCTCCTCCTCCGCCGCCCGCCTCGCCACGCCGCGGTTTGCGGAATGTGCCTCGGTGCCGAGCCTTTCTTTTTATCACGCATGACTGGACTATGGAACTGAACGGACACGTGGAAGCTGAAACGATTTGCCTGAGTGGAAAATGAATACGAGACTGTTCGGTTCATCTTCTGGCTGTTCGTTTCACCTCCCACGCTGCCTGTTCGCCTCCCTCTGTGGCTATAAAAGAGAGGTCGCTCCTCTCTGCAAAGACACAGCACACAGCCACCACTGCCTACTGCATCCAGAGCTTTGACAGTAGGCCTCCGGAACCCCGCCTCTTGCGATCCTGTACGGGAGAGAGGCGATAAGGTTTTTGGGGAGCGCATTGCGCGACTACTGGCAAGTTCTTCATCACGGACGCCTACGAGGACGACGTCTTCCCCAACGAGGACTTCTTCCCCGACATCGACAACCTCTTCAGCGACATGTCTCTCACTGACGACAACACCAACGGCGGTTCTGCTTCCGCACCGGCTCCAACACCGTATGTCTTCCTGCTCTTCGCTTGTGTATTTCAGTTTCTCGGACTAGCAATCGATTTAGATATGCTAGACATGTTCTGTTCCTATCGATCTCTTGTAAACATGATTTGTCTGATTTCCATGTTTTCTGCCATATTTTGTTCACTGTTTTCATGGATTAAATCCTTTGGTAAATTGCTGATTTTTCCAACAAGGACAGCCGTGCTTTCTACACGGTGGAGGCATCTGCCTTGGTTGCTGCCTGAACTCAGCATCGATGTCAAGGATTTCCTATCTATTCCATGCCCTGACCCTATTGAGGCAAATCATATGGAGGCAGCTATGGTGTCTTTAACCATATTAACCAGAAGTTTCTTGGCTGATCAGAAGAGAGAATCCACCATCTCAAGTATGCGCCTTAAGCTCTACTTGATCAACACTTTCTTGTGCGAAGTTGGCCCAAGTATTGGTGACGCAATTGACAGTGGTTTGTTGAAAGATTTGGATCTGACCATTCTTGACGAGACAAATCCTTTAGACCGCAGTGACGAGGATATGCTGCAGCGAGCTCAAGATATTGACACTTTCTTCAGTGCCTGCCCTAGTGTGCTCCACTGCCTCACAAAGCTCTATATACAAAATGCAGGCTTTGACAAATTGGACATGCACCATGTCTTGTTTGACTCCTGCAAGCAACTGAGGCATCTAAGCCTTTGTTATTGTGATACCGGTAGTTACTCTGTCTTTAAGATTGATGCACCAAACTCAAAACTTTGTGTTCTAGAACTCGACAAGTGTCGTTTTGAGAGAGTCGAACTGGTCTGCCTCCCGAAGTTGGAGAAGTTCATATGCTATACTTGGCAATCTAAGGATATCCCGGTGACCTTTGGGTTTGTTCCATCTCTCGGGGAATTAGAACTCTCAAGTTGTGCACCATATGATAAGCGCCCATTTAAATTAAGTGAGCTTCTACATGGAACACCAGGCATACACACACTCACATTGGATTTCCAAGGAGAAATTGTAAGTACTATTTATTTATCGCAAATTGTTTTTTTTGTACTTATAATGTCGTCACAGCTATTGAGAGTTATGTCATCGATGTGTTTATGCATGGTACAGAACAAACATAGCTGTAAATTCTTGATAATCTCATTTGTTTGTTCATTGTTTTTTTCTTATCCTGTGATCAGCTTTGGTTGCAACCTGAAATATTGGAACTCCGCACCGCATTCAAAAAGCTAAAGAAGCTGTCTATGTGTGGCATCTTTGTTGAATTTGACATTTTATGGACGACAGCCTTTCTCGTAGCAGCACCATCTATTGAAAAATTACGTATTCAGGTAATGTTTTTGTCTGTATTTCTTTCTTTCCCTCCACATTTGGACTTCGTTTTTTCAAAAAGAATCGCAGAAAATTGTTGAAAACTGGATTCCAATGACATAATTGGTCACACAAATACAGGTGTCGGAACATCCATGCGAGGCCTTCTCCAGAGGTGGTATCTTCCGTGACAGAGTGACTCCTCAGTGGGAAATGCAATTAAACGGCTCCGAGAACAGGCTGCTGAATGAGCTAGAATTCGGTGGCTTTAAATCGCTAGAACAACAATTTACATTTATAAGATCCATGTTGGTGCGTTCTCCCAACTTGCAGAAGATAATCCTCAGAGGAGACGAGCAATGTGACGAATGCGATGCTCTTGATGCATCTCTTCATCCTTCAAAATTTCCCAAGAAGGATGAGGAAGAAATGGTTGTTGGGCGGATTAGAGATGGCATATTCTTGCCGCAGATAATCTTCGACGAAGACTGGTCCCTAAGCATCTGAGATTTGTTTTTGTATGACTGCATATTTGTGCTTATGTTGACCGTGTGTCAAAAAGTTATTATTCAGAGTTAATTTTCATACAGTTCGCACAAAGATCTTATTAAGCGATTGTTTTGGTTTGGAAAATATATCTTTTATCTGAAAGTCTGATACGTGATTGGTACTTCGGTCTGTTGTTTAATCCTGCGTTTGGTTTGGAAACTGGAGCTAGTTCTACATGCCGTATTCTTGTCGTCACAGCTATGAGAATATCATGGATGTGTTTATCCATGGTACAGAACAAACATAGCTGTAAATTCCTTGATAATCTCATTTATGTACTTGCAAACTATTCATTCTTTTTTAATCCTATGATCATCTTTGGCTGCAACCTGAAATGGAGGAACTCTGCGCTGCATTCAACAAGCTAAAGAAGCTGTGTGTGTGTGGCATCTTTGGAACTCCGCGCTGCATTCAACAAGCTAAAGAAGCTGTCTGTGTGTGGCATCTTTATGGACGGCGGCCTTTCTCGTAGCAGTACCATCTGTCAAAAAACCACTTATTCAGGTGACATCTTTTTCCTTATTTCTTTCCTTTTCTCCACATTTGGAGCTTTAGTTTTTCACAAGTTTTACTTTGAAATTGTTGAAATCTGGATTCCAGTTACATGCCTAATGAATTGGTCACTGGAATCTGGATTCCAGTGACACCGCCCTCGCCACGGGCTCCTCTTCCTCCTCTCCTAAGTAAGGTACGCACACGACACGTAAGCTCCTCTGAGGTCGCCTTGATGATTCGGAGGCGCACAAGCCTGAAGACTCATTTCTTCATTGGATTTCTCAATGGAAGGGGTTAACGATAATAAAAGTTCCCAGGTAAGTCTCTTAGCCCTCTCTTTGTTCATAGCTTGTTGATTTCACTTCTCTCAATATTCCACTGTACGAGGATCTGTATCTTGAACTCATACTACAGCTGTAGGTCTATAAATCCAGTACTTCACAGGAGTAGATGCTTAGAGTCTGAGCATGTTTGTGCTCTTTATCAGGCCTGATTCATGGGAAACCCATGTGTCAATGGGTAGCTTTTTTTTCTAGCAAAGTACAGAATTACTAAAACCGAATTTTCCTTTTCGAATTGATAAAATGAACATGTTCTTTTATTTTCGAGAAACAAATGTGTATGTAAGCCCATACGTGGAAGCATGTTCTTCATGCTTCTGTCATATACTACTACCAGAGGAGATCTAATTTTTGTAAGCATTCCAATTATCAGTTTCATACGGTACTTCTGGCGCTTGATCCTCGCAACCAGGTCCTCTGACATACCGGTGTGCATGTGGTACTGACCTTTTCAGGCCCGCAGTGGATGGGCTACGTGTTTGTTTTAATAATCTGGAGTTATCAGCTCAAATAAATATAGCCCATTTTATAAAAATATAAATACCTGACCTTGATGAATCTGAATGGTAGCAAGTCACCGAATTACCGATCGATAGAGTATCTGTTCTTGTCACTGTGTAACTATTTTGTTGTTTAGGATTTCTGTATTCAGTTATGTGGCAGCTAAATAATGGATGCATAATTTACGTTGCAGCTACTGGAGGGCAAAGATAGGCTCAGCACACTGACTGATGATATTCTACTGTCTATCTTGGGGAGAGTCACTTCACGTATGGCTGCAATGACAAGTGTGCTCTCTACACGGTGGATGCATCTTCCTTGGTTGCTACCTGAGCTTAGCATCAACGTCAAGGAATTCCTATCTGGTCCATGCCGTGACCCTGCCGAGGAAAATGATATGGGTCAAGCTATGGCATAGTTAACAAAAGCGACCAGGAGTTTCTTGGCTAAACTAAGGAAAGGGTCCAGCATTTCCAGGCTGCGCCTTCAGCTATACTTGATCAACACTTTCTTATGCGGCATTGGCACTCGTAGGTGATGCAATCAACCTTGGTTTGCTGAAAGATTTGGATCTCACCATTCCTGACGAAATATGTCCTCACTGAGCTATGGGTACACCGGAGCGGGTCTCCACACAGGTCACTGCGGCGTCTAGTGTGGAGGCGATGGAGGTGGTGGTGGGTGACGGTGCGGGTCAAAGCGCCATCAACCTGCAGGCGGAAGCAAGGCCGGCCTTTCTGACCAATCTAACTTGGTAGCAGCGCGGCCGGGTTTGGCTGACGCTCTGGAACATGGTGGTGGGGCAGATCCGGGGTCCAGCCCGCTATCCCCTGTTCAGGCTCGTGGGCCGGTAGAGGTTAAGGTGCAGGAGGTACCTTGGATGTGATGTGGAGGTGTGTGTTGTTTTCTTGAAGCAATTCTTGTTTGATATCCATCAGTGCATTGGTATGTCACTGTTTTTGATATAGGATGGAGATCGATGTGACTTTGTGCACTGGATAGATCCAGAGTGGCCAGCAAGCTTGCAGAAAGCTTTGAGAACACTCTGGGAGATGCATGGAGAACACAAGAGAGGCAGAACATGTGATTCACTTGATTACATGGAACAGAAGTACAAGCTGCAGGATGAGATAGGTAAGTTGCACAAGGATCTGAGGATGGCTCAAGATGAGCTGAAGCTAGTTGTGGAGGAGAAACATGTCACACTGGCTTTGAAGGCACAGGCAGAACAAGCCCTTCTGGATGCAAGGGCAGAGATTGAGCAGAAGAAGATCATAGAAGCACACCATTCCAACATGCACAAGGAGGATTAAAGCAGAGAAGGACAGAGACCAGTTGAAGGGTGAAAAGAAGAAGCTGGAATACATCATTGCAGACTTCATGAAGCAGAAGCAACAGACCAAGGCAAAGCTGAAGAAGATCACTGAGCTTTGTGAGTGTAGGGGTTATGTAGTCATGTATCAGGTGAATTTGTTATGTTGAACTAGTGCTATATGCACATTTAGCTGTAATGGTGCTCTCTGAATTATTAGGTATGGTTTGTAATGAATTATTGATGGTTGCAGATAAGAATTGATCTAAATTATTAGATACTGTGATGGATGGTTTTCATATATTCATGCTTGTATTTATATGAATGATTGTTGGTTCCAATATAAAAATGATTCAAAGGTCTCGACACTCGATGTCGAGACCTCTAGGTTACAATATAAAAATGATGCAAAGGTCTCTACACTCGATCTCGAGACTTCTAGGTTACAGCTTTGAAATGGTGCAAAGGTCTCGACACTCGATGTCGAGACCTCTAGGTTACAATTTTAAAATGATGCAAAGGTCTCAACACTCGACGTCGAGACCTCTAGCTTACAATATAAAATGATGGAAAGGTCACTCGACGTCGAGACCTCTAGGTTACAATATAAATTAGTGCACCAGCTGCATTTTCTTTATGCAAAATGTTTGCTCATGTTTTATCTTAGAAGCAACCATGTAGAACTGGCAGTTGTACTTCACCTTCTTCTCCTCACACCACACACAATAATCCTCTCGGGGTTGTTCCTATGGTAATGGAAATTCCTTGTCTGTACAATGTGTAGCCTGCACAATGCCTACCTGAACTGATAAACATCTTTGAAGCACAATCTAATCTGGAACTGGGCCTCTGGATTCTCTTTGTTTTCATCATACCAGACCCTTTGATGCTGCTTCTTTGCTCTGCTCTTCCTTCCCTTGGACAGTGAAAAGGGAAAGGGTTCATATCTGTCATCATCTTCCTCTACTAGAAACCCTTCTTCCCCTTCATCATCTGATGGTGCCCACTCTGGCTTTACTTCTTGATCTACCTATGAATGTGATCTCAAGGTTGGGCCCTGTCTCTTCACCTTCTTCTTCATTGGCTTCTCTAGTACAAAATAGTCGAGAACTCAGTTGTTGACCTCTCTCCCTCGCGTCGTCTCCCTAGGAGGCGACACAGGGGCCAAACCCTAGCGCCACCTCCCACCCCTCCCTCTACCTTGCCGCCGCCAGAGGCAGCCGGCGGGCAAGCCCGCGCGGCCGCCGAGGAAGGTGGCGGCGGGGGTTTCGCTGCTCCATCCCGGCGATGGGGAGCTCTGGTCTTGAGGCGGCGGCCTCGCGCAGGGTGGGCGGCGTCGACCTGGCGGCGGGTGGCGGCCGTAGGTGCTGCAGGGCATGCTCCTCGGCCGCGTGGGCGGCGTGGCGGCAGCGGACAGAGGCCCGGTGCGGAGGTCGCCTTGGTGGATCTTCTGCGCCAGATCTGAATGTGCTGCTCCTTCGTGCTCTTCTCGTCTCAGCCCCCAGCCCCAGATTCGTTCTGGCGGGTTGGTGTGGCCGGAGGTGGTGCTCTGCACCGGGGGAAACCCTTGGCCGACCGTGGCGGCCACGTTGTCGACGACGCTGCTGGCGGCGTTCTCCTTCTTCAAGGCGACTTCGAGGTATACTCACCCCTCCCTGACTTGCCCATCTCGGGTGAAAACCCAAAAGCTTCGGCTTGGGCGGTGGCGGCGCTCTGGCGTCGTCTCCTCCTTGGAGGCGCCGCCTTGAGAGTGCAGGACAGTGGTTGAGTCCAGCGGCAGTAGGTTGCTAGCTGGTAGCGGTAGCTTTCTTTGGTGCTGTGTCGCTGTTGGCCAGATGCTCTGCTTCCCAGGAGCTGTTTGCTTGCCGGCGGGTCGATGCCCTCGATCCTGGGCGAGAGGGGAAGCGCTCCCCTCTCTGGTAGCAGCAGTCTCCCGGTGGTCGAGCCTTGTCTCTCGGTCAAGCCTGTCGGCACTGGTACAATCTTATCACTGCATCTTCGATGGTGTCTCTTCCGACAGCTTGGGTCTTTGCTTTGTGGTTGGTGCTGTGGCGGCGGTGGCGTTCGTGGGTAGCGGCGTGGTGAGGCGGTAGTGCTCAGTTTCTTCCCCAAAGGCCGGTCAATGTCCATGCGAGCTCAGAGTGAGCTGCTCCATCTCTTGACAGGTGCGGCGCCCTTCGATCCGGGGCGTGAAAGCAGAGTGCTTTCTTCGGAGATGGAAACATATGACATTGTGTCTAGGCCTCCTGGTGGGTGACAATGGTGCGAGTCCTCAGTGGCGTGCTTCTTCTTCGACTTCGCTTCTTCTTCAGCCAGATTTCATAGCATGACAAGGGTCTCGATGCTCAAGCTAAACTTCATTTTTACTTTTCTCTGTGCTTGTTGTAATCGTTGCCTGTAAGCTGTTTTTCAGCACTTTGTAAACCTGGCCGTTGAGGGCTTTATTAATTTAAAGTCGGGCTCTTGGAGCCTTCTATCTAAAAAAAAATCTAAAAAGTACAAAATAGTCATTCTCATCACATGGAGTGGTGAAAAGATCCTCCACATCAGTGTCTCCCTCATACCTGTCCTCTGTGAATTGTGGCTTTTTCTTCTTCTCTGCAATTATTTTCTTCATGTCCTCTTCTTCTTTCATCCTCATGGTTGCTGCTTTAACTGGGTTATACTGGCATGGAAACATCCAGCCATCACTACCATCAGATCCCTCTTCTTCTTTAGCCTGATTTTCATCCCAAGGATCAAAGTTCACACTCTTCTGGGTCTGCAAATGCACTTCACAGTGCTCACCATCCTCTGCATCACCTATTGGAGACAATGATCTGTTAACTGCATATGATGTTTCTCTTATTTTTTTTCATTGTTCTTCTCTGGGGAGACAACAATGGCTTGCCTCCTCTTATCCTTCATCACAGTCAACACCAATTTCTTGGAGCACTCATATTTCCTCAGCATTCCTCCACCTTATAATATTTTCAGACCATGCAATGCCTCACCTTCATCTTTGGCGTAATACATTGAATCATAGAGCCCATATCCTTCCTTTTCCATCAATCCCAACAATGACAGATACCTAATATCACACCTACGCATACTTGTTTGCACAAATTTTGCTCCACCAAACTGAATGTACAGCTCCCACATCTCTGCATTCTCCCTATGCATCGTGCAAACCAACGACTCAACATGCTTTTCTATTTTTTCTAAATTTGGGTGACCTAATTTATAGAGATTGACAACTGAAATCTTACCGGCTATCCGAGATGTAGTGGCTAAGCGGCTCAGTGTTGAAGTAGCTGGCCGCCGTCATCTCTGAAGAAGAAGGCGCTCACACAACCTCCAGCTCTGGCTCGGACAAATCCATCGACTCCTGGTCTTCATCTCCATCTTCAGGGAGGGACAAATCCAAAGCAACCCATGTTGAATCTAGGGCCAAAGAGAACTTGCTTGATGAAACGGCCGTCGTTGCCGCTGCCGCGCCACCGCCGTCGCCTCCGTCACCAGCTCCGGCCGAATCACCGTTGGCACCTCCGCCCATGTCCATGCGGAAGTGAAAGAGAGGCGGGAGAGTAACTGCGGGACTATCCGGTCTTCCTGCCCAAACGAAGCCCTAACGGCCGCGACTCCTCCACCGTCCCGTGGCGCCACGTCATCCTGACATGTGGGCCATACTAGTCAGGAACGTTGTTATAATGCTAAACTGAACAAATCAGGGCTACTTGTCACAGTCCAGACACAAAAGTGGTATGTATGTGTCCAACAACACAAAAGAGGTAGCTACTTGAGACGTTTGACAAAAATGTGGTACTTTTTTGTCATTCTCTCCTCCAGAATGGATCTTATAAATGTAAACTGTTGTTCTAGTGATTTAAAGCCAATGAATTTCAGCTCTTTCAAAAGCCAGTTCTTGGAGCCATCGAAGTCAATCTTCCACTGAGGAGCCTTTCTATTAGAGGAAATAAAAAATACAAAAAAATCAGAAAACTCAAAAAAAATTGAAAAAAACTAAATTTCAAAAATATATTTCCCAAGAGATTCAAAAAGAACCTAAAAGTTCAAAATTGGAAAAGAATCTAAAAATTCTAAAATTTCAGTAAAATCTAGAATTTAAACATTCAAAAAATTAAAATAAAGTGAGAAAATAAAAAATAAAAATATTCCAAAAATTGTAAAATTTTAGAAATTTCCAAAGAAATCTAATTTTTAAGAAAATTCAAATAAATCTAAAATTTCAAAATTCAAAAAATCGAAATATTCTTTTTCGTTTCTGTGGCGCATATTGCTACATGCGGCACTGAAACATCAAATTTATGTGGTGCATATAGCAAATGTGTCATAGAAACAAACATTTCTATGAAGCACATAGTAAATGCGCCACAAAAACACATATTTGTGTGGTGTATATACCAAATGAGCCATAAAAACACATATTTTTGTGGCACATATAGCAAATGCATCACAGATGGCGTATTTGGTTTGCATGGGCCACAGAATTGTAAAATTTATGTGGCGCATTTGGTGAAATTATTCTGTGGCGCACTCACTTTTAAATGCGCCATAGAAAGCCCGTCTGATAGCTTGTTTCCTAGTAGTGACACAATCCTCTTCTTCCCCACTTTAAACTCATGGAGCGCCGGTGTAGTATTCTCCGCAACATAGTCGATTAGTTCATTTGGTATGTTGGAAGGGGGACACTTTAAGCAGCGCTCTGAATGCGCTATTTTCTTCGGTCACAACTCTCTTCGCTGGATCAAGCTTGTCAGCAATAGACCATAAATGCTTTGCGGTGAATCGGTCCTTCGAACACCACTTCATATTACCTTGCTGCTGTAAAATCATGGGACCCAAAAAACACATGAGCATTTGAAACAATGAAAGTAGCAAAAGAAAATTAACATTGTAAAACCCTAAAAACTTGCTACAATAAACACATGAGCATGAAAAAAAGCACAAAAGCATAACTGAACTGCTACTACAGAAGCAAAAAATTAGTTGAAAATAAATTATGCTACTACAGAAGAAAATGCATTGTCTGAACTCACAAAAAACATGTCTCACATGCAAATTGATATCCCCTGTAAACCCATACATACTCTACATCTACATAAAATGTATGAACCAACGCAGCAAAACTTGTTAACTAATGGAACAAAAATATCAGCAACTAAAATTTTGGAGGGTAGATCAACTCACGTCCATCGTAGTTCATCTTGCGAATATCCACGATAACCGGCGGTGCTACGCCCTTATCAACTACACCTGTGAAAACGCAGCAACACTTATCAGAATTTGGTGTAGAAGACCAATGAACTACGGGGTGCAAACAAGTTTGAACAATTGCTGCAGGGGGTAGAAGAGGGGGTGAGGAAGACACATCATCCACGCCGGAAAATGAAGCCGGCAAAGATCAAACTCCGGTGAAGGTGGCGGCAGAGCTTCAAACTCTGCACAGCTGTAGCAAGGAAAAAACTAGGGTTCGTCACCGAGGTAACAACCGGCGGGGGGGGGGGGGGTGGATTGGGAATGAAAAAAGAAGGTGCACACGCGGCGGACACTCACCAGAATATCTACGCGCGGTGGCAGCGTTCTCTTCGGCAGCAACCGGCGGCGGCATGTGAAATCGCTCCCTGTGTCTCTCCATTGCGTCTCCGACCAGAAAAAGTAGAAATGAATGCAGGACGCGGCCGGGTCGGGATGGGAGCAAAACAGAACTGGTGTGGACACTAACCGGAATCTCTACGCGCGGCGGCGACAATCTCTCCGGCAGCAATTGATGGCGGCCTGCGAAATCGCTCCCCGCGTCTCCCCTGCATGTCCGACCAGGAACTGCAGAAATAAATGCAGGGGCGGACGGGTCGGGATGGGAGCAAAACGAAAATGGCGTGTTTCCAGGTCGGTCAATGAGACACGTGGTGTGTAAGGGATGGTCGGATCTAAGCAAATTGATGGTGCAAGAGGTGGGGGATGAGAGAGCCTTATCCCCCGAGAGAAAGGTAGCTTTTTCCATCGTAATATTACCCCTGCACTTCAAATCCTTTGTGACAAATTTTTGTCTCATGCAATAACAAAAGGTGAAACATTAATTATCCAAGGGGTGCAACATAGAATATTATCACACCCAATGCAAGAACCTAATGCGCGCAATATAAAATATTAAGGGACACAAAATAAGAATTAAACTCGTCTAACAATGCAAAAACACATGAAGAACATGAACAAAACTTATGAAGCAGAAAATCTAAATAATATTCAAAATAGCATCTTTTTTTTCAAAACAAAGCAAAATATTTGTCATTTTATTTAATTTAGAAAAGTTTAGAACAAGCATTAGTAGAAAATATCTTATAGAAAACACACTATTAGGGCTAAATGTGAGCCGCATCTCAGCCGAAAGGGCCGTTGCCGCTACTTGATTTACTCGGGCCTGTGAGCTATGGGAGATGAATAGCACCGCGCGGGTGTTGCATCCTTCCATCCAAGGCATGTAAGAGGAAGATCTGCTGCAAGAATGTCGGAAAGGCCAAGGTGGTGGCAGTGTATGGTCATGGAAGCAGGTGACATGGAGGGTATGGAGGTTGACCAAATCATGGGTTTGGGTGGGTGAGACTACCGGTAAAAACCATACTCTGGTTGTGGCCAGAGTTGTCCATGGCGTCACATACAAGTGTCTTCACCTTTTTGGAGGCGTCAATATGCATCTCTCACCTCCCTTCCCACACATGCTCCTAGGGAAACCCTAGACCTGGTCTAATATTAGACAATGGCGGCACTATACTTCGGATGGCATCGTGTCCCCTCTTGAGGGCATCATTCTTGGAGGTGGATCTAGTTGTAGGGACCCTGCAGTTTGTGAGGGTGTATGGAAATGGTGGGCTGCAGGAACACTCTTTACATGTGAGGAGCATCAAATGAGCCCTTTTGTATTTGTTCATGGGTTTAAAGTGGCACATGTCCACTTCTTCCTGCGCATGGCGTTCTTCTTTGGAGTCGTTGAGCTTGGCGAAAATGGTCATGACAAATCAAGTCTATGCGAAGGTTTTTGGTGTGCACCTTGGAAGCATAGTTCTTGGGTGCCTAGCTATGTGTGTCTTGTGTTCTGTCTTTTTTATAAGGATTATATATTATTATCGAGAGATAACAATGCAGTTCCCTACTGGCAATATGGATGCACACTGCCAAATAAAGAAGAATTAGAAAAGTGAAAAGTCCTGCTTTAGCGATTAATTCCTTGGAGCATGATTCCTAACACTGCCAAGACAACACCATAAGTCCAGATTCTCCAAAAATGACACCTTCAAGAAGAAAACATTGCACAAGCATCATCATTGCCCGATCATAGATCTTAGGTTTTCACCATGGAGAAAGTCCTCGCTCGTAAAAACAATGCTTTCATCAAGGTCATTGCCAGGCACAACAAGTTAAGGACGAACCTTGGGTTTTCACCCTGCAAGGTAGAACTTTGGAATTCTCCTGTGATATCGCCCTCACTTTCGATGTTGCTACTCTGTGTCATAAATCACCAAGCCAATTCCACCTCGCCACGAAGACTCGAATCATCATTGTCGGTCCTCAGATCTCGGCCTTCATGACATTCTCTACTAACTGACTTCAAGATTGAACGAGAAATCGTGCCACATGATGGTAACAAACAGCAGGGCTTCACAACGCACCTTCTGGAACCAAACGTTCTGATAAAAACACGGGAGCGGACAACTGAATCCCATCCGATCCAGCGATCTCCAGGCGAAGTGCCCAGTGTAGTTCCGTGCCGGAGCCTTCCGGAATTCGACACTTTAGAACGATGAGGATGGATATTTGGCAGATCTTTATCTTGGGGCAAGACAAAACTCTATGATGGCCTCCATGATTAGGCCAAGCCAGTATCCTCCACACTACCGGCCGGCTTCTGGCAATCGAATCAGGCAGACCAACCCGTCTATTTTTTGAAGGAAAATAGTTGGAGATAATCTCACCGCAATTTTTATATATTAATAATAAATATTTACAAATTTACAAAGGGGGAGAGAACAAGCTAAACTAGCAGAAAAACAAAAACATATCAAGGTAGTTCTTGGAACCAATTATAGAACTGTGTAGCATATTTCTTTTTCATTTTGTTCTTTACCATTCTTAACTCCTGATAGTATATTGCCCTCCAAGTTGCAATTGTTAGATTTCAATTATGGGAGATTTTGTTGTTCCTGACAATCCATATGCTCCATGCCACCAGAATTATTATCTTCATGAAGAAAGGAACATTTAGTTTCTCTTTTAAATCAGCAAATGTTTCCATGACTGATAAATCAGGCCAACCCTTCTAGCCTAGACGAGCCCGTGATCGGCTCCGGATTTGGCGTAAGCGACTGCAGCAACAGGGGGATGCGAAGTGTCAGAAAAGGTGATGGCTAGGCAATGCTTAGGCACTAGGCGATGGACAAAGTCCTCGCCTAGGGCATAGGCAGAAGTCTAGGCACTGCAACTAAGAAATAAGCTTCTCCTACAAGAATTTATACCATATTACACTAGTAAGCCAAATGTGCCATATTCTAATGGTAGATGTCCATAGTTTACTCATTTGGATTCTCTAAACTATTGCGTAGTCACTATAATAGCCCATATGCACGCGTGATGGTACAAAAAGTGTGACTTCCTAAGCCATGCCTAGGACGCCTAAGCACCGCCTAGTCACTAGGCGAATGCCAACCGTCTCTCTTACGCCTAGCGTTTTTTCCAACCCTTGGATGTAGTGCTCTCGATAACATTAGCGCCGCACGGTGCCGCTGTTGTTGTCAAGCAGCCGCCCTTGCGCCCTCTTCTATCCCATCCGTGTCTCCCTGCCGTGCGTCGGCGAGTGCCTCTCAAGGCTAGCGACGACGCCCTGCGCCGTCGTGCAATCGTACCCCGTGCAAAGGGGCCCGCCTGGTCGCACCATCCCCTCCTACCGCCTTCAATGGACAGGATGTGGTCGCCACCGCATCAGGGCGAGATCCTGTGGCGGCTGCTTAGGATTTCTGGGGGCCTTCGGAGTGGCCCTCGCGCGAGCGACCCGGGAGGAAATATTTAACGGAAGAGGTACCAAACTATCTTGATACCGTTTCGTCTTGTGGTGCTATAGGTGTGGTTTGTCGTTGTTTAGGTTTTCGCCTAGAATTGCTCAAATTAGATGAGTAGTTCCGATCTCTATACACGCTTCTTTCTAACGAATGGATTTATCAGCTCTCATTCAAAAAAAAATAGTGTTCAGATTGTGGCTGACAAAATGAAATGTTGTTGCACGATAGACTTGCCGTGCTCTACTATCTTTTTTTGATCTGAAAACTGTTGGGGAAGCCCCTATGGTGTAATTTTATTATAAAGGGTAAGGTGTCCAAGATGGACAAACCTTTTTTTACAAAAAGCTACATGAGAAGAGTACAAGGGAGATAGGGAGAGGAAGGCAAAAAAGCTTAAGAAAGGAAAAACTAAACTAATAGAGAAAAGAATGAAGGAAAAGTCACAAATTATTCAACCAAGCTGTGAGGTTTTCTTTTTGACAAGGGGTTATTTATTCGTTAGCCACTAAAAGCCGTCGTATGCTCAGTTTTCCCACTAGCTCGAAATGGTGCTCAGTTTTGCCACTACATAGAGCGCAGGTGCTATGGCGAGGCCAAACGGCCAAGTTTGGCCCGATTCCGTCCAGTGGCGTTAGTGAGAGGGTGGTCCAGATCTTACATGTGGGACCGGGAAACTTAGTGATAGGAATAGATTGGGAATTTACAGGTGGGACTGGGTTAGTTTGCCAGATCGACACGCTCACCGGCCGCGCCTGGCTCACCGCCTCACCCTGCTCCGGCGGCACGCTCACCCCTGCTCCCGCGACCACCTACCTCGCCGCCCTCTCCTCGGACGCCCCCTCCTTGGAGGCCACCTGCTCCGCCGCCCCCTCCTCGGACGCCATCTGCTCCGCCGCTATTGCGACGCCACCTTAGGGGTGGTTGTTCCGCCAGTGCGCCCGCCACATGCTCGACGAAATGGCGAGCGGCAGCGATGAACATGGCGAGGCAGGCATCGGGCCGGAGACCCTCCGCATCCACGACTGGGTTCCCAAGGGGTAAGTGTTGTGACCATTAAGCTTTTTTGTGCATTGATTTGGTTGATTTTGCGGTTTCTTTTGCGGTTTGATTTTGGATTTTGGTGTGCTGATTGCGTTTCTTTGCTCATGGCATAGGATGGAGATGCGGTTTGCTTTCTTGTTGAATATTAGAAGGGACCGGTACATCATGGATGCAAAGAATAGGAAGAAATTTCAAGGAGGGTTCGATTCTCCGTTGCCGGTGGATTGTAATTGGAGTTTTAGACAATTTGCGGACGTAATTTGTAGTCCATATCCTTGGGGTTTGCATGATGAAGTGGAGTTCAGATACTACAATGGAGGAAGTGAATGGGTGAAAGTAAGTAATGATGCAGAGCTCGCTACCATGTTTGCTAAGCATAAGGAGAAAGGGCACTTTCATGTGACTCTGCAAAATGATGTGATTGTGCCGGCACTTGGACCTTCTCGGGCAGAATCATGTCATCGTAATGGCAGCTCTAGCCAGAATAGTTTCGGACCTTCAGTTAGTGCACGACGACGTGGTGGCTCAACAAGCGTAGGCACCGGCAGTAGGGTCCCCCGAGAAGTGGAGCCTGACTATGTAGATGATGAAGAGAGGCTATATTTTGATGTAATTCAAAATTTACGACGGGCATGTCGTGCTGAAAACCAAGATGAGGCTGAGATTGACGTTTCTATGATAGATGACGATGAGGGTGAGGAAGAAGACCTTCCACCTATTCAATGGGACCCTGAGAACCCTCAGATGGAAGAAGGTTCCATCTATTCATCCATGAGTGAGTGCAGAAATGCACTTGTGACCTACTGCATCAAGGCAGAACGGACATTTCAAATTGACAAGAGCGATACTGTCCGTTACAGAGTGCATTGTCCGACTGATGATTGTCCATGGAGGATGCATGCATCTAAAATGCAAAATAGCACAAATATTCAAGTC
Source organism: Dactylis glomerata (assembly GCA_007115705.1). Lineage (NCBI taxonomy): Eukaryota > Viridiplantae > Streptophyta > Magnoliopsida > Poales > Poaceae > Dactylis > Dactylis glomerata. Next base: position 1,172,053 of record QXEO01000286.1, on the reverse strand, counting down.
AAAGTGAACCCTTTTAGGTTTTTGTATGTTTTGAGGCTTGTCGCCGGGGGTTTTTGGAAGGCTACAGGCCCTATTTAGCTATTGATGCAACTTTCCTCACAGGGAGGTTTAAAGGGCAGTTAGTGGCAGCTTGTGCAGTTGATGGACATAATTTTGTATTTCCAGTTGCATACGGTGTGCTTGAGACAGAGTCTGAGGAGAGCTGGACTTGGTTTTTGCAGAATTTGCGCCGGGCTATTGCACATCCCAATGGGTTGGTAATTCATACAGATGCATGCAAGGGTTTAGAAGTGGCCGTGGATAATGTGTTCCCTGGAGTAGAGCATAGGGAATGCATGCATCACCTTGCTGCAAATTTTGGGAGGAAATTCAAAGGAAAGGTGTATGCCGACAATTTGTGGCCAGCATCTTTGACTTGTAGTGTGAAGAAGCACAACTACCACATGAGGCAGTTATACAAGAATGACAAAGTGAAGGAATTTTTGGAAACACACCACTCCAAGATATGGGCGAGAAGCCAATTCAGTGACCTGAGCAAAGTTGACTATGTGCACAACAATCTTGCAGAGTCTTTCAACTCAACGATCCGAAAACTAAAGGGTCTATATTTGGTTGATTTGCTTGACAAGATAAGGATAGAATACATTAAGAAGTTTCATGTTCGTGCAGGAATTGCCACGGCAAAATTTATGGGCCACATTATCATCCCTTCGGTGATGAATGAATTGAAGCAGAAAACAAGAGGCTTGGAAATGGACATGACTCTTTGCTCGTCCACCACAGCAGAGGTATCATTTTTGGATAAAGAGAAGAGGGAATGGAGATATCCAGTGGATTTAGAAGCTAGAACTTGCAGCTGTAGGCAATGGCAGATAACTGGGTTGCCATGCATTCATGCCTTGTTTTTCATCACTACTCTCTCACGTCAAGCAGGGAACATACAACAGTATGTGCATAAATACTACTCTGTTACAAGGTTTAAAGCCACATATGCTCATGCCTTACCTGCTCTGGAGGGAAAACAACAATGGGACATAGTGGACCTTGGTTTCAAGCTGTGTGCTCCAATTCTGAAGAGAGCAGCAGGTAGACCGAGGAAGAGTCAAATTAGACCTCGCAGCGAAGGATCTGGACTTGGAGCAAGGAAGCGTAAGTGCACAAGGTGTGGTGAGTCAGGTCATTTTGCAAAGTATTGTGATAATGCAGTAGATCCAACGTTCGGAGAGTGTTTCGATGATGAAAATAAAGATCAGCAGCCGGTTGATCAAAATGAGGCGCCAAGTGATGATTCTGCCGATGATCAAAATGACCAAGGAAATTTTGATTCTGGAAATGATCAAAATGAGGCTCCATTTGAGGCTGAGCCACCTGATGTTCTATTTGAGGTTGAGCAAAATGATGTTCCATTTGAGGCTGAGCAACCTGATGTTCTAATTGTTGGTGAGCAAAATGATGCTCCAATTGATGGTGAGCAAAATGATGCTCCAATTGATGGTGAGCAAAATGATGCTCCAATTGAGGCTCCAAATTCTGTGGTTGTGAGTTCTACTTGGTATGTAATTCTTGCCAATACTATTGTGAGTTCTACTATTTTGAGCAAATTAATTCCAACCCGATATGTGTTTTTGTTGTACAGCTCTGTGGTAGGTTCAAACAAAGTGGCAGTGAGCTCTAAGGTACTTGAGGTACCAACAACCAAGAGGAGAAGAGTAGAAGAGAAGAGCAGAGGGAGAAAAGTGGTGGCAATGAGCACAAGGATCACAAGGAGCAAAGTGCCGGCAAGAAGCACAAGGACGAAAAAGAAGCCCTTACGCTTTGGAGATGATTGAGTGGGAACCAAGTAGAATTTATGAAACATTATGAATGTTATTCTATTTGTGTGTAATGATGTTGGACCTATGTTAGAATTATGTTTGAATAATGCTGGAATTATGTTTAAATTTAACCAAACTTCAAATTTGAACCAAACAATGGTAAACTTGTTTGACATGCTATTTGGATGTTGCAATGCTTTCCAAACAATGGTAAACTTGTTTGTTATAACTTGGACATCAATTCGAGCCCATTTTTTGAAGTACACTCACATTCATGAAAAATGTGCTAAAAAGGAGCTCCAAAGGTAGGGTAAACGGCCTCATTTGTAAGCAAGCTTTTTTTTGACCTTCATTAAATCAGGCAAATGGCTTTCCTGCCCTTAGTATTTGACATAAGAAAACTATGTGCACAGGTTTTTTTTCATTTTTTTGATTTTTTTTGAATTTTTTATGCTCATTTGAATATTGGTCAAACCTAACTTTGACCAACATTTAAACTTTTTTGAAACATGAAAATGAAAAACTAAGCTTGCATCCTTCTTAGTCACTCCAAAAGGAAGTTTTGTGTGGGTTTTGACACTTTTCAAGTCCAAAACCTAAACCACCTCTCTTCACCCTTGACTTCATACGACAGAGTTCTAGATATCACACTATATACATGATTTTTTGTTTGAACATATGTAGATCATGTTTAACAACTTCAGTGGTTAGTATATGACATAAGAAGACTATGTGTACAGGTATTTGATTTTTTTGATTTTTTTTGAATTTTTTTATGCTCATTTGAATATTGGTCAAACCTAACTTTGACCAATATTTAAACTTTTTTGAAACATGAAAAATGAAAAACTAAGCCTGCATCCTTCTTAGTCACTCCAAAAGGAAGCTTTGTGTGGGTTTTGACACTTTTCAAGTTCCAAAACCTAAACCACCTCTCTTCACCCTTGACTTCATACGACAGAGTTCTAGATATCACACTATATACATGATTTTTTTGTTTGAACATATGTAGATCATGTTTAACAACTTCAGTGGTTAGTATATGCCATAAGAAGACTATGTGCACAGGTTTTTCATTTTTTTGATTTTTTTTAAATTTTTTTTGCTCATTTGAATATTGGTCAAACCTAACTTTGACCAACATTTAAATTTTTGTGAAACATGAAAATGAAAAACTAAGCCTGCATCCTTCTTAGTCACTCCAAAAGGAAGCTTTGTGTGGGTTTTGATACTTTTCAAGTTCCAAAACCTAAACCACCTCTCTTCACCCTTGACTTCATACGACAGAGTTCTAGATATCACACTATATACATGATTTTTTTGTTTAAATGTATATATACCTTGTTTATCAACTTGAATCGTTAGTATATGACATAAGAAGATTATGTGCATAGGTTTTTCATTTTTTGAATTTTTTATGCGCTAGTCAAAGTTTTTGAAACATCTTTGACTGGCTACAAACCATAGCGCGGAACATCATCCGTCCGATATAACCCTAGTCCTGAACTGTAGCCGTCCGATTGATCTTCTAGAAGGAATCTGCGAGCAGGCAACGTGCGATCCGCGGTCTGCTCGTTCTTGACTCTGATTGGCTGGACGGCAGCCATCCGATCGTTCATCTGCAGCCACGGTTAGGGGCGGTCCGCACGGAGCTCGTTCTGCGCTGTGATTGGCTAGACTCATTTTTTCGCTCTTTTTTTCCACACCACGCATGGATGCTCAACGTGCGCTCTAGTTGGACTGTTGGGCCGTGTCGCGGTATGGGGTCCTGTCCGTTGGGCAATGCGGGGCTCGTTCTCAACCTTTTCAGGCACGCGCAGGAAAACGACGAGGCTGCATGCCTACGCGGGAGGCGGCGACGCTGCATGCATGCGCAGGAGGCAGTGACGCAGTGACTCGTTGGACGCGCCATCATGCAGTGACTCCGCTACGCACGCGTCACTGCATCGTGGTTTCAAAACGGCTACGGATACACAAGCCCTTGGTTCTCCATGACGACTGCTCCCTAGTCCACGAACCGGATACCCACGCGCACCGCTTGGTTCCATTGGCAACCCTAATGGCACCCACCACCCACCTCTCTTCCTCTTCCTCTCCTTTAAAAGGGGCCTATCTTCCTCTTCCTCTCGCACACACCACCCACCTCTCTTCCTCTTCCTTTCCCTATCCCAAGCACCACCCGGCCGGCCGAGAAGATGCAGTACAACAGACCGACCTTCCGTCGTCCGTGTGCCACACCGGAGCAGCAGTACCCTCCGGGCACGGTCGTGGAGACCACGCTCCGCGTGTGGGCGCAGTCCAGGTGGAGGGGCGACGTCTATCTCGCAGAAGACTTCCTCGCCGAGGGCTACGCCCACCTCCCATGGGGCGCGCCAGTCATGTACCGCCTCAACGTGGTTCGTGATGGTGTCGCCCTCAAGCTGCTCACGGTCACCTTCACCAACCCGTTCGACGCGTATGAGCTCCTCGGCGAGGTCTTCTGGTGCGGATGCGAGCCCATCTTCTTCACCAACTACAACATCTTCACCAACATCACCAGCATCTTCCCCACCAGGAACCACATGCACTGCCTCCCGTACGACAAGTGAAGACGGTGGTGAAGAAGGTGATGCAGAAAAGAAGATGTTCTCCGGCAGCTTGTCATGTTTTTATCATTTTATTTCCTATGTCATTTGTCGTGCCGTGTCTCATGTCCGTCCCCTGAACTCGTCTATCTAGCCATCTGATGTCTACGCACTTCTATTCTTGTAGACACTTGTTGGGCCTCCAAGTGCAGAGGTTTGTAGAACAGCAGCAAGTTTCCCTTAAGTGGATCACCCAAAGTTTATCGAACTCAGGGAGGTTAGAGGTCAAAACTATCCCTCTCAAGCAACCCTGCAATTATGATACAGAAAGTCTCTTGTGTCCCCAACACACCCATTACACTTGTCAAATGTATAGGTGCACTAGTTCGGCGAAGAGATAGTGAAATACAAGTGGTATAGATGATTATAAGTAGTAAATACAATCTGGAATAAAAATCACTGCGAGCAAACATGTAACAAAACAGCAAGTAAACGGTGTGCAATGCTTGGAAACAAGGCCTAGGGATAATACTTTCACTAGTGGACACACTCCCAACAATATAACATAATTGAACAAATAAACAACTTCTCTTCACTATGGTACTCTGAATTACTCTCCTATTGAACAACACTAATCACTGTGTAGTGGCTACAGAAGCACCCCTTAAAGTTCATCAAGTACTTGACAAACACCACTCATAGAGATATCCAAATCAAAGCATAACTCAAGATAGATATCATTGCAACTTAGACCAAGTACTAACACGGTGCACACACTGTCAACATTACACCATGAAAGGAGGAATAGATCACTCAATACTATCATAGCAATAATTACTCTCATAATCCACAAGAGATCACAATCATAGCCTAAACCAAGTACCACCATGATGCACGCACTGTCACCATTACACCATGGCAGGAGGAATAGATTACTTTAATAACAACCACTAGAGTACACATAATATCTGAATAATAACATCTACTTGTTCAACATGATACAAAGCTCACGATCACATAAAGATCACATCATGGGAGAGAGAGGTGAACCACATAGCTACCGGTAGAGCCCTTAGCCCCGGGGATGAACTACTCCCTCCTCATCATAGGAGACAGCAAGGTTGATGGAGATGGCGGTGAGGTCGATGGAGACAGCGGAGACGGTGATGGAGACCGATGGAGATGGCTCCGGGGGCACTTCCCCGTCCCGGCAGGGTGCCAGAACAGAGACTTCTGTCCCCCGAAATTCGTCGGCGGCGGCGGCGGAGCTGCGGAACTGCTTCTGGAAAATTGCCGACCCTCTAGGGTTTTCCGTCCCAAGGCTTTATATAGGCGAAGGGGCGTCGTCAGAGGAGGAGCCAGGCGCCCTCACGCGGGCCCACACGGCCAGGCCCCTGGCTGTGCCGCCCTCGTGTGTGGGGCCCTGGTGGCCCCCTCCGACTCTTCTTCGGATCTCTAGAAGCTTCCTGGTAAAATAAGACTTTAGGATGTGGTTTCGTCCAATTACGAGAATATTTCCTGTGTATCACTTCTGAAACACAAAAACAGCAGAAAATAGGGAACTGGCACTGTGGCAACTCGTTAATAGGTTAGTTCCGGAAAATGCATAAAAGTGCTATGAAGTGTAACGAAACAGTAGGCAAATGGTGTAAAAACAAGCATGGAGCATCAAAAATTATAGATACGTTTGAGACGTATCAAGCATCCCCAAGCTTAACTCCTGCTCGTCCTCGAGTAGGTAAGTGATAACAAAAGAATAATTTTTGAGGTGACATGCACCTACACAATCTTGATCATATATGTAAGTATTTGTGAGCTGGGATCATAAGAACTTAAAACATGGGCATGAAAGACATAATCTTGACAATAGAACTTAGCAACCATGTTGTAAACATGCAAATGAACACAAACAAAAGATCATGAATAATGAAACAATGAAAGTCAAACGTGTGTTCAAATCATAAGGAAAAACATACATATGGTTTTCAGCTTGTCCTTCAAAGAGAGCAAAACATAAATGCATAGGACACCTTCAAGTTTAAGAGGGCGACTAGATACAAATAATTTGAGAACAAGTGAAACCAACAATATGAATCAATCAATGAAAACTTTGGGACAATGCACATTATACTCAGAATGACAACTATGCTCTCTTAATGGTGCATAAAGGTAGAAGGTGGAGACTCAACATAAAAGTAAAAGAAAGGCCCTTCACAGAGGGAAGCAGTGATTAAATATGTGCTAGAGCTTTTCACTTGTAAAACAGAGAGATAAAAATTGGTTTTGAGAGGTGTTTGTCTTTGTCAACGATTGGCAATGGGGTTCTTACTATTTTCCATACAAAAATGAAGCAAGTTTTTGAGAGAGATTGGCACTTTTGTGCTCTTTTATAAAGCTTGGCACTCCTCCCCACCTTTTTTCCTTTCACAAACCATGGCTAACCGATTTCATCGGGTGTCCACCAACATTCACATACCATGGAGGAGTGCCTTTTTTCTTTTTCTTTTTTTTCTTTTTCTTTTTGGAATAAGACAATATGGAAGATAGCAAATCCGACCACTACGTCCCCATGAGCTGAAAACAGTGTCACAAAACGAGAAGTGTTTTGAAGGATTTTTGAAAGGTAGCACATGAGAATTTACTTTGGAATGGCTTACAAATACCATGCATAGGAGTTTATAGTGGACACAATGGCAAACTTGGTTTTTAGAGTTGGATGCATGAGTAGAGCTCATACTCAGTACAAAATAAGGGCTAGCAAAAGACTGGGAGCGACCAACTAAGAGAGCAATAATGGCCATAATCATGCAAAGCGACAAAGCGACATTAAAAGAAGCATAAGATGGCATCAAAAGTCAAAAACTAAATGATCATAGAGGCTATTGGTGACTTTGTAAGAGTCTAACATGTGTGAGCATGTGACAAGTCAACCCAAATAAAGCATCAAGGAGAAAACCAAAATAATGCTTCCAAACAATAAAAACAACGCATGATTTTTTCAAAGGCTCATTAAGCAATCTCAGTTATTTGAGACAAGTCATGCTACAGCAAAACCACTAAGCATACTATCAAAAAGACATCAAGCACGACATGCAAAAGCCTAGGCCGCAGTCTACACAAGCTCCTTTTTGTACCACTTTTTTGCATGAAACTTTTTCTCTTTTCCAACACCATTTAAAAAATTTATAAACACCTCTTTTGATGAAAACCAATAAAGATCAGAGGCAAAAAATACACCTTGATAAATAAATATAAGAAGATCTGAACGCAAATCAAGATGAAAAAATGCAAACCAAAAGCAGTAGCAAAAAAAAAGAGAACACTCATTGAAACGATAAGAGTGAAAAACAGAGTGTTCTTGGCAAATGAAAAACGGAGTTCATCTCCCTCCAAAAGAAACATGATGTGATCTAACCATTTATTGCAGCAAACTAAACTAAACTAATACTGAAAACAAAAACAACTGACGCTCCAAGAAAAATGCATAGTGCATGAAGCAATAAAAATATAGTGTTTTGAAAGGTGACCTGATTTTTGCCGATGAAGAAGGGGTGCCTCGGGGGCATCCCCAAGCTTTGAGGCTTGTACTTCTTGGATATTTATTGGGGTGATGCATGGGCATCCCCAAGCTTGAGCTTTTGTCCATTCTTCAACTTATCTCATCATTCTCCAATCCCTACACTTGAAAACTTTCTTCATACAAAACTAAACACAAATCTATTAGCAACATTAGTGTAAGCATAACATATAATCAACCTCTTTTTGCTTCAGATTTCAACCCAAAACCACCACATATTAAGCATATACTACTGTAGCAACTTCCCCAAAAGTTCCGTGATTAAAAGAACTCAAAAAGAAAGCGATAAAGCTGCAAACACAAATAGTGGCAGAAATCTGTCAAAACAGAACATCTGACAAAGGTCGAATTTTTGAGAGGTTTTCTGTTGCTCAAATCAAAACGTGTTCAACTAACAAAAGTTTGGATATAACCTGGGGCATATGATCAAGAAATCGCAGGTCCAAAAGATATACAGAGAATTTTCAAGAATTTTTACGGTACAGCACCGAAAACAGTTTCAGGACAGCAACATCCCCAAATCTTACCTCACTCAAATTAGAGGCTTCTCTTGGCACAACAACAAAATAAAAAGGATAAGGAGAGGTTATTACAGTAGTTATAACTTCCAAGACTCAAATAAAAGAAAAATTATTGAAAATAAACAGTGGGTTATCTCCCAAGAGTGCTTTTCTTTAACGCCTTTGAGCTAGGCGCAGTAATTTGCAAAGATGCTCATGTGGGCGCCATATAAGAGCTTGAGGCAAAGGCGCCATATAGGAACTTAAAGCAATAGAGAGCATCAAAAAGCAAATGTGAAACATATTTATATCTGAACCACTTCCTATGCATAGGAATATTGTAAGAAAATAAATCAACGAGGCACATAGTAGCAAGCATGGATAGATAAAACAAGTGCCACTTCAAGATTTGCAACATAAAGAGGGGAAACTCAATATTGTTGAGATCCATCAAACCATGTTTCCCTCTCTCATAATAACTTTCAGTAGCATCATGAATAGAACTAACAATATAACTATCACATAAAGCATCCCTATCATGAGCCACATGCATAAAAGAATTAATACTCACCACAGGAACAATAGTAGTAGGAGCAGATTTAACAGAATAATTATTCTCATCACCATAATCATCATAAATAGGAGGCATATTGTAATCATAACTAATTTTCTCCTCAAAAGTAGGTGAACTGAAAATATTATACCCATCATCACAAGCTAGAGAACTACTATGTCGCAAAGCATACTCATCAAACATATCATCATAAGAAGGAACATGGATAGCACTAATGGTACAACAATTATTAACCTTAGAATTGGTACCAAAAAGATTTTCAATATCAAAAGTAGAGTGCTTTTCCCAAACATGATCACTAACATAGGTAACAGGCATAGGAACATCATCCCAATCAGAATTATCATAATCTATAGCAGGATCATAACGCTTAGGGGAAGATACCGTGTCCTCTCGCCTCTTACTCCTCTTCTTCTTCTTCTTCTTCTTCTTCTTCTTACTCTTCTTACTCTCTCCTTTAGGAGGGAGAGACTTGAAGGGCATATTCTCCACATATTCTTTAGGAGGGAAAGGCATCTTCTCCACATAATCTGGCTTGCTGACAGAAACAACAGAAGAAACTTTGGAGGATTCCTGCTCTCTATTAATAAGATCGAAACATCTATTAGTCCTATCATAGCTTGGCAAAACATCATGTTTAATAAGATCTTGTAAGTAAGTATTTGCGAGGTAATCTTTAGCACAATAGAGATGACAACCATGAAGGGTGCTATTAAGATCAACATCATTCATGTCTACCAAAGCAATCTTTCTAGATATCTCTTCACAATTCAAAAACAAAGTAAGCTCATCATACTGATTGAAAGTAATCTTATCATCACAATAGAAATCTGCGGTACTCGTTCGATTAATTGGGCATTGAAAATTAAAGTGCCCCTTTTCACCGCAAAATTCACAAAGAAAAGGATAAAGCTCACAAACCCATTCACCAAGCACATCTAGATCCTTGAGCCACATGCTGGTTTCTTCATTTGCGTGGGTGATGCAATAATCTTCCTTGTTGTAACTCTGTTCACAAGGTCTATGTATTCCACAAAAATTAACATGCTTATAAGAAATAGTACTTTTAGAAGTTTGAGCATGTTTATTGCAATCATCAATACCAATATCACTTTCTATGCAAGTATCCTTAAAAGGTTCATGATACACGTCCCCATTTTCTTTAGGACCATTTATATGGGAAGCAAAGGCTTTAAAGCAATCAACCATAATTTGAGGATCAAGACCATACTTAGCACTAAGCTCTTGAAAATTAGCAGTTTCAGCGAAAGACTTAATGCAATCAAACTCGTAATTCATACCTGATCCTTTACCTTTGTCGCTATCCCAACCTTCAATATTGTTTTGAATTGTTTCAAGCAGACCCCACTTGGTGTCGACATCCTTGCTTGTGAAAGACCCATCAAAGCATGCATCTAGATAGTCCTTGTAATGTCCTGAAAGCCTTGCATAAAAATTATTAATAATAATATTACGGGGAAGATCATGAATAGGACATTTATGCATTAGTAACTTCAATCTTCCCCACGCTTGGGCAATGCTTTCTCCCTCATGAGGCCAAAAGTTATATATCCGATTACGATCTTTATGAATTTCACTTGGAGGATAAAACTTGGAATAAAAGAGAGACACAATTTCCTCCCATGCAATAGATGGACCATCTTCAAGCAGCCGATACCATTCCTCAGCTCAGCCTTTCAGTGACAAAGAGAATAGCTTCTTCTTAACTTGGTTCATTGAAATACCTGCACACTGGAACAACTCGCATAATTCATGTATAAAAAGCAAATGCTCACCAGGATGGACAGTTCCATCTCCTAAATAGCAGTTATTCTTAACATGATCAACAATTTTCATAGGTATTTTAAAAGGATGAGGAGCACAAGCATCATTAGAAACATCACATATGGGAGATAAAATATCATCAGAGCAAACTTTCTCCACTAAAGCTGGGGGACTAAAAATATCATACTTAACAAAACCAGCTTCCCCAAGCTTAGACTTTTCTATAGCATTAGCATTAACAGTATTCAAAGCATTCGTACTAACAACATTGCTATGCGAAATAAGCTCCAAAGGATTTTCAATTTTCTCTTCAAATCTAAAATCAGGAAAAAGACTAAAGAACTCTTTGTTTTCCATTAAGCCTAACTAGTGAAAATAAAAACAAGAAACAAAAAGATGTAATTGCAGAATCTAAAGGAAATAACTCCGAGCACTCACACAGGAGGATGCGAGTACCTTTTACCTTACCTCCCCGGCAACGGCGCCAGAAAAGAGCTTGATGTCTACGCACTTCTATTCTTGTAGACACTTGTTGGGCCTCCAAGTGCAGAGGTTTGTAGAACAGCAGCAAGTTTCCCTTAAGTGCATCACCCAAGGTTTATCGAACTCAGGGAGGTTAGAGGTCAAAGCTATCCCTCTCAATCAACCCTGCAATTACGATACAGAAAGTCTCTTGTGTCCCCAACACACCCAATACACTTGTCAAATGTATAGGTGCACTAGTTCGGCGAAGAGATAGTGAAATACAAGTGGTATAGATGATTATAAGTAGTAAATACAATCTGGAATAAAAATCACTGCGAGCAAACATGTAACAAAACAGCAAGTAAACGGTGTGCAATGCTTGGAAACAAGGCCTAGGGATCATACTTTCACTAGTGGACACACTCCCAACAATATAACATAATTGAACAAATAAACAACTTCTCTTCACAATGGTACTCTGAATTACTCTTCTATTGAACAACACTAATCACTGTGTAGTGGCTACAGAAGCACCCCTTAAAGTTCATCAAGTACTTGACAAACACCACTCATAGAGATATCCAAATCAAAGCATAACTCAAGATAGATATCATTGCAACTTAGACCAAGTACTACCACGGTGCACACACTGTCAACATTACACCATGAAAGGAGGAATAGATCACTCAATACTATTATAGCAATAATTACTCTCATAATCCACAAGAGATCACAATCATAGCCTAAACCAAGTACCACCATGATGCACGCACTGTCACCGTTACACCATGGCAGGAGGAATAGATTATTTTAATAACAACCACTAGAGTACACATAATATCTGAATAATAACATCTACTTGTTCAACATGATACAAAGCTCACAATCACATAAAGATCACATCATGGGAGAGAGAGGTGAACTACATAGCTACCGGTAGAGCCCTTAGCCCCGGGGATGAACTACTCCCTCCTCATCATAGGAGACAGCAAGGTTGATGGAGATGGCGGTGAGGTCGATGGAGACAGCGGAGACGGCGATGGAGACCGATGGAGATGGCTCCGGGGGCACTTCCCCGTCCCGGCAGGGTGCCAGAACAGAGACTTCTGTCCCTCGAAATTCGTCGACGGCGGCGGCGGAGCTGCGGAACTACTTCTGGAAAATTGCCGACCCTCTAGGGTTTTCCGTCCTGAGGCTTTATATAGGCGAAGGGGCATCGTCACAGGAGGAGCCAGGTGCCCTCACGTGGGGCCCGCATGGCCAGGCCCCTGGCCGCGCCGCCCTCGCGTGTGGGGCCCTGGTGGCCCTCTCCGACTCTTCTTCGGATCTCTGGAAGCTTCCCGGTAAAATAAGACTTCAGGATGTGGTTTCGTCCAATTCCGAGAATATTTCCTGTGTATCACTTCTGAAACACAAAAACAGCAGAAAACAGGGAACTGGCACTGTGGCAACTCGTTAATAGGTTAGTTCCGGAAAATGCATAAAAGTGCCACGAAGTGTAACGAAACAGTAGGCAAATGGTGTAAAAACAAGCATGGAGCATCAAAAATTATAGATACGTTTGAGACGTATCACCATCTAGCTAGGGTACCCATCTATATAGCCATCAAGGGTACCCATCTATCTAATATATTGTCGTGTTATTATGTGTACTTTGGTGATCATGCTACTTTGCATCTTATATCTAAGTTATTATGCGTGATAATAAGTATTACTGATTTATTCTTTTCATTTCTGATATGCGTAGAGATTAGATGTGTAAAACCTCAAAAATATTATTCAACTCTCTATTATGCTTATTGAAACAAACAACAATATGGCCTATAACCTTCTTTACAAGCTTCTCAAATTTTTGTTAACCCTACCACTGGTAGTGTTGAGAGGCTATTTTCTTCATCACCTTTTATGAAATAATATTGCTATAATGGTCCATATGTACTTTTATTTATGTAAACTCACAGATCTTAACCTTTTGAACACCCAAAGTTAAATCCCTGGATCCGTCCATGGTGATACCATTATTTACAATGGTCCATATGTACTTTTATTTACATGCTCTTTTTATTTTTCTCAAAATCCATGGATATTTTTATTTTCTCATAATCCACCGTGCACAAATGTTCACCCTATCCCTGCAATTGGGTTTTATCTACTAAGAGAAATTTGATTGTCTATAGAAGAGACAACTCACCATTTGATAACTTTGAAAGATGCAGTCAACCATATTAATATTCCATATTATGTGTAAAAGGAAGAAACACTGAATAAAGATATCGATATCAAATTTCTCTTAGTAGATAAAACCCAATTGCAAAAAAACACACTACAAGATCATGCACAAATACGACATGCTCCTGTATAAATCACAAACACGATATATGTTTTTTCAATCCTAAACCAAATAATAATTTTACTATACGTACCATTCTTCCCTACGATTCTCAATATCTTTCCATCAGCCCCACCGGTTACAAGCACAACCTTGAACGCTGCCAAACCACGCTGTCCTGGGTTCGAATCCCAGACGCTCATTGCCCATCCCTAATGGGCCTAATTGGATGGAGTTGGCCCATTAGTCAAGGAGACACACTGAGATACTTTTTTTTTACAGAAACCTTTTTCCATTTAGTCTCCCAAATTCTAGCTATCAAATTCCTCCCAAATTCATGCCTTCTAATACAATTTCAACATTACAACCACTGCAATTACCATAACACCTACAAATGCCCAAACGTAATTGCTAATTTGTGCTTCTTCGAGCTTCCTAATCTTCTGATTCAAACTCCTGAGCTCAACAGCTACCTCCGTCTCCTCTACCTGAGCTCGCGCTGCGGCCACTACCGTCTCTGGCGGGATGGGCAACCATTCCCCGTGCATCTCCAGCAGTTCATGCATCAGCATCTGGACCAGAGCATCGACCCAAAGAAAGAAACATCTTACCTGCACGAACGTAAACAACAGATCAACCATTGCTAAAAAATCCCGACCACAAAATAATGAAATTGCCCTGATTCTTACCCCCTTCTCGCTGCACACGTAAAACGGACGATTAGGGTTCTTCTCTGTGCGCGAAATCCGCCGAACAACTTCCGCTCGACACCGCGGACAGAGAAAGATCGGGATCTCCAAGCTTGCCGGAATATCAATCCGCGAGGTGGCGCGGGAGCTAGAAGAAGACATGGATCTCGATTCGCGACCGCCCGGAGCCGCAGGTGATCTCAACGCCTCGGGGCAAGGCCAACACCGCCCTCTCGGTCGCCCACGCTCTGTAGGGCACACGGTCGAGCGCTCTGTCGACGGCTCCGCGCTACTAGAAAGCGGCACTCCCCGTCGACACCGCCCTCTCGGTCGCCCGCGCCCGGCTCCTGGCTACCAACAGGGATCGATTCCCTTCTATGTGTCTGGCTGATTTCTGCTCACCGCAGCGAGCTCCGGCGGCACGTTCCGGCGATTTATCCCCAGTGCGAACGGTTCGGGGTCCAACGGCTACTGGGTCCCACAAGCCACGCCCACCAACGGTCTGGTCTTCAAGCCACGGCTGGTCCCACCTGACAGGCCTGAGTCAACCACCATTGACCTGACGGAGACGGGATGCATCACGGAACGAGTGCTTGCACGAACACTAGGGGCAAAACTGAGCATCATTCTCCACTGAGGGTAAAACTGAGCATTCGACGGCATTTAGTGGCTAACGAATAAATAACCCTTTGACAAGCCTTCACCCTATGAGTGATGAGTCCAAGATCATACTTGAAGACCGCCTTCCATCCATGCAAAGAAGGTTGAATATTCTCAAAGATTTTCTTGTTGCGGCATTTCCAGATCCCCCATAGAGCACATACAGCAACTTCCATTAATTTCGGTCCTTGAAAAGAATCCCTAGCTCTTTCAAACATCATAGTCATACTAGGATCCGAAATCCATGATATTCCAACAAATGTCCAAACTCAGGAGGAAAACCGCAGTTGAAAAATAAGTGTTCCTTAGTCTCCTCTGATCTGCCGCTCTACTATCTGGTTTTATAATTTCTTGAATGCATTATAACTTAATATCCTTAGTTCAGGGCATCTGTTGCACTTGCAACTATGCAAGTATCATCTCCGCCCAAGAATGAATTGCAGTTTCCTGATGACTATTGCCATCAGGTTGAAAGTACCACATAACTTTTCAAATCGAGCTAATAACGCTGCGCATACACAAAGTTGTCCAACATGTGCAAACTCATACAACAAGTTGTAAATGGGGGTCAACTGGTACAAGAACTTGTGATTCGGGTGCAAGTTCGTCCAAAAGCGTTATGATGCTGACACGTGGCGTTTTTATTTTGCAGAAGACCCCTTTATATCTTTCTCGCTCAGCTGTGACCTTCATCTTTTCCCCCAACCGATCTCGCCGCCCGAGCTCCCTGTTCTGCGTTGGCCGTGCCCAACTCAAGCCACAGTTTGCCGAGCACTGAGCAGCGCCGGCATCGTTGCTCCATGTTATTGTCGCTCTCATTCGTCTATGGTCATCGCAGTGACGTCCTGCTCGCCGCGGCTGGTCACGCCGGTTGGGCGACATGGTACGTGCAATCATCCACGCAGCGTCCTCCCCATCAACGCCGCTGGGAGCCTGGTACCGGTGTCCGATGCGTTAGAGGCGGCGATATCGCGAACGTGTGCCTTTGTTGCCTCCGCAGCTCAGAGAGCCCGTGCTTGTACACCTCGGCGGCGGAGCGGCATATCTTGCAGTCAGGGATGCCAAGTGGCTCGAAATCGGATACGATGGCGTGGAGGTCACCATGGCGGCAGCCGGCAGGGAAGGTTAGGCTGGACCATGAATACGGCATGCTGTGGCCTGTGGGAGGGCGCGCGGGACTTCTTCGCCGCATTTGGTCTCGAAGGCGTGTGGGAGTTTGAGGTCGGCAACGTGCTGCCGTGCTGCGGAAGGTCTACCTGACCTCGTCCCCACGGGGCTCGGTTTCTTGGAACACATCCGGGAGCTGTAGTTCCTCGGCTTTAGAAACTTCTGCACGGAGGAGCACAAGGAGCTGGCTGCCGACGTGGGGAGGCAGGGAATCACTGGTGGAAATGGGGGAATTTGCACCAGTTTGTAACTATCTTTTGCACCGGTTTTGGAACCGGTGCAACGCATCCGGGACTAAAAGTCTTAACCTTTAGCACCGGTTGCGTTACGAACCGGTGCTAAAGGCCCTCCACGTGGCCTCCCACACGGGCCCCCGTCGGAGGACCTTTAGCACCGGTTTGTAATATGAACCGGTGCTAGAGGATGGCGACGTGGCAGCCCCTGCAGTGTTTGGCTAAAACCCTAATCCCTAGCCTTTTGAAATACGGTTTTTTCGGGTATTTGAAAAATGTTGATGCACATATAAAAGAAACCATCATATATAGTACACAATATCGTCATACATATAGAGATCGAAGCTAGTATGTGTTATCTTTTATCGTGTTTGGTCGAACATATTACATAATGGAACATTGTACGCGTTCATGAATATATACAATATAATTTCAGCTACGATTTTCCAAAATCGTAATGCCGATGGTATTCACCGGTTGGTGCTATGACCTCATCAAGTAGGAATCCCGCCAGTTCCTCTTGAATTGCTCGTATACGCTCAGTTGCTAGAAGACGATCCCGCTTCAGTTCGATCTAATGTAAAGAAGAGGATCAATATATATGAATGAAGAAACTCAACATAAATGATGGTAATAAAATAAAATTGTGAATATTGTTTACGTACATCTAGTTGTTCTAGTCTTCTCTTCTCACGACAAGTCTCTCGCATGAACTCGCAGACATAGAATCCACATAAATTATTCCCGTCTTCTTGCTTCAAGCACTTTACGAGAATAGAGTTCAATCAAAATAATAATCAAGGATGATAATGGTATTGAAACTAGAACCAACGAGATGCGCGGACCTAGCTAGTAGTACTTACCGGTACTTGTTTAAATTCAAGCTCATTTCTCCAGGGACCCGGTGCCTTAGCCGTGAACCGTTTCCAAGCACTGCCCCGCAAAGAAAATGAATAAAGAAGTTAGTAATTACTTGATATCGGGAAATGAACGAAAGTAGCTGATATAGTGCCATGCATAATGATTGAAATTACCGCTGGAGTGTATCAATCATGTCCCCGAATGTCTCAAGGGATTTTTTTTTCGAGTCCATGACTAGTACTCGTCCTCTATCAAGTTCAATAACTAGCAGAATAAAATGATAGCTGCGCACACACATAACACACACTTAACATCGAGTAACCAAAATATATAGTAATGTGTATAAGACAGTTAACACACTCACTTGAAATTGTAAGGAAATAGTATTTTCGTCATGGTTTCTTGTTTCCTTAACGCCCGTACCAAGTTATCCTCCGTGTCCTTGATATGGTTATGGAGAGTTACCTCGTTCACGGTATATGGGTCAATGAACCCAATATCATAGATTTGTCCTCTTTTGCATTCGAGTTTCTTCAATCTGCATAATATAGTGAGTAAAATTATGCATGCAATAAACGAGATGAGATAAAGACTTATAGTTACAAGGAAAAATAATACTTACAAACAATAGGCACTGATCATCGATTTGTCGAGGGCGTCATGATTGTATAACTGAAATAATTCAGCAACTTCGATGTTTATGTCGTCGTTTCCACGAAAGAAATGCTCATCATTAATTCCTATTACGATCCAATTCTGCCCACGCTGTGAGGCTTCCAAGTACCAGTTATGCAATTTTCGCATTCTTGTTGGTAGATTAGGAATCTCCTCGGGTCTGACGAGAGGGCTCCCATACCGGTATTTGTATGCTACTACTTCAGCCGTGGGGAAATCACACCTGCTTAAGTATTGAGCAACAGACATACCTGCAGCTTTGGCCTCCTCTTTGTACAGTGCTATGATCTCTGGATCATACTGGACATCGGGAAACACTTGGAGCGGGGGGCAAGAGTTCATCTGTTCTCCGAGCTGAGGAACTGATTTACCTTTCGACCGCTTTGCTGCATCTGACTTGAGAATAGTGCGGTCATAATCTGATGCAAGCCTTGGCTCGGGTTGGTGAAGGTTCTTCAACATTTTTAACACTTTTGGATCTAGAGGAGGCTGCTCGGCGGACTGCTCGGTCTTCTTTCTCTTCAAATTTTCAAAGAAGTTCTTTGATGATTTCTCTTGTACCTTCGCCGCGGTTTCCTCCGGAGTATAGTCGTAAGGTCTCTTTGGAGGAACCTTAGGTACTCTTGGAAGGGGCTCCTGTCGACGGATCGGTGATCGGTTACTCTTGGGAGCGGCGATGGTACGCTTCTGCCTTTGGCTCTGAGCCTCAGTGGGTGGAGGTGGCGGAGACGGCTCACTAGCTGGGGAAGGCTGGTATGCTGGAGAAGGCTGACGCGGAGATGGCGGAGAAGGCTGACGCGGAGATGGCGGAGATGGCTGATGTGGCGGTGGAGAAGGGTGACGGGCTGGAGACCTTGGCGTCCAATTTGGAAGCACGATTAATTCCTTTAGCCATAGAACGGTGGTCTTCTTGGCTTCTCCCAGCTCGTACAAATCCCCTTCACCCGCAGGGTGGTCAAGCTTCAGCTGCTCAAATCCGCCCATAACTTCATCCACCCCGGCAACAGCATAGCCAGGTGGAATCGGACGGCAATGATAAGTTGAATCAGGTCCAATGGGTAAGGCATAGCCGACCGCCACCTTCATGGTTATGTTCACGACCTTCACATGTAGCTCGCAAGATGTCGACTCCGTGATATCATCCACTGGATAGCGGATCGCCGGTTCATCATCATCCGCTGGGAGGTCCGTGGAAGCCACGCTGCTTTTCCGCTGAGATGGTGGGCCGGTAGCATCATATCCGGCTTCTATCTGTGGCTGAGATGCGGCGGTTCCTTGCTGGCTTATCCGATTTAACAAGTCTGATTGCCGCTTCAGCTCTTGTTCTATCTGAGACATGCGGTCTGCTTCCCTTTCCTTTCTTCTCTGACGGCTTCTATTGGGAAATTTCTTCATTTCCACGGGAAACCCGAGTTTCCACGGTTTGGAGCCCGGAGTGGTTCGTGTTCGTCCTGGGTGTTCATCATTCCCAAGGGCGCGCGTGAGCTCGTCCTTCTCTCTTTCGGGATGGAACCTTCCCTCTTCAACATCCTTTGATGCGCTTCTAAGGGCATCAATGGGAAGAGGGTCTTCGTCATGCTTTTTTGTATATACACACTTCCCTTCCGAGTCCAACTTCCCTCCATGCCCGTAAAACCAATCCCTTGACCGATCATTCCATTTCAATGTCTCCGGAATGATCCCTTTGGCAATTAGATCGTCCTCCATCTTCTTCCACTTAGGCTTGCCAGTCTTGTAGCCTCCTTGCCCCATAGTATGGTGATACTTCTTTTTAGCAGCATTTTTCTTATTTATTTCTGACCTTCGCTTAGCTGCCTCTGAAGTCTTGTACTCCACGAATGCGTCCCAGTGATCTTTTATCTTCTCATATTGTCCAGTGAACACCGGAGTCTTTTTTTGGTCGACAAAATCCTTGTACAATCTTTTCTTCCAGGTGTTGAATTGTATTGCCATCCTCGAAAGAGTCCACTTCTTGACTTTCCGCTCTATGATATTCAGATGACGATCATCGTCATCTGAATCCTCCTCATTTGAATCCTCCTCATTTCGATCCACCTCAGTTCGATCCACCTCTGGCGCCTCTAGTAGGGTAAAATTAACCATGAGCTTCTTCCAAAGAATATTCTTCAATCTGTTGCGGACATATTTAACTGGTTCCGTCTTTGTCTTCTTCCATTCTCGAATGGTGATCGGAATGTTGTCCCTAACAAGAACTCCGCATTGTCTTATAAATTTACTTGCGTGAGCCGCGGGAGCAATCGGTTCGCCATCTTCACCGATTTCTTCTATTCGGTACCTTTCATGTTCTTCCAACCTTCTGGCCGGACCTCTTCTATTTGCAGAAGAGTGGCTCGATCCAGAGGGCTAAAAGAAGAAGGAGCGTTAATATATGTATATACACAAATCTAATAATCCAACTATACAACAAATGCTTAATTTATTATTAATACACATCTACCTCGCCGGCGCCTTCTCCCTCATCTTCGGCACCTTCTCCCTCTCCGGCACCTTCTCCTTCACCGGTGCCTCCATCCACTCCAGCACCTTCTCCCTCTCTGGCACCTTCTACTTCACCGGTGCCATCCTCTTCGGCACCTTTTCCCTCATCGAAGTCATCTCTACGATTTTGTTCGTCTCCCTCACCGGAGTTGTTTAGAAACAAGGAGGTGACATCGTCATCATTATTATCGCGGATGATATCCTCGATAATATTTTCCTGGAAGTTGTCTCTTCCGAGATCCATAGTTTCTGCAAAGAATTATTACAAATTATTATAATGATACGGAGACCAAAAAAAAAGGGGGCGTTGGCCGAGCGCCGGAGCGGTGGGGGAAGATTAGGTCTTCCCTCCCCACCACGCCGGCGCCCGGCCAACGCCCCCATTTTATAACCTAAGATTAGACCTTATTAAACCATTATGTGTTTTTAATATGTGTTATCTAACTAAAATAAACAAAGTAATTAAAATAACAAAAACCTAAAATAACTAAAATAACTAACTAAATAACTAACTAAATAACTAACTAAATATGTGTTTTTCCTCTTTGCACGTGCACATTTACTAGTAACTAAAAACCTAAAATAACTAAAATAATTAAAGTAATTAAAATAACAAAAACCTAAAATAATTAAAGTAAAAAAAACCTAAAATAACTAAAAAAAAATGTGCTCAAAACCTTGCAGGAAGGTGGCCGGGCTTGGCGCGTGGGCGAGCGGGCGGCGCGGCCGGGTGCGGCGTCGTCGTCGGCGGGCGAGCGGCGCGGGTCCGGCGGCGTCGTCGGTGGCGAGCGGCGCGGGGGCGAGCGGGCGCGCGGGCGAGGGCGCGGTGGCGAGCGGCGCGGGGGCGAGTGGGCGCGGGCGAGCGGGCGCGTCGGTGGCGGGCGCGGCGCGGCGCGGGCGAACGGGCGCAGCGGCGACGACGGCGGCGGCGTGGAAAAATCCGGCAGCCTGACGGCGTCCTCGAGCTCCTACGCGCAGGTCCTTAGGCGTTTTGCGGTGCGGGGCAGAGGAGGAAGAAGCAGTTATAAAGGCAGGCACCTTTAGCACCGGTTGGTGGCTTCAACCGGTGCTAAAGACCCTTTAGCACCGGTTGAAGCCACCAACCGGTGCTAAAGGTCAGACCTTTAGCATCGGTTGATGGCTTCAACCGGTGCTAAAGGGGGCTAGCTGGGAGCTGCAGCGCCACCACCTTTAGCACCGGTTTGAGCCACGAACCGGTGCTAAAGGTTGTTTTAAACTTTTCAGTTGTTCCCGCCAAATTCGGTATTGAAGCTATCATCAACATTCCATTTGATTTTCTTTTTGATTAGTTATATTTGATTTTCTATTTTCTTTTGATTAGATATATTTGATTTTCTTTTTGATTAGTTATATTTGATTTTCTTTTTTCTTTTGATTAGTTATATTTGATTTTCTTTTTTCTTTTGATTAGTTATATTTGATTTTCTTTTTTCTTTTGATTAGTTATATTTGATTTTCTTTTTTCTTTTGATTAGTTATATTTGATTTCTTTTGATTAGTTATATTTGATTTTCTTTTTTCTTTGATTAGTTATATTTGATTTTCTTTTCTTTGATTAGTTATATTTGATTTCTTTGATTAGTTATATTGATTTCTTTTTCTTTTGATTAGTTATATTTGATTTTCTTTTTTCTTTTGATTAGTTATATTTGATTTTCTTTGATTAGTTATATTTGATTTTCTTTTTTCTTTGATTAGTTATATTTGATTTTCTTTTTTCTTTTCATTAGTTATATTTGATTTTCTTTTGATTAGTTATATTTGATTTTCTTTTTTCTTTTGATTAGTTATATTTGATTTTCTTTTTTCTTTTGATTAGTTATATTTGATTTTCTTTTGATTAGTTATATTTGATTTTCTTTTTTCTTTTGATTAGTTATATTTGATTTTCTTTTTTCTTTTGATTAGTTATATTTGATTTTCTTTTGATTAGTTATATTTGATTTTCTTTTTTCTTTTGATTAGTTATATTTGATTTTCTTTTTTCTTTTGATTAGTTATATTTGATTTTCTTTTGATTAGTTATATTTGATTTTCTTTTTTCTTTTGATTAGTTATATTTGATTTTCTTTTTCTTTGATTAGTTATATTGATTTCTATTTTTCTTTTGATTAGTTATATTTGATTTTCTTTTTTCTTTTGATTAGTTATATTTGATTTTCTATTTTCTTTTGATTAGTTATATTTGATTTTCTATTTTCTTTTGATTAGATATATTTGATTTTCTTTTTGATTAGTTATATTTGATTTCCTTTTTTCTTTTGATTAGTTATATTTGATTTTCTTTTTTCTTTTGATTAGTTATATTTGATTTCTATTTTCTTTGATTAGTTATATTTGATTTCTTTTTTGATTAGTTATATTTGATTTCCTTTTTTCTTTTGATTAGTTATATTTGATTTTCTTTTTTCTTTTGATTAGTTATATTTGATTTTCTATTTTCTTTTGATTAGTTATATTTGATTTTCTATTTTCTTTTGATTAGTTATATTTGATTTTCTATTTTCTTTTGATTAGTTATATTTCCGTGAGAGGAAAAGGGCGGGAAGAAAAGGGCGGAAAGAAAAAGGGCGGGAAAACGATTGAACAGGAAAAGAAGTACATATCTCAACTGAAAATTAAGATACATGGCCAGATTAAGTCACAATCGGCCGAGCTTGTTTTCGAATGTTGGATGATTCAGTCATAGTCGTGCCTAGCCCTATAAACATCGCCACTGTAGTCGTCGTAGTCGCCGGTGTCATCGTCGCTGGCATCGGGGTCGCGGTAGTCGAACCTCGACTGGTGAGCACGCGTGGGCTGAGAGTGAGGGTAGCGCAGGCGGGGGCCACGGTAGGCCATGACGCTCTGGAGAGTCCGGCCGCGCCACCATAGCCGACGGCCGGCCTCGTTGAAGTTCGAACGAGGCGAGCCGTCCTCCTCGTGCCTGGCAAGCGCACTCTCACGCCGATTGATGAAGAAGGCGTCCCAAGTCGGGCTGTAGTCGGGATGCCACTGAGGATTCCTCCGCTGCTCTGCCGTGAGCTCGAAGTAGTAGTGGTTCGTGATGGCCATCTGGCGGGCCACACCTACAGGGACAGGAGGGACCGGTATGCCTCCGATGCTCAGCATCCAGCCGGTGGGGACGCGGTAGCCCGGCGGGCAGGGGTAGTTTGAGGCGCAAAGCGCCTCCGCCTCCTGGGGGGTTAGAGATACGATGGAAGCCATGGAAGAGAGTGATGAGGTTTGCAGATATGAGTCTAGATGTGATATGTAAATGGAGGCCAAGCCTACATATATATAGTGAAAAATGGCGGGAAGACGGAGGCGGGAAGTGGTCGAAAGCGCGGGAAGAAAATAGGCGGGAACACAATGGCGCGGGGAACCATCTAACCTTTAGTCCCGGCTGGTGGGTACAACCGGGACTAAAGGTAGTTTTTGTGTCATCTAACAAAACTGTCGGTGGGATAAGGACGTGTGGGTAACCTTTAGTCCCGGTTGGTGGGTGCAACCGAGACTAAAGATATCGGCAGGATAAGGACGCATGGGTGGATGCACTGCTCGATGAGATAAGGATGCGTGGGTGGACGCACGATGCCCCTGTCGGAGGAACAAGACAAAGTAGAAGCGGTGCCGTGCCTATAAAAGGAGCATCGATACCTAGAAGGTAGGGAGAGTGAAAGACTCCATCTCCTCTAAGAATGTTAGGTAAATTATTGGGAAATCTCCCATGGCGGAGCTTCTCAAAGATATCGTTGGTGCTCACGCCCTACGATATCTTTGGAAGCTCCGTCTCGGAAAAATTTCCCTCATACAATAACATCATTACACAAAAAATAAATGGGAAAGTAATTTCCATATTGAGATACACAAGTTATGATCCCTATCTAGTCTTCTGAGTTTTCTTCTTGTGTTTCCCTTTCTTCTGATTTTTCGTCTTGGAGGCCATGAACCTCCCTTCGCATATCTCCCTTGATTAGGATCGCTTCGGTCGTAACCATGGAGTATGTTCACCATTTAACGCGATGATTGGGTCAATATTCACTCTGAAGGGCGGAATTTCATCAAACTTATTATAATCTTCTGACATGTCTGTCTTATCCTCAACTCCCACGATGTTTCTTTTCCCTGAAAGAACTATGTGACGCTTTGGCTCGTCGTATGATGTATTCATTGTCTTATCTTTTCTTTTTTTTTTGGTTTGGAGGACATGTCTTTCACATAGAAAACTTGAGCCACATCATTGGCTAGGACGAATGGTTCGTCTCTGTAACCAAGATTGTTGAGATCCACTGTTGTCATTCCATACAGCTGGTCAACCTTTACCCCTACTCCATCTAGCTTGACCCATTTGCACCGAAACAAAGGGACTTTAAAAGAAGGTCCATAGTCAAGTTCCCATATCTCCTCTATGTAACCATAATAGGTGTCCTTTTGCTCGTTGTTGTTTGTTGCATCAATGCGGACACCACTGTTTTGGTTGGTGCTCTTTTTATCTTGGGCGATCGTGTAGAATGTGTTCCCATTGATCTCGTACCCTTGGAAAGTCAATATAGTCGAAGATGGTGACCCGGCCAACAAGTATAGCTGATCTCCAACAATGTTGTCATTTATGAGATGTGTCCGGAACCAACCGCCGAAAGTCGCCATATGTTTATGTGTAATCCAGGAGTCAGACTGAGCCGGGTGTTGGGAGCGTACAATATTCTTGTGTTCAATGATATACGGGGCCACCAAGGCGGAACTTTGTAGAACTGTGTAGTGTGCTTGAGTGAAAGAAATCCCGTCCATACAATACATTGATTTCTTTCCTACCGTGCCTTTTCCACGTAGTCTCCCTTCATGCCGCGATTCAGGAACACCAATCGACTTAATGTCAGGGATAAAGTCAACACAGAACTCAATGACCTCCTCTGTTCCGTAGCCCTTGGAGATGCTTCCTTCTGGCCTAGCACGGTTATGAACATATTTCTTTAAGACTCCCATGAATCTCTCGAAGGGGAACATGTTGTGTAGAAATACAGGACCGAGAATGGCAATCTCTTCGACAAGGTGAACCAGGAGATGCGTCATAATATTAAAGAAGGATGGCGGGAACACCAACTCAAAACTAACAAGACATTGGGCCACATCCTTCTGTAACCTTGGTAGCATATCTGGATTGATTACCTTCTGAGATATTGCATTGAGGAATGCACATAGCTTAACAATGGGTACACGAACATTTTCCGGTAGAAGCCCCCTTAATGCAACTGGAAGCAACTGCGTCATAATCACATGACAGTCATGAGATTTCAGGTTTTGGAATTTTTTCTCTGTCATATTTATTATTCCCTTTATATTTGATGAGAAGCCAGACGGCACTTTAATACTTGAAAGGACATCAAAAAAGATTTCCTTCTCTGCTTTTGTAAGAGCGTAGCTGGCAGGACTTAAGTGACGCCCTTTATCCGTCTTGCTCTGTGGATGCATGTTGTTTGGGTCTTTCATACGTTGTTGATCCTCCCGTGCTTCTGATGTATCTTTTGTTTTTCCATACACGCCCAGAAAGCCTAGCAGGTTCACGCAAACATTTTTCGTAACGTGCATCACGTCGATTGAAGAGCGAACCTCTAGGTGTTTCCAATACTCAAGCTCCCAAAATATAGATTTCTTCTTCCACATGGGTGCGTGTCCGGTAGCGACGTCATTTGGAACAGATTGACCGCCAGGACCCTTTCCAAAGATTACTTCTAGGTCCCTGACCATATCAAATAAATCATCACCAGTACGGAGATTAGGCTTTTGCCGGTGATCTGCCACACCTCTAAAATGCTTGCCTTTCTTTCTTACGGAATGCGTGGTCGTAAGAAATCGACGATGCCCCAAGTACACAATCTTCTTGCATTTTTCCAAATATATAGCGTCAGTCTTATCTAAACAGTGCGTGCATGCATTGTATCCCTTGTTTGTTTGTCCTGAAAGGTTACTAAGAGCAGGCCAATCATTGATGGTTACGAAAAGCAACACTCGTAGGTCAAACGGCTCCTGTTTGTGCTCATCCCATGCACGTACACCTGGTTTGGTCCATAACTGTAAGAGTTCATCAACTAATGGTCTTAGATACACATCAATGTCATTGCCAGGTTGCTTCGGACCTTGGATGAGCACTGGCATCATAATGAACTTCCGCTTCATGCACAACCAAGGAGGAAGGTTATAGATACATAGAGTTACAAGCCAGGTGCTATGACTGCAGCTCTGCTCCCCAAAAGGATTCATGCCATCTGTACTCAGACCAAACCTTAAGTTCCTTGCGTCGCCTGCAAAGTCTGGGTAGTCTCTCTCAATTTTTCTCCACTGCGACCCATCAGCGGGGTGTCTCAACATCGCGTCTTTCTTACGGTCTTCTTTGTGCCATCGTAACAACCTGGCATGCTCTTTGTTTCTAAACAGACGTTTCAACCGTGGTATTATAGGAGCATACCACATGACCTTGGCAGGAACCCTCTTTCTGGGGGGCTCGCCATCAACATCACCAGGGTCATCTCGTCTGATCTTATATCGCAGTGCAGTGCATACCGGGCATGCTTCCAAATTCTCGTACTCCTCACCGCGGTAGAGGATGCAGTCATTAATGCATGCATGAATCTTCTGAACCTCTAATCCTAGAGGGCAGAGAACCTTCTTTGCTTCGTACGTACTGTCAGGCAATTCATTATCCTTTGGAAGCTTCTTCTTCATTATTTTCAGTAATTTCTCAAATCCCTTATCAGATAAACCAGTCTCTGCCTTCCATTGCAGCAACTCCAGTGTGGTACCGAGCTTTGTGTTCCCATCTTCACAGTCTGGGTACAACTTCTTTTTATGATCCTCTAACATACCTTTTAACTTCCGCTTCTCATTCACACTTTCTGCTTCTCTGTGTGCATCTACGATGGCCCGACGAAGATCATCATCAGGCTCATCTGATGCCTCTACATCTTCAGCTTCTCCTGTCCCTTCAGCTTCAGCTTCCCCCGTTGCAGTATCACCATATTCAGGGTACATATCATCATCCTCTTCTTCTTCATTGTCTTCCATTATAACCCCTCTTTCTCCGTGCTTGGTCCAACAATTATAGCTATGCATGAAACCTTTCCGAAGCAGGTGGGCGTGAATGATTTTCCAGGAAGAGTACTCCTTCTTGTTCCCACAGTCAACACATGGACAACACATAAAACCATTCTGAATATTTGCCCGAGCCACATCGCCAAAATTACGAAGACCTTCAATGAACTCGGAAGTGCGTCGGTCACCGTACATCCATTGTCGTTGGTTCATCTGCGTCATATAATTAGGTTTACTAATACTATTACCGAACATCATAAATAGTAAAATGACAAAACATGCATTTGTATCAATGACAAATAAAAGAATAGAGTTGCTAACCTCGATCGAGGAGGAAAGAACGAGGAGAAGACCTAAGTATCGCTCGGGCACCTCATATCATCTTTATTTTGTGTGAGCTTAAGTTGGTTAATGCTTTTAGGCATTTCATCAAACACCTCTTGTGCATAGGGGAAAAAACCAAACTAGCACACCACCTCTCACACCTTCCAAAGGAAAAAAAAAACAGAGGAGAAGGCTGGTGGGCGGCTGTATTTATAGGCAGGGCCTCTAGCACCGGTTCGTGTCCAGAACCGCTGCAAAAGGGTGTCCATTAGCACCGGTTCGTGCCACGAACCGGTGCTAAAGGTGTGGCGTCTGCCACGCGGCAGACGCGACACCTTTAGCACCGGTTCGTGGTACGAACCGGTGCTAATGGTTCCTAACGAACCGGTTCTAGAGCTCCACGGGCTCAATTTAGCTCTCTGGCAGCTCGAACCGGTGCTAAAGCACCCCTTTAGTCTGGGTTCGAAAGCCAACCGGTGCAAATACCGTTTGGAGCAAAAAACGAAAGCCCTATTTTCTACTAGTGAATGGTGCTCATAAAAAAGATCATTGCCCACTCCCATTAAAAGCCGTTATTTTTTTTTTTTAGCGCAAACACCAGGAGCTCTGGCTATTCATTAAGAAGAGGGAAAATGATCCGGTTTATAGGGAAACCAGATTGAAAACCGTACAAAACCAAAAACCGACAAGCGGACTACACCCAAGAAACAAACAACAACACAACAAGAGAAACCACAAAGGCACCCACAAGCTGCCACAATTTCAACAATTCCACACACAGGATGCAATAAAAGCGTCAATCAAGTAATCTCAGTCGCCTTCTTCTTAAAAGCCGTTAATTCAGAGGCATGTAGTCGGCCTTTTCCAGAGCAGCAATGGATCAGACGTTATGCTTGGAGACTATACAGAGGTAAATGATTCATTGACTAATCAGCCATCGGCACATCTTTGTACACTACTTAATTTCTGTTCGACAATATATATTAACTGCTTAATTTCTGTTCAACAATATTAACGCAATCACCACACGCGATCATTTTGGGCGGCAGCAGGGACATCTCCTTCGCGCAGAACAGCCCCAGAAGGAGGCCACGGTGAAGAAGACGACAAGGCCACCGCGGATGTGTTCTTCGTGAAATACAGGCAAATCGGAAGGCTGCCGCTAACATTGTACATGAACGAATGCATCAACAAGATCCTAATGGCATCCTGAAGGCAAGACCTACTAATTCTACTACCGGCTGGACGTGCACTATCCCTTCGGAGCAGGCCTCAGCAACGCATTGGCCACCACAGGCGTGTCCGTACATCGCGGTCTGGAGGTCGACGCCTAGCACTCTTGCAAGCCAGGAACGGCCTCACCGGCATGCCTGGCCATCAACACTGACCGCGAGCTCATCCATGGCTACTTACGGCCGGGCATGGAGGCTGCGACATCGAGGTGTGCACGGCGAGATTGATTGAGAAAGGGTCAAATTAAAGAGGGGGGGGGGGGGGGGGGGGGGGGGGGGTCCACCTCAGAATAATGTTGTACCAATTTGCACCCAGTTGACAAGTTGTTGGACCTGATTATCACTGATTGCAAGTTGATGTACTAATTTGCTCCTACCATACAAGTTGTTGTACCTCCTGTGTTATTAGCTCTTTCAAATAACAGAATCGAACCTCTACGCTGTACAAAATGCCTGCCTGCATCTAAAAGAGCACAAACACATACAACAAGCGCTCCAGTTTCAGAGCCAACCGCACAAGTAAACAACAGATCAAAGTTCGAAACAGGTATCAAACTTTCAGATAGACATAATTCCTAAACCAAAACCAACGCTTAGTAAGATCTTTGTGTGAACTGTATGAAAACTATCTCCGAAGATTACTTTGGACACAAGCTCAACATGAGTGCAAATGTGCATGCATAGAAAAAAAACTCAGATGTTTAGGGACCAGTCTTCGTCAAATATTATCTCCGGCAAGAATATGCTATCTGTAATCCGCTCAACCACCATTTCTTCCTCATCCTTACTGGGAAATTTCTGCTTGGGAAATTTCAAAGGATGAGATAATGCATCAAGAGCATCGCATGCGTCGCATTGCTCGTCTCCTCTGAGAATTATCTTCTGCAAGTTGGGAGAACGCACCAACATGGATCTTATAAATGTAAATTGTTGTTCTAGTGATTTAAAGCCACCGAATTCTAGCTCTTTCAGCAGCCTGTTCTTGGAGCCGTTGAAGCACATTTCCCACCGAGGAGTCGGTCTGTCACGGTAGATACCACGTCTAAAAACAATCTCGCATGGATGGTCCCATACCTGTATTTGTGCGACCAATTATATAATTGGAATCCAGTTTTCTACAATTTTCAGCTATTCTTTTTGAAAAACTAAAGCTCCAAATGTGGAGAAAAGGAAAGAAATACAGACAAATAAATTACCTGAATATGTAATTTTTCAATAGATGGTGCTGCTACGAGAAAGGCTGTCGTCAAGATGTCAAATTCAACAAAGATGCCACACACAGACAGATTCTTTAGCTTCTTGAATGCGGTGCGAAGTTCCTCTATTTCAGGTTGCAACCAAAGCTGATCACAGGATAAGAAGAAAAAGAATGAACAAACAAATGAGATTATCAAAGAATTTACAGCTATGTTTGTTCTGTACCATGCATACACACATCGATGATATAACTCCCAATAGTGTGACAACAAGATAAGTACAAAAAGTAACCATTTAGCGAAAAATAAATAGTACTTACAATTTCTCCTTGGAAATCCAATGTGAGAGTGTGTATGCCTGGTGTTCCATGTAAAAGCTCACTTAGTTTAAATGGGCACCGATCATATGGTGCACCACATGAGAGTTCTAAGTCCCCGAGAGATGGGACAAACCCAAAGGTCACCGGGACTTCCTGAGATTGCCAAGTATTGCATATGAACTTCTCCAACTTCGGGAGGCAGACCACTTCGAGTCTCTCAAAGCTACACCTCTCGAGTTCTAGAACACAAAGTTTTGAGTTTGGTGCATCAATCTTAATGACAGAGTAACTACCGGTATCACAAAAAGAAAGACTTAGATGCCTCAGTTGCTTGCAGGATTCAAACAAGACATGGTGCATGTCCAATTTGTCACAGCCTGCATTTTGTATAGAGAGCTTTGTGAGGCAGTGGAACACGCTAGGGTAGGCGCCAAAGAAAAAATCAATATCTTGAGCTCGCTGCAGCATATCCTCGCCACTACGGTCTAAAGGATTTGTCTCGTCAAGAATGGTCAGATCCAAATCTTTCAACAAACCACTGTCAATTGCGTCACATATCAATGAGCCAACTTCGCACAAGAAAGTGTTGATCAAGTAGAGCTTAAGGTGCAGACTTGAGATGGTGCATTCTCTCTGCTGATCAGACAAGAAACTCCTGGTTGCTTTGGTCAAAGATACCACAGCTTCCTCCATATCATTTGCCTCAATACGGTCAGGGCATGGAACAGGGAGGAAATCCTTGACATCGATGCTGAGTTCAGGCAGCAACCAAGGCAGATGCCTCCACCGTGTAGAAAGCACGGTTGTCCTTACCGCCATACGTAAACTGACTCTCCCCAAGATAGACAATAAAATATCATCAGTCAGCGTGCTGAGCCTATCTTCGTCCTCCAGTTGCTACAACATAAATTGTGGATCCATTATTTAGCTGCCACATAACTGAACTCAGAAATTTCAGACAGCAAAATAGTTACAGAGTGACAAGAATGATACTCTATCTAGCGTTTGATAGAGCCAAATATCTCCCAAGCACACTTCCTATCGGTAATTGGACAACCGTTGCCATTCAGATTCATCAAGGTCATGTTTTATGCTCTTATAAAATGGGTTACATATATTGAAAAAAGGTCAATACCACATACTGTGTACAAATGAAGAACATATCTCCAAGTATGGGGTTAAATAAAATGTTTGTTTTATTGATTGTAAGAAGGGAATTCCGTTTTAGTAACTTTGTATTCCTAGAAAGAGTTGCTACGTACCGACGCAACGCTTTCTCGTGCTCAGACCTCATAAAGAATACAAACGTATTTAGGCTCTGAACATGTACGTGCATTAAAATCTGGATTTATTATAGACTTATAGTAGTATGAGTTTAAAGATCCAGCTCTTTGCACAGTGGAATATCAAGAAAGATGGAAACAACGAGTGTGGGTTTTTATAGCTCGAGCTACATGTAGCTCTTTTTTTTCCAAAATTCGCTATTTTCAAGTTTAAAATAATTCTGAACAAAATATGAACAAAGAGGCAATGCGATCAACATGTGATACAAGTAAGGAGGGCCAATGCGGTGGTAAGAGACTTACTTGGCTCTGGCTCTGGGAACTGTTACTATTGTTATTCGCCTCCAAGGAACAATCAAGTGACGCTTGTGCATCTTCGAATCTTTCGGGCATCCTTGGACAATTATCATCAGTCAGCGTGCTGAGCCTATGTTTGTCCTCCAGTTGCTGCAACGTAAATTATGGATCCATTATTTAGCTGCCACATAACAGAAATCCCAAACAGCGAAATAGTTACAGAGAGTGGCAAGGGCAATCTAGTGTTCGATAAAGCGAAATCTCTAGCAGACACACACACATGCTATCGGTAATCGGGCGACCCGGTGCAGTTCAGATTCATCAAGGTCATGCATTCATGTTTGTTATAAAACGGGTTAAATATATTGAGCTGATATAGCAGACCATTGCTACAAATGTGGAGCCCATGCACTATCTGAAAAGTTCAGTAGCAGAAACTGTGGGCAGCTGTGCCAAAGGAGTTGTAAAGTACTTAGTAGCTTTTGTTTTTACCTCACACGCTAAAACAGTTGTATAGTTTGGTGATTAGTTGTGAGGATCAAGCGCTAGAAGTACCATATTAACTGATAATAATGGTATGCTAATTTTTTTTTTTTTTTTGAGGAATTATGCTAAAAAATTAAACCTCCGCTAGTATATCACAGAAGCATGAAGAACATATCTCCAATGGGTTTAAATACATGTTCGTTTTATTGATTCTAACAAGAAAATTGAAGTACTTCTGTATTGGTAGAAATAGCAAATCCCACGTTGGGAGTGGATTACCTGCTGGTGGTGCGGCATTGTTTTGCCGCCGTCGTCGAGAGTGTAGGCGAGGGGCGTGGGCGTGGCGCGGCTTTAGGGCTCGGCCGAGGGGATCGGGGAGGCGGAAGGACACGGTGTGGCGGCGGTGGCCGGAGGAAAACGGAGTTTGCCGGCGGGAGGAAGAGGTCGCCGGCGGGAGGAGGAGGAGGCGGCGGTGGCGGCGCGTGGGGAGGTGCGATATTGCGGCTTAAGCAGTGGAGCAGAATCGATGTAGAGAAGGGGTAACTTGGATGACATGTGGGCCCCCGTTGCCAAAGCATCCGACTGAATTAACGTTTCAGAACGATGGACATGGCAGATAGATGGAAGTCTGAAACTATGTTCAGTCTAATGAACAACAAACATACAGTACTTAAGACTACGTTTCAGCACACGGTTAACACGAGTGCAATTGTGCAGTCGTAGTAAAACGATTAAAAACTAATCTCAGATCCTCATCGACCGGTCTTCATCAAAGGTTATCTCTGGCGAGAATATGCCGTCTCTAATCCTCTCAGCCACCATTTCTTCCTCGTCGCATTCATCACAGTGCTCGTCTCCTCTGAAAATTATCTTCTGCAAGTTGAGAGATTGCTCCAACATGGATCATATGAATGTGAACTGTTGTTCTAATGCTCTAAAGCCACCGATTTCTAGCTGGAAGCGCATTTCCCACTGAGGAGTACCACGGAAGCTATCACCTAGAACGAAACATGCTTTTAAAATTAGTGAGAATTTTAAGGTTTGGTGGGATAATCCCTACAAACACAGAAAATACTCTGGTACCAAGCAAGGCCTCAGGAGCGTGGCACCTGTTGGTTTAGCAGCATGTTGAAGAAAAATTTTGCACAGGACACGAGTCTCACAGAGCAGCCTCAGTAATACAGCCTACGATTCACATATTTTGCTACTTGCGTCCTGCAAGTGCCTGACAGCCTGAGTTCATGTGATACCCACCACAACCTCAATTGCACGATGAGCAGAAGAATGTTGCACAATAATTCACGGCGACTCTACTGAAGGATGTTGCACCCCTTATTACAACTTTCCTTAAAAAATATTTGCGGCAAGAACATGCCATCTCTAATTCGGCTAACGACCATTTCTTGCTCATCTTTCTTTGGGAACTTCGATGCTATACCAAGAGCATCACAGGAGTCACACTGCTCATCTCCTTTCAAAATTATACTGTGCAGGTTGGGAGATCTCTCCAGCATGGATCTTATAAATGTAAACTGATGTTCTAGTGATCTAAAGCCAACAAATTCCAGCTCTTTCAAAAGCCAGTTCTTGGAGCCATCGAAGTCAATCTTCCACTGAGGAGCCTTTCTGTCAGAGAAGGCCCGCTGTCTGATCTCCTCGTCCACATCACATGGATGTTCCCATACCTATATTTGGGTGAAAAATCATTGCATGTACTTGAATTTAGTATTAAACAGCACTCAGCTATATTTTAAGAGCTAAATTTGCAGAAGTAAACAAAGATCAACATAATGTAGGAGGAAAAACAAGGGACAGTTGCATCACCTCAATATGTAACATCTCAATACACGGTGCCGCCACAAGAAAGACCGTTGTCCACAAAATGTCAAAGTCAACAAAGATACCACGTACATACAGCTTCCTTAGCTTTTTCAAAGCAGTGCAGAGTTGACTCATTTCAGGTTGCATCCAAATCTGACCAGAAGATAAATAAAAATGAATAGTTCGCAAGCAAGATGAGGTTATCAAATAATTTACAACTATGTTTATTCTCTATAACATAAAGCTAACTGCGTAACAAAAACGAAACAAAAAGAGTTACCACTTCACAAAAATAAAGCTACGACCTACCTTTTCTCCCTGGAAATCCAATGTGAGAGTATGTATGCTTGTGGTTCCGTGCAGTAGCTCACTTAATTTAAATTCACGTTGGTCGCATATTGCACCACATGAGAGTTCTAATTCCCCAAGAGATGGCACAAACCCAAAAGCTAAGGGGACAGACCGAGATACCCAAGTATCCCAGCTGAGCCTCTCCAACTTCGGAAGGCAGACCACCTCAAGTATCTCAAAACGACACTTGGTGAGTTCTAAAACAATGAGTTTTGAGTTTGGTGCATCAATCTTAAACAAAGATCCAAGACCAGTATCACACTGACAGAGGCTTAGATATTTCAGTTGCTTGCAGCAGTCAAACAGGACATGGTGCATATCAACCTTGATGAAGCCTAAATTGTCTAAAGAGAGTCTTGTGAAGCAATGGAGCACACTAGGGTAGGCAAAGAAAAAACCATCTACTTCTTGGGCACGCTGTATCATATCCTCCCCACTACAGTCGAGAGGATCTGTCCAATCAAGAATAGTGAGATCCAAATCTTTCAACAAACCTCTGTCCACTGCATCACCTACCAGTGCGCCAACTTCGCACAAGAAAGTGTTGATCAAGTAGAGCTTAAGGTGCAGGCTTGAGATGGTGGATTCTCTCTGCTGATCAGCCAAGAAACGTCTGGTTGCTTTGGTCAAAGACACCATAGCTTCCGCCATATCATCTGCCTCAATAGGGTCAGGGCATGGAACAGATATGAAATCCTCGACATCGATGCTGAGTTCAGGCAGCAACCAAGGCAGATGCTTCCACCGTGTAGAAAGCACGCATGTCCTTGCAGCCATACGTGAACTGACTCTCCCCAAGACAGACAGTAAAATATCATCAGTCAGGGTGCTGAGCCTATCTTCATCCTCTAGTTGCTGCAACAGAAACTATAGATCCATTATTTAGCTGACAAAAAACTGAATTCAGAAATCCCATACAGAAAAATAGAAGAGTGGCAAAAACAATACTCTATCTGGAGTGTAAACTGTTTGATAAAGCTGAATGGCTCCTAAATGCAGACCTGACCCGGTCAGTACCATAGGAGCTGTGATTCTAAGATCGACTATTAGCAATTTAGCATGCTTAATTAGTGGATTACCTGCTGGTGCTGCGGCATTGTTTTGCTGCCGTCGTCCAGCGCGTAGGCGAGGGCGCGGCGTGGAGGAGGTCGTGGGCACGCCGCGGCTTTAGGGTTCGGCCGAGGGGAGCGGGGAGGCGGAAGGACGCGGTGTGGCGGAGATAGCCAGCGGGAGGCGGTGGTCTCCGGCGGGAGGCGGCGGCGGCGGCGCGTGGGGCGGGTAAAGCTTGAGCAGCGGAGCAGAAACTGCAAGAGTTACTCGAGGAAGAAAAGGGCTAACTGAATGACATGTGGGCCCCACGTTGCCACGTGCCGGTATCCCGTACGGGCGCCCAGCGGCCACTTCTTTCAGAACTGAGATGCCGCTCCAGCACAGCAACCATCGACAGACTGCTCAAACATTTGCACTTGCAAAGATTTTTTCTTTTAGCTGAGTAAAACACCCCACTGAAAGTCTCAAACTATGGACATGGCAAATAGATGGAAGTCTGAAACTATGTTCGGTCTTATGAACAACGTACCACCGAAAAGCTAAAACTATGAGCATAGCAAATAGGTGAAGTCTAAAGTATGTTCAGTCATGCGAACATACCACTGAAAGTCTGAAACTGTGAGCATAGCAAATATAGGTTAGTCTAAAATTATGTTCAGTCATACCACTGAAAGTATCAAACAATGAACATAACAAATAGGTGAGGTCGTATGAAAATCACTGATCATAACTCACTATATGAAATATGAAATGTACAAAACTACCAGTGGTAGTTTCAACCGTACCCCACAAGTGCTATGAAATATGTGAAGCTATGAACAGAAAAAAATAACACTGGCAACGTGCCTCTAGTAACTATCACTGAGACTGAACAGGGCAAGTTGGTGAAGCCATGTTCTAGTTTCTATTTTGCTTACAATGAACTTGGCACGCTCAGCTTCCTGCGCAGCAACCTGTTTGGCTTCAGTTGCAATGTTGCATGACTCAAGTCACTACCAAAGCTGCGGCAAGTAATGGACACATCATCCAGAGCAATACTGAAATTCCTGGCCCTCTCTGTCAGAATATTCCTGTTTTCCCTGCTCACAGCCTGCAATTACATAGAAGATACGTTATGCAACTATTCTAAGGACCAGCTAGCATGAGAACATATGTAAACACAACAAACATGATGAAATGGTACCTCTCTCTGTGTAATAAGCTGACTGCCATTGTACTGTGCAACTACAGCTTTGAGTGTTCCATGAATGATTGAAGGCAAAACTCTCATTGTAATTTTACCCCAAGGGTGCTGTACATATTTGGTACTTTGGTAGCTTCTCCGCCATGGGTCGTGTACTCGTGTAAGAACACGAAGACCAATTCTCACATGTCCAAGTTATCAAGTAGTATAAAAAATGTCCCTAAAAAAGTAGTATCAAAAATGAAAATGCCTAACACTTTACATGTACCAGCAAACAGACACCTATCTAATCCTCTTGCATGCTACAATAACTGAATACACTCAGAATACTGCCAAAAGACTAAACATGCACCAGACCATGTCCATATGTCCAAATGCCTAATCACTTTGCATGTGCCCAATCCTCTTACAATCTACAATTACAGACCAGTATGTCCTACTAAAAGGAGACCCCTTGAGCTCAAACAATTGCACTTGCTTCCTTTAGCTGAGTAAAACCACCACTGAAAGTCTCAAACTATGGACATGGCACATAGATGGAAGTCTGAAACTATGTTCAGTCTTATGAACAACAAACATACCACTTAAGACTACGTTTCAGCACACGGTTAACGTAAGTGCAAATGTGCAGTCGTAGCAAAACGATTAAAAACAAATCTCAGATGCTCATTGACCAGTCTTCATCGAAGATTATCTCTGGCGAGAATATGCCGTATCTAATCCTCTCAACCACCATTTCTTCCTCGTCCTTCCTTGGAAATTTCACAGGACAAAGTGATGCATCAAGAGTGTCGCATTCATCACATTGCTCGTCTCCTCTGAGAATTATCTTCTGCAAGTTGGGAGATCGCTCCAACATGGATCTTCTGAATGTGAACTGTTGTTCTAATGCTCTAAAGCCACCGATTTCTAGCTCTTTCAGCAGCCTGTTCTCGGAGCCGTCAAAGCGCACTTCCCACTGAGGAGTCCTTCTATCACGGAAGCTATCACCTCTGAACTCGCCCAGATCGCATGCATGTTCCCATACCTGTTTTTGTGTGACCAATTCATTAGGTTATGCAACTGGAATCCAGTTTTCCAGCAATCATCTGGTAAAACTTGTGAAAAATTAAAGCTCCAAATGTGGAGAAAAAGAAAGAAATATGGACAAAGACGTCACCCGAATATGTAGTTTTTCGACAGATGGTGCTGCTACGAGAAAGGCTGCCGTCCATAAAATGTCAAATTCAACAAAGATGCCACACACGGACAGCTTCTTTAGCTTGGTGAATGCGGCGCGGAGTTCCTCCATTTCAGGTTGCAGCCAAATCTGATCACAGGATTAAAAAAAGAATGAAGAGTTTGCAAGCACATAGATGAGATTATCAAGTAATTTACAGTGAAGTATGTTCTGTACTATGCATAAACACGCACATGATATTCTTATAGCTGTGTCGACACGATGAATACAAAGAAGAGTACCATCTAGCGAAAAATAAGTACTTACATTTTCTCCTTGGAAATCCAATGTGAGTGTGTGTATGCTTGTTGTTCCATGTAGAATCTCACTTAATTTAAATGGGCGTCGATCATATGTTGCGCCAAATGAGAGTTCTAATTCCCCGAGAGATGGGACAAACCCAAAGATTACTGGGACATGCTGAGATGCCAACCAAGTATTGCATATGAACTTCTCCAATTTTGGGAGGCAGACCAATTCTAGTCTCTCAAAGCGACATGTGTCGATTTCTAGAACACAAAGTTTTGAGTTCGGTGCATCAATCTTAAAGACAGAGTGATTGCCAGTATCACAATAACAAAGGCTTAGATGCTTCAGTTGCTTGCAGCAGTCAAACAGGACATGGTGCATGTCCAAATTGTCAAAGCCTGCATTTTGCACAGAGAGCTTTGTGAGGCAGTGGAGCACACTAGGGTAGGCACGGAAGAAAGTATCGATCTCTTGAGCTCTCTGCAGTATATCCTCGTCACTGTGGTCCAAAGGATCTGTCTCATCACGAACAGTGAGATCCAACTCTTTCAACAAACCGTTGTCGATCGCGTCACGTACCAGTGGACCAATTTCGCAGAAGAAAGTGTTGGTCAAGTAGAGGTTCAGGTGCAGACTTGAGATGGTGCATTCTCTCTGCTGATCAGCCAAGAAACTCCTAGTAGCTTTGGTCAAAGACACCATAGCTAATTCCTCCACATCCTTTGCCTCGATAGATTCAGTGCGTGGAACAGATAGAAAATCCTTGACATCGATGCTGACTTCAGGCAGTAACCAAGGCAGATGCCTCCACCGCTTAGAGAGCACCACTAGTGGAAATCGGGGAATTTGCACCGGTTTGTAACTGCCTTTTGCACCGGTTTTGGAACCGGTGCAACGCATCCGGGACTAAAAGCCTTAACCTTTAGCACCGGTTGCGTTACGAACCGGTGCTAAAGGTCCACCACGTGGCCTCCCACACGCGCCCCCGTCGGAGGACCTTTAGCACCGGTTTGTAATATGAACTGGTGCTAGAGGATGGCGACGTGGCAGCCCCTGCAGTGTTTGGCTAAAACCCTAATCCCTAGCCTTTTGAAATACGGTTTTTTTGGGTATTTGAAAAATGTTGATGCACATATAAAAGAAACCATCATATATAGTACACAATATCATCATACATATAGAGATCAAAGCTAGTATGTGTTATCTTTTATCGTGTTTGGTCGAACATATTACATAATGGAACATTGTACACGTTCATGAATATATACAATATAATTTCAGCTACGATTTTCCAAAATCGTAATGCCGATGGTATTCACCGGTTGGTGCTATGACCTCATCAAGTAGGAATCCCGCCAGTTCCTCTTGAATTGCTCGTATACGCTCAGTTGCTAGAAGATGATCCCGCTTCAGTTCGATCTAATGTAAAGAAGGGGATCAATATATATGAATGAAGAAACTCAACATAAATGATGGTAATAAAATAAAATTGTGAATATTGTTTACGTACATCTAGTTGTTCTAGTCTTCTCTTCTCACGACAAGTCTCTCGCATGAACTCGCAGACATAGAATCCACATAAATTATTCCCGTCTTCTTGCTTCAAGCACTTTACGAGAATAGAGTTCAATCAAAATAATAATCAAGGATGATAATGGTATTGAAACTAGAACCAAAGAGATGCGCGGACCTAGCTAGTAGTACTTACCGGTACTTGTTTAAATTCAAGCTCATTTCTCCAGGGACCCGGTGCCTTAGCCGTGAACCATTTCCAAGCACTGCCCGGCAAAGAAAATGAATAAAGAAGTTAGTAATTACTTGATATCGGGAAATGAACGAAAGTAGCTGATATAGTGCCATGCATAATGATTAAAATTACCGCTGGAGTGTATCAATCATGTCCCCAAATGTCTCAAGGGATTTTTTTTTCGAGTCCATGACTAGTACTCGTCCTCTATCAAGTTCAATAACTAGCAGAATAAAATGATAGCTGCGCACACACATAACACACACTTAACATCGAGTAACCAACAAAATATATAGTAATGTGTGTATAAGACAGTTAACACACTCACTTGAAATTGTAAGGAAATAGTATTTTCGTCATGGTTTCTTGTTTCCTTAACGCCCGTACCAAGTTATCCTCCGTGTCCTTGATATGGTTATGGAGAGTTACCTCGTTCACGGTATATGGGTCAATGAACCCAATATCATAGATTTGTCCTCTTTTGCATTCGAGTTTCTTCAATCTG
The DNA here is from genome assembly GCA_007115705.1 of Dactylis glomerata. Lineage (NCBI taxonomy): Eukaryota > Viridiplantae > Streptophyta > Magnoliopsida > Poales > Poaceae > Dactylis > Dactylis glomerata. The sequence goes on along the minus strand of QXEO01000286.1, from coordinate 1,131,309 downwards.
CATAATATAGTGAGTAAAATTATGCATGCAATAAACGAGATGAGATAAAGACTTATAGTTACAAGGAAAAATAATACTTACAAACAATAGGCACTGATCATCGATTTGTCGAGGGCGTCATGATTGTATAACTGAAATAATTCAGCAACTTCGATGTTTATGTCGTCGTTTCCACGAAAGTAATGCTCATCATTAATTCCTATTACGATCCAATTCTGCCCACGCTGTGAGGCTTCCAAGTACCAGTTATGCAATTTTCGCATTCTTGTTGGTAGATTAGGAATCTCCTCGGGTCTGACGAGAGGGCTCCCATACCGGTATTTGTATGCTACTACTTCAGCCGTGGGGAAATCACACCTGCTTAAGTATTGAGCAACAGACATACCTGCAGCTTTGGCCTCCTCTTTGTACAGTGCTATGATCTCTGGATCATACTGGACATCGGGAAACACTTGGAGCGGGGGGCAAGAGTTCATCTGTTCTCCGAGCTGAGGAACTGATTTACCTTTCGACCGCTTTGCTGCATCTGACTTGAGAATAGTGCGGTCATAATCTGATGCAAGCCTTGGCTCGGGTTGGTGAAGGTTCTTCAACATTTTTAACACTTTTGGATCTAGAGGAGGCTGCTCGGCGGACTGCTCGGTCTTCTTTCTCTTCAAATTTTCAAGGAAGTTCTTTGATTTCTCTTGTACCTTCGCCGCGGTTTCCTCCGGAGTATAGTCGTAAGGTCTCTTTGGAGGAACCTTAGGTACTCTTGGAAGGGGCTCCTGTCGACGGATCGGTGATCGGTTACTCTTGGGAGCGGCGATGGTACGCTTCTGCCTTTGGCTCTGAGCCTCAGTGGGTGGAGGTGGCGGAGACGGCTCACTAGCTGGCGAAGGCTGGTATGCTGGAGAAGGCTGACGCGGAGATGGCGGAGAAGGCTGACGCGGAGATGGCGGAGAAGGCTGATGTGGCGGGGGAGAAGGGTGACGTGCTGGAGACCTTGGCGTCCAATTTGGAAGCACGATTAATTCCTTTAGCCATAGAACTGTGGTCTTCTTGGCTTCTCCCAGCTCGTACAAATCCCCTTCACCCGCAGGGTGGTCAAGCTTCAGCTGCTCAAATCCGCCCATAACTTCATCCACCCCGGCAACAGCATAGCCAGGTGGAATCGGACGGCAATGATAGGTTGAATCAGGTCCAATGGGTAAGGCATAGCCGACCGCCACCTTCATGGTTATGTTCACGACCTTCACATGTAGCTCGCAAGATGTCGACTCCGTGATATCATCCACTGGGTAGCGGATCGCCAGTTCATCATCATCCGCTGGGAGGTCCGTGGAAGCCACGCTGCTTTTCCGCTGAGATGGTGGGCCGGTAGCATCATATCCGGCTTCTATCTGTGGCTGAGATGCGGCGGTTCCTTGCTGGCTTATCCGATTTAACAAGTCTGATTGCCGCTTCAGCTCTTGTTCTATCTGAGACATGCGGTCTGCTTCCCTTTCCTTTCTTCTCTGACGGCTTCTATCGGGAAATTTCTTCATTTCCACGGGAAACCCGACTTTCCACGGTTTGGAGCCCGGAGTGGTTCGTGTTCGTCCTGGGTGTTCATCATTCCCAAGGGCACGCGTGAGCTCGTCCTTCTCTCTATCGGGATGGAACCTTCCCTCTTCAACATCCTTTGATGCGCTTCTAAGGGCATCAATGGGAAGAGGGTCTTCGTCATGCTTTTTTGTGTATACACACTTCCCTTCCGAGTCCAACTTCCCTCCATGCCCGTAAAACCAATCCCTTGACCGATCATTCCATTTCAATGTCTCCGGAATGATCCCTTTGGCAATTAGATCGTCCTCCATCTTCTTCCACTTAGGCTTGCCAGTCTTGTAGCCTCCTTGCCCCATAGTATGGTGATACTTCTTTTTAGCAGCATTTTTCTTATTTATTTCTGACCTTCGCTTAGCTGCCTCTGAAGTCTTGTACTCCACGAATGCGTCCCAGTGATCTTTTATCTTTTCATATTGTCCAGTGAACACCGGAGTCTTTTTTTGGTCGACAAAATCCTTGTACAATCTTTTCTTCCAGTTGTTGAATTGTATTGCCATCCTCGAAAGAGTCCACTTCTTGACTTTCCGCTCTATGATATTCAGATGACGATTATCGTCATCTGAATCCTCCTCATTTGAATCCTCCTGATTTGGATCCACCTCAGTTCGATCCACCTGTGGCGCCTCTGGTAGGGTAAAATTAACCATGAGCTTCTTCCAAAGAATATTCTTCAATCTGTTGCGGACATATTTAGCTGGTTCCGTCTTTGTCTTCTTCCATTCTCGAAGGGTGATCGGAATGTTGTCCCTAACAAGAACTCCGCATTGTCTTATAAATTTACTTGCGTGAGCCGCGGGAGCAATCGGTTCGCCATCTTCACCGATTTCTTCTATTCGGTACCTTTCATGTTCTTCCAACCTTCTGGCCGGACCTCTTCTATTTACAGAAGAGTGGCTCGATCCAGAGGGCTAAAAGAAGAAGGAGCGTTAATATATGTATATACACAAATCAAATAATCCAACTATACAACAAATGCTTAATTTATTATTAATACACATCTACCTCGCCGGCGCCTTCTCCCTCATCTCCGGCACCTTCTCCCTCTCCGGCACCTTCTCCTTCATCGGTGCCTCCATCCACTCCGGCACCTTCTCCCTCTCTGGCACCTTCTACTTCACCGGTGCCTCCATCCTCTCCGGCACCATCTCTACGATTTCGTTCGTCTCCCTCACCGGAGTCGTTTAGAAACACCGAGGTGACATCGTCGTTATTATCGCGGATGATGTCCTCGATAATATTTTCCTGGAAGTCGTCTCTTCCGAGATCCATAGTTTCTGCAAAGAATTATTACAAATTATTATAATGATACGGAGACCAAAAAAAAAGGGGGCGTTGGCCGAGCGCCCGAGCGGTGGGGGAAGATTAGGTCTTCCCTCCCCACCACGCCGGCGCCCGGCCAACGCCCCCATTTTATAACCTAAAAAAATGTAAGACCTAAAAAAATGTTCACGAGTTTGATGCATGCAAAATCAATATTTGTAGTGTTGTGAGTAAAAATCTCGTGCAAACCCTAAATAACTAAATAATTAATTAAATACCCTATAATGAACTAGAGAAAATTCCTTATATGACACTACTTGTAAATTATGATTCCTTATATGACACTCAATTTTTTTGCATTCCCTAGATGACACTCGGTGTAAATTTTTTTCTCTCGCGGGGGCTACTTCGATCTGTCTTACACATGCAGATGCATACAGGAATTAAGCTCGATGAATCTCGTTGTATTAAGCTCGATGGATCTCGTTGCGAAGTCTAGTGCGGTGTGTCGTGCATAACTAAATAACTAAAAAACTAAAAAAAATAGCTAACTAAATAACTAAATAACTAAAAAAATAGCTAACTAACTAACTAAATAACTAAATAACTAAATAACTAAATAATTAAAAAAATAGCTAACTAAATAACTAACTAACTAAAAAAATAGCTAACTAAATAACTAAAAAAACATAACTAAATAACTAAAAAACTAAAAAAAATCAAAAATAACAAAAATCTAAAATAACTAAAATAATTAAAGTAAAAAAAACCTAGAATAACTAAAAAAAAAGGTGCTCGAACCTTGCAGGCGAGCGGCGGGCGGCGCGGGTACGTGCAGTGCGGCGCGGGGGCGAGCGTCGTCGTCGGCGGCGCGGGTCCGGCGTCGTCGGTGGCGAGCGGCGCGGGGGCGAGCGGGCGCGGGCGCGTCGGTGGCGGGCGCGGGGCGCGTCGTCGGTGGCGGGCGCGGCCGGGCGCGTCGGTGCAGGCGGGGGCGAGCGGGCGCGGCGCAGCGTCGGCGGCGACGAGTGGGACGCAAAAATCCGGCAGCGTAACGGCGTCCAAGAGAGCTCCTCGCGCGGGACTTAGGCGTTTTGCGATGCGGGAGAGGAAGAAGAAGGGAGTTATAAAGAAAGGCCCCTTTAGCACCGGTTCGTGGCTTGAACCGGTGCTAAAGGACCTTTAGCACCGGTTCAAGCCACCAACCGGTGCTAAAGGTCAGACCTTTAGCACCGGTTGGTGGCTTGAACCGATGCTAAAGGTTGCTTTCAGGGAACTGCACCGCCACCCCCTTTAGCACCGGTTTGAGCCACGAACCGGTGCTAAAGGGTGTTTTAAAATTTTCAGTTGTTCCCGCCAAATTCTTTTGATTAGTTATATTTGATTTTCTTTTTTCTTTTGATTAGTTATATTTGATTTTCTTTTTTCTTTTGATTAGTTATATTTGATTTTCTTTTTCTTTTAATTAGTTATATTTGATTTTCTTTTTTCTTTTGATTAGTTATATTTGATTTTCTTTTTCTTTTAATTAGTTATATTTGATTTTCTTTTTTCTTTTGATTAGTTATATTTGATTTTCTTTTTTCTTTTGATTAGTTATATTTGATTTTCTTTTTTCTTTTGATTAGTTATATTTGATTTTCTTTTTTCTTTTGATTAGTTATATTTGATTTTCTTTTTTCTTTTGATTAGTTATATTTGATTTTCTTTTTTCTTTTGATTAGTTATATTTGATTTTCTTTTTTCTTTTGATTAGTTATATTTGATTTTCTTTTTCTTTTAATTAGTTAAATTTAATTTTCTTTTTTCTTTTGATTAGATATATTTGATTTTCTTTTTTCTTTTGATTAGTTATATTTGATTTTCTTTTTTCTTTTGATTAGTTATATTTGATTTTCTTTTTCTTTTAATTAGTTATATTTGATTTTCTTTTTTCTTTTGATTAGTTATATTTGATTTTCTTTTTTCTTTTGATTAGTTATATTTGATTTTCTTTTTTTCTTTTGATTAGTTATATTTGATTTTTTTTTATTAGTTATATTTGATTTTCTTTTTTCTTTTGATTAGTTATATTTGATTTTCTTTTTTCTTTTGATTAGTTATATTTGATTTTCTTTTTCTTTTCATTAGTTAAATTTAATTTTCTTTTTTCTTTTGATTAGATATATTTGATTTTCTTTTTTCTTTTGATTAGTTATATTTGATTTCTTTTAATTAGTTATATTTGATTTTCTTTTTTCTTTTGATTAGTTATATTTGATTTTCTTTTTTTTAATTAGTTATATTTGATTTTCTTTTTTCTTTTGATTAGTTATATTTGATTTTCTTTTTTCTTTTGATTAGTTATATTTGATTTTTTTTTGATTAGTTATATTTGATTTTCTTTTTCTTTTAATTAGTTATATTTCCATGAGAGGAAAAGGGCGGGAAGAAAAGGGCGGAAAGAAAAAGGGCGGGAAAACGATTGAACAGGAAAAGAAGTACATATCTCAACTGAAAATTAAGATACATGGCCAGATTAAGTCACAATCGGCCGAGCTTGTTTTCGAATGTTGGATGATTCAGTCATAGTCGTGCCTAGCCCTATAAACATCGCCACTGTAGTCGTCGTAGTCGCCGGTGTCATCGTCGCTGGCATCGGGGTCGCGGTAGTCGAACCTCGACTGGTGAGCACGCGTGGGCTGAGAGTGAGGGTAGCGCAGGCGGGCGCCATGGTAGGCCATGACGCTCTGGAGAGTCCGGCCGCGCCACCATAGCCGACGGCCGGCCTCGTTGAAGTTTGAACGAGGCGAGCCGTCCTCCTCGTGCCTGGCAAGCGCACTCTCACGCCGATTGATGAAGAAGGCGTCCCAAGTCGGGCTGTAGTCGGGATGCCACTGAGGATTCCTTCGCTGCTCTGGCGTGAGCTCGAAGTAGTAGTGGTTCGTGATGGCCATCTGGCGCGCCACACCTACAGGGACAGGAGGGACCGGTACGCCTCCGACGCTCAGCATCCAGCCGGTGGGGACGCGGTAGCCCGGCGGGCAGGGGTAGTTTGAGGCGCAAAGCGCCTCCGCCTCCTGGAGGGTTAGAGATACGATGGAAGCCATGGAAGAGAGTGATGAGGTTTGCAGATATGAGTCTAGATGTGATATGTAAATGGAGGCCAAGCCTACATATATATAGTGAAAAATGGCGGGAAGACGGAGGCGGGAAGTGGTCGAAAGCGCGGGAAGAAAATAGGCGGGAACACAGTGGCGCGGGGAACCATCTAACCTTTAGTCCCGGCTGGTGGGTACAACCGGGACTAAAAGGTGATTTTTGTGTCATCTAACAAAACTGTCGGTGGGATAAGGACGTGTGGGAAACCTTTAGTCCCGGTTGGTGGGTGCAACCGAGACTAAAGATATCGGCAGGATAAGGACGCATGGGTGGATGCACTGCTCGATGAGATAAGGACGCGTGGGTGGACGCACGATGCCCCTGTCGGAGGTAGGGAGAGTGAAAGACTCCATCTCCTCTAAGAATGTTGGGTAAATTATTGGGAAATCTCCCGTGGCGGAGCTTCTCACAGATATCGTTGGTGCTCACGCCCTACGATATCTTTGGAAGCTCCGCCTCGAAAAAATTTCCCTCATACAATAACATCATTACACAAAAAATAAATGGGAAAGTGATTTCCATATTGAGATACACAAGTTATGATCCCTATCTAGTCTTCTGAGTTTTCTTCTTGTGTTTCCCTTTCTTCTGATTTTTTGTCTTGGAGGCCATGAACCTCCCTTCGCGTATCTCCCTTGATTAGGATCGCTTCGGTCGTAACCATGGAGTATGTTCACCATTTAACGCGATGATTGGGTCAATATTCACTCTGAAGGGCGGAATTTCATCAAACTTATTATAATCTTCTGACATGTCTGTCTTATCCTCAACTCCCACGATGTTTCTTTTCCCTGAAAGAACTATGTGACGCTTTGGCTCATCGTATGATGTATTCATTGTCTTATCTTTTCTTTTTTTTGGTTTGGAGGACATGTCTTTCACATAGAAAACTTGAGCCACATCATTGGCTAGGACGAATGGTTCGTCTTTGTAACCAAGATTGTTGAGATCCACTGTTGTCATTCCATACAGCTGGTCAACCTTTACCCCTACTCCATCTAGCTTGACCCATTTGCACCGAAACAAAGGGACTTTAAAAGAAGGTCCATAGTCAAGTTCCCATATCTCCTCTATGTAACCATAATAGGTGTCCTTTTGCTCGTTGTTGTTTGTTGCATCAATGCGGACACCACTGTTTTGGTTGCTGCTCTTTTTATCTTGGGCGATCGTGTAGAATGTGTTCCCATTGATCTCGTACCCTTGGAAAGTCAATATAGTCGAAGATGGTGACCCGGCCAACAAGTATAGCTGATCTCCAACAATGTTTTCATTTATGAGATGTGTTCGGAACCAACCGCCGAAAGTCGCCATATGTTTATGTGTAATCCAGGAGTCAGACTGAGCCGGGTGTTGGGAGCGTACAATATTCTTGTGTTCAATGATATACGGGGCCACCAAGGCGGAACTTTGTAGAACTGTGTAGTGTGCTTGAGTGAAAGAAATCCCGTCCATACAATACATTGATTTCTTTCCTAGCGTGCCTTTTCCACGTAGTCTCCCTTCATGCCGCGATTCAGGAACACCAATCGACTTAATATCAGGGATAAAGTCAACACAGAACTCAATGACCTCCTCTGTTCCGTAGCCCTTGGAGATGCTTCCTTCTGGCCTAGCACGGTTATGAACATATTTCTTTAAGACTCCCATAAATCTCTCGAAGGGGAACATGTTGTGTAGAAATACAGGACCGAGAATGGCAATCTCTTCGACAAGGTGAACCAGGAGATGCGTCATAATATTAAAGAAGGATGGCGGGAACACCAACTCAAAACTAACAAGACATTGGGCCACATCCTTCTGTAACCTTGGTAGCATATCTGGATTGATTACCTTCTGAGATATTGCATTGAGGAATGCACATAGCTTAACAATGGGTACGCGGACATTTTCCGGTAGAAGCCCCCTTAATGCAACTGGAAGCAACTGCGTCATAATCACGTGACAGTCATGAGACTTCAGGTTTTGGAATTTTTTCTCTGTCATATTTATTATTCCCTTTATATTTGACGAGAAGCCAGACGGCACTTTAATACTTGAAAGGACATCAAAAAAGATTTCCTTCTCTGCTTTTGTAAGAGCGTAGCTGGCAGGACTTAAGTGACGCCCTTTATCCGTCTTGCTCTGTGGATGCATGTTGTTTGGGTCTTTCATACGTTGTTGATCCTCCCGTGCTTCTGATGTATCTTTTGTTTTTCCATACACGCCCAGAAAGCCTAGCAGGTTCACGCAAACATTCTTCGTAACGTGCATCACGTCGATTGAAGAGCGAACCTCTAGGTGTTTCCAATACTCAAGCTCCCAAAATATAGATTTCTTCTTCCACATGGGTGCGTGTCCGGTAGCGACGTCATTTGGAACAGATTGACCGCCAGGACCCTTTCCAAAGATTACTTCTAGGTCCCTGACCATATCAAATAAATCATCACCAGTACGGAGATCAGGCTTTTGCCGGTGATCTGCCACACCTCTAAAATGCTTGCCTTTCTTTCTTACGGAATGCGTGGTCGTAAGAAATCGACGATGTCCCAAGTACACAATCTTCTTGCATTTTTCCAAATATATAGCGTCAGTCTTATCTAAACAGTGCGTGCATGCATTGTATCCCTTGTTTGTTTGTCCTGAAAGGTTACTAAGAGCAGGCCAATCATTGATGGTTACGAAAAGCAACGCTCGTAGGTCAAACGGCTCCTGTTTGTGCTCATCCCATGCACGTACACCTGGTTTGGTCCATAACTGTAAGAGTTCATCAACTAATGGTCTTAGATACACATCAATGTCATTGCCGGGTTGCTTCGGACCTTCGATGAGCACTGGCATCATAATGAACTTCCGCTTCATGCACAACCAAGGAGGAAGGTTATAGATACATAGAGTTACAGGCCAGGTGCTATGACTGCAGCTCTGCTCCCCAAAAGGATTCATGCCATCTGTACTCAGACCAAACCTTAAGTTCCTTGCGTCGCCTGCAAAGTCTGGGTAGTCTCTCTCAATTTTTCTCCACTGCGACCCATCAGCGGGGTGTCTCAACATCGCGTCTTTCTTACGGTCTTCTTTGTGCCATCGTAACAACCTGGCATGCTCTTTGTTTCTAAACAGATGTTTCAACCGTGGTATTATAGGAGCATACCACATGACCTTGGCAGGAACCCTCTTTCTGGGGGGCTCGCCATCAACATCACCAGGGTCATCTCGTCTGATCTTATATCGCAGTGCAGTGCATACCGGGCATGCTTCCAAATTCTCGTACTCCTCACCGCGGTAGAGGATGCAGTCATTAATGCATGCATGAATCTTCTGAACCTCTAATCCTAGAGGGCAGAGAACCTTCTTTGCTTCGTACGTACTGTCAGGCAATTCATTATCCTTTGGAAGCTTCTTCTTCATTATTTTCAGTAATTTCTCAAATCCCTTATCAGATAAACCAGTCTCTGCCTTCCATTGCAGCAACTCCAGTGTGGTACCGAGCTTTGTGTTCCCATCTTCACAGTCTGGGTACAACTTCTTTTTGTGATCCTCTAACATACCTTTTAACTTCCGCTTCTCATTCACACTTTCTGCTTCTCTGTGTGCATCTACGATGGCCCGACGAAGATCATCATCAGGCTCATCTGATGCCTCTACATCTTCAGCTTCTCCTGTCCCTTCAGCTTCAGCTTCCCCCGTTGCAGTATCACCATATTCAGGGTACATATCATCATCCTCTTCTTCTTCATTGTCTTCCATTATAACCCCTCTTTCTCCGTGCTTGGTCCAACAATTATAGCTAGGCATGAAACCTTTCCGAAGCAGGTGGGCGTGAATGATTTTCCAGGAAGAGTACTCCTTCTTGTTCCCACAGTCAACACATGGACAACACATAAAACCATTCTGAATATTTGCCCGAGCCACATCGCCAAAATTACGAAGACCTTCAATGAACTCGGAAGTGCGTCGGTCACCGTACATCCATTGTCGTTGGTTCATCTGCGTCATATAATTAGGTTTACTAATACTATTACCGAACATCATAAATAGTAAAATGACGAAACATGCATTTGTATCAATGACAAATAAAAGAATAGAGTTGCTAACCTCGATCGAGGAGGAAAGAACGAGGAGAAGACCTAAGTATCGCTTGGGCACCTCATATCATCTTTATTTTGTGTGAGCTTAAGTTGGTTCATACTTTTAGGCATTTCATCAAACACCTCTTGTGCATAGGGGAAAAAACCAAACTAGCACACCCCCTCTCACACCTTCCAAAGGAAAAAAAACAGAGGAGAAGGCTGGTGGGCGGCTGTATTTATAGGCAGGGCCTCTAGCACCGGTCCGTGTCCAGAACCGGTGCAAAAGGGTGTCCATTAGCACCGGTTCATGCCACGAACCGGTGCTAAAGGTGTGGCTTCTGCCACGCGGCAGACGCCACACCTTTAGCACCGGTTTGCGTCACGAACCGGTGCTAATGGTTTCTAACAAACCGGTTCTAGAGCTCCACGGGCTCAATTTAGCTCTCTGGCAGCTCGAACCGGTGCTAAAGAACCTCTTTAGTCTGGGTTCATAAGCCAACCGGTGCAAATGCCGTTTGGAGCAAAAAAAAACGAAAGCCCTATTTTCTACTAGTGCACGCATGTCCTTGCAGCCATACGTGAACTGAGTCTCCCCAAGATAGCCAGTAAAATATCATCAGTCAGCGTGCTGAGCCTATCTTCATCCTCCAGTTGCTGCAACAAAAACTATGGATCCATTATTTAGGTGCCGAATAACTGAACTCAGAAATCCCAAACAGAAAATGGTTAGGAAGAATGGCAAGAACAATACTCTATCTAGAGCATGAACAGTTTGATAAAGCCGAATGGCTTCTAGGCACACATGCTATCGGTATCTGGGCAACCTGGTGCTGTTCAGATTCATCAAGGTTATGTATTTATGTTTGTATGAAATAGGGTATGCGGAGCTTTTATTTTCTGCGAATCAATGCAAACATGGAGCCTACCACTGCAGACCTGACCCAGTCAGTACCATAAGCGCTACTTTGCAGGAGGAGCTGTGATTCTAGGACCGTCTATCTATCAGCACGAAACTAGACTATCTTCATCATCTGACTGCTGCTAGAGAATTATGGACCCATTTAGTTAGTTGGTAGCTGAATCCACTAACTCAAAAGTTATGAGGTATATACTTTAGTTATGATATAGTAGCAGTTAGGATATTTCTAACCAAATGCACAGAATTTGTAACTAAACCCAACTATTCAGAGAACAAGTAAAGTTCATTGATTAGTCAGAATTTTTGTAGATGAGGATTATTATGCAACACGTGTGCCAGAGGAGGAAGATAGTCTAATTTCATGTAACTAAATCCAACCATATATATATGCTTTGGGTGCATGACGCCACATCAAATTGAAAAAAATTAACTTGGGTGATTTAATTTGGTGGAGAGAATCCAGTGTGCCAGATACGCTCTTCATAAATCTTACAGAAATCAAGCCGTCTATTTGCAGGTAATTGTGGATGAAGCGACTGAGAAATAGCAAAGACCTGGCTGGGAGTGGATTACCTGCTGTTGCTTCGGCATGTTGCTGCCGCCGTCGAGCGCGTAGGCGTGGAGGAGGTCGTGGGCGCGCCGCGGCTTTAGGGCTCGGCCGAGGGGAGGCGGAAGGGCGCGGTGCGGCGGTGGTCGCCAGCGGGAGGCGGAGGAGGGGCGGTGCGATGCGACGGTCTTAGAGCATGCCTAACAGACCCCTTAAAAGGCCCAACCCCGTAAAATAATTGCCGATATACGGGGTAGAGCTCTACCCAACCGTCTAGCAGACCCCGTAAATCAGCCCCTCGAATCGAATTTTAGCAGTTTTGGCTACGGGGCGGCTCTTCGCCTCCTACTTGTGCGGGGTGGGAAGGGGAATACAGGGCGAAACCTGCATTCTCCCCTCCACTGCGCGCGAAGGGTTTCACGGAAACCCAACCGCCGCCGCCGCCGCCCGATCTCCTCCGCCCCGCCCTTCCCAGCAACGACGCGGCCGGATCTCGCTGCCATGGATCCCCCGCAAGCCCCGCCGACCGCCGGCGGTGCACCACCTTCGACCGCGATGGTTAATGTCCCCGTCGGAGGTCCGCCTACCACCGGCGATGTGGCAGCCATGATCTCCTCCGCCATCCCGTTGAAGAGGAAGAGGATCCCGAAGCAACACTTCAACGCCCCTGCGGCGGCCGCAGCTCTGCCGGCTGTGGCTCCGCCGGCTGTGATTGGTGCAGCTGACAAGAAGGGCCGGGTGAAGACAAAGACGGTCCGGCCGAGGGGCGCCCCGCCGAGCAGGGTGAAGACGAAGGCGGTCAGCCGCATCGGCCTCGCGCCTCCACCGCCCTCCAAGGCCACGGCCCCTTCTCCCTCCATTCCATCCGCGCCGACGCCCGCGCCGACGCCCGCGCCGACGCCACCCTTCATGGACGTAGACAAGGTGTTCGATGTTGAGTCCACAACATCGTATATGGACATGCTCAACGATTCCTCGGTGGACTTGACCGCCGGCATCGAGGCGTTCGATGAGGAGGACAATATCGATGATGAGGAGGAGGAGGAGGGTGAGGGTGACGAAGGGGTCGATGACGACGTGGTTGCGGTTGATCCAGCTTCCGTCGGTTCTTCCGGGTCGAAGCCACGCACCGCGAACTACACCGAGATTGAAGACACGTCCTTGGTCCGTGCTTGGAGCAGGGTGGGCATGGATGCGTGCACCGGAGTGGACCAAGGCGGCAAGCGCTATTGGCAGCGCATCGAGGATCTCTACCACCAGCTGAAGCCTCGCACCAAGAGCATGGCCGACAGATCCTACCGCTCCCTTGAAGGCCGGTGGAACGTCATCAAACCAGCTTGTTCTCGTTGGAGTGCTGCCATGGACCAAGTGGCCGACAACCCCCCTAGTGGATGCGTGCCGGAGGACTATGTAAGTTTTCCAAGCTTGTTCTTGTTGCTATCCCAACTATGTGTTGATGATGTGCAAACATCACATTAATATTGTTGTTGTGCAGCCCAAGTATGCTCAACTGAGGTACAATGACATGGCCGGCTCCAAGAACAAGGAATTTCAGTTCCAACATTGCTTTTCCTTGCTTCAACATCTTCCTAAGTGGAAGTTGAGGGACAATGAACCAAAGTGCAAGAAGGAAGCAATGCTCAGCATGGATGATGAAGGGGAGGATATGAGTACGAGAAACAAAGACAAGCCCGAGGGCTGCAAGAAAGCCAAGGAGAGGATGAAGGTAGAAGGCAAAGCAGCTAGCTTTAAGGAGAAGTTGGATCAACTCATGAAGTCCAAGGAGTCATTAACGATGAAGACATTGGAGACCAAGCTCCTCATCACCGAGAAGAAGAAGGAGGTGAAGCTCACCATGGTGGAAGCAAGGTGGGAAGATGCCAAGGCAAAGGCCGAACTGGAATCGAGGATGATCGCACTCAAAGAAGCCAAGGCGATGAAGGAGCTCTTGGCCGAGGAGAGGGAGATCATGATGATGCGCACCGACGACATGGACGAGGATCAGCTGGCATGGTGGAAGGAGACCAAGGCGGATATCATGGCGAGGAAGATGCTCGCGCGTCAAGCTCGTGTCGCAAGTGCTGTTGGTGCATCGACTCCTCGAGGTGAGTCTTCGGCGAGTGGTGGTGGCGCTGGCGATGGACTCGTTGATGGTTGATCGCATTGATGGTATTGGTGATGTAAAACTATGAATTATGCATCACATATTTTGGATGTGCTATGTTTGATCTAAATCTAAAACCCTGTTTTGAGGGGTTGAAAACTCTCCTGTATCCCTTCTGTTTTACGGGGTGGGGATACGGGGTCTGCTAGCTCGGACGAGTTTTTGGCCAGTGGAAAGTGAATACAGGGCCCTCTACTCGCGTTTTACGGGGCGAAAAAATAGGGGGTCTGTTAGACATGCTCTTAGCAGTGGAGCAGAAACTGCAAGAGTTTTTTTTTTGGGAGAGAAGGGGTAGCTCGATGACATGCGGGCCCCGTGTTGCCAAAGCATCTGAATGGTATCCGCGTACAACTCGCCAGGGCCCAGCGGGCCACTTCTTTCAGAACGAGAGCTGCTACGGGCTAACGGGCGGGAGGTCCTTTATGCCGCTTAAAGCGGCACTGTATGCGCCGCACACTTCTTCCCTGACCCTTTCTGCCGCTGCCGGCCACCACCCCGTCCTGCCACGTCTCCACAAGTGACCCGCTTCCAACGTTGGCCCAACCGCCTGCTTCCGCCACCCGCGGCCGGCCGCCCCGCCCTCCCCAATCCGCCCCTATCGCCGGTCCACCGCCCTCCCAACCTCCCTCTAAGCCCTCCGACGGCCAACTCTGCGAGATCTCGTCGCCGGCGAGCCTCCACACACCCACCTCCACCTCCAAACCCTAAGTTTTAGGGCTTGTTCCGCTGCCTCCACCGCGGCCAGCCGCGGTGTCGGTGGCTTCGTGGCGCCGCCGCGGCTTCCTTCCTCCCTTCTGCCACCACCGGCCACCTCCTGTATGCTTGGGAGGAAGACGACCCCTGCAACCCTCGCTAACGGGCCGGCCCACCGCGTCACACACGCCTAGAACAGGTGTGCGGCGCGAGCAAGACGCGCCACATTGAGCGGGGTATAGGTTTTCCCCTAACGGGCACACGCATCGAGAACGTCAACTAATGTTTCAGGTGGGCCGGCCCATTTGACCTGGCGCCGGTTACCTGTTTCCTTTTTTTCGTGTTCTTTTCTTTTCCTTTTTTTTTCTTTTCCAGCTTTCAATTTTTGAAATTTAAATAATTTTAAATTTTGAGCAATTTCAAATTTGAATAAATTTGAATTCTAAACAATTTTTAAAATTTAAAAATTTCATAATCAAACAATATTTAAATTTGAACAAATTCAAAATCTAATTTTTTTGAAATTGAACAAATTTCAAATTTGAACAATTTCCAGTTTTGAAAAAAAATTCAAATTTGAACAATATTTTGATTTCAACAAATTTCAAATTTGAACAATTTTCTGTTTTGAACAAATTTTGATTTTGAACAGTTTTGGGATTTGAACATTTTTTAAATCTGAACAGTTTTGAATCTATAAAATTTTCAATTTTTGGATAGTCTTTCGAATTTGAACAGTTTTCAAATTTGAATATTTCTTAAATCTTTTTCAAATAAAAACAAACGTAACACGACCCAAAAAAAAGAAAATGCGAGCGAGCATACTGGGCCGGCCCACAAGGTAGCTCCTTCAGGCAGAGCCCCCGTAGCGCACGCTGCGGGGCGGAGACTAGGAGCTCCCGTCCGCCTCCCACCATCAAATCATCCCGTTGTCCTATTTTCCACAAATCACTTCTCCCGTGAGCTGGGAAAAATTAATCGGGACTTCCTGGGATATCCCACGTTTCCCATTAAACCCACTAACTAGTACTCTCTCCGATCGGAAATAACTATATCGGTGACTTAATACAAACTTTATATTAAATTAGTACAAAATTTCCGACACTTATTTCCGATCGAAGGAAGTAGAAAATAACAGCAGATAAGAGTGCCGCTCCAGCCCCTTTGTTACACATCTGACAATACTGGGACGGAACGCTAGATCCGTTGCTGCTCTTACAGAGCCCTTGGCCAAAGCGACCTTGACATTTGCCACAGGGTGAAGTGCACTAAAATACAAAATCAAGTCATTCATGGAGATGAAGTGAGTCGAGAGCAAATAGAAAATTTTCAAACCTCAACGAGACATCTTGCGGTCCCATGGTAGGCACCACACAAACCAACAGCAAAACAGCCATAAAATTCAAATCCTAATACTCTGGGAACTTCTTTTACAATGCTAAACCAACAGCCTGCCATTTATCACATGGCAAACACAAGCGATCGAACCAGAGCCGCGATCCAATGACTCCGAGCAGAGTATGGCTTCAAATAAAATATCTCTTGTCATCTAGGCTCCACACTTAGGTCTCATTTCTCTCTACTCTGGAATGTTGCAAAAATATTTAACATCAAAAAATGAAATATATGGTAAAATGGCATAATTATTCAATCAACAAGTATGCATTATCTGAATATAATCACAAAAACTATGCAAGTACGTGAAAATATTTAGCATCAAAAATATGAAATATATTGTCAGTATTTCAGTTCAGTCAAGTATGCTTTAGAGACCACATGGGCGACACATCTTTACTGCATGTCGTAAACTAGCGCAATGCCGCGATGCCACCGAAACTGAGCTAATGGCCATCGAGGAAGGTACTCCTGGCTATGCAATGGACGACTCTGAAGGTAGCATGGCACTGGCAGCAGTCAAACACAGTCAAACACGAGCTAGAGGGGGAAGAACACATGATGGTGACAGAACTAACATGCATGGCCTTATTGAAAAACATGCAGAAAAGCATTCGCATATGTTACTTGCTAAGAGATTGCATCGAGTAGATACACTGTGATTAAGAGATTGCATCTTATTTCTATGAAAGAGCAGATGTTACATACTGACATACCGCAGGTAGATATACGCTATACACAGGCTGACAGGCACAGAGCCAAGACCACCGAGATGAGTGTGTTGCCAACGTCGATGACGAAGCGGTACCTGACATCGACCTTGGCCAGTCGCTCCATGGCCGTGCTCACCTCTCCCCTTCCGATCACCTTGACATCCGCAGCAGTCACGGTATGCTCGGCGGCGAAGTCTAGCATTACCTGCTCCGGCGTCTCCGTGATGCTGCCATGTAGCTCCCGACCAGGGCTCTATCATCGCAGTATACATATCGTCACAAAGATTAGACCGGGAAGATCACGAGATTTTCCAATGTGAGGTGGTGGTACGGGTGTACGTCCACGCCGGCGCACGCGCAGCAGCCATCATCTCGACGGTGGCGCTAGCTGATACAGCGCCTCCTCCCGGCGACGTGCTGATCACGGTCAATTCTGGCCGCCCTGAACGCCCATGCGAACCTCACGCCCTCACGGCGACGTGCCCACCGATCCCGACCATGTCGACGTGAGTGCGGGGTGCGCACACAGACCGTGGCGCCGCATGGGGGCGTACACGCTGGCGCCTGCGGCGAGCGCGCGGCAGTGGGTCAGGGAAGCGGACGACGAAGGGCACGGCGGGGAAGACACAGATGTGGGGGAGCAATGGGTCTCGGGCAGCGCAGAACTGAGATAATCCCGTGACTTTTGTTCCTCGATCGCTGACGTGGCTCTGCCCAGGCGAGAGGCGACTTAGTCAAGAAAAAATCCACGTCCGCAAAAACCAGTTCCAGACAGTGAGTCAAGGGTAAATTTATCCAGTTTCCAGACTTGCAGGGGTTTCCTAACATGTACTACTGTACTGTACTAGTATTGAACTTCAAGGTTTGTAGATTATAAGTTAAAGGTTGTAATATCACTAGTGGAAAACAGGGCTTCAGTCCCGGTTCGTTTGGGGCTTCAGTCCCAGTTGCGCAACCGAGACTAACCAACCGGGACTGGAGCCCAATTTTTAGTCCCGGTTGCTATACGAACCGGGACTAAAGAGAGACCATGTGGCAGGGCTGGGTGCTCGTGGGCGTAGGACCTTTAGTCCCGGTTCGTGTTACGAACCGGGACTAAAGTGTCCACACGTGGCAGCCTCTGCTGCTTCTTTATTTTTCTGGATTTCAATTATTATTTAGGGGTTTAGGGTTTAGGGTATATTTGTATTTTGCTCCATTCAATTGTTTGATTCATTTCAAACAAGTTTTCTTATATACTTATTCATACAGCATTACAACATAATATATAAACCGATACATATATATAATATATTTGGTTCACCGAGCATATACATGCATACAAGTATATATATAACTTGTTCACACACATAAGATCACGACTTGTGTTTAATTATAAACATTGTCTAATCGAAACTGACATGAAATTCACCCTTTGGGTTAATGACATGTTCAAGCAGAAATCCGGCTATTTCCTCTTGAATTCCTACTATGCGTTCAGTCGGTGAGAGCCGATTGCGCTTTGCTTCGAACTACGAAGAAGAAGAACAATATGAATATGAATCATCATAACAAAATTGATGCCAATAAAATGAATTTGTCAGTATATTGTTTACTTACTGTTTGAAA
This sequence comes from Dactylis glomerata, assembly GCA_007115705.1. Lineage (NCBI taxonomy): Eukaryota > Viridiplantae > Streptophyta > Magnoliopsida > Poales > Poaceae > Dactylis > Dactylis glomerata. Next base: position 1,113,239 of record QXEO01000286.1, on the reverse strand, counting down.
ATCAATTCCTTCAGTGACCTGCGCACGAAGGTTCTCGCAAGCGTAATATGCACATAGATTAGTCCCCGAAGGCTGCCTCGCACACTTTACGAGAATAGATTTTAGTCAGTGACATATCAAGATTGATATACTTAATGATATTTGAAACTAGAATTAAAGGGATGTGTGGACCTAGCTCGTACGACTTACCTCGATCTGACGGTAAATCAGCTCATTTTTTCATTCACCTTTAACTGTGCGTATAAACCGTTTCCAAACACTGCCGAGCAAACAAAATGAATAGATGAGTTATAGATGAACGAAAGAGACCGATATAATGCCGTAATGATTGAAATTACCTATCCATCACATCAATGATGCTTTGGTATTCATTAAGTGGTTTATTCATCGAGTCAAAGATTTGAACCTTTCCATAGTTAGGTTCAATCTTTAGCAAAATCCAGTGGTAACTGCGTGCAAGTTTAATTATATAAGTTAATAAACTCATCAATTACACATAACATCGAGTAAGGAAAAGTAACTGTGTATAAGATAGTAACACTCACCTGATGTTGTACGGAAACAGTATTCTAGCTCGGTATTCCTGCGTAAGTAGGAACTCTAGCAAGATATTCTCCGTCTCCTTGCGTTTCCTCTGTATCATCGCTCCGTTAACTCGATTTGGATCAATGAATCCAAGTTGGAGGTCATTCCTTTTCTTACATTCCATACTCTTCATTCTGCATAATAAATAGCGTAGTGAGGAAAATTACATGCAAAGAACGAGTTGAGCTAGAGACTTATAGAAATAATGAATCACTTACAGAACATAGGCACTGACGAGAGATTTGTCGAGCGCGTCTTGATTGAATAGCTGAAAGAATTCATCAAACTCAATATACACCAAGTCTTCACCTAAGAAATGGTCCTTTGTGATTTTCATAAGGAGAAAATCTTGCGTGCCCTTTGCGGCTTGCAGGTACCACTTATGCAATTTTCGCATTTGTGTTGGTAGATTCATTTCAATCTCAGGTGGGACCAGACTCTTCCCCTTTTCATATTGCCGTGCTATAGGCGCCTTTGGGGTGATATCTTCATGTAGCAATTGAGAAAGAGTCAAACCAGCTTCTTTAGCAAAGTCGGCAGGATTGGGTTGAGCAACACTCCCACCAGCATCACTAGCAAAGACCTTTAGCGGGGAGATCGATTTTTTGGTCTGTGCTCCAAGCTGGGCAATGTCTCTTTTCCCTCTTGCAGTTGCGCTTGTCTTATTAGCTTCTTTTTTTGCATCTACCTGCTTATCCAAACAACGCTTGTAGTCATCTGGCTTACGCAATTCATATTGCGAAGGTTGGGTAAGCATATCAAAGGCCCACTCCTTCTGTTCCAGAGTATATACCTGCTTCGGTGTAGGGGTCGGGCGTAGGGCAGCGAGCTTCCTTTTCACTTTGGCTCTGTCCTCCGCCTCAATTTCTTCAGCAGTCTTCTCGATAGGAGGAGGCGGCACCGCCTTAGCATTCTTGGCCCGTTTCTTCGGAGAGACATTGCTAGTGGACATAGCAGCGGACTTGCCACAACTCTGGGACTTACGAGTGGGCTGAGGCGGCGGAGGAGGCGGAGGCGGCTGACATTGAGGTGGAGATCGATGTGGACTCGGGGTATGGTGGTAGTCATCCCTGTCGTCATCGGGAGGTGGTGAATTGCGAGGACTCGGAGGAGAAGGTGGCCGCCTTGGCGCCGAGCCTGGAAACACGATGTGTTTCTTATCCCAAAGAATTATACCACCCAATACTTCTCCCAGTTTTTCCTCCTCTTCAGGTCCAGCGACGTCAAGATTGAGGGACTCATACCCCCTTTCAATTGCATCCACCCCGACCTTAGCATAGCCAGCTCGAATCTCACGGCCATGCCAGGTTTGTCCAGGTCCAGATGGCAACACATAGCCAACCACCACCTTCATCGATATGTTCTTCATCGGATAATGCAGCTCACAGTCTATCTTCTTGGTGATATCATCCACGGGGTAGTGAACCATCGGTACCTCCGTGGAAGCCACGCTGCTTCTCCGCTGAGATCGGTCGCCTGATGCATGTTCTAGGTGTTGCTGATGCTGAGTTGCCCCTTGCGACTTTAATTCCTCCAGTGCCTTCTGCTGCAGTAAATACAACTCTCTCAGCTCAGCCTGTTGCCTTTCTATGCTCTCTATCCGTGAGGCCTCCTCCTGCGCCTTCCGCTTCTTCGCTCTCTCTCGGCTTCTATAAGTCTGGCTCTCTTCGGCGAACCCAGACCTCCATGGAATAGCAGAACCCAGACCCCGTGTTCGTCCTGTGTGTTCTTTGTTCTCGAGGGCCTTTGTCAGCTCGTCGTTCTCTCTGTCCGGCTTGAACGTCCCCTCTTGAACCTCGGCGATTGTCTTGACAAGTGCTCCCAGGGGTTCAACAATTTGTTTCTTCTCTTCAACTAATTTCCCTGTTCTCTCATCATAGACAGCTCCATGGGCAAGTGCCCAATTTCTTGACCTTCTGGGCCATTGTTCTGTTTCTGGTTCGATGCCTTTTTCTCGTAGGGCGGCCTCTTGCATATCCCACTTAGGCTCGGCCCTTTTGTAGCCACCTGGACCCAACTTATGGTGATATTTCTTTTTCGCGGCATTTGCCTGATTTTTCTGACTCCTTAGCTTACCCAGCTCTGACTCCTTGTACTCCACAAATGCGTCCCAGTGATCCCGCAGGAACTCATTGGGGCCAGTAAATTCTGGAGCTTGTCGATCGGCGTTGACATAGGCGTTCCATAACCTCTTCTTGTGGTTATTGAACTGTGCAGCCATCTTCTTGAGAGCCCACTCCCTGACTTTCTCCTTCTGTTTCTCTGCTTCTTCCAGGGACTCGGTGACCGGCAGATTGAAATGTGGAATGAGGGAAGCCCAAAGTCTGTCTTTCAAGACAGAGGTGACATAATTGACTGTTGCACCCTCTTCTGGCTCTGGCTGTGCTGGCTCTCCCTTTGCCGCCTTGGGCTTATACCAATATTGAATGCTTATCGGTACCATGTCCCTGACAAGACATCCACATTGATGTGTGAACGCATTTGCGACACTCTTGGGTTCCAACGGTTCGCCTTCACTTGAGAGACGCCCAATAGTGTAATGCTGATTCGATGCCAGCCGTTTGGCCGGGCCTCGCTTCTTTCTAGAAGATTCAGAGGTCTAAAATAAGAAAACACTCGTTAATATATATACCACATAATGCATCGTCATCTACTGATTCATGAATAGAGCTAGTCTTCATATATATATATATATACCTCGCCGGACCGTTTTATTAAGTCACGTCCAGTCCCTTGTGAGCCGTCCTCGCAATCATCATTTTCCGATTCATGCGGCTGCTCCTCCTCCATTCCGTCACCCGACTCGTTCAAAAATTCTGAGCCGTCTCCTTCTGCACGGGTGGTACCCTCTCCTTGTGCACGGGTGGTACCCTCTCCTTGTGCACGGGTGCTACCCTCTCCTATAATATTCAATATCTCTTCTTCACCTTCTCTTCCGGCGCCGAAATCCATAACTGAAATCCATAACATAGATCAACAACATTACTCCATATTTTTATTTCTATTATTGCTAACAATATTACTAACAATATTTCTAACATTTCTATCTATTCACTTTCTAACTCTATATATCTAACCTAAATAGCATTTTACTAACTAGCATTTCTATTACTAATAGTAATAGCATTTCTATTACTATTACTAATAGTAATAGCATTTCTATTACTATTACTAATAGTAATAGCATTTTACTAACTAGCATTTTACTAATACTAACTAGAGTAATAGCATTTCTATTACTATTACTAATAGTAATAGCATTTCTATTACTATTACTAATAGTAATAGCATTTTACTAACTAGCATTTTACTAATACTAACTAGCATTTCTATTACTATTACTATTCAATTTTATTACTATTACTAATAGTAATAGCATTTTACTAACTAGCATTTCTATTACTATTACTAATAGTAATAGCATTTCTATTACTATTACTAATAGTAATAGCATTTTACTAACTACATTTTTCTAACATAATAGTAATAGTAATAGTAATAGCATTTTACTAACTTAATAATAGTAATAGCATTTTACTAACTTAATAATAGTAATAGCATTTTACTAACTTAATAATAGTAATAGCATTTTACTAACTTAATAATAGTAATAGCATAAAATCTAACATAATAATAATAGTAATAGCATTTTACTAACTTAATAATAGTAATAGCATAAAATCTAACATAATAATAATAGTAATAGCATAAAATCACCATATCAAATATATCATCACCAGTATGGCGTTTAGGCATGCCCCGGACTTCTGCCTCGCCCTTGAAATGTTTGCCTTTTTTCATCAATTGATGTTTGGGCGAAAGAAATCGACGATGCCCGAGATACACCACCTTCTTACTTTTATCCAAATATATACTATCGATCTCACCTAAACAGTGCGTGCATGCATTGTATCCCTTGTTTATATGTCCTGAAAGGTTACTAAGAGCAGGCCAATCATTGATGGTCACGAACAGCAACGCTCGTAGATCAAACTCCTCTTGTTTGTACTCATCCCACACACGAACACCTTCAGTCTGCCACAGCTGTAAAAGTTAATCAACTAATGGCCTTAGATACACATCAATGTCATTGCCGGGTTGCTTCGGGCCTTGGATAAGCACTGGCATCATAATAAACTTTCGCTTCATGCACAACCAAGGAGGAAGGTTATAGATACATAGAGTCACGGGCCAGGTGCTATGACTGCAGCTCTGCTCCCCAAAAGGATTCATGCCATCTGTACTTAGACCAAACCTCAGGTTGCGTGCGTCTTCCGTAAACTCCGAGAAATCTCTGTCGATTTTTCTCCACTGCGATCCATCAGCGGGGTGTCTCAACATCTCGTCACTCTTACGGTCTTCTTTGTGCCACCTCAACAACTTGGCATGCTCTTTGTTTCTGAACAAACGTTTCAACCGTGGTATTATAGGTGCATACCACATCACCTTGGCAGAAACCCTCTTCCTGGGGCGCTCGCCCTCAACATCACCAGGGTCATCTCGCCTGATCTTATACCGAAATGCACTGCACACCGGGCATGCATTCAAATTCTCATACTCACCGCGGTAGAGAATACAGTCATTAATGCATGCATGTATCTTCTGCACCTCCAATCCTAGAGGGCAGACAATCTTCTTTGCTTCATACGTACTGGCGGGCAATTCGTTATCCTTTGAAGCATCTTCTTCATAATTTTCAGCAACTTTTCAAATCCCTTGTCAGATAAACCACTCTCTGCTTTCCATTGCAGCAATTCCAGCGTGCTTCCTAGCTTTTTCTGGCCATCTTCGCAATTTGGGTACAAATCCTTTTTGTGATCATCTAACATGCGTTCCAACTTCTCCCTCTCCTTTTCACTTTCACAGTCGATCTGTGCATCAACAATGACCTGACCAAGATCATCACCGGGCATATCTGATGCCCGTTCTTCACCTTCTTCTTCATTATCTTCCATTGCGGTATCGGTGGTTTCAGGGAACTCAGGATAGTTGTCATCATTCTCTTCTTCATCGTTGTCTTCCATCATAACCCCTCTCTCCCCATGCTTGGTCCAACAATTATAGCCGGACATGAAACCGAACCGGAACAGGTGGATGTGAAGGGTCTTTGTGGAGGGGTAATCCTTCTCATTTCGACAACCACCGCATGGACAACACATAAAACCATTCCGCTTGGTTGCCTCAGCCACCTTGAGAAAAGAATGCACGCCTTTAATGAAATCCCCAGAGCGTCGATCGGCGTACATCCATGCTCGGCTCATCTGCATTATATAAGTACATATCAAACGCAAATCAAATATATAATTTCTATTTCTTTCTCTAATTTTAGTTTGATAAGTAAGAATAAGTTAACAAAACTTTAGTCCCGGCTAGTTGGTACAACGATGTTGCGTAAAGGGTTGGGAAATCTCCCGTGGCAGAGCTTCTCGAAGATGTCGTTGGTGCTCACGCCCTACGGCATCTTCGGAAGCTCTGCCTTGGAAAAATTTCCCTGCAAGCCCGTGAAAGACTCCATCTCCTCTAACAGTGTTGCGTAAAGGGTTGGGAAATCTCCCGTGGCGGAGCTTCTCGAAGATGTCATTGGTGCTCACACCCTACGGCATCTTCGGAAGCTCCGCCTCGGAAAAATTTCCCTGCAAGCCCGTGAAAGACTCCATCTCCTCTAACAGTGTTGCGTAAAGGGTTGGGAAATCTCCCGTGGCGGAGCTTCTCGAAGAAGTCGTTGGTGCTCATACCCTACGGCATCTTCGGAAGCTCCGCCTCGGAAAAATTTCCCTGCAAGCCCGTGAAAGACTCCATCTCCTCTAACAGTGTTGCGTAAAGGGTTGGAAAATCTTCCGTGGTGGAGCTTCTCGAAGATATCGTTGGTGCTCACGCACTACGGTATCTTCGAAAGCTCCGCCCTACATCATCTATCTCTATTTCTATCGCTATTTCTATTTTTCTATCTCTATCTCTATTTTTATTTCTATGTTAGCTATGTCTACTTCTATTTTTATTTTTAATTCTAACATTTCTATTTCTAATAGCATTTCTATTTCTAATAAAATCTAACCTAAATAAAATATATATAGCATTTCTATTTTTACCTCTATCTTCACCTATTTGTGCACATAATCAAATAAACATCTAATAATTGCTCCCATAAAAAAATCACAAATCTCTCTACTTCTAGAGCATTAAATGAGCTAAATTACCAATGAAAGACAAAAGCACAAAATTCCTCACCTTTTAGTCCACTTAGATTGAAGTGGGGACATCAATTTGTGACAAAAAATGGTGGTCAAAGAGGATGAACTCGAGTTGCATGAAGAACACTTGAGAGTGGAGAGGGGGAGTGGCTGGCTCGGGGAGGAAGAAGGAGCTGCTTTATACAGGGAAGTCATTAGTCCCGGTTTGTAATACCAACCGGGACTAAACGCTTAATCTCTAGTCCCGGTTGGTGTTACAAACCGGGACTAATGAGCCTGGCAACGGCTGGATTGCGACCCAGAGCCTTTAGTCCCGGTTCGTAATACAAACCGGGACTATAGGTTCAAAACGAACCGGGACTAATGAGATCTGCGTTTCAGCGGCCGAAAAAGCGGTGGGGCCCGGGGCATCAGTCCCGGTTCAAACAGAAACCGGGACTAATGGCCTGAAATATTAGGCCGGTTTTCTACTAGTGTATGCTGTTTTCTCCATTATGCATATGTAGTTTGGATTTCAGCATCACACAACATTTAGCTAAACTTGAAGTCAAAATCAAGTTTAGCTAAACTATATCCAGGTATTATTTTTCCAGATTTTTTTAAAAAAAATTCAAAATCAAGTTTTCAAAATTTAAAAGAACGGGACTGCAGCACGGATTCTGTATTGACTTTACATGCGCTGGATCATCAGGCTACATGAAGTTGGTTCGTTGTTTCCTGCTACGGATCATATTGCATACAGGCTCGCACGGAAGTCAGATTTATGTCCGATCGAGGCTCCGAGTATGCATCCTCAAATTAGGTCTTTGAAACAAAATGGTAACGTGGCAGAAAATCAGGTAGTAGTAGTAGGTTTTTTTTCCTTCTTCTACCGTAGTTTTTTTTGGCGCTTGCTACCATGAGTTCAATGGAGATTGCCTAACAGGACAAATTTACAATACATGTACATGTATGTTATGCATCTACCCTTACCCCCGCCGTTTTTTAATTATCCTATGTTGTTTTGCGAATGTGATCACCCTACGGTTGAGTTTAGTCAAAGCCAGACTTTGTAAAAACTAACCATGTATATATGATGATTTATCAACATCTATAACATCAAGTGAATGGGCTAAGAGGTGCCTGCCTGGATTGAGAATTCGCTGGCAGGCCCCGCGACTCCCCTAGGGTTCCTCCCTCCCGCCGCCGCCGCCGCCGCCACTCCGGCTCCGGCTCCGGCTCCGCCGGCCTCCCCTCCCTCTCCTAGCCCCCGCGTCGCCTAGCTCTAGGCGACACGGGGGGCGACGTCCGCCGGCCGCGACTCCTCCCCTCGCTCTCGTCCTCCCGCCGCCGCCAGAGGACCCGCCGGGCGAAGCCTTGGCGGTGATGGCGGCGGCGGGGCTCGCCCTCGCGCGGTGGCAGCGCCTCTCCCCCGGCGGCGACGCGATGACGTGTGGCCGGCGGTGGCTTGGCGGCATGGTGATGCGAAGCTCGGCGGCGTGCACGGCTTAGCGACGTCGGTCGAGGTGCGGCTTCCCGCGGCGGCGGTGGTGGCGCTCCTGCTGTGGCCGCGAGTTCCGGCCTCGCCTGCCTGGGCTTCCTCGCCACAGCAGGCCGCGCGTGGCGCCTGGCCGGCTGCTGGGCGTCGTGGCGGCGCCGGCTTTCTGCCAGGTGACGGCGGCGGCTGGATCCCCTCCGTCCAGCCCCGTCTTGGTGGATTAGTGGATCGAGGTGGGACGGTGGTCACCCCTCCTGCTCCGTGGCGGCATCTCCGGCTCGCTTCTCGTCGGTGGTGAGCCCAAAGGCGTCTCCTTGAAGCGTGTCTGATGGCGTTGGGGTCGACGGCAGGGCCGGGTGAAAGCCCTGCATGAAGCGGACGACGGCGACGCCCGCGGGCGCCGTCACCTCCTTGGAGGCGTCGTCATGGCGCTGCTCGTTCTTCCCCGCCTCGACCACCGGGGGAAACCCTAGAGCCGGTCTTCGGTTCGAGCGGCGGCGGCGCAACTGCGTCGTTTTCCTCCTTGGGGGCGTCGCCTAGGTGGTTCGGGGGGGTCCTCAGTGCGCTTGTTGGAGTCGATGGTGGCCGCTGCTCAGAGCGTGAGCTTTCAGGGCGCTATGTACACCGCCTCGGCGCTTCAGGGTCGACGAATTCTCTGGTTGGGTTCGGCCCCGCTGCTTACTCGCCGACTCTTAGGCGCTAATGGGTGGGCAGTGCGTTGGCTTGTGCCTCCCGGAGTTTGAATCGGTCTCGTGAAGCTCCCTTCGGTTGTGACGCGGCCTAGAAGCCCCTGTGTATCGCCTCCTCGCCATTCTTGGCTGTAGACGATACAAGGCGTGTCCTTGTCGTTTGGTCGGTGTGGGTTGTGTTGTAAACCGTGCGTTGCGTTTGTATCGGGTAGCCTTTTGGCGTTGTATCGGCCGTCTTGGCCTCTTCTTCTATGAAACCGATACACCTCCCAGGGTGTATCCTTGCAACATCAAGTGAATAGTATAATATATAATTTTTATCAAGTTTAAGAAGTTCAATTTAAATAAACCTAGAACGCAATGTAGTTGTTAATTGAGAGAGGCTTAAAGGTGGCCGGTACGGGCGGCTTGGGTCACATATATAGAAGAAGTTCTTGTTCCTACCTCCGCTGAACCGGTGACGGCGACGCATGTAGGCATCACATATCTTCTTGGAGACGCTGTCGTGGAGTTGTGCTTGTCTACCTTCCGCCGTTTTAATTATCTCCGGAGGAAACCCTCAGATTCTCGGGATCGGGCGATGGAGGCATTGTTTGCATGTTTCTCCTTCATGTGGGTATCATCTCGGAGCCGACTTCATCTTGGGGACTGGTGAAGGATGGTATGTTGCCCATGTTGTTGTTTGAGGGCGCTGCATGCAGTTTTGGCAATGATAATGCGTCGAGCAAAGTTTGAGCCATGGCCCGGGCTTCCGTAGTAGGTCTGTTTGGCGTGTTTGATGGGTTCTATCGTGCTTCGACCTATCACTGTGGAGTTTGCCCTTGCAGCAACGATGACGGCCAACAGGTGGTCTTTTATGGAGTACTCGATTGGCGCAAGCCCATCATATTTGTCTTACGATGCTTGTTGTCAAAGTCGGAGTTATGTATCTCTCATTCGCGTGTGTGGTCGACTGTAGGCAGGTCGGCCGGTGATGGTACCCAATGTGGTCGTGTTACATGATGACATTGGTGCATTTATATTTGTTTTTAACTTGTTTCCGCTAATGAAACGGTCAATTCTCTTCTTCTTCTTTTAAATAAATGACGCAACATTGCCCGTTTTATTTTAGAAAAACAAGGTTTTTGTTTCAAACTAGCGGAAAAAGACATCCGGATGCAGTAAAAAGGGAACCAAAAACATATTTTAGCTGTTTTCTCGCACGACTTGGTGGATTTTCTCAAAAGTATCTTATTTGTTTTTTTTCCAGTAAAACAACACTTTATTGATTAAATAACATCAATACACAGAGTTCCCCGGATGCAATCCGGAACAGAATGAAAAACCTCGCTAGAGTGACAGATATTACAAGACTTTGCAAGAATATGTGCTGCTACATTCAGTGAGCGACTCACATGAATGAAAGAAACTGAAGAGAAAGACGTCGTAGTAGCCTTGATGCCACTAACCAGGATCCCAGCAGGAGAACGATCCAACACCTCTGAATTGAGTCGCTGAATTAAGGAAAGGCAGTCTGAGGCAAAAATAACCTTGTCGTAGCCTTCCTCGTGAGCCAACGTGACGGATCGTTGGAGAGCCAAAGCCTCCGCCTCTTCTGGTGCGCGCATACCCTGGGCCTGTTGTCGACAAGCGGCCAAGCAGGAACCCCGATGATCGCGTGCCACTACACCAAATCCCATGCTTCCTTTAGCTTCGAAGAGAGCTGCATCCGACTTTAGAAGGACCACTCCCGGCGGCGGTGGGCTCCACTTTGGCGCAGGCTTGCTGGAGTCACACCTAGATGCAGGAGGAGGGGTAAACAAGTTGTCCTTGATCAACTCGATGTAAGCAAAGATTTTCCCGCAAGTCCGAGATGGGTTCAGCTTCAAGGTTGAGTTGCGGGTTTCGTTTCTTGCTTCCCAGATATACCAGAAGCAGACCGCCAGAGTAGTAGCCTGCAGCTCATTAGACCGATCAAGGAAGTTGAATAGCCACTGTCGGGTGGAGGCGAAGTTCTTGCGCTCGAGGCGGAGATGGACATGCTGCTTCACTTCACGCCACACAACACGGGCAAACTGGCAGGTCAGCAGGACATGGTCAATTCCCTCTAACCTACCGCAGAACACACACGGACCTGTCTCCGGGATTTGTCGCTTCCGTAGCTGAACCCCACTAGGAAGACAATCCTGGGCGAAGCGCCACAGATGGATCTTCATCTTGCCCGGAGCCTTAATACGCCAGGTCGCTTTCCATTGCTTCTCGTTTCTCAACCAGTTTGAGCTAAGGCCACCTGCTTTGCTCCTGGTTTGAACAAACTTCTCTGACCGCGCCAGATTATATCCAGAACGGACTGTGTATGTGCCGTGGCGCGTGAACGGCGAACAAACGAAGTCATCACCGGCATGCCTAGAAATAGGAGTTTGAAGTATTTTTCCTGCAATCGCCGGTGCAAAGAAAGCATGGACATTCTCATGATTCCATGAAGCTGACTCCTCATTCATGAGACAGTTGACAGTTGCCTGGTTCGGTATTGGAGATTGAGGCACGAGTTTATCTGGTGGGAACCCCGGCACCCAATTATCACCTAGGATTTTGATTGACTTTCCATCACCGACACCCCAGCGAACATCTTGATGAAGGAGGTCTCTCCCATGTAGTAGGCTCCTCCATGTATACGACGCCGATCTTGGTTTTGGAGCATGCCAAAAGTCGGAATCTGGGAAGTATCTTCCTTTCAAAACCCTCGCACAGAGGGAATCCGGGACAGTAAGAAGACGCCACGCTTGTTTCGCTAGCATTGCCTTGTTGAACAGCCCCAAATCGCGAAAGCCCATCCCACCAAGAGCCTTAGGCGTTGACAGCCAATCCCACGATTTCCAGTGGATCTTCCTCTTCCCATCTTCAAGCCCCCACCAGCGATTAGCAATCACAGATCTCATCTTGTCACATGTGATGATGGGCAGCAGAAAACAGCTCATGATAAACGTTGGGATAGCTTGGATCACTGCCTTGAGGAGGGTCTCATTGCCGGACCTAGACAGTGGTCGCCCTGATAATCCATTGAGGTACTTCCATAGTTTATCATACAAAAAGTTAAAGGTGGCAGTGGGGGATCGGCCAACAGAAGTAGGCATCCCAAGGTAAAAGTCGTTGAGCACTTCACTTTGCACCTCTAATTTTGTCTTCACACATTCTTTCACTTGGTCAGGACAATGGTGACCAAAGAACACCGACGACTTCTCAAGATTTATTTTCTGGCCAGAACCTTCACAATAAACCCGAAGAGTACTTTTAAGAGCATCCACACTCCTATTATCACCTCTTGCAAAGAAGATACTGTCTAAATGGGATATAGGGGGGCCGAGTCTACCATTGCGAATTCCTTGGAGCTCACCTCGACCCTCCTTTTTTTGCAGTAAACATGACAAACCTTCCGTGCAGAGAAGAAACAAATAAGGACTGATAGGATCTCCCTGACGAATTCCTCTGGATGGAACAACCGGTTCTGTAAGCTCGCCATTAACACGGATAGCATAGCGTACGCAGGTAACACATCTCATCACCGATTGTATCCAAGATGGATCAAAACCAAGTTTGCACAAGCAACCATGAAGATAGCTCCATTCTACCCTGTCATACGCTTTCATCATATCTATCTTCAGCGCAAAGAAGGGTTTCTTGGCCTTCTGGTTCCGAATGGTGTGCAAACACTCAAAGGCAATCAAAGCATTGTCCGTGATCAACCTCCCAAGCACAAAAGCACTCTGCTGCTCTGAGATGACATCAGGTAAAATCACTTATTTGTTGCGAATCTTGCGATACGTAAGACAAGACCATTGTGAAGCCGAAAAAAAAAAACCCCTGCTTGATGCTGGAAAACCCGCTTTATTGCGATTATATTTGATGAAAATGTAATTCTCAGTGTTGTTACTTCCGTGACTAGAACGTGTCCAACCTTATCCAAACCGCAGAACACGATCCGGTCGATCCGGTTAGGCTCGAACAGCAGGGGACGACAGGAGAGAGAGAGGAGAGAGGAAGGGAAGCAGAGCGAATCGGACGGCTGAGCGCGTTTTCGTGCGCCTCGCGAAAGAAACTCGCCGGTAGATGTGAAGCGCGTGTCAGTTCACGGTGGCTTGCAGATACTGTATATACGCTCCGATCTCTCTCACACGCACCACCTGACGACCACACCGCCACCAGTCACAACACCACCCTGCTCCCGACCTCCGCCGACGCAGCCGCCGACGCCGACGCTCCACGATCGCCGCCGCCCGCTGACTTCGCCGACAACATGGGCAGGTAGTAGATCCTCTCTCTCCGCACCCTCCCCTCTCCGCACCGGCCGCCGCCCGCTAGCCACCCTCCGCGCCTCCGGGTACCCGTACGGTTTACTGGTTGTTCGTCTCCGCGCGTTCGTATCCGCCCAGCCCCATCTAAACTAATATAAAAAGAGAGAGAGCATCCCATCCAAACGATCTGGACCGTAGGATCAAAATATCCAACGCGCCAAAACCTTCCCGTGTTTGATCGAGCAGACAACCCCACCCACGCGCTCGGCGCTACTTCACTTTTTCCTTGCTAATCCTCCGTAACACCTGCTTAGCGAACAAACCGTTCATCACGATCTACTCCTGCCGCCGCAGCAGACTTCTCGCCGCCCATGTCGCCGCTGCAGCAGACTTCTTGCCGCCCATGTCGCCGCCGCCGCGGAGTCTTCTGGCCGCCCCAGTCACCGCTGCGCACTCTTCTCACCGCAGCCTGCGGTCCTCTCGCCGTCGTCGCCCCTTTCGCAGCCGCTGTCCTCTCGCCGTCGTCACGGTGCCTCAACGCCGGGGAATCAAGGGCTCCCTCCATGCAGATGAATCGAGGACACCCTGCACGCCGGGGAATCGAGCACGCCCTGCACGCCGGGGAATCAAGGTCGAACTGCAACCCGGGGAATCAAAGCCAAACTGCACGTTGGAGAATCAAAGCCGAACTGCACGTTGGGGAATCAAAGTCGAACTGCACGCCGCGGAGGCGAGGCCTGACTGCACACCTAGGCCAGGGAATTGAGGCCACCCTCCACGAGCGGTACATCTTCCTCTGCCTCTTGATCTCTTGAGGATTAGGGTGTGCTATGGTATTCAGGTCCACGAACCATCCGTCACGGTCTTCAGATTAGCCTAGGTTCGGCCATTCAGGTTAATCGCTTAAACTGTACCAATGCCGCTCCGCTAATTCAAGGCACATCTTCAGTTGTACTAAGCAGGTTATTATTGCATCTCAATGAATTTGAATGTTAGGGATGGTATAGTTCCCTCCCTAATGCTCTCACATAGTTGTGCTTTATTCAAATGGAATGTTTAGGCAGCCTGTTTGTTGTGCGCCTGATCTGTGAGTAGTCGTTCTGTGAGGCTGGAATCATCTGCTGACTTTCAACTTTGTAACGCTATAAATTGGTGGTCTGGTTTCATTTTAAATGAATAATCTAGGGGCTATGAGCTATCGGAATAAATAGAGGGTTTCAAGTTCAGTTGATGTTTCCTAGCTGTAGCATCTTGCCAGCTTTGTTAGTTTTCATTTCTTAATTTTTTTAACTGTTCATGTCGATATATAGCCTTGATAATTCAATTTTATATGTTATATTTTGACGCAGCCAGTTTAGAGGGCCTAGCAGCAGAGCTTATGTTAAAATAAGCACGATATCTTTTCTGTTTCAAGCATATATTGGAATATGATTCTTCTCATGTAATGTCATTGTTGATGTACCAGCGTCAAGGCGCTCATTCGTGCTGAATCCAACATGGTTAAACCCTCAATGGTGAGGAGGTGACCGAATTTATCTGCTCCCAACACACCTTGTGGTTTTGGCACATCTCTGTTGTCTCATATTTGGTGTCTTCTTTTTGCAACTAAGTTGTTAATGATTCAAGTTCAACTTTATGCATGTCGGGCAAAGTAATTATAAGTCTAATGATAATGATCCTATATGTAGGTAGCTTTTCTCTTAACACCATGGTATGGCTGATGTTTCCTGTTTCAAGTAGATTTTGTCCATTTGCCATTATTATGAACAAATGTATCTAGCCTCAGCGGTAGTATTGGTTTCAGAGAATCTCGCCAAGGATATTTGCGGAGGGATATCGTAACTTGCTTCAAGTTGTCAGCATTTTGTAGTTAGCGTCAAATCCTTGCCAGAGCCGATGCAAGTTGAAAGGGAGCATGAGGGTGCTTTGGCTAATAAGATGTCCTTGAGGGATAATTAGATGTCCTGCGCCCTTTTGGTGCTATATATATTTTTATCTAATCAATTACTCATGCAGTTATGTAGGCTATGGAAATTGCTCTTTCTTCATAGGATGTAAGACAGGTCACTTCCAGGCTCAAGCTGGAACATGTTTGTACTTTATGCACAGTTAGTGTACATAATATCTCTATTTATTTCCATACCAGTAAAACATATTGAGTAATGTGAACCCTGAATTGTTTTTTTTGCTATTACCATTCTGGTTAGTTTGCTTGGTCTTAGCAGACTTTGGGGTGCTTTAGTTAATTTACATTGTCACTATGAAAACGATTTTTTCCTAAAAGAGTAATGGTGGCAGTTTATCCTCCAGAGCCTGAAGACATTTCATCGGATATAGCACTCTACACCTTAGTGTTGAAACCATGGTTGCGCATATTCAGAAGCTGCATTTATATGTTGAATCTTCTGACCGAGGTGTGGACTAATCCGCAACATTCACACGAGTTCACCACAGGACGCTGAGAGGATGCAGAACTTCTACTGGATTGTTTCTTACTATCCTTATTTTAATTCTTGTGATTACGATAAGCTATTTCCTTTTTACCTCATATGTAGGCATAAAGGCAACTATAGCAGATCTGGACTTCCTTGCTTCGTTCAACATTCTGGAGCACATGTTCATGGCATGGCCTTTTAGAGACCTCTGGTTATCTGATGTGAGTGGGAGTGCATCACTGAAGGTAATTTTCTATATGAATCGCATAGCCTCATTGGCTGTTATGTTTTGATATTCAAATCCTGCACTGAATCAGCAACAACAGTAATGTTAGTTATCTGATGTGAGCATTCGTTTGTGGAGCAAAAACTTTTAGCTTAAGGCGAGTGTTTGCATGAACAGTGGTTGTAAGGATACTGGTAGTCACCTATGCTTTGTTAATGAAAGCAGGGAGGAAACTACTTTCATAAAAAAAAGCTTCGGTTAAGAGTCTCGGTGTCCCCATGATTTTTCATATAAGTTGGAGTCGGATTTCTCATGTAGCTATTGATGTGTGAAGCTGGGATTGTTGTCTCTTGTAAATAAGATGGGTCACTACCTTTTGTCTAAATTGGTGAGAATATCAATTTTACATGATTATTGGTGTCAAAACATGGTTGGTAGGACTGCAAGGTTAAGCATAAAGGGAGGACTGCAACTGATAGCAACACGAGAAACATGGTTGGTTAGTAAAGTACCGCGGCTTGCTTTAGGCATCGATGACATTGGTTTCTTATGCATGGCCCCAGGAGTTTCTTGGATTTTTTTTCCTTTCGAATGGTGAGTTTTGTGGATTGAGTAAGCACGTGAAGTTGCCATGCCAAATCGGACTAAGCCGAGAGCAATATCAGCGGGTTGCCATGTTAGGAATAGACAGACATATATTAATTCATGAAAGGACATTCTGTTTATGTTCCGTAAGCCATTAATTTTTGACTAAGGTATGTTTTACTAGAGAGAAATACTCATACAGAATTTGGAAGTATTTCATGTTATTTCCAATATGGGAAGCTCTCAGAATTTGAATGTCACTATTTTTGACCCAATATGAAGTAATTGTCCTTGTTATTTGTAACATACATAGTCTATTTTGTACTTGTATGAATTCAAATTGAATTCACATATGTTGATTGAAACGTGCGTGCACGTGCAGACTTACTAGTAGCCGTCAAATTTTCGTGCAATCGGCTCCGCCCCCTCTGCGTGCCCCTTAGGGTTTGCTGTGCCAATCGTCTCCGCCCAGCCCCTTCCATGTGTGCGGTGTGCCCCGTAGGGTTTTTGGTGTCTTATGTAGATGGATCGGGAAATCGATTTGGGCCGTGTATGCGACTGCAATTTGGCTGATGCGATTCTATTTGTTCGGTTGGGGAGTCCACTGGTGCGAAATTGATAATGCCAGTAGCAACGGTGTCATGTTCGTTATGAGGAACTTAGATTCATGTTTGTACGAACGCACATCAACTCTGCTAAATTTGTGTCTCTGCCTTCCAGTTTGTTATAATGTGGGCGGTTAGAAGGCAGTTTGGGGAGTCCACTGGTGCGAGATTGATAATGCCAGTAGCAACGGTGTCATGTTCATTATGAGGAACTTAGATTCATGTTTGTACGAACCGCACATCAACTCTGCTAAATTTGTGTCTGCCTTCCAGTTTGTTATAATACTATGGTAGATGGGCAGATAGAAGGCAGTTTGTTTTTTTGCAATGTGGCACTATGAATGGTTTGTGCAGGGTCATCCAGAGCTTGATACTACTTGTCTACCCTGTCAAGTATCACTAGCCAAGACAGTTGCTCGCTTGATGTTCCCTTAGCATGTCTTTTCAAATTTTATCATGTTTATACTGATGTTCCCTTATCATTTTGAATTGGCCAAACTTTCTGGCCTTCATATTAGTATATATCAACTCTGCATTTTTGTTTGCTATAATAGTAGTATATCTCATTCTATTAATGACAGCTCTTTGATCGCGCAAATTCTCTTAATGTGCTGCTTCTTGTGCCTGTGGATGTGATTTGGTTATTGCTTCCTTAGTGCTTGTTTGCTGCTTATGTAGATGTTACAAAAAAAAAAAGTGAATGCTTTGATGATTTCTACTGAAATGATGGGTCTCATCACAACCGGAACTAGGACTATTATTTGCTTATAAGCTATACCAATGTATTTCAATTTTGAATGTCGGTGATTGTTCACTCTAACAATCTGTACTTCCAGATGGATAGTTCTGTCTTAAACAAAACAGAACAGCTCTAAGGTATAGGTTCCTGCTGCCATGTCGAAATAATTGTGTAGCGACAGAAATTAACATGCTGCTAGATTTTTTTTATTTTCTTCCTAAATTGGTCCTAATCAGCCATCTTATTTTATTTACGTCTGTAATGCTTTACCCAATGCTAAATAATGATCCAAATGTAGTAACAGTAGTCAGACCTTTGATTGTTTCCGCAAACCAAGAGTGGTTTATCCATATAAATTATTATTTAAAGTTACAACTTGTTTAGGTGCTTGTTGCACTCTTATGTCAGGAACCAGCAAATTACTGAGACTTTAACTTTATGTGCTGTTTGTCAGGACCAAGAACATCAAGGGACATCGCCTTGAGTCCCTTGCGATGCAAACCAGGAAGACTTCTGTGGCATTGACAGGAAAGGACCCCGTCATGGAGGACGAGATGCATGTTCTGGTTGCAGAACAAAAGCTGTTGGCCCTTGAAAGAGAAGCTGCAGAAGCGGCGAAGGTTGCAGAAGCGGTAGCAGCCAGAGAGACTGCCGCAGCCGCAGTGGCCAATGAGGAAGCTGAAGCTGCCGCCGCAGCCGCAGTGGCCGATGAGGAAGCTGAAGCTGCCGCCGCAGCCGCAATGGCCAATGAGGAAGCTGGGGCTGGAGTGGAAGCAGCAGAATGAAGTTAGGTTGTTGGCAAAACGGTTCTGCACTAATGGAACATAATGCTATTACCTATCAGTACTTCCCTCTGAAGTTCGTACTTTTATATCTGAGCTTCGATATGTGCAACTTGACAGTCACCAGTTTGCCTGAAGTTAGGCGTTCTTTTGTTTACCCGTTATATAATTAATACTATGATTTGGTGGGATGCTTTTGCTTTGTGTTTCTCATTTGTAATGTTGTTCTGCTCTTCTGGCAGCCATGTCTCAGGATCAGTACCTGTGCTCGATTAGGCTATGACATGTTCTACTCCCAGAGGACCATGTACTGTCACCTGTTCAGTGTTAGTTAACCTGGCATTTCTATGCAAAAAGAAACCCAAGTTTTCATAGCAGACGCAGTACCAAGTCATGCTTTTCCAGCTAACTTACTGAGGTTTCGTTTAGTTTGAGCCATGCCAGCTAAATATAACGTGACAGAGGACAGCCCAGCTAAATATAACATGACAGAGGACAGCCCGATATACAAACACTTTTTTTTGAAAGCCCGATATACAAACACTTAATCTGCAACACATCCATAGATCTAGCTTGGTTCCTAAGTAAATATTTAGGAAGTAATCTTCCGCATGCAGGGCATTTTTGGCTGCAATCGTCGCAACAAAGCCACACAATCAAGGCTGACGGCTAAAATATGACAGATGGGAGGAAATACGACTATTCAAATAATCAACAATTCTGAAAATTTAATACAAAATTCCACAACATTGCCTTGAAATAATGTCTTTCATCACACATTAAATACCAAATATTATTTGGCACGAGATACAGGACTTACTACAACTTATCGAAAATTATTTGAGGCGAGAATATGCCATCTGTAATACGCCTTATGACCATTTCTTGATCATCCTTCTTGGGAAATTTTGAAGGGGCACCAAGAGCGACACATGAATCGCACTCCTCATCATCTTTGAGAAATATCTTCTGCAAGTTTGGAGATCGCTCCAACACAGATCTTATAAATGTGAACTGTTGTTCTAGTGACCTAAAGCCAACGAACTCTAGCTCTTTTAAAAGCCAGTTCTTCGACTTGTCCAAGTCCATCTCCCATTGAGGATTCCTTCTTTCAGAGTTGGTACGTCGTCTATCCTCATCATCCAAGTCTTGAACATCGCATGGATGTTCCCATACCTATTTGGGTGAAACATTGATACATATGTAGTTGGATTTCAGTGTTTTGTCAAAAAATGAATCTCTAAATGCAGAGAACCAAAGAAATGCAACATAATCTATAACTGTGTCACCTCAATCTGTAACATCTCGATAGATGGTGCCGCCACAAGAAAGGCCATCGCCCATAAAATGTCAAATTCAACGAAGATACCTCGCACAGACAGCTTCCTTAGCTTGTTGAAAGCTCTGCAGAGTTGCTTTATTTCAGGTTGCAACCAAAGCTGGAAGATAAACAAAAGAAGAATGAATAATTTGCAAGCACAGAGAGGAATTTATCACATAATTTAAAACTATATTATTCTCTATTATGCATAAAAATATCTACAATGATAGCTGTGACAACACAGCAAATTAAACTTTGCAAAAGTAAACAACTACTTACATTTTCTCCTTGGAAATCCAAACTGACAGTATGTATGCCTGTGGTTGCATGTAGAAGCTCACTTAATTTAGTTCCACTATTAGCACATACAGCACCACATGAGAGTTCTAATTCTCCAAGCGACGGGACAAAACCAATGGCCAATGGCAAATCTGGAGTCATCCAAGTATCCCAGCTGAGCTTCTCCAACTTAGGAAGGCAGACCACCTCAAGTCTCTCAAAGCGACACAAGGTGAGTTCTAGACCAGTAAGTTCTGAGTTTGGTGCATCAATCTTCAACAAAGAGCTAGCACCAGTATCACACTGATAGAGGCTTAGATGCTTCAGTTGCTTGCAGCAGTCAAACAGAATATGGTGAATGTCTAATTTCTTGAAGCATAAATTGCGTAAAAAGAGTTTTGTGAGACAATGGAGGACACTGGGGTATGAACTGAAAAAACCATCCATTTCATTGCCTCGCTGTACCATATACACCTCACTACAGTCGCGAGGAACTGTCTCATCAAGAATGGCGAGATCCAAATCTTTCAACAAACCACTGTCAACCGCGTCACATACCAGTGAGCCAACTTCGCACAAGAAAGTGTTGATCAAGTAGAGCTTAAGGTGAAGAGTTGAGATGCTGGATTCCCTCGGATGATCAGCCAATAAGTTCCTGGTTGCTTTGGTTAAAGACACCATAGCTTGCTCCTTATCATCTGCCTCAGAAGGGAGGTCAGGGCATGGAACAGATAGGAAATCCTTGACATCGATGCTGAGTTCAGGCAGCAACCAAGGCAAATGCTTCCACCGTGTAGAAAGCACACTTGTCCTTACAGCCATACGTGAACTGACTCTCCCCAAGATAGACAGTAAAATATCATCAGTCAGAGTGCTGAGCCTATCTTCCTCCTCCAGATGCTGCAGCGTAAATTACAGAACCATTATTTAGCTGCCACATAACAGAAATCCCAAACAGCAAAACAGTGACACGAACAATACTCTATCTTTGTACAGTGGAATATTAAGAAGGTGAAAAAAATATGAGCAAAGATACAATGGTTATCAGCATGTGAAAGACGAAGAGAGGGACGGTGCAATGCTAAGAGACTTACTTGGCTCTGGCTTTGGGAGCTGTTATTATTGTTATTCGCCATCAAGGAGATATCCAATAAGGATTGTACACCTTCAAGTCTTTCGAGCGACCATGGACAATTATCATGGGTCAGTGTGCTGAGCCTATCATGGTCCTCCAGTTGCTGCAACATAAATTATGGATCCATTATTTAGCTGCCACATAACAGAAATCCCAAACAGCAAAATAGTTACAGAGAGTGGAAAGAGCAATCTAGCACTCAATAAAGCAAAATATCTCCCAAGCACACATGCTATCGGTAATTGGGCGGCCAGTGCTGTTCAGATTCATCAAGGTCATGTATTCATGTTTGTATAAAATTTATTACTATATATATATATTTTTTTTTTTGAAATATAAATATATTACTATATATATATTGAGCTGATATTGCAGATTATTAATTCAAACGTGGAGCCAATGCACTATCTGAAAAGTTCAGTAGCACATACTATGCGCAGCTGTGCCAGGAGTTGTAAACTAGTACTCCCTCCTATCCATATTACTTGTCGCTAATATGGATGTATCTATACATATTTTAGAATTAGATACATTCATCTTAGCGACCAGTAATATGGGTCAGAGGGAGTAGCAGATTTTTACGTTTCACGCTAAAACAGTTGTACAGTTTCGTTATCAGTTGTGAGGATCAAGCACTAGAAGTACCATATTCACCGATAATGGAATGCTAAATAAATTAAACCCCCACTGGTATATCACAGTATATCACAGTAGCATAAAGAACATATCTCCACGTATGGGCTTAAATACATGTTCGTTTTATTGATTCTATAAATTATGTATTTTTAAGGAAAAACTGCTACTCAATGACTCTACGCTTCCCCACCCAGCCTGATAAAAAAGCACAAACGTGCTCAGGCTCTAGACATCTGCTCCTGTAAAGTGTTGGATTTATACACACAGCTACTATTTATACAATGGAATATCAATAGAACTGGAAAAATATGAGCAAAGTGATCAACATGTGATGCAAGAAGAGACTTACTTGGCTCTGGCTTTGTGAAATGTAATTATCATTATTCGCCTCCATGGAGAAATTGAACCAGGCAATGAGGCTTGTGCTCCTTCAAATCCTTAAGGCAAGCACAGAGGACGTTTATTGCAGGCGATTGTCTCCCTGACGAAAACCCAATGCTAGTTCCTTCTTATTCTGCTACTATAAATAATAGCCGCACCGGAAGCGGCAGCCCCTCCCAGTCCGAAGGTGAGGGGTCCTAATCCTGCTGGAGGCGCAGAATGATTATTATTGCTATTCCTAAATAATTTATCGGCTGTACACGGGAGCAAATTCAACTTTGCTCGCGCTCGGGAGGTCGAATCCTGCACTGCCGCTGCTGCTATTGATGCGGTCATATATATAACCAATCGGCAGTCCCGTGAAGGCGGAATAAGGAAAATATGGCGCAATCCCGGTTGTGTTCGGATGCCCTGAAATTGGCTCGCGTTAGAGGCAGACTTTGAATCGGACGCAGGGCAGAGGAGCTCCCGTCCGTGCCTTACTTGGAATAAGAGGAACCTGAGAATTGCCCGCGCGCGCAAGAGTCAGAGGCGAATTTGAATCGAATCGAATCCTGGATCGACTGGACTAACAAAAGACGTGCGTACCTTACTTGGAAGAGGCGGAAGAGGAGCCGGCGGCGCCGGCGTTGAGCCCTATGGACGGCGGACCTGATAATTGCCCGCGCGCGCGAGAGTCAGAGCAGAAATTGAATCGAATCGAATCCTGAATCCACTGGACCGTACCTTACTTGGGAGAGGCGGAAGAGGAGCCGGCGGCGCCGGCGTTGCTCACCGTGGACGGCGGACCTGAGAATTACCCGCGCGCGCTAGAGTAGGAGCAGAATTTGGATTGAATCGGATCCTTGATCCACTGGACCAATAGACGTGCGTACCTTGCTTGGGAGAGGCGGAAGAGGAGCCAGCGGCGCAGTCGTTGCTCACGGTCGACGGCAGACCTGGGAATTGCCCGCGCGCGGGGAAGTCAGAGGCGAATTGAATCGGACCAAGAATTTGAATCGGGCCCTGGATCATTCGGATCAAGAGAGAAGGAGCTGACGCTTACTTATGAGAGGAGGAAGAGGAGCCGGCGGCGAGAGCGCTGTCACCGTTGGAGGCGCCTCAATGAGGAGTAGGACGACGGCCTATTCGCCGGCAATGGCAGCGGCTCCCCGGTTGGATTCACCGCCGACAAGCGCCTCCCGTTGGCTGCCCTGTGTGGAGAGAGACGGGGAAATCGCGGAGAGGAGGAAGAAGAGAGAGGCGGCGGCGGCCGGCCGAGATTTGAGTGACAACCCTAGCTGATGGATTTAGCTTTTATATCTCCTCTGACTCCCCTGTTCTTGAGCAGCCGCGCCGCGCGCGTGGTTGAGCGGTTGCACATAGTATTTTCTTTTTCTTTTCTTTTTTAAAAAAAATCCGATTGTCGTGACAGTCAATCGAGAAGTTTTGCGGGAGGGAATTCGCTCGGATTTTGAAACATATCATGTACTAATTGCTTGTTTTCCATGTATTTCTCCCGTGGTTAACTTCATTTTCATACTTTTCAGCATATCTTCTCACTATGTCGTGCGTCTCACATTCTCCATTGTTTCCTTCTGCCTCGTAGCTATATCAACAATCCCATCATATATATCGTTGTCATACTTGCTCTATACAATTTGATCACGATTAAGAAAAACCTCACTCGATTCATACGTCTCACATTCTTCCCCCTTTTCTTCTTTGTGCCTTCTCACTATATTGACGATTCGGCATACTTGTAATTGTCGTTTTACTTGCCTTTCTCCAAATCGACCGAGATTTAAGTAAGTCATTATGTTGACGATTCGGCATACTTGTAATTATCGTTTTACTTGCCCTTCTCCAAATCGATCGAGATTTAAGTAAGTCTCAGTACTTAGCAAAACTGTATTATAAAGTAATATTAGGTCGAGGGAATGTACACTCTTGCGAAGTAATTGTTGTTGCAGGACAACATGGATTGGGTTTGATAGTACGACCATGTTTTATGTCAAAGATCTCATCTCTAATAATAATATTGCTATAGATATGGTCCGTGGCTCGCAAGTATGTTTTTAATCCACCAAAAATACGTTTTCACCCTACATAGCCCGAAATGTTTTCTCTTTTACATCCCGAGTGGGAGGAAAGAAACATCGAGCCGGCAGGACGACCAGAGCAGGACTTTGGCGATGGGGATCGAGCTCAAGGACAAGGAGGAGAGGCCGACATGCTGGATATGGGAGACTGTCGTCGAGTCCTCCATGTTCACCCTGCTAATTTTGTCCCTGACCCTGTCCGGCTCCTTCTGCTGGCGGGCTCTCCGCATATCCGACGTGGACCCCGAACTCTCTTGCCACCGCCCTGTTCCGCCGCATCTCCGACGTGGACCCTGAACTCTCTTGCCGCCGCCCCGTTCCATGGTTGCGAATCAGTAGCTGAAGACGGGCGGCGCCGGGGGATGAGTTGGCTGATCCAGTTGGTGGTTGGATGGAGGGGACGAGCGAAAAGCGGGTGTGTTGCGGCGGCTGGTGCCCGGCGGCGTCCACTCCTGGCTTCGACTCGATTCCTTTGACAGGGACGTAGAAGACATACGCACGGATTGTCACGAGCCTAACACAGGGATCTCTAGATTGATCTCCAAATAAGCAAGGCTGAGGCCTGAGGCAGATCCAAAGCAATTGCAAGTTCCGCTGCTCGATATTGATATTGCCGCGCATAAAGAATTTCCCCGTTTAGTGATCAACATTGGCGCCGACTTCGCCGGAGTTTGGTCCTATGTTCCGATGTTCGATATTGCCTCCGAGCTAACCGGGCGAAACGATGGCCTCCGCTACCCGCGGCTGGCGTCCCAGACGAAGGCCCTAACTGCCCACGTGAACGCTAGCGGCCACTGTAAAGGCAATGGGCACGCCTTCTTCGCCCGCATGGCTAACAAGCGCCTGGGGGCCATGCTCTCGTAGGTCGGGTTGAGGCCCGAGACCACCCAGCCATTGGGACCCGTCCGCCCCGTCACGGTCGCTAGCGGGAGCTGCTGCTGCTGATGGCGCCCAGTTGACGAGGGAGATTATTCTTCTTCGTTCCCCGGCAACGGCGCCAGAAAAGAAGCTGCTGGTGCCAAGTTGACGTGTAGCAGACGGTCATTGTGCGTGGTGAATAACCAGCCCATTGGGAACCCCAAGAGGAATGTGTGATGAGTATAGCAGCTAGTTTTCCCTCAGTTAAGAAACCAAGGTTTATCGTTCTTGGAGAGGAGAGACAAACGACTGAAGGTGATGCTTGCTAGTTTGCGACAACTTCGGACAATTTATATATGGCGCCTCATCCACGCTTTGCTTGCTAGCTGCAACGCGGAACCTACACACACACAACCAAGTACTTTGTTCCCAACTTACGATGAGGTTGTCAATCTCACCGGTTTGCTTGAAACAAGGGTTATGAGCGTATCGAGTGGAAAACAATAGAGTATGCGAGTAAAATAAACAGTGCGAGTAAAGTAAACAGGTGATAGCAATATGATGGAAATAGGACCGGGGTCCACAGTTCACTAGTGGTGTCTCTCCATAAGATAAATAACACATGCTGGGTAAAGAAATTACAGTTGGGCAATTGATAGAATAAAGATAAACGTGATATGTCAAGAAGATCACTATGAGATTTACTCTGGGCATTACAACAAAATACATAGACCGCCATCCAACTGCATCTATGACTAATAATCCACTTGTGGCGAATCAATCCGAGAACTCCACAAGTATTAAGTTGCGAACAACAGATAATTGCATTAAGCAAAGTGTGTAATGTAAACAAAGCAAATGCCCTTGAGCATATGAATGTTGTTTTCTCCCTAGTAGCAACAGCACATCTACAACCTTAGAGGTTTCTGTCACTCCCCCAGGTTAAGTAGAGGCATGAACCCACTATCGAGCATAAATACCCCCTCTTGGAGTCACTAGCAACTACTCGGCCAAGATAGCTACTAACAACGGAGAGCACGCAAGATCATAAATAACATAGAGATAACATAAGATAATATTCAGTACAGCAACTCAATCATAAACACCAATATTCATCGGATCCCAACAAACCAAACATGTAGAATTACATAATGGTGATCTCAATCATGTAGGGCAGCTCATGAGATCTAAACATGAAGCACATGGTAGAGAAGACAACCATCTAGCTACTGCTATGGACTCATAGTCCAAGGTAGACTGCTCACTCATCGCTCCGGAGGCAAGCATGGCGATGAAGAAGACCTCCGGTGGCGATTCCCCTCTCCGGCAGGGTGCTGGGAAGAGCTTCTGGACCCTCCCGATCTTCGGGTTGACGGCGCCGGCGGATCGCGATGTGTTCTGGAAAAGTGATCGGGTACTTAGGTTTTTTCCGTCTGGGGGTCTTTATAGGCGAAGGGGCGATGTGAGAGAAGGGGCCAGGTGGCCTCTGATACGTCCAAAACGTATCTACTTTCCCGAACACTTTTGCTATTGTTTCTCCTCTAATTTGTGTGTTTTGAATACAACTAACACGGACTGACGCTGTTTTCAGCAGAATTGCTCTGGTGTCTTGTTTTTGTGCAGAAATCCAACTTCCAGTAAAAATTCGGGAAAAATCATGAAAAATCCTATTTCACCAGAAGACCCACGGAGCCAGAAGACAGGAGGGAGAAGGGGCTCGAGGCTGGGCCGCGCCACCCTTGCGTGAGGGGGCCCCAGCACCCCTCTCGACCTCCCCTCTCGCGTATATATACCCCCTGACGACATAATATCAGGGAGACGGCGTTTTTCTCAGATAGACTTCCGCTACGCCGCCGCCATCAGAAACCGCGATTCGGAACCAGAAACTCCGTTCTGGCACCCTACCGGGACGGGGATTCGGAGGAGATCTTCATCACAATCACCACCGACGCTCCTCCATCGACCATCCATGACTCCCCCATCCATGTGTGAGTAATTCCCCCGCTGTAGGTGAGGGGATGGTAGGGATTGGATGAGATTGTTCATGTAATTTGATATGAGATTGATAGGGTATAGTGCCTAGTATCTTTATTTAGTGCCTATGACATTGTTGCAACTTATTGTGCTTAATGCTTGTCACTTTGGGCCCGAGTGCCATGATTTCAGATCTGAACATGTTATTATTTCTCTGATGATACTTGTTGTTTATGGTCTTACTGTAACAACCCAGAAATTGTAATCCACTTCTTCTTAAATAAAGTACCAAATTTTGGACCCAAATAAAACTTGTTATTCATTATTTCATGCATACTTGTATTTTCTCTTATATGTATTCTATGATTTCATGTGTGTTATTTTTGATTGGGTATTGTCTAGTTAATTCTAAGTGAACCAACAGAACCAATTGAGAAAGATTACAAGAATCAAAGAAACCAGAAATAAAAATAAGAAAGAAAAAGAGAAGAAAATTGTGATCTAGGAAATCTGTTTGACTACACCACTTTGAGCCCTTGGATTAAGAAATCTGCAGCTCACCTTCATGTGTGGCTTGTTAGTTGAGCTTAACCAAGTTATGGACTAACTCAACCAGCAAAGATCCATCAAAAATTCAAACTAGAGCATCACTCAAACTTGAGCCAAAGTTTGAATCTGAAGCAGTGACTATATCAAATTTGAAACATAAATTTTTGCAAAACTCATCTTTTCACTGTAACAAAAATATGACTGGGTACCTTAGTCAATATGATGAGCACCCAAAGTGGAAAATTTTGAAAATTCGAATTTTGAGTTCTTGCGGGCATTTCGTCGAGCACTGGCAGAAGCAAATCAAAAGGAAATCAATTTCACTGGAGCTGCACTGTGCTGGCTCGCTCCAGCACTGTCGCCATGCTCCCTGGCCTCTCCTCGATCGACTCCAGCGCCCCCAGCCCCGACCCAAGCCAGGAGAAGCGGAGGGAAGGCGAGGTTTGCGCCCAGGGCCCCCTCCCAGCAACCCTCTTCCCTGCACGATGCCGACCATCTTGGAGGCGCCAGAGGAGACCCACAGCACCCCGCGGCCAAGCCATAAACCCCCCAGCACGCGAGCGTGACCGCCGTGACCGGAGCGAGCTTCAAACGCCGCCAGGGCCCCCGAGCCGGCGAGCTTCTGGCCGCGCTTGCCCTCGACGCTCCGGCCTATAAAAGGCCCCTCCGATCAAACGAAGCAACGCACCCAGTCCCCAGCTACCTCCCAGACATGCTCGCTTAGCCCCGCTTGCCCTAGCTCACCGTCGCCAGCCCCGCCGGAGTGGTACTGGACAAGCGGAGCGCCGCCGCGTCCGACCACCTGGGAGCAAGCTGCTACAGGGAATCGGAGGAGGATACGCACCGCCGCCGATCCCGCACGTCGCCGACGAGCTCGGCATCCTCTACGCCACTCCCTCGCCGTCGAACAGTCTTCGCTGCAACGCAGGTGAGCTCCCGCCCGTGCTGAGGAAGACGATGATCGCGAGCCGTCCGATCTTGATCCAATGCTAACTTACCGATTCGGGAATTGTTAAGTGAGCTGACATCGCGACCCCACCTGTCAGCTCCCATTTTATTTCTTTTCCCGCCGCAGCGAAGCGGTATGGGCCGGCCCGTTCGGGTTTGTTCTGAATTGGGCCCAGCTCGTTTCGAATTCGGTCCGTTCGTTTTTATTCTTTTTCCCGCCCGTTTGATTTATTTCAAATAACTTTCAGATGCTATTTTCAAACTTTAATTCCTAGAGTTTTACAAATCCAAATCTAGCAAATAAATATGCATTGGAAAGCTTATAAAATAATCTACCCAATAGAACTGGTTAGAATTCAAAATAAGTTAAGAATTTAATTAGATATGAATAGTGTGACCATAGCTTTATCAATCATAGATTATTCCTAGAAATTTATTCAAGCCATCAAAAATCATGAAAATTAATTGGTGAACTCACTAATGACTTATCTTACTGTTAGTCAACACTAATCTACCCCAAACCCTATTAGTGTGATCAATTAGACCCTAATCCAATCCTATTTTTTTGTAGCATAAAATGATAGATCACTATTGCACACTTAGAATTAATGGCCCTCAATGCCAATCCACTTAGTTGATCCCTTCTCACTTGAACTAGCAGTACTACTCCTAAACCAATACCAATGTTTAGAGAGTGAACCACTTATGACACTTAGTAGAAATTCTAACTTGCACACTTAATGCAAACTTGGAAGAAACCATGCAAACCAATTCAAATAAAATCCAACATGAATGCTATTGCTAGCAAACCCTTATGTGTGTATGGTATGCTGTTAGCCTTGTGTGGTGATTGTGTGTTTTGTGTTTATTCGTTATTAGACGCTAGTATTGCCGAGGAGGATATTGGAGGGGATTATTATTATCAAGAAGAAGAAGAATACCCCGGACACTTTGCCAACCAAGGCAAGCCATCTTTTGATTCATACTCCCAATGTCTAGTTTTAATATTGCATTCTACTTGTTTTAAGTAAATTGCATGATTGAATTGCTAGAGTAGAATGATAGAAGTACTTTGATATCTTGCATAGCAAGAGCATCAAGCTGAGTTTATCCAACTATACCTAGTAGTTTCATCACTCAATGTAGTTGCTTAGTCGCTAATAAAATTGGAGGTCATTTATAAAGGGAATCCTAGTGAAAAGTTGGTGACTTGAACTTGAAACTTGAACTGGAGTTTTCTCCTACATAATGGTTTTATGAAAGAAATCTTGACTAAGAACTATGAAATGTATTTCTCAATTGACAACGAGTGATGTACTATGGGAGCCAATTATACCGTACAACCATATTACCCCTATATGGGAAGGGGCTTAATCCGTAGCTTGTTTATCCTAGTATGGGAGGCCTTGTATCAAATCTTCATGGGAGGACCCGTGAGCGGTTACTTCTGGACCAGGTGGATTCCACTAACCCGGCTTCCGGGATGGGCAGAACTAGAGGCGCGGAGCGGAGATTCCGTACCCCGGGCTCTAGGGAAGGATCCTATACTAGGGTGAGCAAGTGAAAGGTTTTGTTTGATTATCTGAAAACCGCATACTTTTGTATGACGGACCGTGGATTTCTCCCGGCAGATGTATCGAATCTTGTGGGTAAAGTGTACCCCTCTGCAGAGGTTTTCAAACTATTCGAATAGCCGCATCCGCGGTCATGGACGGTTGGCAAGCTGTGCCTGGCTTTTGTCAATAATGAAAACAACTTATGGTGAACCTGGTGAATGACATGAATTGAATGGACTTGACTTGACCCTGATATTGACACTCTTGAAATTCCTCTTTAGATTGAACCTAGAGAATTAAACCTCTTTTCTACCAATGAACATTCTTGGGAAATAAAACTAGCTTTTGCAAATAAACTTAGTGCTTAGTCCACTATACCAAACTTTGCATATCTACTTCATCATTTCAATTATAAGATGGTTTGCGAGTGCATCCAATGTACTCACGGCTGTGTCCCTGGCTATCAACTTGGCCAGACTATGGGGAAGAATACCAGGAAGAAGGGTATGAAGAAGAGTACCAGAACTAAGCTCGTCTCCGTGAGTCGCCATTTGCCTGTAGGGAGAAGGCATGGGCCGAAGACGTTATTTCCGCTGCTATATTGTGTTGTAATATGACTTGGTCTATATGACCATTGTATTTGAATCATCGTATTGTAATGTCTATGGAACTGGTTACCAACTACGTTATGTATATCGCAACAACGGTTCTGGGATTGCGGTGGAATACATAACGGGCGCTTCGAATTTGTATCAAATTTGAGGTCGTCACAAGTTGGTATCAGAGCCTAGGCTGACCATAGGAGACCTTAGTTAGAATGGGCGTTAAATGAAACTTTGATAAAAGCAAAGATATTAGTAATGGTTGCAAAAATTGCTTAGTCTTCCCTATCTAGTTGCAAAGTTTTATACATACTTCAGTTCTTGTCTACTTAAAATTTTGCACACTTGAGTTGATCACTAACTTAATCTAATCTAAAACTTTGTAGATGGCCCCGGTATTCACTGAGCAGTACCAGTTGGGCCATGGTGGCAGCCTTTGTTTCGAGCGAGACCTCACCACCCTGACCTTGTTCCTGAACCGTTTGTACCCGGAGTTCAAGGGAGCCGTGCTCAATGAGCACCCAGATGGAGAGCTACGGTGGCTTATCCGAGCCAGTTGCCGTGGCAAGAAGGGGATGTTGGGTTCTCCAAGGGTCAAGTTTGAGCTTGTGGAGAACACTTGGGCCGATGGTTTGGTCCGAGCGATGCAGGAGATGCACGCCCGCTTGTGCGGACTGCACGTGGAGGAGGTTCAGGGAGAGCGCTTTAGGAACTTTGCTCGGCGTGATGCGGACGGGCGTCCCGCAAACATGCCCGGGCAGAATGAGCCGAGTACCTACATCGACCACATGGACTTCTTGTTGTACTCCACTCAGCAGGAGGCCGACCGTGCCCGTACTAGGGCCAACCTCGAGCACTTTGCACTGGTGGAGGCGAGGAGCACTATCAGGATTCTTGCGAAGGAGCGCAAGAGCCTTCGTCGCCAGCGAGATGAGAAGGAACAGGATCTTGAGGAGTTGAAGGCCAATGTGGCTGAGCTGACCGAGTATATTGAGAGTCTTGAGGATCACCTTGGTGAGGAGGAAGGCATTGATCTCCGTAAGGAGGATAATGCCCTCATTAGTGATGAGGATGACTTCATGGAGGACCTTGATGATCCGGAAGATGAGGGGCACAATGGATTCATTGTGAGTGATGAGGAGGAAGACCCCAAGGAGCCTGCTGTTTAGATCCGAGATCCATGTGTTATCTAGTTATGAGTTCCACTTTATTTTCACTTCGTGTAGGTGTGAGTTGTATCCCCCTCTCTAGTAGACGAGTCGCAATGGTTTGATGTAAACCATTTGTAATGTGTGAACTCGTATGTATGATATGTTTGATGAGTGTTGAATGAAATATGAATTTGGCCCTTAAGGCCTTAGTGAGACAAAATTGCATCATCCATGTACCTTTAAATCTTAGCAAAATAGGCTTTTCCCTCTTGTCTTACACACCTTATCTTCAGATGCCGAGAGCACCCCCGCCCCCGAACCCGGAAATGGCCGAACTACTAAGGTTGATCATGGAAGACCGGGAAGCAGCCCGAGCTGAGCGCCAAGCTAACTTGGCCACTCTTCAGCAGATAACCCAGATGGCAATGAACCGCAACAATGGCAATGGCAATGGCAATGGCAATGGTGAAGGAGAAAACAATGGCAATGGTGAACACCGATCCAAGTTGAGGAATTTCCAGAACACCAACCCTCCGATGTTCACTAAGTCTGAAGAGCCCTTAGATGCCGATGACTGGCTTCGCACTATGGAGAACAATTTGGCAGTCGCCGAAGTTGGGGAGAATGAGAAGGTTCTGTACACCACCCACTACCTTGCTGGAGCAGCAAGAGCTTGGTGGGATAGCACTCGTGCAATACAAGCCCCAGGGTATGTGATGCCTTGGGAGGAGTTCAAGAGCAAGTTTAGCAAGGCCCATGTTCCTTTGGGATTGGTTAAAAGGATGAGAGATGAGTTCAGAAATCTGAAGCAAGGTTCCCTATCTGTGGTGGATTACCGTGACAAGTTCCTTACCTTGTCTAGGTATGCCCCAGATGACACCGACACCACGGAGAAGAAGCAAGAAAGGTTTCTGGATGGACTTCATGATGAGATGCAATGTGTCTTAGTCAGTATTCCCTTTGCCGACCTGGAGTCATTGGTGGACTCTGCCATTCAGATGGAAGGCAAACTCAAGCAAGCTACCGAGAACCGCAAGCGCCGTATGATGTATCAAGGCAACTCGAGCAACTCGCAGAAGCCAAGGGGAAATGCACCTATGGGTTTTACCCCTAGACCAATGAGGCCGTTTGCACCTGCTCCGCGCCCCAACTATCCCAATCGTCCACCCGGCAACAACTTCAACCGTGCACCTCCAAGGCCTAGCGGCAACAACTTCAACACTAATACTCCAAGGCCGAATGGCGCCCCTGTGTTACCCAAGCCCGGTGACAAGTCTGGTGTTACCTGTTATGAGTGCGGACTGAAAGGGCATTACTCCAATGAGTGCCCCAAGAAGATGAATGATGCATCCAAGACAACTGCTCCTGCTCAGCAACAGCGTCGTGTGGGAAATGGCAAGAGCTATCCACCAAGGAAACCGCCTCACTCTCAAGGCCGTCTGAATCACATGAATGTTGAAGAAGCTCAGGAAGCAACCGACGTTGTGCTTGGTATGTTCCCTGTTAACTCAGTTCTTGCAAGAGTTCTGTTTGATTCTGGAGCTTCACACTCATTTGTTACCCAATTATTCGTTGATAAAAGTGGACTTCAACCCACACCCTTGAAAGATGTCATGTCTGTGCAAATTCCCGGGTCCGTAACCAAAGCTAGTTGTACCTGCCTGGCAGTGCCCATAGAAATTCATGGGCTAGATTTCTTAGCCAATTTGATAGTATTGGGAACCAAAGGTTTGGAAGTAGTTCTTGGTATGAATTGGATGTCCCAGCATCAAGGAGTTTTAGATTGTGCCAAAAAGACCATCACAATGAGGAGTAGCCATGGAATTGTGGTAAGGCATGTGTCTGTGAAACCCACCAAGATCCCCAGATGTCATAAGTGTATCTCAGGACCAACTATAGGAGAAGTTCCCATTGTCTGTGAATACCCGGATGTTTTTCCCGATGAGCTACCCGGAATGCCACCGGATCGGGATATTGAGTTTATCATTGAGCTTATTCCCGGAACTGGATCAATAGCCCAAAGACCCTATCGTATGAACCCAGCTGAACTAGTTGAGTTGAAGAAGCAATTGGATGACCTTTTGAGTAAAGGATTGATCCAGCCAAGTTCTTCTGCTTGGAGATCACCCGTTCTGTTTGTGGATAAGAGTGACGGTTCTAGCCGACTGTGCACCGACTACCGCAAGCTAAATCATGTGACCATCAAGAACAAGTACCCTCTCCCGAAGATTGAAGATTTGTTTGACCAATTGACTGGAGCAAGAGTTTTCTCAAAGATAGATCTTAGAACTGGATACCACCAACTGAAGATCCGTGCAACGGATATCCCCAAAACAGCCTTTACTACCCGATACGGGTTGTATGAGTACACCGTGATGTCATTTGGACTGACCAATGCCCCTGCTTATTTCATGAACCTCATGAATAAGGTTTTTATGGAGTTCTTGGATAAGTTTGTTGTTGTCTTCATTGATGACATTCTTATCTACTCCAAATCCGAAGAAGAGCATGCAACCCATCTGAGATTAATCTTAGAAACCTTAAGGGAGCATCAGCTGTATGCCAAGTTCAGCAAATGTGAGTTCTGGTTGAAGGAAGTTGGATTCTTAGGCCACGTATTATCAGCAGGAGGAATATCTGTAGACCCCAAGAAGATCAAATCAGTCATGGAATGGGAAGCCCCTACCACTCAAACTGAAGTTAGAGGTTTTCTCGGATTAGCGGGATATTACCGCAAGTTTGTTGAAGGATTTTCAAGCATTGCCCGGCCAATGACCCAATTGCTGAAGAAGGACAAGAAGTTTGAATGGACCCCTAAGTGCGAAGAGAGTTTTCAAGAGCTCAAGAAGCGGTTGGTGACCGCACCCGTCCTAACCATGCCCGATATCACCAAGAATTTTGATGTCTATTGCGACGCTTCCAAACTTGGACTTGGTTGCGTATTGATGCAAGAAGGCAAGGTCATAGCTTACCTCTCTCGGCAGCTTCGACCTCATGAAGAAAATTATCCAACCCATGATCTAGAGTTAGCAGCCGTGGTTCTAGCTCTGAAGACCTAGAGGCACTATCTGATGGGCAACCGTTGTGAGATCTACACGGATCACAAGAGTTTGAAGTATATCTTCACCCAGAAGGAGTTGAACATGAGGCAAAGAAGATGGATAGAGTTGATCAAGGATTATGATCTGGAAATTCATTACCATCCCGGTAAGGCCAATGTAGTGGCCGATGCGTTGAGTCGGAAGCCATGCTCGTTGAATATGATGATCAAGGAAGAGCAACCTATGTTACACCAAGAGTTTGAAAAATTTGGATTGGAACTAGTCAGTCAAGGATTCTTAGCCAATCTTGAGTTTCAACCCACCTTGATGAGCCAAATCAAAGAAGCCCAGAAGGGAAATGAGAGTATTGACGGAATCAAGCGCAGAATTAATTCCGGCAAGGTGCCAGGATTTGAAGAAGATGATCAAGGAGTTCTTTGGTATAAAGGACGTATTTGTGTGCCTGCTGATTCAGAATTGAAGGAAGTGATTATGAAGGAAGCCCATGAGACACCTTACTCCATCCACCCCGGTGGAACTAAGATGTATCAAGATCTGAAGGAACAATTTTGGTGGCATGGAATGAAGCGTGAGATTGCATCATTTATATCCAAGTGTGATATTTGCCAAAGAGTCAAGGCGGAACATCAACGTCCTGCTGGTTTGCTGCAACCTTTGCAAGTTCCGGAATGGAAGTGGGAATCTGTTGGCACTACTAAAAATTAGGGTATTAACGACCATCAATTATAAACCTTTGGTCGTTATTAGTAGCCATAGCAATCCCACGTCTTATCCAGCCCCGTGAAACGTCCCCTACGACGACGCATTCTACCCGTCGTTATTTCTCCTTGACTTGTGGTCGTTGTTTGTTAATGGTTTGTTATTTTTGGAGAGAAAATAGTGATTACTTATCTGCTGCAACGCGGGGTCAAAAGAGGATTAATACCAAACAGATCTGGGCAGACTGGGCATCCCCAAATTCCTCATCCTAGTCTCGCGTCCAGGTAAACCATCTCCATCTTTCCTCAAGATTTATTTCTCCCAGCCGCCGAGGAATACTGATGGCAGTGCGGCCGTTCCTTCCGTGCTAAGGAGTCCAACAGCAAGTAGATTCATCGGGGCGAAGCGGCTGCACGGCTGAGTCTACAAGAATTCATCGACATATTCATCTGCGTTCATGGTGGGGCTGGGTGCCCAATCCTCCTGACTATTCCCAGATTTCATATAGTATAAGGTTTTCGATTGTTCTTGTTTTAACGTGCGTTATTTTTTCAGATTGATGGTCCAAGAGCCAAGAAAAAGTCAAACGCAGGTCAGATCTACAACTTTTACTTCGTTAAGGTTATTCTTTGATGAAGTTTATGAGCCGGCGAAGTTTGCTGCTTAATTATAATTTCATTCAGTTAGAACTTATGAAGTCTATATTTTTCCGTGTTGCACTAATATGACACCGATTCAGTCCACTATTATACGTGTACTGGCCTTTTGTTCTTGTCCATTCCAGGTTGTCTGGTCAACACAAATAATCGTTCATGTAGCGGGCTCCTGATGCTGAAGTTGAGGAATGTATGAACAATGATATGCGATCAATATAAGGAATTCATGATGGTGCACCTTGACAGCGGGCAAACAGATCTTTTCTACTTATAGATATTTGACTACAATTGATGGTTGATTGTAGAGTGATTTTGATTTATATAATTTTGATTATGTAATCTAGAGTTGTACGTGAGGTTCGTGTTCAATATATATGGTTTTGATTAATGGAAGAGGCTGTGGTTCACTAATTGTTTAAGTTTTTTTAGCTTAATTTGTATGGTCATTAATCTTTCAAAGTTGCATGCGGCATAAAGACTGGTCGCTATAGCCTATAGGCAATAAAAAATGGTAAAATGGACGGCCATTGATAATTTAAATTGGTCACCGATGATATTTTACTGTCCGTGAAAATATTTTAGCGACGCGAAAAGTGGTCGTCAATACCAAAACTTTGGTCGTTATTTCCTCACATTTAACGACAACCCATTGTCTGGTCGTTAGAAAATAACAACGAAAAGAGTATATGGTCGTTATTACTTTTAACGACGGAGCCTATAACGACAACTAACGACCACCCGATTATGGTCGTTGATGACTTTTAGCGACCATAATTTGACTTTTAACGACCACATGTTTTGTCGTTAATACACTTTTTCCTAGTAGTGTGGTATGGATTTCATCACTGGATTTCCAAGGTCTAGCCGTGGAAATGACTCTATTTGGGTCATTGTGGATAGACTGACCAAAGTTGCCCACTTTATCCCTGTCAAGACCACTTACAACTCGGGATAGCTAGCAGATCTGTATTTATCCAGAATTGTCAGTTTGCATGGAGTCCTTAAAACCATAGTTTCCGATCGAGGAACCCAATTCACTTCGAGATTCTGGAAAAGCTTACATCAAGCTTTGGGAACCAAGTTAGCCTTCAGCACAGCTTACCACCCTCAGACTGATGGACAGACTGAGAGAGTGAATCAAATACTTGAAGATATGTTGAGAGCCTGTGTTCTAGCCTATGGAGCTAAGTGGGAAGATTGTCTGTCCTTCGCGGAGTTTTCTTACAACAACAGTTATCAAGCCAGTTTGCAAATGGCCCCATTTGAAGCTTTGTATGGAAGAAAATGTCGTACCCCTTTGAATTGGTCAGAAACCGGAGACAGTCAGATTTTTGGACCAGATATTTTGCAAGAAGCCGAGGAGAAAGTTCGCATGATTCGTAAATACCTCAAGGCAGCCCAGTCAAGACAGAAGAGTTATGCCGACAAGAGACGGAGAGAACTAACCTTCAAGAGTGGAGACTTTGTTTACCTCAGAGTATCACCCCTCAAGGGAATGCAAAGATTCCAAGTAAAAGGAAAGCTTGCACCCAGATATATTGGACCCTTCAAGATACTAGACCGCAGAGGAGAAGTGTCTTATCAGTTGGAAATGCCCCCGGAATTGTCTGAAGTGCACGATGTCTTTCACGTGTCCTTACTTCGGAAATGTCTTGAAGTTCCGGAGAAGCCCAAAATTTTCAAGAATATTGATCACCGTTCGGTGGACATCAACAAGGATTTGACCTATCGTGAACTGCCTATTCGTATCCTCGAGGAAGCTTATAGAACCACTCGAACCCGAAGCATCAAGTTTCTGAAAGTCCAGTGGAGTAATCACACCGAAGAGGAAGCCACTTGGGAACGAGAAGATTATCTTCAGAAAGAGTTTCCCAATCTTTTCAGTTCTTAATTAGTGAATCTCGGGGACGAGATTCTTTTTAAGGGGGGAAGATTGTAACAACCCAGAAATTGTAATCCACTTCTTCTTAAATAAAGTACCAAATTTTGGACCCAAATAAAACTTGTTATTCATTATTTCATGCATACTTGTATTTTCTCTTATATGTATTCTATGATTTCATGTGTGTTATTTTTGATTGGGTATTGTCTAGTTAATTCTAAGTGAACCAACAGAACCAATTGAGAAAGATTACAAGAATCAAAGAAACCAGAAATAAAAATAAGAAAGAAAAAGAGAAGAAAATTTTGATCTAGGAAATCTGTTTGACTACACCACTTTGAGCCCTTGGATTAAGAAATCTGCAGCTCACCTTCATGTGTGGCTTGTTAGTTGAGCTTAACCAAGTTATGGACTAACTCAACCAGCAAAGATCCATCAAAAATTCAAACTAGAGCATCACTCAAACTTGAGCCAAAGTTTGAATCTGAAGCAGTGACTATATCAAATTTGAAACATAAATTTTTGCAAAACTCATCTTTTCACTGTAACAAAAATATGACTGGGTACCTTAGTCAATATGATGAGCACCCAAAGTGGAAAATTTTGAAAATTCGAATTTTGAGTTCTTGCGGGCATTTCGTCGAGCACTGGCAGAAGCAAATCAAAAGGAAATCAATTTCACTGGAGCTGCACTGTGCTGGCTCGCTCCAGCACTGTCGCCATGCTCCCTGGCCTCTCCTTGATCAACTCCAGCGCCCCCAGCCCCGACCCAAGCCAGGAGAAGCGTAGGGAAGGCGAGGTTTGCGCCCAGGTCCCCCTCCCAGCAACCCTCTTCCCTGCACGATGCCGACCATCTTGGAGGCGCCAGAGGAGACCCACAGCACCCCGCGGCCAAGCCATAAACCCCCCAGCACGCGAGCGTGACCGCCGTGACCGGAGCGAGCTTCAAACGCCGCCAGGGCCCCCGAGCCGGCGAGCTTCTGGCCGCGCTTGCCCTCGACGCTCCGGCCTATAAAAGGCCCCTCCGATCAAATGAAGCAACGCACCCAGTCCCCAGCTACCTCCCAGACATGCTCGCTTAGCCCCGCTTGCCCTAGCTCGCCGTCGCCAGCCCCGCCGGAGTGGTACTGGACAAGCGGAGCGCCGCCGCGTCCGACCACCTGGGAGCAAGCTGCTGCAGGGAATCGGAGGAGGATACGCACCGCCGCCGATCCCGCACGTCGCCGATGAGCTCGGTATCCTCTACGCCACTCCCTCGCCGTCGAACAGTCTTCGCTGCAACGCAGGTGAGCTCCCGCCCGTGCTGAGGAAGACGATGATCGCGAGCCGTCCGATCTTGATCCAACGCTAACTTTGTCGTCGTGGTGAAACAACATATGCCATAGGATGGCTTAAATGGGGGCCGAACTAGATGCTGGAGGATTCGGGAGAGGGGAACGAGCTAAGAAGCATGACAGAAAGAGACACTGATCTACCCAGGTTCGGGGCTCTCGGAAGGAGATAACACCCCTACTCCTGCTCTACTGATTGTATATTTGGGTCAATGTAGTACACAACAATGGTGCTTCCAAGCTCTCTGCTAGAGAAGGAAGATGAACTGCTAAGTGTAGGAACACAGAGTGACCAACAACCCTCCAACCCTTTGCTAGAACTCCCTGTGCCACCTTATATAGTGGTGGCCAGGGTTACAACGGTCATAAAAGACCAGGAGACACCAACTACACTCCAAACAGGACTTGCTGTCGAGGGCAGACGCCCACGACTTTCTCCCTGATTGCTCTCGATGGGACTCCCCTTGCTGTACCTTGTACTTCCAGGACTGTGACCTTACCTCTGTGCGGTAAGCTCGTACTTGTGCACAGTGAGGGTAGGTAACCTCCACTGTGCACCCTGCCATCTTACTCTGCTACCATGCTTGGATGTTTTCTTCCTTGATTGTAGGAATGTGACACCTTGGTTGACTTAAGTATCCCGGATACGACCGTTGGCCATACCCAGGACTTATATGCCGGACCAACGACCTACGAGGGTCGGGTAATCCGGCCTCCCCTGCTCCTGCACAACACACCAAATGGTTAGGCCGGCATATCTAAGTATATGCCGGCACACATATACCAGTATTCCGGCTATACCGGCATATCCAAGTATTAGCCGGGATACACACATATGCCGGCCTGGCCGATCCTCTTATATTCCGGCCAGGCCCTTTCTTGATAACCCGGCATAAGTCAACCATAGACTTTGTGTCTTTCTAGTCTCTTGACCCTACCGGGGGTTATCCCCCCGACATTAGTCCCCGAAGCTGCCGAGGTTCCCCAGTCATAGCTGTGGAGCCTCGACAGGTTCAACATACCTTTCTTCATTATGTCCCGGTGATCAGATTATATCCCGGCCTCTGTTCCTGTTCCAAAACTTATTCCGGCCGGTCCCGAGGGTATTCCGGACGGAACATATACATCGGGCAGTTAATCCGACATATAGACGAGTCTTCCTCGAGAAGCCATGCCTGACAGCTTTGCATCGAAACTTGTAACTGTCCTGCCACCTCGAACGGTCACCCACGATGTGACGGTTCACAGTGCAGTTACTCCTTGCCATCATTGCGTCATGGCACGGTTACCGGAACCGCCGCCCCACTCTGTGCCGCCACGTGGCGACTCTCTGCAGGAACGGTCGGAGGAGTGGAACACTACCCACGATCCCCACGACCCTGCCTCTTTGGTATAAATATGGGGTGGGGGTAAACTTGCTCTTTTTACCCCCGCCACAGTGCCTTCTTCCTCTTCTGCTCTCCTGCCCCTCCTGCCCCTTGCGCTTCGCCGCCGGACCGAGGGACAGAGAAGGAGCGCCGCCGACGACCCGCTCTACTCCGGCGCCGACGCCCGACGACGCACGGCATCACCATTGACGACGCCGCCGCCGCCGCCTCTTCTCTCTGCAGCATTGCAGGGAGATTGGATCTTCTTCTGTACGCTCGCCGCCGTCGTCGTTCTTTCGCCGTCGGCCAAACTCCGGTGAGTTCCTCTCTCCCTCTGTTCTTCCTCTTTGATGCTTCTTCATAGCTTCTCATTGGTAGCCATATCCGCATAGATCTAGTGCAGTTCCTCTCTGGATTCGACTAGCATTGCTAACAGCGCTCACAGGTGTTCTTCCTTAGAATTTTTACCCTTATTTGTTTCCTGTTTTAACTGGCTCGGTAGATCTTTGATTTCTGCTAACCTTGGGGAGAGTGGTATGCCGGAGAGACTAACCTCCCTCTTTTCTCTGGCCTTGATAGGAATATCATCACGGGACTCCGGCTCTCACGCCTTGTCCCGGCCACTAAGATGGCATCTTCAAGCATGACGGGCACCTCGGCCTCTGAGGAAGATACCTCGGCCCGAGCCCAAGGACGCTCCGGCTGGGAGGGGTCGGAGGTTACTCCGGCCGACATATCCTGGGTCACCTCCACCAGGAGAGTCCCGGAGGGCGTAGCATGCCGGCTACCAGCAGGAGAAACTGTGCCGGCACCTGAACCTGGCGAACGCGTCGTCTTCATCGCCCACTTCGAGCGTGGCTTCGGCCTGCCGGCATCGGACTTCTTCCGGGACTTCCTCGACACCTACGACCTACAACCTCATCATATCCCGGCCAATGCCGTGATGATCCTCTCCGCCTTCGCTGCTTTTTGCGAGGGCTATGCCGGCATAGTGCCCCTTACTCAAGGCTGGGCGAAGTACTTCCAACTGCGGAAGCAAGTCGTCCAAGAGCCGCCCCGGAGCAAGGACGACCCGCCGGAGACGGCCCAGGAAAAGAAGGACCGCCCCATGACCCTCTGCGGCGCGGCCACCATCATGTCCCGAAAGGGCTCGGACTTCCCCAAGGTGGAACTCCTGGAATCTTGCAAGAAGTGGCAGAAAAGCTTCTTCTACGTCAAGAACACCACCGACGAGGATCTGCTCAACCTGCCGCCATTTGTGGACGAGCCACCCTTGGCTATGACGAACTGGACCTACAACCCGAAGAACTCGGTGATGCCGGTGAATGCGCTTCACCGGGTTAAGGGCGAGCTCCTGGATGCCGGTCTTACTCCTCAAGACCTGGTGGCCTGCTATATAAGCCGGCGCGTCTCCCCTCTGCAGCGCCGGTCGCACAAGATCTGCCAGATGAGCGGGCCAATGGACCCCACCCGGCACTCCACACACGAGCTGACTCCGGCCGACATTCTGCGCCGGATTAAGGATGTCTGCAAGTCCTCTCAGGCCACTTTTGCCTGGGGGCTAGAACCATACAGCCGGGATAGGCCCGCCCCAACGGTAAACCATCTTATCCGACACATAAAGTCCATGTCCGGCACATAGATACTTAAGCCAACACATGTCTGTTTGCCGACACATATCATATTGATCCGACATACCTCTTCCACCGGCATATTTCCTTGTCTGAATACTTGACTTTGCTGTTTATACAGAAATTCAGCTTCCAAGCCATGGAGAATTCCCGGATCAAGATCGCGGCGGACCGCACTGTTGCGGATGTTGAAGATCCGGATCATTGGGATAAGCTTCCCAGGAGCACCCGTGCTGCAGCTGCCATGGGTAAGGGCTCTTCATCCCGGCATTATACTCAAGACCGGAGTGAGATTGATTCTGACGAGGAGATCCTGCTGTACTATGACCCGATGCCACTGTTATCGCCACATTTTGGCCAAATGAGGAGATGGGCCGTAATCAAGATGGGCTTGGAGGCTGGATCGGCCTTGCGCGTGGATTTGGGCTAATTGCCCGTGTACCTGTATATTATGATAGAGTACGTTTCGGTTTAAACAAGAGATAGAGTTGTTAGGTTTATTCCAAAGATAGAAAGTCTCCGGACTATAAATATGTACCTAGGGTTATTGAGAAAGGAGGACGACCACGTTCACAACAAACACAATCTCGGCGCATCGCCACCCCTTGTTTCGAGGGTTTCTTTCAGGTAAGCGTCGTGCTGCCTAGATCGCATCTCGCGATCTAGGCAGCATCTGCTTATGTGTTATTTGGTGTTGCTCGTACTGAAGCCTTGTTGATGGCGAGTAATACTGTTATCATAGATCTGTTTGGGCTAGCATCGGTGCTTTCAGTTATGTTTGCTTAGTCATGCTGCCCCTAGAGATCTCGCTGCCTTTGCACCTATTTTGGGTGTAAGGGCAGCATCTTGCTTGATCTTTATTCAGTTGATTCAATCTGTCATAGTTGTTCCTTGTTCTCCAAGGATTAGTTTGATATCCGCATGGTTAGGCCTCACAAACGGGTTGAACGATCCAGTAGTACATAAGGATTTGGTTTGCCAATTCGAGAGGAGTTGTTCCGGGAATTGACTCTATGTTGGTTTTTTGGCCTCCTCTAGGGTTAGTTTTCTGTTATCTTTCGTATCTACCAGGCTCAATTACGTGTGGGATGTTCCAATTATGTGGTGAAAGCGTTAAACTGTCGTAGATCG
Source organism: Dactylis glomerata (assembly GCA_007115705.1). Taxonomy (NCBI): domain Eukaryota; kingdom Viridiplantae; phylum Streptophyta; class Magnoliopsida; order Poales; family Poaceae; genus Dactylis; species Dactylis glomerata. The sequence goes on along the minus strand of QXEO01000286.1, from coordinate 1,069,424 downwards.
ATTTGACTTGTATTGATAAAGCAAAACCCCATGTTATCGTAGATCCAATGCAGATCCATGGGACAATCGGCTACATGAGCCGATTCACAGGGAAACCTGAGAGCCGATCGAGGCTCGTATTTAATGTTTACGTGTCTGCCATGCAGGAAACTAATCGAAGCAATCCATCACCTTCCTGATCAGGTATAGGTCAGGTGGCACGCCCTTGCATCAGCCAGGACGTGTGCCGGAGTTTTGCGGGCCGTTGCCCGAGGGACCAGGGCCCACCAGCAGTTCTGGGAGCCTCCCGGCTCTTCGTGTTGCTCGTCGCTGCTCGCCGGTGGGTTTTGACAGGCAACACATTCTGGCACGCCCGGTGGGACACTCAACAACATCTGCATCAACATCTGACGCTGCGATGGGGGACAGACCAATCACGTACGACGATCTGTCTGATGAGCACAAGAAGAGGTATGATGATATCAAAGCTCTCTTCGAAGCCGATCTCATCGGCTCTTTTGAAAGGACCCGTAAGCATGGCATCAGGTGGAAAGGGTTCTCACCCGAAGGCGCTCTCGATGAGGTGGATCTGTCTGTTCCTTCAGAGGATCGCACCAGAGCTCTGCGACAGGAAGTCAATTACATGGTGGCTCATTCTCTTCACCGCCATTCTGAGAGCCTGGTGAACGCTTTCGAGCGCGTCGCGGTTCGCGTGGTTCAGGAGATCATGAAACATCAGTACTCTCCGTCGGGGCCTACCCTAGGGACTCACCAGGGAGAAAGACCGCTCCAGACCAGGCCACAGCTACCATTCACGCTTGCAGCTCCGGAGCCACCGGGGTCACCGGCGTACGTCGTCTACAAGATTGGAGGTGATCCTGGCGATTACCAATTCCTGTCTGAGCCACCTAAAGAAATCCCACATGGATATGTGTGCACATACGTGCCGGACTGCAACAGCCTGACGCGCACGAACCAGATTGCAACCGCAGGGATTTCTGGGGCAGGTGTTTCTGGAGTAGGGATTTCGGGAGCAGGGATGTCCGGGATGGACGCTGATAAACAGGCGTGGCTAGCTAAGTATGCCACCGGAACGAGTCATGAGAATTTAGCCCCTGCAGCTCAAACGGTGGAGCAAATCAGTACCATCTTGAGAGACCAGTTCGGCTTCGTGCCGAAGAGGAGAACAATCGGCTATTCCAAGCCGTACCCCAACGAGTATGATCTGATTCCGCTTCCACCCAAGTATCGGCTCCCTGAGTTCTCAAAATTTAATGGTTCAGAAGGGTCTAGCTCGATCGAGCACGTGAGCCGATATTTGGCACAGTTAGGCATGATTTCAGCATCGGATCAGTTACGCGTAAGGTTCTTTGCGCAATCTCTGACAGGACCAGCTTTTGGGTGGTACACCTCGTTGCCACCAGATTCGATCCGGACCTGGAAGCAGCTGGAAGAACAGTTCCATATTCAGTATCATTCAGAAGCTACCGAGGCTGGCATTGCCGATCTGGCGCAGGTGCGGCAGAAGCGGGGAGAAACGGTAGCCGAGTATATTCAGCGTTTCAGGACTGTCAAGAACCGATGTTATTCGGCTCGTTTAACTGAGAAAGAAGCAGTCGAGCTGGCCGTGTTGGGTCTCTCAGCACCGATCAAGGATCTGGCTTTCCAAGTAGAATACAATTCACTGGCGCACATGGTCCAGAAACTGACAATGTATGAGCAGCGCCACCCTGAGTTGTACCAAGACAAGTTCAAACGTCCGATAGGCCTGGTCGATACAGAAGAAGAGGATCTTGTAGAAGACCAGGAGATAGCCGTGGCTGAATGGGCTCGGGGGGCAGATCCTGTGTCCTGCAAATGGGTGAAACAGCAAGGGCCTGCAAAAGGGTTCGACTTCGATGTAAGCAAAGCTGAGCAGATATTCGATTTACTGCTGAAGGAAAAGCAGCTGAAGTTACCCGAAGGCCATAAAATCCCTACGGCGCAAGAGATGAACGGGAGATCATACTGCAAGTGGCATCACTCGTTCACCCACACCACCAATGATTGCAAGGAGCTACGTCGGCAGATCCAAACGGCGATAGAACAGGGCCGTCTGATCCTTGGGCAGTTCGCCATGAAAGTAGACACAAACCCGTTTCCTGGCATCAACATGGTAGAGCACAGCCACTCCACGAGGCATCAGCTAGATTTCTCGTTCGATATTAACATGGCAGGGCCGGTGTACCACCATGCCAAGTATAAGGAAGAAAGCGGCCACTCCCGGGGCAAAGGAAAGGAAGAGGCCGGTCCACGCGACCGGCCCCGTTATGATGATAGGCGGTATATAACCGAGGAACAAGTGAAAAGCGTGCGATATCAGAAGCCACACTCCACGCATCTCCTTAACAAGTATGAGCGTCAGTATGACCGACGTCGGCAGTACGACAGAGATGATGAAGGAGATCGTTGGACCGACGCATACGATGGGAGATACCGTCGGCATGATAGAGATGATGAAGAATATGAGCACCGCGCTAGGGGAAGGTCAAAGGAAAAGGAAGGCGTGGATAAACATTGGGATTGTCCTTTCTTCAAGTACTGTTGGGATGCGGGAATGAACCGATTGCCTACAGTCGACAACTGCCCGGAATGTGGACAGCAGAAGGATGACACAGGTCCAGTTTCAGTGTTCAAGCGTCTAGGGCCTCTCCGGCCTCAGAACGGACAAGGGGAGTCATCTCGAGCAAAAGATCTCGAGGAGTCAGAGGATGAAGAAGAAGATAGATATCACCGGCCAAGGTGGTGTCCCGATGGACTCAGACACTCCCAAAAGCGTAGAGTTCAGCGGCTACGTAGCTTGGAGGAAGCCGAAGCGCAGTACCTCCACACTTTAAGGAAAGCCCGGCCTGATCTGGCCGTGAAAATTCAGCAAACCTTGGAGACGGAGGCCCGTCCAAAAAGGAAAGAGTGGCGCCCCAAACCAGTAAAAGCCGATGCGAAGACATCGGTTGACACAAACATGGTGTTCATACTTCCGTCAGAGTTTTGCGCTCCAGGAACCGAAGAACTACCAGTGGCACAGTTTGACTGCGGCCCACGGCCGGTCATCTTTGAAAAGCCACAGGAGAAGAGCTACAAACATCTGAAAGCCCTGTACCTGAGAGGTTATATCAATGGGCAGCCTGTCCGCAAGATGTTGGTTGACACCGGAGCGGCAGTCAATATAATGCCATACTCCATGCTGCGGCGTTTGGGACACTCCACTACAGATCTGATCAAAACCAACGTCACGTTAAGCGACTTCAACGGCCAAGCTTCAGAAACGCAAGGCGTTCTGAACGTGGATCTGACCGTGGGTAGAAAAACCATCCCTACGTCGTTCTTCATTGTTGACAGCAAAAGCACCTACGCTGTCTTGCTGGGAAGGGATTGGATTCACGCTAACTGCTGCATTCCATCCACGATGCACCAATGCCTGATACAGTGGGATGGAGATGAAGTGGAGGTCATTCATGCAGATGATTCGATCGAGATCTCAATAGCTGGCATGAACATTTGGGATGCAGAAGACCAAGAGCCGATCTCTGGAGTCAGTCTAGACGGCTGTGAGCGCATTGAAGCTACAAAAAACGGGGTGAGGCTGGTCTTATCCACTGGCCTGACAGAGTAGCAAAGCCCACGATTGTGCGTGGTAAGGCCGATCCCTGCGATCGGCCACAAAAAATAAAAAGCAGTGATCTTACGACAAGCATGTCATGTAGTCGTAGTAGGGAGATTCCCTACCATTGTAGAGCACAAATAGGTTGTAAACCTTCCTTGAGTAATGCAATCAAAAAGGGGGCCGATTCCGGCAATCGGCCCAAATTATCTTTGTTATCCTCACCAAACTTTTGGCCTGTGTTCAGCATCGATTTAGCAGGTGACGGAAAGCTGGGGTATGGGTTTACATCCGCTGATGAGCTAGAGGAGATTGACATCGGTCCTGGGGATAAGCCACGACCGACATTTATCAGCAAAAAGTTAGATCCGAATCTGCGGGGTCCGATGATAGCTTTGTTGAAAGAATATCCAGATTGCTTTGCCTGGGACTATACGGAGATGCCCGGGTTAGACAGGAGCATCATTGAGCATCGGCTCCCGCTTAAAAAAGGGTTTCGGCCATTCCAGCAGCGAGCACGACAGATGAAGGCCGAAATTTTAGAGGAAGTCAAGAAAGAGATCGAGAAAATGTTGAAAGCTGGGTTCATCAGGCCATGCAGGTATGCTGAGTGGATTTCTAGTATCGTACCTGTAGAGAAAAAGGATGGCCGATGGCGTGTTGCCATAGATTTTCGGGATCTCAATAGAGCCACTCCAAAGGATGAGTATCCGATGCCGGTAGCAGAGACATTGATCAACGCAGCTGCTGGTCATAAGGTCTTGAGCTTTATGGATGGCAATGCCGGTTACAATCAAATTTTTATGGCTCCAGAAGATATACACAAGACCGCGTTCAGAGTCCCAGGTTCGGTGGGGTTGTTCGAATATGTAGTCATGACATTTGGACTGAAGAATGCCGGCGCCACATACCAAAGAGCCATGAATTACATTTTCCATGATCTGATCGGCAAGCTGGTGGAGATTTACATCGATGACGTGGTAGTCAAGTCTGCTTCAGTACAAGGACACTTGGACGATCTGCGACGCGTCCTGGACCGAACCAGAAAATTCGGGCTACGGATGAATCCAAAGAAGTGTGCCTTCGGTGTGACGGCCGGTCAGTTCTTGGGTTTCTTGGTCCATGAACGCGGAATTGAGATTGGCCTGAAAAGTCAGGAGGCAGTGCGAACAATGAAGCCACCTACCACGAAGAAAGAACTGCAGTGTCTCATCGGCAAAATCAACTTCGTCAGAAGGTTCATCTCCAATCTGTCAGGAAGAATAGAGCCGTTCATGGGACTGGTGAAAATTAAATCTGATGAGGAGTTCCGCTGGGGGACAGAACAACAACGAGCCTTCGACGAGATCAAAGAATATCTAACGAAGCCGCCAGTGTTGGTTCCACCGCAGCAGGGTAGGCCGTTCTACATTTACTTGTCGGTGGCTGACACGTCCATCGCCTCGGTGGTGGTGCAAGTTTATGATGGTCTGGAGCGAGTTGTGTTTTACATCAGCAGAAGGATGCTGGATGCAGAGACGAGATATCCTGAGATCGAGAAGTTATGCCTCTGCCTATTTTTCACCTGCACCAAGCTGCGACACATCTTGCTGTCAGCAGAGATTATCATCATATGCAAATCAGATGTCATAAAACATATGCTGTCGGCTCCTGTGTTGAAAGGCCGACTCGGCAAATGGATGTTTGCATTATCGGAATTTGATATCCGGTATCAACCCGCCAAAGCGGTTAAGGGACAAGCGTTGGCCGATCTTATTGCTGAACGAATCAACACTGATATAGCAGCACTGTATGTACGTGCATGGGCTATGTTTTTCGATGGATCGGCTTGTGATGATGGTTGCGGCATCGGCATTCTACTCGTGTCGCCCCGGGGGGCAACATATTCCTTCTCCATCAGGCTATCTACCCCTTGCACCAACAATGTCGCTGAGTATGAGGCAATACGCAAGGGAATGGAGTTGCTCATTGAAGCCGGAGCAGAAGCAGTGGAACTTTTTGGAGACTCCAAATTGGTGATTTCCCAACTCACGGACGAATACAAGTGTGAGAGCGAGTCACTCTTCCCATTATGGTTGCAATGCCGTGAGCTGATGGCACAGTTCAGGTATCTAAACTTTAACTGGATCCCGCGGTCGCAGAATACCGAGGCGAATGATCTTGCACAGATGGCTTCAGGCTACAAGGACATAGCAGATGGAACTGATGTTCAGGTACAGTTCCTGGAGGCGGACGACTGGAGAGCCGATATCTTCAATTACTTGAAAGATTCGGCTCGGGGGGCACCTAAACGGATAAGGTACAAGGCCATGAAGTATGTGCTTATTGGGGATGACATGTTCTACAGGACTTTGGAAGGGTTACTGCTCAAATGTCTGGGGCCAGCCGAGGCAAATCGGCTTCTACACGAGGTACACGAAGGCGCCTGTGGAACTCACCAATCGGCTCACAAGATGAAATGGTTGATCAGGCGATCAGGGTTTTATTGGCCCACCATGCTTGAGGACTGTTTTAAGTACTATAAAGGGTGTCAAGCATGTCAGAAATTCGGGAAGATTCAGATGGTACCTGCATCAGCGATGAACCCCATCATCAAGCCTTGGCCATTCCGAGGTTGGGGCATGGATATGATTGGCAAGATCAACCCTCCATCAAGCAAAGGCCACATGTGGATTTTGGCCATTACGGATTATTTCACTAAATGGGTGGAAGCCGTCCCTATGAAGTCAGTAAACTCGAAGGATGTTATCAATTTCGTGAAAGAACATGTCATTCATAGATTCGGGATTCCCCAAACTATCACGACCGATGGAGGTTCGGTCTTCATTTCTCACGAGTTTAGAGAGTTCTGCGAGGACACGGGAATTAAGCTGATCCGATCATCTCCATATTATGCTCAAGCAAATGGGCAAGCTGAAGCGTCCAATCAGAGCCTTATCAAGCTGATCAAGAGAAAAATCGACGAGCACCCTAGGCGTTGGCACGAGGTTTTGTCAGAAGCTTTGTGGGCTTATCGCATGTCATGTCATGGAGCGATAAAAACCTCGCCATACCATCTAGTCTATGGACAAGAAGCCGTATTGCCATGGGAGATTACGGCTGGATCGAGACGTGTCACTTTTCAGAACGATCTAACAACTGAAGAATATGCAGCCCTGATGAGTGACAGTGTTGAGGATTTAACTGAACTTAGGCTGTGGTCGCTTGAGAAAATTAGAGAGAACAAAGCCAAGGTAGCTCGTGCATATAATAAGAAGGTGAGACCAAAGGAGTTCCACGTTGGTGATCTGGTATGGGAAGCTGTATTGCCATTGGGAACTAAGGATGCAGCATACGGTAAATGGTCTCCAAATTGGCACGGGCCATACAGGGTCGACCAAGTTTTAAGGGGCAACGCGTACATGCTTGAGGAGCTGGACGGTGTGAAATTCCCAGTGGCTGTCAACGGTCAGCATCTCAAGAAATATTTCCCAAGCATGTGGGATGATGGACAGTGAAATATGGGGGCCGATACATGAAATCGGCCAAAAAAAAAAAACAATGCACAGCCATCGACTCTCGAGGTTCAGACTGTTACGAGCAGGTGTCAGGTTACATGAATAAGCTACTGAAGGAATGCCTCGAAGGCACGGAGGGCGTCAGCACGGACACGATCCACCTCGGCGATCTCGGCTACGTCATCATCGTCCTTGCCCGTCACTAGCTGCTTGCTCAGGGCACGTATTTCTGCCAGATCAGTCTTCAGTTGAGCTTTGAGGCCTTCTGCTTCGTCTTGGGAGCGGGCGATGAATGCTTCCTTGTCATGAATGAGCTTTTTAGTCGCCCGGACCTTCTCTTCGAGATCTTCCAATTCCTTTTTAAGGATGCAAGCTCGGCGGTGCTGACAGAGGTGTCAGTTTTGGCATCCAGAGACGCCTTTTTCTCATTGAGCCGCTGACATTTGGCTGCAATATCGGCCTTCAGTGGGAGTTGGGCGTGGCGTAGATTGATCCTCTCACGAGCCAACTTCACCCTTGACCCGTAGAAAGACAGGGTCACAACTGGCCAAAGCTTCACCTGCAATGCTACCGGGAGTTGGTCCTTGATTTCGTCAAGAACACTCTTCACCTCTTCAGAACCCTCGACCAACCTCTCGATTGGGGAGGACAGCAAGGCTTTGAGACGCTGGAATTGAGGTAGAACAGCGCTTGCTCGTGGTTCATCGTTGGCGGCAGAGGGAGCTGGTTCGATGAATTCAGGGTCGAACATCAGCAAGCCTGAGATATCACAACCCTGGCAGGCAGAAGTGGCGTCAGTATGCGTCAAACAGGGAAGGATGAGTCGAAAGAAGCGAACATACCTCTCCTGAGATCAGGGGGAAAGCCGACGGCGAGACAATCGGCTCGTGTGTTGTTGCTGAGGGCTTGGCCAGGTTGGCAACCGTTTCATCTACACCTTCAGGGATTACTAGATCCAGGCTTGCGGAAGACATCGGCACTTCCCCGACTTTCCCACTAGGAGTGTCCTTCGTCTGCATGAAAGGTGCTTAGCCGATGTGAATAGCAATGAATCGGCATAAAAAAGGAGTGGTAAGAGTATGGAGGATAATTACTTTCGAAGCCTCCTGGCTCGAAGAAGAAGTTTGCAGTCCCTTGCGAGCCCTCTTGGGGCTCACAGCTTGCCCCGCCTCGACTGCTGCTCGGGGGGCAACAGGTTCAGGAACAGGCCTTTTCCTGGAAGCCGATGGTGGCACATCTGGCTGGCTCGGTGTGGTGGTTCTCTCAGAGTCTGCTGAGCTCGAATCTCCTCGATTGGATTGTGTTTCCTCGCTGGAGGTGTCTTCGATGGAGACCTGTAAGAAAGGGAGAGTTGGTAAGCACGAGCATGTTTACAAAGATAAATGAGATCAACCAAGGCATGAATCAGCGTACGTGCGAGCTTTCTGGAGAAGGGCTCCGGCGCCTCAAAGTTTTCTTGGCCACTATCTTCCTCACCGCCGTTCTTGTCTTAGTTGGAACTCGGGAGGCAGCTGACCCGGAAGTTGCTTGGCTCTTGGAAGCCGATTTTGGTGATATCGGTTGGTTTTGCATCACGACCTGTTTCAAAGGTGGCGAGTTTTTGCAGAAAAGGACCACAGGAGCTGGTGGGAGGAATTCGAAGGGGGAGCCATCCTCGTTGGTGGGTTCTGGACCATCTTGTTGCTGCAAGGAGACAGAGCAGGATATTAAAAGCATCGTCGTGAGCTGCATCAAGAGAATTTACCAGTAGCAGTACCTGCTCTACGGGGATGTCATATTCAGCATCGAGCTGTTCCAGCAATGGTCCCAGAGCTCTTCTGAAGGCACGAGTCTTCCACATCGACCACCAGTTCTCAAAACCATCGGTTGATGAAGCAAAGGTGAGGTTGTTAGGAATTGGGATGATCAGAGCATCGAAGAAAGAATAACACCTCTGACTGGTGAGAGAATCGGGCAGGTCAGCTCTGCAACGCGTGACCCGATGAAGAAAAAACAGAGTGGTTTTGGAATTATTATTGCCAAAACCAGGGGGGCATGTGTTATCGCCACATTTTGGCCAAATGAGGAGATGGGCCGTAATCAAGATGGGCTTGGAGGCTGGATCGGCCTTGCGCGTGGATTTGGGCTAATTGCCCGTGTACCTGTATATTATGATAGAGTACGTTTCGGTTTAAACAAGAGATAGAGTTGTTAGGTTTATTCCAAAGATAGAAAGTCTCCGGACTATAAATATGTACCTAGGGTTATTGAGAAAGGAGGACGACCACGTTCACAACAAACACAATCTCGGCGCATCGCCACCCCTTGTTTCGAGGGTTTCTTTCAGGTAAGCGTCGTGCTACCTAGATCGCATCTCGCGATCTAGGCAGCATCTGCTTATGTGTTATTTGGTGTTGCTCGTACTGAAGCCTTGTTGATGGCGAGTAATACTGTTATCATAGATCTGTTTGGGCTAGCATCGGTGCTTTCAGTTATGTTTGCTTAGTCATGCTGCCCCTAGAGATCTCGCTGCCTTTGCACCTATTTTGGGTGTAAGGGCAGCATCTTGCTTGATCTTTATTCAGTTGATTCAATCTGTCATAGTTGTTCCTTGTTCTCCAAGGATTAGTTTGATATCCGCATGGTTAGGCCTCACAAACGGGTTGAACGATCCAGTAGTACGTAAGGATTTGGTTTGCCAATTCGAGAGGAGTTGTTCCGGGAATTGACTCTACGTTGGTTTTTTGGCCTCCTCTAGGATTAGTTTTCTGTTATCTTTCGTATCTACCAGGCTCAATTACGTGTGGGATGTTCCAATTATGTGGTGAAAGCGTTAAACTGTCGTAGATCGATTTGACTTGTATTGATAAAGCAAAACCCCATGTTATCGTAGATCCAATGCAGATCCATGGGACAATCGGCTACATGAGCCGATTCACAGGGAAACCTGAGAGCCGATCGAGGCTCGTATTTAATGTTTACGTGTCTGCCATGCAGGAAACTAATCGAAGCAATCCATCACCTTCCTGATCAGGTATAGGTCAGGTGGCACGCCCTTGCATCAGCCAGGACGTGTGCCGGAGTTTTGCGGGCCGTTGCCCGAGGGACCAGGGCCCACCAGCAGTTCTGGGAGCCTCCCGGCTCTTCGTGTTGCTCGTCGCTGCTCGCCGGTGGGTTTTGACAGGCAACGAGCAACACGAAGAGCCGGGAGGCTCCCAGAGCTGCTGGTCGGCCCTGGTCCCTCGGTCAACGGCCCGCAAAACTCCGGCACACGTCCTGGCTGATGCAAGGGCGTGCCACCTGACCTATACCTGATCAGGAAGGTGATGGATTGCTTCGATTGGTTTCCTGCATGGCAGACATGTAAACATTAAATACGAGCCTCGATCGGCTCTCAGGTTTCCCTGTGAATCGGCTCAGGTAGCCGATTGTCCCATGGATCTGCATTGGATCTACGATAACATGGGGTTTTGCTTTATCAATACAAGTCAAATCGATCTACGACAGTTTAACGCTTTCACCACATAATTGGAACATCCCACACGTAATTGAGCCTGGTAGATACGAAAGATAACAGAAAACTAACCCTAGAGGAGGCCAAAAAACCAACGTAGAGTCAATTCCCGGAACAACTCCTCTCGAATTGGCAAACCAAATCCTTACGTACTACTGGATCGTTCAACCCGTTTGTGAGGCCTAACCATGTGGATATCAAACTAATCCTTGGAGAACAAGGAACAACTATGACAGATTGAATCAACTGAATAAAGATCAAGCAAGATGCTGCCCTTACACCCAAAATAGGTGCAAAGGCAGCGAGATCTCTAGGGGCAGCATGACTAAGCAAACATAACTGAAAGCACCGATGCTAGCCCAAACAGATCTATGAGAACAGTATTACTCGCCATCAACAAGGCTTCAGTACGAGCAACACCAAATAACACATAAGCAGATGCTGCCTAGATCGCGAGATGCGATCTAGGCAGCACGACGCTTACCTGAAAGAAACCCTCGAAACAAGGGGTGGCGATGCGCCGAGATTGTGTTTGTTGTGAACGTGGTCGTCCTCCTTTCTCAATAACCCTAGGTACATATTTATAGTCCGGAGACTTTCTATCTTTGGAATAAACCTAACAACTCTATCTCTTGTTTAAACCGAAACGTACTCTATCATAATATACAGGTACACGGGCAATTAGCCCAAATCCACGCGCAAGGCCGATCCAGCCTCCAAGCCCATCTTGATTACGGCCCATCTCCTCATTTGGCCAAAATGTGGCGATAACACATGCCCCCCTGGTTTTGGCAATAATAATTCCAAAACCACTCTGTTTTTTCTTCATCGGGTCACGCGTTGCAGAGCTGACCTGCCCGATTCTCTCACCAGTCAGAGGTGTTATTCTTTCTTCGATGCTCTGATCATCCCAATTCCTAACAACCTCACCTTTGCTTCATCAACCGATGGTTTTGAGAACTGGTGGTCGATGTGGAAGACTCGTGCCTTCAGAAGAGCTCTGGGACCATTGCTGGAACAGCTCGATGCTGAATATGACATCCCCGTAGAGCAGGTACTGCTACTGGTAAATTCTCTTGATGCAGCTCACGACGATGCTTTTAATATCCTGCTCTGTCTCCTTGCAGCAACAAGATGGTCCAGAACCCACCAACGAGGATGGCTCCCCCTTCGAATTCCTCCCACCAGCTCCTGTGGTCCTTTTCTGCAAAAACTCGCCACCTTTGAAACAGGTCGTGATGCAAAACCAACCGATATCACCAAAATCGGCTTCCAAGAGCCAAGCAACTTCCGGGTCAGCTGCCTCCCGAGTTCCAACTAAGACAAGAACGGCGGTGAGGAAGATAGTGGCCAAGAAAACTTTGAGGCGCCGGAGCCCTTCTCCAGAAAGCTCGCACGTACGCTGATTCATGCCTTGGTTGATCTCATTTATCTTTGTAAACATGCTCGTGCTTACCAACTCTCCCTTTCTTACAGGTCTCCATCGAAGACACCTCCAGCGAGGAAACACAATCCAATCGAGGAGATTCGAGCTCAGCAGACTCTGAGAGAACCACCACACCGAGCCAGCCAGATGTGCCACCATCGGCTTCCAGGAAAAGGCCTGTTCCTGAACCTGTTGCCCCCCGAGCAGCAGTCGAGGCGGGGCAAGCTGTGAGCCCCAAGAGGGCTCGCAAGGGACTGCAAACTTCTTCTTCGAGCCAGGAGGCTTCGAAAGTAATTATCCTCCATACTCTTACCACTCCTTTTTTATGCCGATTCATTGCTATTCACATCGGCTAAGCACCTTTCATGCAGACGAAGGACACTCCTAGTGGGAAAGTCGGGGAAGTGCCGATGTCTTCCGCAAGCCTGGATCTAGTAATCCCTGAAGGTGTAGATGAAACGGTTGCCAACCTGGCCAAGCCCTCAGCAACAACACACGAGCCGATTGTCTCGCCGTCGGCTTTCCCCCTGATCTCAGGAGAGGTATGTTCGCTTCTTTCGACTCATCCTTCCCTGTTTGACGCATACTGACGCCACTTCTGCCTGCCAGGGTTGTGATATCTCAGGCTTGCTGACGTTCGACCCTGAATTCATCGAACCAGCTCCCTCTGCCGCCAACGATGAACCACGAGCAAGCGCTGTTCTACCTCAATTCCAGCGTCTCAAAGCCTTGCTGTCCTCCCCAATCGAGAGGTTGGTCGAGGGTTCTGAAGAGGTGAAGAGTGTTCTTGACGAAATCAAGGACCAACTCCCGGTAGCATTGCAGGTGAAGCTTTGGCCAGTTGTGACCCTGTCTTTCTACGGGTCAAGGGTGAAGTTGGCTCGTGAGAGGATCAATCTACGCCACGCCCAACTCCCACTGAAGGCCGATATTGCAGCCAAATGTCAGCGGCTCAATGAGAAAAAGGCGTCTCTGGATGCCAAAACTGACACCTCTGTCAGCACCACCGAGCTTGCATCCTTAAAAAAGGAATTGGAAGATCTCGAAGAGAAGGTCTGGGCGACTAAAAAGCTCATTCATGACAAGGAAGCATTCATCGCCCGCTCCCAAGACGAAGCAGAAGGCCTCAAAGCTCAACTGAAGACTGATCTGGCAGAAATACGTGCCCTGAGCAAGCAGCTAGTGATGGGCAAGGACGATGATGACGTAGCCGAGATCGCCGAGGTGGATCGTGTCCGTGCTGACGCCCTCCGTGCCTTCGAGGCATTCCTTCAGTAGCTTATTCATGTAACCTGACACCTGCTCGTAACAGTCTGAACCTCGAGAGTCGATGGCTGTGCATTGTTTTTTTTTATTTGGCCGATTTCATGTATCGGCCCCCATATTTCACTGTCCATCATCCCACATGCTTGGGAAATATTTCTTGAGATGCTGACCGTTGACAGCCACTGGGAATTTCACACCGTCCAGCTCCTCAAGCATGTACGCGTTGCCCCTTAAAACTTGGTCGACCCTGTATGGCCCGTGCCAATTTGGAGACCATTTACCGTATGCTGCATCCTTAGTTCCCAATGGCAATACAGCTTCCCATACCAGATCACCAACGTGGAACTCCTTTGGTCTCACCTTCTTATTATATGCACGAGCTACCTTGGCTTTGTTCTCTCTAATTTTCTCAAGCGACCACAGCCTAAGTTCAGTTAAATCCTCAACACTGTCACTCATCAGGGCTGCATATTCTTCAGTTGTTAGATCGTTCTGAAAAGTGACACGTCTCGATCCAGCCGTAATCTCCCATGGCAATACGGCTTCTTGTCCATAGACTAGATGGTATGGCGAGGTTTTTATCGCTCCATGACATGACATGCGATAAGCCCACAAAGCTTCTGACAAAACCTCGTGCCAACGCCTAGGGTGCTCGTCGATTTTTCTCTTGATCAGCTTGATAAGGCTCTGATTGGACGCTTCAGCTTGCCCATTTGCTTGAGCATAATATGGAGATGATCGGATCAGCTTAATTCCCGTGTCCTCGCAGAACTCTCTAAACTCGTGAGAAATGAAGACCGAACCTCCATCGGTCGTGATAGTTTGGGGAATCCCGAATCTATGAATGACATGTTCTTTCACGAAATTGATAACATCCTTCGAGTTTACTGACTTCATAGGGACGGCTTCCACCCATTTAGTGAAATAATCCGTAGTTTACTGACTTCATAGGGACGGCTTCCACCCATTTAGTGAAATAATCCGTAATGGCCAAAATCCACATGTGGCCTTTGCTTGATGGAGGGTTGATCTTGCCAATCATATCCATGCCCCAACCTCGGAATGGCCACGGCTTGATGATGGGGTTCATCGCTGATGCAGGTACCATCTGAATCTTCCCGAATTTCTGACATGCTTGACACCCTTTATAGTACTTAAAATAGTCCTCAAGCATGGTGGGCCAATAAAACCCTGATCGCCTGATCAACCATTTCATCTTGTGAGCCGATTGGTGAGTTCCACAGGCGCCTTCGTGTACCTCGTGTAGAAGCCGATTTGCCTCGGCTGGCCCCAGACATTTGAGCAGTAACCCTTCCAAAGTCCTGTAGAACATGTCATCCCCAATAAGCACATACTTCATGGCCTTGTACCTTATCCGTTTAGGTGCCCCCCGAGCCGAATCTTTCAAGTAATTGAAGATATCGGCTCTCCAGTCGTCCGCCTCCAGGAACTGTACCTGAACATCAGTTCCATCTGCTATGTCCTTGTAGCCTGAAGCCATCTGTGCAAGATCATTCGCCTCGGTATTCTGCGACCGCGGGATCCAGTTAAAGTTTAGATACCTGAACTGTGCCATCAGCTCACGGCATTGCAACCATAATGGGAAGAGTGACTCGCTCTCACACTTGTATTCGTCCGTGAGTTGGGAAATCACCAATTTGGAGTCTCCAAAAAGTTCCACTGCTTCTGCTCCGGCTTCAATGAGCAACTCCATTCCCTTGCGTATTGCCTCATACTCAGCGACATTGTTGGTGCAAGGGGTAGATAGCCTGATGGAGAAGGAATATGTTGCCCCCCGGGGCGACACGAGTAGAATGCCGATGCCGCAACCATCATCACAAGCCGATCCATCGAAAAACATAGCCCATGCACGTACATACAGTGCTGCTATATCAGTGTTGATTCGTTCAGCAATAAGATCGGCCAACGCTTGTCCCTTAACCGCTTTGGCGGGTTGATACCGGATATCAAATTCCGATAATGCAAACATCCATTTGCCGAGTCGGCCTTTCAACACAGGAGCCGACAGCATATGTTTTATGACATCTGATTTGCATATGATGATAATCTCTGCTGACAGCAAGATGTGTCGCAGCTTGGTGCAGGTGAAAAATAGGCAGAGGCATAACTTCTCGATCTCAGGATATCTCGTCTCTGCATCCAGCATCCTTCTGCTGATGTAAAACACAACTCGCTCCAGACCATCATAAACTTGCACCACCACCGAGGCGATGGACGTGTCAGCCACCGACAAGTAAATGTAGAACGGCCTACCCTGCTGCGGTGGAACCAACACTGGCGGCTTCGTTAGATATTCTTTGATCTCGTCGAAGGCTCGTTGTTGTTCTGTCCCCCAGCGGAACTCCTCATCAGATTTAATTTTCACCAGTCCCATGAACGGCTCTATTCTTCCTGACAGATTGGAGATGAACCTTCTGACGAAGTTGATTTTGCCGATGAGACACTGCAGTTCTTTCTTCGTGGTAGGTGGCTTCATTGTTCGCACTGCCTCCTGACTTTTCAGGCCGATCTCAATTCCGCGTTCATGGACCAAGAAACCCAAGAACTGACCGGCCGTCACACCGAAGGCACACTTCTTTGGATTCATCCGTAGCCCGAATTTTCTGGTTCGGTCCAGGACGCATCGCAGATCGTCCAAGTGTCCTTGTACTGAAGCAGACTTGACTACCACGTCATCGATGTAAATCTCCACCAGCTTGCCGATCAGATCATGGAAAATGTAATTCATGGCTCTTTGGTATGTGGCGCCGGCATTCTTCAGTCCAAATGTCATGACTACATATTCGAACAACCCCACCGAACCTGGGACTCTGAACGCAGTCTTGTGTATATCTTCTGGAGCCATAAAAATTTGATTGTAACCGGCATTGCCATCCATAAAGCTCAAGACCTTATGACCAGCAGCTGCGTTGATCAATGTCTCTGCTACCGGCATCGGATACTCATCCTTTGGAGTGGCTCTATTGAGATCCCGAAAATCTATGGCAACACGCCATCGGCCATCCTTTTTCTCTACAGGTACGATACTAGAAATCCACTCAGCATACCTGCATGGCCTGATGAACCCAGCTTTCAACATTTTCTCGATCTCTTTCTTGACTTCCTCTAAAATTTCGGCCTTCATCTGTCGTGCTCGCTGCTGGAATGGCCGAAACCCTTTTTTAAGCGGGAGCCGATGCTCAATGATGCTCCTGTCTAACCCGGGCATCTCCGTATAGTCCCAGGCAAAGCAATCTGGATATTCTTTCAACAAAGCTATCATCGGACCCCGCAGATTCGGATCTAACTTTTTGCTGATAAATGTCGGTCGTGGCTTATCCCCAGGACCGATGTCAATCTCCTCTAGCTCATCAGCGGATGTAAACCCATACCCCAGCTTTCCGTCACCTGCTAAATCGATGCTGAACACAGGCCAAAAGTTTGGTGAGGATAACAAAGATAATTTGGGCCGATTGCCGGAATCGGCCCCCTTTTTGATTGCATTACTCAAGGAAGGTTTACAACCTATTTGTGCTCTACAATGGTAGGGAATCTCCCTACTACGACTACATGACATGCTTGTCGTAAGATCACTGCTTTTTATTTTTTGTGGCCGATCGCAGGGATCGGCCTTACCACGCACAATCGTGGGCTTTGCTACTCTGTCAGGCCAGTGGATAAGACCAGTCTCACCCCGTTTTTTGTAGCTTCAATGCGCTCACAGCCGTCTAGACTGACTCCAGAGATCGGCTCTTGGTCTTCTGCATCCCAAATGTTCATGCCAGCTATTGAGATCTCGATCGAATCATCTGCATGAATGACCTCCACTTCATCTCCATCCCACTGTATCAGGCATTGGTGCATCGTGGATGGAATGCAGCAGTTAGCGTGAATCCAATCCCTTCCCAGCAAGACAGCGTAGGTGCTTTTGCTGTCAACAATGAAGAACGACGTAGGGATGGTTTTTCTACCCACGGTCAGATCCATGTTCAGAACGCCTTGCGTTTCTGAAGCTTGGCCGTTGAAGTCGCTTAACGTGACGTTGGTTTTGATCAGATCTATAGTGGAGTGTCCCAAACGCCGCAGCATGGAGTATGGCATTATATTGACTGCCGCTCCGGTGTCAACCAACATCTTGCGGACAGGCTGCCCATTGATATAACCTCTCAGGTACAGGGCTTTCAGATGTTTGTAGCTCTTCTCCTGTGGCTTTTCAAAGATGACCGGCCGTGGGCCGCAGTCAAACTGTGCCACTGGTAGTTCTTCGGTTCCTGGAGCGCAAAACTCTGACGGAAGTATGAACACCATGTTTGTGTCAGCCGATGTCTTCGCATCGGCTTTTACTGGTTTGGGGCGCCACTCTTTCCTTTTTGGACGGGCCTCCGTCTCCAAGGTTTGCTGAATTTTCACGGCCAGATCAGGCCAGGCTTTCCTTAAAGTGTGGAGGTACTGCGCTTCGGCTTCCTCCAAGCTACGTAGCCGCTGAACTCTACGCTTTTGGGAGTGTCTGAGTCCATCGGGACACCACCTTGGCCGGTGATATCTATCTTCTTCTTCATCCTCTGACTCCTCGAGATCTTTTGCTCGAGATGACTCCCCTTGTCCGTTCTGAGGCCGGAGAGGCCCTAGACGCTTGAACACTGAAACTGGACCTGTGTCATCCTTCTGCTGTCCACATTCCGGGCAGTTGTCGACTGTAGGCAATCGGTTCATTCCCGCATCCCAACAGTACTTGAAGAAAGGACAATCCCAATGTTTATCCACGCCTTCCTTTTCCTTTGACCTTCCCCTAGCGCGGTGCTCATATTCTTCATCATCTCTATCATGCCGACGGTATCTCCCATCGTATGCGTCGGTCCAACGATCTCCTTCATCATCTCTGTCGTACTGCCGACGTCGGTCATACTGACGCTCATACTTGTTAAGGAGATGCGTGGAGTGTGGCTTCTGATATCGCACGCTTTTCACTTGTTCCTCGGTTATATACCGCCTATCATCATAACGGGGCCGGTCGCGTGGACCGGCCTCTTCCTTTCCTTTGCCCCGGGAGTGGCCGCTTTCTTCCTTATACTTGGCATGGTGGTACACCGGCCCTGCCATGTTAATATCGAACGAGAAATCTAGCTGACGCCTCGTGGAGTGGCTGTGCTCTACCATGTTGATGCCAGGAAACGGGTTTGTGTCTACTTTCATGGCGAACTGCCCAAGGATCAGACGGCCCTGTTCTATCGCCGTTTGGATCTGCCGACGTAGCTCCTTGCAATCATTGGTGGTGTGGGTGAACGAGTGATGCCACTTGCAGTATGATCTCCCGTTCATCTCTTGCGCCGTAGGGATTTTATGGCCTTCGGGTAACTTCAGCTGCTTTTCCTTTAGCAGTAAATCGAATATCTGCTCAGCTTTGCTTACATCGAAGTCGAACCCTTTTGCAGGCCCTTGCTGTTTCACCCATTTGCAGGACACAGGATCTGCCCCCCGAGCCCATTCAGCCACGGCTATCTCCTGGTCTTCTACAAGATCCTCTTCTTCTGTATCGACCAGGCCTATCGGACGTTTGAACTTGTCTTGGTACAACTCAGGGTGACGCTGCTCATACATTGTCAGTTTCTGGACCATGTGCGCCAGTGAATTGTATTCTACTTGGAAAGCCAGATCCTTGATCGGTGCTGAGAGACCCAACACGGCCAGCTCGACTGCTTCTTTCTCAGTTAAACGAGCCGAATAACATCGGTTCTTGACAGTCCTGAAACGCTGAATATACTCGGCTACCGTTTCTCCCCGCTTCTGCCGCACCTGCGCCAGATCGGCAATGCCAGCCTCGGTAGCTTCTGAATGATACTGAATATGGAACTGTTCTTCCAGCTGCTTCCAGGTCTGGATCGAATCTGGTGGCAACGAGGTGTACCACCCAAAAGCTGGTCCTGTCAGAGATTGCGCAAAGAACCTTACGCGTAACTGATCCGATGCTGAAATCATGCCTAACTGTGCCAAATATCGGCTCACGTGCTCGATCGAGCTAGACCCTTCTGAACCATTAAATTTTGAGAACTCAGGGAGCCGATACTTGGGTGGAAGCGGAATCAGATCATACTCGTTGGGGTACGGCTTGGAATAGCCGATTGTTCTCCTCTTCGGCACGAAGCCGAACTGGTCTCTCAAGATGGTACTGATTTGCTCCACCGTTTGAGCTGCAGGGGCTAAATTCTCATGACTCGTTCCGGTGGCATACTTAGCTAGCCACGCCTGTTTATCAGCGTCCATCCCGGACATCCCTGCTCCCGAAATCCCTACTCCAGAAACACCTGCCCCAGAAATCCCTGCGGTTGCAATCTGGTTCGTGCGCGTCAGGCTGTTGCAGTCCGGCACGTATGTGCACACATATCCATGTGGGATTTCTTTAGGTGGCTCAGACAGGAATTGGTAATCGCCAGGATCACCTCCAATCTTGTAGACGACGTACGCCGGTGACCCCGGTGGCTCCGGAGCTGCAAGCGTGAATGGTAGCTGTGGCCTGGTCTGGAGCGGTCTTTCTCCCTGGTGAGTCCCTAGGGTAGGCCCCGACGGAGAGTACTGATGTTTCATGATCTCCTGAACCACGCGAACCGCGACGCGCTCGAAAGCGTTCACCAGGCTCTCAGAATGGCGGTGAAGAGAATGACCCACCATGTAATTGACTTCCTGTCGCAGAGCTCTGGTGCGATCCTCTGAAGGAACAGACAGATCCACCTCATCGAGAGCGCCTTCGGGTGAGAACCCTTTTCACCTGATGCCATGCTTACGGGTCCTTTCAAAAGAGCCGATGAGATCGGCTTCGAAGAGAGCTTTGATATCATCATACCTCTTCTTGTGCTCATCAGACAGATCGTCGTACGTGATTGGTCTGTCCCCCATCGCAGCGTCAGATGTTGATGCAGATGTTGTTGAGTGTCCCACCGGGCGTGCCAGAATGTGTTGCCTGTCAAAACCCACCGGCGAGCAGCGACGAGCAACACGAAGAACCGGGAGGCTCCCAGAGCTGCTGGTGGGCCCTGGTCCCTCGGTCAACGGCCCGCAAAACTCCGGCACACGTCCTGGCTGATGCAAGGGCGTGCCACCTGACCTATACCTGATCAGGAAGGTGATGGATTGCTTCGATTGGTTTCCTGCATGGCAGACATGTAAACATTAAATACGAGCCTCGATCGGCTCTCAGGTTTCCCTGTGAATCGGCTCAGGTAGCCGATTGTCCCATGGATCTGCATTGGATCTACGATAACATGGGGTTTTGCTTTATCAATACAAGTCAAATCGATCTACGACAGTTTAACGCTTTCACCACATAATTGGAACATCCCACACGTAATTGAGCCTGGTAGATACGAAAGATAACAGAAAACTAACCCTAGAGGAGGCCAAAAAACCAACGTAGAGTCAATTCCCGGAACAACTCCTCTCGAATTGGCAAACCAAATCCTTACGTACTACTGGATCGTTCAACCCGTTTGTGAGGCCTAACCATGCGGATATCAAACTAATCCTTGGAGAACAAGGAACAACTATGACAGATTGAATCAACTGAATAAAGATCAAGCAAGATGCTGCCCTTACACCCAAAATAGGTGCAAAGGCAGCGAGATCTCTAGGGGCAGCATGACTAAGCAAACATAACTGAAAGCACCGATGCTAGCCCAAACAGATCTATGATAACAGTATTACTCGCCATCAACAAGGCTTCAGTACGAGCAACACCAAATAACACATAAGCAGATGCTGCCTAGATCGCGAGATGCGATCTAGGCAGCACGACGCTTACCTGAAAGAAACCCTCGAAACAAGGGGTGGCGATGCGCCGAGATTGTGTTTGTTGTGAACGTGGTCGTCCTCCTTTCTCAATAACCCTAGGTACATATTTATAGTCCGGAGACTTTCTATCTTTGGAATAAACCTAACAACTCTATCTCTTGTTTTAAACTGAAACGTACTCTATCATAATATACAGGTACACGGGCAATTAGCCCAAATCCACGCGCAAGGCCGATCCAGCCTCCAAGCCCATCTTGATTACGGCCCATCTCCTCATTTGGCCAAAATGTGGCGATAACACACTTGCGTACGCCTTTCCAGAAACACCTATTGCTTACGAGTTTCCAATGCCGTCCTCAGCTATCCCGGACGATATGGTTCTCGACGCCGCCCCTCTGAACCAGGGACCTCCTTCCACCGGCGGACGTGCCGGCCGGAAGCGAGGGGTGAAGCCCCAGTCCGACACACCTCAGAAGTCGAAGAGGCAGAAGGTCGGCGTGCCCCTACCGAAGAAACCGAGACCTGTCGCCGCGGGGTAAGTTCCTTCTGCTTGTTTCATTTCCGACATATCTCTTGCTTGCATTATTGACTTGGCGTTTTTTCTCTTTCAGAGCTCCTCTTGCGCCGGAACAAGCTTCTGGCTCGAGTGGCGACCCGAAAGTTACCAAGCCCGCGGCCACTGCTACCTCCGACATACCCTCTGCCAGCCACACGACCTCCCCGGCGCCGGCATCCTCGCCTGCGCCCGACAAGACCTCCTCCCCGGCGAAGGACGTTCCTCCGCCGGAACAAGACACCTCTGCCCCCGACGTCCACATGGACTCGGGGGCTCAACAGGAACCTCCGGCTCCTGATGTCCACATGGACACAGGAGCCCACCAAGAAGCACCAGACTCCGGCGTGCCCACCAGCGACGCCGGCACAACTGAAGACGCCGGAGCAGACATCAAGGGTAAAGGCCCTTTAGTGCCAGAAGTCCGGACTATTCCGGATCCTGCCCCTGCTAGCCAAGATGCACCGGCCGCACCGGAACAGCCCGTGCCCAAAACTCCTTCTGCTGAAACGACTCCTGCACCGGCCAAGACCACGGCGCCGGCCAAGACCTCTGCCCCGGCCAAGTCCGGCACATTGAAGATCCAGCCGACCAAGTCCGGCACTCCATCCGCCGCCACTGCTCCTCCTAAGGCAACGCCTCGGACCAGCTCTGCTCTGGCCCTGCATCTTGGCAGGGCAGCAGCCCGGCCTGGCTACCGGCGCAACTTCTTCGACACGCCAGAACTTGAGGGCATCATCCCCCTGGTGACAAAGAGTGACCAAAGCCTCGGGTCTCTCAAGGAGCGCTGCGAGAAATGGAATGACGCCGGCTCCCTGGACACAGCTGAATCCACGAAGAAGAAACAGGCCGAAGCTTCGGCCACCGGCAACCCAGCTGATATCCTGGCCGCTAAGCCCATTCCAATTGCCTGCGAACTTCTCAGTCTTCAGCAACGACTTCATCGCCTGGCCGATGCCACCAACGTAAGTCCTTTACATATAGATATCCCCAGTCCCCGAAAATGTCGGCTGTCCGGGATACGGACATCCGGGATTTTCCAAGACCTTTTGCACTTAGCTGCTTTTGCAATTAACTTTCCGACATATGAGCTCGATTCGAGCTTCAAATCCTAGTCACCGAGAGCCGGGATAGGTGCGCAGCACCTGTGCCGGGTCTCTACAATTTCACATCTCCATTATTTTTCAAATCCTCCTGACCGAGATATAAGCTCGATTCGAGCTTCAAATCCTAGTCACCGAGAGCCGGGATAGGTGCGCAGCACCTGTGCCGGATCTCCTATAGCATAAATAGTTCGTATAATCTTCAACTGTACTGGCATGCTTTAGTTATCTCATATCCCTTCAAATCCTAATACTTTTGCAGCGCATGAATAACGCCCGTGCCGACATGTTCCATGACTTGGTGTGCGAGCATCGGAAGCTTTCCGACGCACACAGCAAGCTCCAGCTGGAACTGTCCCAGAAAGGTAATTTCAGCCGACATACCTTGCCCTTCTCAATAGTCCTCTGGCCGGTACATCTTAATATGCCGACACCTAACCTTTGTCTGACATTTGGCAGCTGGTGCCGAAGCACAAGTCACCGAGCTTACCAAGAGAGTGAAGGAACTTACTGGTATGCCGGATCCTCTTAACCTTGAACTAATCCTTCTGTACTTCAAATCCTTTAATCTTTTCACTGTTTTCTTTCTTCAAATCCTTGTTTTGACTTCAAATCTTTTCAGACGAGAAAGCTGCACTGGAGGCACGCCACCAGGACTGTGTGTCCTCAGTGGATGTAGCCAAGCAACTGGACGTCCGGGATGCCGGTCACAAGGCCGAGGTTGAGCAGCTGAAGGGCCGGATCACCGAGCTTCTGGACGAAAAGGAACAGAGGGAGGGCCTACTGAAGAAAACCCAGTCCCTGCTTGTCACCTCCGAGACTGATGCCTCCAACGCCCACGCTGAACTGGATAGCCTGAAGGAGCAGGCCACCAAATGGGAGGTTACAGTTGCACAGCTGAATGCCGACCTTGCCAGTAAGCTTCAAATCCTTTCCCTTTATCCTTCCCGACATAGTGTAATTCTCTCCGGCATATTCTCCTTTTGCTAACATTGTTTCTATTCCTCAGACATGTTTCCCGCTTCCGTCAAAGACGTTGAGAGGGCTTTGCAGTTGGATCGAGAAAACCGGGGTGTTCCGGTTGACTCGCCCAACTGGGACATATCGGAGCAGCTGTTGGCTCTGCAGTCTCGGAAGAACGCCATGACGCTCTACACTGAAGAACTCTTCTATGGCGCCCAGGAGGCATTCTCTGCCCTCTGGCCGGGACAAAGGACTCCCACTGACCCCGTCGACCTCGGCAACGATCTGCAGCTGGCCAAGGTTTGCCTCCGGGAGTGGCGAGATTCCGGCGCGAGGGTTGGAGCTGACGAAGCTCTCAGCTACTTCTTGTCCTGGTATGAAAAGGCTGACTTGGAGACTTTGCGCACTGTGCGCGAAGGATCCATCTGGACCACGGATCCGGAACATATCCGGCGCCGGCGAGAGTTGGCCCACAGCTATGTGGACTATGCCGACACCGACGCCTTCGTTCGGGATATCCGTGAGCCGGAGAAGAAGGACGATGCCGGGACATCCGCCGCTGCTGAGGGCTCCGACTCCAGCCAGGATGAAGATGAAGCTGAAGAGGCCGACACTGATGTCCCGGAACAGGCATCTGCCCCGGGCGGAGGTGATGGCTCCATTCCATCTGCTGGGTCCGGCACTCCTGAAGCCGACATCTCCACCGCCACTGCTCCACCAGCCGGCGCCTCTGCTTCTGCCGCTGCTCCTTGACTTTGCAGCACACACACTTTAAGTTTTATCAGATCCCCGGTATGCCGGGTGCAGATGTAATATACACGTTTAATTTCCTTTGGTTTGCTTCCTGAACAAGTTTTATCTTGGTTTGCTTGTTACTAATGCCGGATCATCTTTTGGCTAAGTCACCGAGTTGTTTTCCTGTTTCCTCAATTTCACAACCTTGGCTGCTTGTCTACCTCAATTGGCTTTCGACGTATGAGTCTCAAGGTTGCTTCCTCGAACATACAGTACTTTAACTTTGAGACTTAGACTTCAAATCATCCGACACTTTAAATTTTAACTTTAGCTTTAACGAAAATGTCGGTTCGCTTGCTTTGTATTTCCTTAGCCGTTTTCCATGTGTAGACAATCTCCGGCATCTACTCTTGCTAGCCATGAAGCCGGGTTTCGGACAGCAGCTGAGTCGAAGAGTGGCCTTTGGTGCCGACACATTACTAGGCCGACATAGGAAACATTCAAATAAAGCCAGCCGGCATATAACAAAAAACTGTAAATAAACAACAAATATACCTCGGAGCTAGTTACCCGGCTTCTTCGGGATGCCGGTATTTCATTCATTAGTCTTGTGCCGGCACAACACGCCGGCATACAAAGGAAAATATGGAAATACATACATTGTGTTGCTCAGGAGTAAAAGGGGCGCAGTAGAGCTATGTTCCATGGCCTCTTGGTTTCTTCTCCGGACCTGTCCGCCTTATTCTTCTTGGGGTCCTGCGCATCTATAAGATAATAGGCATCATTGTGCAGAGCTCTGCTCACAATGAATGGCCCCTCCCATGGAGGAGTTAACTTATGCCGGCCTTCTGTTCCTTGCTTTAGCCGGAGTACTAGATCTCCCTCTTGAAATCTCCTTGGATTTACCTTCTGCGCATGATAGCGTCTGAGGTTCTGCTGATATACTGCTGTTCTTGACAGAGTTATTTCCCTTGCTTCCTCTAGCAGATCAACATCATTTTCTCTGGCTTCTTTAGCCTCTTCCTCAGTATATAGCACTATTCTTGGTGCATCATGTATTACATCTGTTGGAAGCACAGCTTCTGCTCCATACACCAGGAAAAATGGTGTGTAGCCTGTTGATCTATTCGGAGTTGTTCTTAAACTCCACAGCACTGCTGGCAGCTCATCTAGCCAACATCCCGGAGTTTTCTCCAGGGGCTCTATCAGCCGGGGTTTTATGCCGGATAATACTAGCCCATTCGATCTCTCTACTTGGCCATTGGCACAAGGGTGGGCAACCGACGCAACGTCCAGCCGGATTCCCACTTCCTCACAAAATCTGGCAAATGGCCCTTGGGCAAAGTTTGACCCATTGTCAGTGATGATGCTATGAGGAACACCATATCTCAAGATTATATCCTTTAAGAATTTCACTGCTGTGTGACCATCACACTTGCTTATGGGCTTCACTTCAATCCACTTGGTGAACTTGTCCACCATGACCAGGATATGGCTCATTTTCCCTCTGGCCGGCTTAAAAGCCCCGACCATATCCAGGCCCCAAACAGCAAAGGGCCAGGTTATTGGGATAGTTTTCAGGGCAGATGCCGGCTGATGAATCTGGTGGGCATATCTTTGACACCCATTACATTTCCGGACCAAGTTTTCTGCCTCTTGCAGTGCCGTTGGCCAATAGAAGCCATGCCGGAATACTTTTGCCACCAATGCCCTGGATGAAGCATGGTGACCACACTCCCCCTGGTGAATTTCCCGGAGCATCTCCAGACCCTCCGCAGATTCGACACATCTCTGCAATACTCCGGTGGTACTTCTCTTGTATATTTCTTTGTTGATGATGGTATACGCTTTGGATCTCCTTATAACCCGGCGGGTCTCGGTTTCATCCGCCGGCACTTGACCATCCACCATGAAGTTCATGATAGGACGTGCCCATGAGGGCACTTCCCTGACAGTGAACACTGCCTGATCTATTTCCATCATTTCGACCGACACATAATCGATCTCCATGGGCTGCGAAGTCCCCGGGACTGAAGAATCAGTCCCCGGGTATGCCGGAGCAGTCCCCGGGTATACCGGCACAACCTCTTGGCACATTTTACCCTTGCCTTTAGTTTTGCTCCGGAATACTGTACTAACAGCATATGCCGGCCCAGTCCCCGGGACTGAGGAAACAGTCCCCGGGTTATCCGTCCTGGCTCCGGCATCTATCTCCATTGGAACTGCTTCGTCTGGACCTGGCGGGACATAAATGGAGGATGACTCCGGCGAGGGTTTGATCGATGGCTTCCTCAGATGCTCCAGCGAAATGCCGGGCGGGATTGAATCTCGGGAAGACCCCAGCTTGGATAATGCATCGGCTGCATCGTTCTGAGCCCGGAGAACGTGCCGGAACTCACAACCTTCAAAGTAACCACTTAACTGCTGCACTAGGAAACGGTATGATGCCATGTTAGCATCATGCGCGTCCCATATGCCGGAACACTGCTGAATCACTAAGTCAGAATCCCCGAAGCACATAATCCGGCGAATTCCTATGTCCTTAGACACCTTCAGGCCATGCACAAGTGCCTCATATTCCGCCACATTATTTGATGCTGCAAAGTGAATCTGCAGGACGTATCTGAGCTGGTCATTCTTTGGTGAACTGAGAACTATGCCGGCACCCAAGCCATGGATTGTCTTGGACCCGTCGAAATGCATCCTCCAATAATTGGCATCTGGCAATGGTGGCTCATACTGTATCTCGGCCCAGTCAATAAAGAAATCAGCCAAGACCTGGGACTTGATTGTATCCCTCTTATCGTACTGCGGTGTATATGGTGAAAGCTCTATTGCCCACTTTGCTATCCGGCCGCTGGCATCTTTGTTGCCTATAATTTCCGAGATAGGGGCCTCGGCCACTACCCGGATTGGATGCTCTTGGAAGTAATGCTTGAGCTTCTTGGCCGCCATATAGACACCATAGGTCATCTTCTGATAGTGGGGGTAATTTTGCTTTGAGGTGGAGAGGACTTCACTCAGATAATATACCGGCCGCTGCACGGTTTTGCCTCCTTCCTCTCGCTCTACTACCACCACAGCACTGACAACTCGGTTGGTTGCCGCTATATAGAGCAACATTGGCTCCCGGGGCATCGGAGACGCTAATACCGGCGCTGTTGACAACAACTGTTTCAATTCTTTGAAAGCTGCATCTGCTTGCGTTGTCCAGACAAATGTGTCGGACTTTTTCATCAACTGATATAACGGCAGAGCTTTCTCTCCCAGCCGGCTTATGAAGCGGCTCAGGGATGCGAGGCACCCAGTGAACTTCTGTACTTCCCTCAAATCTGTCGGCGGCTTCATCCTTTCTATGGCACGAATCTTGCCGGGATTCACCTCAATACCCCGGCTGGAAACAAGGAAACCGAGCAACTTGCCCGCCGGCACACCAAAGGTGCACTTAGCCGGATTCAACTTCATCCGGAATCTCCTCAGGTTCCCAAAGGTTTCCCGGAGATCATCTATGAGAGTCTTGCTCTCCTTGGTTTTTATGACGATATCATCGACATATACCTGCACATTTTTATCTATCTGATCGTGCAAACACTTTTGCATACACCTTTGGTAAGTTGCGCCGGCATTTCTTAAACCGAACGGCATAGTGAGATAGCAATAAGCCCCGTACGGGGTAATAAAGGATGTCTTTATTTGATCTGGCTCATATAAGGGGATCTGGTGGAAACCAGAATAGGCATCTACGAATGATAACAGTTCACATCCGGCTGTGGAATCAATCACTTGATCGATCCGAGGGAGCGGGAATGGATCTTTAGGACATGCCTTATTCAAGTTGGTGTAATCAACACACATCCGCCATACTTTCACTATGGCGGGCTCGTCTTTCTTCTTTTCCACCAAAACCGGATTAGACACCCAATCCGGATGAAGTACTTCCTTGATAAAGCCAGAGGCTAAGAGCCTGGCCACTTCCTCCCATATGGCTTTCCTTCTATCGCCGGCATTCCGCCGGAGCGGCTGCTTTACTGGCTTAGCATCGGGTCTCACGTGCAATGCGTGCTCAGCCAGCTCCCTCGGCACACCTTGCAGGTCCGAAGTAGACCATGCAAAGATATCCCGATTCTCACGGAGGAAGCTGATGAGCTCGCTTTCCTATTTGGGATCCAAACTTGCCCCAACCAGGGCATGGCGCTCCGGGAAAGCTTCATCCAGAGGCACCTTTTTGACTTCCTTACTCACTTGAAAAGAAACGCTGCCACCGGGATTTGTCATGCCCGGCATAGATTTGCCGGCCACGACCGTCTCAGCAATCTCCACTTCTCGCTTGAGCCTCTTCCTCTCCTCTGCAATGATCAGAGTCTCGGCCAGATTGGATCCGGCGGTGGCACATGCCATCGAACGCTTGTAATCACCAATGATGGTGATCACTCCTTTGGGTCCCGGCATCTTCATCTTCAGATACGCCACATGCGTAGAGGCCATGAATTTTGCCAGTGCCGGTCTACCCAGCAAAGCATGGTAGGGGCTCTCCAGATCAACCACCTCGAACATGAGGTTTTCCACCCTGCAGTTATCCCGGCTGCCAAACATGACATCCATCCGGATCTTGCCCATCGGCGCACACGAAAGTCCCGGCACAATGCCGTGGAACGTGGTCTTGCTCGGTTCCAGCATATTTTCCTTGATTCCCAGCTTCTCCATCGTATCCCGATACATGATGTTGATGCTGCTTCCATTATCAATGAGGACCTTGCTGAATCTTACATTATTAGCCGGCCCGACGAATGTCGGATCCATCACCAGAGCATATCCGCCGGGATTTGGCATGATCCGGGGATGATCTGCCCTGTCCCAACCAACAGCCTGGTCAGACCAGTACATCAGCTTTGGCACAGCCGACATAACGGCATTCACCTCCAGACACCGCCGGTACAAGCTCTGCTTGTCTGTTCTCTCGGTCTCAAAGACCATATAGCTCTGATCATACTCCTTGTACTCATTCCGGCCCGCTCCTGGGCCTCCGGCGTTATATTCCGGATTATAGCTCTGGTCAACTTGATTTACGCCGGCATTTCCGGCGTTGCTCTGATTCCCAGGATTAACCGGCCTAGGTGGGACTGCAATCGTATTGGCACCTGTCAACGGCGATGGAGCTGCCGGGACAGAGGGTCTAGCCGGTCCCCAGGGACCTGCACGACCTGCTAATATGTCGTCCAGCCACGAACAGTTCCTTGTCAAATGGTTTGCCGGCTTTCCCGGCTGGAATGTGTGGAACACACAAGGCTTGTCCATGGCAAGACCCACAGTATACTTCGGCCACTGCTTCTTCTGGCCGGCGGCTCCGCCGGCATTCTTGTTGGTCCAGACATTCTTCTTCTGGAACGGCTGTGCTTGCTGCTGCGGCTGCTGCTGAGGCTGCTGATAGTTCTCATATCTCGGACGCTGGCTACTGCCGGCGCCCCCTTGCTCTTCCTCCACAGCTGCAACTTGTGCTGCCCCATACCGGTGATCCGGCCTTTCATCTCTTCTCTTGTTCCGGTTATCAGTGCGATAATATTGCCCTGATCTCCCGGCATTGCTGGTGTTCCCCTGGGTTTGCCCCTGTCCTTGTGAATCGAGACTGGGCTGCATGGGATCTCCCAGAGCATAACTATCAGCGATCTTGATTGTTTCGGCCAGCGTGGCCGGCATTTGCCTCTGAAGCTTTTGCCACAGCATGGTGCCATGCCGGCACCCATGAGCGAACCACATGATGGCCTGCTGCTCATTGATTCCTTCGCAGGAATTGCGCAACGTGCACCACCTGGTCAGATAGTCACGGTCAGTCTCATTCACTCCTTGCCGGCAGTTAGCCAGCTGCTGCGGACGGTTGGGCCTCTTGTATGTACTGGTAAAGTTCGACACAAACTGCTCTTCGAAATCAATCCAGCCGTTGATACTCCCGGCCGGCAAATTATTCAGCCATATCCTGGCTGGACCTTCCAACATCTGCGGCACATATCGTACCGCCCATCTGAGGTTTCCTCCGGCGATGTTCACCGCTGTGGAGTAATCCTCCAACCAATCTTCCGGCTTCGTACTGCCATTATATGTCCTCGCGCCACGCGCGAGCTGGAAGAAGTAAGGCACCGGCTCCCCCATAATCCGGGGTCCGAAACACATAGGGCCCGGAGCTCCTTGTCTCTCCACCAACTCTGATTGGTGGATCTTGTCCAGCTTGAAACGTGCATCATTGGCTTCCAAGGACCGAGGTCCAAGCCAGGATGCTATTGGGCCTGCGATCATCTGCTGCTGCTGCTCCGGCTGAGGCTGCTCACTATGCCGGCCTTGCTGGTGCTGCTGCTGATATCCCGCCCTGGCAAGGGTGGAATTGCCGTCATCCTCTCGATGTCCCGGATGGCCTGCACCCTGCTGCTGCGCTGCACCTCCGGCGCCCTGTTGCTGACGCCGGGCTGCACTGTTACTCCGGCCACCACCGGCCGCGCCTGCTTCATGCCCGGCCGGCACACTCTGGCCGGGCTTCTTGCTGCCGACATACTTGTCAGCTTGGCCGACATTCTTCTGCACCATCGCCTGCTTTCCGGCGGCAGCCGGATCGTACACCTGGATCTGCTTGTCCCGGCGGCCAGAGGTCACACTTCCGGCACGCCGGGCGCTAGGATGCGGGGACGAGGCTTGGCCCCTCGACCTCGCGCCGGCACCTCCCGCCGACACAATGTACTGAGACGCCCCGGCACCCGGGTTTGCCTTCTTAAAGGCCTCCTGCTGCTTTGTAGCTTCAGACAAAAGTTGGTTAAGTCGGGCTTGCTGCTCACGCAGTGCTTCGCCGGATAAACAAGATAAATCCTTAGCTACCTCGGCCGCCGCTCTAAGGTTCTTTACTGGCGAACTATAGACTACCTTAGGCACAGTACTAGTTGCGGTATGACTCTTATCTCTAGCATCTTTTCCTATCTCAGCATTAAGATTTCTGCCTCTAGTTCTAACCTCTTCTATCCGGCTAGGCCGGATTACTACAGGAGTAAAACCATGGGCTGCCTCATACTCACGGAGTTGCCGGTTAAACCGTTCGCGCTCCTGGTTCATGGCCAGGGCCTCGTCGACGAGGGCCTGACGAGATCCCTCCAGGACCTCCCTTGTCTGCTCCGGATCAACGCCGGATCGCACCGGCTCGAGAAGCCGGTCGATGATGGGAAGAAGAACCTCGCCCCTAGCCGGCACACCGGAAGTGCCGGCCAGGTTCTCCGCACGCTCCAACGGAGGACGCGCCGACCTCTTGACCTTCGGCGGCTCCGGAGGAGAAGCTCCGGCCGCTGCTGCTTTGCCGGCATCTTCCGCCGGCGGCACGGATGTGCCGGCCATCATCACCTCAGCCGGCTCTACTGAGCGAGCGCTACGCCCAGCGTGAGCCAGCCGATGTGACGGAGGATCCGACGCCACCAGCACCTCCTTCCTGCAAATTCTCTCAGTCCCCACGTACACCTCGTGGGAACCGAAAGACATAATCCGGCCATCCCTGGGGAACGGCCGGCCACCGAGACAACCGGCGTTGTCACTGACGAAACTGAGCGAGCCTAGCCTCTGGACGAGGCCAGAGACCACGCGCACTCCCGAAGCTGCTATCACAGACCCCGTCCGAATGAACACTCCGCCCAGCATATCGATCTGCCCCACGGTGGGCGCCAAATGTCGTCGTGGTGAAACAACATATGCCATAGGATGGCTTAAATGGGGGCCGAACTAGATGCTGGAGGATTCGGGAGAGGGGAACGAGCTAAGAAGCACGACAGAAAGAGACACTGATCTACCCAGGTTCGGGGCTCTCGGAAGGAGATAACACCCCTACTCCTGCTCTACTGATTGTATATTTGGGTCGATGTAGTACACAACAATGGTGCTTCCAAGCTCTCTGCTAGAGAAGGAAGATGAACTGCTAAGTGTAGGAACACAGAGTGACCAACAACCCTCCAACCCTTTGCTAGAACTCCCTGTGCCACCTTATATAGTGGTGGCCAGGGTTACAACGGTCATAGAAGACCAGGAGACACCAACTACACTCCAAACAGGACTTGCTGTCGAGGGCAGACGCCCACGACTTTCTCCCTGATTGCTCTCGATGGGACTCCCCTTGCTGTACCTTGTACTTCCAGGACTGTGACCTTACCTCTGTGCGGTAAGCTCGTACTTGTGCACAGTGAGGGTAGGTAACCTCCACTGTGCACCCTGCCATCTTACTCTGCTACCATGCTTGGATGTTTTCTTCCTTGATTGTAGGGATGTGACACCTTGGTTGACTTAAGTATCCCGGATACGACCGTTGGCCATACCCAGGACTTATATGCCGGACCAACGACCTACGAGGGTCGGGTAATCCGGCCTCCCCTGCTCCTGCACAACACACCAAATGGTTAGGCCGGCATATCTAAGTATATGCCGGCACACATATACCAGTATTCCGGCTATACCGGCATATCCAAGTATTAGCCGGGATACACACATATGCCGGCCTGGCCGATCCTCTTATATTCCGGCCAGGCCCTTTCTTGATAACCCGGCATAAGTCAACCATAGACTTTGTGTCTTTCTAGTCTCTTGACCCTACCGGGGGTTATCCCCCCGACAAACTTACCGATTCGGGAATTGTTAAGTGAGCTGACATCGCGACCCCACCTGTCAGCTCCCATTTTATTTCTTTTCCCGCCGCAGCGAAGCGGTATGGGCCGGCCCGTTCGGGTTTGTTCTGAATTGGGCCCAGCTCGTTTCGAATTCGGTCCGTTCGTTTTTATTCTTTTTCCCGCCCGTTTGATTTATTTCAAATAACTTTCAGATGCTATTTTCAAACTTTAATTCCTAGAGTTTTACAAATCCAAATCTAGCAAATAAATATGCATTGGAAAGCTTATAAAATAATCTACCCAATAGAACTGGTTAGAATTCAAAATAAGTTAAGAATTTAATTAGATATGAATAGTGTGACCATAGCTTTATCAATCATAGATTATTCCTAGAAATTTATTCAAGCCATCAAAAATCATGAAAATTAATTGGTGAACTCACTAATGACTTATCTTACTGTTAGTCAACACTAATCTACCCCAAACCCTATTAGTGTGATCAATTAGACCCTAATCCAATCCTATTTTTTTGTAGCATAAAATGATAGATCACTATTGCACACTTAGAATTAATGGCCCTCAATGCCAATCCACTTAGTTGATCCCTTCTCACTTGAACTAGCAGTACTACTCCTAAACCAATACCAATGTTTAGAGAGTGAACCACTTATGACACTTAGTAGAAATTCTAACTTGCACACTTAATGCAAACTTGGAAGAAACCATGCAAACCAATTCAAATAAAATCCAACATGAATGCTATTGCTAGCAAACCCTTATGTGTGTATGGTATGCTGTTAGCCTTGTGTGGTGATTGTGTGTTTTGTGTTTATTCGTTATTAGACGCTAGTATTGC
The DNA here is from genome assembly GCA_007115705.1 of Dactylis glomerata. Classification (NCBI taxonomy): domain Eukaryota; kingdom Viridiplantae; phylum Streptophyta; class Magnoliopsida; order Poales; family Poaceae; genus Dactylis; species Dactylis glomerata. The sequence goes on along the minus strand of QXEO01000286.1, from coordinate 1,035,513 downwards.
CGAGGAGGATATTGGAGGGGATTATTATTATCAAGAAGAAGAAGAATACCCCGGACACTTTGCCAACCAAGGCAAGCCATCTTTTGATTCATACTCCCAATGTCTAGTTTTAATATTGCATTCTACTTGTTTTAAGTAAATTGCATGATTGAATTGCTAGAGTAGAATGATAGAAGTACTTTGATATCTTGCATAGCAAGAGCATCAAGCTGAGTTTATCCAACTATACCTAGTAGTTTCATCACTCAATGTAGTTGCTTAGTCGCTAATAAAATTGGAGGTCATTTATAAAGGGAATCCTAGTGAAAAGTTGGTGACTTGAACTTGAAACTTGAACTGGAGTTTTCTCCTACATAATGGTTTTATGAAAGAAATCTTGACTAAGAACTATGAAATGTATTTCTCAATTGACAACGAGTGATGTACTATGGGAGCCAATTATACCGTACAACCATATTACCCCTATATGGGAAGGGGCTTAATCTGTAGCTTGTTTATCCTAGTATGGGAGGCCTTGTATCAAATCTTCATGGGAGGACCCGTGAGCGGTTACTTCTGGACCAGGTGGATTCCACTAACCCGGCTTCCGGGATGGGCAGAACTAGAGGCGCGGAGCGGAGATTCCGTACCCCGGGCTCTAGGGAAGGATCCTATACTAGGGTGAGCAAGTGAAAGGTTTTGTTTGATTATCTGAAAACCGCATACTTTTGTATGACGGACCGTGGATTTCTCCCGGCAGATGTATCGAATCTTGTGGGTAAAGTGTACCCCTCTGCAGAGGTTTTCAAACTATTCGAATAGCCGCATCCGCGGTCATGGACGGTTGGCAAGATGTGCCTGGCTTTTGTCAATAATGAAAACAACTTATGGTGAACCTGGTGAATGACATGAATTGAATGGACTTGACTTGACCCTGATATTGACACTCTTGAAATTCCTCTTTAGATTGAACCTAGAGAATTAAACCTCTTTTCTACCAATGAACATTCTTGGGAAATAAAACTAGCTTTTGCAAATAAACTTAGTGCTTAGTCCACTATACCAAACTTTGCATATCTACTTCATCATTTCAATTATAAGATGGTTTGCGAGTGCATCCAATGTACTCACGGCTGTGTCCCTGGCTATCAACTTGGCCAGACTATGGGGAAGAATACCAGGAAGAAGGGTATGAAGAAGAGTACCAGAACTAAGCTCGTCTCCGTGAGTCGCCATTTGCCTGTAGGGAGAAGGCATGGGCCGAAGACGTTATTTCCGCTGCTATATTGTGTTGTAATATGACTTGGTCTATATGACCATTGTATTTGAATCATCGTATTGTAATGTCTATGGAACTGGTTACCAACTACGTTATGTATATCGCAACAACGGTTCTGGGATTGCGGTGGAATACATAACGGGCGCTTCGAATTTGTATCAAATTTGTATCATTCTTTGGCTCCCCTTGTGTCGAATCAATAAATTTGGGTAATACTTCCCTCGAAGACTGTTGCGATCCCCTATACTTGTGGGTCATCAAGACTATTTTCTGGCGCCGTTGCCGGGGAGCATAGCCTTATTCGTAAGTTCACTTGGTATTTATATTGTTCGCTGCAATCCTTTCATCATGGGTAAACCTCGTGATGGAAAAGTTCCTATATTGCCATCCACTACAAGAAGAGGTACGACTCTCAACACTTCTGTTGCTCTTGATTCACTATCTGTTATGAGTAAGTTGCTTACACCACCACACCCACACGCTACTGCTACTACTTCTGCTGAGATTAAAAATGCCACTGATAATTTAGATGATGCTTCTACTGTGCTTGATGAGAGTGGTTCACTAGGTTCCTTTTTAGATGCTACTATTGCTAGAGCTAAGTTGGGAAACACCACTGTTACACCTGTTAGTTCACCTGAGTCTAGGGAGTGTCCTAGTGATGATTATGATGATGATGCTTATATTGAGCTTAATGATGATTTTATTGCAGAAGCACATGCTGCTCGTAATGCAGGTAATGTTAAAGAACTTCTTGCAAGACGCTCTGTTAGATATAATTTGTCTCCTGATCCTAAGTTTGCTGCTTCTCCTATAAATATTAGAGACAAGGATTATGATTTCTCTTTGGATTTATCTTACATATCTATTGTTGAGAAAACTCCTTTTTGTGGTACTAAAGATGAGAGTGCTATGGAGCACATGAATGAGCTTTCTACTTTGAGTAACTTGTTTTCTGATGATATTAAGCTCCGCACTTACTTTGTTGCTAAGATTTTTCCTTTCTCGTTGAAAGATGCTGCTAAAACTTGGTTTAATAGCTTGTCTCCTGGATCTCTTACTAGTCCTATTGTTTTGGTTAATGCTTTCTTTCAGAAATATTTTCCTGCTAGTGCTCAACATGCTGCTGTGCAGAAAATCTTTGATTTTGAACAGGGAAAAGGAGAGATATTGCTTGAATCTTGGACAAGGGAAAGAACTCCGGCTGAAGCTGAAGAATTAATGGCTAAAATAAGCCGGAATCATGATGATTGGGCTTTAGTTGAGCCAACACCAGCACCAACTCCTGCGCCATCTATAGAGCCTACACCGAAGAAGAGAGGGATGATTGAATTAAATGATGAAGTTATGAAGGAAGCTAAGAAATCTCTTAAGGAGAAAGGTATTAAGGCCGAAGATGTGAAGAATTTACCTCCTATTGAAGAATTATGTAAGCCAATCCCTCGCTCATCTACTATTGAGGTACACTCTCTCCAACGCTTTAATGAAAGAGATATTCCTTATACTAAACCTCCTGACCAATGCTTAGATGAGTTTGATAATTTTATTGTTAAGCAAGAAAATTTTAATAGAATGGTGCATAACCATTTGTTGGAAAATTCTAGAGTTATTAACAAGTTGCAGGATATTGTGGAGAGAACTGCCAATGATGTAAAGATACTTGTTAAACATTTTCAAATGGTTCAAACACAAATTGATCAGCTTACCAAGGTGCAAAAAGACTTGCTAGTTAATGCTGCAAGAGAGAAGCAAGCATGTGAAATACACACAAGAAGTGGTGCTGCTACTCAAGACCCATTATATCCTGAAGGGCATCCTAAGAGGGTCGAGCAAGATTCTCAACGAACTGCAAATCACGATATTCCTTCTAAGAAGAAGAAGAAGAAGAAGAAGCATACAACAACTGCAGAATCCTCTGATGCAGGTAAAGATCCTAACAGTGTTTCTATTTCTGATGCTGAAACTGAACCAGGGGATGCATCCGATAAAGAAGAAGATAAAGAAGAAGTTGAAGAAGAACCAGAAAAGATTGATAAGAATGGAAAGTACACCAAAGAAGACTTCATTGCCAACAAGCATGGTAAAGAGAGGGAACCTTGGGTACAGAAGCCAATGCCTTTTCCCAGTAAGAAACACAAGTCCAAGGAAGAAGAACACTACAACAGGTTTTGTGAATGGATGAGACCTTTATTTTTGCAAATTCCTTTGACTGATGCTATTAGAATGCCTCCTTATGCAAAGTACATGAAAGATATTGTCACTAACAAAAGGAAAATTCCTAGTGAGGAAATTTCCACTTTACTTGTTAATTATTCTTTTGATGGTAAAGTACCAGAGAAGCTTGGAGATCCAGGTATACCAACTATTCCTTGCTCCATTAAAAATAACTATGTTAGAACTGCTTTATGTGATTTGGGAGCTGGAGTTAGTGTCATGCCTTTTTCTCTTTATAAGAGACTTGGTCTAGAAAAATTAGTATCAACTGATATATCTTTGCAGATGGCTGATAAGTCTACTACTATTCCTATTGGTATATGTGAGAATGTTCCTGTTCAAGTTGCTAACAGTTGTTTAATATTAACTGATTTTGTTGTGTTGGAAATGCCTGAGGATGATAATATGTCTATTATTCTTGGGAGACCTTTTCTAAACACTGCAGGTGCTGTTATCAATTGTAATCAAGGAAAAGTCACTTTTAATGTTAATGACAAAGAGTATACGGTTTATTTTCCCAAGAAGATTGATAGGAAGAATGCTCTAAATTCAATCAAGCATGTTGAGACCATCAAAGTTGGTCAAATTATTTGTTCAGAGCGAAAGCCCCAGGAAGAATGTCAAATTGTTATGGTTGGGACTATACCTATCAAAGTTGAGGCAACATAAGCATTAAGTGAAGTGCAAAGTTTTGCTTCATAAAAAGTTAGTTTGGGAACAAGACTTGATCAACCTTGTTAACAAAGTGATTTTATATGAACAAAACTTCGTTTTCACCGCATCCACTCCACCTAACTTGTATTTACTTTCATCAATTTTGTTCCTTCAGTTTAGTTGCATGATTAAGAGTATCTCATAGCTACTGCATGCTTAGTTTTGATTTGCTTGAAATCTTTTCATCCTTGTTTTTTCTGAGTTTTATCGATATGCCAATTTCTGAAAAATCCTCAAAAATTAAGTTTCTCGAAAAAATCCAGAAAATTCTTTATAAATTTTTATGTCAAAAATGGGGCAGAGAGACACCTGGGAGGTACCAGGTGGGGCTGCCACGCCACCTCACACACAGGTGGCGCGGCCCAGCCCTGGCCGCGCCACCCAGGTGTGAGGGGGCCCCACCAGGCCCCTCACTCATCTCTTCTTCCCCAGCTCTTTCTCTCTCCCGAAAACAACGACACACTCAGCTGAAACTCGAGTTCTTGCTGTTCTTCACCTCAATTTTTCGATCTCCTTGTTCAGCCCAACATTTTTGCTGAAATTTGGAGCATTTGTTCTCTGGTATGTGACTCCTCCACTTGTCCAAGTAGAATTTCTTTTGGTAAAGTATTCCTTGAGTATTTTAGCATTGTAGGTGACAGTATAAATGAGTATGCATGCTTGTTCTCTTGCTTAGAACTGATATTTTGATGCATGATAGCTCTCTAGTAACTCACCATAGTAGTTTCCTACACTTGCTTGTACTTAAAATCACTTTTTATGAGGTTTCTCAAAAATTTCAGAAATGGAGGGGAATGCATGTCAACTCTATCAACATGAACTAGAAGTGCATGATGTTATGAAAGTTCACCGTGAAGAGAAGGTTTTCCCCTCACACTATCCATGCTCAGCATTCTTGAGTGCTGCTGGAATTCTGCAGGATTTTCAAACCTTACTCTCTAATGCAGGATTAGAATATTTTGTTGAGGGTGAACCTCCCCAATACGTTAAACTAACAATGTCTGTGGTGCAGGATTTCAGATTTAGTTGGTCCACTTCTAACCCCATGGTTCATTATAAAATTTATAACAAATCTGTGGACTTGCCTCTTGATGTTTTCTGTACAGCTATTAGAGTACCACAGTGGGGATCGCTCGAGAAGATAAGGGGACAACCTAGGCAATTGTTGGAACTATATGAGGAGATTTGTCAAGGAAGAAGCTTCATAGGAGAGGGTGGTAAAACTCGAAACATTCATTTCCCATCCATTCGATATTTTGCCTTCTTCATTACCAAATGTGTTCTTGCTAGGAAATCTGCAAGTAAATTGTCTCTCCATGATCTAGCTTTTATTGCTGCTGCTTTGAGGCGTGATAGGACTTACCATTTGGGTGCCTTAATAGCTTTTCGTCTTGATATTAACCGTGAGAAAGGGGGAATCTGTGGGGGACTTATAGCTTCATGCCTGTTAGCTTTGCATGGTGTTGTGCCTCATTTTCGAGATCTGCAGTTCCCCGAGGAGAGACTTGGTCTTGATGCTATGATTCAACATAAGTTTATTTCTCCTCCTGCTAGTTTGATTAATTTAACATTTGAGCTAACCTTTTTCAAGAAGACTACCTGGAGGGTAGTAAAGACTGATCGATCAGTCCGTTTGCCTGCACCTCTTTTGTTTAACCTTGATTGCAGTAATGGATGGTCGCTTTCGGAAGATGAGCTTGATGCATACATAGAGGAGCACCCGCCGCCTGTGCACGATGAGGAAGGCGCCGAGGAGTCGGGACAGCCCTCCGACATTGTGAACTTCCCTTATGAGCAGCCTTATTATGATTATGCGTCATCAGCTTCATCTTCACGAGAGCCGGGGTACGACTACACCTATGATGACCCACCAGCCTGGGGCAGCTACCAGAGCCGGAATTGATCTCCACTTAGGCCAAAAGCCTAAGCTTCGGGGGAGGTACGCCGACAATACACTCATCTACATATCATATTTTGTCGGACCTTTGTATATTCATGTTTCGTTTTCTCTAGTGTTTTCGTTCTTACTTCTACTTTCCAAAACACAAAAAGACCAAAAATATTTCCGTTGTTTCTCTCTATTTGGTTCTTTGGTTCTCTACCTTTGGTTTGCTTTACTTGCTATTTTCGGTTTGCTACTTGAAAAACCCAAAAATATTTTGCTTTGTTTGCTATTTCCTTCTGCTTTTGTTTCAAAAATCGAAAACCCCAAAAATATCTGTTGTTCTTCTTCGGTTTTGTAAAGTTTGTTGTAGAGTTTAGATTCCCGTTACTCCATTGGAGCTTGGTATTCACTTTATATTATTCAAGCCACACAAGTGAAGAGCAATAATGACGATATATGACAATCTGAGATGTGGTAAGAGGCTGGTATGAACTCTATTTGTTTTCATTTTTGTACATATACTCATCTATGTGGACATGCTTTGTCGGTTCATGTAAGGTATATGTCATCTAATGGATGCTTTGTAGTTCTTGCTTTCATATGATTAGTTTCAATTTACTATTAGCCTGTAGCATGTCATGTAGACGCTTACATGCTTTGTTTTATTCATAATATGGTATGTTATTGTGGTATCCACCTCTGAAAGTTTTATTTGAGTCGACTTGGCACATGCTCAAGCATGTACATGACTGAACAAAAAGTCAATTAAGCCTCGATGATTTACTTTGACTCAGAGTTCTTGTATCATTTTTATGCCTATATTAATTTTGTTTTGTCGCAAGCATGATTATGATAGTTATTGCTCTCTCGATTGTCGCTTCCCAGTCTTTTGCTAGCCTTCACTTGTACTTAGTATGAGCTCTACTCATGCATCCAATTACCAAAAACCAAGTCTTCCAAAGAGTCCACTATAAATTCCTATGCATGGTATTTGTAAGCCATTCCAAGTAAATTTTCATGTGCTACCTTTCAAAACTCTCAACTGCTTCTCATTTTGTGCCACTGTTTTTAGCTCATGGGGACGTAGTGGTCGGAATTGCTATCTTCCATATTAAATTGAGTACCCCTCGACTAGGCAGCTTCATCTGCTCGTCATTAATTTTGCAAGGGAGCTGGTCAGACCATTATAATCTTAATTCTAAAAGAAAGAAAAAAAGGCACTCCTCCAAAGGAATGTGAAAGTTGGTGGGCACCCGATGGAATCGGTTAGCCATGGTTTGAGAAAGGAAAAAGGTGGGGAGGAGTGCCAAAGCTTTATAAAAGAGCACCAATGTGCCAAATTTCAAAGAACTCGGAACCGCTCTCACTTGTTTATTATGGAAGATAGTAAGTCCCCATTGCTAGTCGTTGACATGAAGCAACCACCTCTCAAAATAAATTTTTATCTCTGTTTTACAAATGAAAAGCTCTAGCACATGTTAAATCACTGCTTCCCTCTGCGAAGGGCCATTCGTTTACTTTTATGTTGAGTCATCATCTTCTAACTTTAAGCACTTCTTGATAGCATAGCTGTTATTCTTAGTGTAATGTGCTTGTCCTAGAACACGGTTAATTGTGGTATAACTTTGATGCTTGTATCTTTGATATTTCTACTTCTAGTCTTCCCTTGGACTTCAGAGGTGCCTCAGCATTTATGTTTTGCTCTACAAATAAAGGCAAGCGGGATACCACTCTTTCATATCATTTATGCATATTACAATCTTGTAGCTTTTTATGTACATGTTACTTGTTATTAGCGCATTGGCACTCTTTCATAGCCTGCTTGACTATGAGGTGACATTAGTTGCATATTTCTTATTATGAATTGCCTGAGTACTTGATCACATAGATAGTATATATACATCATATGAGCAAATGTGTTCATGAAAGTTTCTTTTATCGCTCTCAGTTGTTAACTGAATTGCTTGGGGACAAGCAAATAGCTAAGCTTGGGGGGAGTTGATACGTCCAAAACGTATCTACTTTCCCGAACACTTTTGCTATTGTTTCTCCTCTAATTTGTGTGTTTTGAATACAACTAACATGGACTGACGCTGTTTTCAGCAGAATTGCTCTGGTGTCTCGTTTTTGTGCAGAAATCCAACTTCCAGTAAAAATTTGGGAAAAATCATGAAAAATCCTATTTCACCAGAAGACCCACAGAGCCAGAAGACAGGAGGGAGAAGGGGCTCGAGGGGCTGTCACGCATAGGTGGCGCGGCCCAGCCCTGGCCGCGCCACCCTTGCGTGAGGGGGCCCCAGCACCCCTCTCAACCTCCCCTCTCACGTACATATACCCCCTGACGACATACTATCAGGGAGACGGCATTTTTCCCAGATAGACTTCCGCTGCGCCGCCGCCATCAGAAACCGCGATTCGAAACCAGAAACTCCGTTCTGGCACCCTGCCGGGATGGGGATTCGGAGGAGATCTTCATCACCATCACCACCGACGCTCCTCCATCGACCATCCATGACTCCCCCATCCATGTGTGAGTAATTCCCCCGCTGTAGGTGAGGGGATGGTAGGGATTGGATGAGATTGTTCATGTAATTTGATATGAGATTGATAGGGTATAGTGCCTAGTATCTTTATTTAGTGCCTATGACATTGTTGCAACTTGTTGTGCTTAATGTTTGTCACTTTGGGCCCGAGTGCCATGATTTCAGATCTGAACATGTTATTATTTCTCTGATGATACTTGTTGTTTATGGTCTTACCTACAAGTTGTATACACATATTGTTGTCCGGAACCCGAGGCCCCAAAGTGACAGAAATTGGGATAACCGGAGGGGATGGCTATGATGTGAGGATCACATGTGTTCACCGAGTGCTAATGCTTTGCTCCGGTACTCTATTAAAAGGAGTACCTTAATTACCAGCAGTTTCCCTTGAGGCCCTGCTGCAACAGGCTGGTAGGACAAAAGATGTCGTGCAAGTTTCTCCTTGTGAGCACGCACGACTATATACGGAACACATGCCTATGATTGTTTGTACTAGGATGCTTTATCATTATTTATCTGCAATGCCTTTGTCTCATTGATTTCATGAATTATCTTATCCATGCAACGCCCGTAATCCATCCCTATGCCTACAGTATTTGTTCCTAATATTTACAACCGTTACTATTACTGCTGCTATTTTACTACTGCTGTTACTGTTTTACTACTGTCACCGCTATAAAACTGTTGCTACTGATAAACCACTGCGAGTGAGACTGTTTCCAGGTGCAGCTGAATTGACAACTCATCTGTTAAGGCTTACATATATTATTTGGCTCCCCTTGTGTCGAATCAATAAATTTGGGTAATACTTCTCTCGAAGACTGTTGCGATCCCCTATACTTGTGGGTCATCAGCCTCACACCATGGTGGCACGGGCCAGGGGCTGGCCGCGCCACCCCTGTGTGTGGGCCCCTGGTGGCCCCTCTCCTTCTCTCCTTCAGATCTCTGGAAGCTTCCAGGTAAAATAAGACTTCAGGAACTTGTTTCGTCCAATTCCGAGAATATTTCCTGTGTATCACTTTTGAAACACAAAAACAGCAGAAAACAGAGAACTGGCACTGTGGCAACTCATTAATAGGTTAGTTTCGGAAAATGCATAAAAGTGCCACGAAGTGTAACGAAACATTAGGCAAATGGTGTAAAAATAAGCATGGAGCTTCAAAAATTATAGATACGTTAGAGACGTATCAAGCATCCCCAAGCTTAAATCCTGCTCGTCCTCGAGTAGGTAAGTGATAACAAAAGAATAATTTTTGAGGTGACATGCACCTACACAATCTTGATCATATATGTAAGCATTTGTGAGCTGGGATCATAAGAACTTAAAACATGGGCATGAAGATATAATCTTGACAATAAGAAACTTAGCAACCATGTTGTAAACATGCAAATGAACACAAACAAAAGATCATGAAAATAAAACAATAAAAGTCAAACGTGTGTTCAAATCATAAGGAAAAACATACAAATGGTTTTCAGCTTGTCCTTCAAAGAGAGCAAAACATAAATGCATAGGACACCTTCAAGTTTAAGAGGGCGACTAGATACAAATAATTTGAGAACAAGTGAAACCAACAATATGAATCAATCAATGAAAACTTTGGGACAATGCACATTATACTAAGAATGACAACTATGCTCTCTTATGGTGCATAAAGATAGAAGGTGGCGACTCAACATAAAAGTAGAGGAAAGGCCCTTCGCAGAGGGAAGCAGTGATTGCAAGTTTTATAACCTTCAAAAATTATGGTACTTACCAGCTTTGAGCTCTCATTGCCCCCATCATAAGCATCTTGAATGGTTAAAGTTAATGCGAGAACAATTATGATGCATATGCTTGACAAATCATAAGTTGAAAACCTCGTGTCCCGTGAATACGAGTACCCAAACCTCATGCTACTTTACTTAGAGTCCCAAGCAAGGCTCTTGTCATTGTAAGTATATGCATATCATTGAGAACCGCCAATGGGGTACCTCCGTGCCCGATGACATGGAACAAGCCCACACCAAAATGACAGGACAAGCAGACAATGAACACCTCGACATCTCTTTTATTTGCCTTTTGTTTAGCTTTTTATTGTGAGATGCATCATCGAATGTTCACCATGGGTATGCTGCAAATTTCCACCATGAATTATGCATGGCTTAGATTGGCGGCCCGACATTTCCCTAACACATATACAAACTCCATAATCCCCACAAGATTCCTAATTCATTTCACACCGCGGGCATCCATAAACAAAAGATCACGATATCAACTCAAATAAGAAGTGCAATGTTGAAAGCTTGCCCCATGACAGCATGGATGGGCTAGAATCCAACTTACAACTTGTAAGCATAACAACTCAACATAAGAGACACAATGTCAAATTTTTAAGAACAGGAAAAAGTAAAGTGTGCCTTCCGGTTCGTGAGAGCTTTACTGACCGAATTCCGCATAACACTGGTAAGAGTTTAATTTGAAGAGAAAATAAAAGCAAGTCAATTTTACTTGGAATAGCAAATTGCTAGTATGTATGTATGGTGGACACTTTGGAAAACTTTGGCTTTTAGGAGTTGGATGCACGAGTAGAGCTCATACTCAGTACAAGGCGAGGGCTAGCAAAAGACTGGGAGCGACCAACTAAGAGAGCAATAATGACCATAATCATGCAAAGCGACAAAGCGACATTAAAAGAAGCATAAGATGGCATCAAAAGTCAAAAACTAAATGATCATAGAGGCTATTGGCGACTTTGTAAGAGTCTAACATGTGTGAGCATGCGCCAAGTCAACCCAAATAAAGCATCAAGGAGAAAACCAAAATAATGCTTCCATACAATAAAAACAACGCATGATTTTTTTCAAAGGCTCATTAAGCAATCTCAGTTATTTGAGACAAGTCATGCTACAGCAAAACCACTAAGCATACTATCAAAAAGACATCAAGCATGACATGAAAAAGCCTAACCCGCAGTCTACACAAGCTCCCTCTTGTACCACTATTTTGCACAAAGCTGTTTCTCTTTTCCAACACCATTTGAAATTTTTATAGACACCTCTTTTGATGAAAACCAATAAAGATCAGAGGCAAAAATACAGCTTGATGAAAAGATATGACAAGGTCTGAACGCAAGTCAAGGTGAAAACGAAAACCAAAAGCAGTAGCAGAAAAAGAAGAACACTCGGTTTTTAATAAGAGTGAAAACTAGAGCGTTCTTTGCAAATGAAAAGCAAGGCAACTTCTCCAAAAGAAATTTGTTGGGGTCCAACCATTTATTGCAGCAAACAAACAAACTAAACCAACTAAGAAAACTAAAACAACTGACGCTCCAAGAAAAACATATAGTGCATGAAGCAATAAAAATATAGTGTCTTGAAAGGTGACCTGATTTTTGCCGATGAAGAAGGGGTGCCTCGGGGGCATCCCCAAGCTTTGACGCTTGAACTTCTTGGATATTTCTTGGGGTGATGCATGGGCATACCCAAGCTTGAGCTTTTGTCCATTCTTCAACTCATCTCATCATTCTCCAATCCCTACACTTGAAAACTTCCTTCATACAAAACTAAACACAATTCTATTAGCAACATTAGTGTAAGCATAACATATAATCAACCTCTTTTTTGCTTCAGGTTTCAACTCAAAACCACCACATATAAAGCAAATACTACTGTAGCAACTTCTCCAAAAATTCCATGATCAAAAGAACTCAAAAGAAAACGATAAAGTGGCAAACACAAATATTGGCAGAAATCTGTCAAAACTGAACAGCTGACAAAGGTTGAATTTTTGAGGGGTTTTCTGTTGCTCAAATCAAAAAGTGTTCAACTAACGAAAGTTTGGATATAACCTGGGGCATATGCATAAGAAATCGCAGGTCCAAAAAATATACAGAGAATTTATACGAATATTTACGGTGCAGCACCGAAAACAGTTTTAGGACAGCAACATCCCCAAATCTTTACCTCACTCGAATTGGAGGCTTCTCTTGGCACAAAAACAAAATAAACAAGATAAGGAGCGGTCATTATAGTAGTAATTACTTCCAAGACTCAAATAAAAGAAAAAGTACTGAAAATAAAACATTGGGTTATCTCCCAAGAGTGCTTTTCTTTAACGCCTTTGAGCTAGGCGCAGAAAATTACGAATCAAGTAATGATGAAAGGGGGATCAGGATCCACTATAGGAATAAAGAAATAAATACTATCCAATTGAGGTTTTGAGTATGCCTTGTAGTCACGCTTTGGTATACTATTGTCATCAAAAAGATTTTCAAGACAAATCCAACTAGTATTAGCTACCAAGGCATTATGAATTCCTACAAGCTTACAAGGTATTGGCAATCTAGAATCTTCGTTGGGTGTACCAACAATTTCAACAGGCGAGCCAAGCTTATCAAACTTCTTAAAAACTTTCCTAGCCTCAATTGCAACATCTCTAAATTCTATGCGCAAAGTTTCCAAGATAAAAGCTTTCTTTTCGGGATCCTCAATTTCATGGAGCTTAAGGAACATGTATTGCATAAAAGGATTAAGACTAGCAAACCTAGCTTCTAACATGTGAACTAAATGAGCAGAAGCAACTTCATAACTAGGAGCTAGCTCAACCAAAGACTTTTTCTCAACTTCCTTATGCATACTAATGTGATTAAAGAACTCCTCAATGTTACTTTTTCCAATGATAGAACCACTACCTACTGAGAGGTCCTCCAGAACGTACTTAGGGATCAACATGATAAACTAAAAGTAAAGAAATAACAACTACCAAGGATTCTAATTTTTTTTTGGGTTTTTGATAAAAAACGATGCAGGTAAAATAAATAAAGTAAAGCAAAACAATAACAAAGTAAAGGATGTGCGTGCGAAAACTCTCCTCGTAGAAGTCTTCTACTTCCTCCCCAGCAACGGCGCCAGAAAAGAAGCTGCTGCTGATGATGGCACCCAGTTGATGAGGGAGATTATTCTTCTTCGTTCCCCAGCAACGGCGCCAGAAAAGAAGCTGCTGGTGCCAAGTTGACGTGTAGCTGACGGTCCTTGTGCGTGGTGAATAACCAGCCCGTTGGGAACCCCAAGAGGAAGGTGTGATGAGTATAGCAGCTAGTTTTCCCTCAGTTAAGAAACTAAGGTTTATCGTTCTTGGAGAGGAGAGACAAATGACTGAAGGTGATGCTTGCTAGTTTGCGACAGCTTCGGACAATTTATATATGACGCCTCGTCCATGCTTTGCTTCCTAGCTGCAACGCGGAACCTGCACACACACAACCAAGTACTTTGTTCCCAACTTGCGATGAGGTTGTCAATCTCACCGGTTTGCTTGAAACAAAGGTTATGAGCGTATCGAGTGGAAAACAATAGAGTATGCGAGTAAAATAAACAGTGCGAGTAAAGTAAACAGGTGATAGCAATATGATGGAAATAGGACCAGGGTCCACAGTTCACTAGTGGTGTCTCTCCATAAGATAAATAACACATGCTGGGTAAAGAAATTACACTTGGGCAATTGATAGAATAAAGATAAACGTGATATGTCAAGAAGATCACTATGAGATTTACTCTGGGCATTACAACAAAATACATAGACCGTCATCCAACTGCATCTATGACTAATAATCCACGTGTGGCGAATCAATCCGAGAACTCCACAAGTATTAAGTTGCGAACAACAGATAATTGCATTAAGCAAAGTGTGTAATGTAAACAAAGCATATGCCCTTGAGCATATGAATGTTGTTTTCTCCCTAGTAGCAACAGCACATCTACAACCTTAGAGGTTTCTGTCACTCCCCCAGGTTAAGTAGAGGCATGAACCCACTATCGAGCATAAATACCCCCTCTTGGAGTCACTAGCAACTACTCGGCCAAGATAGCTACTAACAACGGAGAGCATGCAAGATCATAAACAACATAGAGATAACATAAGATAATATTCAGTACAGCAACTTAATCATAAACACCAATATTTATCGAATCCCAACAAACCAAATATGTAGAATTACATAACGGTTATCTCAATCATGTAGGGCAGCTCATGAGATCTAAACATGAAGCACATGGTGGAGAAGACAACCATCTAGCTACTGCTATGGACCCATAGTCCAAGGTAGACTACTCACTCATCGCTCCGGAGGCAAGCATGGCGATGAAGAAGACCTCCGGTGGCGATTCCCCTCTCTGGCAGGGTGCCGGGAAGAGCTTCTGGACCCTCCCGATCTTCGGGTCGACGGCGGCGGTGGATCACGATGTGTTCTGGAAAAGTAATCGGGTACTTAGTTTTTTTTTCCGTCAGGGGGTGTTTATAGGCGAAGGGGCGATGTCAGAGGAGGGGCCAGGTGGCCTCATACCATGGTGGCGTGGGCCAGGGGCTGGCCGTGCCACCCCTGTGTGTGGGCCCCTGGTGGCCCCTCTCCTTCTCTCCTTCGGATCTATGGAAGCTTCCGGGTAAAATAAGACTTCAGGAACTTGTTTCGTCCAATTCTGAGAATATTTCCTGTGTATCACTTCTGAAACACAAAAACAGCAGAAAACAGAGAACTGGCACTGTGGCAACTCATTAATAGGTTAGTTCCGGAAAATGCATAAAAGTGCCACGAAGTGTAATGAAACATTAGGCAAATGGTGTACAAACAAGCATGGAGCATCAAAAATTATAGATACGTTGGAGACGTATCAGGAGCCCCATAGGCCGCGAAGCCACGCGCGCATACATGAAAAAGAGGCATTGAGAATGACTGCACATGTAGGTGTAGCAGCGCGATGTGACGCGGCATTGTGCAAGCCATGTCACCAGATTTGGAGCTCGCTCTCCTCACAGTTCACAAAAATACACCACATCGTCACTTCCCGAACAAAGACACACTCATTGCTCCAGCCTAGGACAAGCTGTTCAAGCTCCTGGTAGTGGCTGGTGGCGGGGGTGAGATGTTGTTGCGCTTTGGGCTAGGAGTGGCTGAGCTTCTGGGGGGCTTCTGGTGCATCTTGGTCAGGAAGGGATGAACTTGTGCGTTTTGGGCAAGTCGTAGATGAGTTGGTGCTGCCTTATCATGTTTTCGGACAGAGATATTATTTTGAGTAGGTTGGATTAGCTGAATTGAGATAGAAGAGGGAGATCATAATGATATCCATTGCCCATTGGTGAAAGGATCGTATGAGCGACTAGAGGGGGGGTGAATAGGAGCTACCCAATTTTTACTTCTTTTCAAGTTAAGGCTAGACAAGAAGGTAAATTCTCTAGATGTGCTACTAAGTGAATTTACCTAGAGTGACAAGCAAGCTAGCAATAACAATATAAGTAAAGGTACAAGTAAAGGATAGAGGTAACCGCCATGGAGACACAAAGACACAAGGATGTATTCCCGTAGTTCCTTCCTTGTTACGGGAAATACGTCTACGTTGGAGAGGTGTGGCGCCACAAAGGCCACCAACGCCACAAAGGCTCACCCTATTCTCCGGTGAACAAGCCATAAAGGCGAGTTCACGCTCCACTAAGCGATGCCCTTGAAGGCGGCACGAGACCTTTACACAAAGTATTGGGGCGAGCTCCACAACTCAATTGGAGGCTCCCAATAGGCCCACCAAGCTCTTACACACAAAGTTAAGCTTGGAGGACGGCTTCTTCCGGCTAGGAATCCGATAAACACAAAGGTTACAAGCCCCTCAACAAAACGAGGGGGAAAATCAAATCGCCTTGGTGGAAGTGTAGATCTAGGTCTTCTCCCTCAAATCCCAAAAGGGCTTTGAGTTCTAGTGGCTAGGGAGAAAGATCTAGTGCTTTGAAGCTTAGCAACAATGGAGGAGAGAGAGTGGAAGCCGCAACCCCTTCTAGAGGTAGAAGAAGGCTTTATATAGTCCTCCACGGAATGTAGCCATTGCTGTCCAACTAGGGCCGGAGTCTCCGGCCTGGAGGGCCAGAGTCTCTGCCCTAAGTGACTCCAGCACCGAAGTCTCTGGCCCAACTCCGGACTAGAGTCTGAACTGTCCGAGCCTTTAGCAAACCAGAACACAGCCAGATAGACCGGAGTCTCCGGCCCCTGGGGACCAGAGTCTCTGGCCTTAGCCTGCCGACCCAGAGTCTCCGGTCAGAGACACAAAGTCTCCGGCCCAACTCCGGGTGGGCATCTGACTTGTCCGACTTTGAGGCTTGCCTGGGCGAGACCCCTAGACCGGAGTCTCCGGCCAGCAGGGCCAGAGTCTCTGGCCTAGAAGTTGCAACAGCAGCACTTCATGGAGACCCTCTCCACCATTTCCACCTTCGCGAAGCACTCTACAAGACAACTAAGCCCTAAACCCACTACTGGATTACGGGCTCCGATCTTTTCTTCCTTTTTGGGGTGCACCTCCGCGAGATCCTGAATCAACCTAGAAAATCTGCAGAACTTTAATAGCATGGTTAATTCACCATATGTTGTTAACAAACACTAAAATACATTTATTAGGGAAATGCTTTTTCAATCTCCCCCTTTTTGGTGTTTGATGACAACATACGGATTTGCAAGATATAAGCATAAGAAAATAAAATATATAGCCAAAGCTCCCCCTACTTGTGTGCACAACACCATTTGCATTTGAACATGAGTCCACACAAGTAAGGATCATCACTCCCCCTATATATTTCACAATTATACCAAGTGCAAGTAACAATATATGAGACTAACAACAAGCATAGAAGTAAGACTAAGCAAGATAGCATACACCCATAATAGTCTTACTAGCAATAAAGGAACTTAAGTCTCACAATAATACCATACCACACAAACGAGAGTTCAACACTAAGATAAATGAGACACAACATGAAAGTCCATGGAGTTGTGTCTCGACCAAAGCAAATATAAAGCAAATCCAAATAAACCCCATCCCATGGCAAATCCCACGAAGATAACCTAATAGAGCTACTTCTCCCCCTTTGGCATCGAGACACCAAAAAGGGAAAAGAGCGATGCTACACGCCCATGAGATCACTCATCGTCTTCATCCTCGGGCTCGTCCTCGGAACCGGCATTGAAGTCCTCATCCCCTTCTTCAATATCTTCAGGAGCCATGGGCTTCTTGCCATGAGACACATTGGAGGTGCCGGAGGTGACCTCCTCAAACGCTTGCCAATCAGTCAGACCCTTGCTCCACTTGCCATAGGAGTGAGTGCCGGATGATGAAGAGGAAGGAGGTGATTCCACATAGCCCAGTTGAGAAGCCCGAAACGCCTTGTGAAGAGCTTGTTGATTGTCATTCATGTGCTTTTGAGCGATGTAGCTCTCATATTGCTTGTGACAGATGTCCACATTTATGCAAAGCACATTCCTTTGAAACCAATTGAGCTTCTTGAATTCTTGCCCAAACTCATTGTTGGAGATAGAGCCGGCATTGCTAGCATGCTTCATCCTTGGGCCCCTTCTAGTTGAAACCCCTTCTCCAAAGACATCATCATCTTCACCTCTCACCGGAGCAAATGGTTCCTTGGAGACCGGTGGGAGCCTTGCGTTGAAGCTTCACAACCTTGTGATCTACAAGGTTTGCCTTGAGAAGAGGATGGTTGAGCTCTTGAGCACGAATGAGCTTCATGACAAATGGGGCATACAGAGGAGTCTTCTTGTTGACAATGCAATCATTGATTTCCTTGTGAATAAAATCCATCACATCAAGTGGCTCAACATATGCGGTCTCCCCTTTGCAATAGACTTCATGAGAGTAGGCCAAGAGGTTCACTAAGGCCCCACAAATAGCATCAAAGTTACCGGCTTGAGGGGCAATGGAGGCCCGGAATATGCGAAGCAAAATGTTGGACCGTTGAGATAGCCCAAGGGTGCCTCCAATGACTATCTTCTTATCATCCCCGGTGTAAAGAGGAGCAAGCTTTTTCTTCTCATAGTACTCACCGTCCACATGCATCCTCATGCCACTAGGAGTAGTAGCACCACGAAACTCATAACCAAGGAGAGCGGCAAAGTCCATGAAGTTGGAGTGGCAAACCTCTTCTCCGGTCATCCAAGTCATGGGGATCTCCTCACCATCCCCAAATACCAGAGTAGCAAAGAACTGATGGACCAAGGTGATGTTGTAAGGCTCTTGAATCTTCATGAGTGCATGGAGCCCAAGCTTGCTAGTGATCCACACAGCCTCTGCGAAATATGCACTGTACTTGGCAAAATCGGAGAAGTCCATGACCGTTTGAAGGCAAACTAGGTACTTCTTGAGAGAAGCATAGAACTCCTTCATGATCAGCTCTTGTTCTTTACGGACAAAGCAACGGTCACGTGAGTTGCCCGGGAGAGCATACATGTTCCTCTTCCTCATCTCAACATATTTTGAGGATGACAATCCTTCCAGAGTCACAAGGCTATCGAACTTGACCTTCTTAGCAGCCTCAGCACGTTCCTCCTCAGCCATCCTAGTCTTGAGCTTCTTGGCATCCCTAGCTTGCTGAGCAATGACAAACTTCTGAGCAAGAGCCCCGGTGGCGGGATTGACCACCAACTTATCCTTGTTGTGAGCAGCCGGTTTCCGAGAACCACCTGCACCTGTGAATGAGTGAGGAAGATAGCAAGGTTGAGGTGACATGTCCTTGAGCCAAGAAATAAGCAACTATGCTGTGATTTATCCACTCAGTACTGATCTAGCCGGAGTCCCCGGGGGATCGGGCCGGAGTCTCCGATCGAAACCGGAGACTTTGCGTCTAGGCCGGAGTCTCCGGCCACAGGGGCCGGAGTCTCCAGTTGGACCCAGGAGCCCGAGCCTAGGAGACCACATAGAACAAATCAAGGGAAAAAACCACAATAAAGTTGCTAGGAAGATGATAGATAGCCACTAGAAGGTAGTACACCATATCAAACTAAGGGAAACATGCACATCTCATAGATCTAGAGAGAACTAGATGGAGGAGATGGAAGGCAAGTTTACCGGAGTCCATGGCGCAAAATCGATCGGTGGGATTGATCCCACACCTCCAAGGAGTTGATTTGCCGGTGGCACGGTGGATCCCGAAGCTTGGAGAGGCTCCGGGGGTCGATCTGAGTGCAAGGGGGCGGCGGGGTGGAGAAGAGGCACGGGGATGGATGGGGAAGAATGAACCATTCTTCCCCACCCCGTGCCCTAAGTATGATTTCGAAACTGGCCCGGCCGGAGTCTCCGGTACTTACCCCAGAGTCTCCGGCCCACAGGAGTCTCCGGGCTGTAAACCCCGGAGTCTCCGGCCCCCTTGACTAGATCAACATTTATAGTGTAAGGACATGTCATTTGGAGAATTTTAGCAATTTTGTGGATGAGATAGGCTTGGGAAGGAATCAATTGACACTATGTGGTACAAAATGCTCATGTTTGCAAACATGCAAATAAAACCAAATAAGACCAAACATGAGCATGTTCCCATAGAAGATAAAGCAAATAAACCAAATGGGAAACTCCTCCACAAAGGAGGTCGGTGGCCAAAGGCCACCATGTGTGAGTATATAGGCATGGCACTGCGAAGATATATCTTGGGCCCAAAACCTAGACTCGTCGATTAAGCTCAAATTGTCACAAATGACAAGATAAAACCATACGCTTACTATTGGCATTATGGGGGGAGGGATAGTCCAATCAATTAGAACCGCACTCCCCCTATTTCCATGCCCACACCTAGAACAAAACACACGTTAGAGTATGGGAGTATATGCACCTAGCTCAAGCCACATTGCTTGAATCAATGATATTTAGTTCATGCCTCAATTCCCAGAATCTTGCTTCATCAAGAGGCTTCGTGAATATATCGGCAAGTTGCTCATTAGTGCCAACATAAGATAGATCAATATCTCCACGGTTGACATGATCCCGAATGAAATGATGACGAATCTCAATATGCTTCATCTTGTTGTGTTGCACCGGGTTGTGAGCGATCTTGATTGCACTTTCATTATCACATAAAAGAGGCACTTTGTCAAAAATGACACCGTAATCCTTCAAAGTTTGCCTCATCCATAAGAGTTGTGCACAACAACTTGCCATTGCTACATATTCGGCTTCGGTGGTAGAGAGAGACACACAATTTTGCTTCTTAGATGACCAACACACCAAAGACCTACCAAGAAATTGGCAAGCCCCGGAGGTTGATTTCAGTTCCACTTTGTCACCCGCCCAATCCGAATCCGAGTAACCTACAAGATCAAAACTTGCTACCTTTGGGTACCAAAGACCAAAGTTAGGGGTATTCACTAAATATCGAAAGATTCTCTTGACCGCCACTAAGTGGCTTTCTTTTGGTGCAGCTTGAAAACGTGCACAAACTCCCACACTTAACATAATGTCCGGTCTAGATGCACAAAGGTAAAGCAAGGAACCAATCATAGATCTATAGAGTTTTTGATCCACTTCTTTACCATTAGGATCAAGATCAAGATTAACCTTTGTTGGCATGGGAGTCTTTGCACCTTTGACTCCTATCATCTCGAACCTCTTGAGCATGTCTTGGGTATATTTGGCTTGGTTCACAAAAGTCCCTCCCTTCAATTGTTTGACTTCAAATCCAAGGAAGAACTCCAACTCCCCCATCATAGACATCTCAAACTTGTCGGTCATGAGCTTAGCAAACTCATCATTGAAAGCTTTGTTAGTAGAACCAAATATAATATCATCAACATATAATTGACAAATGAAAAGCTCCCCATTGACCTTCTTAGTAAAAAGAGTGGGATCGATCACCCCAATTTCAAACCCACGATCAACCAACAACTCTTTAAGGTGCTCATACCACGCACATGGGGCTTGTTTAAGTCCATAGAGCACCTTATCAAGTTTGTAAACATGGTTAGGAAACTTAGGGTTTTCGAAGCCCAGGGGTTGCTTCACAAAAACCAATTCATTTAAGGGACCATTGAGAAATGCACTTTTAACAACCATTTGTTTAAGTTTAAAGTTATGATGAGATGCATGTGCAAGTAAGATGCGAATGGATTCAAGACGGGCAATGAGAGCGAAAGTTTCACTAAAGTCAATACCCTCAACTTGGGAAAAACCTTGAGCCACCAATCTTGCCTTGTTATGAATGACAATGACATTTGCATCTTGCTTGTTCTTGAAGATCCACTTGGTCCCAATGACATTATGGCAATCTTTGGGTCTTTCTACTAGAGTCCAAACTTTGTTGCGCTCGAAGTTGTTGAGTTCATCATGCATGGCATCAAGCCAATCCGGATCCTCAAGCGCCTCATAAACTTTCTTGGGTTCTACACAAGAGACAAAAGCATGATGAGAGCTAAAGTTAGAAAGTTGCCTCCTTGTGGAGACACCTTTACGAACACTCCCAACAACATTTTCCAAGGATATGCTTCTTCGTCGAAAAATGGACTCAAGCTTCTTCTCACAGCGAGTGCGAGCCTCAAGAGGACATTCTAGAGAGACTACTTGATCATCTTCATGATCGCTGTTCTGGTCCTCGCCTTGACTAGTTGGATTGCCTTGATCATCAAGTGTCCCGTAACCATGGAAATCAAATGGATCTTCATCAGGCCTGTGATCACCCCCGAAGACTCCGGTATCCAAACCCGGAGACTCCGGTATAGGCTGGAGAGTCCAGACCACAGGGGCCGGAGACTCTGGGCAAGATTGCTCGGTGGCACGATCTTGAGGTTGAGGGTGCGCAGCTTGTCTTTGGTCAATGTCATGTGGGTGTTCAGCAGGTGAAGGCTCCACTTGTGTAGAGCATTGTCCTTCTCCTTCGGCCAAAAGGTGTCCCTCAATGGGCCAGAAGAATCCGACACCCATTCTTCTTATGGCTTGGGGAGGAATTTTGTCACCTACATCATGAACACCACTTTGTCCCACAAAGAACCATTATTTTCATCGAACCTCACATTACAAGTCTCTATAACATGCCCGGTGGACTTGTTATAGATCCTATAGGAATGTGAGTCCGTGGAGTAACCAACAAAGATACCCTCTAAAGCTTTAGAATCAAATTTTGACAAACAAACACCTTTCTTGAGATAGAAGCACTTACAACCAAATACCCAGAAGTACATGATATTGGGCTTTTGCCCGGTAAGTATTTCATAGGGAGTCTTGTTCAAGTTCTTGCGGAGATAAAGCCGGTTGGTGGCATGGCATGCGGTATTAATAGCTTCGGCCCAAAAGTTGTATGGAGACTTGAACTCCGCCAGCATAGTTCTTGCCGCATCCATAAGAGTCCGGTTCTTCCTCTCGGCAACTCCATTTTGTTGTGGGGTATATGCAGCGGAATATTGATGTTTGATACCCGCATCACTAAGAAACTCATTTAAGGAGTAGTTCTTGAACTCGGTGCCATTGTCACTTCTTATAGTCAATATGGTGGTATTGAATTGACGCTCAACTTTGGTGGCAAAGTCTTTGACGGTTTGTTGGGTCTCACTCTTGAACTCAAGGAAATAAACCCAAGTGTATCTTGAATAGTCATCGACAATCACCAAGCAATACTTCTTACCACCAAGACTTGCATAAGTGGGAGGTCCAAAGAGATCCATGTGAAGGAGCTCCAAGCACCTCTTGGAAGAGATAATAGTCTTGCTTGGATGGCTTGTTTTATGCATATTCCCTTCAATATAAGCCCTACAAACATGATCTTTGGCAAAAGAAACATCCTTTAGTCCGAGTATGTGGCTGCCGGTGTAGAGATTTTGTAAACTCTCATATTGATGTGGGCTAACCGGCGATGCCAAAGCCATCCCACGTCGGCCTTAGCAATTAGGCATATCGCGACCGTAGTGGGTTTCTCCGAGAAGTCCACCACATACAAGCCATTTTCGACATACCCAACAAAGGCAACCTTGAGAGACTTACTCCACATGACGACCACAATATCAACATCAAAATATGTGGCATAGCCCATAGTAGCAAGTTGATGAACGTAAAGTAAATTATAACCAATGGTTTCGACAAGCATGACATTCACTAGGGACACGTCCAGAGTGATCACCACCTTCCCGAAACCAAGTACCTTAGAGGATGACTTGTCACCATATGAGACCGTGACATTTGAAGTATTTGGCCTTAGATCTTCCACAATATTTTTGCTTCCGGTCATGTGGCTTGTGGCACCACTATCAATGATCCATTTTTCTCCTCCGGAAGCAATGTTCTACAAGAGATCAATTCTTGGATTTAGGTCCCCATTTTTGGATGGGTCCTCTTTTGTTAGTTGATGGCTGGCGTGTAGTTGATTATTATTATGGCCAGGCAGTTGGGAAACTCCAAACGGAAAGTATGATGAGCACAGCGGTGATACGTCCAAAACGTATCTACTTTCCCGAACACTTTTGCTATTGTTTCTCCTCTAATTTGTGTGTTTTGAATACAACTAACACGGACTGACGCTGTTTTCAGCAGAATTACTCTGGTGTCTCATTTTTGTGCAGAAATTCAACTTCCAGTAAAAATTCGGGAAAAATCATGAAAAATCCTATTTCACCAGAAGACCCACAGAGCCAAAAGACGAGACAGAGAGGGGGCTCGAGGACCCCTCTCGACCTCCCGTCTCGCGTACATATACCCCCTGACGACTTAATATCGGGGAGACGGCATTTTTCCCAGATAGACTTCCGCTGCGCCGCCGCCATCAGAAACCGCGATTCAAAACCAGAAACTCCGTTCTGGCACCCTGCCGGGACGGGGATTCGGAGGAGATCTGCATCACCATCACCACCGACGCTCCTCCATCGACCATCCATGACTCCCGCATCCATGTGTGAGTAATTCCCCCGCTGTAGGTGAGGGGATGGTAGGGATTGGATGAGATTGTTCATGTAATTTGATATGAGATTGATAGGGCATAGTGCCTAGTATCTTTATTTAGTGCCTACGACATTGTTGCAACTTGTTGTGCTTAATGCTTGTCACTTTGGGCCCGAGTGCCATGATTTCAGATCTGAACATGTTATTGTTTCTATGATAATACTTGTTGTTTATGGTCTTACCTACAAGTTGTATACACATATTGTTGTCCGGAACCCGAGGCCCCAAAGTGACAGAAATTGAGATAACCGGAGGGGATGGCTATGATGTGAGGATCACATGTATTCACCGAGTGCTAATGCTTTGCTCCGGTACTCTATTAAAAGGAGTACCTTAATTACCAGTAGTTTCCCTTGAGGCCCTGCTGCAACAGGCTGGTAGGACAAAAGATGTCGTGCAAGTTTCTCCTTGTGAGCACGTACGACTATATACGGAACACATGCCTATGATTGTTTGTACTAGGATGCTTTATCATTATTTATCTGCAATGCCCGTATCTCATTGATTTCATGAATTATCTTATCCATGCAACGCCCGTTATCCATCCCTATGCCTACAGTATTTGTTACTACTGTTTACAACCGTTACTACTACTACTGCTGCTATTTTACTATTGTTGTTACTATTTCACTACTTTCACCACTATAAAACTGTTGCTACTGATAAACCACTGCGAGCGAGACTGTTTCCAGGTGCAGCTGAATTGACAACTCATCTGTTAAGGCTTACATATATTCTTTGGCTCCCCTTGTGTTGAATCAATAAATTTGGGTAATACTTCCCTCGAAGACTGTTGCGATCCCCTATACTTGTGGGTCATCAAGACTATTTTCTGGCGCCATTGCCGGGGACCATAGCTTTATCTGTAAGTTCACTTGGTATTCATATTGTTCGCTGCAATCCTTTCATCATGGGTAAACCTCGTGATGGAAAAGTTCCTATATTGCCATCCACTACAAGAAGAGGTACGACTCTCAACACCTCTGTTGCTCTTGATTCACCATCTGTTATGAGTAAGTTGCTTACACCACCACACCCACACGTTACTGCTACTACTTCTGCTGAGATTGAAAATGCCACTGATAATTTAGATGATGCTTCTACTGTGCTTGATGAGAGTGGTTCACTTGGTTCCTTTTTAGATGCTACTATTGCTAGAGCTAAGTTGGGAAACATCATTGTTACACCTGTTAGTTCACCTGAGTCTAGGGAATGTCCTAGTGATGATTATGATGATGATGCTTATATTGAGCTTAATGATGACTTTATTGCAGAAGCACGTGCTGCTCGAGATGCTGGTAAGGTTAAAGAACTTCTTGCCAGACGCTCTGTTAGATATAATTTGTCTCCTGATCCTAAGTTTGCTGCTTCTCCCATAAATATTAGAGACAAGGATTATGATTTCTCTTTGGATTTATCTTACATATCTATTGTTGAGAAAACTCCTTTTTGTGGTACTAAAGATGAGAGTGCTATGGAGCACATGAATGAGCTTTCTACTTTGAGCAACTTGTTTTCTGACGATATTAAGCTCCGCACTTACTTTGTTGCCAAGATTTTTCCTTTCTCGTTGAAAGATGCTGCTAAAATTTGGTTTAATAGCTTGTCTCCTAGATCTCTTACTAGTCCTATTGCTTTGGTTAATGCTTTCTTTCAGAAATATTTTCCCGCTAGTGCTCAACATGCTGCTGTGCAGAAAATCTTTGATTTTGAACAGGGAAAAGGAGAGAAATTGCCTAAATCTTGGACAAGGTTTTGTTCTTTAATTAGAGCTTTGCCTAAAGAACCATTGCCTAAAAATGAACTCCTTGATATATTTTATAATGGACTAACGGATGAATCTAAATCATATTTGGATAGTTGTGCTGGTTGTGTTTTCAGGGAAAGAACTCCAGCTGAAGCAGAAGAATTAATGGCTAAAATAAGCCGGAATCATGATGATTGGACTTTAGTTGAGCCAACACCAGCACCAACTCCTGCGCCATCTACAGAGCCTACGCCGAAGAAGAGAGGGATGATTGAGTTAAATGATGAAGCTATGAAGGAGGCTAAGAAATCTCTTAAGGAGAAAGGTATTAAGGCCGAAGATGTTAAAAATTTACCTCCTATTGAAGAATTATGTAAGCCAATTCCTCGCTCATCTACTATTGAGGTACACTCTCTCCAACGCTTCGATGAAAGAGATATTCCTTATACTAAACCTCCTGATCAATGCTTAGATGAGTTTGATAACTTTATTGTTAAGCAAGAAAATTTTAATAGAACGGTGCATAATCATTTGTTAGAAAATTCTAGAGCTATTAACAAGTTGCAGGATATTGTGGAGAGAACCGCCAATGATGTGAAGATACTTGCTAAACATTTTCAAATGGTTCAAACACAAATTGATCAGCTTACCAAGGTGCAAAAAGATTTGCTAGTTAATGCTGCAAGAGAGAAGCAAGCATGTGAAATACGCACAAGAAGTGGTGCTGCTACTCAAGACCCATTATATCCTGAAGGGCATCCTAAGAGGGTTGAGCAAGATTCTCAACGCACCTCGAATGATGATATCCCTTCTAAGAAGAAGAAGCATAAAATAACCGCAGAATCCTCTGAAGCAGGTAAAGATCCTAACAGTGTTTCTATTTCTGATGCTGAAACTGAACCAGGAGATGCTCCCGATAAAGAAGAAGAAGATAAAGAAGAAGTTGAAGAAGAACCAGAGAAGATTGACAAGAATGCAAAGTACACCAAAGAAGACTTCATTGCCAACAAGCATGGTAAGGAGAGAGAACCTTGGGTATAGAAACCAATGCCTTTTCCTAGTAAGAAACACAAGTCCAAGGAAGAAGAACACTACAACAGGTATTGTGAATGGATGAGACCTTTATTTTTGCAAATTCCTTTGACTGATGCTATTAGAATGCCTCCTTATGCAAAGTATATGAAAGATATTGTCACTAACAAAAGGAAAATTCCTAGTGAGGAAATTTCCACTTTACTTGCTAATTATTCTTTTGATGGTAAAGTTCCAGAGAAGCTTGGAGATCCAGGTATACCAACTATTCCTTGCTCCATTAAAAATAACTATGTTAGAACTGCTTTATGTGATTTGGGAGCTGGAGTTAGTGTCATGCCTTTTTTCCCTCTATAAGAGACTTGATCTAGAAAAATTGGTATCAACTGATATATCTTTGCAGATGGCTGATAAGTCTACTACTATTCCTATTGGTATATGTGAGAATGTTCCTGTTCAAATTGCTAACAGTTGTTTAATATTAACTGATTTTGTTTTGTTGGAAATGCCTGAAGATGATAATATGTCTATTATTCTTGGAAGACCTTTTCTAAACACTGCAGGTGCTGTTATCAATTGCAATCAAGGAAAAGTCACTTTCAATGTTAATGACAAAGAGTATACGGTTTATTTTCCCAAGAAGATCGATAGGAAGAACACTCTAAATTCAATTAAGCATGTTGAGACCATCAAAGTTGGTCAAATTATTTGTTCAGAGCGAAAGCCCAAGGAAGAATGTCAAATTGTCATGGTTGGGACTATACCTATCAAAGTTGAGGTAACATAAGCATTAAGTGATATGCAAAGTTTTGCCTCATACAAAGTTAGTTTGGTAACAAGACTTGATCAACCTTGTTAACAAAGTGATTTTATATGAACGAAACTTCGTTTTCACCGCATTCACTCCACCTCATTGGTATTTACTTTCATCAATTTTATTCCTTCAGTTTAGTTGCTTGATTAAGAGTATCTCAGAGCTGTTGCTTGCTTAGTTTTGATTTGCTTGAAATCTTTTCATTGTCGTTTTTCTGAGTTTATATCGATATGCCAATTTCTGAAAAATCCTCAAAAATAAAGTTTCTCTAAAAATTCTAGAAAATTCTTTATAAATTTTTATGTTAAAAATGGGGTAGAGAGACACCTGGGAGGCACCAGGTGGGGCAGCCACGCCACCTCACACACAGGTGGCGCGGCCCAGCCCTGGCCGCGCCACCCATGTGTGAGGGGGCCCCACCAGGCCACTCACTCATCTCTTCTTCCCCAGCTCTTTTTATCTCCCGAAAACAATGACACACTCAGCTGAAACCCGAGTTCTTGCTGTTCTTCACCTCGATTTTTCGATCTACTTGCTCAGCCCAACATTTCTGCTGAAATTTGGATCATTTGCTCTCCGGTATGTGACTCCTCCACTTGTCCAAGTAGATTTTCTTTTGGTGAAGTATATCTTGAGTATTTTAGCATTGTAGGTGACAGTATAAATGAGTATGCATGCTTGTTTTCTTGTTTAGAATTGATATTTTGATGCATGATAGCTCTCTAGTAATTCCCCATAGTAGTTTCCTACACTTGCTTGTCTTAAAACCACTTTTTATAAGATTTGTCAAAATTTCAGAAATGGAGGGGAATGCATATCAACTCCCTCAACATGAACTAGAAGTGCAAGATGTTATGAAAGTTCATCGTGAAGAGAAGGTCTTCCCCTCACATTATCCATGTTCAGCATTCTTGAGTGCTGCTGGGATCCTGCAGGATTTTCAAACCTTACTCTCTAATGCAGGTTTAGAATACTTTGTTGAGGGTGAACCTCCCCAATATGTTAAACTAACAATGTCTGTGGTGCAGGATTTCAGATTTAGTTGGTCCACTTCTAACCCCATGGTTCATTATAAAATTTATAACAGACTTGTGGATTTGCCTCTTGATGTTTTCTGTACAGCTATTAGAGTACCACAGTGGGGATCACTTGAGAAGATAAAGGGACAACCAAGGCAATTGTTAGAATTATACGAGGAGATTTGTCAAGGAAGAAGCTTCAAAGGAGAGGGTGGTAAAATTCGAAACATTCATTTTCCATCCATTCGATATTTTGCCCTCTTCATTACCAAATGTGTTCTTGCTAGGAAATCTGCAAGTAAATTGTCTCTCCATGATCTAGCCTTTATTTCTGCTGCTTTGAGGCATGATAGGACTTACCACTTGGGTGCCTTAATAGCTTTCCGTCTTGATATTAACCGTGAGAAAGGGGGAATCTGTGGGGGACTTATAGCGTCACGCTTGTTAGCTTTGCATGGTGTTTTGCCTCATTTTCGAGATCTGCAGTTCCCCGAGGAGAAACTTGGTCTTGATGCTATGGTTCAACATAAGTTTATTTCTCCTCCTGCTAGTTTGATCAATTTAACTTTTGAGCTAACCTTTTTCAAGAAGACTACCTGGAGGGTAGTAAAGACTAATCGATCAGTCCGTTTGCCTGCACCTCTTTTGTTTAACCTCGATCGCAGGAACAAATGGTCGCTTTCGGAGGATGAGCTTGATGCATACATAGAGGAACATCCGCCGCCTGTGCATGATGAGGAAGGCGCCGAGGAGTCGGGACAGCCCTCCGACGTTGTGAACTTCTCTTATGAGCAGCCTTACTATGATTATGCGCCATCAGCTTCATCTTCACGAGAGCCAGGGTATGACTACATCTATGATGACCCACCAGCTTGGGGCGGCTATCAGAGCCGGAATTGATCTCCACTTAGGCCAAAAGCCTAAGCTTGGGGGGAGGTACGCTGACGATTCACTCATCTACATATCATATTTTGTCGGACCTTTGTATATTCATGTTTCGCTTTCTTTATTGTTCTAGTTCTTACTTCTGCTTTCCAAAACACAAAAAGACCAAAAATATTTCCGTTGTTTCTCTCAATTTGGTTCTTTGGTTCTCTACCTTTGGTTTGCTTTATTTGCTATTTTCGGTTTGTTACTTGAAAAACCCAAAAAAAAATTGCTTTGTCTGCTATTTCCTTCTGCTTTTGTTTTAAAAATCGAAATCCCCAAAAATATTTGTTGTTCTTCTTCGGTTTTGTAAAGTTTGTTGCAGAGTTCAGTCTCCCGTTACTCCATTGGAGCTTGGTATTCACTTTATATTATTCAAGCCACACAAGCGAAGAGCAATAATGACGACATATGACAATCTGAGTTGTGGTAAGAGGCTGGTATGAACTCTGTTTGTTTTCATTTTTGTACATATACTCATCTATGTGGACATGCTTAGTTGGTTCATGTAGGGTATATGTTATCTAATGGATGCTTTGTAGATCTTGCTCTCATATGATTAGTTTCAATTTACTATTAGCCTGTAGCATGTCATGTAGACGCTTGCATGCATTGTTTTATTCATAGTATGGTATGATATTGTGGTATCCACCTCTGAAAGCTTCATTTGAATCGACTTGGCACATGCTCAAGCATGCATATGACTGAACAAAAAGTCAATTAAGCCTCGATGATCTAAATTGCCTCAGAGTTCTTGTATCATTTTTATGCCTATATTAATTTTGTTTTGTCGCAAGCATGATTATGATAGTTATTGCTCTCTCGATTGTCGCTTCCCAGTCTTTTGCTAGCCTTCACTTGTACTGAGTATGAGCTCTACTCGTGCATCCAATTACCAAAAACCAAGTCTTCCTAAGAGTCCACTATAAATTCCTATGCATGGTATTTGTAAGCCATTCCAAGTAAATTTTCATGTGCTACCTTTCAAAACTTTCAACTACTTCTCATTTTGTGCCATTGTTTTTAGCTCATGGGGACGTAGTGGTCGGAATTGCTATCTTCCATATTAAATTGAGTACCCTTCGACTAGGTAGCTTCATCTGCTCGTCATTAATTTTGCAAGGGAGCTGGTCAGACCATTATAATCTTAATCCTAAAAGAAAGAAAAAAGGCACTCCTCCAAAGGAATGTGAAAGTTGGTGGGCACCCGATGGAATCGGTTAGCCATGGTTTGAGAAAGGAAAAAGGTGGGGAGGAGTGCCAAAGCTTTATAAAAGAGCACCAATGTGCCAAATTTCAAAGAACTCGGAACCGCTCTCACTTGTTTATTATGGAAGATAGTAAGTCCCCATTGCTAGTCGTTGACATAGAACAACCACCTCTCAAAAGAAACTTTTATCTCTGTTTTACAAATGAAAAGCTCTAGCACATGTTCAATCCCCGCTTCTCTCTGCGAAGGGCCATTCGTTTACTTTTATGTTGAGTCTTCATCTTCTAACTTTAAAGCACTTCTTGAGAGCATAGCTATTATTCTTAGTGTAATGCGCTTGTCCCAGAACACGGTTAATTGTGGTATAACTTTGATGCTTGTATCTTTGATATTTCTACTTCTAGTCTTCCCTTGGACTTCAGAGGTGCCTCAGCATTTATGTTTTGCTCTACAAATAAAGGCAAGCGGGATACCACTCTTTAATATAATTTATGCATATTACAATCTTGTAGCTTCTCATGCACATGTTACTTGTTAATAGTGCATTGGCACTTTTTCATAGCTTGCTTGACTATGAGGTGACATTAGTTGCATATTTCTTATTATGAATTGCCTGAGTACTTGATCACATAGTTAGTATATATACATCATATGAGCAAATGTGTTCGTGAAAGTTTCTTTTACCGCTCTCAGTTGTTAACTGAATTGCTTGAGGACAAGCAAATAGCTAAGCTTGGGGGGAGTTGATACGTCCAAAACATATCTACTTTCCCGAACACTTTTGCTATTGTTTCTCCTCTAATTTGTGTGTTTTGAATACAACTAACACGGACTGACGCTGTTTTCAGCAGAATTACTCTGGTGTCTCGTTTTTGTGCAGAAATTCAACTTCCAGTAAAAATTCGGGAAAAATCATGAAAAATCCTATTTCACCAGAAGACCCACGGAGCCAGAAGACGAGACGGAGAGGGGGCTCGAGGGCCTGTCACACACAGGTGGCGCGGCCCAGCCCTGGCCGCGCCACCCCTGTGTGAGGGGGCTCCAGGACCCCTCTCGACCTCCCGTCTCGCGTACATATACCCCCTGACGACTTAATATCGGGGAGACGACGTTTTTCCCAGATAGACTTCCGCTGCGCCACCGCCATCAGAAACCGCGATTCGGAACCAGAAACTCCGTTCTGGCACCCTGCCGGGACGGGGATTCGGAGGAGATCTTCATCACCATCACCACCGATGCTCCTCCATCGACCATCCATGCCTCCCCCATCCATGTGTGAGTAATTCCCCCGCTGTAGGTGAGGGGATGGTAGGGATTGGATGAGATTGTTCATGTAATTTGATATGAGATTGATAGGGCATAGTGCCTAGTATCTTTATTTAGTGCCTACGACATTGTTGCAACTTGTTGTGCTTAATGCTTGTCACTTTGGGCCCGAGTGCCATGATTTCAGATCTGAACATGTTATTGTTTCCATGATAATACTTGTTGTTTATGGTCTTACCTACAAGTTGTATACACATATTGTTGTCCGGAACCCGAGGCCCCAAAGTGACAGAAATTGGGATAACCGGAGGGGATGGCTATGATGTGAGGATCACATGTGTTCACCGAGTGCTAATGCTTTGCTTCGGTACTCTATTAAAAGGAGTACCTTAATTACCAGTAGTTTCCCTTGAGGCCCTGCTGCAACAGGCTGGTAGGACAAAAGATGTCGTGCAAGTTTCTCCTTGTGAGCACGTATGACTATATACGGAACACATGCCTATGATTGTTTGTACTAGGATGCTTTATCATTATTTATCTGCAATGCCCGTATCTCATTGATTTCATGAATTATCTTATCCATGCAACGCCCGTTATCCATCCCTATGCCTACAGTATTTGTTACTACTGTTTACAACCGTTACTACTACTACTGCTATTTTACTATTGCTGTTACTGTTTCACTACTTTCACCACTATAAAACTGTTGCTACTGATAAACCACTGCGAGCGAGACTGTTTCCAGGTGCAGCTGAATTGACAACTCATCTGTTAAGGCTTACATATATTCTTTGGCTCCCCTTGTATCGAATCAATAAATTTGGGTAATACTTCCCTCGAAGACTGTTGCGATCCCCTATACTTGTGGGTCATCAAGCGGCAAGTCTTTTCCCTCTGTAAGAAACCAAGGTTTAATCGTTCAGGAGAAGAGCAGACAATACGACTGAAGGTGATGCTGCTAGCTTGCGACAGCTTCGGACAATTTATAGGGCACCTCGTCCAAGCTTTGCTTTGCTAGCCGCAACACGGAACCTGCACACACACAACCAAATACTTTGTTCCCAACTTGCGATGAGGTTGTCAATCTCACCGGTTTGCTTGAAACAAAGGTATGAGCGTATCGAGTGGAAAGTGATAATAGTATGCGAGTAAAGTAAACAGTGCGAGTAAAGTAAACAGGTGATAGCAACATGATGGAAATAGGACCGGGGCCCACAGTTCACTAGTGGTGTCTCTCCATAAGACAAATAATACATGCTGGGTAAACAAATTATAGTTGGGCAATTGATAGAATAAAGATAAATGTGATATATGTCAAGAAGATCACTATGCGATTTACTCTGGGCATTACAACAAAATACATAGACCGCCATCCAACTGCATCTATGACTAATAATCCACTCGCGGGGATATCATCCGAACACCCCAAGAGTATTAAGTTGCGAACAACAGATAATTGCATTAAGCAAAGTGTGTAATGTAAACAAAGCATATGCCCTTGAGCATATGAATGTTGTTTTCCCCCTAGTAGCAACAGCACATCTACAACCTTAGAGGTTTCTGTCACTCCCCCAGATTAAATAGAGGCATGAACCCACTATCGAGCATAAATACCCCCTCTTAGAGTCACTAGCAACTACTCGGCCAAGATAGCTGATACGTCTCCAACGTATCTATAATTTTTGATGCTCCATGCTTGTTTTTACACCATTTGCCTATTGTTTCGTTACACTTAGTGGCACTTTTATGCATTTTCCGGAACTAACCTATTAACAAGTGCCACAGTGCCAGTTTCCTGTTTTCTGCTGTTTTTGTGTTTCAGAAGTGATACACAGGAAATATTCTCGGAATTGGACGAAACAAGTTCCTGAAGTCTTATTTTACCCGGAAGCTTCCAGAGATCCGAAGAGAAGTAGGAGGGGGGCCACCAGGGCCCCACACACAGGGGCGGCGCGGCCAGCCCCTGGCCCGCGCCACCCCCGTGTGAGGGCGCCTGGCCCCTCCTCTGACATCGACCCTTCGCCTATAAAGACCCCCCAACGGAAAAAACCTAAGTACCTGATCAGATTTCCAGAACACATCGCGATCCGCAGCCGCCGTCGACCCGAAGATCGGGAGGGTCCAGAAGCTCTTCCCGGCACCCTGCCGGAGAGGGGAATCGCCACCGGAGGTCTTCTTCATCGCCATGCTTGCCTCCGGAGCGATAAGTGAGTAGTCTACCTTGGACTATGGGTCCATAGCAGTAGCTAGATGGTTGTCTTCTCCACCATGTGCTTCATGTTTAGATCTCATGAGCTGCCCTACATGATTGAGATCACCGTTATGTAATTCTACATGTTTGGTTTGTTGGGATCCGATGAATATTGGTATTTATGATTAAGTTGCTGTACTGAATTATATCTTTTGTTATCTCTATGTTGTTTATGATCTTGCATGCTCTCCGTTGTTAGTAGCTATCTTGGCCGAGTAGTTGCTAGTGACTCCAAGAGGGGGTATTTATGCTCGATAGTGGGTTCATGCCTCTATTTCACCTGGGGGAGTGACAGAAACCTCTAAGGTGGTAGATGTGCTGTTGCTACTAGGGAGAAAACAACATTCATATGCTCAAGGGCATATGCTTTGTTTACATTACACACTTTGCTTAATGCAATTATCTGTTGTTCGCAACTTAATACTACTGGGGTGTTCGGATTGATATCCCCGGGAGTGGATTATTAGTCATAGATGCAGTTGGATGGCGGTCTATGTATTTTGTTATAATGCCCAGAGTAAATCTCATAGTGATCTTCTTGACATATCATGTTATCTTTATTCTATCAATTGCCCAACTGTAATTTGTTTACCCAGCATGTGCTATTTTATCTATGGAGAGACACCACTAGTGAACTATGGACCCCGGTCCTATTTACATCATATTGCTATGACCTGTTTACTTTACTCGCACTGTTTACTTTACTCGCATACTATATTGTTTTCCACTCGATACGCTCATAACCTTTGTTTCAAGCAAACCGGTGAGATTGACAACCTCATCGTAAGTTGGGAACAAAGTACTTGGTTGTGTGTGTGCAGGTTCCGCATCACCTTCCGTCGTCATTGTCTCTCCTCTCCTGATCGATAAACCTTGGTATCTTAACTGAGGGAAAACTCGCTGCTGTACT
Organism: Dactylis glomerata; assembly: GCA_007115705.1. Lineage (NCBI taxonomy): Eukaryota > Viridiplantae > Streptophyta > Magnoliopsida > Poales > Poaceae > Dactylis > Dactylis glomerata. The sequence goes on along the minus strand of QXEO01000286.1, from coordinate 1,000,015 downwards.
CATCACACCTTCCTCTTGGGGTTCCCAACGGGCTGGTTTTTTCACCAAGCACAAGGAATCAACTGAGGGCCATCAAACGCCATCAGCCAGTTTTCTGGCGTCGTTGCCGGGGAGGAAGAGAAGACTTCTGCGAGGGGAGTTTTTCGCACACACATCCTTTACTTTGTTATTGCTTTGCTTTACTTTATTTATTTTACCTGCATCGTTTTTATATCAAAAACCCAAAAAAATTAGAATCCTTGGTAGTTGTTTTTACTTGTTTACTTTCGTTTTTCTGAAATGGCCAATCCTGAAAACACCAAGTTGTGTGACTTTACTAGCACGAACAATAGTGATTTTATCTGCACTCCTATTGCACCACCTGCTACTGCTGCAAACTTTTATGAGATTAAGCCTGCTTTATTGAACCTTGTTATGAAAGAGCAATTTTCGGGTGCTAGTACTGGAGATGCTGCAGCTCATCTCAACAATTTTGTTGAGCTATGTGAGATGCAGAAATATAAGGATGTTGATAGTGATATTATTAAGCTCAAGTTGTTTTCCTTTTTCTTTGAGAGGAAAAGCTAAAGATTGGTTGCTGTCTTTGACTAAGAATAGTATTGATTCATGGGCTAAGTGTAAGGATGCTTTTATTGGTAGGTACTATCCTCCTGCTAAGATTATATCTCTGCATAGCAATATTATGAAGTTTACTCAGTTTGATAATGAACATGTTGCTCAAGCTTGGGAAAGAATGAAATCTATGATAAAGAATTGCCCCACTCATGGACTGACTACTTGGATGATTATCCAAACTTTTTATGCAGGACTGAATTTTTCTTCAAGGAACCTACTTGATTCAGCTGCTGGAGGCACTTTTATGTCCCTTACCTTGGGCGCCGCATCAAAACTACTTGACAACATTATGGTAAATTATTCTGAATGGCACACCGAGAGAGCTCCACAAGGTAAGAAGGTAAATTCTGTTGAGGAAACCTCTTCCTTGAATGATAAGATTGATACCATTATGGCTATGCTTGCTAATGATAGGACTCATGTTGATCCTAATAATGTTCCTTTGGCCTCTTTGGTTGCTCAAGAAGAGCATGTTGATGTGAATTTCATTAGAAACAATAATTTTAACAACAATGCTTATAGGAACAATTTTGCTAGTAACAATTATAGGCCGTATCCTTCTACCAATGGTAATGGTTATGGTAACTCTTATGGTAATTCCTACAACAACACTAGGGCCGCACCCTCCGAGCTTGAGGTAATTCTCAAGGACTTCATCGGTAAGCAAACTGCTTTTAACAAGTCCATTGAGGAAAAGTTAGGCAAAATTGATATTCTTGCTTCTAAAGTTGATAGCCTTGCTCATGATGTTGAAATTCTGAAATTAAAAGTGTTGCCTAATGATGTGAAAGAGAACAATGTTTTTGCTACCGCTAATGCTATTCAAGTTGGAATTGATGAAAATATTAGATTGTTAGCGAAATTGCATGCCAGGTGGGAAAGAGAAGATGAGATGGCTAGAGAGATGAAGGTATGTACTATTACTACCTCTAATGATGTTGCTCCTAATGATAGCAATCTTCTTACTTTGATTGGTGTAGAGAAAACTCCCACTCCTTGTGTTAAAAAGCCTAAAACTGCCAAAACTTTTTCTCAAAAGAGTGCTAAATTTTTTCGGAGTGTGGGAGATGATAGCTCTACTTCTTTTAATGATTTTGATGTTGATGGCTGCAATATATCTGAAGTTATTTTGTTTTTGCAAAAGCTTGCTTTGACTCCCAATTCTAGTTCTTTAAATATTGCTTTTACTAAGCATATTACCAATGCTCTCATAAAGATTAGGGATGAAAAGTTGAAACAAAAAGCCTCTGTTCCCAAGAAGTTAGAAGATGGTTGGGAACCCATCATTGATATGCATGTTAATGGTTATGATTGCCATGCTTTATGTGATCTAGGTGCTAGTATTTCTATCATGCCTAGAAAGATTTATGACATGCTTGATCTACCACCGCTAGAAAAATGTTATTTTGATGTTCCTATTGCTGATGTTGCTAAGAAGAAACCTTTGGTAAGGATTAATGATGTTCTTATTGTGGTTAACAATAACCTTGTTCCCGTTGATTTTCTTGTTATGGACGTTGAATGCCATGCTTCATGTCCTATTATTTTGGGAAGACCCTTTCTTCGAACTGTAGGTGCTATCATTGATATGAGGGAAGGCACTATCAAGTATCAATTCCCACTAAAGAAAGGTATGGAACACTTCCCTAGGAAAAGAAAGAAATTACTTTTTGACTCTATTCTTAGAGCAAATTATGAGCTTGATGCTTCATCACTTGATATTATTTGATTCGCAATTTTCTGCGCCTAGCTCAAAGGCGTTAAAGAAAAGCACTCTTGGGAGATAACCCAATGTTTTCTTTTCAGTACTTTTTATTTTATTTGAGTCTTGGAAGTCATCACTACTGTAATGACCGCTCCTTATCTTGTTTATTTCATTTTTGTGCCAAGAGAAGCCTCTAATTTGAGTGAGGTAAAGATTTGGGGATGTTGCTGTCCTGAAACTGATTTCGGTACTACACCATAAATATTCGTGAAAATTCTCTGTTTATCTTTTGGACCTGCGATTTCTTGTGCATATGCCCCAGGTTATATCCAAACTTTTGTTAGTTGAACACTTTTTGATTTGAGCAACAGAAAATCCCTAAAAAATTCCACCTTTGTCAGCTGTTCAGTTTTGACAGATTTCTGCCAATATTTGTGTTTGCCACTTTATCGCTTTCTTTTGAGTTCTTTTGATCACGGAACTTTTGGGAAGGTTGCTACAGTAGTATTTGCTATATATGTGGTGGTTTTGAGTTGAAACCTAAAGCAAATAGAGGGTTGATTATATGTTATGCTTGCACTAATGATGCTAATAGAATTGTGTTTAGTTTTGTATGAAGGAAGTTTTCAAGTGTAGGGATTGGAGAATGATCAGATGAGTTGAAGAATGGAAAAAAGCTCAAGCTTGGGGATTCCCATGCATCACCCCAAGAAATATCCAAGAAGTACAAGCTTCAAAGCTTGGGGATGCCCCCGAGGCACCCCTTCTTCATCGGCAAAAATCAGGTCACCTTTCAAAACACTATATTTTTATTGCTTCATGCACTATGTGTTTTTCTTGGAGTGTCAGTTGTTTTAGTTTTCTTAGTTGTTTTAGTTTGTTTGTTTGCTGCAATAAATGGTTGGACCCCAACAAATTTCTTTTGGAGAAGTTGTACTCGTTTTCATTTGCCTAGAACACTCTGTTTTTCACTCTTATCGTTTCAATGAGTGTTCTTCTTTTTCTGCTACTGCTTTTGGTTTTTGTTTTCGCCTTGATTTGCGTTCAGATCTTGTCATATCTTTTCATCAAGGTGTATTTTTGCCTCTGATCTTTATTGGTTTTCATCAAAAGATGTGTTTATAAAAATTTCAAATGGTGTTGGAAAAGAGAAAAAGCTTTGTGCAAAATAGTGGTACAAGAAGGAGCTTGTGTAGACTGCGGCTTAGGCTTTTTCATGTCATGCTTGATGTCTTTTTGATAGTATGCTTAGTGGTTTTGCTATAGCATGACTTGTCTCAAATAACTGAGATTGCTTAATGATCCTTTGAAAAAATCATGCGTTGTTTTTATTGTATGGAAGCATTATTTTGGTTTTCTCCTTGATGCTTTATTTGGGTTGACTTGGCGCATGCTTACACATGTTAGACTCTTACAAAGTCGCCAATAGCCTTCATGATCATTTAGTTTTTGACTTTTGATGCCATCTTATGCTTCTTTTAATGTCGCTTTGTCGCTTTGCATGATTATGGCCATTATTGCTCTCTTAGTTGGTCGCTCCCAGTCTTTTGCTAGCCCTCGTCTTGTACTGAGTATGAGCTCTACTCGTGCATCCAACTCCTAAAAGCCAAAGTTTTCCAAAATTTCCACCATACATACCTACTAGCAATTTGCTATTCCAAGTAAATTTGACTTGCTTTTATTTTCTCTTCAAATTAAACTCTTACCAGTGTTATGCGAAATTCGGTCAGTAAAGCTCTCACGAACCGGAAGGCACACTTTACTTTTTCATGTTCTTAAAAATTTGACATTGTGGTCTCTTATGTTGAGTTGTTATGCTTGCAAGTTGTAAGTTGGATTCTAGCCCAGCCATGCTATCATGGGCAAGCTTTCAACATTGCACATCTTAATTGAGTTGATATCGTGATCTTTTGTTTATGGATGCCCGCGGTGTAAAATGAATTGGGAATCTTGTGGGGATCATGGAGTTTGTATATGTGTTAGGGAAACGCCGGGCCGCCAATCTAAGCCATGCATAATTCATGGTGGAAATTTGCAGCATACCCATTGTGAACATACGACGACGCATCTCACAATAAAAAGCTAAACAAAAGGCAAATAAAAGAGATGTCGAGGTGTTCATTGTCTGCTTGTCCTGTCATTTTGGTGTGGGCTTGTTCCATGTCATCGGGCACGGAGGTACCCCATTGGCGGTTCTCAATGATATGCATATACTTACAATGACAAGAGCCTTGCTTGGGACTCTAAGTAAAGTAGCATGAGGTTTGGGTACTCGTATTCACGGGACACGAGGTTTTCAACTTATGATTTGTCAAGCATATGCATCATAATTGTTCTCGCATTAACTTTAACCATTCAAGATGCTTATGATGGGGGCAATGAGGGCTCAAAGCCGGTAAGTACCATAATTTTTGAAGGTTATAAAACTTGCAATCACTGCTTCCCTCTGCGAAGGGCCCTTCTTTTACTTTTATGTTGAGTCACCACCTTCTTTCTTTATGCACCATTAAGAGAGCATAGTTGTCATTCTTAGTGTGATATGCATTGTCCGAAAGTTCATTGATTGACTCATATTGTTGGTTTCACTTGTTCTTAAATTATTTGTATCTAGTCGCCCTCTTAAACTTGAAGGTGTCCTATGCATTTATGTTTTGCTCTCTTTGAAGGACAAGCTGAAAATCACTTGTATGTTTTTCCTTATGATTTGAACACACGTTTGACTTTCATTGTTTCATTATCATGATCTTTTGTTTGTGTTCATTTGCATGTTTACAACATGGTTGCTAAGTTCTTATTGTCATGATTATATCTTCATGCCCATGTTTTAAGTTCTTATGATCCCAGCTCACAAATGCTTACATATTTGATCAAGATTGTGTAGGTGCATGTCACCTCAAAAATTATTCTTTTGTTATCACTTACCTACTCGAGGACGAGCAGGAGTTAAGCTTGGGGATGCTTGATACGTCTCCAACGTATCTATAATTTTTGATGCTCCATGCTTGTTTTTACACCAGTTGCCTATTGTTTCGTTACACTTAGTGGCACTTTTATGTATTTTCCGGAACTAACCTATTAACAAGTTGCCACAGTGCCAGTTTCCTGTTTTCTGCTGTTTTTGTGTTTCAGAAGTGATACACAGGAAATATTCTCAGAATTGGACGAAACAAGTTCCTGAAGTCTTATTTTACCCGGAAGCTTCCAGAGATCCGAAGAGAAGTAGGAGGGGGGCCACCAGGGCCCCACACACAGGGGCGGCGCGGCCAAGCCCCTGGCCACGCGGGCCCCGTATAAGGGCGCCTGGCCCCTCCTCTGACATCGCCATTTCGCCTATAAAGACCCCCCGACGGAAAAAACCTAAGTATCCGATCAGTTTTCCAGAACACATCACGATCCGCCGCCGCCGTCGACCCGAAGATCGGGAGGGTCTAGGAGCTCTTCCCGGCACCCTGCCAGAGAGGGGAATCGCCACCGGAGGTCTTCTTCATCGCCATGCTTGCCTCCGAAGCGATGAGTGAGTAGTCTACCTTGGACTATGGGTCCATAGCAGTAGCTAGATGGTTGTCTTCTCCACCATGTGTTTCATGTTTAGATCTCATGAGCTGCCCTACATGATTGAGATCACCGTTATGTAATTCTACATGTTTGGTTTGTTGGGATCCGATGAATATTGGTGTTTATGATTAAGTTGCTATACTGAATTATATCTTTTGTTATCTCTATGTTGTTTATGATCTTGCATGCTCTCCGTTGTTAGTAGCTATCTTGGCCGAGTAGTTGCTAGTGACTCCAAGAGGGGGTATTTATGCTCGATAGTGGGTTCATGCCTCTATTTCACCTGGGGGAGTGACAGAACCCTCTAAGGTGGTAGATGTGCTGTTGCTACTAGGGAGAAAACAACATTCATATGCTCAAGGGCATATGCTTTGTTTACATTACACACTTTGCTTAATGCAATTATCTGTTGTTCACAACTTAATACTACTGGGGTGTTCGGATTGATATCCCCGGGAGTGGATTATTAGTCATAGATGCAGTTGGATGGCGGTCTATGTATTTTGTTGTAATGCCTAGAGTAAATCACATAGTGATCTTCTTGATATATCACGTTATCTTTATTCTATCAATTGCCCAACTGTAATTTGTTTACCCAGCATGTGCTATTTTATCTATGGAGAGACACCACTAGTGAACTATGGACCCCAGTCCTATTTACATCATATTGCTATCACCTGTTTACTTTACTCGCACTGTTTACTTTACTCGCATACTATATTGTTTTCCACTCGATATGCTCATAACCTTTGTTTCAAGCAAACCGGTGAGATTGACAACCTCATCGTAAGTTGGGAACAAAGTACTTGGTTGTGTGTGTGCAGGTTCCGCATCACCTTCAGTCGTCATTGTCTCTCCTCTCCTGATCGATAAACCTTGGTATCTTAACTGAGGGAAAACTCACTGCTGTACTCATCACACCTTCCTCTTGGGGTTCCCAACGGGCTGGTTTTTTCACCAAGCACAAGGAATCAACTGAGGGCCATGAAACGCCATCAATAGCTACTAACAACGGAGAGCATGCAAGATCATAAACAACATAGAGATAACAGAAGATATATTTTAGTATAGCAACTTAATCATAACACTAATATTCATCGGATCCCAACAAACCAAACATGTAGAATTACATAACGGTGATCTCAATCATGTAGGGCAGCTCATGAGATCTAAACATGAAGCACATGGTGGAGGAGACAACCATCTAGCTATTGCTATGGACCCATAGTCCAAGGTAGACTACTCACTCATCGCTCCGGAGGCAAGCATGGCGATGAAGAAGACCTCCGGTGGCAATTCCCCTCTCCGGCAGGGTGCCGGGAAGAGCTTCTGGACCCTCCCGATCTTCGGGTCGACGGCGGCGGCGGATCGCGATGTGTTCTGGAAAATTGATCGGGCCCTTAGGTTTTTTCCGTCGGGGGGTCTTTATAGGCGAAGGGGCATCGTCAGAGGTGGACCGAGGCGCCCTCACATGTAGGGGGCGCGGCCAGGGGCTGGGCCACACCGCCCTGGTGTGTGGGGCCCTCATGGCCCCCCTCCGACTCCTCTTCGGTTCTCTGGAAGCTTCCAGGAAAAATAAGACTTCAGGAACTTGTTTCGTCCAATTTCAAGAATATTTCCTGTGTAGATTTTCTGAAACACAAAAACAGTAGAAAATAGGGAACTGGCACTGTGGCGACTTGTTAATAGGTTAGTTCCGGAAAATGCATAAAAGTGCCACAAAGTGTAACGAAATAGTAGGCAAATGGTGTAAAAATAAGCATGGAGCATCAAAAATTATAGATACGTTGGAGACGTATCAAGCATCCCCAAGCTTAACTCCTGCTCATCCTCGAGTAGGTAAGTGATAACAAAAGAATAATTTTTGAGGTGACATTCACCTACACAATCTTGATCATATATGTAAGCATTTGTGAGCTGAGATCAAAAGAACTTAAAACATGGGCATAAAAGATATAATCTTGACAATAAAGACTTAGAAACCCTGTTATAACATGAAAATGAACACAAACAAAAGATCATGAAAATGAAACAATGAAAGTAAAACGTGTGTTCAAATCATAAGGAAAAACATACAAGTGGTTTTCAGCTTGTCCTTCATGGAGAGCAAAACATAAATGCATAGGACACCTTCAAGTTTAAGAGGGCGACTAGATACAAATAATTTGAGAACAAGTGAAACCAACAATATGAATCAATCAATGAAAACTTTGGGACAATGCACATTATACTAAGAATGACAACTATGCTCTCTTAATGGTGCATAAAGATAGAAGGTGGTGACTCAACATAAAAGTAAAAGAAAGGCCCTTCGCAGAGGGAAGCAGTGATTGCAAGTTTTATAACCTTCAAAAATTATGTTACTTACCGGCTTTGAGCTCTCATTGCCCCCATCATAAGCATCTTGAATGGTTAAAGTTAATGCGAGAACAATTATGATGCATATGCTTGACAAATCATAAGTCAAAAACCTCGTGCCCCGTGAATACGAGTACCCAAACCTCATGCTACTTTACTTAGAGTCCCAAGCAAGGCTCTTGTCATTGTAAGTATATATGTATCATCGAGAACTGCCAACGGGGTACCTCCGTGCCCGATGACATGGAACAAGCCCACATCAAAATGATAGGACAAGCAGACAATGAACACCTTGACATCTCTTTTATTTGCCATTTGTTTAGCTTTTTATTTTGAGATGCGTCGTCGAATGTCCACTATTTGTATGCTGCAAATATCCACCATGAATTATGCATGGCTTAGATTGGCGGCCCAAGTGTTTCCCTAACACATATACAAACTCCATGATCCCTGTAAGATTCCCAATTCATTTCACACCGCGGGCATCCATAAATAAAAGATCATGATATCAACTCAAATAAGAAGTGCAATGTTGAAAGCTTGCCCCATGACGGCATGGTTGGGCTAGTCTCCAACTTACAACTTGCAAGCATAACAACTCAACATAAGAGACCACAATATCAAATTTTTAAGAACAAGAAAAAGTAAAGTATGCCTTTCGGTTCGTGAGAGCTTTACTAACCAATTTTCGCATAACACTGGTAAGAGTTTAATTTGAAGAGTAGATAAAAGCAAGTCAAATTTACTTGGAATAGCAAATTGCTAATTGGTATGTATGGTGGACACTTTGGAATACTTTGGTTTTTAGGAGTTGGATGCACGAGTAGAGCTCATACTCAGTACATGGCGAGGGCTAGCAAAAGACTGGGAGCGACCAACTAAGAGATCAATAATGGCCATAATCATGCAAAGCGACAAAGCGACATTAAAAGAAGCATAAGATGACATCAAAAGTCAAAAACTAAATGATCATAGAGGCTATTGGCGACTTTGTAAGAGTCTAACATATGTGAGCATGCACCAAGTCAACCCAAATAAAGCATCAAGGAGAAAACCAAAATAATGCTTCCATACAATTAAAACAATGCATGATTTTTTCAAAGGCTCATTAAGCAATCTCAATTATTTGAGACAAGCCATGCTACAGCAAAACCACTAATCATACTATCAAAAAGACATCAAGCATGACATGAAAAAGCCTAAGCCGCAGTCTACACAAGCTCCTTCTTGTACCACTTTTTTGCATAAAGCTTTTTCTCTTTTCCAACACCATTTGAAATTTTTAAGACACCTCTTTTGATGAAAACCAATAAAGATTAGAGGCAAAAATACACCTTGATGAAAAGATATGACAAGGGCTGAACGCAAATCAAGGCGAAAATGAAAACCAAAAGCAGTAGCAGAAAAAGAAGAACACTCGGTTTTTGCTAAGAGTGAAAACTAGAGCGTTCTTGGCAAATGAAAAGCGAGGCAACTTTTCCAAAGGAAATTTATTGGGGTCCAACCATTTATTGCAGAAAATGATGTGGCGCCTCCCATGCTTGAAAGTGCTTACTATGCTATCCCTGGTTATGTTGTTGCTGATACTATCAAGATAAAGTTTTTGTTCCTATTTCTACCATGCAAGGAAAAGATTAAGGAAGCAATCGGAGTGCAATATTGGTGGAGCGTGTTGTCCTTGAAGGAGTCCGGTTGGGGACCACCTAGCAGCATGTTGAAGATGGTGGCACACCTACAAAAGAGTCTTTTCATTTTAGTGTATTGTTATATTTTCTATTTAGGAAAAGTGGGTCCGCGTGTTTGAGTTTATTTTATTTTCATATTTTTGTTTTTGCTTGTAAGTCAAGTAATAGGGAGGTCGGCTGCAACTATAAAGCCAAAGGGGTGCGCATCAATGTAAGGGGAGTTTAATTTGCGAGTTAAGAATAGACAGGAAAAAGGTCCCATGTCGGGGGACACCAATATCGTTGGTTTTGCTTGCTGATTCGCAAGGATCTATTTTGCAGTTCGTGGAGTAGATCTAATCTGCTCAACGACTGAGTTCATCTATCTTCTGTCTTGATCGCCGTGAAAGATTGGGCCTAAAACCCCCTTCGGATCACGTTGATCTGTATCATAAAATAAAACTAAACTAATAAAGAAAACTAAAACAACTGACGCTCCAAGAAAAACACATAGTGCATGAAGCAATAAAATAATAGTGTCTTGAAAGGTGACCTGATTTTTGCCGATGAAGAAGGGGTGCCTCGGGGGCATCCCCAAGCTTTGACGCTTGTACTTCTTGGATATTTCTTGGGGTGATGCATGGGCATCCCCAAGGTTGAGCTTTTGTCCATTCTTCAACTCATCTCATCATTCTCCAATTCCTACACTAAAAAACTTCCTTCATACAAAACTAAACACAAATCTATTAGCAACATTAGTGTAAGCATAACATATAATCAACCTCCTTTTGCTTCAGGTTTCAACCCAAAACCACCACATATAAAGTGTATACTACTGTAGCAACCTCCCCAAAAGTTCCATGATCAAAAGAACTCAAAAAGAAAGCGATAAAACGGCAAAAACGAATAGTGGCAGAAATCTGTCAAAATAGAACAGCTGAAAAAGGTCGAATTTTTAAGGGGTTTTCTGTTGCTCAAATCAAAAAGTGTTCAACTAACGAAAGTTTGGATATAACCTGGGGCATATGCACAAGAAATTTCAGGTCCAAAAGATATAGAGAGAATTTTCACGAATTTTTATGGTACAGCACTGAAAACAGTTTCAGGACAGCAACATCCCCAAATCTTTACCTCACTCGAATTAGAGACTTCTCTTGGCACAACAACAAAATAAAAAGGATAAGGAGAGGTCATTAAAGTAGTAATGACTTCCAAGACTCAAATAAAAGAAAAGGTACTGAAAATAAAACATTGGGTTATCTCCCAAGAGTGCTTTTCTTTAACGCCTTTGAGCTAGGCGCAAAAAATTGCGAATCAAGTAACATCAGAAGGAGCATTAAGATCCATAGGAACAAAGAAATGAATACTATCCAAATGAGGTTTTGAGTACCCCTTGTAGTCATGCCTTGGTACACTATTTTCATGAAAAAGATTTTCAGGACAAATCCAACTAAAATTAGTTTCCAAGGCATCATGAATTCCTACAAGTTTACAAGGTATTGGCATTCTAGAATCTTCATTGGGTATACCAACAATTTCAATAGGCGAGCCAAGCTTATTAAACTTCTTAAAAACTTTCCTAGCTTCAATTGCAACATCTCTAAATTCTATGCGCAAATTTTCCAAGATAAAAGCTTTCTTTTTGGGATCCTCAATTTCATGAAGCTTAAGGAACATGTATTGCATAAAAGGATTAAGGCTACCAAACCTAGCTTCTAACATGTGAACTAAATAAGCAGAAGCAATTTCATAACTAGGAGTTAGCTCAACCAAAGACTTTTCCTCAACTTCTTTATGCATGCTAATGTGATTAAAGAACTCCTCAATGTTATCTTCCCAATAATTGAACCACTACCTACTGAGAGGTCCTCCAAAATGTACTTAGGGATCAACATAATGACTAGAAATAAAGAAATAACAACTACCAAGGATTCTAATTTTTTTTGGGTTTTTGATAAAATGATGCAAGTAAAAATAAATAAAGTAAAGCAAAACAATAAAACAAAGTAAAGGATGTGCGTGCGAAAAACTTCCCTTGCAGAAGTCTTCCACTTCTTCCCTGGCAACGGTGCCAGAAAAGGGCTGGTGCCTAGTTGACGTGAGAGCTTATTCTTCTTCAATTCCCCAACAACGGTGCCAGAAAAGGGCTTGATGGCTGGCGTGTAGTTGATTATTATTATGGCCAGGCAGTTGGGAAACTCCAAGCGGAAAGTATGATGAGCACAGCGGCAAGTCTTTTCCCTTAGTAAGAAACTAAGGTTTAATCGTTCAGGAGAAGAGCAGACAATACGACTGAAGGTGATGCTGCTAGCTTGCGACAGCTTCAGACAATTTATAGGGCGCCTCGTCCAAGCTTTCCTTTGCTAGCCGCAACGCGGAACCTGCACACACACAACCAAATACTTTGTTCCCAACTTGCGATGAGGTTGTCAATCTCACCAGTTTGCTTGAAACAAAGGGTATGAGCGTATCGAGTGGAAAGTGATAATAGTATGCGAGTAAAGTAAACAGTGTGAGTAAAGTAAACAGGTGATAGCAATATGATGGAAATAGGACCGGGGTCCACAGTTCACTAGTGGTGTCTCTCCATAAGATAAATAACACATGCTGGGTAAACAAATTACAGTTGGGCAATTGATAGAATAAAGATAAACGTGATATATGTCAAGAAGATCACTATGCGATTTACTCTAGGCATTACAACAAAATACATAGACCGCCATCCAACTGCATCTATGACTAATAATCCACTCGCGGGGATATCATCCGAACACCCCAAGAGTATTAAGTTGCGAACAACAGATAATTGCATTAAGCAAAGTGTGTAATGTAAACAAAGCATATGCCCTCGAGCATATGAATGTTGTTTTCCCCCTAGTAGCAACAGCACATCTACAATCTTAGAGGTTTCTGTCACTCCCCCAGATTAAATAGAGGCATGAACCCACTATCGAGCATAAATAGCCCCTCTTGGAGTCACTAGCAACTACTCGGCCAAGATAGCTACTAACAACGGAGAGCATGCAAGATCATAAACAACATAGAGATAACATAAGATATATTTCAGTATAGCAACTCAATCATAACACCAATATTCATCGGATCCCAACAAACCAAACATGTAGAATTACATAACGGTGATCTCAATCATGTAGGGCAGCTCATGAGATCTAAACATGAAGTACATGGTGGAGGAGACAACAATCTAGCTACTGCTATGGACCCATAGTCCAAGGTAGACTACTCACTCATCACTCCGGAGGCAAGCATGGCGATGAAGAAGACCTCCGGTGGCGATTCCCCTCTCCGGCAGGGTGCCGGGAAGAGCTTCTGGACCCTCCCGATCTTCGGGTCGACGGCGGTGGCCGATCGCGATGTGTTTTGGAAAATTGATCAGGCCCTTAGGTTTTTTCCGTCGGGGGGTCTTTATGGGCGAAGGGGCATCGTCAGAGGTGGACCGAGGCACCCTCACACGTAGAGGGCGCGGCCAGGGGCTGGGCCGTGCCACCCTGGTGTGTGGGGCCCTCGTGGCCCCCCTCCGACTCCTCTTCGGTTCTCTGGAATCTTTCGGGAAAGGTAAGACTTCAGGAACTTGTTTCGTCCAATTCCGAGAATATTTCCTGTGTAGCTTTTCTGAAACACAAAACAGCAGAAAACAGGGAACTGGCACTGTGGCGACTTGTTAATTGGTTAGTTCCGGAAAATGCATAAAAGTGCCACGAAGTGTAACAAAATAGTAGGCAAATGGTATAAAAACAAGCATGGAGCATCAAAAATTATAGATACGTTGGAGACGTATCATTAGTCACAAGAATCTTAGGTACCAAAATAGCATATTCAATGTAACCATCATAGGGACCAACATATTTAGCATAGACATCACCATAATAATCTCTAAGAAGAACATAATGAGGGTTATATTTTCCTGCAAAGTCATTATGAGTAGGACCGGAGACTCTGGCCGTGGGGGCCGGAGACTCCAGGCTAGATGAACCAGCCGGAGACTCTGGTCCCTTGGACCCGGAGACTCCGGTCACTTCGACCTTCTCCTCCTTTTCCTTTCCCTTGATCTCCTCCCACTCCTCCTCTGTGTAACAAATGTCAAAAGGAACATGAGGAGTGGGAGCAGCAGCAGCAGGCTTCTTCTTCTTGTTGTTCTTCTTGTTCTTGTTCTTCTTCTTTAGGGGCTCAGTCACCAATTCGAGATTCCCCCCTTTTGAGGACTCGGCAACATATCCGAGACCTTCCTTGCCCTTGTTCATTCGTTGATTACTCAAGAGATCATTGAGATTCTTTTCTCCTTGAATGCAAGTGGCAAGTCCCTTGGCAAGTTCGGCCTTCAACCTAATGTTCTCCTCAATGATATCACTATGATCACATATGGGGTTAGAGGAACAAGGAACTTCAATAACTTGCATTGGTGGGACTTTAGATTGTTCAATAGTTAGTTGAATTTGAAGTTGCTCATGAATCTTGGTGAGATTAGAGAATTTGCTTTCCAAAGCCTTGTGGGCTTCTTCAAGCTTCTCAAACTTCTCACGAAAATCATTATGACCAACGTCAAATTCAACTTTCTCCTTTTTAAGCAACTTGACCATAGCAAGAGCATGGTCACATTCTTTAGTGAGTTTTGACAAGATTAGATTATGAGACTCTTCTAGTCCCAACAATTTCTCCTCTAAAGAGACTCTCAAGTTTTGCTCTTCTTCGAGCTCAATTGATAGAGAGGCAATATCATCGACGGCTAATCTTTCCAACTCCTCCTTCTTCTTGATAGTGTCATGGGCATCACCTATTTGACACATTAGTGTCTCAAAGTATACCTTGGTTGGCCCCTTCATGTTAGCAATAAATTCATCACAAGAAACTAGTTCTTTCTTAATCTTAAGACTACTCACATCATCCATAGAAGTAGAATCAGAATGAGATGATGAAGGAGTAGGTGATGATGTTACCTCCGAGGCCTTGGCCATAAGACACTTGTGGTTGGTGATGATGGCGTTCTCATTATGTGAGTTGAAGAGGGATGTAGGTGGAGTGGAGACAATGGCAATGGCGGCCATTTCTCTACTCTCTTCAACTTCGGAGTCATCATCATCGGACCCGGAGTCATACTCCTCATGAACCACCAACACCCTTTCTCCTTTCTTCTTGTTGTCCTTGTTCCCATGCTTCTTGGATGGGTAGAAATTTGATGACCGGCGCTTAGGAATGAGCCGACCTTCATTGTCCTCCTTGTTCTTGTAAGGACATTCGGCGATGTAGTGCTTGATTCCTCCACAATTGTAGCAATGCCTCACTTTAGAGTCACCACCCTTCCTTGGAGATGACTTGAACTTGGATCCCTTCGTCTTGTGCTTGTTGGCATCCCAAAAAGCAGTTGCATTGAGAGCCAAGTATTCATGGAGTGCAAACTTGAAATCTTCTGGGGACCAACACTCTTCTTCACATATTTCTTCTTCTCCTTCACCTTGCTTGTACACCACCTTGGCCTTGAGAGCAAGATTGTGAACTCCTTGTCCAGCAAGAACACGAGCTCTAGTCTCTTCCGCATTCTTCTTCAAGATAGTCAAGGCGGTGAACTCACAAAGAACTTCATTTGAGGTCATACTCCCAAAATCCGGTCTTGAACGGATGATCTCGGACTGAATGGGTTCTTTTGGGTTGATGGAGGTAATGAACATACGTTTGACATAGTCATCACCATTGTCTTTGCACCCAAACCCGGTCAAGGCCGTTGCAAGAGCCAAGATCCTTTGGTACATCTCATCGGGAGTCTCATTATCTCGCATAATGAAATCCCTCTCTTCACTCTTGAGCTCATCAAACTTGGAGGACCGAATACTCTCATTCCCAATGAAGAGCATAGTGAGATAGTCCCATACTTCCTTGGCGGTGCTCAAGTTGTTGATGTGTGCCGCATGAGTATCCGGCACGGCTTGTTGAAGGAGATGCTTGTCGGTGGCATTGAGTTGCTCATCAACTTCTTCCCTTTCGGTCAAGTTGTGAGGATCATGAGGTGCAAAGCCATTTTGTATGACCCTCCACAAATGAGTAGAAGAGCTAGAAATATGAGATTTCATTAGTCCTTGCCATTTAATAAAATTGCGAGAATCAAGCTTACGAGGAGATCCCATGTTGTTAATGTGTGGCATAGGATAATGGAACGGCGGAGGGAAGTAAGTGTTAGGGGGTGGAATGAATGCACGCTTTGCCGGACCATCATTTTCCTTAGGAGGGGCACCCTTATTCTCGGCGGAGGTGGAGCCATTGTTAGGTGGCTTCACCTTAGCCAAGGATAGATCCACATTAGGTGTGGTGTTTGGGTCGGTGGGCCCGGAAGGTTTATTTCCAAAATATTCCTCAACCATAGCCTTCATCTCCAATCTCATAGAGGCTTGCATCGTGTCCCAAGGACGCCAAATGCTCCTCACGTGAGATTGAAGAGGAAGAGATAGATGGAGGAATATCTTCGGGAGGAGTTTCTTTACCCTTATCCTCATCCATAGTCTCGCCCATACTCTTAGGCGGTTAAGCCCGAATAAGAGACCACGCTCGGATACCAATTGAAAGGATCGTATGAGCAACTAGAGGGGGGGTGAATAGGAGCTACCCAATTTTTACTTCTTTTCAAGTTAAGGCTAGACAAGAAGGTAAATTCTCTAGATGTGCTACTAAGTGAATTTACCTAGAGTAACAAGCAAGCTAGCAATAACAATATAAGTAAAGGTACAAGTAAAGGATAGAGGTAACCGCAATGGAGACATGAAGACACAAGGATGTATTCCCGTAGTTCCTTCCTTGTTACGGGAAGTACGTCTACGTTGGAGAGGTGTGACGCCACAAAGGCCACCAACGCCACAAAGGCTCACCCTATTCTCCGGTGAACAAGCCACAAAGGCGAGTTCACGCTCCACTAAGCGATGCCCTTGAAGGCGGCACGAGACCTTTACACAAAGTATTGGGGCGAGCTCCACAACTCAATTGGAGGCTCCCAATAGGCCCACCAAGCTCTTACACACAAAGTTAAGCTTGGAGGACGGCTTCTTCCGGCTAGGAATCCGATGAACACAAAGGTTACAAGCCCCTCAACAAAACGAGGGGGAAATCAAATCGCCTTGGTGGAAGTGTAGATCTAGGTCTTCTCCCTCAAATCCCAAAAGGGCTTTGAGTTCTAGTGGCTAGGGAGAGAGATCTAGTGCTTTGAAGCTTAGTAACAATGGAGGAGAGAGAGTGGAAGCCGCAACCCCTTCTAGAGGTAGAAGAAGGCTTTATATAGTCCTCCACGAAATGTAGCCGTTGCTGTCCAACTAGGGCCGGAGTCTCCGCCCTAAGTGACTCCAGCGCCGGAGTCTCCGGCCAGAGACAAAAGTCTCCGGCCCAACTCCGGACTGGAGTCTGAACTGTCTGAGCCTTTAGCAAACCAGAACACAGCCAGACAGACCGGAGTCTCCGGCCCTTGGGGACCGGAGTCTCCGGCCTCAGCCTGCCGACCCGGAGTCTCCGGTCAGAGACACAAAGTCTCCGGCCCAACTCCGGGTGGGCATCTGACTTGTCCGACTTTGAGGCTTGCCTGGGCGAGACCCCTAGACCGGAGTCTCCGGCCAGCAGGGCCGGAGTCTCCGGCCTAGAACTTGCAACAGCAGTACTTCGTGGAGACCCTCTCCACCATTTCCACCTTCGCGAAGCACCCTACAAGACAACTAAGCCCTAAACCCACTACTGGACTACGGGCTCCGATCTTTTCTTCCTTTTTGGGGTGCACCTCCGCGAGATCCTGAATCAACCTAGAAAATCTGTAGAACTTTAATAGCATGGTTAATTCACCATATGTTATTAACAAACACTAAAATACATTTATTAGAGAAATGCTCTTTCAATTGGCATTGCGTATTCAGGAATAATTAACACAAAGCTAACGGTGCTTTGCTACTGATTAGTGTAATTAATTGCTATGCTTTGCTGCTGTCAGTATAGTTAGCTGATCCTGATTGTTGTTGTTGTGTCAATTTTGTATAGATGGAAACACGGTATTTTCATTTTGTATAATGATTACAAACTTATTCAAAAAATGAAATGATTGGCCAGATCAAGGCTGATGCAAGGCTATGGAGTGTTGCTAGCCGGGGCAGTTTCATTTTGCCTTGAGGCTAGAACTGGTTGTTCGCTCTATTTTTTGTTTTCTCTCATTTTCTCTTTCTTCTCCTAGCTGGTATTCAGGAAGTTCTGGTCGGGTATATGTGCATTGCTGATCTGTTATGTTGCTTGCAAGACAACTGCATAGATAGTATTTATGATTTTTTACAAATCTTACAATTTGTTTATGTAATTTCGCTTCATGCTCTAAAATATAAAAGTCTACCCGTAGCAACGCATGGGTATTTTTGCTATACATGTAAATTTTGATTGTACACAAATCATATGGCAGCCCTTTCTGGGATCTGTTTATAAATAAAGCAGATCCATGACTTAAAAAATCTTGTAAATTTGATTGTAAATTAGAATATATCCATGACTTGCAAATCTTGTTTATCAATCCATACTATTACGGAAGTATACGGATCTATTTATAAATATAAAGCATAATCATGTATCAAAATAAACAGGAAATATCTTGTGACCCAACACCTTACACCTACCAAATATCAAATCTGTCTGTACAAATAAAATTGCAATGCGACTGGTAGTCCGTACGTCGTCATCGCCACTTTTGCACTTTAGTCCCTGCAAAAGTAGGTAATTAACCCGGAGTCTATCCGGAACCCCCACCTTATCCACTCATGTCCTCTCTCCTGGCCGCGCTCCTCCTGGTGACAACGACCTCGACGGGAAGCTGCTTGACGACGACAGCGAGGAGCAAGGTGCCAGCGCTGCAGCCACCCGCGGACCCGCCCCAGTGCTCCTCCGTGCGTAGCCGGCGGGAGGCGGACATGGTCATGGCGACGTGGCCAGCCGGCGGGAGGCGGACATGGTCATGGCGACGTGGCGACCCGGCGGCGGCGGTGGCGGTATGGCGGAGGAGCCCACGGCCGGACAGAGGCACTAGGAAGGCGCAACAGAAAGAAAGGTCACCGCGGACTTCACCGGCACAAGGCGAAGCGGTGGGCGGTAGAGCTGGGAGGAGGCTGTCGGGTCGAGGGGCTCGCGTCCATGCTAGCAAGGTGCGGCCCACGAGATGCGCGCGAGGTAGAGAGCAGCGGGATGAGGGGAAGACAAGGGAAGGTAGAGGATAAGGAAGGCGCAAGCGAGTTGAGCTAGAGGCGCGACAGGGAGACGTCGTGAAGGTGCGTGACTGAGTGAGGAGGGCGCAAGCGAGAAAGGCTGGGCGAGGATGTGTTCTTCAGTCTGAGGCCTGGGTCTTCTGATCCACATCTTTCCCTGTTGCCATATCTTTCTCGCTGTGCTGCTGATGATGTGTATCTCCTTCATGTGTCGCCGAGTTGTACAGAGGCTTTCACCGGCTCATGGAGTGCCACACACAGTGCTTGGCTAGCCATGGCCATTGACGGCCCATCATCCGTTGAACTGGCCGAGGATGTCGCTATCAATATCAACAAGCAGGCGCAGTTAGGCGCCTACCTTCCGGCTGCGCGTGCCCTCTCTGCTGGGAGGAGATGCCGTGAGCGAGAGAGGGAAGGGAACGACAACAGGACAGGAGGAGACGCGTCTAGCGAGGGAACAATGGACCGGGGCACACAATAGTGGGAATGAACCAGGACGCACTGGGAGACCTCCGCCCTCCGTCGAAGGAGGCTGGATGAAGGCATAACCTTGGTATTCTTCTCTCTCTCAAAAAAAAAAACCTTGGTATTCTTCAAGTAATTAGTGGAGGTAATTTTGCAGGCAGTTACAGATTAACGCCATGTTAGCATTATTTTCGGGGAGAAGTGGGGAGAACCAACAATTCTCAGCCGTTTGATGGATGGGCATAGACGGTCCAGATCTAAGCGAGCATGTGCCGAAGCAGACCAGCCACAACGCCGTCGGGACAGAGGAGGGTCTTCGAATTGCAAGGCTTGCCGCGTGAGTCGCTAGAGGCGACATGCGAGACCAGCTGATTTTCCAACCACAACTTCGGGGCTAGTAACTAGGGAAAACAAACTATAGAGTATTAGAAAAATAAAAAATAGCAAACCTCTGAAGAGATATACTCCCTCCGTTCCAATTTAATTGACGCGAACATGCACGTACTTAGGTATTTCACTTTGAGGCATCGCGCCGATTTAAACGGAACCGAGGTAGTATACAGCATTAAAAATGAAGATAACTGTAACAAAATGTTCACATTTATTTCAAAATTATAAATTTCTCGTAGAAACAACTGATATCACAGTACTACTTTCACGAAATCATATGGAACTGTTTGACTAGCATAGAAAGATTCATATAGAATAAATATTTGGCTTGTAGACATGCTTATTCATCGAAAAATTATTTGGGGTGAGAATATGTCATCCGTTATTCGCCTGACCACCATTTCTTGTTCATCCTTTTCCTTTGGAAATGGAGAATACAGCGGTGTATCAAGGGCGTCACATTGGTCACATTGCTGATTTCCTTTCAGAACTATTGTCTGCAAGTTGGGAGCCCGCTCCAGCAAGGCTCTTATAAATGTAAACTGGTGATCATACGACGCAAAGCCAATGAATTCGAGCTCTTTCAACAGCAAGTTCTTGGAGCTGCGGAAATCCATGTTCCACCAAGGATTTCTTCTCTCAGGGAATGTCGGCCTTGCCTTCTCACTGTCATCATGCCATGGTTCGCATGCATGGTCCCATACCTGTATTTGCATGAGCAATAAGTTATAACGTAGTTGGATAGGATCAGAAAACAGTTCGGAAGCAACATACTTCAACTAGAAAAAAAAATACTAAAAATCTGAGACAACAGAAGTTACCCCAATAAGCAATAATTCAACGAAGGGTGCCACCTCAAGAAAGGCCATCGTCCAATCAATGTCAAAGTCAACAAATATACCGCACACGGACAGCTTCCTTATCTTGTTGAATGCAGGGCGGAGTTCCATTATTTGCAGTGGCATCCAAAGCTGATCATGAGAAGAGAAATAAGAACAAATATTGGTTAAAATCACAGACATGGGAGGTTACCCAATAATTTATATAGCTGTGACCACATTGAAAATACACATTGTAGCGAATACCAAAAGAAAATAGAAAATGGACTAATACTCACGTTTTCTCCTTGGAAATCCAATGTTAGAGTATGAATGCTTGTGGCTCCATTTAAAACCTCACTTAATTTAAACCCTCGATGAGAAAATCTTCTACCATTTGATAGGTTCAATTCCCCAAGAGATGGGACAAAACCTAAAGACAAGGGTGCATATACAGACAACCAAGTATTCCATTCAAGCCTCTCCAATTTCGGAAGACAGAGCAACTCAAGCCTCTCAAAGCGACACGTGTCGATTTCTAGAACACTGAGTTTTGAGTTTGGTGCATCTATCTTACACGGAGTGCAGTCTCCAGTATCAGAATGAAAGAGGCTTAGGTGCCTTAGTTGCTTGCAGCAGTCTGACAAGATATGGTTGATGTCCAATTTTCCAAAGCATACATTATATAGACATAGTCTTGTGAGGCAATGAAGCACATTAGGATTGGCTGTGAAAAAAACATACATTTCTTGGGCTCGCTGTATCATCTCTTCCTCAGTACGGTCGAGAGGACATATCTCATCGTGAATGGCGAGATCCAAATCTTTCAACAAACTACTGTTGATTGCATCACCTACAAGTGGGCCAATGTCGCATAAGAAAGTGTTGATCAAGTATAGCTGAAGGTGCAGGCTCGAAATGCTGGATCCTTTGCGTGGTTTAGCCAAGAAACTCCTGGTTGCTTTTGTTAATGATGCCATAGCTTGACCCATGTCATTTTCCTCAGCAGGGTCACGGCATGGATCAGATAGGAATTCCTTGACGTTGATGCTGATCTCAGGTAGCAACCAAGGAAGATGCATCCACCGTGTAGAGAGCACACTTGTCCTTGCAGCCATACGTGAAGTGACTCTCCCCAAGATAGACAGTAAAATATCATCAGTCAGCGTGCTGAGCCTGTCTATGCCCTCCAGTTGCTGCAACGCAAATTATACATCCATTATTTAGCTGTCGCGTAACTGAATTCAAAAATCCTAAACAGCAAAACAGTAATGCAGTGACAAGAAGAAATACTCTATCTATTGGGCAGTTGGTCAGATCTAGTATGGATCGTACATGGACGATAGTTGGAGTCGGCGGCTCTCCTAGGCTTCCCTCATCTAGGATCCCTGGGGAAGAGGATCAAGTTGGCCCTTGGTTCACTAGGATTCTTATCGGTTGGGGCGTCCAGTTATCTTGGTAAGAATATTATATCTATACTTCCATCTCAACAATTTTTTTTTCCACAGGGGGTCGTAATGTCTTTCTACGGAATCGCGGGCTGCACGGGTCGAGTCGCACAGCACCTAGTATCCATCGTTTACGGCTAGGACTACTGGGGTCTCTAATCCCATTTGCTCCCCTAGCTTATTCCTAATCCTAAATAGAATGTAAGGACGTAGGGATTTCTATGTAAACAGAGTATCCTATTTCCATAGGCTCGAATGACCCCTTCTCATAATAAGAATGCAACATAGGTCATCGAAAAGATCTCGGACGACTCACCAAAGCACGAAAGCCAGTTAGAAAATGGATTCCTATTTGAAGAGCGCCTAACCGCATGGATAAGCTCACATTAACCCGTCAATTTTGGATCCACTTTTTTTCATCAGTTCCTGGGGAAGACCAAAGATCTTGCGCGGCAGGTCCGCCAGAAAAACTCAAAATTGGAAACAAGCTATAGCGCTTACTCCAGGAAATTATATTGAAGCACAGAACTGGTTGAAGATTACGAAGCGCTTTGAATTTGAATACCGTCCTTCTATTTTTTTTTAGTTATTCACTGGAGCAATTATATATTGAAGTCAATCCGAGGCAAGTGTTCGGATCTATTATGACATTTACAATTTGAGCTGAGCGGAAAATTCATATATCTCTTATCTATTTAAAGCATATGGATTTAGAGCATATAGATCGATCTATCTCTAAGAATCGAGTTACGTTTCCATATTAAAGTGTAGTTTTCTTACTTAAATTTAATAATATTAATCTAATATGCCCATTGGTGTTCCAAAAGTACCTTACCGGATTCCCGGAGATGAAGAAGCGACTTGGGTTGACTTATACAATGTTATGTATCGAGAAAGGACACTTTTTTTAGGTCAAGAGATTCGTTGCGAGATCACGAATCATATTACGGGTCTCATGGTATATCTCAGTATAGAAGATGGAATTAGTGATATTTTTTTGTTTCAAAATAAAGTAAAGGTAGGTGGGGAATAACCTTTTTATGACAAGTTTCAAACTAATTGGAATTGGATTTCAGATATTTTCAATTTGATATGGCTTGGACGAATAATCTAATACATAGAAAAGAATAATATATATATGAAAGATATAATAAAGAGAAAATAACCGTAAGGAGGGGGATGCCTAAGGCTAGGCTTGCGACTGGAGTGAAGTCGTAACAAGGTAGCCGTACTGGAAGGTGCGGCTGGATCACCTCCTTTTCAGGGAGAGCTAATGCTTATGCTTATTGGGTATTTTGGTTTGACACTTCTTCACGCCCTTAATATTATTACTTTACTCAATTGACAAATTCTATAACAATCTCTTGATTCAGAATTAGGGACTCGTGTATCATCTGATGAATCCACTTTCTTTTACACTTTCGTATCTCACTCTATCTTGTTTTTTAGTATTATCTAAAATAACTGATGAATTTTCCACAAGTCACATTAATTTGCTTATCGGCAGTGTCTCTACTCTGGACTACCAAAGCATTATAAATATAAGCATAGATAGATCTAGAGACTTCGTTCGAATTTTCTGAAAGGTAACTATCTCGGTTTCATATATGAAATCTCTATAGAATCCTTGAAAAAGACTTTTTCTTTCTTATCCAAGCAGGTTCAAGCGCTTGAAGAGCATATCTACCAAAACAAATACGATTGCCTCGGCAGGATTTTCCTTTCATTCTTCCTCTGCCAGCAGCCGCGGTAAGACAGAGGATGCAAGCGTTATCCGGAATGATTGGGCGTAAAGCGTCTGTAGGTTAAAGTCTTGTGCTATAAATGCATAAGCCGGTAAAGAGTACATATGTTGAGCTACTAAGGAAGTAATAACCCCTAAAGAAGCTAGAGCAAGACCTAATTGAAAATGGGAAAAATTCGATTCAATTGTCAACCGGTCCTATCGAAAGTAGGATTGACTATGGTCTAAAGATGAGATTCTTAGTAATAGTTGGTTGTATTCGCCCTTTTTTGGAATAATAGCCTCCTATTTGGCGACCTGTTGCCATTCAGATTCATCAAGGTCAAGGGGGTGAATAGGCGCTACACAAAATTTTACCTTTTTCAATTTTAGGCTTGACACAAAGTAAATTCTCTAGATGTGCAACTAGGTGAATTTCCTAAGTGGCAAGCAAGCAAGTGAACAAGTAAACAAGTAAACAAGTAAGTGAGTTCGGGCAAGAAATAACCGAGGAGCGGAGACCGGAGACACAAGGATGTATTCCCGTAGTTCCTTCCCTTTGAGGGGAAGTACGTCTACGTTGGAGAGGTGTGGTGACACGGAGTCGACCAACGCCACGGAGGCTCACCTTATTCTCCGGTGAGCAAGCCACGGAGGCTAGCTCGTTCCACTAAGCGGTGGTATTGGGGGAACTCACCGAATCCCTTACACGGAGATTGGGGCACACATCCACAACTGAATTGGAGGCTCCCAAGAAAGCCACGGAGGCTAGAATCCACAAAGACTAGAGAAATCTCGAAACAAATCACCTAGTGTTTCCAAAGAACCACTAGGAACAAATCCCTCAAGCAAAAGGAGGGGAAATAGAAATTCCTTCGGTGGAGATGTAGATCGGGACCTCCTCCTTCGATCCTCCAAAGATCTAAGACTTTGGGTGGTTGAGGGTGGAGATCTTGCAGTGGGGTTGGCTCCAAATAGTGTCTTCTTCTTGATAAGGACGAGCAAGCAGGAGAAGAAGAGGGGAGGGGGTATAAATACCCCTTCCCGAATGTATCCGTTGCAGCCTCCAGGGACCGGATTATCCGGCCCAAACTTGAACCGGATAATCCGGCCACCGGATAATCCGGCCCACTTCTGGACAAAAATCCGGCCAATAATCCGGCCAAGAATCTGGGTGACGCGCACTCTGGAACTTTTGGTCCTTAGCCATTTTCACCGGGGGGCGGATAATCCGGCCCACTTTTGGACAAAAATCCGGCCAATAATCCGCCCATGGATCTGGGTGACGCGCACTCTGGAACTTTTGGTCCTTAGCCATTTTCACCGGGGGGCGGATAATCCGGCCCACTTTTGGACAAAAATCCGGCCAATAATCCGCCCATAGATCTGGGTGACGCGCACCCTGGAACTTCTGGTCCTTAGTCATTTTCCGGGATGGCCGGATTATCCGGCCCAGTTTTGGCCTAAAAATCCGGCCAGTCTTCCTGCACAAAAACTTTGGTAAAATGTCTTGGTGTTGTCAACTAACACACAAAACTAGAGAGGCTAGAAAATGCCCTAACAGTCAAGTATTTAGATTTGTATAAAATGGGCTATATTTATTTGAGCTGATATCTAAAGATCATTAAAACCAACAGGTAGCCCATCCACTGCGGACCTGAAAAGGTCAGTACCACATGCACACCGCTATGCCAGAGGAGCTAGTTGTGACTTGTGAGGAAGCGCTAGGAGTACCATTTGAAACTTATAATTGGAATGCTTAGAAAAATTAAAACTATCTCCACTTATGGGCTTACATGCACGTTTTTTCTTCTCTAAATTAAATAAAAATGATTGTTTAATCGATTATAAAAAGAAAATTCCGTTTAAATAAATCTGTACTTTGCTAGAAAAAATAGTTACCCGTCGACACATATGTTTCACATGCATCAGACCTGATAAAGAGCACAAACATTCTCAGGCTCTAAACATCTACGTCTGTCAAGTGCTGGACTTATAACGCTTCCACATCAAGCCTGATAAAAAGCACAAACGTGCTCAGGCTCTAGACATCTACTCTTGTGAAGTATTGTATTTATACTTTTATATATAGAACTATAGTAGTATGAGTTCAAGATACAGATCCTTGTTGTACAGTAGAATATATTAATAGAAGTGAAATCAACAAACTATGAACAAAGAAAGGGTGGACGCGGGCTAAGAGACTTACTTGACTCTGGCTCTGGGAACTGTTATTATCGTTAATCCCTTCCATTGAGAAATCTAATGAAGCAATGAGTCTTCAGCCTTTTGAAGACTTCTAAGGCCTTGTTTGGTACTAGAGTTTTGGTGGGGATTGGTGGGGATAATCCCCTAGAGTATTGGGTGAAACCCCCACCTTCACCCAATCTCACAAAACCCCACCCACAATCCACTAGGTAGAGGTAGAGTATTGGGGATTGAGAAAAATACACTAAAATTTAGGGAAGAGTGGGGATTAGCGGGGATTATACTCGCCCAATACTCTAGTACCAAATATACTTTTAAAAGTGGGTGGGGATTTGACACCAAAACTCTAGTACCAAACAAGGCCTAATCGAGCTCAGAGGCCTGATGAAAACCCAAATGCTAGCACCTTATTCTTAGCCACACCGGAAGCAGCAGCCCCTCTCAAATCCGAAGGGTCCTAATCCTACTGGAGCTGCTGGATGATTATTATTGCTATTCCTAAATAATTTATCGACTGTAAACGGGAGCAAATTCAACTTTGCTCGCGCTCGGGAGGTCGACTCCTGCACTGTCGCTGCCGCTGCTGCTATTGATGCGGTCATATATATAACCAATCGGCAGTCCCGTGAAGGCGGAAGAAGGAAATTATGGCGCGCAATCACGGTTGTCTTCGGATGCCCTGAAATTCGCCCGCGTTAAAGGCAGACTTTGAATCGGAGTCGGGTAAGGGATCAACTGGACGCAGGGCAGAGGAGCTCTCGTCCGTGCCTTACTTGGAATAAAAGGAACCGGCGGGGGACCTGAGAATTGCCCGCGCGCGCAAGAGTCAGAGGCGAATTGAATCGAATCGAATCCTGGATCGACTGGACTTATAGAAGACGTGCGTACCTTACTTGGAAGAGGCGGAAGAGGAGCCGGCGGCGCCGGCGTTGAGCACTATGGACGGCGGACCTGAGAATTGCCCGCGCGCGCGAGAGTCGGAGCAGAATTTGGATTGAACCGGATCCTTGATCCACTGGACCAATAGACGTGCGTAGCTTGCTTGGGAGAGGCGGAAGAGGAGCCGGCGGCGCCGGCGTTGCTGACCGTCGACGGCAGACCTGGGAATTGCCCGCGCGCGGGGAAGTCAGAGGCGAATTCGAATTGAATCATATCACGGATCCACTGGACCAATCTATCTATATCTATACCTAATAATAAAAAAGTATGTAAAGTTTCTATCATTAACCATATTTTTTTTTACCAATTTATCCTCCCACCAAATTACATATTATGCATCAATGCCATGGGCCACGGTAAGCCACCACGTACCGGTTCGTCACATAGACGTGATTGAATACAATACATGACACATATGTGTCACGACCCAGATTTTTCAAGATTTAAAAATTTCATCATGCATTCATGGCATATTGCATTTTAAAGTCCTTTCCAAAGTTTGAACTTTATCCTTCAAAGAATATTGTTCAAATGCCCCTTTTCCCCAAATTTTATTTACAAAAGGTTCTCAGAAAGAAAGTATTTTAAAAATGAACTCCATTGTCATGGAGCTATCTTATATTTTATTTTAGTAAGTTTCTTTTGAAAACCAATTAGGAGGAAGATAATAATCTTAACTTCCTATTTAATTGGACTCCTTATCCAAAGTCCTCACAAATTATTTCTACCTCCATCTTACTACAAACCTTTGGTTTAGTTTCTAAAACACACTTTTAAAGATCCAGAAGTGGACAGCTTTGTTTTTACTCAAATCTGAATAGAAGAACTCTTCAAAACCCAAAACTGAAATCTGAATAATAGAAAAGGGAAACAGAAAAGAGAAAAGAAGGAAAACAAAATAAAAATGGAATTGGACCCCGGGGACAAACTTCGGCCCAGTAGCGAATCCAGCCCGCAGCCCATCTCGTCTTAACCGAACCGGTACCCTCTTTCTCTCTTCCTCTCACTGACCGCGGGCCCCACCTGTCATCATCAATCTCCAGCCGTTTCTCTCGCCGGTGACCAAGCCCGAGCAGTAACCCCTCTCCCCTCTTCAATTCCCGTAAATACCCGGACGTTTCGATCTCTATCTGTGCCTATAAAAGCCCCCAGATGTCCTCCGTCGACTCCCTTTCTTCTTCCTGCTCAAGGCGCCGCCGAATCGACGGAATCGATCGCCGGACTCCGCAGTCCCTGCGGGCATCCCCGGTAAAATCCGCCAACGACGGTGAGCCCCGTGCTCCCTCTTCCCTCCTAACCTCCCTCCCCCGTCCCGGCGCACATCCCTGACCCCTCCTCGATTTAATCCTGCAGCTATTCGACGTGGACGTCCTCAACCGAAGAACACCGCCGCCCATAGCTGCTCCAGCCACCTCCCCCTCCCTCGTCTGGAAACAATCGAGTACGCCGTCACCACTATCGAGACCCCCGCGCCCTCCTGCATCCTGTCGCGACGTCGCCGTGGTCCAGGGATCGCCAGAACCCCGCCGGCCTTCATCTCCAGTACGCCCTCGCCGGAAAGATCATCGGAACCCTAGCCCGGTGAGCCTAACTCCCTTCTGATCCTCACACCCGTTAGATCTTGATCTTACGGCTTAGAAAGAACCACTTAAACGAAGCGGTACTGGACAATCTGGTGCGTCCAGATCCCTTTAAATCCGACGGCTATCAAACGTGATCCAACCGAAGGGGTATCAACGAATCAAAAGCAGCCACGTGTAAGCTTCTGGTTTAAACGAAAATCAAATAGAAGTTTGAAACCTGATTTGATCCAAGTCTTTGAAAAATCATATCTTTTAATCCATAGGTCCAAAAATAACGAATAATATACCGTTGGAATCCTTGGGATGTGTAGAATCCAATGACTCAATAAAACCTATTATTTTATGGGTTCATTTTGAATCCATTGACAGATCTGAATCAAGCCCTTGGACTCATAATAAATTCGTAACTTTTGTTCTGTGAGTCCAAATGCTACAAATTTGTAGTCTATGGAATCCTTGGAACATTTAGAACACTACAGAAGCAAAAGCTTTCAAAGTTAAGACGTGCACAAACTTGCTACTGTTAAATGTGTTCAAATCACCTTTTTCTTCACCAAATGTTTTCTAAAAACTATTTTTGAGTAAAACCACTTGCAGCAGCTTCATGTTACTGCCACCCAACCAGTGGTAGCTCAGACTTATTTTTGCAGGACATACCAACCAGAACTAAATTTTTCCAAAGTATTGTCCTAATGCATCAATACCCCTTTTGTAATACCATGTTATTTAATTATTAAAATCCTTTCTAAACATCACTTGTTTTCAAAAGCCTCTTATTCCACCCTTACAACCTTTTCACACACTCACATAGTGTGAGAAATTAAAATGTCATTTGCATACATGCACACATGCATACATGTCTATGATTGTCATTAGAAATAGAATATTGATTGCTTGATTGTCTGATTGAATAGATTGTGAAGAGGAGCCAGGCCACTATTGTAACTGTTGTGAGTGTGCAAGCTGCTACCAAGGCAAGTGACACACATGTTCCCTACCCATTTTACTTATGCATCAGTAAATTCACCTCTTGTAGTATGCATGATAGGTGTTTTACTCAACTGTTTTATCAAATGCTTAGATCCTAGTAGTGTGTAGCTACCCCTCAAACCCCACATGATAGGATGCTAAATACTTTGTTAACTTTGATGCCATGCTAAGATCACTTGAAAAGTGTTTTGAGAACAAGTTAAGAACTTCAACTAAAATGAAACACCTGGGTGGATTGGCTTGATAAGAGGAGGCGAGGTAGGTGGGTTCTGGGACGCATACCTTGTAAGAGGATGTGGGAACAGAATACCGCTCGGGATGGCCACCCAGGAATAAAGAGATGGCTATGTCTTCCATGCTTAGCGTACTTCCAGTGCAGCCTTATGACATTATGGGCTCTGTCTTGACTGATTAGAATGTGGGAGTGCAACTAGGTGCGAGAAGATGGTGGTAGATGAATTATAGGTTGGGAGCGGATCTTGCCAGTTAGTTGCCCTCTCCTTCTAAAAGGTCTCGTTTCATTTTATGTATGGGCATAAAATGAATCGTAAGGTGAAAGTGCACAACCCTTGCAAGGTGTCTAAATCTAATCGATTAGCCATGTCCTCGGTTATGGACAATTGAGTCTCTAGACATGGAATGTACGGAATAATCTCATCACCGATTCTGAATTATTAAAATTTTGTCTAGAAACCCTAGGTAGGAACTAAGGACCATACACTCCGAGGGGTGGTGGTGCCTGAGGTTCCAACTTTGTTGAATTGCGCCCAGTGCTACATAACTTGCAACTATGTAGTATTTGGGGGTTATTTCAACCCTTCAAAATAAAATCTTTGAATTAAAATCTTGACTTAAAATAGGACAAAATTGGCTTTATGCAAATCTAGCCCAGAGATCCACCAGCCAAATAGCATGTAGCTAGATCTTTCACAACTGCCACCAAATAAGTATCATTTGCCAGTACATCATTGTACTGACCCCCATACTTGGGGCTGCATAATCAAATGTGCAGGTTCTTCCGATGAGGAGTGAAGTGTTAGGATCTCGAGTCTACATACCAACATGACTGCCTGTGGCGCATGCTGAAGATGGAGGCTCGCTATTATTATATTTCCATTGTGCTTAAGTTGAACTCTGTTTACCCTTGTCGGTCCATGTGACCAAGGAACTTGTAATAATCGTGAGACTTATGTATCTGGATCTGCGTGTAATCTCGATACTATGTGATGAATACTATATTTTGTTCTGTGGTGCTATCATTGATCCAGGGAATAGCACATAACACAGGTGTTCCGCCTTAATCCAAAGGTGGGGTGTCACAAAATGGTATCAGAGCCTAGTGTTGCCTGTAGGATCGAGACCCTAGGATTGGAAAACCTTAGGACCCAAGTTTTAATTCAAAATACTAAACAAATAATCATGATCTTATTGTCTTAACCATTTCATTCTTACTTGTATTTCTCTTCTTGTTCTGATCGTTCCCTCTTCTTTTCAAAATATTGTAGATGGACACCTACGATGAGAGAGTGGTAGCTGGTGAGGGAGATTACCTTTTCTCGGAGGTGCTACTAGACCTTGCCACCCAGCTTCAGATACCACCACCGGTTTTCTGTGGGAAGATGCAGTACAAGGAGTATGGTCTGGAGAAGTGGTTAATCCAAACTACTATCCAAGGAAGACTTGATGAAGAAGGAGAGTCCACGATGGAGTACACCGAAGCATATGTGGACTGGAGGTATTTGGTGGAGATTGCCATGCAAGGCGCCATCGCCCGCATTCGCCACAAGTACAGAGCTCACATCCCACGTCCCTCAGCTTATGGGATGATTGGAGAGCGATCTGTTGGAGGGCATGTAGTGGATCGTCGAGGCCAGGAGTTCCACTCCCTTCTGAGAGGCTACCTCACTGAGAGGGAGCGCTGCTCAGTCAATCTGGAAGACATGCTGAAGAAGCAAATTATCAACCAGGACCAGTTCAGAGATCTCATGGATCTCACCACCAAGAAGATCATGGAAACTGAATCAGCTCTCATAATGTTGGATGATAAGAAGACTCAACTGGAGAACAAGCTCAAGATTGTTGAAGGACCCTTGCAGTTGTCGGTGTAATGGATACCGGGGTATCCCGGTCCACCTGCTCCTGGGCCCCGTCATCGGCCCATCTTCAGCCCAGGAGATAATCAGCAATCTTCAGCACGGAGAAGACCCTCACGAGGAGGCGCCTCGTGAGGAGAACGACGACGAAAACCGCTAAGGACCAGAAGACCTCCTCACGAGCCCTGCTGGTGAGGGGAGAAGGGACGCCCACGTCAGCTCTGCACGGTTTCGTGCGGAGCAAGAAGATAACGGGCAGAAGGTCGTGTACCTCCCACGCTACCCCCGACAGGGAGGAGACCAACTTTCGCTGTGCCTGCCTAAAGCGGCACAGTGGCAGCTGGCCACCCCCCGAAATATTGCGTGGACGGTGCAGGGCGCCAGGGGAGGACGTCAGCTTCCTCCACCCACTCCTGTGGACCGGCGCCACTACCCTACGAAGACCAAGTCTACAGAAGAACCTCGTCTACAGCTGTCCTCCCTCCTTGGCCGTGTGTGGCAACCCCTTCCCCAAGAAGATAAGGGGAAGGAGGCCCTTGGCGCTATAAAAGGAGGGGAGGCCACCCCTTAGAGGGGATCCGGTCTGATCTAATCTTCATCTTCTTCAAGCTGCTAGTTGGGCACGCAGGTTCTTCAACCTCTGGCCAACTAGAGCTTTGTAACCAAGGCCTTGTACTCCTCGCGAGGTGTCGCGTTGTAATACAAAAAGGCAGGAAGTAGGGGTTTTACCTCACCACGAGGGCCCTGAACCTGGGTAAATCTCGGTCTCCCTCTCTGCAGTGCGTAGCGCGTCCGACAATCGAGGCTTCCGTCACCGTGTTTCGTTGCGATCCAAGATCTCCCACGTTCAGCCCCCTGCGTTCGAATCTTTTGGGTCCGTCGCGTGGTACCCCGTGTTCTTGCGACACGAAATCCATCGACATTTGGCGCGCCAGGTAGGGGGTTGTGGTGTGTTTTCTTCTAGATCTGCTTCGACATGGCCGACGCCAACGCAAGGCTCGAGCGTCTTCGCCGTCGCAACGCTGCTCGGGGTCAAACCGAGCCCATCTTCCGTCGTCACGAAGCTTCGGCCGGGGAAGAAGAGGAGGAAGATCTGGAGTCCTCCTACCTCCCGTCCGGGCGGACAGAGCCTTCGCTCTCCTTCACCGCCACCGCCACTTCTCGTGCTCGTTCTGGGAGTCAACTGTCTCCTGCGCAGGCGCTCGCCATGGCGCAGGAGCTGTTGCGCTATCAACCCACCGACGACGGGCGTGAGGGGTGGCGCGCTCGAATCGCCGAGCTCGTCGCCATCGCCAACGAAGACCCGGCCTTGGGAGGAGCCCAGGGCGTGGGGCATCCAGATCCGGCGGCGGGGCATCATGCCCCGGGCGCCGGAGATGGGATGGCCAACAAGGCCAAAAAGGTGGTTTCCTGCGCCGCATCTTCGCCGCGCGGGGAGCCCAGCTGCCAAATCGTCCAGCGCGCTCCGGAAGACGCACGCGTCTCCCTCGAGCGCCGCCGCGAAAATCATGATCGTGCCATCGATGACATCGGCGAGGCTGGCAAGAACGTCAGGACCCCCGGCGTTCCGATCTACAACCCCGGGTGTCTTGCCCTCACTCGCCAGCAGCGCTACGTTGTCTGGCCTGATAAGTTCAAGCCGGACATCGCCACGCGCTACGATGGGACCACACACCCTGTCGAATTCCTCCAACTCTACGTCGTCGCCGTCCAGGCTGCGCGTGGAGATCAGCGCGCCATGGCCAACTGGTTCCCCATGGCCCTCAAGGACGCTCCGCGGACTTGGCTCATGAATCTTCCTCACGAATCCGTGACTTCGTGGAAGGATTTATGTCGTCAGTTCGTTGCCAACTTCATGCCCACGTACGAGCGCCCCGCCACCAAGAACGATCTTAAGGCGGTGCGACAGTACAAGGGCGAGACGCTTCGTCAGTACATCCAGCGCTTCAGTCAGATGAGGAACAAGATTCCCAGGATCTCCAACGAGGAGGTCATCTCCGCGTTCTCCACGGGCGTCTCCGACGTCAAGATGCGGGAGAAGCTGTCCGTGAATGATGAGTTGACTTCCGTCGTCAGGCTCTTCGAGATCGCCGACTGCTGCGCCAAGGCTGAAGAGGGGAGGCTCTTCGTGCACAATATGCCGGAGGCGCCTCCCCCAAAGCAGAAGTCCAAGGACCCCAAGCAAAAAGAGGCTGCTGCCCTCGCGGCGGAGCCAGATCATAAGCAACGCCGCGGGGACCGCTCCGATCGCGATAAAGGCCGCCGTCGCCGCTACTGCCTCATCCACAAGAAGGACACCCACAATACCGAGGATTGTTGGATTGTCCAGAAGTTTCACGAGGAGAACGGTGTCTCCAAGCGTCGTGGGGGTGGCCGCAGCAACGGCAAGAGTGGATCCCGGGGCGATCGCCGCGACGACGACCGCGAGGAAGGTCACCGCCGCGGGGGTCTGTCTCGAGACGATCCCGAGCCGCTGCCGCTTCCCCCACCAGCAAACGATCGTCGGGAAGAGAACCAGGGGGGCTATCAAGAGCCGCGAGACTTCGTCGCTTGCCTCCTGGGTGGAGCTCAGGCTCCTCTGTCAAATCGGCACTTCAAGCAGCTGTCGCGAGAAATCGCGGCGGCACAGCCAACTCCGGCAATCGCCTGATGAAGTGGTCGACGTGCAAGATTGGCTTCGACGAGGAGGATCATCCGGCTTCCACAAGGGGCGTGGGCACAATCCCCCTCTTGTGCACGCCAACCATCAACAACGTCGCCGTCAATCGCACCCTCATCGACGGAGGTGCGGGCCTCAACATCATCTCCGTCGAGATCTTCGAAAAGATGCAGGTGCCGTACCACCGGCTCATGCCAACTCGGCCGTTCTTCGGGGTAACCGAGGGATCTACAACGCCAATTGGGCAGGTAAGCCTGCCCGTCACCTTCGGCACCCGGGACAACTACAGGACAGAAAGCCTCGACTTCGACGTTGCCTACATCGCCCTGCCATACAACGCCATCCTCGGCTACCCAGCCTTGGCTAGGTTCATGGCAGCAACGCACCATGGCTTCAACGTCCTCAAGATTCCGGGCGCCAACGGCACGATCACCGTGCGCTGCAATGAGAAGGATGCTCTCCGATCGGTTGAGCATGTCTACCGTGAGGCCGCCTCCATGTTCCCCGCCGACGAAGATCTACTAGAACACTCCGGCGACCTCACGAGGAAAAAGCAGCTCGTGTCCCAAGAGCGGGCTGCTGCAAAGAAGGCCTCTCTCGAGCCCAACCCTCTGGGTTCGACAGGGAAGAAGTTCGCCGCCTCAGCATCGCCTACTCCAAGCGAGGACCTGGTCCATCCAATGCTGGACATGATCATTGGGGAAGCTGTGGTACCCTCAGGAAGAAGGCCCCAGTTTACCCAAGAGCGCTCGGCAACCAAGAAGGTCCCGCTGCAGGCTGGGGGCTGCGAGAACTTCGTCACCATCGGGGCAGGGCTTTCCCCTAAATAGGAAAGCGCGCTCGTCACCTTCCTGCGGGCAAATTCTGACATGTTCGCTTGGACTCCGTCGGATATGCCCGGTGTTCCCAGGGAGGTGATCGAGCACCACCTAGCCGTGTGCCCTCAGGCACACCCCGTGAAGCAGAAGACTAGAAAGCAAGCGCAAGAGAAGCAAGACTTCATCGTCCAGGAGATAGAGAAGCTGAAGAAGGCCAAGTTGATACGCGAGGTGGCCCACCCCACCTGGATTGCTAATCCGATGGTCGTCCCAAAGGCTAACGGCAGTGGGCGCCTCTGCGTGGACTTCACAAGTCTCAACAAGGCCTGTCCCAAGGACCCTTATCCTCTCCCGAGGATAGATCAAATCGTCGACTCCACCGCCGGCTGCGACCTCCTTTGCTTCTTGGATGCTTTCTCCGGCTATCATCAGATCAAGATGGCAAAGGAGGACGAGGAGAAGACCGCCTTCATCACGCCCTGTGGGGTGTACTGCTATGTCTGCATGCCCTTCGGCTTGAAGAACGCAGGAGCCACCTTCCAAAGGCTCATGCGTAAGGCCCTGGGGGATCAGATGGGAAGGAACGCGGAAGCCTACGTCGACGACATCGTCGTCAAGACCCGCGAGGGTCGCACCTTCATCGAGGATCTGGAGGAAACATTCGTCAACCTGAGGAAGGTAAACATCAAGCTCAACCCCGCTAAGTGCGCCTTTGGCGTACCGTCGGGAAAGCTGTTGGGGTTCCTCGTGTCCAATCGCGGGATAGAGGCGAACCCCGACAAGGTCAAGGCCATCGAAGAGATGCGTCCTCCGCGCAATCTTAAGGAAATGCAACGCCTCGCGGGGTGCATGGCAGCCCTGGGGCGCTTCATCGCGAGGAGTGGGGAAAAAGCTTTGCCCTTCTTCAAGCTCATGAAGCGCACCGGCAAGTTCGAGTGGACTCCGGAAGCCGACAAGGCCTTCGCCGAGTTAAAAGGTACCTCACGAGCCCACCGATCATGGTTGCCCCAACGACTCGCGAGCCCTTGCTACTCTACATCGCGGCAACTCCAAGGACTGCAAGCGCCGTTCTCGTCGCGGAGCGGGACGTCAAGGTAATCGCCAAGGAGGTCACTCCTCCAGGCTCGGGGGCTCCTCACGAGGGAGAGGCCGCTTCACCTCCCGCCCCTCGGGAGGAGCCGCCCAAGGGATCTTCGCCGACCGAGCCGCTCTCTCAGAGCAATGCTCGAAAGCCTCCTGAGGGGGAGCCTTCCGAGGGGGTCGTCAAGGTACAAAAGCCTGTGTACTTCGTCAGCACGGTACTGCGCGACGCGCGGGAACGCTACACAATGCAGCAAAAGCTGCTCTACACCTTGCTCATCGCCTCGCGGAAGCTACGCCACTACTTCCAGGGTCACCCGATTAAGGTGGTAACCGATCGGCCCCTGGAAACCGTCCTGCGCAATCCCAATGTCACCGGGCGGGTGGCCGAGTGGGCTGTGGAGCTTCAGCCTTTCGAGATCTCCTTCGAAACTACAAAGGTAATCAAGAGCAAGGCTTTGGCCGAGTTCACTGCAGAATGGACTGATCCATTCGTAGACGAGCCTCCAGAGGTGGAGTCGACTCTCCCTGGAGAAGAGGCCCCGGGCCTCTGGGTCATGCACTTCGACGGCGCCTTCAACCTTCCGGGCGCGGGAGCAGGCGCTGTCTTAACCTCTCCCTCTGGAGACAAGCTTTTCTACGCTGTGCAGCTCTGCTTTGGGCCGGAACACAAGGTCTCCAACAACATCGCGGAGTACGAAGGACTACTTGCAGGCTTAAGGGCTGCGAATGCCTTGGGCATCAAACGCCTCATCGTCAAAGGAGATTCACAGCTGGTTGTGAACTTCTCCAACAAGAGCTACACTCCAAAGGATGAGCACATGGCGGCTTATCTCGAGGAGCATCGAAAGATGGAAAAGCGCTTCCAAGGCTTGGAGCTGAAGCACATCCCGAGAGGGGAAAACGTGGAAGCCGACGAGATCGCCAAGCGCGCTTCTCATCGCCTGGCACAGCCTGCCGGCGTCTTCGAGGAGCGTCTCTTCAAACCGTCCGCTTCTCCGTCGACATCCGAACCACCTCCTCCTTCTGCTTTGCCGCCGCCGCCGGAGCAGGGGGCTCCGGATTGCGGGCCTCCTTCGGGTGACCGCGTCCTCCTGGCATTGGCCCGGCAGGAGGGAGTGGATTGGATCATCGAGCTCAAGGCCTACCTCACCAGCAGCAGGCTTCCTGAGGATGAAGAGGAGGCCGAGAGGATTGTGCGGCAAGCTTCGGGCTACTGCGTCAAGGATGGTGACTTGTACCGGCGTCGCCCAAATGGCGTCGCTCTGAAGTGCATATCTACTCACCAAGGCCAAGAGCTTCTAAGGGACATCCATGCCGGCGAATGTGGGCACCACGCTTCAGCCGCGACTCTAGCTGCGAAGGCATATCGAAGCGGCTTCTACTGGCCTTCGGCGCTCGGAGATGCGTCGGAGATGGTCAAGAGGTGTGAGGCGTGCCAATTCCACGCCAAGCAGATACATCAGCCGGCGCAAGAGCTGCGCACCATCCCACTCACTTGGCCCTTTGCAGTTTGGGGGCTGGACATCCTCGGCCCATTTCCCAGAGCGCAAGGGGGCTATCGCTACCTCTACGTCGCCATCGACAAGTTCACCAAGTGGGTGGAGGTGGAACCGGTGTGCACAATCCCGGCCAGGTCCGCCGTCAAGTTCATCCGTGGACTGGTCTGTCGCTTTGGTGTGCCTAACCGCATAATCACCGACAACGGCAGCCAGTTCACCAGCGGCTTGTTCCGGGAATACTGCGCATCGACCGGCATCAAAATCTGCTTCGCCTCCGTCGCTTACCCCAGGAGCAATGGTCAAGCCAAGCGCGCCAACGCTGAAGTGCTCAAAGGGCTCAAGACGAAAAGCTTCAACGCCAAGCTCGAAGCCTGCAGCAAAAAATGGTTAGCCAACCTCCAATCCATCTTGTGGTCCATCAGGACTACTGTCACCAAGCCTACCGGAGAAACCCCTTTCTTCCTGGTCTACGGGGCGGAGGCAGTTCTTCCCACCGACGTCAAGTTCGGGTCGCCAAGAGTGCTCGCCTTCGACGAAATTCGCCAAGAGGACCTCATCAAGGACCGCCTCCTTCTGCTCGAAGAAGCTCGGTGCCAAGCCGCGCTCCGCGCCGCGAGGTACCAGCAAGGACTACGCCGCTACCATAGCCGCCATGTTCGAGCAAGAACTCTGGAGGTCGGCGACTTGGTGCTGAGGAGAATACTCTCTCGCGAGGGTCTACACAAGCTGTCTCCAATGTGGGAAGGACCCTTCAAGGTGACGCATATCGCCAGGCCGGGCTCGGCGCGGCTGGAAACCGCAGAAGGCGTGCCAGTGGGGAACCCGTGGAACATAGCTCATCTGCGAAAGTTCTACCCTTAGGTTCCTCACGAGGAGAAAAAGACCGTTTTTACGGCACTTGTATCAGCTCAATATGCTCTTAAGCACTGATATTAAGTTAATGCGCAGTACAGCGCCTCTGCTTCGGCATGACATCAAAATGGCATGAAGTCCATTTATTTTCTGATTGTACTCCTCGCGGAAGGGGGCTAGGCACGGTGTCTATGCTGGGGCCTTCGCCCGGAAAACAGCAAGCCCGAAAAACCCGAAGGGAGCGAGCTCTGGTCGGGGGCGACGGCCCCATTAACGATCACCTCTGGATGCCCATGGTGCTTAGTTCCTCGCGAAGTACGCCAGAAAATAAAAAATCTTCGAGGAAAAGTCCAAGGTGTGCCCATGGCACCCGCTAAGGACCTACCCCTCGTGAGCAACCCTCACGAGGGTGCAAAGACGCGTCGATGCACTAGCATCCGCAGGAGGATTCCCTCTCTCGAGGAAGGCCTAACGTGGCAGGATTATTGAAGACCAAGGCCGCTCCGATAAATCTTGCGAAGGAGTCGCAGATCCGGAGGTCCGCGCCAGGCCCTTCACCTCATGAGCAATCCTTGTGAGGTGTCGACGGTCTCTGGGCTCTCTTAAGCGTCGACGTTTTCACGTCCGTGAGGGTCCAGCTTCCCTCAACGACGAGGAAGGCCCCGTGAATCGCCACGTGCGGCAATTTGCTCTTAGCTGCTGGCACAGATAGTGCCGCGCTCCTCCACGATGGAGAAGGTCCCTGTGCCGGTCACAGGGGCATCTTATTTGCCTTCTTTTTTCGTTTGTTTTACCGACTTATTTTTCCGTTTTCGGGGATTTGGGGTTTTTTCTTTCCCAACTCTTTCTTCAACTTCTTGTCTCAGGAATCGTCCATTGTGTCATCGGCGCCGAACCCGTCCCGAGCTCTGAGGTGGAGGGAGGCTTCCCGTCGATACCTGCAGCTCGCCAGGGCTCTCGAGCAAGCAAATGGCCGGGACAGTGAAGGACAGCAAGATTAAGCAACTGGATTTCATTAAAGCACCCCCAGAGGGGGAAGGAGCAAAGCACGGCGGGGCATTCCCCGCCGGCAAGGACTACACAACGAAAAGGGGAGGAGACTAGCTCCCCTCCCCAGAAGACTACCGCCCAGGACCCCCTCTTCACTGCGCCGGGAGCTGGGGGTAGGTGCGGCGGACGCCGTCGGCGGTGAAGATCCGCACCATCGCCTCCAGGGTCCCCAGCTTGAAGCGGAAGACGAGGCGGTCGCCGATGCGGAGGCGGCAGCCGAGGGCGAAGGGCCTCCAGCGGCCGGAGAGGACGACGTTGCCGGTCGGCCCGAAGAGGATGTCCACAGGCCAGAAGAGATCTGGCCTGCTCTGCTCCCCCAGGGCGATCTCCCCGGCGACTGGGCCGTGGGCGTGAAGCACCCTCCGGATGGCGTCGGGCAACCGGAGGGAGTTGAACCCCGGGGCGTCGACGACGACGAGGAGCTCAAGGAAGCGGGACCCCGGGGCGACGAGGGGTCCCAGCATCGCCGCCGCCAGGTGGCGCGGAGTGGCGATCACTCCGTTCACCGGCGGGGCAGGAAGATCTGCGACCGGGGGAGGGGGGCCCAGGGCGGCCTCCACCTCCCGGAGGGCCCGATCGATGCTCCCCGAGGCGCGGGGAGCAGGCGCCGCCGCCAGCGGCGACGGCGAGTTCAGGGCGCCTCCACGCGCAGGACCCCTGAGGGTCAGGGCGCCGGAGGTCCCCGCGGCGGCGCGGCTCGCCTCGCCCTGCCGCGGCGCGCCAATGCGGAGGGGGCCGCCGGCGCCGGGCGTCCACTGGGCCAGGACCTTCGCCTTTTTCCCGCTGCCCAGGGGGCGCCCACGGCGCTTCGCCCCAGAGCTTGGACCGGCGGCGGCGGAGTTGGAGGGGTCCATGCTCTCAGGGAAGAAGAGGTGGAAGTGGCACTGGTGGAAGGAGGTGAAGTGCCGACGGTCTCGAGGAGGACCTATTTAAGGGGATCACCCAGCGTCGATGCGTCAAATCCCAGCGCGGGAACCGAAGCGGTGGCGCAGCGCTCTGCAGTCAAGCGACGCATCATTATGATGGATGACGCCTCGGAGACTGTAGCGTCGCCGCCGCTTCGTCTCGCCAGCTGCGGCCACGACACGTGCCCGCAGCCTCTGCATCTTCACATGGTCCTCTGACCGCGCAGTTGACGCGTGCAGTTGGAGGGCCCAGCAGCTTCGGGGGCCCCCGACCCTTCGCTTCCTCAAGAGGGCGCGTTGTGGGCCGGGCTCCCGGGGGCTACTGTCGGTGTAATGGATACCGGGGTATCCCGGTCCACCTGCTCCTGGGCCCCGTCATCGGCCCATCTTCAGCCCAGGAGATAATCAGCAATCTTCAGCACGGAGAAGACCCTCACGAGGAGGCGCCTCGTGAGGAGAACGACGACGGAAACCGCTAAGGACCAGAAGACCTCCTCACGAGCCCTGCTGGTGAGGGAAGAAGGGACGCCCACGTCAGCTCTGCACGGTTTCGTGCGGAGCAAGAAGATAACGGGCAGAAGGCCGCGTACCTCCCACGCTACCCCCGACAGGGAGGAGACCAACTTTCGCTGTGTCTGCCTAAAGCGGCACAGTGGCAGCTGGCCACCCCCCCAAATATAGCGTGGACGGTGTAGGGCGCCAGGGGAGGACGTCAGCTTCCTCCACCCACTCCTGTGGACCGGCGCCACTACCCTACGAAGACCAAGTCTACAGAAGAACCTCGTCTACAGCTGTCCTCCCTCCTTGGCCGTGTGTGGCAACCCCTTCCCCAAGAAGATAAGGGGAAGGAGGCCCTTGGCGCTATAAAAGGAGGGGAGGCCACCCCTTAGAGGGGATCCGGTCTGATCTAATCTTCATCTTCTTCAAGCTGCTAGTTGGGCACGCAGGTTCTTCAACCTCTGGCCAACTAGAGCTTTGTAACCAAGGCCTTGTACTCCTCGCGAGGTGTCGCGTCGTAATACAAGAAGGCAGGAAGTAGGGGTTTTACCTCACCACGAGGGCCCTGAACCTGGGTAAATCTCGGTCTCCCTCTCTGCAGTGCGTAGCGCGTCCGACAATCGAGGCTTCCGTCACCGTGTTTCGTTGCGATCCAAGATCTCCCACGTTCAGCCCCCTGCGTTCGAATCTTTTGGGTCCGTCGCGTGGTACCCCGTGTTCTTGCGACACGAAATCCATCGACAGCAGTTAGGCGGAAAAATTCTCCAAGATGACATTTGGTCTCATCTTCTGGAGAAGACCTTACTGCTGCAGTATGACAACATACAGAAATTGGGAGATGAGAAGAAGCAAATTGAGGAAGCCAACAATGAGCTGAAGTCTGAAAATGAGAAGCTAAAGATGAAGCTTGCAGAATTAGAAGCAAGTAAGAAGGAAGAGGAATCCGAGGAAGAAGAGGATCCCGAGGAGAGAATTGTGTATTCCTCTAGTGATGGTCTATCCTATGAGGAATGGGAAGCCAAGGCACTGAGAGAACTCAAGAAGACAGAACGTCGAGACCCTCTACCCCTCTCATGTCTCAAGAGGGTTAAGAGAGGCTAGTTGACCACCCTCGCCTTTTGTATCGTTTGTGATAGCACGTTTGTATTGTCTTACCGTGTTGGTATGACAGTACCGTCGATCG
Source organism: Dactylis glomerata (assembly GCA_007115705.1). Classification (NCBI taxonomy): domain Eukaryota; kingdom Viridiplantae; phylum Streptophyta; class Magnoliopsida; order Poales; family Poaceae; genus Dactylis; species Dactylis glomerata. Next base: position 957,693 of record QXEO01000286.1, on the reverse strand, counting down.
TTTACTTTATCGAACTCTTAGTACTTACTTCTAAACTTGTCAAATCGTACGGTTCAAGGTTTAAAGCTTTTAAAAATCAATGGTTGTATGCTTGTTTATTGTTTGTGGTTGGCTTGTTGTATTGTGCATGGGTAGGATCTTTACTTCTTTAGCTTTATCTGTCTAATACTTATCTATGCTATACCTTACCCCAGATGCCTCCACGACGTGCACCAAACAACAACGACAACGATGGGAACAACAACAATGACACCAATACGGCAATTCAGCAACTAGTGGCAGCTCAGGCCCAGCTGATGCAAATGATGACTCAGTTCTTCCAGACAAATGCAAACAACAATAACAACAATAATAACCCTCCGCCACCACCACCGCCACCCCCACCCCAGGTGGATAGATTGGCAAGGTTTCTGAGACTGAGACCCAACAAATTCTCATCTGCTACGGAGCCAATAGTAGCTGATGACTGGCTGCGTTCGGTCAACAAGGATCTGACCACCTGCGAGTGCACTGATGCTGAAAAGGTGCGCTTCACAGCTCACTTACTGGAAGGACCCGCAACAATGTGGTGGGAGACATACCAGATTACCCATCCAGTAGATGATCTGGATTGGAACACATTCAGAGAAGGCTTTCGCACTGCCCACATATCCTCGGGCACTATAACTGTGAAGAAGGAAGAATTCCGCAGTCTGCGTCAGGGTGGAAGGACTCTGAAAGAATACATGGATGACTTCTGTGCTCTGTCCAGGTATGCACCTGAAGACATTGATACTGATGCAAAGAGGAAGGAAAAATTCCTCAGTGGGCTTAAGGGAGAACTCAAAATACCCCTGTCTGTGGCCTATGCTCCAAACTATCAATCTCTACTTGATCAGGCCATCACTCTGGACAACAACATCAAGAAAGAGGAGAACCGTAAAAGGAAGTTCAGTAACAACAAGAACCATGTGGAACCATTCCACAAGAAGCACCACTCATCTGAGAGTAGTGGTCATGGCAACTTCCACAAGCATGGGAATCGTTTCAACAAAGGAAACGGTAATCACTTCAGCGGCCATAAGCACAACGGAGGATTCAAGGGAAATAGCTCCAGTGGACATCACAGTGGGAACAATGGTCAGCATCGCTACAACACTGAACCCAAGAAGGATCTCTCGGGCGTCACCTGCTTCAAGTGCAAGAAGCCTGGTCACTATTCCTCCAGCTGCCCGGAGAACAAGACCATCGAACTTGCCAAGCCCAATCCATTCCAGAAGGGCCAAGTGAACCACCTCAATGTGGAAGAGGTGATGAATGAACCTGATGCAGTGATGGGTATGTTTCCTCTCAACTCATTTACAGCATTGGTTTTATTTGATACTGGAGCATCGCATTCATTCATATCAAGGACTTTTGCAAACAAAAATGGGTACCCTACTACAAATATAGGAAGAACCATTAAAGTGAGTTCCCCTGGTGGAGAATTGATAGTCAACGCTGGTTGCAGGGATCTGATTATAGAAATTGGTAAATATAAATTCCCAACCCATTTAGTGATCCTAGACTCACAGGGTTTAGATGTAATCTTGGGCATGGATTGGATGACTACCTATGGAGGAGTCATAGACTGTGTGAACAGAGCAATTACACTTACAACCCCGGAAGGGAGAAGAATTAGATACAAATCCCAACTGGATTTTAATGATATTAGGCTAAACCATCTTCAGGGGGTTAGCCTAGATAAAGTGCACATAGTGAATGAGTACCCCGATGTGTTCCCGGAAGAGTTACCAGGAATGCCACCTGACAGAGATGTAGAGTTTCTCATTGATCTGCTACCGGGCACAGGGCCAATAGCAAAGAGACCTTACCCTATGTCCACAGATGAGTTGAAAGAACTCAAGAAACAACTAGCAGAACAGTTAGGAAAAGGATTCATTAGAGAGAGTTCATCGTCATGGGGAGCACCAGTTCTGTTTGTTGAGAAGAAAGATAAGAGTCAACGTTTAGTTATGGACTATCGTTCGTTGAACGAAGTGACCATCAAGAACAAATATCTGCTACCAAGAATCAATGATTTGTTTGATTAGTTGGAAGGAGCTAGCGTATTCTCTAAGATCGACCTTAGATCTGGATACTTTTAGCTCAAGATTAGAGAACATGACATTCCCAAGACGGCCTTTGTCACTAGATATGGCTCGTATGAATATACGGTGATGCCCTTTGGTTTAACCAATGCACCGTCATACTTCATGAGCATGATGAATAAAGTGTTCATGGAATTTCTAGATAAGTTTGTCGTAGTCTTCATTGACGACATACTGGTCTACTCAAAAAGCAAAGAGGATCATGAAAAGCACCTACGTTCAATATTGGAGAAACTCAGAGAGCACAAGTTATATGCTAAATTCAACAAATGTGAGTTTTGGCTCAATGAAGTAGGATTTCTTGGACACATTATATCCAAGGAGGGAATTGCAGTCGACCCAGCCAAAGTGACAGCAGTGACTGAATGGGAACCACCCAAGAATGTTGGGGAAATTCGTAGTTTCTTGGGATTGGCCGGATACTACCGGAGATTCATTGAGAACTTTTCAAAGATAGCTAAACCAATGACAGAATTGTTGAAGAAAGAAAAGAAGTTTGAATGGACTGAAACTTGTGAAAACAGTTTTCAAGAGTTGAAAGGAAGATTGGTGTCTGCACCTATTTTGTGCTTACCAGATATAGAAAAGGAATTTCAGGTGTATTGCGACGCTTCGCGTCAAGGTTTAGGAAGTGTGTTGATGCAAGATGGCAGAGTAGCAGCCTATGCTTCTAGACAACTCAAGAAACATGAGCTCAACTATCCAACTCATGACCTTGAGTTAGCTTCAGTTGTTCACGCCTTGAAGATATGGAGACACTACTTGCTGGGAAAGAGATGTGAAGTATTCACCGACCACAAAAGTTTGAAGTACATCTTTACTCAGAAGGATCTCAACATGAGACAAAGAAGATGGTTAGAACTCATCAAAGATTACGACTTGAGTTTGCAATACCATCCTGGTAAAGCAAATGTAGTAGCTGATGCCCTAAGCCGTAAAGCCTATGTGAACTGCCTATCAACAGAAGTGTTGCCAGAAGATCTGTGTAGAGATCTGAGAGACCTCAGCTTAGAAGTAGTGCCGCAAGGACACGTAACATCGCTAGTAATGCAACCAACCCTGATGGACAGAATACGCCAAGCACAGAAAGGAGATAAAGAGATTGAGAAGATCAAAGAAAACATGGGGAAAGACAAAGCTAAAGGCTTTAGCGAAGATGAGCAAGGAACTATCTGGTTTGAGAAACGCATCTGTGTACCTGATGACCCTGATATTAGAAGATTGATATTCCAAGAAGCCCATGAAACCCCATACTCGATTCATCCTGGAAATACCAAGATGTACCTAGACCTAAAAGGAAGATTTTGGTGGAGCAATATGAAGGGAGACATAGCCGAATACACAGCCAAGTGTGATGTATGCAGTAGAGTGAAAGCTGAACATCAAAAACCAGCCGGACTACTTCAACCACTGAAGGTGCCGGATTGGAAATGGGATCAAATTGGTATGGACTTCATCACTGGGTTACCCCGCACAAAATCGGGATATGACTCAATCTGGGTTATAGTCGATCGTTTGACCAAGGTAGCTCATTTCATACCTGTAAAGACCACTTATACAAGTGCCAAGTTAGCCGATATCTACATGAAGAGGATAGTAAGCCTCCATGGTGTTCCCAAAAGCATCGTGTCTAATAGAGGAACCCAATTTACCTCTCACTTTTGGAAACAACTTCATGAATCACTTGGAACTAGGCTAGAATTCAGCACAGCGTTCCATCCGCAAACAGATGGACAAACAGAAAGGGTAAACCAAATTTTGGAAGATATGCTGAGAGCATGTGCCCTAGACTATGGGTCTAGTTGGGACGACAACTTGCCTTACGCAGAGTTTTCCTACAACAACAGTTATCAAGCTAGTATTGAGATGGCACCATTTGAAGCCTTGTACGGCAAGAAATGTACTACACCCCTACTATGGAGTGGTGTAGGAGAGCGAAGTTTCTTCAGACCCGATATCATTCAAGAAGCCGAAGAAAAGGTTAAGTTGATCAAGGATAGACTGAAGATCGCCCAATCCCGTCAGAAGAGCTACTCGGATAGCAAGCGTAGAGAAATCATCTATGAAGTTGGAGACAGAGCTTATCTCAGAGTGTCACCCCTTCGTGGTGTTAAGAGATTTGGCATTAAGGGTAAGCTAGCACCCCGATTTATAGGACCATTCAAAGTCCTATCTCGCAAAGGAGAAGTAGCCTATGAACTGGAACTACCCGAAATCCTTTCGGCCGTTCATAACGTGTTCCACGTGAGCCAGCTAAAGAAATGCCATCCAGAAATGTCAGAAACACCGTTGAACGATACGGTACCCCTCGAAGAAGTTCAACTAGAAAGTGACTTGACCTATGAGGAGAAACCCATCAAAATACTCGAGACAGCAGAAAGAACTACACGCACCAAAACCATCAAGTTCTGCAAGGTGCAGTGGAGTCACCACACTGAAGAGGAAGCCACATGGGAACGTGAAGATACTCTTCGAGAAGAACACCCACACCTATTTGCTAGCCTTTCCGAAGCTCGAGGGCGAGCTTCATCTTAAGGGGGTTAGTCTGTCACGACCCAGATTTTTCAAGATTTAAAAATTTCATCATGCATTCATGGCATATTGCATTTTAAAGTCCTTTCCAAAGTTTGAACTTTATCCTTCAAAGAATATTGTTCAAATGCCCCCTTTCCCCAAATTTTATTTACAAAAGGTTCTCAGAAAGAAAGTATTTTAAAAATGAACTCCATTGTCATGGAGCTATCTTATATTTTATTTTAGTAAGTTTCTTTTGAAAACCAATTAGGAGGAAGATAATAATCTTAACTTCCTATTTAATTGGACTCCTTATCCAAAGTCCTCACAAATTATTTCTACCTCCATCTTACTACAAACCTTTGGTTTAGTTTCTAAAACACACTTTTAAAGATCCAGAAGTGGACAGCTTTGTTTTTACTCAAATCTGAATAGAAGAACTCTTCAAAACCCAAAACTGAAATCTGAATAATAGAAAAGGGAAACAGAAAAGAGAAAAGAAGGAAAACAAAATAAAAATGGAATTGGACCCCGGGGACAAACTTCGGCCCAGTAGCGAATCCAGCCCGCAGCCCATCTCGTCTTAACCGAACCGGTACCCTCTTTCTCTCTTCCTCTCACTGACCGCGGGCCCCACCTGTCATCATCAATCTCCAGCCGTTTCTCTCGCCGGTGACCAAGCCCGAGCAGTAACCCCTCTCCCCTCTTCAATTCCCGTAAATACCCAGACGTTTCGATCTCTATCTGTGCCTATAAAAGCCCCCAGATGTCCTCCATCGACTCCCTTTCTTCTTCCTGCTCAAGGCGCCGCCGAATCGACGGAATCGATCGCCGGACTCCGCAGTCCCTGCGGGCATCCCCGGTAAAATCCGCCAACGACGGTGAGCCCCGTGCTCCCTCTTCCCTCCTAACCTCCCTCCCCCGTCCCGGCGCACATCCCTGACCCCTCCTCGATTTAATCCTGCAGCTATTCGACGTGGACGTCCTCAACCGAAGAACACCGCCACCCATAGCTGCTCCAGCCACCTCCCCCTCCCTCGTCTGGAAACAATCGAGTACGCCGTCACCACTATCGAGACCCCCGCGCCCTCCTGCATCCTGTCGCGACGTCGCCGTGGTCCAGGGATCGCCAGAACCCCGCCGGCCTTCATCTCCAGTACGCCCTCGCCGGAAAGATCATCGGAACCCTAGCCCGGTGAGCCTAACTCCCTTCTGATCCTCACACCCGTTAGATCTTGATCTTACGGCTTAGAAAGAACCACTTAAACGAAGCGGTACTGGACAATCTGGTGCGTCCAGATCCCTTTAAATCCGACGGCTATCAAACGTGATCCAACCGAAGGGGTATCAACGAATCAAAAGCAGCCACGTGTAAGCTTCTGGTTTAAACGAAAATCAAATAGAAGTTTGAAACCTGATTTGATCCAAGTCTTTGAAAAATCATATCTTTTAATCCATAGGTCCAAAAATAACGAATAATATACCGTTGGAATCCTTGGGATGTGTAGAATCCAATGACTCAATAAAACCTATTATTTTATGGGTTCATTTTGAATCCATTGACAGATCTGAATCAAGCCCTTGGACTCATAATAAATTCGTAACTTTTGTTCTGTGAGTCCAAATGCTACAAATTTGTAGTCTATGGAATCCTTGGAACATTTAGAACACTACAGAAGCAAAAGCTTTCAAAGTTAAGACGTGCACAAACTTGCTACTGTTAAATGTGTTCAAATCACCTTTTTCTTCACCAAATGTTTTCTAAAAACTATTTTTGAGTAAAACCACTTGCAGCAGCTTCATGTTACTGCCACCCAACCAGTGGTAGCTCAGACTTATTTTTGCAGGACATACCAACCAGAACTAAATTTTTCCAAAGTATTATCCTAATGCATCAATACCCCTTTTGTAATACCATGTTATTTAATTATTAAAATCCTTTCTAAACATCACTTGTTTTCAAAAGCCTCTTATTCCACCCTTACAACCTTTTCACACACTCACATAGTGTGAGAAATTAAAATGTCATTTGCATACATGCACACATGCATACATGTCTATGATTGTCATTAGAAATAGAATATTGATTGCTTGATTGTCTGGTTGAATAGATTGTGAAGAGGAGCCAGGCCACTATTGTAACTGTTGTGAGTGTGCAAGCTGCTACCAAGGCAAGTGACACACATGTTCCCTACCCATTTTACTTATGCATCAGTAAATTCACCTCTTGTAGTATGCATGATAGGTGTTTTACTCAACTGTTTTATCAAATGCTTAGATCCTAGTAGTGTGTAGCTACCCCTCAAACCCCACATGATAGGATGCTAAATACTTTGTTAACTTTGATGCCATGCTAAGATCACTTGAAAAGTGTTTTGAGAACAAGTTAAGAACTTCAACTAAAATGAAACACCTGGGTGGATTGGCTTGATAAGAGGAGGCGAGGTAGGTGGGTTCTGGGACGCATACCTTGTAAGAGGATGTGGGAACAGAATACCGCTCGGGATGGCCACCCAGGAATAAAGAGATGGCTATGTCTTCCATGCTTAGCGTACTTCCAGTGCAGCCTTATGACATTATGGGCTCTGTCTTGACTGATTAGAATGTGGGAGTGCAACTAGGTGCGAGAAGATGGTGGTAGATGAATTATAGGTTGGGAGCGGATCTTGCCAGTTAGTTGCCCTCTCCTTCTAAAAGGTCTCATTTCATTTTATGTATGGGCATAAAATGAATCGTAAGGTGAAAGTGCACAACCCTTGCAAGGTGTCTAAATCTAATCGATTAGCCGTGTCCTCGGTTATGGACAATTGAGTCTCTAGACATGGAATGTACAGAATAATCTCATCACCGATTCTGAATTATTAAAATTTTGTCTAGAAACCCTAGGTAGGAACTAAGGACCATACACTCCGAGGGATGGTGGTGCCCGAGGTTCCAACTTTGTTGAATTGCGCCCAGTGCTACATAACTTGCAACTATGTAGTATTTGGGGGTTATTTCAACCCTTCAAAATAAAATCTTTGAATTAAAATCTTGACTTAAAATAGGACAAAATTGGCTTTATGCAAATCTAGCCCAGAGATCCACCAGCCAAATAGCATGTAGCTAGATCTTTCACAACTGCCACCAAATAAGTGTCATTTGCCAGTACATCATTGTACTGACCCCCATACTTGGGGCTGCATAATCAAATGTGCAGGTTCTTCCGATGAGGAGTGAAGTGTTAGGATCTCGAGTCTACATACCAACATGACTGCCTGTGGCGCATGCTGAAGATGGAGGCTCGCTATTATTATATTTCCGTTGTGCTTAAGTTGAACTCTGTTTACCCTTGTCGGTCCATGTGACCAAGGAACTTGTAATAATCGTGAGACTTATGTATCTGGATCTGCGTGTAATCTCGATACTATGTGATGAATACTATATTTTGTTCTGTGGTGCTATCATTGATCCAGGGAATAGCACATAACACAGGTGTTCCGCCTTAATCCAAAGGTGGGGCGTCACAATATGTCCAAGACTCAAAGCAGAGTTCCACCCGATTCAAAACAGCCTACAGCTAGCCTAGATTCAAAGCAGACCTGGTTCATACGTCGCTTTACCCTGTTTTGTTTCCACAGTTGTAATATCCCAGCATTTAGGACAAATCGAAGGGTAGATCTAGGACTATTGTGCATTCATGCATCCTATAAACCTGAATAAAATTTTCGCAAAAGAAAAGTAAACCTGGGAGAGTGAACTTCTTTCAAAGCATCTTTAGTTAGAGGTGTTTTGATTGTTAAAAGTTTGCTATGATCTCTTGATGGTATTGTTAAGTGAGTTTAGAAATTAACTTTGATTGTTGAATTATCTCAAATTTGAATATTCCATAATTATAAATAAATAATTCAATTATACATTAATTGAATAATAGAAAAAGGAATAGAATATACAATAAACAGAAATAGAATTTTATTGATATTCCACATAGATACAAAGTATTTACATCAAGATTAAATGGAAAAGAAGATTACATTGGATATAACAAAAAAGAAACCTAAATCTAAACTTTGTCTAAAAAAATCTTCATGAAGATTATCTCCTAAGTCTTCATAGCTTGCAACCTGCAAAACAAAACCAAAAAAGAAAACAAAGCCAAAGACTGAGGGTTAGAAGTTTTACTCTCAAACTAGGGCAATTTATCTGCCATTGCATCATTGAGTATAGTTAACTTAGTATAGCATCTGTTCTTAATCAAAAAAATCACTGGGGTACAAGGTCATTGTGCACATAGCAGTGCACAACACGGCCACAAGGGGATCAGACCAAGCCCTAGTGACAAGCAGCTCAAGGAGCTTAGTCACTGCATGCAAAGTTTGTGCTGGCAGCACCTCAGCAGCCAGCAAATGCCAAGCATTCGACCAGGAGGGTAGTACTAGGGGAGCAGTGCTCACACGTCTCACACAGCACCACTGCAAGAACAGCAACAGCTCTTGCACCGCAGCACACAAACATCACCAGCAAACACTATGGAGGCCAAGTGAAGATCAAGACCAAGCCAGGAGAAGAGGAACCAGCTGATCATCTCAGGAGGAGAAGGACAAGCTGGGCCAGGAGCAAGTCCAGGAGGTGAAGGACAAGCCGCAGCCAAGCCAGGAGGAGTAGGCAAGACAGAAGCAAGCCAACACCAACAGCAAACAAGGCTGTACACAGCACCACTATTGCACAACTACAGGAAAAGGTAGAAAACCTGCAAGGATATCTCTGATAGTGCATGTTTCCAGCATAGATTGCTATTTGATAAGCCCTCAGCTTGGCAAAGTTATGCTTTGCCAAACTCATCATTGGGAAACTTGATAAAGCCTCAGTTTGCACTTCACTGGCAAATCTCATAGATAAAAACTCTACTGTGATGCTTGTGCTGGGCACATGTCCTATTGGACATGCACCTCAAACACACAAAGCATGCAAGCATCATGAAATAAGTATTAGTGGGCACACAAACAAGTTTAGCACCTCACAAGTCATTCTTAGCCTCAGACCACCATCATGGGCTAAACTGCAGGGGCAAGTTTCACCATAGAAATGATTCCAGAAGCAGTTGCTGGGCACAAGATCATAAGATCTTGCACCTCACCACAACTAACTGGATAATAAACAGACAAGAGCATGTACAGAAGATAAATCATCTTCCTAGTTACTAGGAACTAGGAATCATATATATTTTGTTTTAAGCTAATGTCACAGAGTACTGCAACAAAGCATATTCTCACATCACATGGTTATCATGGATAATCACACAGCAACAGCTAACATCATATGTTTGCCACTGAGTGGTATCAATAGTTAACTGAATAAGAATATTCAGTTAGCACCACAGTATAAGATACCAGCAAGCTCAAGGGAATCATCCAGAATATAAAGGTTAGAGCTTGCTAAGCAGAGCACAACACTGCTAGCATATTTCTAGAGCTAACTGAATCTTGCAAGTATGCAAGATTCAGAAGCAGCATCTCTGACAGTAAGTATGCTGGCAGAGAGAGCAAAGGGGCTGGCATAGCATCACATGATTAGCACCATCACAGTTAACTGAATCGAGCATAGCATCACTGAATCTAAATCACAGAATAACCAGATTCATCAGCAGCATCACTGAGCAAGCTCGGTGAGCTTGGCTCATTGGTTTTGACCAGAGGGTCAGAAACCATGGCCAAAGAAGAGAAGAGCAGAAGGTAGAGAGGGTAGGAAAAGCTCACCAGATGCCCAGGTGCTCGTCTGGGTGGCATGGCAGGGCAGTGCCTGCGCGGCCAGCCAGAGGCTACATGGGGACGTCTTCACCTAGGTGCACCGGCGAGCTCTCACCAAGTACAAGCACCGGAGCCAGATCATCAAGCTCCAGATCGATGAGAAGCAGCAGCTGAAGTGCTCGGCGGCGACAGATCCTGGGGGAAAGGACCAATCCGATCTCCTCAGGAAGAGAGCGGCCGGGGAAACCACTTGGTGGAGCTGGTAGAGGGAGCAGCGGCGAGGGATTCACCCAAGGTGGCGTCAGCGATGGCCGTCGGAGATGGCCGGAGTGGCAAGGCGGCGACGACGGCGATGCAGATCGCCAGAGGAGCTCGAGAGAGAGAGAGGGGCGAGTGCGGGTTGGGCTGGGTCGGTTTGACCGACCCAGACCCGAGCCAGGCGGTTAAGCCAAGCCAGGTGGGCTGGCTGGGCCGGCAGGCCTGTTGGGCTGATACGTCTCAAACGTATCTATAATTTTTGATGCTCCATGCTTGTTTTTACACCATTTGCCTATTGTTTCATTGCACTTAGTGGCACTTTTATGCATTTTCCGGAACTAACCTATTAACGAAGTGCCACAGTGCCAGTTTCCTGTTTTCTGCTGTTTTTGTGTTTCAGAAGTGATACACAGGAAATATTCTCGGAATTGGACGAAACAAGTTCCTGAAGTCTTATTTTACCCGGAAGCTTCCAGAGATCCGAAGAGGAGTAGGAGGTGGGCCACAGGGGCCCCACACACACAGGTGGCGTGGCCAGGCCCCTGGCCGCGCCAGCCATGTGTGAGGAGGCCCTGGCCCTCCTCTGACATCGCCCCTTCGCCTATAAGAAGCCTCGGGACGGAAAACCCTAAAGGAGTCGGCAATTTTCCAGAAGCAGTTCCGCAGCTCCGCCGCCGTCGTCGACAAATTTCGGGGCACAGAAGTCTCTGTTCCGGCACCCTGCCGGGACGGGGAAGTGCCCCCGGAGCCATCTCCATCGATCTCCATCGCCGTCTCCGCCGTCTCCATCGACCTCACCGCCATCTCCATCAACCTTGCTGTCTCCTATGATGAGGAGGGAGTAGTTCATCCCCGGGGCTAAGGGCTCTACCGGTAGCTATGTGGTTCACCTCTCTCTCCCATGATGTGATCTTTATGTGATCGTGAGCTTTGTATCATGTTGAACAAGTACATGTTATTATTCAGATATTTTGTGTACTCTAGCAATGTTATTAAAGTAATCTATTCCTCCTGCTATGGTGTAACGGTGACAGTGCGTGCATCATGGTGATACTTGGTTTAGGCTATGATTGTGATCTCTTGTGGATTATGAGAATAATTATTGCTATGATAGTTTGAGTGATTTATTCCTCCTTTCATGGTGTAATGTTGACAGTGTGTGCACCGTGTTAGTACTTGGTTTAAGTTGCAATGATTTCTATCTTGAGTTGTGATCTGATTTGGGTATTGCTATGAGTGGTGTTTGTCAAGTACTTGATGAACTTTAAGGGGTGCTTCTGTAGCCACTACGCAATGATTAGTGTTATTCAATAGGAGAGTAATTCAGAGTGCCTTAGCAAAGAGAAGTTACTTGTTCAGTCATGTTATATTGTTGGGAGTGTGTCCACTAGTGAAAGTATGATCCCTAGGCCTTGTTTCCAAGCATTGCATACCGTTTACTTGCTATTTTGTTACTTGTTTGCTCGCAGCGATATTTATTTCACATCACGTTTGCTACTTATAATCATCACTACTACTTGTATTTCACTATCTCTTCGCCGAACTAGTGCACCTATACATTTGACAAGTGTATTGGGTGTGTTGGGGACACAAGAGACTTTCTGTATCGTAATTGCAGGGTTGTTTGAGAGGGATAGCTTTGACCTCTAACCTCCCTGAGTTCGATAAACCTTGGGTGATCCACTTAAGGGAAACTTGCTGCTGTTCTACAAAACTCTGCACTTGGAGGCCCAACAAGTGTCTACAAGAATAGAAGTGCGTAGACATCAAGCTCTTTTCTGGCGCCGTTGCCGGGGAGGTAAGGTAAAAGGTACTCGCATCCTCCTGTGCGAGTGCTCGGAGTCATTTCCTTTAGATTCTGCAATTACATCTTTTTGTTTCTTGTTTTTATTTTCACTAGTTAGGCTTAATGGAAAACAATGAGTTCTTTAGTCTTTTTCCTGAGTTTAGATATGAAGTGTTTGAAGAGAAAATTGAAAAACCTTTGGAGCTTAATTTGCATGCTAATAGTGTTGTTAGTATGAATGCTTTGAACACCGTTGTTGCTAATGCTATAGAAAAGTCTAAGCTTGGGGAAGCTGGTTTTGTTAAGCATGATATTTTTAGTTCCCCAGCTTTAGTGGAGAAAGTTTGCTCTGATGATATTTTATCTCCCATATGTGATATTCCTTCTTATGATGATATGTTTGAGGAATATGCTTTGCGAAATAGCTGTTCTTTAGCTTGTGATGATACTAAACCTCTAGTTTATGATGGCTATGATGATGAGTATAATATTTTCAGTTTACCTACTATTGAGGATAAAATTAGTTATGATTACAATATGCCTCCTATTTATGATGATTATGGTGATGAGAATAATTATTCTGTTGAATCTGCTCCTACTACTATTGTTCCTGTGGTGAGTATTAATTCTTTTATGCATGTGGCTCATGATAGGGATGCTTTATGTGATAGTTATATTGTTAGTTCTATTCATGATGCTACTGAAAGTTATTATGAGAGAGGGAAACATGGTTTGATGGATCTCAATAATATTAAGTTACCCCTCTTTATGTTGCAAATCTTGAAGTGGCCCTTGTTTTATCTATCCATGCTTGCTACTATGTGCCTCGTTGATTTATTTTCTTACAAGATTCCTATGCATAGGAAGTGGTTCAGATATAAATGTCTTTCACATTTGCTTTTTGATGCTCTCTATTGCTTTAAGTTCCTATATGGCGCCTTTGCCTCAAGCTCTTATATGGCGCCCACATGAGCATCTTTGCAAATTACTGCGCCTAGCTCAAAGGCGTTAAAGAAAAGCACTCTTGGGAGATAACCCATTGTTTTATTTTCAGTACTTTTTCTTTTATTTGAGTCTTGGAAGTCATTACTACTGTAATGACCGCTCCTTATCTTGTTTATTTCGTTTTTGTGCCAAGAGAAGCCTCTAATTTGAGTGAGGTAAAGATTTGGGGATGTTGCTGTCCTGAAACTGTTTTCGGTGCTACACCGTAAAAATTCGTGAAAATTCTCTGTTTATCTTTTGGACCTGCGATTTCTTGTGCATATGCCCCAGGTTATATCCAAACTTTTCTTAGTTGAACACTTTTTTATTTGAGCAACAGAAAATCCCTCAAAAATTCGACCTTTGTCAGCTGTTCAGTTTTGACAGATTTCTGCCAATATTTGTGTTTGCCACTTTATCGCTTTCTTTTGAGTTCTTTTGATTATGGAACTCTTGTGGAAGTTGCTACAGTAGTATATACTTTATATGTGGTGGTTTTGGATTGAAACCTGAAGCTAAAAGAGGTTGAATATATTTTATGCTTACACTAATGTTGCTAATAGAATTGTGTTTAGTTTTGTATGAAGGAAGTTTTCAAGTGTAGGGATTGGAGAATGATGAGATGAGTTGAAGAATGGACAAAAGCTCAAGCTTGGGGATGCCCATGCATCACCCCAAGAAATATCCAAGAAGTACAAGCGTCAAAGCTTGGGGATGCCCCCGAGGCACCCCTTCTTCATCGGCAAAAATCAGGTCACCTTTCAAAACACTATATTTTTATTGCTTCATGCACTATGTGCTTTTCTTGGAGCGTCAGTTGTTTTAGTTTTCTTAGTTGGTTAGGTTTGTTTGTTTGCTGCAATAAATGGTTAGATCACATCATGTTTCTTTTGGAGGAGATGAACTCGTTTTCATTTGCTAAGAACACTCAGTTTTTCACTCTTATCGTTCACCGAGTGTTCTTCTTTTTCTGCTACTGCTTTTGGTTTTCATTTTCGCCTTGATTTGCGTTCAGACCTTGTCATATATTTTCATCAAGGTGTGTTTTTGCCTTTGATCTTTATTGGTTTTCATCAAAAGAGGTGCCTTTAAAAATTTCAAATGGTGTTGGAAAATAGAAAAAGCTTTATGCAAAATAGTGGTACAAGAAGGAGCTTGTGTAGACTGCGGCCTAGGCTTTTGCATGTCATGCTTGATGTCTTTTTGATAGTATGCTTAGTGGTTTTGCTGTAGCATGACTTGTCTCAAATAACTGAGATTGCTTAATGAGCCTTTGAAAAAATCATGCGTTGTTTTTATTGTATGGAAGCATTATTTTGGTTTTCTCCTTGATGCTTTATTTGGGTTGACTTGGCGCATGCTCACACATGTTAGACTCTTACAAAGTCGCCATTAGCCTTCATGATCATTTAGTTTTTGACTTTTGATGCCATTGTATGCTTCTTTTAATGTCGCTTTGTCGCTTTGCATGATTATGGCCATTATTGCTCTCTTAGTTGGTCGCTCCCAGTCTTTTGCTAGCCCTCGCCTTGTACTGAGTATGAGCTCTACTCGTGCATCCAACTCCTAAAAGCCAAGTTTGCCATTGTGTCCACTATAAATTCCTATGCATGGTATTTGTAAGCCATTCCAAAGTAAAATTTTCGTGTGCTACCTTTCAAAAACCTTCAAAATACTTCTCGTTTTGTGACACTGTTTTCAGCTCATGGGGACGTAGTGGTCGGATTTGCTATCTTCCATATTGCTTATTCCAAAAAGAAAAAAAAGGGAAAAAAAGAAAGAAAAAAGGCACTCCTCCAAAGAATGTGAATGTTGGTGGGCACCCGATGGAATCGGTTAGCCATGGTATGTGAAAGGAAAAGGTGGGGAGGAGTGCCAAGTTTTATAAAAAGAGCACAAGAGTGCCAATCTCTCTCTCAAAAACTTGCTTTATTTTTGTATGGAAGATAGTAAGAACCTCATTGCCAGTCGTTGACAAAGACAACCACCTCTCAAAATCAAGTTTTATCTCTCTGTTTTACAAATGAAAAGCTCTAGCACATGCTTAATCACTGCTTCCCTCTGCGAAGGGCCTTTCTTTTACTTTTATGTTGAGTCACCACCTTCTTTCTTTGTGCACCATTAAGAGAGCATAGTTGTCATTCTTAGTGTGATATGCATTGTCCCAAAGTTCATTGATTGATTCATATTGTTGGTTTCACTTGTTCTTAAATTATTTGTATCTAGTCGTCCTCTTAAACTTGAAGGTGTCCTATGCATTTATGTTTTGCTCTCTTTGAAGGACAAGCTGAAAACCATTTGTATGTTTTTCCTTATGATTTGAACACACGTTTGACTTTCATTGTTTCATTTTCATGATCTTTTGTTTGTGTTCATTTTCATGTTTACAACATGGTTGCTAAGTTCTTATTGTCAAGATTATATCTTTCATGCCCATGTTTTAAGTTCTTATGATCCCAGCTCACAAATGCTTACATATATGATCAAGATTGTGTAGGTGCATGTCACCTCAAAAATTATTCTTTTGTTATCACTTACCTACTCGAGGACGAGCAGGAGTTAAGCTTGGGGATGCTTGATACGTCTCAAACGTATCTATAATTTTTGATGCTCCATGCTTGTTTTTACACCATTTGCCTATTGTTTCGTTGCACTTAGTGGCACTTTTATGCATTTTCCGGAACTAACCTATTAACGAAGTGCCACAGTGCCAGTTTCCTGTTTTCTGCTGTTTTTGTGTTTCAGAAGTGATACACAGGAAATATTCTCGGAATTGGACGAAACAAGTTCCTGAAGTCTTATTTTACCCGGAAGCTTCCAGAGATCCGAAGAGGAGTAGGAGGTGGGCCACAGGGGCCCCACACACACAGGTGGCGCGGCCAGGCCCCTGGCCGCTCCAGCCATGTGTGAGGAGGCCCTGGCCCTCCTCTGACATCGCCCCTTCGCCTATAAGAAGCCTCGGGATGGAAAACCCTAAAGGAGTCGGCAATTTTTCAGAAGCAGTTCCGCAGCTCCGCCGCCGTCGTCGATGAATTTCGGGGGACAGAAGTCTCTGTTCCGGCACCCTGCCGGGACGGGGAAGTGCCCCCGGAGCCATCTCCATCGATCTCCATCGCCGTCTCCGCCATCTCCATCGACCTCACCGCCATCTCCATCAACCTTGCTGTCTCCTATGATGAGGAGGGAGTAGTTCATCCCCGGGGCTAAGGGCTCTACCGGTAGCTATGTGGTTCACCTCTCTCTCCCATGATGTGATCTTTATGTGATCGTGAGCTTTGTATCATGTTGAACAAGTACATGTTATTATTCAGATATTTTGTGTACTCTAGCAATGTTATTAAAGTAATCTATTCCTCCTGCTATGGTGTAACGGTGACAGTGCGTGCATCATGGTGGTACTTGGTTTAGGCTATGATTGTGATCTCTTGTGGATTATGAGAATAATTATTGCTATGATAGTTTGAGTGATTTATTCCTCCTTTCATGGTGTAATGTTGACAGTGTGTGCACCGTGTTAGTACTTGGTTTAAGTTGCAATGATTTCTATCTTGAGTTGTGATCTGATTTGGGTATTGCTATGAGTGGTGTTTGTCAAGTACTTGATGAACTTTAAGGGGTGCTTCTGTAGCCACTACGCAATGATTAGTGTTATTCAATAGGAGAGTAATTCAGAGTGCCTTAGCAAAGAGAAGTTACTTGTTCAGTCATGTTATATTGTTGGGAGTGTGTCCACTAGTGAAAGTATGATCCCTAGGCCTTGTTTCCAAGCATTGCATACCGTTTACTTGCTATTTTGTTACTTGTTTGCTCGCAGCGATATTTATTTCACATCACGTTTGCTACTTATAATCATCACTACTACTTGTATTTCACTATCTCTTCGCCGAACTAGTGCACCTATACATTTGACAAGTGTATTGGGTGTGTTGGGGACACAAGAGACTTTCTGTATCGTAATTGCAGGGTTGTTTGAGAGGGATAGCTTTGACCTCTAACCTCCCTGAGTTCGATAAACCTTGGGTGATCCACTTAAGGGAAACTTGCTGCTGTTCTACAAATCTCTGCACTTGAAGGCCCAACAAGTGTCTACAAGAATAGAAGTGCGTAGACATCATGGGCCAGCAGACCAGATGGGCTGGTTTGGTTTTGTCAATTGTTTCAAAAACAAAAATTTAAATTTAAATTCAAAGGTTATTTCCTTTTAGAATTCAAACCAAAATTCAAAAATTCAAACAACACCAATAAAAAACTTTCCTATTCTTTAATGAAATAAACCATAAAATAAATTTAATCTCTGGAGTATTCTTTTAAACATACTTTTAAAAGCTTTTGAGTTCTATTTTCAAAAACCTTAATTATTATTTATATTATCAAAAATTGAATTTCTCCTTTTAAAAAATTAAACCCTTTTCTTTTCAAATAAATCAATTAAAGTTTTATAACTTAAACTTTAATTTCAAACCTTTACTTAATTTACCTCAACACTCCATTGGGGTAAAACACACAAATACAATAGGTATTTTCAAAAGGTCCTTGAAACCCTAGAAAGTCTTGGGTAAAACACACAAATACAATTTGTGTTTTTAGAAACTATTCAAACCTTAGAAAGTGGGTAAAACACACAAATAAGAAAACCTAGTTCATAAATCACCATGCATAGCATCTCATTATGCATAGCATTCCACTATTTCTTGCAACATTGTCCTTATCGGACAATACTTGGTTTTCTGTAGAACAAGGAGATCAGGAGCAACGCCAAGTATCCGACTCCATTACCTTTCAGTCACAAGGCAAGTTTATCTTGCTCATATCCTTTGAATGCACTGGTTTTGAAACTTCTTCCAAAGTGTTGACTTCAAACTCTAACATTTCAAAAGTGATGGAAAAATCTATTTTCATAAGTAATATGACTAGTGGTTATCGACCAGTGGTGATAACCTAGGAAGGCTGGCAGGTGGAACCACGGTAAGATTGTGGTGGTGGAGGTTCCACTTGCACGGGAAAGCAAACCTAGGATTAACAACCAATGCCACAGTTATTCTAGCGCCGTAAAAACCGTGCCGTCCAAGAGACTTGGAATGGGACGGGAAAGTCAGCTGTATCTTCTCTCGTTCGCATGTCAACGGGCAGCCAGTTGTCGGTCGCAGTAGATCTTGCGAGACTACTTGCATATGGGTGGGACTCCTCAGTTCTCACGACACTGGTGTCTATGATGGTCCGCAAGGGACGCCTAGGTACTTCATCGTTGGGGGTGCATATCAGGGGCACAACCTGCTTGCGTGAATTGGGTGGGCATGCGTTGTGCAGAGAGGGCAGTGATTGGCTTGGATCACTGACTGGGCCCCACACCAAGGAAGTGTGGACGGGAATGTACGCCCGGTTGTGCAGCAAGGCTTTGATCTCTTTTGGAAGGACACACCTCTGCAGAGTGTAAAAAGATGTGACATGTTACCCCTTGCTCCGGGAAGGAGCTGCGAACGCCGCAGGAAAGGTGCTCTCAAGGCACTACCCCTGTGTTGGCTGTTGGGCATAGTTTTCTAAAGTAAAAGCAACCTTTCAAGAAAACCTTGGCAAAACCTTGCATAGGCCTACGACTCTTCTGGGTCTATGGCTATAAACAAATGCATATCACACACTTTCTTTCTAAAGAAACTTGCTGGGTAACGCTCGTTACTCACCCCAATCCCTTTAACCCTTGCTAGACTGTGAAGAACTCGACGAGGCCACATTGAACGCAATTGAAGGCCAGCAGGACATCTTCTATGAGGAGCCAGATCTTTCACGCGGCGTCGAAGGGGTGGACTACTTCATTCGCTACGGAGCATCCTCCGGAGAAGAGTCAGAGTGAAGAAATACTAACTAATAGGGTAGTACTGTAGCCGAAGAACCGAGCAACTGTAGTATATGAATAAGTTGTTGAGTTCTTCCCATGTTTAATTATTTGAGCTTTCAGTTGCTGTAAACACTAAGCACTTGAAGTGTTCTCTTTTTTGGGAGCATTTTGGTATCATCACGCTTTGGTATGTAATAAATGTGGATCACTTTGTATTTGGGCCCGCAATGTTTCTGTTGTACCATTCTGAGGGATGTAATATTTGTGGAGGCTTGTTCCGCAAGTGTTATATCAACGACTTGCATACAACAACATGCAGTGGTATGTTGGATCACCGCAGCTGGTATCAGAGCAATTGCTTTGACCTTAGGTTGGAAACCTAGTAAAGGGATAGAACCTGTAGGAGTTTATTAGCAACGGTAAAGAGTTCTCTAAATCTATGATGGTTATTCACTTGGGAATAACTTAGTCATATTTTTAGTGTTACAATTCTTTATTATGATGCATCATACTAATTCACTATCTTATTCTTGTAACAGCTATTATGGCATCGAGAACTCCAGCACGTACCATTTGGTCACAGAGGGGTACTCTGGAAGACTATGAGGGAACCTTGACTGAGCAGTTAGGATCGCTACTACGGGCTTTTGGACTTAACACCGACATCCCTGTTAAGACTTACTATTACAAGGATGATGGGACTACAGTCAAGTACCGTGTGGTTATTATGCTACCTGACGGACTGGTACCTAGTTCAGTCCAGCCTTCTGGGGAAGGTAGAGGTGAGACTACAGCTTACCACGAGGCGGTAGTTCGAGCTCTTGCTACCATCAGAGAGTATAGAGCAGTCGATTTAGTTGGCACTACTTTTGCCGCAATTCCCCATGACACACTGGGGGATGAGCCGGCAATGGATCATGATGTTCTGGTGAAGAAGAAGCCGAAGTTTACAGCCATACTTCTTGATAGGTATAGGAAGATGGTGGGATCACTGTATAACACCCACCAGGTCATTACTGAAGAAAAGACCAAGATGCTAGAAGACCTTACGGATACTAAAAGAAGGCAGAAGCGAGCACATGCGACTAGACAGGAGTCGGAGGGATCTCACTTCTCACCGGTTGGGAAAACTCACAGTTACCCGACACAGCCTGGATCTTCCAGGTATTCACCCACTCCAGAGCCCATACATTATCCAGTTATCACTTCTAGTATGGAGGCGCAGCAGGGTCTCAAGGGGGTCTCGGAGTCCGAGCTTCCCATTGAGAACTCTACTGGGTGGAGGTATGACTGGCTGGGAAATGGTCAGCAGTACACTAGCTCATATGGAGGGGCAGCTCATGCAGCAGGAGTTGGCGATACTGTAGTCACTCCTGTTGTATCTATTGAGGAGGAGGATCCGCTGGAGGTTCAGTTTGAGAGTCAGGAGCCAGATGTGACTCCTATGGAGCAGGATGTACACTTTGACCACACCTATTGCACTGAGAGTGTGTGTTATGGAGAGGCGGAGCCTTTTCCTACTATGACAGCTCATGAGACCAGTGTGTATTTCGAGAGTTACCTTGGATTGAACAGACTCGTGTTGAGTGATACTTCAGCTATGGACACATCCGACTCGGATTATGTTCCGGGCGGGAGGCCGTTCGTTCCAGAGGCAGTGCGCCAGACTTCACGCCATCACGGGTGGACTCCGGGTATGTACTACGAGCCGTGAAAGCAGGACCCGATGTCAAGACCAAGACCGAAGCTTAGTTGTATCTGTGAATGCAGCTAGGGCTAGTAGTATGTTGTAATAATAAGAGAGACGGTAGTACTTTCCAGTCTCGATATATGAGAGTATCTCTCCTTAGTGAGGAAGGGTTGTAATAAGAACCATGTATGATGACTTGTATGTGATGTATATATGTGTTTAATAATTTGGTTTTCTTGAGATCTTCCATTTGGATTTGGATTTCGGTTTTCTATTGTGTGGCTAGTTCTGAGCATGAAGTGAAGCTCAGAAAACATGGGCATGGTGTAATTATGAGTTCTTCGCTTTATGTTACAGGACTAGAGGGGCTATGGATACGGGTTTAGCTGCCGATGCTGAGGAGCAGCGCTTGGCACAAGAGGCTCAAGCGAAAGCAGCGAATGACCAGCAGGCAGAGATGGAAGCCAAAGCAAAGGCTAATCAAGAAAATCAAGCTCACTTACCACCACCACCGTTCAGGCCTTTGGCGGAGCAAAGTTTTATGCAATACATGCAGTTCATGCAAGAGACATAGCATAAATTCATGCAAGAACTCATGGGGCAGGTTGGAGCCGGAAGGGTTCCGGAGGCAAGAGGGGTAAGTCTTTGTGACTTCCTCAATGCAAAACCACTTCCCTTTGCATCCGCGGTTGAACCAATGGATACGGAAGATTGGCTCTTGGATACTGAGAGAAAGCTTAAGGCGGTGGGAGCCAATGACGAGGAGAAGGTTCGTTATTCTGTACACCTTCTATCCGGACCAGCCGCAGCATGGTGGGACAACGAGGTGACACTCCAACTTTCGGAGAAGGTATTCTCTTGGGAAGAGTTTAAGGAAAAGTTTCATACCTTCCATGTACCGGAAAGTGTGGTTGAGCTCAAAAGGAGGGAATTTAAAGACCTCACACAGGGTAGTGCAACAATGATGGCATACATCAAGGAGTTTACTAGACTATCTCGTTACGCTAGTGACGAGGTGAGTACGGACACCAAGAGGGTGAAAAGATTTCTCAGGGGACTGGTGATACGTCTCAAACGTATCTATAATTTTTGATGCTCCATGCTTGTTTTTACACCATTTGCCTATTGTTTTGTTGCACTTAGTGGTACTTTTATACGTTTTCCGGAACTAACCTATTAACGAAGTGCCACAGTGCCAGTTTCCTGTTTTCTGCTGTTTTTGTGTTTCAGAAGTGATACACAGGAAATATTCTCGGAATTGGACGAAACAAGTTCCTGAAGTCATATTTCACCGGGGAGCTCCCAAACATCCGAAGACCTGACGGAGGGGGGCCACGTGGTCCCCACACACAGGGGCGGCGCGGCCTGGCCCCTGACCGCGCCAGCCCCGTGTGAGGCCGCGTGGCTCCACCTCTGACAGCCCCCCTTCGCCTACATATACCCCCTGACGAGAAAAACCTAAGGCCCCGATCAGTTTTCCAGAATACATCGCGATCCGCCGCCGCTGTCGACCCGAAGATCGGGAGGGTCCAGAAGCTCTTCCCGGCACCCTGCCAGAGAGGGGAATCGCCACCGGAGGTCTTCTTCATCGCCATGCTTGCCTCCGGAGCGATGAGTGAGTAGTCTACCTTGGACTATGGGTCCATAGCAGTAGCTAGATGGTTGTCTTCTCCACCATGTGCTTCATGTTTAGATCTCATGAGCTGCCCTACATGATTGAGATCACCGTTATGTAATACTATGATGTTGGTTTGTTGGGATCCGATGAATATTGGTGTTTATGATTAAGTTGCTGTACTGAATTATATCTTTTGTTATCTCTATGTTGTTTATGATCTTGCATGCTCTCCGTTGTTAGTAGCTATCTTGGCCAAGTAGTTGCTAGTGACTCCAAGAGGGGGTATTTATGCTCGATAGTGGGTTCATGCCTCTATTTCACCTGGGGGAGTGAAAGAAACCTCTAAGGTGGTAGATGTGTTGTTGCTACTAGGGAGAAAACAACATTCATATGCTCAAGGGCATATGCTTTGTTTACATTACACACTTTGCTTAATGCAATTATCTGTTGTTCGCAACTTAATACTTCTAGGGTGTTCGGATGATATCCCCGGGGGTGGATTATTAGTCATAGATGCAGTTGGATGGCGGTCTATGTATTTTGTTGTAATGCCCAGAGTAAATCTCATAGTGATCTTCTTGACATATCACGTTATCTTTATTCTATCAATTGCCCAACTGTAATTTGTTTACCCAGCATGTTATTTTATCTATGGAGAGACACCACTAGTGAACTGTGGACCCCAGTCCTATTTTAATCATATTGCAATCACCTGTTTACTATTCCCGCACTGTTTACTTTACTAGCATATTACTACTGTTTTCCACTCGATACACTCATAACCTTTGTTTCAAGCAAACCGGTGAGATTGACAACCTCATCGCAAGTTGGGGACAAAGTATTTGTTTGTGTGTGTGCAGGTTCCACGTCGCCACTGGCCGAAGACGAGTCAACAAGTATCGTTAACGGCGCCCTTGTTGGAAGTTACTAAGCCAGTCCGCATCACCTTCAGTCGTCATCGTCTCTCTTCTCCTGTTCGATATACCTTGGTTTCTTAACTGAGGGAAAACTAGCCGCTACACTCATCATACCTTCCTCTTGGGGTTCCCAACGGGCTGGTCATCACCACGCACAAGGACATACTGCTCCCACGTCAACTAAACGCCACAGTTCTTTTCTGGCGCCATCACACGAGTAGCAGCTTCTTTTCTGGCGCCGTTGCCGAGGAAGAGAGAAGACTTCTGCGAGGGGAGTTCTTCGCACACACATTCTTTACTTTGTTATTTGTTTTGCTTTACTTTATTTTATTTTACCTGCATTGCTCTTTATATCAAAAACCCAAAAAAATTAGAATCCTTGGTAGTTGTTTTTACTTATCTGCTTTTAGTTTTGCTACAATGAGTAATCCTGAAGTAGAAGTTCATAGTTTCAAGCAACAAGGGGGAGAAAGCTTAAAAGATGCTTGGTACCGTATTAACAATGCTCATCATAGGTGCACCAAAAAGCACTCCACCACGATCCTCCTTAGAAATTTTTATGTTGGTATATCTAGCTGGAATAGGTATGTTCTTGATACTCTTACAGGAGGTAATTTTCTGGGTACTCCCGCGGGAGAAGCTTGCACTATAATTGAAAGTTTAGTGGGAGTACCACCTATTCATATTGCTAAAACTGAGACCACTTTGGAAGAGGTGGTAGAAAAGCTCAGCTCCTTAGAAAAAAGTTTGCCAAGTATCCTAGAAAATGCTAGCCGCAATAGTGAATTAATAGAAAGCACTGGTAAGAGAATTACCATTTTAGAGGCTAGCACTACTCATGACAATCAAAACTTGAGGATTGGTAAACTAGAGGAGTCTATGGAAACTCTTAGTTTAATTTTCTCTTCTCTTAAATTTTAGAATGAGAAAGTGTTTGTTGGAAAAGAGCAAAAATTTATGTATGTTCCCAAGGTTTCTGCGCTTAAATCTCAACATGTTCTTAAGATTGGTAAGACTCTTAGTTCTACTAAGGGTGACTTGCAGGTTGAATCATCTTCGGGAACCTTCAAAGAGCCTACTGAGGT
Source organism: Dactylis glomerata (assembly GCA_007115705.1). NCBI lineage: Eukaryota > Viridiplantae > Streptophyta > Magnoliopsida > Poales > Poaceae > Dactylis > Dactylis glomerata. The sequence goes on along the minus strand of QXEO01000286.1, from coordinate 933,153 downwards.
AACTAGCACTTCATCACTTGATATTACTTGATTCGCAATTTTCTGCGCCTAGCTCAAAGGCGTTAAAGAAAAGCACTCTTGGGAGATAACCCATTGTTTACTTTTCAGTACTTTTTCTTTTATTTGAGTCTTGGAAGTCATTACTACTGTAATGACCGCTCCTTATCTTGTTTATTTCGTTTTTGTGCCAAGAGAAGCCTCTAATTTGAGTGAGGTAAAGATTTGGGGTTATTGCTGTCCTGAAACTGTTTTCGGTGCTGCACCGTAAACATTCGTGAAAATTCTCTGTTTATCTTTTGGACCTGCTATTTCTTGTGCATATGCCCCAGGTTATATCCAAACTTTTCTTAGTTGAACACTTTTTGATTTGAGCAACAGAAAATCCCTCAAAAATTCGTCCATTATCAGCTGTCCAGTTTTGACAGATTTCTGCCAATATTTGTTTTTGCCACTTTATCGCTTTATTTTGAGTTCTTTTTGATCATGGAACTCTTGTGGAAGTTGCTACAGTAGTATATACTTTATATGTGGTGGTTTTGGGTTGAAACCTGAAGCTAAAAGAGGTTGAATATATTTTATGTTTACACTAATGTTGCTAATAGAATTGTGTTTAGTTTTGTATGAAGGAAATTTTCAAGTGTAGGGATTGGAGAATGATGAGATGAGTTGAAGAATGGACAAAAGCTCAAGCTTGGGGATGCCCATGCATCACCCCAAGAAATATCCAAGAAGTACAAGCGTCAAAGCTTGGGGATGCCCCCGAGGCACCCCTTCTTCATCGGCAAAAATCAGGTCACCTTTCAAAACACTATATTTTTATTGCTTCATGCACTATGTGTTTTTCTTGGAGCGTCAGTTGTTTTAGTTGTCTTAGTTTGTTTAGTTTGTTTGTTTGCTGCAATAAATGGTTGGACCCCAACAAATTTTCTTTGGAGGAGATGTACTCGTTCTCATTTGCAAAGAACGCTCTAGTTTTCACTCTTATTAAAATCGAGCGTTCTACTTTTTCCGCTACTACTTTTGGTTTTCGTTTTCGCCTTGATTTGCATTCAGATCTTGCCATATCTTTTCATCAAGGTGCATTTTTGCCTCTGAACTTTATTGGTTTTCATCAAAAGAGGTGTTTATAAAAATTTTCAAATGGTGTTGGAAAAGAGAAAAAGCTTTGTGCAAAATAGTGGTACAAGAAGGAGCTTGTGTAGACTGCGGCTTAGGTTTTTTCATGTCATGCTTGATGTCTTTTTGATAGTATGCTTAGTGGTTTTGCTGTAGCATGACTTGTCTCAAATAACTGAGATTGCTTAATGAGCCTTTGAAAAAATCATGCGTTGTTTTTATTGTATGGAAGCATTATTTTGGTTTTCTCCTTGATGCTTTATTTGGGTTGACTTGGCGCATGCTCACACATGTTAGACTCTTCCAAAGTCGCCATTAGCCTTCATGATCATTTAGTTTTTGACTTTTGATGCCATCATATGCTTCTTTTAATGTCGCTTTGTCGCTTTGCATGATTATGACCATTATTGCTCTCTTAGTTGGTCGCTCCCAGTCTTTTGCTAGCCCTCGCCTTGTACTGAGTATGAGCTCTACTCGTGCATCCAACTCCTAAAAACCAAGTTTTCCATTGTGTCCACTATAAATTCCTATGCATGGTATTTGTAAGCCATTCCAAAGTAAAATTTTCGTGTGCTACCTTTCAAAAACCTTCAAAATACTTCTCGTTTTGTGACACTGTTTTCAGCTCATGGGGACGTAGTGGTCGGATTTGCTATCTTCCATATTGTTTATTCCAAAAAAGAAAAAAAAAGGAAAAAAGAAAGAAAAAAGGCACTCCTCCAAGAATGTGAATGTTGGTGGGCACCCGATGGAATCGGTTAGCCATGGTATGTGAAAGGAAAAGGTGGGGAGGAGTGCCAAGTTTTATAAAAAAAGCACAAGAGTGCCAATCTCTCTCTCAAAAACTTGCTTTATTTTTGTATGGAAGATAGTAAGAACCCCATTGCCAGTCGTTGACAAAGACAACCACCTCTCAAAATCAAGTTTTATCTCTGTTTTACAAATGAAAAGCTCTAGCACATGTTTAAATCACTGCTTCCCTCTGCGAAGGGCCTTTCTTTTACTTTTATGTTGAGTCACCACCTTCTTTCTTTATGCACCATTAAGAGAGCATAGTTGTCATTCTTAGTGTGATATGCATTGTCCCAAGGTTCATTGATTGGCTCATATTGTTGGTTTCACTTGTTCTTAAATTATTTGTATCTAGTCGCCCTCTTAAACTTTGATGTGTCCTATGCATTTATGTTTTGCTCTCTTTGAAGGACAAGCTGAAAACCATTTGTATGCTTTTCCTTATGATTAGAACACACGTTTGACTTTCATTGTTTCATTATCATGATCTTTTGTTTGTGTTCATTTGCATGTTTACAACATGGTTGCTAAGTTCTTATTGTCATGATTATATCTTTCATGCCCATGTTTTAAGTTCTATTGATCCCAGCTCACCAATGCTTACATGTATGATCAAGATTGTGTAGGTGCATGTCACCTCAAAAATTATTCTTTTGTTATCACTTACCTACTCGAGGACGAGCAGGAGTTAAGCTTGGGGATGCTTGATACGTCTCAAACGTATCTATAATTTTTGATGCTCCATGCTTGTTTTTACACCATTTGCCTATTGTTTCGTTGCACTTAGTGGTACTTTTATACATTTTCCGGAACTAACCTATTAACGAAGTGCCACAGTGCCAGTTTCCTGTTTTCTGCTGTTTTTGTGTTTCAGAAGTGATACACAGGAAATATTCTCGGAATTGGACAAAACAAGTTCCTGAAGTCATATTTCACCGGGGAGCTCCCAAACATCCGAAGACCTGACAGAGGGGGGCCACGTGGCCCCCACACACAGGGGCGGCGCGGCCTGGCCCCTGGCCGCGCCAGCCCCGTGTGAGGCCGCGTGGCTCCACCTCTGACAGCCCCCCTTCGCCTACATATACCCCCTGACGAGAAAAACCTAAGGCCCCGATCAGTTTTCCAGAATACATCGCGATCCGCCGCCGCCGTCGACCCGAAGATCGGGAGGGTCCAGAAGCTCTTCCCGGCACCCTGCCGGAGAGGGGAATCGCCACCGGAGGTCTTCTTCATCGCCATGCTTGCCTCCGGAGCGATGAGTGAGTAGTCTACCTTGGACTATGGGTCCATAGCAGTAGCTAGATGGTTGTCTTCTCCACCATGTGCTTCATGTTTAGATCTCATGAGCTGCCCTACATGATTGAGATCACCGTTATGTAATACTATGATGTTGGTTTGTTGGGATCCGATGAATATTGGTGTTTATGATTAAGTTGCTGTACTGAATTATATCTTTTGTTATCTCTATGTTGTTTATGATCTTGCATGCTCTCCGTTGTTAGTAGCTATCTTGGCCAAGTAGTTGCTAGTGACTCCAAGAGGGGGTATTTATGCTCGATAGTGGGTTCATGCCTCTATTTCACCTGGGGGAGTGACAGAAACCTCTAAGGTGGTAGATGTGCTGTTGCTACTAGGGAGAAAACAACATTCATATGCTCAAGGGCATATGCTTTGTTTACATTACACACTTTGCTTAATGCAATTATCTGTTGTTCGCAACTTAATACTTCTAGGGTGTTCGGATGATATCCCCGGGGGTGGATTATTAGTCATAGATGCAGTTGGATGGCGGTCTATGTATTTTGTTGTAATGCCCAGAGTAAATCTCATAGTGATCTTCTTGACATATCACGTTATCTTTATTCTATCAATTGCCCAACTGTAATTTGTTTACCCAGCATGTTATTTTATCTATGGAGAGACACCACTAGTGAACTGTGGACCCCGGTCCTATTTTAATCATATTGCAATCACCTGTTTACTATTCCCGCACTGTTTACTTTACTAGCATATTACTACTGTTTTCCACTCGATACACTCATAACCTTTGTTTCAAGCAAACCGGTGAGATTGACAACCTCATCGCAAGTTGGGGACAAAGTATTTGTTTGTGTGTGTGCAGGTTCCACGTCGCCACTGGCCGAAGACGAGTCAACAAGTATCGTTAACGGCGCCCTTGTTGGAAGTTACTAAGCCAGTCCGCATCACCTTCAGTCGTCATCGTCTCTCTTCTCCTGTTCGATATACCTTGGTTTCTTAACTGAGGGAAAACTAGCCGCTACACTCATCATACCTTCCTCTTGGGGTTCCCAACAGGCTGGTCATCACCACGCACAAGGACATACTGCTCCCACGTCAACTAAACGCCACAGTTCTTTTCTGGCGCCATCACACGAGTAGCAACTGGATCCGTACGCGGCGATGCAGATGAAGTTGACTAAGCCGCGTAACTTCCAAGAGTTGATGGATACAGCTATTACCTGGGAAAATGATTACAAGTTGGTTCAGATGAGCCGACTGAAGAGGGCCAAGACTGAAGCCAAGAGAGTTCAACCAACTCGAAGCACACCAAACCTGAGTTTCAAACCCAGGGTCAGGACAGGAGGAGCTCCACCCAATCGAAAGGTATTCACTTCAAAAGAGCAGATCATCTGTCACAAGTGTGGACTTCCAGGCCACATGAAGAATGAATGCAGACAGCCGAAGATTATCTGTTTTGCTTGCGGGAAGGAAGGGCACATCCGTCCGGATTGTCCAAATAAACCTGCTGGTGGATGGCCGGATAACTGTGGAGGCAAGACAAGAGGGGGTGGCCGACCTGCATCTGGAGGTAGCAGCAGCAAGAATGGGAACGGAAAAAGAGTCCGTAATTTTGGGAGATTGAACTGCACATCTCTGGAGGAAGCTAACAACTCGGAAACGGCAGTCATAGGTACGCTCAGCATCCTTACTCATCTCGGTAAAGTTCTTTTTGATACCGGAGCCACTACATCATTCATTTCCAAAGATTTTGTTGAAAAATATGGGTTAAGGTGTCAAGCGATAGCACATCCTATGACTGTTGTGACTGCCGGGGGTAAACTTTTAGTGTCCCAATTCAAACCAGACCAGATCATTATGATCTGCGACTGTCCTTACTATGCCAATCTTTATGTTCTCCCACTTAAAAGAATTGAAGTTGTTCTGGGAATGGACTGGATGTCCGATCATGGAGCTCATATTGATTGTGAAGAGAAGACTGTGTCAATTCGAAAGCCCGGAGGTGGAAGGATTACTTATCAAGCAGATAAGCATACACATGTAGAGATTGGGATTCAGCTCAATTCACTGAAAGAGACTAAACTGGAAGATATTCTAGTAGTTAATGAGTTTATGGATGTATTTCCCCAAGAATTACCGGGAATGCCACCGGATCGGGAAATAGAATTCACTATTGATTTGAAGCCAGGTACAACACCAATTTCACAAGCACCCTATAAAATGGGTCCTAAAGAGTTAAAAGAACTGAAAGAGCAGCTAGATGAGTTGGAAAGTAAGGGATTCATCCAAGAAAGTATATCACCTTAGGGTTCGCCAGTCATATCTGTTGATAAAAGGGATGGAGGCAGAAGAATGTGTGGAGATTTCAGGAATTTGAACAATGTCACAATCAAAAACAAGTATCCTTTGCCAAGAATTCAAGACCTGTTTGATCAACTTCATGGAGCTGGGGTTTTTTTAAAGATTGATTTGAGATCTGGATATCATCAAATAAAAATCAAGCCAGAAGATGTACCAAAGACTGCATTTGTCTCAAGGTATGGTCATCATGAATATTTAGTTGTTCCTTCTGGGTTGACTAATGCTCCGGCAATTTTCATGAACTTGATGAACAAGATTTTCATGCCATATTGATGACCCACAAGTATAGGGGGTGTATCGTAGTACTTTCGATAAATAAGAGTGTCGAACCCAATGAGGAGCAGAAGGTGTTGATGAGCAGTTTTGACCAAGGAATCACTGTAAATACTAGCAAACAGGTTTTCAGGAGTATTTGGTAATACGAGTAAATAAAGTGCGAGTAAATAAAAAACAGTAGTAACAATTGCAGCAAGTGGCCCAATCCTTTATTCAGCAAAGGACAAGCCGGTTGTGTACTTATAATAACCAAACGTTCTCGAGGACACATGGGAGTTTTCTCTCAAGAGCTTTCGCTTCATAGAGCCAATAGTATTCATTGGTTTGATAGGTGTTATGGGGGTGAACCTGTGCTAGCGCACTACCCTTACTAGGATAAATACACACTTGTGATTATACCCCTTGCAAGCATCCGCAAATACAAAAAAGTAATTAAGATAAATCTAACCACAACCTTAAACTCTAAGATCCTACGCTCCCTGGTGCAATGGTTTCCCAACGGAGGTTTAGGTTTCTGTCACTCCAGCAACCCCACAATCGGTAGCCAAATACACAATGCATCTCACTAGGCCCATAAATGGTGAAGTATCATGTAGTCGACATTCACATGACACCACTAGTGAAATAGCACCACAATAATATCAAACCATTAAATATTTCTCAACAATAATTCACTACTAACATCTTGACTTCTCCCATGTCCTCAAGAACTAAACGAACTACTCACAAGACATCATATGGATCATGATCAGAGGTGAAATAATGGTAAATAACAATCTGAACATAAACCTTAATTCAATGGTTCCACCCAATAGCATCAACTACAAGAGTAATCAACATCGGGAAAGTTTCCCCTATGAATATAACAAGATCCAACTCAAGATGTTACAGCGGGATGGCATGGTGATGATAGAGATGAAGGTGCTGGTGATGGAGAGATGATGATGATGATGATCTCGATGAAGTCCGGTGCGATGGTGATGACGATGGCGATGATCTCCCCTCTCCGGGAAGGAATTTCATCAGCAGATTCCTGCCTGCCGGAGAGCTTTTCTCTCTCTGGTGTTTTCCGCACCGCAGAGGCGGCGGTGTCTAACTCTGAGCCCCCCTGACTTAGGTTTTCGGGGACGATGATGTACGCGAAGGGGCGAGACCAGACGTGGGCCAGGTTGGCCTCACGCAGGGCTGGCGCGGCCAGGGGGCTGGCCGCGCCACCCTGGCGTGTGGGGCCCCCTGGCTCCTATCGACTCCCCCTTCTGGCTTCCTGAGTCTTCTGGGAAAATATAATTTCTGGGTATTTTTCTGGAATTTTCCTGATCTTCAAAATATGGTCTCTTGATGGTCCTTTTTCCAGGAGAATCCTGACTCCGGCAGCAACTCCTCCGATGATCATCAAACATGTGAAAGCAAAGGAAATAACATAAGTATCTTATCTAAATATAAAATATATCAATGAATAACAGTAAATTATGATACAAAATAGTGATGCAAATTGGACGTATCACCCCCCCCCAAGCTTAGACCTCGCTTGTCCCCAAGCGAAAACTAAACTCGGTAAATATGACCACAGGTTTATGGAGTGAAGTGTCGATAATCAAAATACGGACAAGAAGCATCACATTCACCAAAGCACAAATTATAATAGACATCAACTTCCTTTTATAAGATATAGACTTGCAATCGGTAAAAGGGAATCACATGTAAAGATGCACAAGGTAAACTATAATTGGTAATGGCAAACCTTAGTTCTTGGTCAAAGAATGATGAACAAGCTATTCTTTCTTTTAAACGGAGCCTTTTAAAACAGAGCTAATATAGCAAAGACTATATGCTCAACAAAGTAAACTTTTGCATTCATAAAAAGCTTCAAAGATATATTCCTTCAGATAAAAGCATTATACGAAACAAGGAAGATAATAAACATGATTAAACGGATCAACATATGGATGAGTGAAACATAACAACTCAAATGCTTGCTTTAGATAGAGGGAAATAGGTTGACTCAACATAAAAGTAAAAGATAGGCCCTTCGCAGAGGGAAGCAGGGATTAAACATGTGCTAGAGCTTTTCATTTGTAAAACATAGGCAAAAAGTTATTTTGAGAGGTGGTTGCTTTTGTCAACGACTAGCAACAGAGTTCTTGATATCTTCCATACTAAACAAGTGAGAACGGTTCCGAGATGTTTGGTTAATTGGCACTTTGGTGCTCTTTTATAGCTTTGCACTCCTCCCCACCTTTTTCCTTTCTCAAACCATGGCTAACCGATTCATCGGGTGCCGACCAACTTTCACATTCCATTGGAGGAGTGCCTTTTTTATTTCTTTTTCTTTTTGAGATTATAATGGTCTGACCAGCTCCCTTGCAAAATTAATGACGAGCAGATGAAGCTGCCTAGTCGAGGGGTACTTAATTTAGTATGGAAGATAACAAACCCATCCACTACGTCCTCATGAGCTAAAAACAGTGGCACAAAATGAGAAGTGTTTGAAGGTTTTTGAAAGGTAGCACATGAAAATTTACTTGGAATGGCTTGAAATACCATGCATAGGAATTTATAGTGGACTCTTTGGAAGTGACTTGGCTTTTGGGAAATGGATGCACGAGAAGTATTCCCTCTCAGTACAGGTTTTTGGCTAGCAAGGTTGGGTAGCAAGCATAAGAGTTGCATGAAACAAACAAACACACATATAATAAGAACAATCATGCAAACTCCCTTGAAGGTACAACGATTTTAACTTTAAGAATAACAATGTTTATAAGCCAAACATAAGGGAAAACTGAAGTGATGTAACTGCAAGCACTTCTTTATTCTTTTCTACTCAAACCTCAAGGTAAAGTTGCTACTGCCCAAGCTAGGTTTGCCAAAACCAACTAAATCTACTCATGCTCCCAATATGATACCAATACCAATCAACAAAACTAGTCACATAAGAGAGATTGCAGACTAACATAAAGTGTGCGAAAAGTAAACGATAAAACTTCTCATTAATATTTTATTACCGCAACTCACACCAAGGGATACATAGATAACTAACTAAGGAGGATACTTCCAAACTGCAAACTATTCTATATGATAACTTCTCTATTCATGATAAGACTCTACTTGAAAAGTAAATGAACAAAAGGTAATGATGTGATACCGCGGCACTCCCCCAAGCTTGGGACAAGCCAAGGGGATGCCTATACCGATGATGAATTACTCCTTTGGTGGTATGGAAAGCAGCCTTGGATTAATGAAATATTCCTGCATCATGCGGAGCCTGAGATTCTCTTCTTGAAGCATCTTTACCTCCCTCTTCAAAGCTTGATATTGAGTGCAAAACTCAAAAGTGACCAGCATGCCATGTTCTATCACGGGCATGGAGTCAAGATCCAGAACATGATATGTTGGTCCCTGCAAATCATGAGAAAAGATACGCCTAGCTTTCGTTGGTCCTTCAAAAGCAGGGTTGGTCGGCCTTGCTCTTCCAGAACCTAGCGCCTCCTTCCACTTCTGGCGCTGGTGATCATCTACATAGGGCCTTTTGCCCTTGTCGTCGCTTGAAGAGGCCATGACTCCCCCAAGCTTAAAATCAACTCCTGGCAGAAACAGCTCGAAACAAAACACGACGAGAAAACGATATACAGACCTCGGGGACTCTGGGGGGTTAAATAGGAAAAAATTATACATCGAAACGAAGTCACAGGAGGAAACCGGGACGGAAAAGAGTTCCGGTGTGTTCTCACACAGGGGCGGCGCGGCCAGGGGTGGGCCCGCGCCACCTGTGTGTGAGACACACACGGACTCCTTTTCCTCCCCGTTTTCATCTCGTGATTTTTCATATTTAGTAAAAATAGCAAAAATATTAAAAGAAGAAATTTTTTTTGCGAAACTCTTCTGACTAGAACTGTTACCTATTAGAAAGCGAACTCTGCAGGTTCCTGCAATTTGTCTTGGATGAATTCTTCTGGAGAAACTATTTCAATAACATCAACATCTTCATTATAAGAATCTCCAGAAATATAATGCTTGAGTCTTTGCCCATTCACCACTTGTGTAGAATCATCTTTCAATGAAGCAATCTTAATAGCACCTGAGCGGTACACTTCCACAATAACATATGGTCCTTCCCATTTAGAGAGTAATTTTCCTGCAAAAAATCTGAGACGAGACCTATACAAAAGAACTTTCTCACCAACATGGAACTCTCTCTTAAGAATTCTCTTATCATGCCATTGCTTGACTTTCTCTTTGAAAAGTCTGGCATTCTCATACACTTCGTTTCTCCACACATCTAGAGAACTCAAATCTAACAACCTCTTCTTACCGGCTAGTTTAAAATCTCTATTAAGCTCTCTCACTGCCCAAAAAGCTTTGTGTTCTAATTCTAAGGGCAAGTGACACACTTTTCCGTAAACCATCTTATAAGGAGACATACCCATGGGATTCTTATAAGCAGTTCTATAAGCCCATAAAGCGTCGTTTAACTTACTAGCCCAGTTTTTCCTAGATTTATTAACAGTATTTTGCAAGATAGACTTGGTCTCCCTATTTGAAAGCTCTACCTGCCCACTAGTTTGGGGATGATAAGCAGAAGCAATTCTATGATTGACATCATACTTAGCAAGAGTTTTTCTAAAACTACCGTGAATAAAATGAGAACCTCTGTCAGTCATAAGATATCTAGGCACTCCGAACCTAGGAAAAATAACATCCTTAAGCATTTTTAATGAAGTCTCACCATCGGCACTCTTTGTAGGTATGGCTTCTACCCATTTAGTAACATAATCAACAACAACAAGTATATGGGTATAGCCTTTCGAAGGAGGAAAAGGACCCATAAAGTCAAATCCCCAACAATCAAACGGTTCAATAACAAGAGTGTAACTCATAGGCATCTCATTGCGTCTAGAAATATTTCCAACTCTTTGAAATTCATCACAAGATAAAACATACCTTCTGGCATCCTTAAAGAGGGTTGGCCAATAAAAACCTGATTGTAGAACCTTCTGCGTGGTTCTATCTCTAGCATGATGCCCTCCATAAGCACTGCTATGGCATTTTCTTAATATCTCTTGTTGCTCATATTCCGGTACGCATCTTCTCATGATACCATCAACTCCTTCTTTATATAAATGTGGGTCATCCCAAAAATAATGCCTCAAATCATAGAAGAATTTCCTTCTTTGCTGAGCTGTAAAGGTCGGAGGCAAATACTTGGAAACAATAAAGTTAGTATAATCAGCATACCAAGGAAGGTCTCGTGAAGTTACATTAATTGCAGCCAACTGTTCATTTGGAAAACTATCATTAACAAAAATAGGATCAAAAGAAATGTTTTCCAATCTGGACAAGTTGTCAGCCACAGGATTTTTAGCACCTTTCCTATCTACGATATGCAAATCAAACTCTTGTAAAAGTAACACCCATCTAATAAGCCTAGGCTTAGCATCCTTCGTAGTCATGAGATATCTAATAGCAGCGTGATCAGTATGAATAGTAACTTTAGAATCAACAATGTAAGATCTAAACTTATCACAAGCAAAAACAACAGCAAGAAACTCTTTCTCAGTAGTAGCATAATTCTTCTGAGCAGCATCAAGAGTCTTACTAGCATAATGAATAACATTCAACTTATTATCAACGCGCTGTCCAAGAACAGCACCAACAGCAAAATCACTAGCATCGCACATAATTTCAAAAGGTAAATTCCAATCAGGTGGTTGAATAATAGGAGCAGTAGTTAAAGCCTTCTTAAGAGTTTCAAAAGCTTCCTTACAATCATCATCAAAGACAAATGGTACATCCTTTTGAAGAAGATTGGTAAGAGGCTTTGAAATCTTAGAGAAATCTTTAATAAACCTCCTATAGAAACCAGCATGACCAAGAATACTACGAATACCTTTAACATCTCTTAGACATGGCATTTTCTCAATTGCCTCCACTTTTGCTCTGTCAACTTCAATACCTCTTTCGGAAATTTTATGTCCAAGGACAATTCCTTCATTTACCATAAAGTGGCATTTCTCCCAATTAAGAACAAGGTTAGTTTCTTCGCACCTCTGCAAAACTTTATCAAGGTTGTGCAAACAATTATCAAAAGAAGTTCCATAGACGGAGAAATCGTCTGTGAAGACCTCCACAATTTCTTCACAAAAGCCATGAAAAATAGCAGACATACATCTTTGAAAAGTAGCAGGAGCATTGCATAAACCAAATGGCATACGTCTATAAGCATAAGTTCCATAAGGGCAAGTAAAAGTGGTTTTCTCTTGATCATCCTTCTTAACGGCAATTTGAGAAAAACCAGAATAACCATCAAGGAAACAAAAATGAGTCTTCTTAGACAACCTTTCTAGCATTTGATCTATAAACGGTAAAGGGTAATGATCTTTCTTAGTAACTTTGTTTACCTTCCTATAATCAATGCACATTCTATAACCAACAACTACCCTTTGAGGAATAAGCTCGTTATTCTCATTAGGCACAACAGTCGTACCTCCTTTCTTAGGAACACAATGAACAGGACTAACCCATCTACTATCAGCAATAGGATAAATGATACCAGCATCAAGGAGTTTTAATAACTCATTTCTTACCACATCCTTCATCTTGGGAATTAGGCGGCGTTGATGCTCCACAACTGGCTTCGCATCTTTCTCCATATTAATGGCATGCTGGCATAAAGTGGGAGAAATCCCTTTTAAATCATCCAGAGTATATCCCATAGCTCCTCGGTGTTTCCTCAATATCTCCAATAATCTTTCTTCTTCCTTTCCTAAAAGTTTAGAGCTAATAATAATAGGATATATTTTCTTATCATCAATATAAGCATATTTGAGGTCATCAGGCAAAGGCTTTAATTCAAACACAGGATCTTCTTTAGGCGGCAAAGTGGTACCAAGATCCTCCACAGGTAGATTATGTTTAAGTAATGGTGGTTGACGAAGAAGAATGTCGTCAATCTCTTCTCTTTCCTTGCTAAAAACATCACTTTCGTGATCTTCCATGAATTGCTGCAAGGCATTATTAGGAGCAAGAGCAATAGAAGCAAGCTGTTCAACTCGAAAATTTTCATTAGGCGTGTCATTTTCATAAGAATTCTTAGCAAACTTGGAAAAATTAAACTCATAAGACTCTCCATTAAACTTAGTAAAAAATTTCTCCTTCTTACAATCTATCATAGCGCCACAAGTGTTCAAAAAGGGTCTACCAAAAATAATAGGACAAGTTTTACTAGCCTCCTTACCAAGTACTAGAAAATCAGTAGGGTATTTAGTCTTACCGCAAAGAACTTCCACATCTCGGACAATACCAAGAGGCCAAACTGTCTCTCTGTTAGCAAGCTGAACAACCACATCAATATCTTCAAGTTCACAAGCGCCAATCTCGTGCATGATTTCTTTGTAAAGCTCTAAGGGAATAGCACTTGCACTAGCACCAATATCACATAAACCATAATAGCAATGATCTCCAATCCTGACAGAAATAACAGGAACACTTGCTTTCCTGTGCTTTTTAGGATGTGAAAGAATGTTAGAAGCATCTTCACAAAAAAGAATATATTCATCCCCTACATCTTTAGTAACAAGATCCTTCAATATAGCTACAGGAGACTTAATAGTAATTTGCTCATCAGATTCTGCAACTTTCTTAGTACTTTTATTAGACACACTTACCAAAGTAGAATACTTCTTTACCTTAGCAGGGAAAGGTGTCTTCTCAAAATAAGGTTCAGGCACAATGCTATCAACAGTACAAACTTCAGTAGCTGCAGCAGGAATATGACTAATAGAATCTTTATAAGGCGCATGATATTTGTTCCAATCTTTCTTTGGAACATCAATATAAGAGGCAAAGGCCTTAAGACAATTAGCAAGTATTTGAGAATCAAGACCATAGGCAGCGCTAACACCATGAAAGTCATCGGTCTCCATAAAAGATTTAATGCATTCATAATCATAGTTTATACCTGACTTCCTACCTTTGTCGTTTTCCCATCCTTCAGCATTTTCTTGTATACGGTCAAGAAGTTTCCACTTAGCATCTTCTTTCATATGAGTAAATGATCCAAAGCAAGAAGCATCCAAATAATCCTTATCAGGAAGAGTAAGCCGCGCATAAAAATTATTAATAACAATATTATTGGGGAGCTCATGAATGGGGCATTTGAGCATTAGTAACTTCAATCTCCCCCACGCTTGGGCAATACTCTCTCCATCATGAGGCCAAAAATTATATATCCGGTTACGGTCTTTATGAATTTCACTTGGAGGATAAAACTTGGAATAAAAGAGAGGCATAATATCCTCCCATGCCATAGATGGACCATCTTGGAGTAGTCGATACCTCTCTTCAGCTTTGCCTTTCAATGATAAAGAGAATAATTTCCTCTTGACCTGGCTTGGTGAAATACCTGCACATCTGAACAACTCGCATAATTCATGTATAAATAATAAGTGATCACCCGGATGGACAGTTCCATCTCCTGAATAGCAGTTATCCATAATACGCCCAACAATTTTCATAGGTATTTTAAAAGGATCAATTTCAGCAGGCGATGGCGGTGGTGGTTCCTCCGCATGTGCAGCAGCAGTAGTAGATGTGTTTCCAAATAGGAAACCAAATGGAGAGTTCTCCATAGCAGAGTAAAACAAAAATAAAAGACAAAATAAAAACAATACTCACAGCGACGGTTACCTGTACCAATTCCACTCTTTAATAGCGCTACACTCCCCGGCAACGGTGCCAGAAAATAGTCTTGATGACCCACAAGTATAGGGGGTGTATCGTAGTACTTTCGATAAATAAGAGTGTCGAACCCAACGAGGAGCAGAAAGTGTTGATGAGCAGTTTTGACCAAGGAATCACTGTAAATACTAGCAAACAGGTTTTCAGGAGTATTTGGTAATACGAGTAAATAAAGTGCGAGTAAATAAAAAATAGTAGTAACAATTGCAGCAAGTGGCCCAATCCTTTATTCAGCAAAGGACAAGCCGGTTGTGTACTTATAATAACCGAACGTTCTCGAGGACACACGGGAGTTTTTTGTCAAGAGCTTTCGCTTCATAGAGCCAATAGTATTCATTGGTTTGATAGGTGTTATGGGGGTGAACCTGTGCTAGCGCACTACCCTTACTAGGATAAATACACACTTGTGATTATACCCCTTGCAAGCATCCGCAAATACAAAAAAGTCATTAAGATAAATCTAACCACAGCCTTAAACTCTAAGATCCTACGCTCCCTGGTGCAATGGTTTCCCAACAGAGGTTTAGGTTTCTGTCACTCCAGCAACCCCACAATCGGTAGCCAAATACACAATGCATCTCACTAGGCCCATAAATGGTGAAGTATCATGTAGTTGACGTTCACATGACACCACTAGTGAAATAGCACCACAATAATATGAAACCATTAAATATTTCTCAATAATAATTCACTACTAACATCTTGACTTCTCCCATGTCCTCAAGAACTAAACGAACTACTCACAAGACATCATATGGATCATGATCAGAGGTGAAATAATGGTAAATAACAATCTAAACATAAACCTTAATTCAATGGTTCCACCCAATAGCATCAACTACAAGAGTAATCAACACCGGGAAAGTTTCCCCTATGAATATATAACAAGATCCAACTCAAGATGTTACAGCGGGATGGCATGGTGATGGTAGAGATGAAGGTGCTGGTGATGGAGATGATGATGATGATCCCGATGAAGTCCGGTGCGATGGTGATGACGATGGCGATGATCTCCCCTCACCGGGAAGGAATTTCCCTGGCAGATTCCTGCCTGCCGGAGAGCTTTTCTCTCTCTGGTGTTTTCCGCCCCGCAGAGGCGGCGGTGTCTAACTCTGAGCCCCCCTGACTTAGGTTTTTGGGGATGATGATGTACGCGAAGGGGCGAGACCAGACGTGGGCCAGGGTGGCCTCACGCAGGGCTGGCGCGGCCAGGGGGCTGGCCGCGCCACCCTGGCGTGTGGGGGCCCCTGGCTCCTATCGACTCCCCCTTCTGGCTTCCCGAGTCTTCTGGGAAAATATAATTTCTGGGTATTTTTCTGGAATTTTCCTGATCTTCAAAATATGGTCTCTTGATGGTCCTTTTTCCAGCAGAATCCTGACTCCGGCAGCAACTCCTCCGATGATCATCAAACATGTGAAAGCAAAGGAAATAACATAAGTATCTTATCTAAATATAAAATATATCAATGAATAACAGTAAATTATGATACAAAATAGTGATGCAAATTGGACGTATCACATATCTGGACAAGTTTGTGATTGTGTTTATTGATGACATACTGATTTACTCCAAGAACAAAGAAGATCATGCTAAACATCTCAGAATAGCATTGCAAGTGTTAAGGGAACATAAGCTGTATGCTAAATTCAGCAAGTGTGAATTCTGGCTGGATCAAGTAGAATTCCTTGGACATGTTATTAGCAAAGAGGGGATTGCCGTAAATCCAAGCAAAGTTCAGTCAGTATTGGATTGGCAAGCACCAACTAATGTGAAGGAAGTTAGGGGTTTTCTGGGAATGGCCGGATATTATCGGAGGTTCATTGAAGGATTCACGAAGATAGCAGGGCCAATGACCAAATTGTTAAGGAAAAACACTCCATTTGAGTGGTTTGAGAAATGTGAAGAGAGTTTTCAAGAGCTGAAAAAGAAACTCACAACAGCACCCATCTTAGCAGTACCAGAATCTGGAAAAGATTATACAGTTTACTGCGATGCATCCAAGAATGGACTGGGATGTGTTCTGATGCAAGACCGGAAGGTAATTGCTTACGGTTCAAGACAACTTAAACCTCATGAAGTCAATTACCCAACACACGACCTTGATTTGGCAGCAGTTGTTTTTGCTCTCAAGCAATGGAGGCAATTTCTTTATGGAGCCAAATGTGAGCTTTACACCAATCACAAGAGTCTCAAATACTTCTTTACCCAGAAGGAGTTGAACATGAGGCAGAAAAGATGGCTAGAGTTGATCAAGGATTATGATCTTACTATCAACTATACTCCTGGAAAGGCTAATGTGGTAGCCGATGCATTAAGCCGGAAGAGTACAGAAACACAGTTGATGGACAGGGAACTTCCAGAGCAATTTCTTAAGGACCTGGAAAGACTGGAAATAGAATGTCTGGAGGTCCAATCTTTGGGGAGTATTCACACTATGCGAGTAATGGAGGAAAGACAAAGTGATTTGAAATACACTATATTCAGGAGACAAGATGAAGATCCTTTCATCGCCGAAGAAATTCGAAGGATTGAAGAGGGTAGACCATCTGAATTCCGCCTTGGTGATTTCAATTCACTCTGGTTTCAAAACAGAATCTGTGTAGCAGATATACCGGAGATCAAAGGACTGATTCTCAAGGAAGCCCACGATACACCAAACTCCATACATCCAGGAAGTACAAAGATGTACATGGATCTGAAAGAGTTGTTCTGGTGGAATAACTGAAGGGTTTCGCAGCATAGTAAATCAAAAAATTTCCTACGGATGCGAACAAGAAAGCCAAGATCTAATCTAGGAGATGTAATCAACGAGAGAGGTAGATGAGATCTTCATACCCTTGAAGATTCGCACAGTGGAAACGTTCAATAGAACGTGGTTGACGTAGTCGTACTAGCCGTCTCCTCCTCGCGATCCGATCCGATCCTACGCCGCAAGTGGCGGCGCCTCCGAGAGTTGCACACATGCGGTGCAGCGACGTCTCCTCCATCCTTGGTCCAGCAAGTATGGTGGAGAGATAGATTGGATCAGCAGCACGACGGCGTGGTGCTTATGGTGGAGAGTTTCTGCAGCAGGGCTTCGCCTATGCACAGTCGCGAGAGAGAGAGAGGGAGGGCAGCAGTTGGCGGCTAGGGTTTGGGTTAGGGGTAGAGAGGGCTGCGCCCTTGCCCCCCTATATATAGAGGGGTGGCCGGCCAGCTTGGCCTCTCCCCAAACCCTAGGGTGCCGACTTGGAGTAGGAAGAGTGGGGGGCAAGTTTCCCCCCTTCCTTCTTTGAAGACTCCCTTAGGGTTTCCCCTTGGGCTGGCCGGCTGGGCCTTAGGGGCCTTGTGCGCCTGGCCCAGGGCGGCTAGGGCACTTCCCCTTAGGCCCACGCAGGCCTCCGTCAAGTGGGCCCACGTTGGTCCCACTCCGGAACCTTCTAGAACCTTCCGGTACAATACCGATAAACTCCGAAACCTTTCCGGAATCCAAAAA
Organism: Dactylis glomerata; assembly: GCA_007115705.1. Classification (NCBI taxonomy): domain Eukaryota; kingdom Viridiplantae; phylum Streptophyta; class Magnoliopsida; order Poales; family Poaceae; genus Dactylis; species Dactylis glomerata. The sequence goes on along the minus strand of QXEO01000286.1, from coordinate 915,139 downwards.
CTGCTTTCCTTTATATGAATCTTATTCTCCGGACCATTCCGGAACCTCTCGTGACGTCCTGGATCTCATCCGAGACTCCGAACTAAAAATCATAAACCAATTATCCATTCTATCCTAGCATCGATACACGTTAAGTGTGTGACCCTACGGGTTCGAGAATATGTAGACATGATCTTCTATCAATAATCAACAGCGGGATCTGGAAACCCATATTGACTCCCACATATTCATCGATGATCATATCGAATGAACCACGATGTCAGGATTCAATTAATCCCGTATATGTATTCCCTTCGTCACACGATATTTTACTCGCCCGAGATTTGATCGTCGGTATCGCCATACCTAGTTCAATCTCGTTCACAGCAAGTACTTTACTCGTTCCGTAATCCGATATCACTTTGTGATTAACTCATTAACCACATGCTTGCAAGCGGTGTTGATATCGATTACCGAGTGGGCCCGAAGTATATCTCTCCGACTTGGGAGGGACAAATTCCATCTCGATACATACAACCCAACAAGTACTTTCCGATCACCTGAGAGACACCTTTATTATCACCCTCACATAGGATGACGTTTGATGACTTCAAAGCTTTCTTCCGATACTAGGGAGTTGTATTATCTCATGGTCTAAGGAATACAATACATGACATAGGAAAAGCTTCGCAAAGATGAACACGATGACACGATCTAATTGCTCTGCTTTATTTGGGTCTGTCCATCATATCATTCTCCTAATGATATGATCTCATTATTAATTGACAACTCATGTCTATGGTTAGGAAACCTTAACCATCATTAATCAATGAGCTAGTCCATAGAGGCGTACTAGGGACACGGTGTTGTTCATAAACCACACAAGTATTAAAGTTTCCGCTTAATACAATTCTAGCATGGAATATAAACATTATCATGAACAAGAATTATAATAATAACATCTTTATTATTGCCTCTAGGGCATAATTCCAACAGTCTCCCACTTGCACTAGAGTCAATAATCTAGTTTACATCTGGCAACAATCTAACACCCATGGCAGTAAGGTGCTGATCATGTTTTGCTCGTGGAAGAGGTTTAGTCAATGGATCTGCGACATTCAGATCTGTATGTACTTTGCTAATCTTCAGATCTCCATCTCGGTGAAGATCTGTATGGAAGATCTGTATGTACAATATCTCCAGTGGGTCCAAGGCATTTGGAACCACACCAAGCTCGGTGATGAAGTTTCTGATCCAAACTCCTTCACTTGATGCTTCTGAAGCAGCCATGTATTCCGCTTCTGTTGTAGATCCCGCGATCACGCTTTGCTTGCAGCTTCTCCAGCTCACAGCTCCACCATTCAAAATATAAACGTATCCTGTCTGAGATTTAGAATCATCCGGGTCGGTGTCGAAGCTAGCGTCGACGTAACCTTTTACGACGAGCTCCTCATCACCTCCATAGACCAAGAACATTTCTTTGGTCCTATTTAAATACTTTAGGATGTTCTTTACGGCTGTCCAGTGTTCCACTCCTGGATCACTTTGGTATCTGCTCGTCAAACTAAGAGCATTGGACACATCCGGTCTAGTACACAGCATGGCATACATGATAGAACCTATGGCCGAGGCATATGGCACTTTGCCCATAGTTTCTCTATCTTTTACCGTAGCTGGACACTGAGCCTTGCTCAATATCTTACCTGACAACATGGGCAATGAACCTTTCTTTGCTTTATCCATTCTGAACCTCTTCAGAACCTTGTCCAGGTATGTACTTTGGCTTAAAGCTATTAGGCGTCTTTCTCTATCTCTATAGATTTTGATGCCTAATATATAAGCAGCTTCCCCTAGGTCTTTCATTGAAAAACATTTATTCAAATAACTCTTCACATCGTTAAGCATACCGATGTCATTTCCAATAATCAATATGTCATCCACATATAGTACTAAAAATGTCACCGAGCTCCCACTCACTTTCTTGTAAATACAAGCTTCGTAGCAATTTGGAACAAATCCAAAACTCTTGATCACTTGATCAAAACGAAGGTTCCAACTCCGAGATGCTTGCTTCAGTCCATAAATGGAACGCTGAAGTTTGCACACCTTATTAGCATCCTTAGGATCGACAAAACCTTCGGGCTGCATCATATACAACTCTTCATCAATGTTGCCATTGAGGAACGCAGTCTTGACATCCATCTGGCATATTTCATAATCATGAAATGCAGCAATTGCTAATAAAATCCGAATAGACTTAAACATCGCTACGGGAGAGAAAGTCTCATCGTAGTCAACACCTTGAACTTGCCGAAAACCTTTTGCGACAAGCCGAGCTTTATAGACAGTAACATTACCATCCGCGTCCGTTTTCTTCTTGAAAATCCATTTGCATTCAACGGCCTTACGGTCGCTAGGAGGGTCTACCAAAGTCCACACTTGGTTTTCGCTCATGGATCCCAATTCGGATTTCATGGCTTCTAGCCATTTCTCAGAGTCTGGGCTCATCATTGCTTCCTCATAGTTCGCAGGTTCGCTGTTGTCTAACAACAAGACGGTTAAGACAGGGTTGCCATACCATTCAGGAGTGGCACGTGACCTTGTCGACCTGCGAAGTTCAGTAGTAGCATCGTTCGAAGTTTCATGATCTTTATCATTAGCTTCCTCTCTTGTTGATGCAGGTGGCACCGGAACAATTTCTGGTGCTGCGCTACTCTCCAACTCGAGAGAAGGTTCAATAACCTCGTTTAGCTCTACCTTCCTCCCACTCACTTCTTTCGAGAGAAACTCCTTCTCAAGAAATGATCCGTTCTTAGCAACAAACACTTTGCCTTCGGATCTGTGGTAGAAGGTATACCCAATCGTTTCCTTAGGGTATCCTATGAAGACGCATTTCTCCGCTTTGGGTTCGAGCTTGTCCGGCATCAACTTCTTGACGTAAGCTTCGCATCCCCAAACTTTAAGAAACGACAACTTAGGTTTAGCACCAAACCATAGTTCATACGGTGTCGTCTCAACGGATTTAGATGGTGCCCTATTTAAAGTGAATGCAGCGGTTTCTAATGCATAACCCCAAAATGATAACGGCAAATCTGTAAGAGACATCATTGATCGCACCATATCTAATAGAGTTCGATTCCGGCGTTCAGACACACCATTGCACTGTGGTGTTCCGGGTGGCGTGAGTTGCGAAAAAATTCCGCTTGCTTTAAGATGCGTGAGAAAATCATAACTCAAATACTCACCTCCACGATCGGATCGCAGAAATTTAATTTTCCTGTTACGATGGTTTTCCACTTCGTTCTGAAATTCTTTGAACTTTTCAAATGTTTCAGATTTATGTTTCATTAAATAGATATACCCATATCTACTTAAGTCATCAGTAAAAGTGAGAAAATAGCGATATCCACCGCGCGTCGAAATACTCATTGGTCCGCACACATCGGTATGTATGATTTCCAATAAGTCCGTTGCTCGCTCCATTATTCCGGAGAACGGGGTTTTGATCATCTTGCCCATGAGGCATGGTTCGCACGTGTCAAATGATTCAAAATCAAGAGACTCTAAAAGTCCATCAGAATGGAGTTTCTTCATGCGTTTTACACCAATATGACCTAGACGACAGTGCCACAAATAAGTTGGATTATCACTATCTACTTTGCATCTTTTAGCCTCAATGTTATGGATGTGTGTTTCATTGCTTTTGAGATTCAGAAGAAATAAACCATTCACAATAGGTGCATGACCATAAAAGATGTTATTCATATAAATAGAACAACCATTATTCTCAGATTTAAATGAATAACCGTCTTGCAATAAACACGATCCAGATATAATGTTCATGCTCAACGCAGGCACATAATAACACTTATTAAGGTTTAAAACTAATCCCGAAGGTAAAACTAAGGAGAGCGTGCCAACGGCCATCACATCAACTTTTGATCCATTGCCAACGCGCATCGTCACCTCATCCCTTGCTAGCCGCCGTCTATTCCGTAGCTCCTGTTTCGAGTTACAAATATTAGCAACTGAACCAGTATCATATACCCAGGCACTACAACGAGCGCTAGTAAGGTAGACATCAATAACATGTATATCAAATATACCTTTGATGGTGCCAGCCTTCTTGTCCGCTAAGTACTTCGGACAGTTTCGCTTCCAGTGACCCTTGACCTTGCAATAGAAGCACTCAGTGTCCGGCTTAGGTCCAGACTTGAGCTTCTTCTCAACAGGAGCAACGCGCTTGCCGCTGCCTTTCTTGAAGGATTTCTTTGCACCCTTAGCTTTCTTAAAGCTAGTGGTCTTGTTGACCATCAACACATGATTGTCTTTCTTGATATCCACCTCCGCAGCTTTCAGCTTTGCGAAGAGCTCAGTGATCGTATCAGTGGAACCAATTTGATTATGAGTAACTACAAAACCTTTGTAGCTAGGAGGGAGTGATTGCAGAACTCTGTCAATCTTGAGCTCCTCTGGAATCTTGCAGTCCAGTTGCTCAAGGCGTTGAGTGTAGCCCGACATCTTAATGGCGTGCTCACTAACGGAACTCCCTTCCTCCATCTTGCAGTTAAAGAACTTCTCAGAGATCTCATATCTCTCAGAACGGGCTTGAGTCTGAAATATGGTTTTCAGTTCCTCAAGTATCTCATAAGGCCCGCGGTACTTCTCAAAACGATTTTGAAGTTCCGGTTCCATAGAAAACAGCATGGTACTCATAATCATATCACAATCATCTCTACGAGCATTGAAGTCAGCAAGTTGTTCAGTTTTCGCAGTTGCAGCAGGGGTGTCACCTAGCGCTTTGTCAAGTACATAGGCCTTTTGTCCGCCAGCGAGTATGATTCTCAGATTGCGGAACCAGTTGGTGAAGTTAGACCCATTGTTCTTAAGCTTTTCTTTCTTAGCAAACACATTGAAGTTGAAGTTGGACTTAGCCATTTGATCTACAACATTGCAAGTACAATTTAGACTATGTTCATGATAACTAGTTCAACTTAATCAAATTACTAGATGAACTCCCACTAAATTCAACATCCCTCAAGTTGTTTAGTGAACACGATCCAAATTCACCACACCTAATCCGATCTTCACGAGAAGAGATGTGGTTTCAATGGTGGACAACTCAGTGTCGATCATATCATTCATATGACTCATGATTAACCTTTCGGTTCATGTGTTCCGAGGCCATGTCTGTACATGCTAGGCTCGTCAAGTCAAACCCAAGTATTTTCCGCGTGTGCAAAACTGGCTTGCACCCGTTGTATGTGAACGTAGAGTTTATAGCACCCGATCATCACGAGGTGCTTGAAAACGACGATCTTTCGCAACGGCGCATACGAGGGGAGAACACAATTTTATCTTGATCTTTAAGTGAGGAATCATCTTATAATGCTACCGTCGCGATCTAAGCATAATAAGATACATAAAAGGATAAACATCACATGCATATAATTTTATGTGACATGGTATAGCCAATCTCCGCGCCATGATCTCCATCTTGTGCGCGCCGGCATGATCTCCATCACTCCACCATGATTGCCTCCACCACGAATAGCAACTACAACTATTGCTAACTACTTAGCGATAAAGTAAAGCTATTACATGGCGTATAAGAAGTTGACACGCAGGTCATACATAATTATAAAGACAACCATATGGCTCCTGCCGGTTGTGAACTCATCGACATGCAAGTCGTGAAAGATTACAAAACATGATCATTGCATACAACTCAATTCATACTCATCATGTCTTGGGCCATACCATATCACAAAACACTCCCTGCAAAAACAAGTTAGACGCCTCTACTTTGTTGTTGCATGTTTTACGTGGCTTATGGGAGTAGCAAGCTAAGAACGATTCTTACCTACGAAAAGCCACAACGGTGATATTATGGTTGCTAACATCCGATGTAAGTCCCATGACTACTATAGTGAGAGAAACTGGCATCCACCAGCCGCATGTGTGGAACAAGCCACACGTCAAGTACGGAGCCGGTCTCGCGAACGCGGTCGCGTAAAGTTGGCCTGGACCGCTTCAATCTCACTATACCGCGCCATAAGAAATACACAACAAGAGGTTTGCAACAGAAAACATCAACGCCCGCAACAAGCATGTTGCGTTCTACTCGTGAAACACATCTACGCATAGACCTGGCTCTGATACCACTGAAGGGTTTCGCAACATAGTAAATCAAAAATTTTCCTACGGATGCGAACAAGAAAGCCAAGATCTAATCTAGGAGATGTAATCAACGAGAGAGGTAGATGAGATCTTCATACCCTTGAAGATTCGCACAGCGGAAACGTTCAATAGAACGTGGTTGACGTAGTCGTACTAGCCGTCTCCTCCTCGCGATCCGATCCGATCCTACGCCGCAAGTGGCGGCGCCTCCGAGAGTTGCACACGTGCGGTGCAGCGACGTCTCCTCCTTCCTTGGTCCAGCAAGTATGGTGGAGAGATAGATTGGATCAGCAGCACGACGGCGTGGTGCTTATGGTGGAGAGTTTCTGCAGCAGGGCTTCGCCTATGCGCAGTCGCGAGAGAGAGAGAGAGGGAGGGCAGCAGTTGGCGGCTAGGGTTTGGGTTAGGGGTAGAGAGGGCTGCGCCCTTGCCCCCCTATATATAGAGGGGTGGCCGGCCAGCTTGGCCTCTCCCCAAACCCTAGGGCGCCGACTTGGAGTAGGAAGAGTGGGGGGCAAGTTTCCCCCCCTTCCTTCTTTGAAGACTCCCTTAGGGTTTCCCCTTGGGCTGGCCGGCTGGGCCTTAGGGGCCTTGTGCGCCTGGCCCAGGGCGGCCAGGGCACTTCCCCTTAGGCCCACGCAGGCCTCCGTCAAGTGGGCTCACGTTGGTCCCACTCCGGAACCTTCTAGAACCTTCTGGTACAATACCGATAAACTCCGAAACCTTTCCGGAATCCAAAAACTGCTTTCCTTTATATGAATCTTATTCTCCGGACCATTCCGGAACCTCTCGTGACGTCCTGGATCTCATCCGAGACTCCGAACTAAAACTCATAAACCAATTATCCATTCTATCCTAGCATCGATACACGTTAAGTGTGTGACCCTATGGGTTCGAGAATATGTAGACATGATCTTCTATCAATAATCAACAGCGGGATCTGGAAACCCATATTGACTCCCACATATTCATCGATGATCATATCGAATGAACCACGATGTCAGGATTCAATTAATCCCGTATATGTATTCCCTTCGTCACACGATATTTTACTCGCCCGAGATTTGATCGTCGGTATCGCCATACCTAGTTCAATCTCGTTCACAGCAAGTACTTTACTCGTTCCGTAATCCGATATCACTTTGTGATTAACTCATTAACCACATGCTTGCAAGCGGTGTTGATATCGATTACCGAGTGGGCCCGAAGTATATCTCTCCGACTTGGGAGGGACAAATTCCATCTCGATACATACAACCCAACAAGTACTTTCCGATCACCTGAGAGACACCTTTATTATCACCCTCACATAGGATGACGTTTGATGACTTCAAAGCTTTCTTCCGATACTAGGGAGTTGTATTATCTCATGGTCTAAGGAATACAATACATGACATAGGAAAAGCTTCGCAAAGATGAACACGATGACACGATCTAATTGCTCTGCTTTATTTGGGTCTGTCCATCATATCATTCTCCTAATGATATGATCTCATTATTAATTGACAACTCATGTCTATGGTTAGGAAACCTTAACCATCATTAATCAATGAGCTAGTCCATAGAGGCGTACTAGGGACACGGTGTTGTTCATAAACCACACAAGTATTAAAGTTTCCGCTTAATACAATTCTAGCATGGAATATAAACATTATCATGAACAAGAATTATAATAATAACATCTTTATTATTGCCTCTAGGGCATAATTCCAACAGTCTCCCACTTGCACTAGAGTCAATAATCTAGTTTACATCTGGCAACAATCTAACACCCATGGCATTAAGGTGCTGATCATGTTTTGCTCGTGGAAGAGGTTTAGTCAATGGATCTGCGACATTCAGATCTGTATGTACTTTGCTAATCTTCAGATCTCCATCTGCTATATAATCTCGAATTATATGGAAACGGCGGTTGATGTGCTTGGTTTTTGGATGATATCTTGGTTCCTTAGCCAGTGCTATGGCGCCAGTGTTGTCGCACAATATCTCCAGTGGGTCCAAGGCATTTGGAACCACACCAAGCTCGGTGATGAAGTTTCTGATCCAAACTCCTTCACTTGATGCTTCTGAACCAGCAAGCTCAAGGGAATCATCCAGAATATAAAGGTTAGAGCTTGCTAAGCAGAGCACAGCACTGCTAGCATATTTCTAGAGCTAACTGAATCTTGCAAGTATGCAAGATTCAGAAGCAGCATCTCTGACAGTAAGTATGCTGGCAGAGAGAGCAAAGGGGCTGGCATAGCATCACATGATTAGCACCATCACAGTTAACTGAATCGAGCATAGCATCACTGAATCTAAATCACAGAATAACCAGATTCATCAGCAGCATCACTGAGCAAGCTCGGTGAGCTTGGCTCATTGGTTTTGACCAGAGGGTCAGAAACCATGGCCAAAGAAGAGAAGAGCAGAAGGTAGAGAGGGTAGGAAAAGCTCACCAGACGCCCAGGTGCTCGTCTGGGTGGCATGGCAGGGCAGTGCCTGCGCGGCCAGCCAGAGGCTACCTGGGGACGTCTTCACCTAGGTGCACCGGCGAGCTCTCACCAAGTACAAGCACCGGAGCCAGATCATCAAGCTCCAGATCGATGAGAAGCAGCAGCTGAAGTGCTCGGCGGCGACAGATCCTGGGGGAAAGGACCAATCCGATCTCCTCAGGAAGAGAGCGGCCGGAGAAACCACTTGGTGGAGCTGGTAGAGGGAGCAGCGGCGAGGGATTCGCCCAAGGTGGCGTCGGCGATGGCCGTCGGAGAAGGCCGGAGTGGCAAGGCGGCGACGACGGCGATGCAGATCGCCAGAGGAGCTCGAGAGAGAGAGAGAGAGAGAGGGGCGAGTGCGGGTTGGGCTGGGTCGGTTTGACCGACCCAGACCCGAGCCAGGCGGTTAAGCCAAGCCAGGTGGGCTGGCTGGGCCGGCAGGCCTGTTGGGCCAGCAGACCAGATGGGCTGGTTTGGTTTTGTCAATTGTTTCAAAAACAAAAATTTAAATTTAAATTCAAAGGTTATTTCCTTTTAGAATTCAAACCAAAATTCAAAAATTCAAACAACACCAATAAAACACTTTCCTATTCTTTAATGAAATAAACCATAAAATAAATTTATTCTCTGGAGTATTCTTTTAAACATACTTTTAAAAGCTTTTGAGTTCTATTTTCAAAAACCTTAATTATTATTTATATTATCAAAAATTGAATTTCTCCTTTTAAAAAATTAAACCCTTTTATTTTCAAATAAATCAATTAAAGTTTTATAACTTAAACTTTAATTTCAAACCTTTACTTAATTTACCTCAACACTCCATTGGGGTAAAACACACAAATACAATAGGTATTTTCAAAAGGTCCTTGAAACCCTAGAAAGTCTTGGGTAAAACACACAAATACAATTTGTGTTTTTAGAAACTATTCAAACCTTAGAAAGTGGGTAAAACACACAAATAAGAAAACCTAGTTCATAAATCACCATGCATAGCATCTCATTATGCATAGCATTCCACTATTTCTTGCAACATTGTCCTTATCGGACAATACTTGGTTTTCTGTAGAACAAGGAGATCAGGAGCAACGCCAAGTATCCGACTCCATTACCTTTCAGTCACAAGGCAAGTTTATCTTTCTCATATCCTTTGAATGCACTGGTTTTGAAACTTCTTCCAAAGTGTTGACTTCGAACTCTAACATTTCAAAAGTGATGGAAAAATCTATTTTCATAAGTAATATGACTAGTGGTTATCGACCAGTGGTGATAACCTAGGAAGGCTGGCAGGTGGAACCACGGTAAGATTATGGTGGTGGAGGTTCCACTTGCACGGGAAAGCAAACCTAGGATTAACAACCAATGCCACAGTTATTCTAGCGCCGTAAAAACCGTGCCGTCCAAGAGACTTGGAATGGGACGGGAAAGTCAGCTGTATCTTCTCTTGTTCGCATGTCAACGGGCAGCCAGTTGTCGGTCGCAGTAGATCTTGCGAGACTACTTGCATATGGGTGGGACTCCTCAGTTCTCACGACACTGGTGTCTATGATGGTCCGCAAGGGACGCCTAGGTACTTCATCGTTGGGGGTGAATATCAGGGGCACAACCTGCTTGCGTGAATTGGGTGGGCATGCGTTGTGCGAAGAGGGCAGTGATTGGCTTGGATCACTGACTGGGCCCCACACCAAGGAAGTGTGGACGGGAATGTACGCCCGATTGTGCAGCAAGGCTTTGATCTCTTTTGGAAGGACACACCTCTGCAGAGTGTAAAAAGATGTGACATGTTACCCCTTGTTCCGGGAAGGAGCTGCGAATACCGCAGGAAAGGTGCTCTCAAGGCACTACCCCTGTGTTGGCTGTTGGGCATAGTTTTCTAAAGTAAAAGCAACCTTTCAAGAAAACCTTGGCAAAACCTTGCATAGGCCTACGAATCTTCTGGGTCTATGGCTGTAAACAAATGCATATCACATACCTTCTTTCTAAAGAAACTTGCTGGGTAACGCTCGTTACTCACCCCAATCCCTTTAACCCTTGCTAGACTGTGAAGAACTCGACGAGGCCACATTGAACGCAATTGAAGGCCAGCAGGACATCTTCTACGAGGAGCCAGATCTTTCACGCGGCGTCGAAGGGGTGGACTACTTCATTCGCTACGGAGCATCCTCCGGAGAAGAGTCAGAGTGAAGAAATACTAACTAATAGGGTAGTACTGTAGCCGAAGAACCGAGCAACTATAGTATATGAATAAGTTATTGAGTTCTTCCCGTGTTTAATTATTTGAGCTTTCAGTTGCTGTAAACACTAAGCACTTGAAGTGTTCTCTTTTTTGGGAGCATTTTGGTATCATCACGCTTTGGTATGTAATAAATGTGGATCACTTTGTATTTGGGCCCGCAATGTTTCTGTTGTACCATTCTGAGGGATGTAATATTTGTGGAGGCTTGTTCCGCAAGTGTTATATCAACGACTTGCATACTACAACATGCAGTGGTATGCTGGGTCACCGCAAAAGCCTAGCGTACTACGTGAGCCCAACGCATTTACGTGAGTCCGAAGTGTTTATGGAGTCCAAAGTATTTACGTATCAAGTCTCTAGCGCTTATATACACACCATCCGACACAGGTGGTATCTATAGACCAAAATCTTCGCCGGCCAGTTGCCTATATCGTTCGAGTTTTCTGACGATTTATTTGTCGAGGATATGATGGATCCTGTTGTAGCGGGCCGCTGGTGACGCCGTTTGCTTGTTGCGCCCTCGAATCGAAGAGACGACACCGCTAGGCAGCGTGGCCGGGGGCGGCGCTGCAACCGGCATACAACATCGGCCGCGGCGGAGCATGTGGTTCATGCCGCCAACCTACTTCGCCATGGAAACATGGCGATGGCAGGTCTCCGCGGCGGCGCGTGGTTTGGTACGCAACAGGCGGCGAGCGCGGCGTGATGACACGGCACACGCGAGCGCGACCAGTGGGGCTGGCGGCGCACATAGGCAGGTTGCAGCAGAGCACGCGAGAGTGGTGGCGCACGGAATAGCAGCACAATGCATGGTCGATGACGGTGCTCGGGGAGGCCCAGCTTGCCGTGTCAAGCGTGATGTTGTTGTCCGACGCCGCCTCCGATCACACGTACGGGTAGGCCGACAGCATGCGAGTGGCTCATGGTCACTAAGATGGAAGAGAAGACGTGGACTGCAGCTAGCTCATGGTCATCTAGATCAAGACCAGAAACAAAGGACGACACTACTCACGGAGGAGGGAAGATGGAAGATTTTTTTTTGCTAACATTAGCGCCGGCCGGCGGGAAGCCATTGATGATGGTAGCTTTCAACGTCGTCCACGAGGTGATCTCACTGTCACACTGCCGCCGGGCGAACACGTCCCGTCAAGGCTGATGGGGATGCATGTCGACTCTATATATCTACATGTTAGACGACAAGCAAAACATCATGCTTATTTGTGCCATCACGCCTGCTTGATCCGACCACCGGCTGCGACCAACGAAGCGCATAGGCTTCGTGGACTAGATATTTGCACGGCACTCGGGAGTTGGGACTGTGCCGATGTTCTGCTCGTTTTCTTCGACGGCTCAATCGACTGCATGTGCGATTTCCCAAAGGTGTTCGAAGCTATTTTATGAAGTATTCCGTTCTTTGAAAGGAGTACATAAGTTTCTCTCTATCAATAAAAGCTAAGTGGTGGTGTCACGAGAAGTAACAATGTTGAATATCTTGATCAGTACATGTTACTTTTAGAGATTACTCTCCCAGATATAATATTATTATCACTTTGGGCAGGCAAGTTTCATATCTTTATCATGACCAAACAGTTTTTCTTTTATAATTATTCTCAACTGCAACACATAAAAATAGTCTTTTCTGGGCAAATCCCAAATCAGACTATTGCTACTATACTATTACTACACTGTTTGCACCATATTGCATGTCTCCTTAAGTTTTTTTGTTAACATATTATTTTTTAAAGACATGCAAGAGCTCTGCCTCATTATACTCGTGGACTAATTTAACATTAGCCTGTTGCCACGGCGTGCACCATCGTACTTGTCCAAAAATATGTAGCCCAAGCTACACATAGCTCGATTATTTCAAAATTCGAAAAACTATATTTTAAAGTTTCAAAAAAATATGTAAAAAAATCTAGATATAGGCAATGTTGTGTTCTATCAATGCGGAAAGTTTCGTCTAAAAATAACTTATATTCAAGGCTCAATACAATTGACAAAATCTGATAGATTTTGGCATTTTTAAAGTATATTGTTCACTACAATACATGTCAGATTTTGTTATTTTTGTAGTCTTGAATATAGGGTATTTTAAGTTGAAATTTTGCATGTTGATAGAATCCAACATTGCCTATATCGAGATTTATTTTAAGATTTTTTAAAACTTTAAAATGTCATTTTGGAATTTTTAAAAAGCGATCTACATGTAAGATTCTAGTCCTCCGACCTTACTTGGGAGAGGCGGAAGCGGAGCCGGCGGCACCGGCGTTGCTCACGGTCGACGGCAGACCTGGGAATTGCCCGCGCGCGGGGGAGTCAGAGGCGAATTGAATCGGACCAAGAATTTGAATCGGACCCTGGATCATTCGGATCAAGGGAGAAGGAGCTGATGCTTACTTATGAGAGGAGGAAGAGGAACCGGCGGCGAGAGATGTCACCGTTGGAAGCGCCTCAATGAGGATGAGGACGGCGGCCTATTGGCCGACAATGGCAGCGGCTCCCCGGTTGGATTCACCGCCGACCAGCGCCTCCCGTTGGCGGCTTGCAATCGCGGAGAGGAGGAAGAAGAGAGAGAGGCGGCGGCGGCCGGCCGAGATTTGAGTGACACTGACAACCCTAGCTGATGGATTTAGCTTTTATATCTCCTGCATCCCCTGTTCTTGAGCAGCCGCGCCGCGCACGTCGTGGCCAAGGTTGAGCGGTTGCACATAGTATTTTCTTTTTCTTTTCTTTTTTCATAAAATTCCAATCGTCGACACGCCGGCCGATTGTCGTGACAGTCAATCGAGAAGTTTTGCGGGAGGGAATTCGCTCGGATTTTGAAACATATGATGTACTAATTGCTTGTTTTCTATATATCTTCTCACCATGTCGTGCACGTCTCACATTCTCCATTGTTTCCTTCTTATCTGCCCCGTAGCTATATCAACAATTCCGTCATATATATCGTTGTCATACTTGCTCCTATACAATTTGATCAGGATTAAGGAAAGTCACATTCTTCCCTCTTTTCTCCTTTCTATGTGCCTTCTTCTCACTATGATGACGATTTGGCATACTTGCAATTGTTGTTTTACTTGCCCTTCTCCAAATCGACCGAGATTTAAGTAAGTCTCGGTACTTGGCAAAACTGTATCATAAAGCAATTTTAGGTCGAGGGAATGTACACTCTTGTGAAGTAATTGTTGTTGCATGGCATTGATTTGATTAAAAACGTCCCATATGACAACATGGATTGGGTTTGATAGTACTACCATGTTTTAGGTTAAAGATCTCATAATATATATTACAAGTTACAATTTGGCATTTTCAATCCACATCAGCTGGAATCCAAACACAAATAACATGAAGATCAACAAAGTTGAGCTGATAACGCCCTCCATATTAGCAGGTCTTATAGCGTTACTGCTGGTGATGTTCTAGCATTCAGTTAATCGACGGTCAAATGGTCGAAGTCTCCCTGCCCGCGTTTGGCAGTTCCGGTTCTGACTGGATGTCTATTGTAATAGGTAGATTTTTTTAGAGGATTTTTAATGGTTTTAAATAGCGCTATAGTATCATTATAGTGGCGCTATAGTGATTTCACCACCATGCTGCTAAGTGCAATAGCATGCTATGAAAATAGAATTATTAATATTTGCTAGCATAATTTTATTTGGATACAAATATTTTTATTTTGATATTCATATTTCCTTAAAATTTTAATTCCACATTTGTATTTGTATTTGTAAAAACAGATTTGAATAGAACCACTTCCATTTTCAAGTCGCTGAGATTCGGATATTACCACATCCATTTTAAATTTCTCGAATACGACTGTCGGATAATATGGACTACCCGCTGCCAGTTCTTACACCTAGTTGGCAGCTTGGAATATATTCTTATAGCAACCCTATTTCTTGACCGTCCTGCCAAGAGTCAATACTATTGGCCCTCACAAAACTAAAGTATAAACTTCATTATCTAATTTTTCTGGTGAATTTTACACGTGCCCTTGGTCGTCGTTGCAGAGTTGTCGGTGTCTTGTAAACAACGTTTTAAATAGTGTGCTATAGGCTATAGCATCAAAATAGCGCGGATGTAGTGTTTTTCACTCTATGATGCTAAGTGTAATAGCACGCTAAAATATACTAAAACCCTCAAATAGCATGCTATAACGGCGATTTAGCTTCGCTATAGCTTTTTTTGCAGGCTACCGCTAAATGCCATAGCCCTCTATTTAAAACTTTGCTTGTAAACGTTCTGATAATGGGTGTTCTGGTAAATGTTAACCGACATTTTCTCCATACGGAAGCATAGGTAAAATATGTATGTGCTTAACTAAAATTTTATATGGTTAAATTTTACTACCGTAGCAACGCACGGACATATATGCTAGTATGTATCTTAAATCAAATTTGCTGGTACTGCTCTAAGTTTCTAACAAGGTAATTCGTTGAATCATTTGAATATGCTTCTGATATTTCACATCATAATGATTATACAGCAGTGTGCCTATGATTAATTTAAAGTCATGCTTTTCCACGAACAACTTGATATTATTTTGTTTTTCTATTTTATACTGCAGTGTTTTTTCCAACATTGAAAAAATATCAAGAATACAATCATAAAGTATGCTACTGAGGCGCTTACCAGTTGGGAGCACAAACATATACACAAGATCTCCAGTTTGGGAATTAACAAACCAAAAGAATTACTCCCTGGACGAATTGGAATCGTCCCATTAGATTTATCTAAGAACTGTATGAAAATAAACTCTGAAGATTACTTTTGACACACGGTCAACGTAAGTGCAAATGTGCAGTCATAGCAAGAAGGGTCAAAACAAATCTTGATGCTCAGCAAGAGTCTTCATCGAATATTATCTCTGGCTTGAATATGGCATCTCTAATCCGCCCAACCACCATTTCTTGACCATCTTTCTTTGGAAATTTCGAAGGACGAAGTGATGCATCAAGGGCGTCGCAGTAGCTGCAGTCCTCATCTCCTTTGAGAATTATCTTCTGCAGGTTGGGAGATCGCTCCAACATGGATCTTATAAATGTAAACTGCTGTTCTAGTGCTCTAAAGCCACCAAACTCTAGCTCTTTCAGTAGCCTGTTCTCGGAGCCATCGAAGCGCATTTCCCACTGAGGAGTCGCTCTGCCACGGTACCTACGACCTCTGAACTCCCCCACATCGCATGCATGTTCCCATACCTGTATTCACGTGAAGAATTCATTACATGTGTAATTAAAATCCAGTTATGAAAAACTAAAGCTCCAAATGTGGAGAAAGGAAAGCACTACACACAAAGACATCACCTGAATATGTAATTTTTCCATAGATGGTGCTGCTACAAGGAAGGCCGTCATCCATAACATGTCAAATTCAACAAAGATACCACGCAAAGACAGCTTCTTTAGCTTGTTGAATGCGGTGCGTAGTTCCTCCATTTCAGGTTGCAACCAAAGCTGATAAGGGATTAAATAATAAATAAATAAATAAATACATCATATGAATAGTTTGCAAACATGGAAATGAGATTATCAAGGAATGTACAGCTATCTTTGCTATCTATCATAGATAAACACATCCATGATGTAACTCCAAGCTGTGACGAAACAATGATTACAAATACAATTTAGCAACAAAAAAAAAACTCACAATTTCTCCTTGGAAGTCCAATGTGAGAGTGTGTATGCTTGTTCCATGTAGAAGCTCACTTAATTTAAATGGGCATTGATCATATGTTGCACCACATGAAAGTTTTAATTTGCCCAAAGAAGGGACAAACCCAAAGGTCACTGGGACATAGTGAGATTCCCAAGTAAAGCACACGAAACTTCTCCAGTTTCGGGAGGCAGACCAAGTCGATTCTCTCAAAGCGACACTTGTCAGTTTCTAGAACAGAAAGTTTCGAGTTTGGTGCATCAATTTTAAAGACAGAATAAGCACCAGTATCGCAATAAGTAAGGCTTAGATGCTTCAGTTGCTTGCAGCAGTCAAACAGAACATGGTGCATGTCCAATTTGTTAAAGTCTGCATTGTACAGAGAGAGCTTTGTGAGGCAGCAGAGCACGCTAGGGTGGGCACTGAAGAAAGTATCTATTTCTTGTGCTCGCTGCAGCATTTCCTCATCACTACGGTCCAGAGGTTCTGTCTCATCAAGAATGGTCAAATCCAAATCTTTCAGCAAACCACTTTCAACTGCGTCACCTACCAGTGAACCAATTTCACACAAGAAAGTCTTGATCAAGTAGAGCGTAAGATGCAGACTAGAGATGGTGAATTCTCTCTGTTGATTAGCCAAGAAACTCCTAGTTGCTTTAGTCAAAGACACCATAGCTTCGGCCATATCATCTGCCTCAATAGGGTCAGGGCATGGAACAGATATGAAATCCTCGACATCAATGCTGAGTTCAGGCAGCGACCAAGGCAGATGCTTCCACCGTGTAGAAAGCACGCATGTCCTTACAGCCATACATAAACTGACTTCCCCCAAGATAGACAGTAAAATATCATCAGTCAGCGTGCTGAGCCTATCTTCCTCCTCCAGGTGCTGCAAGGTAAATTACGGAACCATTACTTAGCTTCCACATTACAGAAATCCCAAACAGAAAAATGGTTACACAGTGACACGAACAATACTTTATCTAGAGTTCGATTTGATAAAGCCACAAATATCCCAAGCAAACTTGCAATCGGTAATTGGACGACCCAGTCCCGTTTAGATTCATCATAGTCATGTATTCATGTTCTATAAAATTGGTTGTTTGTGTATATATACTCCAGATTATACAAACGTGGAGGCCATGAACTGCAAATCTGAAAAGATCAGTACCATATACTGTATGCAGTTGCCAAAGAGGCTGTAAACTAGTATCTGTTTTTTTTTACCTCGCGCTGAAACAGTGTGCAGTTTCGAGATTAGTTGTGAGGATCATGCCCTAGAAGTACCATATTAACTGATAATGGAATTCTGAAAAACTAAACATCCAATGGTATATCATAGAAGCATGAAGAACATATCTCCACATATGGGCTAAAATACATGCTCGTTGTATCGATTCTAGTTATTCTGTATTTCTAAGAAAAAGCTGCCGCTCATTGACTCTATGCTTCCCCCATCTGGCAATGCTGTAAAAACCTCCTAGGAGGTGTGTATCAAACTTCTATCTTTTCAATGAAATGAAACACAAAGATTCTCTTTGCGTTTTCTCAAAAAAAAAAGCACAAGCATGCTCAGGCTCTAGACATCTGCAGATCTGCTCATTTAAAGTGTCGGATTTATAGACCTATAGTAGTATGAGTTTAAGATACATCTCCTTGGACAGTAGAATATTAAAAGAACTGAAATCAATGAACTATGAACAAAGAGAGGGCCAGCGCTGCGCTAAGAGACTTACTTGGCTCTCGCTCTGGGATTTGGTACTATCGTTATTCGCCTCCAAGGAGAAAACAACTGAGGCCTCTGCACCCTCAAACTTTTCAGCCGGCCGTAGACGATTATCACCAGTCAGTGTGCTGAGCCTGTCTTGGTCCTCCAGTTGCTGCAACGTAAATGATGGATTCATTATTTAGCTCTTAGCTGCCACATAACAGAAATCCCAAGCAGCAAAATAGTCACAGAGTGGCTAGTGCAATCTAGCGTTTGATAAAGCAAAATATCTCCCAGGCATGCATGATGTCGGTAATTGGGCAGGGCCATTCAGATTCAACAAGATCATGTATTCATGTTTATATAAAATGGGCTATATTATATATATTGAGCAGATATTGCAGATCATTAATACAAGGAAAACTATTTTAATCGGGCGACCGATCGCAGGGCAGCCATCGGTCACCTCACCCTCGCTCGCCCCAGGACCCTGGTATATCGCAGAATCATGAAGAACATATCTCCACAAATGGGCTTAAATAAAATGTTTGTTTTGTTGATTCTAAAAAGGGAATTCCGTTTAGTACTTCTGTATTCCTAGAAAACAAATGCATCAGACCTCATAAGGAGCACACACCTATTCAGGCTCTGAGGCTCTGAACATGTAGTATGAGCTCAAGATACAACCACTATTTGTACAGTAGAATATCCATAGAACTGAAAACAGCAAAATATGAACAAAGCGATCAACATGCGATGCAATAAGCGACTTACTTGGCTCTGGCTTTGGGAGCTGTTATTATCGTTATTCGCTTCCATTTGGAGAAATTCAATGAGGCAATGAAGCTTGTGCACCTTGAAATCCTCAAGGAGGCCGCAGAGGATGATTATTGCAGGCGATTGTCTCCCCGACGAAAAACCCAATGCTAGCAGCAGCCCCTCCCAATCCGAAGGGGAGGGGACCTAATCCTGCTGGACCTGCCGGCTGAGTATTATTGCTAGTTGGTTCGCACTCCAGAGGTCGAATCTTTTACTGGTGCGCCGAAGGTCGAATCAACAATCAACAGTTCCGGGAAGACGAAGGAAGGCGGAAGAAGGAAAATACGGCGCGCAATCCCGGTTGTCTCCGGATGCCCTGAAATTCGCCCGCGCGGGCGAGGGCGCGCGTTAGAGGCAGTTTTAAAATCTGAATCGAGTAAGGGGTCAGTTTGACGCAGAGAAGAGGAGCTCACGTCCGGCGTGCGGCGTCAGGGGCGGCGTCCCGCAGGTGGAGGCGGCGGTGGGCGACGACGTCCGGGTCAACTGCGGCCGGGGCGCTCAGCGTGGCGGCAGTGGTCGACCGAGCAAGAGACCTGGCCGGCGGCGTCTGGTCGACCGGGCAAGAGACCTGGCCGGCGGCGTCTGGTCGGTGCGACGGCGGCGTCCCTCACTGGACTTGGCAGCGGAGCAGGACGGGGCTGCGCGGCCCATGGACGGCAGTGGCGAGCTGGGCCTATCTGGGCCTGATCCGGGCTGGGGGGGCCCTGCTGTCCACGCGGTTTCAGGGGCTTCCAGCAGGCCTGTTTGGCTTTCTGGCTAGTTTCGTTGTTACCTTTTGTTTTCCACGGTTTCTATGTGATTTTTCACGGTTTTTCTTGGTTCCTTGGTTTTTTGATGGTTTTTGTTTAAATTTTTGTTCAGATTTTTTGGTTTTGTTTTGAAAATTATTCAAATTCGAAAGTTTGCTCATTTTTTATTTTTGTTCAAATCGAATTTTTGTTCAAGTTCAAATTTTATTTTGAAATTTGTTCAATTTTAAAATTTGTTCAGATTTGAAATTGAAAATAAGAAAAATAAAATAAAAAGAGGAAACACTGTCAGGAAGAAAACGAATAAATGAGCAACGCTGTCAGGAAGCGAACGAGTGAATGGACCGGCCCACCCGGGGAAACACTTCAAGCGTGCTATAGGAGCCCCCACTTGACATCCCCGTTTCGTTGTTGTGGTTTTGACTTGAAGACGTTTATCTTGCTCGGTGTGACGTGCTGTCTGATGACCGGTTGCTAGCTCCGACCTCTCGACTCTCATGCCAGTTCTAGTGGAGTGGTCATGGTGGTATTTGCCATGTCGCAGATGCGAGATCTTAGATGTTGGTGTGGCGGCCCTGGAAGGTGGAATACGCGTGCGTCTCTTCAGGGGGTGATATGGCGATGATGATGGCCTGGCTCTTTGGTCATGAGGATGGCGATAAGAGGGTGACGAGAATCTTGGTGTTGCCAACGCTTCAGCAAAGTCAGCTCCTAGATTGCGTTATGGAGGCCTTACTCAGAGGCAGTGGGCAATCCGGAATATCGGGAGTGGTTCGAAGGTTTTTACAGATAAAATATTAGCGCTTCAATGCCATCGGCGGCAATGCATGCGGGTGTTGTAATCCTCTTTGTGAGCGTCGGTGTGGTTACCTTCTTCGTGTGTGGGATCTAGGTGAAAACCGTTGACCGTTTGGTATTGTCGAGGGCGGCACTTTGAGTCGTTAGCCTCTTAGGGGCATCATCGTGGAGCTTGGTATCTTCAGGTCTTGTCCCAGTGTCTTCAGTGCCAAGTTCGATAATTCTTATTCTTTTTTGTTTATCTTTGGTCTATATTGTAAGAGGATTCTCTCATCACTTTGTATCGGTTCAGTCATTTGACTTTATTTAAGAAATAGAGTGAATGCTTATTTCAAAAAAGATAAGAGGAATTGACGTGCGTACCTTTCTTGGGATAGGTGGAAAATGAGACGGTGGCACGGGCATTGCTCATGGTGGATGGCAGACTTGAGAATTACTATGATGTTGTTACTTGAGATTCTTCTAAAATACTTCTTAATATTATATCCACGTTGTATTCAAAGATACGCGCATAACTATATTTTATTAAAAACCACATTCCATAGAAAGGGGTGTCACAAGTTCGGTTTGATGTTTTCATAACAACATAATATTCGTAGTGCCAAACAAACTTTCTTCATTTCACGATACATGACAACCTCCTCATCATGTGCATCCGCTAATTAGACTATGTCCAATGGTTAGCCCCAACCTTACAGCCCTATACAGAGCTAATTAGGTTTAGAAACGTCCGTTTAAAACAAGCAGATGCCACATATGCTCCTTTGTTGCGTCTGCAGGCTACGGGTGCTTGAAAGTAGTTGAAGCATTGACTTGAAAGTAGTGGAATTGTGGTTCACACAGAGAGAGATAGCGCGCACCATGAATATGCTAGCACGACTTGTTACATGCCCCTCCTTCATGTGTCTTGTCGGTATTATGAGAGTGAGGCGGAGATCTAAAGACACGACGAAGAAGTTCCACATACGGCGATCACCTATCATGTCCATGGCTGTTGAGAAGCTCACAATCAATGGAATGCAAAACCAAGTGATTGATATGGAGGTTTATTTCTGCTGGTCCATATGATGAGGGAGGGCTTGATTTATACGACAATGTGTAATTTGCTTCCCTTATAGTTTTAGCCCGTCAGTTTTAGTTTTCTCTTCCTTCTGTTAGGATTAGTCTTTTATAGTCTAGCTTCTTAGATTCCTTTTATCTTGAACTTTGGTTTTACCTATTATTATTTTGGATTTTTAAAATAACAACTATAGCTCGTATTGAGTACGTACCTTTTGTGGCGTCTCACTCTAGCACACTAGGTTTGTGGATTTTGCTAACCATGATACTCTCGTAATCAACGAGCCCAAGTTTTTATGCTTTAAATTTAAACCATATGAACGGAGCGAGTTTTTTCGAAAGGTGCACAAACTCTGCATTGTGCCATGTAGTGGACTTTGTATTACAACTAATCTGTTACCCGGGAAGTAAGGTCTTGTTTTTTCGCAAAAAATGGAGCGGCGTTGTTCAGATGTACCCAAGGCAATGGCATGGCATACTGAAATAAATACGGAAGCGTTGCAGTCATAGGGTAATGTGACGCGACGTCTCAAGCTTCCGGGCAAAAGCTGTCAATCTCCAAGTTCAAGTTTACAATTTTTTTTTTTTTTGAAATAAGTTCAAGTTTACAATTGATATAAGGCCCTCCACAATGTGAGCAAATATCAATGCCACAACGAGTTTAGGGCTATTTTGGCACTGATGCCCTCCACTGCCACCTAGTTTTTTTTTGCATGGACCCGAGCACCTACTGGCTCCGAAGTTAATTTTTTCCACAACATGCATGAAACAAACTAATATTTTAACACATGTTAGCACAAGTCTAGGGGAAATGGATTGCATGCTGCCTTGGTCAAGTTTTTTATATATACATGCATGGGTCTTGTTATTATCTAGGCTGGCTTAGCACGCTGTGAGACCGGTGTCGAAGACGTGATAAAATTTTAACATTTCGGGCATCGACTACAAGGTGGACGGCCTTAGAGGCGATCCGAGATAGTACGCGAACGCTAGGAAGGACCTACGTCATGGTCGAGCTATAATTCAACAGGGCACACAGGCCTGACACACACGGAGACTACCTCCAATTAAAAATAAGCATCAATAATTTAGTATAAACTTTATACTAAGTTAATAAAAAATTATTGACAATTATTTACAATCAGAAAGATTATTTACAATGGCACACATCTAGTCGGATGGTGAATCCTATTTGACCCTTGTTGCATACGCAATGCTTAGCCCCTTTAATGTTAAAATTTCCACGAGGGCTAGCCCGGTCAGGTTTTTACCGGTTTTGGAAGGTTGTATAATCACCTTGTTCGGTTTCCTTTCAATTTTGTATGTTTTCATTTTTTTTTGCTATTCTTGGTTTCTTGGTTTTTCTTTTTTATGTGTTCTTATGTTTTTTTTTATAATTTTAAAGAAATTTGAACATGCTTCAAATATACACAATTGGAAATTTTGAAAATTTTAAGTCTAAACATTTTAAACTTTTTTACAAGTCTGAGCAATTTTAAAATTTGAACATTTTTTAGTTCTAATTTACCAAAAAGTTTATAATTAACAAAAGAACAAACTGAAAAAGAACGAACATTAGAAATCAACTGGGTCTGCCACCCGAGATCGCCCTTTTAGGCGTTGCGAGCGCTAAATAGGGGATTGTGTGCATTCTAGAGCGGCTAGATGTATATATATGTCATGTGTATCGTCTTATTGTTGCATTCGAGCTAAAACCTCAAATATGGGAGAACCAATCTGAGGTTGGGTGGTTAGGAGGGTGGTTGTACCTCCAGCCCACCAGAGTTCAAACCCCAGGTTTGACATATGTGTATCTCATAAAGGCGGAATATTCTTTCAGTAGGAGGCGACGTTCCCGTCGATGGCGAGGCGCTCATGGTGACTTCCTCAATCTCAAGACCCGATCCATCGGCTCAGTCTTTCGTAGGTGCTTATAGGGGTAGGGTGTGCGTGTGCGCGTTCATAGGGGTGAGTGTATGCGCGTGTAAAAAAAACCTCAATTATGGAAAAAGGTCTAAGATGTTCGTATTTGTTTTTCGTTATTTTTACCAGTTGAAAATATCATTGTATGTTTCTCTTTTTTTTCGTTTGAGGCAAAAAAATTGGCCGGCCCAACTGCTGACTTGTTAAATTGGGCCATATTGGGGCAATCCAATACCGACTCTTTTGGTTTTACGGAAAAATCCGATACCAACTCGTTTCCACGTGGTATATTCTACTATCGGTGTACATATATATATCGAACAGACGAAGCACCGTCCAGTCCAGCGCGTTGATTATCTACTCCGTAATTGGATCTCGCCGTACGCATGCATCCATGTCGGCCGCCGCCTCGCCGGATCGGCTCTCCAATCTCTCCGACGACTTGCTGACCCGAATCCTTTCCTTCGCTCCCACCCGCGAGGCTGCCAGCACCACAGCGCTCTCCCGGCGATGGCGCTCCCCGCTCTGGTTGAACACGGCCGCCGTCAACCTCGACTACCGCTCCTACACCACCACCGCCGGCGGCGCTATTCTGTGGCGCGCGATGGACGACGCAGACCACGCGTTCTCCTTCCACCGCTCCCACGGCTCCGGGCCCAAGAAACTGACCGTGCTCATGCGCGATGACGCCACCACGCACGCACACATCTTTTGCGCCACCCGCCGGCGCAGAACGGAGGACCGAGAGGAAGACGCAGTCGGCTTCCGGGAGGAGGAAGAAGACTCGGACGTCGAGGCAGAGGAGGAGGAAGAGGACGCCGGCAGAGTCCAGGAGGATGAGGACTCCGGCAGCGGCATCCAGGAGCTCCGCCTGGAGTGGGTAGACTCCGGCTGTCCCTGCATGATGTTCATGCACGCCATCTCCCCGCGATCGTTTCCCTTCGCTACCCTGCGAGTCCTCGATCTCACTGGCTGCTTTCTCCTGTCCCACTCGGACCGACGCCGCCATGTCACGTTCCCGTTCCTAGAGGCGCTGCGGCTGCGGCGGTGCCGGGCGGAGCTCGCTTCGCTCCAGGACATGATCACCGCGGCGCCCAGGCTCGCCGACATCCGTCTCGAAGCCGTGCTCTTTTTGAACAACCACCATATGTACCGCCTACGCTGCCCGGCGGCCACCGTGGTCGTCATGGCCAACTGCGGCGTGCACCTCCTCGACAGCGTCTACCATGCATGCTGCAGCGTCAAGCTCAACGCCCCGCGCCTCCGCCGCTTCCACTATGTGCAGGTCGTTGCCTATTCTTCCCACGGCACATCCTTCTCCTTGGAGTCACCCACGACTTTGCCCCTAGACCATGTTCACCTGGCGCTGCCGGCGCCGGCGGCCCACCTGCGTCACTCCGTGCTCTCCGCGGTGTGCCATACCAGGGTCCTCAGGCTCACGGTCTTCTCCTTCGCTGATCTCAACGATGGTCACATGCCAATGTTATTTACGAGACTGGAGCGTCTCGAGATCCAAGAGCTCTCTGGGTGGTGTATTGTGGATCACGCCGCGGCGGCGATCGGCGTTGTGGACCTGCTGAGCAGCTGCCCGTGCCTTCGCGAGCTCCGGCTCAAGTTTATTTGGAGGAAGCATATTCGAGAAACTAATTCAGACCCAGCAGACGAGATGGCGGCCATTGCTGATTTCTTGCCGTGCAGATCCATGGACGCCGAGGAGGCTGAAGCTGATTGCTGCAATGATCTGGAAGACGACATTCAGGGACGACTCAGCCGTCGCGGCAGGCTTGATTGCTTGAGAAGGGTGGTTGTGGAGTTCGACGCGGAGGAGCTGACATGTTTCCAGGTTTGGCTCCTCAAGTTTCTGGCCAAGAACGTGGGGACTCTCGAGGAGGTCGTGGTCGACGGCGGCAAGGGGTACAACTCAAGCCGTATCAACTGGAAGGTGGCACAATGGCGGCGAAAACGGAGAGGGAGACCGTTGTCTCCGCCACCGCCTCCACCGCTATCCGAGTTCCCACCGTTGGAGGTGTCTTCGTGTTTGGACGGAGAACTTGAGGATACAGAGGTGCCTCCGTGTTTGGACGGAGAACTTGACGACATGGACTATACCGAAGCGCTTGAGTTGCCTCCGTGTTCCTACAGAGTAGTCTACGACGACGACGATACCGAGGAGGAGGAGGATATATCCCCTAGGCATTTTAGGCACAGCGCTAGAAAAATGAAAAGGGGAGGCTGGCCTGAATATTGGAGCGTGAAGCCAAAGCACACGGGCTTAATCACGGCCGGATGGAGGAGAGAAAGAGTGGGTCGTCGTCATCGTCGACGTCGTCCTTCGCTTGGGGAAGGGGGAGACATCACTGCGGGGTCTTTGCCGCCAGTGGCGTCGCCGGTGCCCCCCGCTCAACAGTCGCCGCCAATTATGCACAGCGTGTTCCGGTCGCTCCGCGTTAGACCTCCTCCTCCTGCTCAGTGGAGGTCGCTGTTTGAGCGTCGTGGCACTCCTCTTGCTCCACCGTGTCGTGTTCCGCTGATAACGGAGCTCTTGTGTGGTTAGCTCGCTCGTTGAGTGTTTAGAGACATCATCGAGGATGGATATGCATGAAAACAACTTTCACTATCTATGTGTTAATGTAACTTGTTTTCTCCATATAGAAGCTGGCCCAGCGAATCTACAGCCAGTTTCATTTCAGTAATCAGGAGCAGAATTTTCATTGGACCCTCGTATGTATCATGCTTCATTTGGAACAAACAAGCTCGGGCCCCTCTGGAAATAGCAAAAAATTGCGACATTGTCATCTCCTTTCTGGATAAAATTGAGGAATTGCGCCCTCTAGCTCCTTTGTGTAAAACGTAGCGATCAGGTAGAATAATGGATCTACTCGGACAACCGGAGCGATCTCATTCTCATATATTTATAGGCGCATGTTGCGGTGCTAGCGATTACAGGAGAGGTAGGCTTGTATCTTTACATACTGAGTTCAACTAGGACACGACCCAATGGTATCGTATGATTAACACTCTCCCTTAATCACAACTTAACTAAATAGAGATTATGAAAATCTATCTCAATAAGTTTCCTCTTGCATGAAACACATTCACCGCGTCGACTCTTGTCCATTGCGCCAACTACATATTCACCGCGTTGACTCCGGTCCGCCGCATTGACTACAAGTTCGCCATGTCAACTCCGGTCTGCCGCATCGACTACACGTTCGCCGTGTTGACTCCGATCCACCGCATCGACTATATATCGCCGCGTCGATTCCGGTCCGTTGCACCAACTACATGGTCGCCGCATTGACTCTGGTCCACCGCATTGACTACACGTCCGCTGTGTCGACTCCGGTTCACAGCACCAACTACACATTCGCCGCGTCGACTCCAGTCCACTGCATTGACTACACGTTCACCGCGTCGACACCGATCCTCCGCGTCAACTACACGTTCACCGCGTCAACTCTGGTCCGCTGCGACGGCTACGTTCGCCGCGACGACTACCTCCAATTAAACGCCGCATCCGACAAAGCAAAGTGTTCTTCATACCATGAGTTGATAGCTTAACTGCTTATGTACACCCGACAGTCGGGGGCTTCACCTTAAAAGGATATTCCACACTCGGGGGCTTCGCGTTAAAAATATACACCTTATCCATGCTCGGGGGCTTTGCCTTAAAAATATGCAGCTACCCACGCTCGGGGGGCTTTGCCTTAAAAATATGCATTTACTCATGCTCGGGGGCTTTGACGAAGAGCTATGTCAGTCGACAGCAAACATTGCACAATCAGAACAAATATCACCTCAAATCTTGAGGGCAAGCCCAACTGCAAGCACTTTGAATCACCCTCGGGGGCTACTGAAGGGAGATAACATCAGTCGACTACTACTCCAAACATGCTGGCACAATGCTCGACAAATTCCCTTGGTCATCAGTACCGTTCACATGATTTTTGAGTACGAACCGCGGTGTTCCTCGAGTGCCTGGAGTGTGGTCATCGCGTACCCGTTCGGATGCCGTGCACTAGACACGAAGATAAGTCCACAATTAGCAACACTGATTGGCCCGGTAAATGCAACAAACACGCTCTGCTGAGAAAATTCCTATGCCTGCGGCATGAAGAAGCGCCCCGACGGACATGTTGGGTGCCATGCAATTTACTGGAGTTTCGACTCGATAAGTCCATTGCGACAAGAGTCGAAGCTACGCTAGTCCACGCGGGTTCGAGTCCGGGAACTTGAGCTTGATTAAGCTAACATCATTTTTGCTGTTGTGCAATTAACTGGACTCGACGCTTCGAGTGTTCCAGACAGGTTATGCCAGTCCCCATGATTATCACCCGATATGCTCCTGGGTTTTCGCGCTAACGATTCTTGTTTAAAATTTCTCGACTCCACAAGAAGCAAATGGTTGACTGGAAAGAAATTGAATCCCTGCCCTAGTCTACAACTACGCCTGACACTCGGGGGTTACTGACGAGGACACAACCAATCGGGTCCTTACTTTTAACATACCCGCTATCGGCCAAGGAATAAGCCCACTCGAAGGATACATGAAGCTGATGGCGCGGTGATGATGGTGTGGGAGCTTCTTCTTCAATCCCCGGCAATGGCGACAGATAACTTCTAGAGCCAAGTTGAGGTGGGAATATGTAGTAAATGACTGGCCAGTTGGAAACCCCAAGAGAAGGTTTGATGAATATAGCAGCAAGTTTTCCCTCAGTTATGAAACCAAGGTTTAATCGTCCAGGAGGAAAAAGCCAATACGACTGAAGGTGATGCCCGCTAGCTTCGCGACAGCTCCAGACAATTTATAGGGCGCCTCGTTCAAGCTTTGCTTTGCGAGCGGCAACGTTGAACCTGCATACAACACAACCAAATACTTTGTTCCCAACTTACGATGAGGTTGTCAATCTCATCGGTTTGCTTGAAACAAAGGGTATGAGTGTATCGAGTGGAAAGCAATAGTAGTATGCGAGTAAAGTAATGTGGTGACCCAGCATACCACTGCATGTGTAGTATGCAAGTCGTTGACATAACACCAATAAAACACCGTCTCACTAGTATTACATCCATCAGAGTGGTACAACAGAAACATCGCAGGTCCACGGTATGTCTATAGGATTACAATTTCAGCATACAGAAGATCTTCAGAACCTCCTCAACAGGTAGAGGTTTAGTCCTGGCGATTACAAACGAGAAGGGAACAAGGAAGACTAAACTAAACTACAACTAATGCAGCTGGCTTACTACTCAACTATAGAATACTCTAACTACTTAGGTTCTAGGATTAGGAAACTGGTTCCTTTCTAACTCTATTCTAGTTTTTCTCCAAGCTTCATACAATTGTAGACTCCGCTGATAATTATGACGTTGGTAGAATGCTTCATCTTCATCTTCAATGTCTTGAGGTTGTCCCTTGGGTTGCCTTCAATCTAATTCTTCATAGTCTAGCAAGGGTTTAAGAGATTGGGGTGAGTAACGAGCGTTACCTAGCAAGTTTCTTTAGAAAGAAGTTGTGTGATATGCACTAACTAAAGCCATGGACCCAAAAGAGTCGTAGGCCAATGCAAGGTTTTATCAAAGTTTCTTGAAAGATTGCTTTTACTTATGAAAACTATGCCCAATAGCCAACACAGGTAGTAGTGCCTTGAGAGCACCTTTCCTGCGGCGTTCGCAGCTCCTTCCCGGAACAAGGGGTAACATGTCACATCCTTTTACACTCTGCAGAGGTGTGTCCTTCCAAAAGAGATCAAAGCCTTGCCGCACAACCGAGTCATGAGCTCGTCCACACTTCCTTGGTGTGGGGCTCAGTCATTGATCCAAGCCAATTACTGCCTTCTCCGCACAACGCATGCCCACCCAATTCACGTGAGCAGGTTATGCCCCTGATATTCACCCCCAACGATGAAGTACCTAGGCGCCTCTGGCGGACCATCATAGACACCAGTGCCGTGAGAACTTAGGTGTCCCACCCATATGCAAGTAGTCCCGCAAGACCTACTGCGACCGGCAACTGGCTGCCCGTTGACATGCGAACGAGAGAAGATACAGCTGACTTTCCCGTCCCATTCCAAGTCTCTTGGACGACACGATTTTTACGGCGCTAGAATAACTGTGGCATTGGTAGTTAGTCCTAGGTTTACTTTCCCGTGCAAGTGGAACCTCCACCACAACAATCTTACCGTGGTTCCACCTGCCAGCCTTCCTATGGTTATCACCACTGGTCGATAACCACTAGTCATATTACTTATGAAAATAGATTTTCCATCCTTTTTGAAATGTTAGAGTTTGAAGTCAACACTTTGCAAGTAGTTTCAAAACCAGTGCAATCAAGAGATATGAGCAAGATAAACTTGCCTTTTTGACTACAAGATTATGCAAGTCAAGGTCTTCGATACGTAGGAAATCCAAATATTGAAACAGCACCATCATCTGGTAAAGATGATGTTAAAAGAACTGCAGGATGATATGCAAATTATATGCTATGCATCGCTCTAAGCGTATCCTAACCCCGATGATTTGCTAATATTGAGTTGTGGTGAATTCTTGTGATGTGTTGCACTTTTAAGTTCAAAGACACACACAAGGTTGTTAAGGATTTTAGATTGACTGACAAACTTTCAAAGTATTAGAATAAAGCTTAAAATAAGAGTTATTGCAGAGGATAGGTATAGCAATAGGTGAAGACTTGAAAGTAACACTTTTAAGTGGTATTTTGTTATTAGCAATCAAGTAGCTAGTTATGGACAAGCAAAGCTGAAGTAATTCTTATTAGATAGGAATACACAATTATTCTAAGGGTTGACAACAATCTTAAGACACAAATAGAGTTATATATGTTCAAGCTTAATGAAATGGTTGGTTACTTACTTTCAATGCTTCTTAAAAGAATAATATTTGAAGAACATGTTTATTATTGATTAGAAGCACTACACCTAAGGTTTAGTGTTCTAGGGTTTAGCATAGCTCTATCATAATTGAAGAGTAGTTAATAGATGAGCATAACAAGGGAACAAGCTAAGTTTCATTCAATGTTAAAAGGATTTTGGTGAAGCATGTACATTCAAGGTAGGTTAGATTGTTGGTACCAACAACAGTTGTTTTTATAATTGATAACAATCTATACTAGCATAGCACTCAAATGGTTAGCCATGAGCAAGTAGTGCTAAAGTAATCCCTTCATGGTTGATTCCAGGGTTGTTAATATTCTTAACTTGTATAGGACATTGCTTCATTTAGGGCATAGGAATTGGTGTGTTGCTGATCTGGTATGGTCTTAAAAAGAATTACTTTTGAAGAACACAATCCCTAATGGATATTTTTATTACTTACTAGAATGGTGATTAGGTGATGTCAGGAAGGTAATAGTTTATAAGTTGCAACAAAGGTGTTGCAAATAGTTAGCTGACTAAGGTATACCATGTTGGATTAGAATATCAAACTAACCAGTAATGGTTGAATAAGGTAGTATGGCAAGACTAGCACACTAAGATAGTTATTGGTTTTAGTACTAAAAGAAATGGTAGGTGATTAAGTTATATGTACTTCAAAAGAATAACTTTTGAAGAACATATACCTTAATGAGTTTTAGTTTTAGAATTTCATTTTAGGTTTCAAGTTTTGTTCAGAACTAAATAAGAAAGCCTGGTTATTTATGTTCCAAGGTTTTCAGGGTTGGGATCCAAATTTTTAAGTGATTAAAGATTTTAAAATGGGTTTTAGATTTTCTTTTAATGAAACAATTGTTGAAATAGTAATATTAGAGTTAGGAAATACTTCTTATACAAGTTTTATGATTTTTCCCAAATTTTCAATTTTAAATTTTTTTATAGGAAAAATCATTTTAGGGATTAAAATACTAGTAGTAAAGTATATGATTTACATTTTTGAAATAACGGAATATATTAATTGAAATAAAATTTATTGAAGTTGCCAAAATTTTATTTGGTATTAGAAAATTTTGTTTAAATTATTTTAGTTGGATTTAAATTCAAAGTTCAAATACTACTTAAACAAGTTTTTAAATTTGGTTCAAAATTATTTCATACAAGTATGCAATATTGTAAGTTAAACAGATAGATTATGTTTTTCTGAAAATTTTGGTATATCATATGCATTTTTCTGAGTTAAAATGAATAAGATATGAATTTCCTAAGCATTGGTTAATTTCTGGAATTTCTAATAGACAGAGTAAATGTTTTGTACCAACACAGACACTAGTTAGAGTCACTGACTAGTGGGGCCAAATACACGTCACATGCCACATGGGCATTGACTAGTCAACAGGCTGACTGGGCTTTGACTCGGTCAAAACAGAGGACTAAAATTAGTTGTACCCAATTTGATTCTACCCAAAGAGACTGACCGGTGGGTCCTGACCACGTCAGTTGCCACGATGGCGGTTGACTGGTCAACATTGCTGACCAAACACAGAGGCTCACCGCCGGCGGCCAGTCGTCGACGACGGCGGTGATCTGCAGCCCCAGGAGATGCGCGACTAGGTTATTTTGCACCAGGACTCCACGAGGAACCATATGGCAGCGACGCCCCCTCGAAAAGGTCACCGGAGCGAACTCCGGTGAACCCATCTGCGGTGGCGCACGGCGGCGGGACTACAAGCTTGAACTACGGTGCATGATTCGATTCGAAAACAAGCTGGGAAGATGCGTATGCTCACCCTGAA
Source organism: Dactylis glomerata (assembly GCA_007115705.1). Lineage (NCBI taxonomy): Eukaryota > Viridiplantae > Streptophyta > Magnoliopsida > Poales > Poaceae > Dactylis > Dactylis glomerata. The sequence goes on along the minus strand of QXEO01000286.1, from coordinate 882,882 downwards.
GCTGATGCTAGCCTCGCTGAGGTTGGAGATGGTCGGAGATGAGTGAATCATCTCGGATTCCGGTGATCTACTGAAAAAGGGAATGATCAATTTCCAGAGAATGCCTCCACTTCAGCTCGATTCTTTTCTCCAGTATGACCTGCTAGTTCAGGCGCTTCTCCCAGTACCCTCCATGGAACTTGGTATCGCTTTAATCGACGGCGGCGACGAAGTCCCCGACGAGCTCCTCTCGGTGTGTACCGTGAATAGAGAGAAGGATGGAGGAACTGAGGCAAAACTAGGGTTTGGCGGCGGTGCAGAGGCTTCTTATCGGCTCGGAGGGTCGGCGGCTTCATCCGGTGCGTCGAGCTCCCAGCGGTGGATCCTGTGCCTAGAGGAGCTCCACCGAGCTGCTTGGAAGCTCGGGGAAGACGACGACCGAAGGGGTATTTGGGCCGGGCTGGTGTTGGGTTGTGCCAGCTGGGCTTCGGCCAGGTAAGTCATTTCTCTTTTTTTTCTGTTTCATTCTTTTCTATTTTCTGTTTTGCTGATTTGAAAACTCTAATTTGATTTCCTCTCTGTTTTGCAGGTTTTGAACTTATAAGTTCATATAAAATTGATCGGGGATATACACTGACACAACACCTTGTGTCAGGATATAATTAGGTGTATTAGTACATTTATTAAGTTATATTTTAATTATGTTTGAATGTAATCTTGGTGGCCTGATTTTCTAATATCTTCTTTTTAGGGTTGGAATTATTTTCCTAGGTCATGTGCAATCCCAAATGAAATTTCTGTAGTATTCTTAAGACCTTGAATTACCTAATGATTTCACATGTCTCATACAAATAAGATATACTTGATACCAAGATTTGTTCCCTATTGATAAGTTGATCACTAATGTGATGAATGAGATTTGGACTCAAAAGTAATGACACCACTCTTGGATTTGGGGATAGTACATGGTTCTAGGGCTTTGCTTATTATTACAATATGATACATAAGTTAGAATGATATTTTAGAATGAATCTCCAAATAAATGGATAAGAGGATATGTAACTTGATAAAGTGTAATTACACTCCTCCATAGTATATGGTACTAACTCCTAGAATGGAATCCAGGTGACACAGTCTCTATCCTAAGTAGGAATCTATGGTTTAAGGCTTATGTTCTCCACCTCCTATGTCTAACTACTTTACTCAATGGAAACTTGTGCACAGATCAATGTTTCCATATTGCTACCATGAAATGATTATCTCCTAAGTGAGATATGTTGAAGTTGGGTTCCTACACCACACTTGGTTTTAGGATGATATCTGCTTATCAGACTAGGTTTCATAAGTAACCTAATTATCTTCATCAGCAAGCATATTCATGTACTTGACATGGTCATACTCTTTCCTACATCAACTCGCATGATAAATCCATTTTATTTCCTTCATCAACTCCCTCTACCAAGGGTTTGTTCTTGGTTATACCTACCTTCTGAGATTAAGAATATAATCTCCCCTTTGTGATATACACAAGGAGATCTACTCACTTCATAACTTCATAAGTCAAGGTATTGGTCACTTCCTAAGTATGGTTCTAGTCTAGACCAAAATTAGGGTTTATGATGTGATCTTCCCCTATATCAAATGACTTGACCAAATAAGAACTTGAGTAAGGTCTAAAGTCTCCTAGTTAGCCTTCATAGGATTGGCTCTAATGCTCTTAAGTTATCTCACCTAGAGTTTAGACAAATCTTATAATCAAACTGGCATTGAGTTAACCTATCCACTTCTCATATTTGGACTCACTAGATTAGGACATAAGAATAAAGAATAGTTCCTAATTAAAGAATAAGACTTGTGTTGACTTCTTTAGCATGAAAGAAGTAGGGTTTAAAGAATACCATGATAATCTTGGCGTGAATAAATGTTTGATTCTAAAATGGTGAGTCAAGCATTTTAGTTTTACCTCACTTAACTCTCTTTTAGTTGTTGTAACTATCACTACCCAAAACAAGGTTTTAGCAAAGGTCATGTTGAAATTTATCGCGCTCTAATTGATGAGCTACTTCAATTCTATCAACTCAAGTAAACTTCAATCACTTTGATATGTTTAATTTAAATGCGTGAAAATTACCCAGATTAATGCACACATCTGTTGCCTCTATTTTATAACCTCTAATCCTGGGATATTACAAGTAAACAGTGCGAGTAAAGTAAACATGTGATAGCAATATATAGAAAATAGGACCGGGGTCCACAGTTCACTAGCGGTGTCTCTCCATAAGATAAAATAACACATGCTGGGTAAACAAATTACAGTTGGGCAATTGATAGAATAAAGACAACGTGCATACGTCGAGAGGATCACTATGAGATTTACTCTGGGCATTACAACAAGATACATAGACCGCCATCCAACTACATCTATGACTAATAATCCATTTGTGGCGAATCAATCCGAGAACTCCACAAGTATTAAGTTGCAAACAATAGATAATTGCATTAAGCAAAGTGTGTAATGTAAACAAAGCATATGCCCTTGAATATATGAGTGTTGTTTTTCCCCTAGTAGCAACAACACATCTACAACCTTAGAGGTTTCTGTCACTCCCCCAGATTAAATAGAGGCATAAACCCACTATCGAGCATAAATACTCCCTCTTGGAGTCACTAGCAACTACTCGGCCAAGATAGCTACTAACAACGGAGAGCATGCAAGATCATAAACAACATAGAGATAACATAAGATAATATTCAGTACATCAACTCAATCATAACACCAATATTCATCGGATCCCAACAAACACAACATGTAGAATTACATAACGGTGATCTCAATCATGTAAGGCAGCTCACGAGATCAAACATGAAGCACATGGTGGAGAAGACAACCAACTAGCTACTGCTATAGACCCATAGTCCAAGGTAGACTACTCACTCATCGCGCCGGAGGCAAGCATGGCGATGAAGAAAACCTTCGGTGGTGATTCCCCTCTCCGGCAGGGTGCCGGGAAGAGCTTCTGGACCCTCCCGATCTTCGAGTCGACGGCGGCGGCGGATCGCGATGTGTTCTGGAAAAGTGATCGGGTCTTTAGGTTTTTCCCGTCGGGGGGTCTTTATAGGCGAAGGGGCATCGTCAGAAGTGGTCCTGGTGGGGCTCACCACAGGGGGGCGCGGGCTAGCCCTAGGCCGCGCCCCCTGGTGGTGTGGCCTACCAGTGGCTCCTCTTTGTCTCCTCTTCGGTTCTCTGGAAGCTTCGGTAAATATCTGGACATCTGGCTTTTTTTTGTCCAATTCCAAAAATATTTTCTATGTAACTTTTCTGAAACACAAAAATAACAGAAAACAGGGAACTGACACTATGGCATCTCGTTAATAGGTTAGTTCTGGAAAATGCATAAAAATGCCACGAAGTGTAACGAAACACTAAGCAAATGGTGTAAAAACAAGCATGGAGCATCAAAAATTATGGATACATTGGAGACGTATCAGCATCCCCAAGCTTATTTCCTGCTCGTCCTCGAGTAGGTAAGTGATAACAAAAGAAATAATTTTTGAGGTGACATGTACCTACACAATCTTGATCAAATATGTAAGCGTTGTGCGCTGGGATCAAAAGAACTTAAAACATGGGCATGAAAGATATAGTCTTGATAGAAGAAACTTAGCAACCATGTTATAACATGAAAATGAACACAGACAAAAGATCATAAAAATGAAACAATGAAAGTCAAACGTCTGTTCAAATCATATGAAAAAACATACAAATAGTTTTTAGCTTGTCCCTCATGGAGTAGCAAAACATAAATGCATAGGACACCTTCAAGTTTAAGAGGGCGACTAGATACAACTAATTTAAGAACAAATGAAACCAACAATATGAATCAATCAATGAAAAACTTTGGGAAAATGCACATTATACTCAGAATGACAACTATGCTCTCTTAACAGTGCATAAAGGTAGAAGGTGGTGACTCAACATAAAAGTAAAAGAAAGGCCCTTCGCGGAGGGAAGCAGTGATTGCAAATTTTATAAACCTTCAAAAATTATGGTACTTACCGGCTTTGAGCTCTCATTGCCCCCATCATAAGCATCTTGAATGGTTAAATTTAATATGAGTACACTTATGCTGCATATGCTTTGAAAGGATAAGGATGTCGCCTAGAGGGGGGTGAATAGGCGATTTAAAACTTTTACGAGTGGCTTGACAAATGCGGAATAAAACTAACGTTTAATTTGCCAAGCATACAAAACCTAAATAAACTAGGTTCACCTATGTGCACCAACAACTTATGCTAGACAAGATAAGCAACTATGTGATAGCAAGATATATAAACTTCAAGCACGAAGGCTATCACAAAGTAAATTGCATAAGTAAATGAGCTCGGGTATAGAAATAACCGAGGCACGCGGAGACAACGATGTATCCCAAAGTTCACACCCTTGCGAGTGCTAATCTCCGTTGGAGCGGTGTGGAGGCACAAGGCTCCCCAAACGCCACGGAGGCTCACCGTAATCTCCTCGAGCCCTCCCACCAAGATGGAAGACCCGACCACTATGGGACACTTGAGGGCGGTCACCGAACCCGTACAAGCTTGGGGCAATCTCCACAACTCAATTGGAGGCTCCCAAGAATCGCCAGTGAGACACCACAAAGCTTGGGAAGATCTCCACAACTTAATTGGAGGTCCCCAAGGAATTGCCACGGAGGCACCACAAAGCTTGGGAAGATCTCCACAACTTAATTGGAGGTCCCCAAGTAACCACTAAGCCACTAAGCCGTCTAGGGTTCTAAGAACCCAAGAGTAAAAAGCTCAACAAACTTTCACTACCGAATCTCCGAGGAGAACTCAAACCGATGCACCAAATGCAATGGCAAAAACACACGAAGTGCTCAAATCCTTCTCTCCCAAATCCTACCAAAGCAACAAATGCTATGGAGGGATATGAGAAGAAGAACAAGGAGGAAATCCACAAAGAACTCGAAGATCTAGATCCAATAGGTTCCCCTCACATAGAGGAGATAATGATTGGTGGAAAAGTAGATCTAGATCTCCTCTCTCTTTTCCCTCAAAAGATGCAAGAAACATGGGAGGGATGGGGAGGAAGGGCAAGCTCTTCAAGGTCAACAATGGAGGAGAGAGAAAATGGAAGAGCCAACCTGCAAATGAGGAAGAAGGGGCTTTATATAGCCCCCGCACGAAATCTGACCGTTACAGGATTTTTAACCCGGAAATTCTGGCCTCTGGGGCGGAATTTCCGGCCCGGGGGCGGAATTTCCGGCCCCCCTTATAAAATTTCCGCCCCCCCTACTGCAGGGTGCACCATAGCTCGAGAAAAAGGACTTAGCGAAATTTCGCAGGGGCGGAAATTATGGAATTTCCGCCCCCGGAAATTCCGGCCTCGGGGGCGGAATTTCCGGCCCGGGAGAAAACATCAACACAAAAACGGCTGTAACTTTTGCATCCGGACTCCGTTTTCGATGATCTTGGGCTCGTTGGAATCACCACAACAAGATCTACAACTTCATCCATAGAAACATCATAGTCCAACAAAGGAGGATGAAGCCAAATGATAAAAGGTTTGACTTAGCTATAAAGAAGAACCGGTAAAACCTCCAAACACCAAAAACGCAATAAGAGTTCCATACGAAATCCGTTTTTGATGACCTAGAGCTTGTCATGGAAATAACCACAAGCTCTAGAACCTCATATGGATAAAAGCCAAATAAGAACCAAGAAAGATAATGCCAAGTATGCAAAGGTTTGAGCTCTCTCCGAACGATACAATTAAGTTACTCACTCGAGAGCCCCTCTTGATAGTACGGCTACCAATCCTATAACCCGGTCTCCAAACTAACAAACGAGACCGGTAGAAGAGAAAACCTATCAAGAACAAACCTTTGCCTTGTGCAATCTACTTGAGCTAGATGATGACGGTCTTGACATCCTCAAGTTGGACTACCTTTCTTGATTGCGCTTGCTCGACCTATCTTGAACTTGCGCTTCGACTTGATCAACATTGCACTTCATCTTCTTCCTTCTTAATGATGATGTCTTGAGAATGCATATGATAGTTCACTCCATCATCTTATTCCTCAAGACACACTCTATAGGCTCAACTCCTTAGACCAATTTTCGGATCACTTCTTGAATAACACCTTGGTCATTGAATAATCTTCTTTATCTTCATCTTCTTACACCCTTGAAACCAACATATGGCTCAAGCATTGTCTACGAACAAGTCCTATAAATATAACTCAATGCAAACATTAGTCCATAGGGATTGTCATTAATTACCAAAACCACACATGAGGGCACATGCTCTTTCAATCTCCCCCATTTTGGTAATTGATGACAATCTCTTTGAGAGGGTTTATATAATGAATTTAAACAAACAAGATGGTTACACTAACATCAAATACTACAAAAGTATGTGATGTTAGTAGAACCATCATATATAGAGCAAACTCCCCCCACAATCTATGCACGTGTGAATGAACTTGAATTTCATTGCATATATTGCCAACCAATGTTGTTGGTGGAGTTTCCACTATATATACTCAACCATGCAAAGCATGCAAGGCAAATGCTTAAGATCAAAACCAAAGCATGAAGCCCAATTCCCTTCAAACCCTCGAAACTTCTCCCCCATTGGCATCCATTGCCAAAATGGGCGAAAAGGCTTGGAAGGCCAATATAGTGAGAGTTCCTCCTCAAGGCAACAAGAGTGAAAACACATGCACAAATCCAAATATGAAAATTTGGAGGAAATCAAACTATATTAAGGATCAAAGATTGCAATAAAAAAAGGATGACATGATGGTAAAACTTCCAACAAATGAAGGTAGCAATCAAAAGATCCAAAAGCGAATCAAATTAAGATATTATGATAAGACCAAAACAATGCTCTAAATAACATGAAGAAGCTCCCCAAGGTTTGTGCACAACATATTCCATTTGAATTGAAGTATAAGGTGCACAAACATGGAATCATCACTACCTCGATATTATTCAAAACAAAATGATACCAAGTGACATCAAAATACTATGATAACCGCAAAATGGTGCTTTAAATAAAATGAAGAAGCTCCCCAAGGTACGTGCACAAGATAGACTTTTGTATTTCAAAACAATTTGCACAACATGGAATCCTCACTCCCTCACTATCATTTAAAAGAAACCATTAGCAAGAGATCATAGAAAAGACAATATTCTTAACACTTGTATCAAAGAAATGGTTGAGCAACAAGTAAGGAACCGACATATTAAATGGCTCAACCAAAATAATGTGTGATAGGAATGAAAGCATATTATAAGACTAGTACAAGGATGCACAAAGAGCATCCACATAGTCCTCAATGAATGATATTGCTTAGCATTCCATCTCAACACATAAGGAAAAAAAATAAGATATCAATTAAGGAGATATCATCTCTCATGTGTATAAGTTTCTAAGTAGACAACATCACAAAGAAAATTATCACAAAGAAACATATACACATAAAATAGATACAAAGAATAGAACATGATATCTAAAGAAGTTCATGCAATATACCAATGAGATTTTTGCTTTTAAAGCATGGCCAAAGGCTCAATTTATCTTATTGCATATTGAAGAGCTTCAACCACAAACATGTCAAAGACATCACAAATATCAACAAGGGAAAGAAGATAGTTGGGATGTTTTGAGAAAAGCAACAAGTATCACGAATAAGTATACCAAAAGAAAGAACTAAATTTGCACTTTCATCAATATTGCACATGTGAGGAACTTGAGAAAATGATATGCAATAAAATTGCTAGATAGACATATTTGGGAAGGGTTTCCCAAAAAATACACTCATCTCAAATTACTCACATTTACAATAAAGAGGTTTCATTAAGATCGTTGCAAATAAAGATTTTCATGCCATGAAATGACCCACATAAGGTTAGATGCTAGAAAAGTATGCATGAATAAGATACTTGTTACCGAGATATCATTGGAAGGATGTAGTAGATAGGAGTTCTTCAATAATCCTAGCTTGCCACAAATTATCAATTAGTCACCGCTTCATCCTTATTATTGAGACAAGCACCAATATATCTCCCATGTACCTAAAACATATTCAAGTACAATATGGTCCCCAAACTCATTGGGTCCGAAGTAGTTAGAGGCACTACAATATATAGGATAAGCTCCACATAAATATGTGCATATAGATATGAACTTGAATTTCATGCACATCTTAGCCAATTTAGGATTTATTGGAGTTTACCCTATATATTGGATCAAAGAAAGCAAAGCATGCTATAAAATATGTAGTAAGTAAATATGCATGCTAAAAACTTTCAAGAGCCAAAGGGAGATACAATTTGGACGAAACACCAAGAAGACCAAAGAGTCACACGAAGGTGTGAAAACCCAAAAGTTGTCCAAATTATATCAAAGGATCAATTCAACACAATATTGACTCCAAAGACCACCAAGTGAACAAAGCAAACGCCAATGAGCATAAAGGATCACTAAAAGACACATGCCCAATGACTTATCTCATTTTAAGAATATAGAGCAAAATCAAGAAAAGAGATAGCCATTCTCCCAAAGAGAGCAAGGTTCCAACAAACAAACCAAACTCTCCACTCTTTTTATGATGGCACACTAAGTACCAAAAAGAAAAGATTTGTCTTCCAACAATAACCAATACCAATTGAAATAAGCCGCAAGAGTATGTTATAGAAAATATAGGAGAGCTCCCCCAAGATTAGTGCATTATTTATGATTTTGCATTTGAATACAAAATACACACAAATGGGATCATCATCTCTACCTACATTAAAAATAACACAAAACAAGTTCAACAAAATCAAATGGACTCACAAGAGTTAAGGAAGACAAAGGAAAAAAAAACAAATACATTTCTTGGCAAGAGATAAGGTAATTAAAAGCAATAGCCAATGTAAAGATGATCAATATATATATACCACAAGACAAAGTACCAATTGTTCAAGGACAAGAGGTATTTGGAGTTATTAATTTCCCGGTGGTATTTTACACATAAATCCAAGATCATCTTCACAACAAGAAGCATATGAAATGGATAAGAATTAAACACCATGCTAAAGCAAATATTCTTGATAGACTCAAATAGTTAAACAATCACGCAAAGCAATGATTAGCATAACTTGAAGTAAATGGTTTTCCAATTTTGATGTAGAATTCCACGATTTAGGAAAACCCTACCAAAATGTATCTCACAAACAAGATCCAAAGCAAGAGCAATAAAACAATTTGGAAAGTTGAAACTTGTTTGAGCAAACATGTCACATAGAAGAAAGATAATTTGCAATATCAACACTATGTGACACAACCTCAAATATACACATTTTATTGGTTTGTAGTATGCACAAAGCATATTACTCCCCCATAATGTGATAAAGCATTTATTTTCACAAGAGGCAAATAAAATTCAATATGAGAAGATTAATGGACATTATAGAATTTGAATTTCATGAACATGACATACCACATAGAGACTAGATAAATTCAAATAACAACACTAAGTGGTATTCCTCATGTGCACACATATTTAGGATTGTGAAGTGCCAAAGCATATCACTCCCCCAAAATGGGATAGTCCACTAGTCTCTCAAAAGAGCCAAATAATATAAAAGAAGATGCAATAGGCTCAAACACAAACACACATACATGGTGTGCAAACCCACAAGTACATACTTGATTAATCAAAATAAAACAAGTAGGTAGCACAACATATACCAACACATGTAATGGAACACAACCAACACATGCAAAAGGGGCGAGTAACTTTCAATGTAGATAAGTTGAGTACATGTTACCGCAAAGAGGAACATTAGATATATGATATAAACAAGATAATCCAATTGACTTGACTTGAGACAATATATTGATGAAGATCCCTTAATTCTTCATGATATAGCCAAGTCTCTAATGCCCTCCATCAAACACCTATTGATCAAGTTTTGGTGTGATGGTCTGATACGTCTCAAACGTATCTATAATTTTTGATGCTCCATGCTTGTTTTTACACCATTTGCCTATTGTTTCGTTACACTTAGTGGCATTTTTATACGCTTTCCGGAACTAACCTATTAACGAAGTGCCACAGTGCCAGTTCCCTGTTTTCTGCTGTTTTTGGTTTCAGAAGTGATACACAGGAAATATTCTCGGAATTGGACGAAACAAAAGCCAGAAGTCTTATTTTTCCCGGGAGCATCCAAACATCCGAAGAGAGGAAGGAGAGGGGCCAGAGGCCTCCCTCACAAGGGGCTGGCGCGGCCCAGGCCCTGGCCGCGCCACCCCTGTGTGAGGAAGCCCTGGCAGCCCTCTGACATCGCCCCTTCGCCTATAAGAAGCCTCGGGACGGAAAACCCTGGGGGATTCGGCAATTTTCCAGAAACAGTTCCGCAGCTCCACCGCCGTCGTCGACGAATTTCGGGGGACAGAAGTCTCTGTTCCGGCACCCTGCCGGGACGGGGAAGTGCCCCCGGAGCCATCTCCATCGGTCTCCATCGCCGTCTCCGCCGTCTCCATCGACCTCACCGCCATCTCCATCAACCTTGCTGTCTCCTATGATGAGGAGGGAGTAGTTCATCCCCGGGGCTGAGGGCTCTACCGGTAGCTATGTGGTTCACCTCTCTCTCCCATGATGTGATCTTTATGTGATCGTGAGCTTTGTATCATGTTGAACAAGTACATGTTATTATTCAGATATTTAGTGTACTCTAGTGGTGATTATTAAAGTAATCTATTCCTCCTGCCATGGTGTAACGGTGACAGTGCGTGGATCATGGTGGTACTTGGTTTAGGCTATGATTGTGATCTCTTGTGGATTATGAGAATAATTATTGCTATGATAGTTTGAGTGATCTATTCCTCCTTTCATGGTGTAAAGTTGACAGTGTGTGCACCGTGTTAGTACTTGGTTTAAGTTGCAATGATTTCTATCTTGAGTTGTGATCTGATTTGTTTATCGCTATGAGTGGTGTTTGTCAAGTACTTGATGAACTTTAAGGGGTGCTTCCGTAGCCACTACACAATGATTAGTGATGTTCAATAGGAGAGTAATTTAGAGTACCTTAGCAAGAGAAGTTACTTGTTCATTCATGTTATATTGTTGGGAGTGTGTCCACTAGTGAAAGTATGATACCTAGGCCTTGTTTCCAAGCTTTGCATACCGTTTACTTGCTATTTTATTACTTGTTTGCTCGCAGCGATATTTATTTCACAACACGTTTGCTACTTATAATCATCACTACCGCTTGTATTTTACTATCTCTTCGCCGAACTAGTGCACCTATACATCTGACAAGTGTATTGGGTGTGTTGGGGACACAAGAGACTTTCTGTATCGTAATTGCAGGGTTGCTTGAGAGGGATAGCTTTGACCTCTAACCTCCCTGAGTTCGATAAACCTTGGGTGATCCACTTAAGGGAAACTTGCTGCTGTTCTACAAACCTCTGCACTTGGAGGCCCAACAAGTGTCTACAAGAATAGAAGTGCGTAGACATCAAGCTCTTTTCTGGCGCCGTTGCCGGGGAGGTAAGGTAAAAGGTACTCGCATCCTCCTGTGTGAGTGCTCGGAGTTATTTCCTTTAGATTCTGCAATTACATCTTTTTGTTTCTTGTTTTTATTTTCACTAGTTAGGCTTAATGGAAAACAATGAGTTCTTTAGTCTTTTTCCTGAGTTTAGATATGAAGTGTTTGAAGAGAAAATTGAAAATCCTTTGGAGCTTATTTCGCATAGCAATGTTATTAGTACAAATGCTTTGAATACTGTTAATGCTAATGCTATAGAAAAGTCTAAGCTTGGGGAAGCTGGTTTTGTTAAGCATGATATTTGTAGTTCCCCAGCTTTAGTGGAGAAAATTTGCTGTGATGATATTTTATCTCCCATATGTGATGTTCCTTCTTATGATGATATGTTTGAAGAATATGCTTTGCGAAATAGTTGTTCTTTAGCTTGTGATGATGAGTATAATATTTTCAGTTTACCTACTTTTGAGGACAAAAATAGTTATGATTACAATATGCCTCCTATTTATGATGATTATGGTGATGAGAATAATTATTCTGTTGAATCTGCTCCTACTACTATTGTTCCTGTGGTGAGTATTAATCCTTTTATGCATGTGGCTCATGATAGGGATGCTTTATGTGATAGTTATATTGTTAGTTCTATTCATGATGCTACTGAAAGTTATTATGAGAGAGGGAAACATGGTTTGATGGATCTCAACAATATTAAGTTTCCCCTCTTTATGTTGCAAATCTTGAAGTGGCACTTGTTTTATCTATCCATGCTTGCTACTATGTGCCTCGTTGATTTATTTTCTTACAAGATTCCTATGCATAGGAAGTGGTTCAGATATAAATGTCTTTCACATTTGCTTTTTGATGCTCTCTATTGCTTTAAGTTCCTATATGGCGCATTTGCCTCAAGCTCTTATATGGCGCCCACATGAGCATCTTTGCAATTTTCTGCGCCTAGCTCAAAGGCGTTAAAGAAAAGCACTCTTGGGAGATAACCCATTGTTTACTTTTCAGTACTTTTTCTTTTATTTGAGTCTTGGAAGTCATTACTACTGTAATGACCGCTCCTTATCTTGTTTATTTCATTTTTGTGCCAAGAGAAGCCTCTAATTCGAGTGAGGTAAAGATTTGGGGATGTTGCTGTCCTGAAACTGTTTTCGGTGCTGCACCGTAAAAATTCGTATAAATTCTCTGTATATCTTTTGGACCTGCGATTTCTTGTGCGTATGCCCCAGGTTATATCCAAACTTTTCTTAGTTGAACACTTTTTGATTTGAGCAACAAAAAATCCCTCAAAAATTCGACCTTTGTCAGCTGTTCAGTTTTGACAGATTTCTGCCAATATTTGTGTTTGCCGCTTTATCGTTTTCTTTTGAGTTCTTTTGATCATGGAACTTTTGGGGAAGTTGCTACAGTAGTATTTGCTATATATGTGGTGGTTTTGGGTTGAAACCTGAAGCTAAAAGAGGTTGAATATATTTTATGCTTACACTAATGTTGCTAATAGAATTGTGTTTAGTTTTGTATGAAGGAAGTTTTCAAGTGTAGGGATTGGAGAATGATAAGATGAGTTGAAGAATGGACAAAAGCTCAAGCTTGGGGATGCCCATGCATCACCTCAAGAAATATCCAAGAAGTACAAGCGTCAAAGCTTGGGGATGCCCCCGAGGCACCCCTTCTTCATCGGCAAAAATCAGGTCACCTTTCAAAACACTATATTTTTATTGCTTCATGCACTATGTGTTTTTCTTGGAGCGTCAGTTGTTTTAGTTTTCTTAGTTAGTTTTGTTTTGTTTGCTGCAATAAATTGTTTGATCACATCATGTTGTTTTGGAGGGAGAAGAACTCCGTTTTCATTTGCCAAGAACACTCCGTTTTTCACTCTTATCGTTCACCGAGTGTTCTTCTTTTTCCGCTACCGCTTTTGGTTTTCGTTTTTGCCTTGATTTGCGTTCAGATCTTGCCATATCTTTTCATCAAGGTGTATTTTTGCCTCTGAACTTTATTGGTTTTCATCAAAAGAGGTTGTCTTAAAAATTTCAAATGGTGTTGGAAAAGAGAAAAAGCTTTGTGCAAAATAGTGGTACAAGAAGGAGCTTGTGTAGACTGCGGCTTAGGCTTTTTCATGTCATGCTTGATGTCTTTTTGATAGTATGCTTAGTGGTTTTGCTGTAGCATGACTTGTCTCAAATAACTGAGATTGCTTAATGAGCCTTTGAAAAAATCATGCGTTGTTTTTATTGTATGGAAGCATTATTTTGGTTTTCTCCTTGATGCTTTATTTGGGTTGACTTGGCGCATGCTCACACATGTTAGACTCTTACAAAGTCGCCATTAGCCTTCATGATCATTTGGTTTTTGACTTTTGATGCCATCATATGCTTCTTTTAATGTCGCTTTGTCGCTTTGCATGATTATGGCCATTACTGCTCTCTTAGTTGGTCGCTCCCAGTCTTTTGCTAGCCCTCGCCTTGTACTGAGTATGAGCTCTACTCGTGCATCCAACTCCTAAAAGCCAAAGTTTTCCAAAGTGTCCACCATACATACCTATTAGCAATTTGCTATTCCAAGTAAATTTGACTTGCTTTTATATTCTCTTCAAATTAAACTCTTACCAGTGTTATGCGAAATTCGGTCAGTAAAGCTCTCACGAACCGGAAGGCACACTTTACTTTTTCCTGTTCTAAAAATTTGACATTGTGGTCTTTTATGCTGAGTTGTTATGCTTGCAAGTTGTAAGTTGGATTCTAGCCCAACCTTGCCGTCATGGGGCAAGCTTTCAACATTGCACTTCCTATTTGAGTTGATATTGTGATCTTTTGTTTATGGATGCCCGCTGTGTGAAATGAATTGGGAATCTTGTGAGGATCATGGAGTTTTATATGTGTTAGGGAAACGCCAGGCCGCCAATCTAAGCCATGCATAATTCATGGTGGAAATTTGCAGCATACCCATGGTGAACATTCGACGACGCATCTCACAATAAAAAGCTAAACAATATAGCAAATAAAAGAGATGTCGAGGTGTTCATTGTCTGCTTGTCCTGTCATTTTGGTGTGGGCTTGTTCCATGTCATCGGGCACGGAGGTACCCCATTGGCGGTTCTCAATGATATGCATATACTTACAATGACAAGAGCCTTGCTTGGGACTCTAAGTAAACTAGCATGGTTTGGGTACTCGTATTCACGGGACACGAGGTTTTCAACTTATGATTTGTCAAGCATATGCATCATAATTGTTCTCGCATTAACTTTAACCATTCAAGATGCTTATGATGGGGGCAATGAGAGCTCAAAGCCGGTAAGTACCATAATTTTTGAAGGTTATAAAACTTGCAATCACTGCTTCCCTCTGCGAAGGGCCTTTCTTTTACTTTTATGTTGAGTCACCACCTTCTTTCTTTATGCACCATTAAGAGAGCATAGTTGTCATTCTTAGTGTGATATGCATTGTCCCAACGTTCATTGATTGATTCATATTGTTGGTTTCACTTGTTCTTAAATTATTTGTATCTAGTCGCCCTCTTAAACTTTGAGGTGTCCTATGCATTTATGTTTTGCTCTCTTTGAAGGACAAGCTGAAAACCACTTGTATGTTTTTCCTTATGATTTGAACACACGTTTGACTTTCATTGTTTCATTATCATGATCTTTTGTTTGTGTTCATTTGCATGTTTACAACATGGTTGCTAAGTTCTTATTGTCATGATTATATCTTTCATGCCCATGTTTTAAGTTCTATTGATCCCTGCTCATCAATGCTTATATATATGATCAAGATTGTGAAGGTGCATGTCACCTCAAAAATTATTCTTTTGTTATCACTTACCTACTCGAGGACGAGTAGGAGTTAAGCTTGGGGATGCTTGATACGTCTCAAACGTATCTATAATTTTTGATGCTCCATGCTTGTTTTTACACCATTTGCCTATTGTTTCGTTACACTTAGTGGCATTTTTATACGCTTTTCGGAACTAACCTATTAACGAAGTGCCACAGTGCCAGTTCCCTGTTTTCTGCTGTTTTTGGTTTCAGAAGTGATACACAGGAAATATTCTCGGAATTGGACGAAACAAAAGCCAGAAGTCTTATTTTTCCCGGGAGCATCCAAACATCCGAAGAGAGGAAGGAGAGGGGCCAGAGGCCTCCCTCACAAGGGGCTGGCGCGGCCCAGGCCCTGGCCGCGCCACCCCTGTGTGAGGAAGCCCTGGCAGCCCTCTGACATCGCCCCTTCGCCTATAAGAAGCCTCAGGACGGAAAACCCTGGGGGATTCGGCAATTTTCCAGAAACAGTTCTGCAGCTCCGCCGCCGTCGTCGACGAATTTCGGGGGACAGAAGTCTCTGTTCCGGCACCCTGCCGGGACGGGGAAGTGCCCCCGGAGCCATCTCCATCGGTCTCCATCGCCGTCTCCGCCGTCTCCATCGACCTCACCGCCATCTCCATCAACCTTGCTGTCTCCTATGATGAGGAGGGAGTAGTTCATCCCCGGGGCTGAGGGCTCTACCGGTAGCTATGTGGTTCACCTCTCTCTCCCATGATGTGATCTTTATGTGATCGTGAGCTTTGTATCATGTTGAACAAGTACATGTTATTATTCAGATATTTAGTGTACTCTAGTGGTGATTATTAAAGTAATCTATTCCTCCTGCCATGGTGTAACGGTGACAGTGCGTGGATCATGGTGGTACTTGGTTTAGGCTATGATTGTGATCTCTTGTGGATTATGAGAATAATTATTGCTATGATAGTTTGAGTGATCTATTCCTCCTTTCATGGTGTAAAGTTGACAGTGTGTGCACCGTGTTAGTACTTGGTTTAAGTTGCAATGATTTCTATCTTGAGTTGTGATCTGATTTGTTTATCGCTATGAGTGGTGTTTGTCAAGTACTTGATGAACTTTAAGGGGTGCTTCCGTAGCCACTACACAATGATTAGTGATGTTCAATAGGAGAGTAATTTAGAGTACCTTAGCAAGAGAAGTTACTTGTTCATTCATGTTATATTGTTGGGAGTGTGTCCACTAGTGAAAGTATGATACCTAGGCCTTGTTTCCAAGCTTTGCATACCGTTTACTTGCTATTTTATTACTTGTTTGCTCGCAGCGATATTTATTTCACAACACGTTTGCTACTTATAATCATCACTACCGCTTGTATTTTACTATCTCTTCGCCGAACTAGTGCACCTATACATCTGACAAGTGTATTGGGTGTGTTGGGGACACAAGAGACTTTCTGTATCGTAATTGCAGGGTTGCTTGAGAGGGATAGCTTTGACCTCTAACCTCCCTGAGTTTGATAAACCTTGGGTGATCCACTTAAGGGAAACTTGCTGCTGTTCTACAAACCTCTGCACTTGGAGGCCCAACAAGTGTCTACAAGAATAGAAGTGCGTAGACATCATGGTCCCCAACCAAGTTGGGTCCTAAGAGGTTAGTCACAATAGGCTTGGCAACCCAAATGGTTCTTTTCTTGACACCACTTTGAGTACCAATATATTTGGCAAACACATTGCCAACCTTATCCTTGCAAAGAGAATAAGCATCATCAATTATGATAGGGTTGGATGAGTTACCCATAGTGCATGAAGAAGAAAGGTGACCCTTCTCACGGCATATATAGCAAGTTCTTTTCTTCACCTTCTTCTCACTTGATTTCTCCGCAATGGGAGCATTAGCTTGATTCTTCTTGGGAAGTGACTTTTCTTCAACACGAGGTTGAGCATGGCCTTGAACTTGAGGCTGCTTCCCTTGTTGCTTCTCAACTAGTGCCTTCTTCTTCAAAGGGCAAGATCTAACATGGTGCCCTTCAATTTTGCACTTGAAGCAAACAATCTTGGCCGGATCTTGACTTGTCCTTGGCCCTTCTTATTCTTCTTAACCTTGGACTTCTTCTTGTTGTTGGAGATAAACCCAAGTCCACTCTTGTCATTGGGGGATTTTTGCACACTCAACATATTGTCGAGTTTGGATTTCCCTTCATGACTCTTTACCAAGTCTTTCTTCAATGAAGTGACTTGGGCCTTGAGCTCGTTGATTTCCTCTACATGGTTAGTAACAACACAAGTACTAGAGGAAGTAGAAGCTTCATTGTTAGAGCAATAAGGCAAGGAAAGTAATTCATCACAAGATATAGTAATATTATGAGTGGATGAATTACTAGGACTAGCACAAGGCAATATGGCATTTTGAGAAGTAGTGCAAAATTCCATATGAGGCTCACTAGATGTTACCTTTGACATAATAGCCTTATGAGCTAATTTTAGCCTATCATGGGAAGCTAGAAGATCCTCATGGGAGCTAGAGAGCTTTCCATGTTTTTCTTCTAATTTCTCATAATTGCTAGTTAGCAAATCAAGTTGAGCCCTTAGCTCAACATTCTCCTTCAAGATGGATGCTTCACAAGAAGTAGAGTTAGTAGCACAAGCATCATCACTAATGGAAAGCGGAGAAGGCAATTTAGTAAGCTCATTTGAATTTGAAGCTTTAAGTTGCTCATGCGACTCGGTGAGAATGATGGGCTCACACGAAATGACCCTAGAGTCATTTTTAAGAAGCACAACATTCTCAAGGAGTTTAGCATAAGTAACTACAAGCTCTTCATATTTAGTTTCAAAATCATTTGCCACCACAAGAGTCCTATCATAGGATTTCTTTATTTTAGATAACTCTAAAGTAAAGGTCTCCTCAAGAGATTCCTTGGTGGTTTGTTCTTCTTCTAGAGCTTCTTTAGATCCGCGATCTCATCCGCGTAATCACGGGCATGACCTTACATTTTAAAGATGGTATTCTCATGCTCCTCAGTTATTTTATTGCTCTCGGTGGCAATTGCCAAAATCTTATAGAAGTAAGAGCAAGCAATTTTATTCTTACGAATAGCATGAAAATTTTTTCACTCTTCTCAATTAGAGAGGCAAGGTCATCATCCTCTTCTTCATTATCCTCATCATCATCACTAGATATATTGGGTTCCAAAGTAGGAGTTACCTTTGAAGACCTAGCCATAAGGCACATGTGGGAACCAAGAGATGATGAAGAAGAATCACTTGAAGCTCTAATTAGAATCTTGTCTTGGCCCATGGAATATTTGTTGTCCTCTACATTGTTAGACACAGAATAACTAGAGGAAGTAGATATATTTGTATCATGGAAACAAGACAAATCAAGCATATCATCATGAGATTTATTCATGCAACTTGCACATGATATGCAAGGACTATCAACACAAGCATGTAAAGCATTTATGGGGCTAGAGGTGTTTAAGTCCAAAGATGAGGCATTGCAATGAGATAGAGATGAATGGTCATCACAAGTAAGCTTACTATCAACATTGCAATATTCATCACCACTCACCATATCGTTACCTTGTGTCTTGCCACACATTGGTGAGGTGGATGTGAGTTCATCACGTCGGAAGTGGAGGGAATACAATCATCCTCAATAGTGTTGGACACATCATATTTTTCTTGAATCTTTGTCCAAAACTCATGAGCATTACGGAAAGGCATGATTGCAAGAATAACTGCATTGCTCACAAAATCAACAAGCACATTAGAAGCTCGAGAATTAAGATAAGAGTTTCTCTTCTCCTCTAAAGATAGACTTTGGGAATCCTTAGGCGGAGAGAAACCCATATCTAAAATTCTCTATATATTTGGGTCCATATCACGAAAATGATTAAGCCTGCAAATTTTCCATATATCATAATTAGTGCCATCAAATATAAAGGTGTCATTGTGCACTAATCCCTTAGCCGACATCTTTGCTCTCAAGGCGGTGAAGCCTAAAAATGAGAGACCTGGCTCTGATACCAATTGAAAGTACAAGGATGTCGCCTAGAGGGGGGGTGAATAGGCGATTTAAAAACTTTTACGAGTGGCTTGAGAAATGCGGAATAAAACTAACATTTAAATTGCCAAGCATACAAAACCTAAATAAACTAGGTTCACCTATGTGCACCAACAACTTATGCTAAACAAGATAAGCAACTATGTGATAGCAAGATATATATAACTTCAAGCACGAAGGCTATCACAAAGTAAATTGCATAAGTAAAGGAGCTCGGGTATAAAAATAACCGAGGGACGCGGAGACAACGATGTATCCCGAAGTTCACACCCTTGCGAGTGCTAATCTCCGTTGGAGCGGTGTGGAGGCACAAGGCTCCCCAAACGCCACGGAGGCTCACCGTAATCTCCTCGAGCCCTCCCACCAAGATGGAAGACCCGACCACTATGGGACACTTGAGGGCGGTCACCGAACCCGTACAAGCTTGGGGCAATCTCCACAACTCAATTGGAGGCTCCCAAGAATCGCCACTGAGGCACCACAAAGCTTGGGAAGATCTCCACAACTTAATTGGAGGTCCCCAAGTAATTGCCACGGAGGCACCACAAAGCTTGGGAAGATCTCCACAACTTAATTGGAGGTCCCAAGTAACCACTAAGCCACTAAGCCGTCTAGGGTTACAAGAACCCAAGAGTAAAAAGCTCAACGAACTTTCACTACCGAATCTCCGAGGAGAACTCAAACCGATGCACCAAATGCAATGGCAGGAACACACGAAGTGCTCAAATCCTTCTCTCCCAAATCCCACCAAAGCAACAAATGCTATGGAGGGATATGGAAGGAAGAACAAGGAGGAAATCCACAAAGAACTCCAAGATCTAGATCCAATAGGTTCCCCTCACATAGAGGAAATAATGATTGGTGGAAATGTAGATCTAGATCTCCTCTCTCTTTTCCCTCAAAAAGATGCAAGAATCATAGGAGGGATTGGGAGGAAGGGCAAGCTCTTCAAGGTCAACAATGGAGGAGAGAGAAAATGGAAAAGCCAACCTGCAAAGAGGAAGAAGGGGCTTTATATAGCCCCCGCACGAAATCTGACCGTTACAGGATTTTTAACCCGGAAATTCCGGTCTCGGGGGCGGAATTTCTGGCCCGGGGGCGGAATTTCCGGCCCCCCTTATAAAATTTCCGCCCCCCCTACTGCAGGGTGCACCACAGCTCGAGAAAAAGGACTTAGCAAAATTTCGCAGGGGCGGAAATTATGGAATTTCCGCCCCCCGGAAATTCCGGCCTCGGGGGCGGAATTTCCGGCCCGGGAGAAAACATCAACACGAAAACGGCTGTAACTTTTGCATCCGGACTCCATTTTCGATGATCTTGGGCTCGTTGGAATACCACAACAAGCTCTACAACTTCATCCATAGAAACATCATAGTCCAACAAAGGAGGATGAAGCCAAATGATAAAAGGTTTGACTTAGCTATAAAGAAGAACCGGTAAAACCTCCAAACACCAAAAACGCAATAAGAGTTCCATACGAAATCCGTTTTTGATGACCTAGAGCTTGTCATGGAAATAACCACAAGCTCTAGAACCTCACATGGATAAAAGCCAAATAAGAACCAAGAAATATAATGCCAAGTATGCAAAGGCTTGAGCTCTCTCCGAACGATACAATTAAGTTACTCACTCGAGAGCCCCTCTTGATAGTACGGCTACCAATCCTATAATCCGGTCTCCAAACTAACACACGAGACCGGTAGAAGAGAAAACCTATCAAGAACAAACCTTTGCCTTGCAATCCACTTGAGCTAGATGATGATGGTCTTGACACCCTCAAGTTGGACTACCTTTCTTGATTGCGCTTGCTCGACCTATCTTGAACTTGCGCTTCGACTTGATCAACATTGCCCTTCATCTTCTTCCTTCTTAATGATGATGTCTTGAGAATGCACATGAGAGTTCACTCCATCATCTTATCCCTCAAGACACACTCCATAGGCTCAACTCCCTTAGACCAATCTTCGGATCACTTCTTGAATAACACCTTGGTCATTGAATAATCTTCTTTATCTTCATCTTCTTACACCCTTGAAACCAACATATGGCTCAAGCATTGTCTACGGACAAGTCCTATAAATATAACTCAATGCAAACATTAGTCCATAGGGATTGTCATTAATTACTAAAACCACACATGGGGGCACATGCTCTTTCACATGGGACAGCCGCGCGTCGGCCAATTCCCCGCCGGTTCATGGCCAATCCAAGGTACGATCGGCTCACCTTCCACCTACTCGACGGCGGCGTCATCGCCGATGTTCCACAAGACCTGCATCCCCGCCATGTCGAGGTTCACCCCGTCGCCGCCGGAGTACGACGCCGCCGGGATGCACGAGGACATCTCGCCTGCCCTGCGCCGAGGGCCGCTCTCGTACGGGATGCCGCCGCCGAACGACGGCGTGATGCACGACATGATCACGTCGGGCTCCATGGCCGCCGCGGTGAACCTGGGTTTCTTCACACAAGAGGAGGCAAGGGCGACGGAAGCCGTCGCGGCGGCGGCGCGGGGTGGTGACGACGGGCTCGGAGACGCCACGCAA
The DNA here is from genome assembly GCA_007115705.1 of Dactylis glomerata. Taxonomy (NCBI): domain Eukaryota; kingdom Viridiplantae; phylum Streptophyta; class Magnoliopsida; order Poales; family Poaceae; genus Dactylis; species Dactylis glomerata. Next base: position 860,958 of record QXEO01000286.1, on the reverse strand, counting down.
GACGTCGACGAAGAAGAAGAGGAGCACGTCCAGGTCGACGAGGAGGACGACGCGCCTGAGCCGACGTCGACGGCGAAGGGGCGGAAGAAAAGGAGGAAGACCTCGCCGCCGACCGAGCCACGGGTCAAATGGATGGGCAAAGAAGAGGAGTGCCTCGCCGAAGCTTGGAAGACCGTTTCCATGAACGGCATCACCGGCGCAAATCAAAACTTTGACACATATTGGCAGCGGGTCAAGACGGCGTTCGACGAGCGCAAACTCGTCGATCCCTACTTCAACAAGACGGTGATGGTTCGCGGCGAGAAGGCCATGGCCACGCATTGGGGGATCATGCAGGCGGCGTGCAACAAGTGGCACGGCTTACAAGAGGAGATCGCCGATCGTCCGATTAGCGGCGCCGACTTTGAGACCAAGGTACTCGCTGTTCTCCCTCGACATTGGATCGCCGATTTGTGATGATGCCGCGGCTTCTCTGTGCAGATGCGGCGGGCGTTCGACATGTACGGCGACGACTCCGATGGCCAGCAGTTCAAGTACCTCAACGTCTTCGCCCGCATCGAGGACTGCGAGAAGTGGGCCGAAGTACGCCGGACCCTGTCCAAGAACAAGGACGAGCAGTACAACCCCGACGCTCCCGCCGCTGCCGCGTCGGCGGGCCGCCCCGAGTTCGGCCAAAAGAAGCTGAAAGAGATGAAGAAGTCGGGGGCTCCGGCCGACAGATTGCAGGCGTCTTTCGAGAAATGCTGGGCCGACGCGAGGGCGCACAACGCCGGGAGAGACACCAAGTACGACGCACGCTGGAAACAGATGCTCGCCAACCAGGGCACCCGGATCGCCTTGCTCCAGACAACATCGGCGGCGAAGAAGAGGAACACCGACCTGGCGTTCCTGATCGGCGGCAACGACACTGCGATGGACGAGGAGACGAGGGCTTGGTACGACGCTCATCGCCAAGCCATCCTCCACCCTCCGTCGACTGCGTCGTCCTCCCCTTCAACGACGTCCCCTTCGGCGGACGAAACTACGCCGCCCGAGGAGGCGCAGGAAGGCACCGCCGACGAGCCTGTTCTAGTCTAGTCTAGTTTCTGTTTCGATCGCCGAATTCTGGCTGATCCGATCGCCGAACTTCGTGCGATGCTTTTGTGTAGCGGGCGGGAAGACGCTATTTTGAAACTATATCCGCGAACGCCGAGGTGCGACTGGAAATTTGCTCCCACCCACGCCTGTTTTACATCCAATCCGGGCGAATATATCGCCGGATTTCAGCCCGGGGGCCTCAAACGGCTGGAGATGCTCTTACAAGTTCAACCCAGAATTTTCTTTGATCGACCAGTGCTACACATACGACGTTTTGCATCTGATACATGTATGATAGCAGCATTGTTGGAATTCGCTTACGAATCAATCACATGAAGCTAAACGAACACACATGGAGACAAAATTTATTGCCAAGCGTGCGTATCGCACAATCCAAACATTTCTCTTTATTTCTTGTTTTCTCCTGGATACAACTTGCGATGTTACAAGCTTTTTCAGCCTCAACGTGTATATATACACGCACGGGTAAATCACAAACCAACCGACTATTACCTAGACCTATTCGTACTAGTACTTCAAACCTATTCAAAGTAGTATTACGTATCCTACACAATTTTAAACTAGCTCTAACCTGACTACGATCAGGACTACTATGAATCCGACACAAACTCCAGCACAACGCGCACTTACCATGCGTGCATGCAACACGAGGACCCACGGCGCATATCCAAGCCAATTAGAAATCTAATCAACTTGCTTATGCTAACCTACGCACTAATCAGAGCAAGATTACTGCTAACAATCTCTCCCTAATCTTGATGTCGTCTTTTTGTGCTCTCCCCGATTTTGATATCTTGACTCTTGCATCTTCACGTCACGTTTTCATCTTCTTCATTGTCATGTCCGTACAGTTAGTATGACCACGCAGGAAACATACAGTATCACTCCTTTGTCCTGCTATGTTTTGCCACCGCCATTGCTCGGCCCCCCGCACTCGGTTCACACATATATGCCACCGCTATTACGGTCCTCACACTCGGTCCGCACCATACTCCTCTTGTACTTGCGTACAGTAGCTTCTTCTTCTACTGGCACACACCTCATCGCTTTACTGTAGCTCATATGGTAGCTCGCTAATTAGCTGTTCTTACTACCATAACTGTTCTTACCACCATAGCTATTCTTACCACCGTCCGCCTTCAGATCACCGAACCCACGCTGGCCGCAACCAGGACGCACCACGAGGACATGGACACAACTCACGAAACACCGTGCACACCTCAACTGTGACGCGCTTCAACTGCAACTTCCTCATCACAGGGATAAGCACTTGGACACAACGATGACTCACAGACTTGACTCTGACTGGGCGTGCCACTCGCACGACCATGACTCCTTGACTCATACCCTCCCGGACAACAATTTTGATGAGACTCCCGGCACCGCACCTCGGCACCACCTCTCCCATCAACGACCATCCTCGTCCACCGCCTTCCCAACGATAACATCTTGTCGCCCCCTCCATGTTGCTCCACTGAACACGATCACCCGTCACCTTGCGGATGACGGCGTACTCGCCATCTTCACCCGGTCGCTCCGCCGACCGACAATCGCCCGTCCCGAGACGCTAGTACGGGCCGCCTCCCCGGGGCAAGCGTGACTTTAAATCTTCGACCTTGCTCTGATACCAATTGTTGGAATTCGCTCACGAATCAATCACATGAAGCTAAACGAATACACACGGAGACAAAATTTATCGCCAAGCGTGCGTATCGCACGCTCTAAACTTTTCTCTTTATTTTTTATTTTCTCCTGGTTACAACTTGCGGTGTTACAAGCTTTTTCAGCCTCAACGTGTATATATACACGCACGGGTAAATCACAAACCAACCGACTATTACCTAGACCTACTCGTACTAGTACTTCAAACCTATTCAAAGTAGTATTACGTATCCTACACAATTTTAAACTAGCTCTAACCTGACTACGATCAGGACTACTATGAATCCGACACAAACTCCAGCACAACGCGCACTTACCATGCGTGCATGCAACACGAGGACCCACGGCGCATATCCAAGCCAATTAGAAATCTAATCAACTTGCTTATGCTAACCTACGCACTAATCAGAGCAAGATTACTGCTAACAAGCTAATCACCTTTAGATCAAATTCTTAAGTTAACCACTAACGTAGGATCATAGTGTCGTATGCATGTTGTACATGGAACATCGTACCTGAAGCTATTTCGGGAATAAAAAGGGGTCCAGGGTGTGCTCTCTAAAAAAAGGGTCCATGGCGATGGTGCACTCCTTTGGCAGGTCGTCCCCGTTCGAAATACTTCTTGGCACCGAATTAGAGGCATCTCGACATCGACCGGCCTCATTGGAGGTATATCGACCAATTTGTTCGGGAAAAATCTGAACTCACAGCCGTCAGGTCAGCTGAAAGGCTAGTCTGGTATACCTGGCGTGCAGCTCCGCAAAATAGTGGACAGACCCCAAACAATGAGGCAACTCAACTTGGCTGCACCTACGCAATTACCCTTTACATCTGCATGAATAATTACCATGAACCAATAATGAAAGGACGGCATTTTCCGTTGTTGTCTACAGATATCACACTGGTAGGATCTGGCAATGGACCAAAAATCTTGCCCTGAGAGCTGAGTTATACCTGTGAAGTGTATAAGACTTCAGTGGAAGTGATTAGTGATCATGCTATCGCCTAGAATATACAGATTCTGATACAAAAGTTATTGTCCCTAATCTACACGGTTGAGCACATTTTTCCATAATTGTGGAGAACAAAAGTAAGGCCCTTGGATCCGTAATGCTGTTATGGTAGTAAAATATAGTATCAGGTGTACTTTACTCCACTAATCTCTTGCAGCTGTGCTCCCGGCTTGTGGTTGAGTCTCAGCCTTCATTATCAGCACTATCTGCCATGAGAAGTTTGTTGGTCTAAAATCAACGTGATTGATTTGGTAGCCACGAGGATCTTGCTGGAGACTCGTTTGTTTTGTTAGCTTCAAAGCGAGAAAATCTTCGTAATCTGTTAATCTTCAGCCAAATGGAGGGAACCTTTCGAGCTATGGTCTTCCATATCATCTGCACAGCATCGTCATGCTGAGACGGGTACTGGTATTCAAAGTGCCGTTCGACCTCCTTCAGTTTGTTCCACATGCTTGTCCACTCTTCTTGACTTATTCCTTTAATCAGGTTTATCAGAAAGCCCTTCTTAACTGCATCTGCGCCACGCACTATGATGCAGAACTTAGAATAGTCCAGGACATCTTCAAATGGGAGTTCAATCTCGTCACTGATGATGATGGGCACACAGTGGCTGACTATGGAATCGAATAGGCGGTTGGAGGAGGGCGTGTCCCCTGCAATGTTAAGGCAAAACTTGGACGCCCGCATCCCCCGTGTCGATTGCTCAATCCCATTACCTGCCACACTCCCAAATGAGAAATGCACATCTTTTTCATCTTTGAGAAGATAATAAAGCTCCTGTCGGATGAAACCACCCTGCAATATTGTGGAGTCAAAAGATCATCAACCATGTAAAATTGTAAACCATCGATATTTCACATAATTCATCTATTCTCAGGACCTCAATTTTCACACGATCAATAATTCTTTGATCTTGCTTAGAAACCAGTAACCACCACATTATACGCTATCCGCCACAAATGTGTGAGCACAACATAATTACAGATATGACTGTTAACTTTATCAGATTATAGATTCTTCAATCTTGCTTAGAAACCACCACATTATATGCTATCACCACAAATGTGTGAGCACAACATAGTTACAGATATGACTGTTAACTTTAGCAGATTATAGAACTGCCAAACTATAAAGCACTCTAACTAAATCTATAACATTAGCAGATAAGATCATATAGAACTACTAAAGTATAAAACAATCCCACTAAATCTAAAACATAACTAGGGATTGTGAATACACAGATAACACGGTAACAGGATTAAGGAGCAGAGCAGAATGCACGAGTCTGAAGTGACTGCCATCAAACTGAGCTGGATTAGGTAACAAGGAAAAGCCAATGGCATTGATTTTGCAACTACGACATTGGAGTGCAGTTCAAAGCAAGTACCACGGATGGTGTCCAGAGGAGGATCGTGCCAGCTTATAGAACTGAAAACTTAAATGAGTTGACTAGTCAGCTCAAACATTCTCAAATCTATGTAGGGGAAGAACACATGCTAAGCAATTAGTATTTAACTATGGTCACATTATTTAATTAGAAGTTGACTAATCGCACCACGAGTTTAGCAGTAGTATTTCTGCATCGGCTACAGCAAGCAAGTTTTCGTCAGAGTGTACTCACATCTTTCCTGTAAATGGCGCCCTGGAAGTAGAGCAAAGTCGGACGGTCGTTGTAGCCGGCAGAGTCATTGAGGAAGTTGTCAACAACATGGCGGTAGGGCGCAATGACGTCCTTGTCGATGTTGGCGACGCTGTGCGGGTACCTCCCGAAGTCGCAGAGCACGAAGACGCAGGGCCAGAGCTTGTAGCGCGCGTCGAGCATCCCGTTGGGGTGGTGCGCGAGCACGACGTGGTCCCTCCCGCCGGACCTCCGCCACTCGGGCCGCGCGGCGAGGAACTCGACGAGCCTCCGCTGCAGCGCGCGGTCCTCGCTGGTCCGCGCGGGCGGCACGGCCTTGGAGTGGCGGTTGAAGCTGAGGGAGGCGAAGAAGGGCACGAAGACGACGTCGGCGTGGGCGGGGTCGCGGACGCGGACGGCGGTGCAGGGCGTGGGTAAGCCTTGCTCGGAGGCGAGCAGGTCGAGCGTGAGCCAGTACTCGATGCTGTGCTGCAGGTTGAGCCCGCCGGGGTACTCGGGCACGGGGTGGTTGAGGAGGTCCGGCCAGAGGTTGGCGGCGGTGGCGGCGGCGGGGGGATGCCAGTCGAGCAGGCCGAAGTGGAACTCGAGGGGGAGGTCGTACATGTAGACGCGCAGCAGGGCCTTGTCTGGGTCGCATTTCGTGGGCGGGGAGGCGGGGCGGAGCCCCTGGCGGCGGGCGTCGAGCGCGGCCGGCGCGGCGGCGGAGTCGAGGAGGAGGTACCAGGAGGCGAAGAAGAGCGCGGCGGCGAGGGAGAAGAACCAGACGAGCGGGCTCCGGCAGGAGGCGGAGGCGGCCATGGCGGCGCTAGCGGTGGGCGTAGCAATGCGCGGCGGCGTGGGGGTGGGCGGCCATGGCGCTCGGATCTGAGGGAGTGGGGGGATACGTGTGCGGTATGCGGGCGGGGGTGGGTCGGTGGCGGCGGTCTCCTGCCTCGGGTGGGGGCGTCGCGTGGGGCTACCCGATCGAGGGGGTCGGATCTGGGGAGAGTCCAAGGAGACGGTTGGACGGGGAACGGCGAGGGGGGATTTGCACATGGGCACCAATGCTCTCTTCAATTTTAAAATTTTGAAAATCTTAAAATTTTATATTTTTATGGTTTTAAAAATTATGGTGATAAATATATAGATAGATATGTACAGAAAGACTATATGAGAAAATTTTTTGTTAAAAAATATATTATATTCTGAAAGATATAAAAAAGATAAATTTCTGGCAGTAAATAGTATTCCCTCCGATTGGAAATAACTGTCGGTGACCTAGTATAAACTTTATACTAAGTTAGTACAAAATCACCGACACTTATTTTCGATCGGAGGGAGTAGTAAAGTAGTAATAAAATAATATATCTATTTGTCAGAAATTTGTCTTTTTTGTATATCCTAAAATATAAAGTATTTTTTAACGAGACTTTTTCACATATGCTCCTAATGTATAGATATTTTTATATATTTAACGCTATAATTTTTAGAGACATAAAAATATGAAGTTTTGAAATTTTCAAAAATTTGAAACTACAGAGATCACTAGTGCCCATATTTCAAATGAACTTTCCGGGGGGAACGGCTTCTTTCTTTCCAGATCCACGCAAGGACGCGCACACTTTGTTCTCTCCCTACCATATCGTACCAACACAAAAGAAATTACTCCCTTCGACCACTAATAATTGTTTTTACATAGACGTATCTTGACATATTTTAGTATCTAGATTGTTAAATCATGTAATCATAGATAATCTAGGATTCCACATTACGTACGTGTCGAAGTCTATGTCGGTGTATGTATCGATGTTGTATCGGTGTCAATCTCGATCCCCCTGTATCACTATCGTTGTCCAATATAAGTATCACACCGATGGCCCTATGATGGGCATCGCTTCTCACAATATTGATATGGTATCAGAGCCCGGACTTTTGCAACACGTCTAGAATCACATCGTCATCGAAGTCCCATGTCGCTGCCTGTGAGCTCGTCGTCGATTCTCAAGATCGCTGCCACGCCCTCAAACCCTAGCTCTGTTGCGGCACAAAGATTCCTCTCTTTCTCTGTCGTGACACCCTGCCGCGGCACAACTTCCTCTTTCTTTCTCTGTCGCGACACAGTTTGGCGACATGTCTAGCTCATGCGCAGGATCATCCTCTTCTCCTGGTGGCACCTCGCTGAACATCACCATCTTGGAGAAGCTAACCCGGGAGAATTACTTGCTATGGTAGACTCAAGTTTTGCCAGAGATCTATGGTGCACAATTGTACGGCTATCTTGATAGATCAATCGAGGCACCAGAGAAGGAAAGAACTGTCAAGGACAAGGATGGTGTAGAGGTGACAATCCCAAATCCAGACTATGCAAGATGGGTGGCACAAGATCAATCTATCCCAGGCTTTCTGGTTCGGAACATGGGCAGGGAGGTTCTCACACAGATGGTGGGACTCCGTACTTCTGCAGCCGTCTGGAAACAGAGATGTTTGCTTCACAATCTCAGGCACGAGTGGTGCAGCTCCGCACCAGGCTTAACCAATGTCATAAGGAGAATAAATCAGGACAAGTGTATCTTGATGAAATGAAGGGTCTCTCTGATGAGATGGCTGCTGCTGGCAAGCCACTGGATAATTTGGATGTGATCTCACATATCCTTTCTGGTCTTGATAAAGAATATGATGGCTTTGTTGCCGTAATTACCGCTTTGATAAAAGCGGAGAAGAACATGAGTCTAAGTGATGTGTACTCACAATTTATGTCCTATGAGGCTTGGATGGAGTCCAAAAAATCAATTGATGGTTCGACAGTTAACTCGGCGACTCGTGGCGGCTGTGGAGGTGGCCGTGGACGTGGAGATCATCAAGACCAATATCATGAACATCGGTATGATTATGACCAGCGCAATGGTTATGGTGGCGGCTATGATCGTCATAATTATGATGGTGGTTGTGGCGGATATGGTGGTGGTCATGTCTATGGCGGCCGAAACCCCCAGGAAAACCGCCAGAACTATGGCAATGGCAGCCGCACCAATGAGACTTGTCAAATATGTGGCAAAGTTGGGCATATTGCGCTAAACTACTGGAAAAGACTCTAGAAAAACTACAAGGGGCCAGAAAAGTCTGCTGGCGCCGCTTATGGATCCTATGGAGTTGACACAATTGGTACACTAATTCTGGTGCGACTGATCATATCACAGTTGGAGAAGCGCATGTGAGAGATCGCTACAACGGCAGTGAACAAATTCACACAGCTAGTGGCTAAGGTATGGATTAATGGATATACATCGTATTGGTAATTCTGTAATTCATACCCCTACTCACGATTTGCATCTTAATAATATCCTTCAAGTTCCTCAAGCCACAAAGAGTCTTCTCTCTACTGGTCGCCTAGCACATGATAATCGTGCCTTTGTTGAATATTGGCCTAATTCTTTCTTTGTCAAGGATCAGGACACGAGGGAGGTTCTGCTTCAAGGTAGATGTGTGGATGGACTTTATCCTCTACCATCATCATCTATGTCATCTTTTGGTTGTCATGCTCATGGGGTGGCCAAATCTTCATCATCATTATGGCACAGGCGTCTAGGTCATCCGTCGTCAGTTGAGGTTCATCAAGTTCTTCATGATAATAGTATTCCGTTTAATGAGTCCAATAAAGAGTTAGTTTGTGATGCTTGACAGATGGACAAGAGTCATCAACTTCCTTATCCAAAGTCAACTAGTGTGTCTACATCTCCTCTTGAACTTGTATTTTGCGATGTATGGGGTCCAGTTTCAGAATCTTTTGGTCATTTTAAATACTATATGAGCTTTATTGATGATTATAGCAAGTTCACTTGGATCCATCTCTTGAAAAAGAAAATCTAGTGTGTTCCAAAAATTTCATGACTTCTAGAATCATGTTGAGCGACTCTTTGATAAGAAAATTCTTGCAATGCAAACCGATTGGGGAGGCGAGTATCAAAAACTAACTCCTTTTCTAGCGTGTGGGTATTTCCCATCTTGTTTCATGTCCTTATGTGCATCAGCAGAATGGCCCTGCTGAGCATAAGCATAGACATATTGAGGAAGTTGGTTTATCTCTTCTTGAGTATGCATCTATGCCTCTTAAGTATTGGGATGAAGCTCTTCTCACCGATGTCTACTTGATTAATCGTCTTCCTAGCAAGGTTATTCAGTCTCAAACTCCTATGGAACGTCTTTTTGATAACTCATGTGATTATTATCTTCTGCGCATGTTTGGATGTACCTGTTGGCCAAATCTTTGACCCTACAATAGACACAAGTTAGATTTTCGGTCCAAACAGTGTGCGTTTCACAGATACACTAATCTTCATAAAAGCCATAAATGCCTTGATATTTCCACGGGTCGTATGTACATCTCTCATGATATTGTGTTTGATGAGACAGTTTTTCTGTTTTCCTCCTTGCACTCTAATGCTGGTGCTCGCCTTTGTGATGAGATCAATCTCCTTCCTTTGTCCTTGCAACCTCTTAATTTTCATTATCATGAGGGGCTTGAATTGCGAGAACCAATTGATGTTAATCCTGCTAATCCTGTTGATGTGTATTTTTTACAGAATTTAGATCATGATTTTCCATCAGATGATGAATCTGGGCTTTTTCCTGCTTCTTGCGGGAGTTCTTCTGTTCGATCAGGTGCTGGTGCTCCCTCCAATCTCACCTCGGGATCGCCTAGTGACAGCGACGCATTGTCGCGCGTGCGTGAGGCGCAGGAATCTGCGGCTGGTCCTGCCCCAGACAGCGACCACGCACAGGAATCTACAGCCGGTCCCACTCCGGACAGCGTCGGCCTAGCGCGTGGCCATGTGGCGCAATGAGACTTAGTGTCTCCTCCAGGTGGACCCCGCGGTGCTGTGCCAAATGCCGGCTTGTTGGCCACGCCTGCATCTATGCCGGGATTATCTACGCATGGCTCAACGGCCACATCCCAGGCCATAGGATCAACTGTGGCCACGTCTGACTTATCTGCGTCGAGATCAGATGCTTCATGCTAGGATCTGCTATGTCTATGTCTCCTGTGGCTGCTCCACCATTGCATCTTGACCGTCCGCGTACACGCCTGCAGAGTGGTGTGTCTAAACCAAAACAATACACTAATGGCATTATTCGGTATACAAATTTCTGTTCTACTCTGGACCTTCTACTACTGCTGAAGCTTTTTTTGATTCTCGTTGGAAGGCAGCTATGGATGAGGAGTATAATGCTCTTATTACAAATCAAACTTGGCACCTTGTTCCATCTACTCGTGGGCAAAATGTGATTGATTGCAAGTGGGTATATAAAGTCAAGAGGAAGGCTGATGGTACTATTGATCATTACAAAACCCGTTTGATTGCTAAAGGTTTTAAACAACAGTATGGAATTGACTATGAAGAAATTTTTAGTCCTGTTGTCAAATCTGCTAGTATTCATGTGGTTCTGTCGCTTGCTGTTTCACGTGGTTGGCACCTTCGACAGCTAGACGTGAAGAACGCGTTTTTACATGGTGTGCTGGAAGAAGAGGTCTATATGAGACAACCTCCTGGATACGAGACTCGTCTGGGTTACGTGTGCAAGCATGATGAGGCTCTCTATGGTCTGAAGCAGGCTCCTCATGCTTGGTATTTTTGTTTTAGCTTTAAACTCCAGTCTATTGGTTTCTGTGCATCTAAGGCTGAAACCCCTCGTTCTTCTACAACAAAGGGAGAGTAACAATATTTATGCTCACATATGTGGATGATATTGTTGTTGCAAGTTCATCACAGAAAGCCATAGATGCTCTACTTCATGATCTTAGAATTGACTTTCCCTTAAAGGATCTAGGAGATCTGCACTACTTCCTTGGGATTGAGGTCAAGAAGGTGCGTGGTGGGATTATTCTGTCTCAAGAAAGTTACACCAATGATTTGTTTCGTTAATATGCAAATATGTAAGACTGTTGATACACCATTGTCTGTATCGGAGAAGCTGTCCTTGTCTGATGGAGAAGTGTTGGGTAGTGATGATTCTACTAACTACAAGAGTATTGTTGGCGCTCTCCAGTATATTACTTTGACTAGACCTGATATTGCGTTTTCAGTTAATAAGGTGTGTTAGTTTCTACGTGCTCCCACAATGGTACTTTGGACAGCTGTCAAGAGCATATTACGATATTTGCATGGTACTATCTCTCTTGGATTACGATTGAGCAAATCCTCGTCTACCATTGTCAGTGCGTTTTCTGACGCTGACTGGGCAGGATGTCCGGATGACAGAAGGTCTACAGGTGGTTTTGCTGTTTATGCTGGATCAAATCTTGTGTCATGGAATGCAAGGAAGCAACCCCACAGTATTCAGGTCCAGTACAGAGGCTGAATATAAATCATTGACTAATGCTACATCTGAAGTCATATGGGTACAGACATTGCTTGATGAGTCGAGAGTATCACAGTCTAAAGCGGTGGTACTATAGTGTGATAATATTGGAGCAACGTATCTTTCTGCCAATCCGGTCTTTCATGCTAGGACTAAGCATATTAAAGTAGATTATCACTTTGTTCGAGAAAGAGTTTCTCAGAAATTGTTGGTCATTAAATTTATAGCTTCAGGGGATCAAGTGGATGATGGTTTCACAAAGTCACTATCTACTAGACAATTAGAAGTATTTCGTTGCAATCTTAACTTAGATAAGTTATGATTGAGGGGGGAGTGTTAAATCATGTAATCATAGATAGTCTAGGACTCCACGTTACGTACGTGTCGAGGTCTATGTTAGTGTATGTATCAATGTCGTATCGGTGTCAATCTCGATCCCCTTGTACCGCTATTTTTGTCCAATATAAGTATCACACCGATGGCCCTATGATGGGCATCACTTATCACAATATTTGATATAGATGCATCCATATAAAGACAAGTATTAGTGGTCGGAGGGAGTATGATATTTTTATAACAAAAAGGCTATAGGCGAACGTTATATTTCTAATATTTTAAAAATAAAAAATTATTCGTATGTAGCCAACTATTTATCCCACAAACGTGAAAAAAGTCATGTTCAAATACTTTCCATTTTGGGACGGTACTATTTATCCCATCAAAGGGCATCTCCTCAGCTGCAGCAAGACCTTGCATTCGATAGTACCAGTCCATCTCAGCGGAAAAGAAGCGTAGCTTCGACGGAGGGGGTGGGTCCAACTGATGATGCACTACTGCTGGATGATGCACCGGTGGCTCACTGCCTGATGCATCCCAAACATATCTATAATTTTTGATGTTCCATGCTTGTTCATACACCATTTGCTTTATGTTTTGTTTACACTTCATGGCGTTTTTATGCATTTTCCAGAACTAACCTATTAACAAGATGCCATAGTGCCAGTTCCCTGTTTTCTGTTGTTTTATGTTTCAGAAAAGTTACACAGGAAATATTCTTGAAATTGGACAAAACAAAAGCTGAAGTTCCTAATTACCTGACACGAAGACGGAGTCCAAAGGAGAGCAGGAGACGGACCAGGGGCCGGCCACACCATGTGGTGGCGCGGGCCAGCCCTAGGCCGCGCCACCAGGGGGTGTGACCGCCTGGTCCACCTCTTGACATCGCCCTTCCGCCTATTTAATCCCCTCGATGGGAAAACCCTAAGGGCCCGAACTCTTTTTCAGAAAACATACTGCAAGCCGCCGCCGTCGTTGATGCGAGATCGGGAGGGTCTAAAAGCTCTTCTCGGCACCCTCCGGAGAGGGGAGTCACCACCAGAGGCCTTCTTCATCACCATGCCTGCCTCCGGAGTGATGTGTGAGTAGTTGAAGGGTTTCGTAGCATAGAAAACAAATTTTTTCCTACGAATACGAACAAGAACAAGCCAAGATCTGATCTACGAGATGCAAAACAACGAGCGAGAGAGATTAGATCTACATACCCTTGTAGATCGCATAGCGAAAACGTTCAGATGAACGTGGTTGGCATAGTCGTACTAGCGTCTCCTCCTCGCGATCCAATCCAAGCGCCACAACAGGCGGTGCCTCCGAGCGTTGCACACGTACAGCGCACCGACGACTCCTCCTCCTCGGTCCAGCAAGGCGCGGTGGAGTGGTAGATGGGATCAGCAGCACGACGGCGTGGTGCTTATGGTGGAGAGTATCTGCGGGCAGGGCTTCGCCTACGCACGTGAGGTTGAAGAAGATTTGGCAAAAGAACTAGTCAAAACTAGGGCAAAAAGAAGCTACAGGCAATAAAAGAGAGAGATGACGGCAGCTTCACAAAAAACTATCACGCGCGGTGTACTCCCTTTTATAGGCGTTCTGAGGCAGCTTGGAGTACGGGGCAAGTTGATCGATCAGATCAAAACTGCCTCATCAATCCATTGATTGAACGTATGGCGATCGACTCGAGCGAGCGCTCAGCGCTGGCTCCTGGCGCGGCCTCCCAGCGATCGACCGAGCGTCTCCAGCGTGGGGCGAGCGAGCGCGGCCCAGGCAAGCAAGTGCCTCGCGAGCAATGCTCGCTTCCTGGCGCATGGGCGCGGCCTAGGCGCCTAGTCAGCCTGCCGTCCTAGCCGACCCAGCCAGTGGGAGCATGGCGCGGGGCTATGGTGCAGCGGCCGGCCCAGCCGGCCGGCCCATGTGCCCTCCCCCTCCTTTTTTTTCTTTTTTTTTCTTTTTCTTTGCCTTTTCTGTTTGCCTCTTTAGTAGTTTGTCTAGATGGGCTACAAAATTAGTCCATTAGCAAAACTTTCAATATGTATTAACATTTATTAATTCAACTAATTAATAAATCATTAATCTTCTTCCCGGAACAATTCCGTAAGTCTCCAAAACAATTTCCATAAATCCCGAAACTACCCTAGCATTGATGAGCGTGAAGTGTGTGACCCTACGGGTTCGAGAATGTGCGGACATGATCACCATCAATAATCAATAGCAGGATCTGGAAATCCATATTGACTCCCACATATTCAATGAGATCATTATCGGTGAACCACGATGTCAGGATTCAATTAATCCTGTATACAAATTCCTTTGTCTTGCGATATTTTACTTGCCCGAGATTCGATCATTGGTATCGCATACCTAGTTCAATCTCGTTCACAATAAGTACTCTTTACTCGTTCCGTAATCCAATTGATGTGCTTAGTTTGGGTCTATCCATCACATCATTCTCCTAATGACATGACCTCATTATTAATCAACAACTCATGTCTATGGTTAGGAAACCTTAATCATCATTAATCAATGAGCTAGTCTAGTAGAGGCATACTAGGGACATGGTGTTGTTCATGAACCCACAAGTATTAATATTTCCGCTTAATACAATTCTAGCATGGAATGTAAACATTATCATGAATAAGAAATATGATAATAACAATATTATTATTGCCTCTAGGGCATATTTCCTTCAGTCTCCCACTTGCACTAGAGTCAATAATCTAGTCATCGCTTGCACTTTTAACACCTGTGGTTGACGAGGGTTAACTCGACAAATGTCCTAAATGAAGGACTTAGGATCGAGGGAATAGGGCGTCGGATGAACTCGAAGGTAAAGATTAGTCGAAATAGGTGTATATCGAAAATAAACTTGGGCGTTCAACTTGGCTTGCTTTCAATCTGGCCTACACCGTCCCCTCCTGGCCCCTATATATAGATGGCCAGGTCTCGAGGATCGGGTAGGGTCCGATACAGATTACAATATCGACATACGGTAAGAACTCGTATTCAACTATCATTACAATTGGGCCTAGCTATACGGGCCTTAGGGGTACTCAACTAACGGGTTCTATTAACTATACCCTTGTCAGTAGCCCCTGAGATTCTACCAGAATTGCAGATTCGGGTTGAATCTCTAATTTTTAAATCTTCGACTTCTTCTTATCTTCAAATCTTTGACTCAGTCTTTCGACTTATTTTCATGATATTTTTCGCAAGGGGTTTTGATGAACAAGCCTGACAACTCTGACGGATCAAGAGGTCAGTTAACTGCCGGAACAGATACTTGTCACCTACTTCAAATTCAATCCCCTTGGATTTGAATTCAGGATACCGGTCAAACCCACTCTTTTGCCGCATTTAGGACTTAGAAAGAATGAATCCCAGTGATTCTCAGGGTACCCAGTGCGTCCACCAGGATTTTCTTCGCGTCGTAGACACGGATACATACCAGCAGAGCGCATCCATGTGCGTATACCAGGCCGCACAGGACGGATCCCAGGGTCTTACCTTCGTGACAAGTCACGGCATTCGAGTTGCATTGCGATAACGCAACTCGAGAATCTTATGTCACAGTCAAATTTCGACTGAAAATATTCGGGTTTCAACAACCATAGAACTCGCTCCCGATGGGAGTAATCTCTTTGCACTTTGTCGACTATATAGTTGAAGTTTGTATGATATACTTTCTTCATCCTCGATATTGATTATCTCATCGTCTATCGGGTGCGCGCTCAGCGCTCCCGATGGGAGTAGCCCCCGAGGCTATGTTTGAATACTTGTAGACAAGCATAGGCTCAAAATTTACTTCGTCTTTTCTCTTGTAATATCTCCTGTGTACAAGCCCCCGAGCCCAAGGCGAGGTCTTTTGTATCATGCAACCACACTCTCCCCTTCTTATTTTTTCCCTTTGGTGTTTATCGTCTGCTTCGTGCAGAATTTAACTCTTTTGTAGAATACGTTGATGGGCTTTTCTTATCACGGGGGCCCGATAATACGTGATTATAAATAAAGCACCTTCTGGCAAGGGTAAAAACCCTAATCAGATTCCTCCTCCGCCGCATCATCTTCTCTCTCTCATCTAGGGTTTTCTAGCCTTTTCCCTTGTCCACATGGCTGACGCGGATGGTTCTCGTCTGAACCTTGGTTCTCCAGTGGCGCCGCGAGGTCGGGGTCGCCCTCGTGGAAGCAAGAACAAAAGCAACACCACTCCGACCGCCGCAGGAGCATCATCAGCCGCTTCGGTTAAGCGTCGTCCCGGCCGCCCACTTGGTAGCAAAAACAAGCCCAAGGTGACTGGCGCTGCCCCAGGTATGAGCGCTCCTCCTCCTGCTGCTCCTGCTGCTCCTGCTGCTCTTCCCAGGATCTTCTCTTTCTTCTGCATTGCCATGGTGCAGTGCCGCGAGATTCAGCGTCTGCCGCTGAATTTCACAAAGTTCATGGACGGGCGTGAACTGCGAGAAGCGGTTCTTCGCGAGCAATCTGGCAGTAGGACTCCATATGAAGTGGAGGTTTGGTATGATGGCAACGACGAGCAGTACTTTAAGGGTGGCTGGTCGCAGTTTGCAGAAGACCACGACATCCACCAAGGCTTCTTCATGGCCTTCGACTTCCACATCGGCACGTCGAAGTTCGACGTGAAGATTTATGACGGCACCCAGTGCCAGAAGAAGTATGAAGCTGAAGTCCACTTCCATTAGGATCTGTTTTTTTTATGTAATTTCGTTTGATAATGTCCTTGCTGCCATGTTATCTGTAATGAATATTCGTACTCTGTTTTGATGTTTTTACTAGTACCATGAAAACAAATCATTGTTCTGAGGTATGCTTTCCATATATTGGGTTCTTTGCGAACCAATTGATATGAAGAATATTGGGTTCTTTTGTGAACCAAGTTGTTTGAATATTTATCGGGTTGTCTACACAACCTTATAGTGAAAAAAGATCTCCAAGTCGCGATAAAAATTCCTTTCGCACGACCCGAGGGTTGAAGCCCCCGAGCGGAGAAGTAAAAATACTTGTACAATTTTGTCGAGTTCAACCCAAAGAGCCCGACCTGTGGCCTCATGTTCTGGGTTCAGAAGGTTAACTCGAGTTCACTGATACCACTAGATTTATTCTACGCGTAAAAATGCCGTAGCTGCTCTGCATTCCATGGGTTGCTTTCGTCTTTCCCTGTCTTCTTGTCTTGTAATCGATATGCTCCTCCTGGTATTACTTATGTGATGATGTAAGGTCCCACCCAAGGGGACTATAATTTGCCGTGGCTATCTTGCCTGAGCCGCAAAACTAGGTCTCCCACCACGAAGGATCGCGGACGAACTCGACTGCTGTGGTAGTTTCGTAGACTCCGTTGATACTGAGTCACTCTTTCCAAGGCCTTATCTCTTGCTTCATCTAGCGCATCGACATCATTTTGCAATGCTTCTGTTGATGTTGTCTCGTCGTATGCCGTCACTCTTGGGGCCTCGTGTGTAACTTCGACTGGAAGCACGGCTTCTGCGCCATGGACCAGGAAGAAAGGAGTTTCTTGAGTTGCTGCATTAGGCGTAGTTCTTAGGCTTCAAAGAACGGAGGGCAATTCTTCTACCCAAGCGCTCTTGGCTTTCTCGAGAGGTGCTAAGAGCCTCTTTTTTATCCCACTACATATTAGGCCATTGGCTTTTTCGACTTGCCCATTTGTCTTCGGGTGTGCCACAGATGCGAATTTGAGCTTGATCCCTAGTCCTTCGCAATAATTCTTGAATTCCTTTGAAGTGAAGTTTGTCCCGTTGTCTGTGATGATGCTATATGGTACACCAAAACGGAATACTATCGACTTGATGAAGCTGATTGCTGCTGTCGAATCTTGAGTTGTTACCGGGGCCGCTTCCACCCACTTGGTAAATTTATCGACTGCCACTAGCATGTAAACATGCCCTTCTGGCCAGGATTTGTGCAACTTTCCCACCATATCGAGGCCCCATTGCGCAAAGGGCCATGACAATGGTATTGTTTGTAGCTCTGCTGCTGGTGCATGCGGTCTAGATGCAAATCTTTGACATGCTTCACACTTTCGAACTATATCTTTCGCGTCTTCGATGGCTGTTAGCCAATAAAATCCTGCTCGGAAAGCCTTTACCGCTATTGCTCTGCTGCTAGCATGATGGCCGCACACTCCGCCGTGTATATCTTGTAATATTGTTTGTCCTTCCTGAGGCGTTACATAACGCTGCAAAACGCCAATAATACTCTTCTTGTACAATTTCCCCTGCAACACGACAAACGCTTTCGATCGTCGAGTTATCCTCTTGGCTTCCACTGCATCGTCTGGTAATTGTTTATTTATCATGTATGCAAGATATGGCTGCATCCAGGTTTCTTCTATCATCATGACCTCCTCTGGCTCCGACGTAGCCCCCGAGTCTGCTGCAGTAGTCGAGCTTTTTCCACTTTTTATTGATCTTTCTACTATTTCTTCCCAAAATACTCTGGACGGCACAGGTAAGCATTATGACCCGATATTTGCTAAATTGTCGGCTTCTTCATTACTATTCCTGCTTATGTGCGAGACTTCGCATCCATCGAATGTTCCTTCGAGATAATGATATAGATTCTTGTAAGCCATCATGTTGTCATTGATTGTGTCACATCTGTTCATAACTTGCTGGACAACGAGGTTAGAATCTCCAAATATTTTTAGGCGAGTTGCTCCACATGCTTTAGCCATCTTCATTCCGTGCAACAAAGCCTCGTATTCTGCTTCGTTATTAGAAGCCCGTCGAAAACTCATCCTTAAGACATACTTCAATTTGTCGCCGTGGGGCGATATCAAGACCACTCCTGTGCCCGCGCCTTGGAGTCTTTTAGAACCGTCGAAGTACATTGTCCAAACACTGGATAAGTCTGGTGGTCCCGTGCTCTGCAGCTCCAGCCACTCTGCCGTAAAATCTGGCAAGACTTGCGACTTAATCGCCTTCCTTTTTTCGTACGTGATGTCCATGGGAGATAGCTCGATTCGCCACAAAGAGACACATCCTGTTGCTGAAGGATTGTTCAATATATTTGACAGTGGCGCTTCATTGACCACTATAATTGGGTGCACCACAAAGTACTGTCGCAGTTTTCGTGCAGTTGTGAAAACACTATACGCAAGTTTCTGATAATGCGGGTACCTCTGTTTTGTCGGAGATAATACTTCACTGATAAAATATACCGGCCTCTGGATGCCGTGGGCTTTTCCTTCTTCACTTCTTTCGACTACTAGTACTGTGCTTACCACCTGGTGGGTTGCGGCGATGTAGAGTAGTAATGGTTCTTTTTCTTTTGGTGCGACCAGCACTGGCGGCGTGGAAAGCACTTTTTTCAACTATGCAAAAGCTGCGTCTGCTTCTTCTGTCCATTCAAATTTATCATCTGACTTCTTCATAAGTGCATAGAAAGGAAGCGCATTTTCTCCCAATCGAGCAACGAAGCGACTTAATGCCGCAACGCGCCCTGCGAGTTTCTGTACGTCGTGTAGCTTCGTGGGTTTCCCCATTGTTAAAATTGCTTGAATCTTCTCTGGGTTCGCCTCTATTCCTCGTGCCGATACCAGAAACCCCAAAAGTTGCCCTGCTGATACGCCGAAGGAACATTTTGTCAGGTTAAGCTTAAGTTTGTACCTGCTCAGGTTGTCAAAGGTTTCTGCCAAGTCGCTGATTAAAGAGTTCTCCTCTCTTGTGGTGATGACTACATCATCAATGTAGACTTGGATGTTGCGTCCTATTTGGCTTCCGAGGCAATTTTGCATCATCCGTTGATAAGTTGCTCCTGCATTTTTTAGGCTGAACGGCATTACTTGGTAGCAAAATACTCCGTACGGTGTGATGAAGGCCTTTTTTCTTCATCTTCTTTCTTTAATTTGATCTGATTGTAACCAGAATATGCGTCCAAAAAGGAAAGCCTCATGCATCCCGCTGTTGAATCGATTATCTGATCGATGCGGGGTAGAGGGAAGGGATCCTTTGGACAATGCTTATTGAGAGATGTGTAGTCGACACATACTCTTTGCACGTCTGTGTTCTTCTTGGGTACGATGACTGGGTTCGACACCCAACTCGAAGTTTTGATTTCTCTGATAAATCCGGCATTTTCTAGTCTGTGCAATTCTGATGCTATCGCCTTCCTTTTAGGTTCATCAAATCGTTGCAATGGCTGCTTGACTGGCTTTGCCTTGGGATCTACATTTAATGCGTGCTCAACGAGTTCCCTGGGAACCCCTGGCATGTCTGATGGACACCAGGCAAAGATTTCCCAGTGCTCACGGAGGAACTCGATGAGCGCGCTTTCCTATGCGAGATCCAAGTTCACCGCAATTGATGTCGTCTTGTTTGCATCTGTAGGGTGGACCTGGACCTTCTTCGAGTCCTGAGTTGTGTCGAAAGCCTGATCTGGCAGGGATCGTCCAATGTCGGGTAGAACATTATGATCCATTTCTCCTTTTAGCCTCTCATATTCTGCTGTCATGCCGAAGGTTTGCGCCATCCTATTGAATTCTCTGTCACATGTGTTGGCTACTTCAAAGCTCCCTTGCACTGTAATTGTTCCTTTGGGTCCTGGGATTTTTAGCGTAAGATATGCGTAATGGGGCACTGCCATGAATTTCGCAAATGCTGGGCGCCCCAGGATTGCGTGGTATTGTGACGGCCAGTCCATAACTTCAAATTCCAGCTTCTCTCTGCGGTAATTGCTGCTACTGCCAAAGCAGACGTCGAGTTCTATTCTTCCCAAAGGGTAGTTTGCGGCTCCTGGTACTATTCCATGGAAGGAGCAGTCTGTTGGCTTTAGACTCGATAGCGAGATACACATTGCCTTCAGTGTTCTAGCATATATTAAGTTTATGCCACTCCCTGCATCCATGAACACTCTTCCAATGCCGTACCCTCCTATTTGCGCCTTTAAGACCATATGCGAGTGGCCTGGCCTGGGAACTTTCCTCGGGTGGTCTGCTCTACTGAACTTAACTGGTTGATCTGACCACTGTAGGTATTCTATGGTAGCTGGTGGTGACGATATTACTAGGTTTACTTGCCTGGATATGCTCTTTCGCTCTTTCTTTGACTTGGGCACCGGTTGAATCATAGCTGATATGTAAACTTTTGACTCTAGGTGCCTTGCTAGCCTTTGTATTTGATATCCTTGAGTTGTGTGCTTCTCTCCTTTCCATTCTCCTTGGTTTGAACCCATGGCGCTTTGTAGCCTTAGGAACGTTCTACAATCCTTCATCTGGTGATTTGAGACTCTTTTCCCATCAAGATATGCGTAGTGGATTCGACAAGGTCCGTATAACATATCCTCGGCCGAAGGGCCGGAGTATCTCGATGTTTCTGCTCCTTTTGCCTGAAATCTCCTGCTTACATATCCTTCGTCTTCTTCTGATGCGTAGCCCGCAGCTACCTGATTTCGCCTTCTTTGGTTATCCCTGCTGCGGTAACGTCTCCTCTGTTTGCTTATTCTGTCGACTTCTGGTGAGCGTCCCCTTTTGTTATTGTATGCGTCTTCTCCATCAGCAAATTTGTTGGCATCTTCCATTAGCTCGGCTACTGTTGTAGGTCTTGTTCTTCCTATTTCTTCCACGAGATCTGAGCGACGAAGTCCAGCCGAAAAAGCGTCTATTGCTCGTTCGTCGGAGACGTCCTCTGCTGAGTTTTTGATTATACTCCATCGTTGTATATAAGAACGCAGAGTTTCGCCTTTCCTTTGCACACACGCCTTAACTTCCTCCAGTGATGCTGGGCGCTTGTATGTTGAACAAAAATTTCTTGTGAACTGGCTTTCGAGTTCTCCCCAACTTCCGATGGATTCGTTGGGTAGGGTATTTAACCATGACCGTGCTGCGCCGGTGAGGTGTAGCTGCAAACTTTGCATTGCAGTCGCTTTTGTTCCCCCTAATATCTGCACTGCCTACAAATTGTCCGATAACCAAAGGGTAGGTTCTTGCGACCTGTCATACTTATGCTGGTCGTGTGGCAATTTGAATCCTTTGGGTACCCGCGTTTTGCGAACCCTGCGGGTAAAGCATAACGCGCCCATCTCTTTATCGTCGTATTCATAATTTTCTTCCCTCCAGGCGTGGCGTGATTTATTTACTCGAGCTTGCGCTATTATACTTCTTGCGTCCTCCTTCCTCTTGTGTCGCCTTTCCTCTTCTGATGATTCGCTATACTCGTTATCTGTGAAGTTGTATCTGAGCTTCTCCTTTTGATTTTCCTTGTAGTTTGTCGACTTTGTCTCTGGGCCTTTTTCCCTGATCTTGCTCTCCACTATTCCGAGGCTTCGTATCGCGGCTTGGTGCATATGTTCTCGCGGATCCCCAGGTTCTTGTCTTGTAGTTAGTAAATACGCCTGTGCTGCTACCAACGCTGCTTCTGGCGTTTCTTGTATAAAGTCATCTTCCTCCTCTTCTAGCTGTGGGGTAGGGCTCCTTGAGTACCTTTCTTCTCTACTGCGTGCTGTTGCCCCCCTATGGTGTTTTGGGTCTCCGCGCCTTTCTCTGCTGTACTCTGAATCTTCACTATAGTCTTCCCAGTATTCTTCCTTTGATATACTGTTATTGTCTTGAAAAACCATGTCTCTTTCCTCCCTTAGTTTCTTCATGTGTTGGTATAATGCATACTGATATCCCATTAGAACTTCTCTTCTCGATCCTTCGGGTACTTCTGTACCATGATTAATAGCTGACTTGATCATTCTCCATTCGCCAGCCGAAACATGGACTTTCTCCTTATCCTTTTTGCTGTATTCTTTTATTTTGTCGACTTGCCTGTCGACCTCTTTACTTCCTTCGTTGTTGTTCTCTTCTTCTGCCTCGGTGATAATGACGCATAGCTGATGCACTTTGGAGACGCCATTGCTTCCAACGGCGAAGTCCCTTGCACTGTTGTATGTTTGACTTATCTTTTCTTCTGAGTCGAAATTTTCCCGAATTTTGTCGCCTTCTGCGATTGGTGCGTTTTCCAGGCTGACCGGCGAGTTTACCTCGCTGGAAGAGCCTTCTGATGATTCCAGTATTATCTCTGTTTCGGGCTCACTTGCCGACGGATCTTGTTTCGTCGAATCTGAAAGGCGAGATGAACCCGATGGCCCAATGAGGATGCTTAAACTTCCGATTGTCAACTCCATCTCTTGATTTTCGTTGACTTCTGTACTACTGTTGGCTAAAAGCGAAAAAGCCGTTGAATTCATGATTCCAATGCCCAAGTGCCCCACGGTCGGCGCCAATTGACGAGGGTTAACTCGACAAATGTCCTAGATGAAGGACTTAGGATCGGGGGAATAGGGCATCGGATGAACTCGAAGGTAAAGATTAGTCGAAATAGGTGTATATCGAAAGTAAACTTGGGCGTTCAACCTGGCTTGCTTTCAATCTGGCCTACACCGTCCCCTCCTGGCCCCTATATATAGATGGCCAGGTCTCGAGGATCGGGTAGGGTCCGATACAGATTACAATATCGACATACGGTAAGAACTCGTATTCGACTATCATTACAATTGGGCCTAGCTATACGGGCCTTAGGGGTACTCAACTAACGGGTTCTATTAACTATACCCTTGTCAGTGGCATTCCGGTGTTATTCATACGTGTTGCATGTGGTAAACCTTATCTACGGGTCTGACACTTTCAGGTCCGTGTGTATTTGCATATTCTTTTGCATCATCACGCATTACTCATCTTCCATGAGATGGCATCGTATAAACTTGGTCTTTTGGTGAGACCTTTGTTTCTTGGCTGAGACTATGTTGTCACTATTGTCATACAATAGAACTACATAGTACTAGCACACTTGGAACTATATCTAGTTCTCTTGCTGCTTCTAGAGCAATGATATACTTAGCCTTTGTTGCAGTATCCATCACAATATTTAACATTGGAACTCATCCAAGTCATTATGGAACTTTCTTCCATCTTATTGTGCCACCTTATAACTCAAAACAAATAGCCTAAAATTGAGATAAAATTTTACCTGTATATATGACAAAGCCAATGTAACACATTGCAATGAACCATTTGTCACTTCTACATATAGAACATATTCTTACTTCTTTGAAAGTACATAAGAATATTCTTACTATTGTCCAGCGATCATCATATGAATGCTCGTAACCTTTAGGGCATCGAACATATCTGGATATACATATCATGGTGTACAAGATTGATAAAGTCATTCTTGTGGTTTCACTCATCGAGTGTCAAAACACTTGATTCTTGCTCCAACCTCTTCCATGCAAAAAGAATCGTTCTTATTGTTTTCATATTGAACAAATTCAATATTTCATACTCTGACAAAACTATGTTAGTGCCTCAATCTATCTGCATAGACATTGATGCTCAATATTCTGGTTTTGCCTAAGTCTTTCATCAAAAACTAATTTTAATGAAAACTTAACAATATAAAAAAACACATAATTTCCAATGAATGATATGTCGTCTACATAAAGCATTAGAAATATGTCTTAGCGCTCCCACTTACTTCTTGTAAATACAAGCATCTTCAAATATCTTGATGAAATTAAACTCTTTTAACATTTTCATCATTGAAGATTCCAACTCTGCTATGCTTACTTCTACCATTGAAGTTTGCATACATATCTAGCAACCTTTGAATCAACAAGACCCATTGGGTCGTGTCAGGTACACGTCCTTGGTGTGCATTTCAGTAGAGGAACATTGTTTCGTTTATTCAACTATCATATCTCAATATGTAATTGTTGCTAGAATATTCCATATGACGAAGTCAGGGCCCATCACCGCTTCTTTGTATATTATTGGTTACTATTATCTAATAATATCTCGTCATCAAATATTGCTATTTGATTACGACCAACTTGGTTAAATAGGAACTTCGATGCCGTGACTACAACACATTGTAGACGCGTGAGCCATGAATGCAGTTGCCGCTTCCAGAACATTTTCTGGTGCTATGCTACTCAGATCATCTCGCTCAGGTTCAATAACATCATCAAGTTGTATCTTCCTCCCACTTAAACCTTTCGTGAAAAACTCCTTCATAAGAGATTCACTTCTTTCACGACAATCACTATGTGTTCGGGTTCATAGTAGAAGGAATACCCATAGACATTCTTTGGGATAACCTACAAAGACTTACTAATCCGATTTTGGTTGTAAACATTTTACACATATGCCCTACATACCAAATTTTAAGAAAAGATAACTATAACTTGTACGGTGTCATTTCAGCAGATTGTGATGGCACTCTATTCAGTGAAAAGCGATAGTCTCTAAAAAAATCCACAAATTATATTGGTAGTTTTATTTCATCATTGATCTAACCATGTCAAACAAGGTTTGATTACACCCATCGAAAACTCCATACTCCTATGGCGTTTCACGAGATGCAAGTTTGTGAAACAATTCACTTAACTCTTAGATGTTTGCTAAACTTGTAACTCAAATATTCTTCTTTATGATATAATCATAAAACTTGAATTTTTCTTGTTACATCAATTTCCACTTCATAAATTGAACAATTTCAATCATTTCAAACTTCTTTCTCATCAAGTAGATATACTATACATCATTTGATGAAATAGATAATACACCACGCTCGACTTCACACCATGGACTACATACATCAACATGTATGATCTCCATTTAGTTAGTCGGTTGTTCTGTCCATGGCCCATGAACGGAGTTTAATCATCCTTAGGAAAAGTCTCATAAACGTCAATCAATTCAAAATCAAATGACTCGAAAATCAATCAATATAGAATTTCTTTCATGTTTTGTTTCCAATATGACTTAAACGGTGGTGTTTCAAACAAGTGAAATTCTTTTTTTGTCTTGCGACCTTTAGCATCAGTGTTATAAATGTCTATTTTACCAATAAGATTTATAATAATCTATCCATCGATTATGGAAGACAGTAATAATTTGAACAACCATTGTTCTCATAATACCAGAACAATATAACAATTATTAAGTTTTTAACAAATCTTGAAGGCTAGGTTTGATGCCGACAAAAAACATAATAACACTTTTATTTGTTTCTCGATGCGCATCACTACGACATTCTTTTGCTGGTTATTTAGGCCATTGTACTTCTTGCATTGTGTTGCTTTATATGACATTTCATAGCAACAAATCAGTATTGAATACTCAAGAATTACATTGTTAACGAGCAAAGAATACATCTATAACCTGTATATCAATTATATACCTAAGCTGGACATTTCCAGTCTTTTCCTTTTCTACCAAATATTTTGCAGATCCTATTTAGCATTTCCTCTCTATTTAGAAGAATCTATCAACATCAATAGTGGTGTCAATCATTTGACACATAGTCCAAAGCGCGTTAGTCAAATACTAATGACTTTAGATTTTGCACTTTGAGGTGGATCACCATCATCATATAATTGGCGTTCTTCCAGATTACATTCTTTAGCATTATTTTGGTATAGCAAAACAATTTAGCCGATACCTTTTCATTCATCCTATCATGATAACTTTCATGATGAAGATACTTATAGCTCTTCAGGTCAAATGCAAGTATAATATTAGTTCCCAAACTTTGGGGTGATCGGGACGCCTAGCATCTTCAATCTTCACATATATTCATACAATATGAGCATATGTTCTTTTACTAAATTATACTTTATCATTTTGAAAACAATCAAAGTTTTAGATTTAAAATATCGTTTACCTCTTGTTTGTTTCTGAAACAATTCTTTCAGCTCCAAGATCACTTTGATTCTCAAACAATTTGGAAGATCAATTTCTCATGAAGGCAAATGTATGATCTTTATATACTAAACTTGAATCAGTGCTCTCTGATTAATACAACTTATTAAATCGCATGGAGCAAGCGAGGTTTGCTAAAGTTTGTAATAGGACATAATCTTTGATCTTGACATTTTAACTAAACGACACTAGTCCGAAAAGTGATTATCCAGAATTCTATAGTTCTATTAACTCAATTAAAACTAAGTGTTGGTGGAAAACGGTTGCCAAAGACTACAACAACTTATGCAAATACACTAAGATTTAGTTCATGATAATTAGTTCAAGTTAATCAAATTACTAATGAACTCCCACTAAATACAACATCCCTTAAAGTTGTTTAGTGAAGCATGATCCAAATTCACTACATCAAGACCAATCATCACGTGAGATGATGTAGATTTAATGGTGAACATCAACATGTTGATCATATCATCCATATGACTCATGCTTGACCTTTCGGTCCGTGTGTTTCAAGGCCATGTCTGTACATGCTAGGCTCGTCAAGTTTAACCCTTGTATTTTCGTATGTGTAAATCTGGCTTACACCCGTTGTATGTGAACATAGAGTTTATAGCACCCGATTATCACGTGATGCTTCAAAACAAAGATCTTTCGCAATGGCGCATACAAGGGGAGAACACATTTTATCTTGAAATTAAGTGTGAGGGATCATCTTATAATGCTACCGTCGCGATATAAGCAAAATAAGATGCATAAAGGATAAACATCACATGCATATACAATATGTGACATGGTATAGCCAATCTTCGCGCATTGATCTCCATCTCGTGTGCGCCGGCATGATCTCCATCTGACGAGGGGTTAACTCGACAAATGCCCTAGATGAAGGACTTAGGATCGGGGAGATAGGGCGCTGGATGAACTCGAAGGTAAAGTTAGTCGAAAATAGGTATGCGTAGAAAGTAAACTTGGGTGTTCAACCTGGCTTGCTTTCAATCTGGCCTACACCGTCCCCTCCTGGCCCCTATATATAGATGGCCAGGTCTCGAGGATCGGGTAGGGTCCGACACAGATTACAATATCGACATACGGTAGAAACTCGTATTCGACTATCATTACAATTGGGCCTAGCTATACGGGCCTCAGGGGTACTCAACTAACGGGCTCTATTAACTATACCCTTGTCAGTAGCCCCTGAGATTCTACCAGAATTACAGATTCAGGTTGAATCTCTAATCTTTAAATCTTCGACTTGATCAATTCTTCGACTTCTTCTTATCTTCGAATCTTCGACTTGGTCTTTGCGACTTATTTTCATGATATTCTTTCGCAAGGGGTTTTGATGAACAAGCCTGACAACTCTGACGGATCAAGAGGTCAGTTAACTGCCGAAACAGATACTTGTCACCTACTTTAAATTCAATCCCCTTGGACTTGAATTCGGGATAGCGGTCAAACCCACTCTTTTGCCGCATTTAGGACTTACAAAGAATAAATCCCAGTGATTCTCAGGGTACCCAGTGCGTCCACCAGGATTTTCTTCGCGTCGTAGACACGGATACATACCAGCAGAGCGCATCCATGTGCGTATACCAGGCCACACAGGACGGATCCCGGGGTCTTACCTTCGTGATAAATCACGACATTCGAGTTTCGTTGCGATAACGCAACTCGAGAATCTTATGTCGCAGCCAAGTTTTTGACTGATAAAATCAAAGAATTTCGAGTTGTAACTTAACTTGTTCGCTCCCGATGGGAGTAATCTCGTTGTATTTCGTCGACTATGTAGTCGAAGTTTGTATACTAATCCTTCTTCATCTCCATTGTTGATTATCCCAGCCTCGATCGGGTGCGCGCTCAGCGCTCCCGATGGGAGTAGCTCCCGAGGCTATGTTTGGGTACTTGTAGTCAAGCATAGGCTCCAAGTTCAGTTCTTCTTCCTCCTGTTAACATCTACTATTTGCAAGCCCCCGAGTCCAAGTCAAGGTTTTCATACCGTGCGACCACAGTCTCCTCTTCTGATTTTTTCTCTTTGGTATTATCGCCTGCTTCGTGCAGAATTTAACTCCTATTGTAAAATATGTTTACGGGCCTTGCCTTAGCACGGGGGCCCGATAATACGTGCTTATAAATAAAGCACCTTCTGGCAAGGGTAAAAACCCTAATCAGATTCTTCCTCCGCCGCATTATCTGCTCTTTCTCATCTAGGGTTTGCTAGCCTTTTCCCTTGTCCACATGGCGGACGCAGATGGTTCTCGTCTGAACCTTGGTTCTCCGGTGGCGCCGCGAGGTCGGGGTCGCCCTCGTGGAAGCAAGAACAAGAGCAACACAACTCCGACCGCCGCGGGAGCGTCATCAGCTGCTCCGGTGAAGCGTCGTCCCGGCCGCCCACCTGGTAGCAAAAACAAGCCCAAGGTAACTGGCGCTGCTCCAGGTCCAAGCGCTCCTCCTCCTGCTGCTCCTGCTATTCTTCCCAGGATCTTCTCCTTCTTCTGCATTGCCATGGCGCAGTGCCGCGAGATTCAGCGTCTGCCACTGAATTTCACAAAGTTCATGGATGGGCGTGAACTGCGAGAAGCGGTTCTTTGCGAACAATCTGGCAGCAGGACTCCATATGAAGTGGAGGTTTGGTATGATGGCAATGGCGAACAGTACTTTAAGGGTGGCTGGTCGCAGTTTGCAGAAGACCACGACATCCACCAAGGCTTCTTCATGGCCTTCGACTTCCACATCGGCACGTCGAAATTCGACGTGAAGATCTATGACGGCACCCAGTGCCAGAAGAAATATGAAGCTGAAGTCCACTTCCACTAGGATCTGTTTTTTATGTAATTTCGTATGATAATGTCCTTGCTGCCATTTTATCTGTAATGAATGCTCGTACTCTGTTTTGACGTTATTACTAGTACTATGAAAACAAGTCACTTGTTCTGAGGTATGCTTGAGATATATCGGGTTCTTTGCGAACCAATTAGTATGAAGAATATCGGGTTCTTTTGTGAACCAAATTGTTTGAGTATTTATCGGGTTGTCTGTACAACCTTATAGTGAAAAAGATCTCCAAGTCTCGATAAAAATTCCTTTCGTACGACCCGAGGGTTGAAGCCCCCGAGCGGAGAAGTAAAAATACTTGTACAATTTTATCGAGTTCAACCCAAAGAACCCGACCTATGGCCTCATGTTATGGGTTCAGAAAGTGAACTCGAGTTTAATTATACCACTAGATGTAGTCTACGCGTAAAAACGTCGTAGCTGCTCTGCGTTCCACGGATTGCTCTCGTCTTTTCCCGTCTTCTTGTCTTGTAGTCGATATGCTCCTCCTGGTATTACTTCTGTGACGATGTAGGGTCCTACCCAAGGGGACTCCAATTTGCCATGGCTGTCTTGCCTGAGTCGCAAAACTAGGTCTCCCACCATGAAGGATCATGGACGAACTCGACTACTGTGGTAGTTTCGTAGGCTCTGCTGATACTGCGTGGCTCTTTCTAATGCCTTATCCCTTGCTTCATCTAATGCATCAACATCGTTTTGCAGTGCTTCTGTTGATGTTGTCTCGTCGTATGCCGTCACTCTTGGGGCCTCATGTGTAACTTCGACTGGAAGTACGGCTTCTGCGCCATGGACCAGGAAGAAAGGAGTTTCTTGAGTTGCTGCGTTAGGCGTAGTTCTTAGACTCCAAAGAACGGAGGGCAATTATTCTACCCAAGCGCTCTTGGCTTTCTCGAGAGGTGCTAAGAGCCTCTTTTTTTATCCCACTACATATCAGGCCGTTGGCTTTTTTGACTTGCCCATTTGTCTTCGGGTGCGCCACAGATGCGAATTTGAGCTTGATCCCTAGTCCCTCGCAATAACTCTTGAATTCCTTTGAAGTGAAATTTGTCCCGTTGTCTGTGATGATGCTATATGGTACACCAAAACGGAATACTATCGACTTGATGAAGCTGATTGCTGCTGTCGAATCCTGAGTTGTTACCGGGGCCGCTTCCACCCACTTGGTAAATTTATCGACTGCCACTAGCATGTAAACATGCCCTCCTGGCCAAGATTTGTGCAACTTTCCCACCATATCGAGGCCCCATTGTGCAAAGGGCCAAGACAATGGTATTGTTTGTAGCTCTGCTGCTGGTGCATGCGGTCTAGATGCAAATCTTTGACATGCTTCACACTTTCGAACTATATCTTTTGCGTCTTCGATGGCTGTTAGCCAATAAAATCCTGCTCGAAAAGCCTTTGCTGCTATTGCTCTGCTGCTAGCATGATGGCCGCACACTCCACCATGTATGTCTTGCAGTATTGTTTGTCCTTCCTGGGGTGTTACACAACGCTGCAAAACACCGGTAATACTCTTCTTGTATAATTTCCCCTGCAACACGACAAACGCCTTCGATCTTCGAGTTATCCTCTTGGCCTCCACCGCATCTTCTGGTAATTGTTTATTTAGCATGTATGCAAGGTATGGCTGCATCCATGTTTCTTCTATCATCATGACCTCCTCTGGCTCCGACGGAGCCCCCGAGTCTGCTGCAGTAGTCGAGCTTTTCCCGCTTTTTATTGATCTTTCTACTATTTCTTCCCAAAATACTCCGGACGGCACGGGTAAACACTGTGACCCGATATTTGCTAAATTGTCAGCTTCTTCATTACTATTTCTGCTTATGTGTGAGACTTCGCATCCGTCGAATGTTCCTTTGAGATAATGATATAAATTCTTGTAGGCCATCATGTTGTCATTGATTGTATCACATATGTTCATAACTTGCTGTACCACAAGGTTGGAATCTCCAAATATTTTTAGGCGAGTTGCTCCGCATGCTTTGGCCATCTTCATTCCGTGCAACAAAGCCTCGTATTCTGCTTCGTTATTAGAAGCCTGTGGAAAGCTCATCCTTAAGACATACTTCAATTTGTCGCCGTGAGGCGATATCAAGACCACTCCTGCGCCTGCGCCTTTAACTCTCTTAGAACCGTCGAAGTACATTGTCCAAACACTGGATAAGTCTGGTGGTCCCGTGCTTTGGAGCTCCAGCCACTCTGCCGTAAAATCTGGCAAGACTTGCGACTTGATCGCCTTCCTTTTTTCGTACGTGATGTCCATGGGAGATAACTCGATTCCCCACAAAGAGACACGTCCTGTCGCTGAAGGGTTGTTCAATATGTTTGATAGTGGTGCTTCATTGACCACTATAATTGGATGCACCGCAAAGTACTGTCGCAGTTTTCGTGCAGTTGTGAAAACACTATATGCAAGTTTCTGATAATGCGGGTACCTCTGTTTTGTCGGAGACAACACTTCACTGATGAAATACACCGGCCTCTGGACGCTGTGGGCTTTTCCTTCTTCGCTTCTTTCGACTACTAATACTGTGCTCACCACCTGATGGGTTGCGGCGATGTAGAGTAGCAGTGGTTCTTTTTCTTTCGGCGCGACCAGCACTGGCGGCGTGGAAAGCACTTTTTTCAGCTGTGCAAAAGCTGCGTCTGCTTCTTCCGTCCATTCAAATTTATCATCTGACTTCTTCATAAGTGCATAGAAAGGAAGCGCCTTTTCTCTCAGTCGAGCAACGAAACGACTTAAAGCCGCGACGCGCCCTGCAAGTTTCTGTACGTCGTGTAGTTTCGTGGGTTTCCCCATTGTCAAAATCGCTTGAATCTTCTCTGGGTTCACCTCTATTCCTCGTGCTGATACCAGGAACCCTAAAAGTTGTCCTACTGATACGCCGAAGGAACACTTTGTCGGGTTAAGCTTGAGCTTGTACCTGCTTAGGTTGTCGAAGGTTTCTGCCAAGTCTCTGATTAGAGATTTCTCCTCTCTTGTGGTGATGACTACATCATCAATGTAGACTTGGATGTTGCGCCCTATTTGGCTTCCGAGGCAATTTTGCATCATCCGTTGATAAGTTGCTCCTGCATTTTTTAGACCGAATGGCATCACTTGGTAGCAAAACACTCCATATGGTGTGATGAAGGCCGTTTTTTCTTCGTCTTCTTTCTTCAATTTAATCTGATTGTAACCAGAATATGCGTCCAGAAATGAAAGCCTTGCGCATCCCGCTGTTGAATCGATTATCTGATCGATACGGGGTAGAGGGAAGGGATCCTTTGGACAATGCTTATTGAGAGATGTGTAGTCGACACATACTCTTTGTACGTCTGTGTTCTTCTTGGGTACTATGACTGGGTTCGACACCCAACTCGAAGTTTTGATTTCTCTGATAAATCCGGCATTTTCTAGCCTGTGCAACTCTGATGCTATCGCCTTCCTCTTAGGTTCATCAAATCATCGTAATGGCTGCTTAACTGGCTTTGCCTTGGGATCTACATTTAATGCGTGCTCGACGAGTTCCCTGGGAACCCCTGGCATGTCTGATGGACACCAGGCGAAGATTTCCCAGCGCTCACGGAGGAACTCAACGAGCGCGCTTTCCTATGCGGGGTCCAAGTTCACCGCAATTGATGTTGTCTTGTTTGCATCTGTAGGGTGGACCTGGATTTTCTTCGAGTCCTGAGACATGTCGAAAGCCTGATCTGGCAGGGATCGTCCAACGTTGGGTAGTACATTATGATCCGTTTCTCCTTTTAACCTCTCGTATTCCGCTGTCATGCCAAAGGTTTGCGCCATCCTGTTGAATTCTCTGTCGCATGTGTTGGCTACTTCAAAGCTCCCTTGTACTGTGATTGTTCCTTTGGGTCCTGGAATTTTTAACATAAGATACGCGTAGTGTGGTACTGCCATGAATTTTGCAAATGCTAGGCGCCCCAGGATTGCATGATATTGTGACGGCCAGTCCATAACTTCGAATTCCAGCTTCTCTCTTCGGTAGTTTCCGCTGCTGCCAAAGCAGACATCGAGTTCTATTCTTCCCAAAGGGTGGTTTGCAGCTCCTGGTACTATTCCGTGGAAGGAACAATCTGTTGGCTTCAGACTCGACAGCGAGATGCACATTGCCTTTAGGGTTCTAGCATATATTAAGTTTATGCCACTCCCTGCATCCATGAACACTCTTCCGATGTCGTACCCTCCTATCTGCGCCTTTAGAACCATAGGCGAGTGGCCTGGCCTGGGAACTTTCTTCGGGTGGTCTGCTCTACTGAACTTGACTGATTGGTCTGACCACCGTAGGTACTCTGTGGTAGCTGGTGGTGATGATATTGCTAGGTTTACTTGCCTGGATATGCTTTTTCGCTCCTTCTTTGACCTGGGCACCGGTTGAATCATGGCAGATATGTAAACTTTTGACTCTAGGTGCCTTGCTAGCCTTTGCATTTGATATCCTTGACTTCTGTGTTGTTCTTCTTGCCTTCCTCCTTGGCTTGAGCCCATGGCGCTTTGCAGCCTTAGGAATGTTCTACAATCCTTCATCTGATGATTTGAGACTCTTTTCCCGTCGAGATATGCGTAGTGGATTCGACAAGGTCCGTATAGCATGTCCTCAGCCGAAGGACCGGAGTATCTCGACTTTTCTACTCTTTTTGCTTGAAACCTCCCACTGTCATATCCTTCCTCTTCTTCTACTACGTAGCCCGTGGCTACCTGACTTCGCCTTGCTTGGTTACCTCTGCTGCGGTATCGTCTCCTCTGTCTGCTTATTCTGTCGACTTCTGGTGAACGTCCTCTTTTGTTATTGTATGCGTCTTCTCCATCAGCGAATTTGTTGACTTGTTCCATTAATTCGGCTACCGTCGTAGGTCTTGTTCTTCCTATTTCTTCCACGAGATCTGAGCGACGAAGTCTGGCCGTAAAGGCGTCTATTGCCCGTTCGTCGGAGACGTCCTCTGCTGAATTTTTGATTATGCTCCAGCGTTGTATATAAGAACGTAGAGTTTCGCCTTTCCTTTGTACGCACGCTTTAACTTCCTCCAGTGATGCCGGGCGTTTGTAAGTTGAACGAAAATTTCTTGCGAATTGACTTTCGAGTTCCCCCCAACTTCCGATGGATTCGTTGGGTAGGGTATTCAACCAGGACCGTGCTGCGCCGGTGAGGTGTAGCTGCAAACTTTGCATTGCAGTCGCCTTTGTTCCCCCTAATATCTGTACTGCCTGCAGATAGTCTGATAACCATAGGGTAGGTTCTTGCGACCCGTCATACTTATGCTGGTCGTGTGGCAGTTTGAATCCTTTGGGTACCCGCGTTTTGCGAACCCTGCGGGTGAAGCATAACGCACCCATCTCTTTATCGTCGTCTTCATAATTCTCTTCCCTCCAAGCATGACGCGACTTGTTTACTCGAGCTTGCGCTATTATATTTCTTGCGTCCTCTTTCCTCTTCTGTCGCCTTTCCTCTTCTGACGACTCACTGTACTCGTTATCTACGAAGTTGTATCTGAACTTCTCCTTTTGATTTTCCTTGCAGCTTGTCGGCTTTGTCTTTGGGCCTTTTTCCCTGATCTCGCTTTCCACTATTCCAAGGCTTCATATCGCGGCTCGGTGCATATCTTCTCGCGGGTCGCCAGGTTCTGGCCTTGTAGTTAGTAAATATGCTTGTGCTGCTACCAATGCTGCTTCTGGCGTTTCTTGTATGAAGTCGTCTTCCTCCTCTTCTAGCTGTGGGGTAGGGCTCCTTGAGTACCTTTCTTCTCTGCTACGCACCGTCACCCCTCTATTGTGCTTTGGGTCTCCGTGCCTTTCTCTGTTGTACTCTGATTCTTCACTGTAGTCTTCCCAGTACTCCTCCCTTGATCTACTGTTATTGTCTTGAAAAACCATGTCTCTTTCCTCCCTTAGTTTGTTCCTGTGTTGGTATAATGCATACTGATAGCCCATTAGAACTTCTCTTCTCGATCCTTCGGGTACTTCTGTACCATGATTGATAGCTGATTTGATCATTCTCCATTCGCCAGCCGAAACGTGGACTTTCTCTTTTTCCTTTTTGTTGTGTTCTTTCATTTTGTCGACTTGCCTGTCGACCTTTTTACTTCCTTCGCTGTTATTTTCTTCTTCTGCTTCGGTGATAATGACGCATAACTGATGTACTTTGGAGACGCCGCTGCTTCCCACGGCGAAGTCCTTTGCGTTGTTGTGCGTCTGGCACGCTCTTTCTTCTGAGTCGAAATTTTCTTGAATTTTGTCGCTTTCTGCGATTGGTGCTTTGTCGAAGCTGACCGGCGAGTTTACCTCGCTGGAAGAGTCTTCTGATGATTCCCACGTTTCCTCTGTTTCGGGCTTGTTTGCCGACGGATTTGATTTCGTTGAATCCGAGGCGGGATGAACCCGATGGTCCGATGAGGATGTTTAAACTTCCGATTGTCAACTCCATCTCTTGATTTTCGTCGACTTCTGTACTGCTGTTGGCTAAAAGCGAAAAAGCCGTCGAATTCATGATTCCAACGCCCAAGATCCCCACGGTCGGCGCCAATTGACGAGGGGTTAACTCCACAAATGCCCTAGATGAAGGAGTTAGGATCAGGGAGATAGGACGCTGGATGAACTCGAAGGTAAAGTTAGTCGAAAATAGGTATGCGTAGAAAGTAAACTTGGGTGTTCAACCTGGCTTGCTTTCAATCTGGCCTACACCGTCCCCTCCTGGCCCCTATATATAGATGGCCAGGTCTCGAGGATCGGGTAGGGTCCGACACAGATTACAATATCGACATACGGTAGAAACTCGTATTCGACTATCATTACAATTGGGCCTAGCTATACGGGCCTCAGGGGTACTCAACTAACGGGCTCTATTAACTATACCCTTGTCACCATCACTCCACCATGATTGCCTGCACCACAAATAACAACTACAACTATTGCTAACTACTTAGCAATAAAGTAAAGCTATTACATGGCGTATAAAAAGTTGACACGCAGGTCATACAAAATTATAAATACAACCATATGGCTCCCGCCGGTTGTGAACTCATCGACATGCAAGTCGTAAAACATTACAAAACATGATCATCATATACATCACATATATTATATACATCACATCTTGTTGCCATACCATATCACAAACACTCCCTGCAAAAACAAGTTAGATGCTTCTAATTTGTTGATTGCATATTTTACGTGGCTTATGGGAGCAACGCTTAAGAACGGTTCTTACCTACGCGAAGCCACAACGTTGATATTAGAGTTGCCAAAGTCTTGTTGTAAATCCGATGACAACTATAGTGGAAGATATAGACACCCACCAGCCGCATGTGTGGAGCAGGCAACTGCGGAGCCGGTCTCATGAACGCGGTCATGTAAAGTTAGCCAGGGCCGCTTCAATCCCACTATATCGTGACATCAAGAAGTACCTGAAAAGAAGCTTGCACCAAAAACATCAATGCCCGCAACAACATGGTTGTGTTTTACTCGTGTAAAACATCTACGCATAGATCTCGCTCTGATACCACTTAAGGGTTTCGTAGCATAGAAAACAAAAAATTTCCTATGAATACGAACAAGAACAAGCCAAGATCTGATCTACGAGATGCAAAACAACGAGCGAGAGAGATTAGATCTACATACCCTTGTGATACGTCTCCGACGTATCTATAATTTTTGATGCTCCATGCTTGTTTATACACCATTTGCCTACTGTTTCGTTACACTTCGTGGCACTTTTGTGCATTTTCCGGAACTAACCTATTAACAAGTCGCCACAGTGCCAGTTCCCTGTTTTCTGCTGTTTTTGTGTTTCAGAAGTGATACACAGGAAGTATTCTCGGAATTGGACGAAATAAGTTTCTGAAGTCTTATTTTTCCCGGAAGCTTCCAAAGATCTGAAGAGGAGTTGGAAGGGGGCCACGAGGGCCCCACACACCAGGGCGGCGCGGCCAGGGGCCTGGCCACGCCCCCTATGTGTGAGAGCCCCTCGGGCCACCTCTGACGATGCCCCTTCGCCTATAAAGACCCCCCGACGGAAAAAAACCTAAGTACCCGATCAATTTTCCAGAACACATCGCGATCCGCAGCCGCCGTCGACCCGAAGATCGGGAGGGTCTAGAAGCTCTTCTCGGCACCCTGCTGGAGAGGGGAATCGCCACCGGAGGTCTTCTTCATCGCCATGCTTGCCTCCGGAGCGATGAGTGAGTAGTCTACCTTGGACTATGGGTCCATAGCAGTAGCTAGATGGTTTTCTCCTCCACCATGTGCTTCATGTTTAGATCTCATGAGCTGCCCTACATGATTGAGATCACCGTTATGTAATTCTACATGTTTGGTTTGTTGGGATCCGATGAATATTGGTGTTATGATTGAGTTGCTATACTGAAATATATCTTATGTTATATCTATGTTGTTTATGATCTTGCATGCTCTCCGTTGTTAGTAGCTATCTTGGCCGAGTAGTTGCTAGTGACTCCAAGAGGGGGTATTTATGCTCAATAGTGGGTTCATGCCTCTATTTAATCTGGGGGAGTGACAGAAACCTCTAAGGTTGTAGATGTGTTGTTGCTACTAGGGAGAAACCAACATTCATATGCTCAAGGGCATATGCTTTGTTTACATTACACACTTTGCTTAATGCAATTATCTGTTGTTCGCAACTTAATACTTGTGGAGTTCTCGGATTGATTCGCCACAAGTGGATTATTAGTCATAGATGCAGTTGGATGGCGGTCTATGTATTTTGTTGTAATGCCCAGAGTAAATCGCATAGTGATCTTCTCGACATATCACGTTTATCTTTATTCTATCAATTGCCCAACTGTAATTTGTTTACCCAGCATGTGTTATTTATCTTATGGAGAGACACCACTAGTGAACTATGGACCCAGGTCCTATTTCCATCATATTGCTATCACCTGTTTACTTTACTCGCACTGTTTACTTTACTCGCATACTTTCACTGTTTTCCACTCGATACGCTCATAACCTTTGTTTCAAGCAAACCGGTGAGATTGACAACCTCATCGCAAGTTGGGAGCAAAGTATTTGGTTGTGTGGTGTGCAGGTTCCGCGTTGCAGTTAGCAAGCAAAGCTTGGACGAGGCGCCATATATAAATTGTCCGAAGCTATCGCAACCTAGCAAGCATCACCTACAGTCGTATTGCCCGCTCTTCTCCTGATCGATAAAACCTTGGTTTCTTAACTGAGGGAAAACTAGCTGCTATACTCATCACACCTTCCTCTTGGGGTTCCCAACGGGCTGGTCATTCACCACGCATCAAGCACAGTTTTCTGGCACCGTTGCCGGGGAGGAAGTAGAAGACTTCTGCGAGGGGAGTTTTTCGCACACACATCCTTTACTTTGTTTATTGTTTTGCTTTACTTTATTTATTTTTACTTGCATTGTTTTTTATCAAAAATACAAAAAAATTAGTTCCTACTATAGTTGTTATTTTTGTTTGTCTGTTATTTTCTTGCTTTATCATGCTTTCTATCAATGGTTGGTTTCTTTGAAACTAAATCTTTTTGGCAAGGTGGGTTCATGGAAGAGCAACAAAACTATTATGAGGAACATCGCTTGTCACAAAAAGGGAAACACTTATGGGAACAAATCAATATATTGTATATCATTGCTAGAAATGTGTGCTCTACTTATAATGTTACTTATTGCTTTGATAGATCTTGTTGCTGCAGGAGGTATAAACACCTCCCTTTTCAGTGTGAGTATAATGATGATGTTACCATATCTTCTTATATTAATAGAAATTATGACTTTTATGATGTGGAACAAATTGAAGAATTTATTGCTTGGAAGGGTGCATTCAAACTTGCTTATTTGCTTGAAAATACTGATGATGCACCTTATAAATATGAGATTTATGATATACTTACATTTTGCTTTGATAATTACAAGGAAGAAAATGGCTATATTCTTAAATATCTTAATAGATGCTCTCCAACGGAAGAGACTAATGCCTTGAAGGAGCCTATGGAAGAAGAAATTGCTGAAATTGGAAGCTCATTGGATGAAAAAGAGGAGGAGAGTGATGATCAAGAGGAGGAAGAATGGAGCTACCCATGTCTACCTCCCAATAAGAGTAACTCTTTAACTAATACCTTATTTGATAGCCCTCCATGCTTAACAAAGGAGGATGAGTGTGGTATTTATATTGTTGAGTTTGTTCATGATGCTACTGAAAATTATTATGAGAGAGGAAAATATGGTTGTTGGAATTCTCATGTTACTAAAACACCTCTCTTTATATTAAAAGTTCTGAAGTTGCTCTTGTTTTATCTACCCATACTTGTGACTATGTGCTTATTTGATTTATTTTCTTACAAGATTACGATGCATAGGAAGTGGGTTAGACTTAAATGTGTTTTATATTTGCTCCTTGATGCTCTTTTTGGCTTCCATTCATATTTCTTATGTGAGCATCTTTTCAAATTACTGCGTCTAGCTCAAAGGCGTTAAAGAAAAGCACTCTTGGGAGATAAACCAATGTTTTATTTCCAGTACTTTTTCTTTTATTTGAGTCTTGGAAGTCATTACTACTGTAATGACCGCTCCTTATCCTTTTTATTTTATTGTTTTTCCAAGAGAAGCCTCTAATTCGAGTGAGGTAAAGATTTGGGGATGTTTCTGTCCTGAAACTGTTTTCAGTGCTGCACCGTAAAAATTCATATAAATTCTCTGTATATCTTTTGGACCTGCTATTTCTTGTTCATATGCCCCAGGTTATATCCAAACTTTCGTTAGTTGAACACTTTTTGATTTGAGCAACAGAAAACCCCTCAAAAATTCGACCTTTGTCAGCTGTTCTGTTTTGACAGATTTCTGCCAATATTTGTGTTTGCCCCTTTATCGCTTTCTTTTGAGTTCTTTTGATCATGGAACTTTTGGGGAAGTTGCTACAGTAGTATATTCTATATATGTGGTGGTTTTGGGTTGAAACCTGAAGCAAAAATAGTTTTATTATATGTTATGCTACACTAATGTTGCTAATAGAATTGTGTTTAGTTTTGTATGAAGGAAGTTTTCAAGTGTAGGGATTGGAGAATGATGAGATGAGTTGAAGAATGGACAAAAGCTCAAGCTTGGGGATGCCCATGCATCACCCCAAGAAATATCCAAGAAGTACAAGCATCAAAGCTTGGGGATGCCCCCGAGGCACCCCTTCTTCATCGGCAAAAATCAGGTCACCTTTCAAAACACTATATTTTTATTGCTTCATGCACTATGTGTTTTTCTTGGAGCGTCAGTTGTTTTAGTTTTCTTAGTTAGTTTAGTTTTGTTTGCTGCAATAAATGGTTGGACCCCAACAAATTTCCTTTGGAGGAGATGTACTCGTTTTCATTTGCCAAGAACACTCCGTTTTTCATTCTTACAATTTCACCGAGTATTCTTCTTTTTCCGCTACTGCTTTTGGTTTTCGTTTTCGCCTTGATTTGCGTTCAGACCTTGTCATATCTTTTCATCAAGGTGTATTTTTGCCTCTGATCTTTATTGGTTTTCATCAAAAGAGGTGTCTTAAAAAATTTCAAATGGTGTTGGAAAAGAGAAAAAGCTTTATGCAAAAAAGTGATACAAGAAGGAGCTTGTGTAGACTGTGGCTTAGGCTTTTTCATGTCATGCTTGATGTCTTTTTGATAGTATGCTTAGTGGTTTTGCTGTAGCATGACTTGTCTCAAATAACTGAGATTGCTTAATGAGCCTTTGAAAAATCATGCGTTGTTTTTATTGTTTGGAAGCATTATTTTGGTTTTCTCCTTGATGCTTTATTTGGGTTGACTTGGCGCATGCTCACACATGTTAGACTCTTACAAAGTCACCAATAGCCTCTATGATCATTTAGTTTTTGACTTTTGATGCCATCTTATGCTTCTTTTAATGTCGCTTTGTCGCTTTGCATGATTATGGCCATTATTGCTCTCTTAGTTGGTCGCTCCCAGTCTTTTGCTAGCCCTCGCCTTGTACTGAGTATGAGCTCTACTCGTGCATCCAACTCCTAAAAGCCAAAGTTTTCCAAAGTGTCCATCATACATACCTATTAGCAATTTGCTATTCTAAGTAAATTTGACTTGCTTTTATCTTCTCTTCAAATTAAACTCTTACCAGTGTTATGCGAAAATTGGTCAGTAAAGCTCTCACGAACCGGAAGGCACACTTTACTTTTTCCCTGTTCTTAAAAATTTGACATTGTGGTCTCTTATGTTGAGTTGTTATGCTTGCAAGTTGTAAGTTGGATTCTAGCCCATCCATGCTGTCATGGGGCAAGCTTTCAACATTGCACTTCTTATTTGAGTTGATATCGTGATCTTTTCTTTATGGATGCCCGCGGTGTGAAATGAATTGGGAATCTTGTGGGGATCATGGAGTTTGTATATGTGTTAGGGAAATGCCTGGGCCGCCAATCTAAGCCATGCATAATTCATGGTGGAAATTTGCAGCATACCCATGGTGGACATTCGACGACGCATCTCACAATAAAAAGCTAAACAAATGGCAAATAAAAGAGATATCGAGGTGTTCATTGTCTGCTTGTCCTGTCATTTTCATGTGGGCTTGTTCCATGTCATCGGGCACGGAGGTACCCCGTTGGCTTTTTTCGATGATACATATATACTTACAATGACAAGAGCCTTGCTTGGGACTCTAAGTTGAGTAGCATGAGGTTTGGGTACTCGTATTCACAGGACATGAGGTTTTCAACTTATGATTTGTCAAGCCTATGCATCATAATTGTTCTCGCATTAACTCTAACCATTCAAGATGCTTATGATGGGGGCAATGAGAGCTCAAAGCCGGTAAGTAACATAATTTTTGAAGGTCTATAAAACTTGCAATCACTGCTTCCCTCCGCGAAGGGCCTTTCTTTTACTTTTATGTTGAGTCACCACCTTCTATCTTTATGCACCATTAAGAGAGCAAAGTTGTCA
Source organism: Dactylis glomerata (assembly GCA_007115705.1). Taxonomy (NCBI): domain Eukaryota; kingdom Viridiplantae; phylum Streptophyta; class Magnoliopsida; order Poales; family Poaceae; genus Dactylis; species Dactylis glomerata. The sequence continues at coordinate 818,416 of QXEO01000286.1, read as the reverse complement.
TTCTTAGTATAATGTGCATTGTCCCAAAGTTTTCATTGATTGATTCATATTGTTGGTTTCACTTGTTCTCAAATTATTTGTATCTAGTCGCCCTCTTAAACTTGAAGGTGTCCTATGCATTTATGTTTTGCTCCCTTTGAAGGACAAGCGGAAAACCATTTGTATGATTTTCCTTATGATTTGAACACACGTTTGACTTTCATTGTTTCATTTTCATGATCTTTTGTTTGTGTTCATTTTCATGTTTACAACATGGTTGCTAAGTTCTTATTGTCAAGATTATATCTTCATGGCCATGTTTTAAGTTCTTATGATCCCAGCTCACAAATGCTTACATATATGATCAAGATTGTGTAGGTGCATGTCACCTCAAAAATTATTCTTTTGTTATCACTTACCTACTCGAGGACGAGCAGGAGTTAAGCTTGGGGATGCTTGATACGTCTCCGACGTATCTATAATTTTTGATGCTCCATGCTTGTTTATACACCATTTGCCTACTGTTTTGTTACACTTCATGGCACTTTTGTGCATTTTCCGGAACTAACCTATTAACAAGTCGCCACATTGCCAGTTCCCTGTTTTCTGCTGTTTTTGTGTTTCAGAAGTGATACACAGGAAATATTCTCGGAATTGGATGAAACAAGTTCCTGAAGTCTTATTTTTCCCGGAAGCTTCCAGAGATCCAAAGAGGAGTTGGAGGGGGGCCACGAGGGCCCCACACACCAGGGCGGCGCGGCCAGGGGCCTGGCCGCGCCCCCTATGTGTGAGAGCCCCTCGGGCCACCTCTGACGATGCCCCTTCGCCTATAAAGACCCCCCGACGGAAAAAAACCTAAGTACCCGATCAATTTTCCAGAACACATCGCGATCCGCTGCCGCCGTCGACCCGAAGATCGGGAGGGTCCAGAAGCTCTTCCCGGCACCCTGTCGGAGAGGGGAATCGCCACCGGAGGTCTTCTTCATCGACATGCTTGCCTCCGGAGCGATGAGTGAGTAGTCTACCTTGGACTATGGGTCCATAGCAGTAGCTAGATGGTTGTCTCCTCCACCATGTGCTTCATGTTTAGATCTCATGAGCTGCCCTACATGATTGAGATCACCGTTATGTAATTCTACATGTTTGGTTTGTTGGGATCCGATGAATATTGGTGTTATGATTGAGTTGCTATACTGAAATATATCTTATGTTATCTCTATGTTGTTTATGATCTTGCATGCTCTCCGTTGTTAGTAGCTATCTTGGCTGAGTAGTTGCTAGTGACTCCAAGAGGGGGTATTTATGCTCGATAGTGGGTTCATGCCTCTATTTAATCTGGGGGAGTGACAGAAACCTCTAAGGTTGTAGATGTGCTGTTGCTACTAGGGAGAAAACAACATTCATATGCTCAAGGGCATATGCTTTGTTTACATTACACACTTTGCTTAATGCAATTATCTGTTGTTCGCAACTTAATACTTGTGGAGTTCTCGGATTGATTCGCCACAAGTGGATTATTAGTCATAGATGCAGTTGGATGGCGGTCTATGTATTTTGTTGTAATGTCCAGAGTAAATCGCATAGTGATCTTCTCGACATATCACGTTTATCATTATTCTATCAATTGCCCAACTGTAATTTGTTTACCCAGCATGTGTTATTTATCTTATGGAGATACACCACTAGTGAACTGTGGACCCTGGTCCTATTTCCATCATATTGCTATCACCTGTTTAGCTTACTCGCACTGTTTACTTTACTCGCATACTTTCACTGTTTTCCACTCGATACGCTCATAACCTTTGTTTCAAGCAAACCGGTGAGATTGACAACCTCATCGCAAGTTGGGAGCAAAGTATTTGGTTGTGTTGTGTGCAGGTTCCGCGTTGCAGTTAGCAAGCAAAGCTTGGACGAGGCGCCATATATAAATTGTCTGAAGCTGTCGTAAACTAGCAAGCATCACCTACAGTTGTATTGCCCGCTCTTCTCCTGATCGATAAAACCTTGGTTTCTTAACTGAGGGAAAACTAGCTGCTATACTCATCACACCTTCCTCTTGGGGTTCCCAATGGGGTGGTCATTCACCACGCATCACCTTGCAGATTGCACAACGGAAACGTTCAGATGAACATGGTCAGCATAGTCGTACTAGTGTCTCCTCCTCGCGATCCGATCCAAGCGCCACAATGGGCGGCGCCTCCGAGTGTTGCACACGTACAGCGCACCGAGGACTCCTCCTCGGTCCAGCAAGGCGCGGTGGAGTGGTAGATGGGATCAGCAGCACGACGACGTGGTGCTTATGGTGGAGAGTATCTGTGGGCAGGGCTTCGCCTACGCACGCGAGGTGGAAGAAGATTTGGCAAAAGAACTAGTCAAAACTAGGGCAAAAAGAAGCTACAGGCTATAAAAGAGAGAGATGACGGCAGCTTCACAAAAAACTGTCATGCGCGGTGTACTCCCTTTTATAGGCGTTCCGAGGTAGCTTGGAGTACGGGGCAAGTTGATTGATCAGATCGAAACTGCCTCGTCAATCCATTGATCGAACGTATGGCGATCGACTCGAGCGAGCGCTCGGCGCTGGCTCCTGGCGCGGCCTCCCAACGATCAACCGAGCGTCTCTAGCGTGGGGCGAGCGAGCGCGGCCCAGGCAACCAAGTGCCTCGCGAGCGATGCTCGCTTCCTGATGCACGGGCGCGGCCTGGGCGCCTAGCTGGCCTGCCGGCCTAGCCGGCCCAGCCAGTGGGAGCCTGGCGCGAGGCTGTGGTGCAGCGGCCGGCCCAGCCGGCCAGCCCATGTGCCCCCCCCCCCGCTCCTTTTTTTTCTTTTTTTCTTTTTCTTTGCCTTTTCTGTTTGCCTCTTTATTTGTTTGTCTAGATGGGCTACAAAATTAGTCCATTAGCAAAACTTTCTATGGACTACTTTTTAGCCCATATTTATTTTCAATAAATAAATATATGTATTAACATTTATTAATTCAACTAATTAATAAATCATTAATCTTCTTCCCGGAACAATTCCGTAACTCTCCGAAACAATTTCCATAAATCCCGAAACTACCCTAGCATCGATGAGCGTTAAGTGTGTGACCCTACGGGTTCGAGAATGTGCGGACATGATCACCATCAATAATCAATAGCGGGATCTGGAAATCCATATTGACTCCCATATATTCAACAAGATCATTATCGGTGAACCACGATGTCAGGATTCAATTAATCCCGTATACAAATTCCTTTGTCTCGCGATATTTTACTTGCCCGAGATTTGATCGTTGGTATCGCCATACCTAGTTCAATCTCGTTCACAGCAAGTACTCTTTACTCATTCCGCAATCCAATATCACTCTGTGATTAAACTCATTAATCACGTGTTTGCAAATGGTGTATGATATTGATTACCGAGTGGGCCTGGAGTATATCTCTCCGACATGGGAGGGACAAATCCCACTCTCGATAATGCAACCCAACAAGTACTTTCCGATTATCTAAGAGACACCTTTATGATCACCCTCTCATAGGATGACATTTTATGACCTCAAAGCTATCTTCCAGTACCAGGGAGTGGCATTATCTCATGGTCAAAGGAATAGGATACTGACATAGGAAAAGCTACGCAATTGTGAACACAATGACACGATCTAATTGTTGTGCTTAGTTTGGGTCTATCCATCACATCATTCTCCTAATGACATGACCTCATTATTAATCGACAACTCATGTCTATGGTTAGGAAACCTTAACCATCATTAATCAATGAGCTAGTCTAGTAGAGGCATACTAGGGACATGGTGTTGTTCATGAACCACACAAGTATTAATGTTTCCGCTTAATACAATTCTAGCATGGAATATAAACATTATCATGAACAATAAATATGATAATAACAATATTATTATTGCCTCTAGGGCATATTTCCTTCAGTAGTCTACCTTGGACTACGAGTCCATAGCAGTAGCTAGATGGATGTCTTCTCCTTCATGTGCTTCATGTTTAGCTCTTGTGAGCTGCCTATCATGATCAAGATCATCGTTATGTAATTCTACATGTTGTGTTTGTTAGGATCTGATGAATATTGAGTACTATGTTAAGTTGATTTATTGATTTATCATCTCTATGTTGTTTATGACCTTGCATGCTCTCCGTTGCTACTAGATATCTTGGCCGAGTAGATGCTAGTGACTCCAAGAGGGAGTATTTATGCTCGATAGTGGGTTCATGCCTCTGGTAACCTGGGAGAGTGACAACAACTTTTAAGGTTGTAGATGTGATGCTGCTACTAGGGAGAAAACAACAATTTTGTGTTCAAGGATATTTGTATTGTTTACATTACACACTTTGCTTAAGGCAATAATCTGTTGCCTGCAACTTAATACCCAACGGTTGTTCGGATGATTTCCAGCGGGTGGATTATTAGTCATAGATGCAATTGGATGACGGTCTATGTATTATGTTGTAATGCCTAAGTGAATCTCATAGTGATCCTCATGACATGTACATGCATTGCTTGCATTCTTTATTCTGTCAATTGCCCAACTGTAATTTGTTTACCCATCATGTTATTTATCTTTATGGAGAGACACCTCTAGTGAACTGTGGACTCCGGTCCATTATTTTACATTCATATTACTGTTTACTTTCTACTAGCATTATTTACTTTCTTGCAAACAAATATTTTTTACCACACGATACGTTTAATCCTTTGTTTACAGCAAACCGGTGAGATTGACAACCTCACTGCAAGTTGGGGCAAAGTACTTTGGTTGTGTTGTGTGCAGGTTCCATGTTGCTGTTGGTGCCAGAGCTACACCCAGATAGGCGCCATAAACTAATTGTCTAGAGCCGTCACCAAGCCAGCTAGCATCAACCTTCAGAAGTGGTTTCTTTCTCCTACTGGTTCGATTAAACCTTAGTTTCATACTGAGGGAAACTTGCCGCTGTGCTCATCATACCTTCCTCTTGGGGTTCCCAACTGGGTGGCTAGCACCGCTACCAATCAAGCATTTTTCTGGCGCCGTTGCCGGGGAGAAAGAGGATTTCTGCAAGGGGAGTCTCTCGTTTCCAATCTTTTACTTTGTTATTGTTTTGCTTACTTTCTTTACTTTATTTTTGCTTGCATCTTTTTATCGAAAATACAAAAAATTAGTTCCTTTATAGTTGTTATTTTTGCTTGTCTGCTTTTAGTGTTGTTAGAATGGGTACTCCTGAGAACACCAAGTTGTGTGACTTTACTAGCACAAACAACAATGATTTCATCTGCACTCCTATTGCGCCACCTGCTTCTGAGGCAGATTTTTATGAAATTGAACTGCTTTGTTGAATCTTGTTATGAAAGAGCAATTTTCTTGTGCTAGTACTAATGATGCTGCAGCTCATCTCAACAATTTTGTTGAGCTATGTGAGATGCAAAAGTATAAGGATGTATATGGAGATATTATTAAGCTTAAGTTGTTTCCTTTCTCTTTGAGAGGAAGAGCTAAGGATTGGTTGCTATCTTTGCCTAGAAATAGTATTGATTCTTGGGTTACGTGTAAGGATGCTTTTATTGGAAAATATTATCCTCCCGCTAAGATTATATCTTTGAGAAGTGATATTATGAGGTTTAAACAGTTTGATAATGAACATGTTGCTCAAGCTTGGGAAAGAATGAAATCTTTGATAAAGAATTGTCCCACTCATGGACTGACTACTTGGATGATTATCCAAACCTTTTATGCAGGACTAAATTTTTCTTCAAGATATCTCTTGGATTCAGCTGCTGGAGGTACCTCTTTATGTCCATCACCTTGGGTGCCACAATAAAGCTCCTTGATAATATGATGGTAAATTATTCTGAGTGGCACACCGAGAGAGCTCCACAAGGTAAGAAGGTAAATTATGTTGAAGAAACCTCTTCCTTGAGTGATAAGATTGATACCATTATGGCTATGATTGCTAATGATAGAGCTCATGTTGATCCTAATAATGTTCCTTTAGCCTCTTTGGTTGCTCAAGAAGAGCATGTTGATGTAAACTTCGTTAGAAATAATAATTTCAACAGCAGTGCTTATAGGAATAATTTTGCTAGCAACAATTATAGGTTGTATCCTTCTACCAATGGTAATGGTTATGGTAATTCTTATGGTAATCCTCTAACAACAATAGGAGCGCGCCCTCTGATCTTGAAGTCATGCTCAAGGACTTCATTAGTAAACAAACTGCTTTTAATAAGTCTGTTGAGGAAAAGCTTGGTAAAATTGATATTCTTGCTTCTAAATTTGATAGCCTTGCTCTTGATGTTGAACTTCTGAAACTAAAGGTTTTGCCTCATGATGTGAAAGAAAGCAAGACTTTGAATGCCATTCAGGTTAGAATTGATGATAATGTTAGGATGTTAGCAGAGTTGCATGCTAGGTGGGAAAGAGAAGATGAGATGGCTAGAAATATGAAGGTTTGTACTATTACCACCACTAGTGATATTGTTTCAAATGCTAGCAAACCTCCTTCTTTTAATGGTAGTGATTGGTGTAGAGAAAATTCCTACTCCTTGTGATAAATTGCCTAAAACTGCAGAAACTTTTTCTAATAAAAGTGCTAGAATTTTTCAGAGTATGGGAGACAATAGTTCTACTACCTTTAATGATTTTGATGTTGATGGTTGTAATATCTCTGAAGTAATTTTGTTCTTACAAAGCATATCATGAATGCTCTCATGAAAATTAGAGAGGATAAGTTGAAACAAAAAGTTTCTATTCCTAAAAAGTTAGAAGATGGATGGGAGCCCATCATTGAGATGAATGTGAATGATTTTGATTGCAATGCTTTATGTGATCTTGGTGCAAGTATTTCTATTATGCCTAGAAAAATTTATGATATGCTTGGTTTACCACCACTTGAAAATTGTTATTTTGATGTTCCTTTTGTTGATGTTGCTATGAAGAAACCTTTGGGAAGGATTAATGATGTTCTTATTATGGTTAACAATAACCTTGTTCCCGTTGATTTCCTTGTTTTGGATATTGAATGCAATGCTTCTTGTCCTACTATTTTGGGAAGACCTTTTCTTAGAACTGTTGGTGCTATTATTGACATGAAAAAAGGCACCATTGAATATCAATTCCCACTCAAGAAAGGTATGGAACACTTCCCTAGAAAGAGAAAGAAGTTACTTTTTGACTCTATCCTTAGAGCAAATTATGAACTTGATGCTTCATCACTTGAAAATACTTGATTTCCACTTTTTGCGCCTAGCTCAAAGGCGTTAAAGAAAAGCACTCTTGGGAGATAACCCAATGTTTTCTTTTCAGTAATTTTTCTTTTTGTTGAGTCTTGAAAGTTATTACTACTGTAATGACCTCTCCTTATCATTTTTATTTTGTTTTTTTTTTGCCAAGAAGAACCTCTAATTGGAGGAAGGTAAGATCAGGGGAAGTTGCTATCCTGAAACAGATTTCTTTGCTGTACCGTAAAAAATCATAAAAATTCTCAGAACATCTTTTTGATCTGCGATTTCTTGTGCACATGCCCCAGGCTATTGTATAACTTTCATTAGTTTTGCACTTTTCTATTTGAGCAACAGAAGATTTTCAAAAAAATCGATATTTTCCAGCTGTTCTGTTTTGACAGATTTCTGCCACTATTTGCGTTTGCCTCTTGATCTCTTTCTTTTTGAGTTCTTTTGATCACGGACCTTTTGAGAGAAGTTTCTACAATAGCTTATGCTTTAATGGGTGTTATACTTGAGTTTAAACTCAACCAAAGAGTGGATTTGCTATCTTGCATACACTAATGTTGCTAATAAGAATTGTGTGAAGTTTTGTATGAAGGAAGTTTTCAAGTGTAGGGAAAGGAGAATGATGAGATGAGATGAAGCATGGACAAAAGCTCAAGCTTGGGGATGCCCATGTCACCCCAAGAAATATCCAAGAAGTACAAGCCCCGAGGCACCCCTTCTTCATCGACAAAATATCAGGTCATCTTTCAAGACACTATATTTTTATTGCTTCGTATGCTATGCCTTTTTCTTGGAGCATCTTTATTTTCACTTTCAGTTTTATTTTGTTTTGTTTGCTGCAATAAATGGTTGGACCCCAACATGTTTCTTTTGGAGAAGACACACTCCATTTTCATTGCCAAGAACACTCTAGTTTTTACTCTTATCGTTCAACGAGTGTTCTCTTTTTCTAGTAATGCGTTTAGCTATCGTTTTTTGTCTTGATTTTTGTTCAGAACTTGTTAGTTCTTTGTAGCTAGGTGTGTTTAGACCTCTGGTATATGTTGATTTTCATCTTTAAGAATTGTTTCAAAAAGGTTGTTTGGTGTTGGAAAAGAGTAAAAAGTTTCATGCCTATAGTGGTACAAATGGGAGCTTGTTTAGACTGTGGCTTAGAATTTTGCATGTCATGCTTGATGTTATTTTGATTATATGCTTAGTAGTTTTTGCTGTAGCATGACTTGTCTCAAAGGACTGAGATTTCTTAATGTGCCTTTGAAAGAATCATGCGTTGTTTTTATTATATGGGAGCATATTATTGTGGTATTCTCCTTTGATGCTTTATTTGGGTTAACTTGGCGCATGCTCACACCATGTTTGACTTTAACCAGTCGCCTCAAGCCTCTATGATCATTTGGTTTTTGACTTGTGATACCACTTTATGCTTTGGTTAATAATGTTTTGTCGCTATGCATGATTATGGCCGTTATTGCTCTCTTAGTTGGTCGCTCCCAGTATTTTGCTAGCCTTTATCTGTACTGAGAGGGAATACTTCTCGTGCATCCAACTACCCAAAACCAAAATTTTCCAATGTGCCCACCATATCTACCTATTAGCAATTTGCTATTCCAAGTACATTCATCTTGCTTTTATCTATCTTCCAAATTGAACTTTTTGTTATGTGAAAATTAGTTAGTAAAGCTCTCATGAACCCGATGACACATTTACTTTCTTGCACTTAATAAAATTGACCATTGTGGCTCTTTTATGTTGATTATATGCTTGCAATTTGTAAGTTGGGAGTTAGCTCAGCCATGTTGTCATGGGGCACGCTTTCAACATTGCACTCATTTCTATTTAAGTTGATATTATGATCTTTTGTTTATGGATGCTTATCTGTGTGAAAGGAGTTGGAAACTTATGGAGTTCATGGAGTTTATATACATGTTAGAGAAACGTCTGGGCCGCTAATCTAAGCAATGCATCATTCATGGTGGAAATTTATAGCATAACCATAGTGGACATTCGACGACGCATCTCAAAATAAAAAGCTATACCCAATTGTAAATAAAAGAGATGCCGAGGTGTCCATTGTCTGTTTGTCTTGTCATTTTGATGTGGGCTAGTTTCCATGTCATCGGGAAAGAGGTATCTCGTTGGCATTCTCAATGATACACGTATGCTTACAATGACAAGAACTTGCTTGGGACCTAAGTCGACTAGCACTGTTTAAGTACTCGTATTCACGGGACATGCGATTTTCAATTTATGATTTGTCAAGCATATATCTCATTTTTTTTCTCGCATTAACCTTAACCATTCAAGATGCCTATGATGGGTTCAATGAGAGCTCAAAGCTAGTTAGTACCATAATTTTTGGAAGGTTTATAAAACTTGCAATCACTGCTTCCCTCTGCGAAGGGTCTTTCTTTTACTTTTATGTTGAGTCTTCACTTTCTACCTTTATGCACCGTCTAAGAGAGCATAGTTGTCATTCTGAGTATAATGTACATGGTCCCAAAATGTATTATTGATTGATACATGATTATGGTTTTGCTTATTCTCAAATTATTTGTATCTAGTCGCCCTCTTAAACTTGAAGGTGTCCTATGCATTTATGTTTTGCTATTTCATGAGGGACAAGCTGAATACCACTTTTCTATGTTTTTCTATATGCTTGAAACAAACAATTGACTTTCATTGCATTATTACTCATGGTCTTTTGTTTGTGTTACTTTTCATGTTATAACATGGTTGCTAAGTTCTATTGTCAAGATTATATCTTTTATGCCCATGTTTAGAGTACTTTGATCTCAGCACTCAATGCTTTACATCGTTTTGATTAAGATTGTGTTGGCGCATGTCACCTCAAAAATTATTGTTTTGTTATCACTTACCTACTCGAGGACGAGCATGAGTTAAGCTTGGGGATTCTTGATATGTCCCAAACGTATCTATAATTTTTGATGCTCCATGCTTGTTTATACACCATTTGCTTTATGTTTTGTTTACACTTCGTGGCATTTTTATATATTTTCCGGAACTAACCTATTAACAAGATGCCACAGTGCTAGTTCCCTGTTTTCTGCTGTTTTTGTGTTTCCAAAAAGTTACACAAGAAATATTCTCGAAATTGGACAAAACAAAAGCTGAAGTCCCTAATTACCTGACATGAAGACGGAGTCCAAAGGAGAGCAGGAGACGGACCAGGGGCCGGCCACACCATGTGGTGGCACGGGCCAGCCCTAGGCCGCGCCACCAGGGGGTGTGACCGCCTGGTCCACCTCCTGACATCGCCCTTCCACCTATTTAATCCCCTCGATGGAAAAACCCTAAGGGCCCGAACTCTTTTCCAGAAAACATACTGCAAGCCACCGCCGTCGTCGACGCGAGATTGGGAGGGTCCATAAGCTCTTCCCGGCACCCTGCCGGAGAGGGGAATCACCACCGGAGACCTTCTTCATCACCATGCCTGCTTCTGGAGTGATGTGTGAGCAGTCTACCTTGGACTACGGGTCCATAGCAGTAGCTAGATGGATGTCTTCCCCTCCATGTGCTTCATATTTAGATCTTGTGAGCTGCCTATCATGATCAAGATCATCGTTATGTAATTCTACATGTTGTGTTTATTGGGATCCAATGAATATTGAGTACTATGTCAAGTTGATTTATTGTTTTATCATCTCTATGTTGTTTATGATCTTGCATGCTCTCCGTTGCTAGTAGATATCTTGGCCGAGTAGATGCTAGTGACTCCAAGAGGGAGTATTTATGCTCGATAGTGGGTTCATGTCTTTGGTAACCTGGGAGAGTGACAACAACTTCTAAGGTTGTAGATGTGCTGTTGCTACTAGGGAGAAAACAACATCTTGTGTTTAAGGATATTTGTATTGTTTACATTACACACTTTGCTTAAGGCGATAATCTGTTGCTTGCAACTTAATACCTAACGGTTGTTCGGATGATTTCCGGCGGGTGGATTATTAGTCATAGATGTAATTGGATTACGGTCTATGTATTATGTTTTAATGCCCAAGTGAATCTCATAGTGATCCTCATGACATGTACATGCATTGCTTGCATTCTTTATTCTATCAATTGCCCAACTATAATTTGTTTACCCATCATGTTATTTATCTTTATGGAGAGACACCTCTAGTGAACTGTGGACCCCAGTCCATTCTTTTACATTCATATTACCGTTTACTTTCTACAAGCATTATTTACTTTTTTGCAAACAAATATCTTTTACCACACGATACGTTTAATCCTTTGTTTATAGCAAACCGGTGAGATTGACAACCTCACTGCAAGTTAGGGCAAAGTACTTTGGTTGTGGTGTGTGCAGGTTCCACGTTGCTGCTGGTGCTAGAGCTACGCCCAGATAGGCGCCATAAACTAATTGTCTGGAGCCGTCGCCAAGCCAGCTAGCATCAACCTTCAGAAGTGGTTTATTTCTCCTACTGGTTCAATTAAACCTTGGTTTCATACTAAGGGAAACTTGCCGCTGTGCTCATCATACCTTCCTCTTGGGGTTCCCAATTGGGTGGCTAGCACCGCTACCAATCACGGCCCCGTGGATGATATCATGGAGAGGAAAAATTCTGAGCTACATCAGTCAATGAAAAACATATCTATAAAGATGGCGGTCGGCTTTGCTTTACCTTCTGAACCTGTAGCATGCTTCCATGGTCGTCCAATTCCAGCTGGCTATGCTCGTGTCGGGATGGATGAAGTTCTGAAGGGATATGAGAGACTGGAGCTTGACATCCCTGCAGGTGAAGGGGAGACCATACTGGGAGAAGTCACGCGTGGTTTTTTTATGGAAAAAAGGAAAACATCGTGTTTCTAGACTTGGCCCCAAGGCCACCGAGTCCACCCCCCCTCGAGAGGGTTACCAGCATGAGACCATCTCGATCTTAGGCGCGTCAGCCGACTCCACCCACTAAGTCCCACGTGCAAAAGCGGAAGACCACCGCCCCGTCGACTAGTACTACTCGGAAGAAAGCAGCTGGTACATCAAAGAAATTCAAGGATGCACCTGCCAAGTTAGCTTTTGAAATGACTGATGAGGAAACCAAAGCATATGTGGATGCCTAAGTGAAAAGCAAAATTGCACCGGTACAGCCTGAGCCAAAATTGAAAATAGATTCAAAAACCAGACAACACTTTGTGGACATGCTTGAGCGACCATCGTCACATGTGGCTAACTTGGCATCAGATTATAACGCACTCTATTAATAAGTTATATATTGAAATGCAGCGGACGAGAAGTAGTGCAAGCGGGAAAAATGTTCCCCAACTCGAAGAATAGGAAGTACAATCGACCCCTCCCCTCGCTCAAGGTGTTTCCTACATTGGAAGTACTAGAGGAAATGAAATAGTATGCTACATTTGTTGGACTGACTTTTGCTCAATTGATGGGCCAGGAAGCTATCTCCAAGGCTGATGTAGCATGGAAATTTTGTCCATGGGAGGCCTCTAGTCAGACCTAAGCAGATTCGAAATCTACCAATACAAATGCAAAGATTGCATGACTGGTACTTGGAATCCATAAAGAAAGGGCGAACCATGCTCGTGGTGGCATTTAAAAAAGAGCATTACTTCCGTGAAGACCGGATAATAATTGATCTTGAAGAATTTTTTTAGCTATACAATCAAGACGCCCTCCACAAATCTCTTGTCAGTTGCCATTATCTATAAGTGATTTACTTATGTAGTTAAGTCTCTAGCTCAGCTCATTCATTGCCTATAATTATCCTCACTATATTCTTTTGTACGCTATTATGTAGAATGAAGATTCTCAAATGCAAAAGAGGACAAATCTATGACATTGGTTCATTGACCCATATGCCATTAATTTTTATACGGTACAGAAATACTATTTTCTTACAACTTCAAGTGAGTGTTACTGTCTTTGTATATATTCTATTTTGCTTACTCAATGTTAAGTATAATTGATGAGTTATGCATACCTGCGTATATAAACGTGCACAGCTTCCACTGAATTCTGCTAATCATTCAAGTTGACAATGCAAAAGTTGATACCATGGACTCATTAGATAAACCCCTTGAGGACTACAGCAACCTGCTTGATATGCTCCAGAGGTAATTTAATCATTATCACACTACATCGGTCTCTTTCGTTCATTTCCTGATATCAAGCAATTAATAACTCCTTTAGTCATTTTCTTTGCCGGGCAGGTGTTAGAAACAGTTCATCAAGGATATTATCGGTGAACGGAAACAAGAGCTGTATTTTGAAAGATATGGGTAAGTAGTACTTGGTCCGTGCATCTCTTTAATTCTAGTTTCAAAACCATTATCATGCTTGATTATTATTTAATTGAATTCTATTCTCGTAAAGTGCTTGAGGCAAGAAAAGGGAACTAATTTATGTCCATTCTATGTTTGCGAGTTCATTCACATGTCCACTAGTGAGCGGCGCAGAGATCTAAAACAACTTCAAGTACGTAAACAATATTCACAATTTTATTTTATTTACCATCGATTGTGTTGAGTTTCATTCATATATTTTTATGATGATGTGATATATAGACACACAACTCATATATTGATCTCCTTCTTTAAAGACCGAAGAGGTGCGGGAAAAGCTCCTACCAAAAGACCGTGTACAAGCAATTTAAGAGGAATTGGTGGGATTTTTGCTTAAGGAGGTCGTATCTCCAACCGGAGAATACCATGCATAGTTGCTGATGCCTCCATATAATTTAATGATCTTCATGTAATTAAATAGATAATATACCAAATTGTATATATATGTGTATTATCGGAAGAAAAATTATATTATATATGCATTAACATATACATTATGTAATAGCGCAGAATATGTATAGAAAACATGTTTGAAATGAAAAATTTTAAAGGGAAAACAAAAAATTATATTATATATGCATCGTAAACCCTAAACCCTAAAACACAAAATGAAGGCCTCCATGTGGCTAGAACCCGGAACTAAAGGTTCTCCAGCCCGCAACGCTCGACCGCAGCCACGTGGAGACCTTTAGTCCCGGTTTGTGCCCAACCAGGACTAAAGCGTTGTCCTGGTTGGGCAACCGGGACTAGAGCTTGTTTCTAACCGGGACTGAAGGCCCATTTTCTACTAGTGGAATATCAATGTAGCATGATTTACTTCACACTTTTCTTTATTTTTCAGTAAGAATCTTAAGGCTTGCAATTTCTTTTTCCAGGTGGAACATCTAGCCTTATAGTTATAGTGCTTACCTGCTTGATGATTCCTCATTACCAGCAAGAAAGTGCGGTTTTTTTAGACGAAAATGTTGATTGCATTCTCATCTTATACTCCCTCCGTCCACGAAAGAATGTACTTCCAACTTTCTTAGAGATTCAAACTTTTTCAACTTTGACTAAGTTTTTATAAAAATTTAACAATATTTAACAAATGTAAATATATAAAATGAAAATATATTTCATCATGAACCTAATTACACTAATTTGGTGGCATAAATGTTGGTGCCTTTTTATTCAAACACGATCAATTTTTAAAAAGTTTGATTCTCTAAGATAGTTGATAATACACTCTTTTGAGGACGGAGGGAGTAGATTGATGTGACCGTCATCGTTCAGTCAGTAGCCTTTGTTTTCTTAGTGTTTCAAGGGAACAGTAAAATCCTTTTTAATAAAGAATGTGATATGCTAGTAATAGCATGATGATCCGCTACTCTTTCACTTGGAGTCCGTATTCTGGAATGATGCAGTCTAGTACTATTGTTCCATGGATTAGCTTGTTGTTCTGCATTGGCATCCACACGGACCACAAGCAAGACAAAAACTTCCCACAGAAATAAGTAAAGCAAGTTAGAGCTATCTAATTTGCACAAATGATTTGACTGATAGATATGATTGGTTTGTCCATATTATTTTCCGCAATGAGGCCACACCGCTAAATCAAATACACTTAAAGTTAATCGACGAAGCAAAGAATTGGAGAGATGCTGGTAGAGTAGGAGCTCTTGACTTGCTGAGAAGACCTAGAGAATCGGCCGGACTGAGATAAACTAACCTTTTTTTTTTCTCTCTGTTATTATCTTTTCCTCTGTACATCTTGTACACCTTCTAATTGCAATGAAAAGCAGGCTAGGATGCCTTTTCGTCAAAAAAAAAATATTTCGGTGGTTGTTAACTTTTTCACAACAGAGCTGGCCCTTTTTTTACAAGAAGAATCCTAGCCCATTTTTAGTTTGAGGAAGATTACCGACCCCTTGTTCAATTCCGGAATTATGAGCGAAGCAATACATCATAGTGTCGAGAAGAAATACATTGCTCTCAGGACGAAAAACAAACTAAACTAATGAGTGAGCTTGCAAAAGAGAAACTGTATAAATTTAGAATGAGTAGCTGAACACCTTGTCCAGGAGCTGAACTACATCTTGCAGAAGTACGCAAACACTCGATCTGAAGAGCAGCCGGATGGGCTTTACGCCCGGAAAGCTGAACACCTTCTCGAGTCTCGACCATGGCCCGATGCAACACTGTGGCCGCAGGGAGAAGAAATACATTGTTCTCTGGACAAAAACCAAACTAATCTAATGAGATTTGTTGCACTAGATGCAACATTATGCACGCGGCCATTGTTTTCCAATGGCATGACCGTGAATATTATTTGATCAAGCAGGTAAGATTCAAGATTAAGAGCTAACTGTGTTACATCGTTGAACCCTACTCGAGAGAAATAGGGAAAAGTTACATCTTGGATCGATCGATCGATCATCAATCTGTAGAACTAAAAAATCATCTGGCTCTCCCACGGCAACCAACCCTTCCACCTTTCCTCAACCTCACCCTTGTCAACCTGCTTGAGCCGTCCGTCTCCGATGACGCCGATAGGCCGGGTCTTCTCCGCGGGCGTTGCTGCCGCGATCCCATATTCAGTTGTCGTGGATGCGTTGGTCCTCATGGTCATGGCGACGCCGGCGTGCTTAGCCGGACAGGAGCTGATCCTCATCCGAGGGCGTAGGAGCACTGGACATGCGAAGGTATCCAGCAACACAAGCACCTGCGCGCCTCCCTTGGCGAGACGCGGGTCGGAGCAGGCCCCCGCCACATACTTGCTTATCTTCTCCGCAGCGGCTACCACCGCGCCTCGGTCGAACGGGTGCTCTACGAGCGGGAGCACGTCCTCGGCGAGAACACGTTCCACGCGCTCGGGGAGGCGAAGCTTTCGCGCCTGCTGCCTCCGAAGCACCATGTCGTTCGCCACCTTCTGTACCATCTGGTTGCCTTGGCCGATGGGGAAGTGTCGCCGGATGATCACCCGACTGGTGGAAAACACGGCATTAGCACCGGTTGCTAACTGCCTTTTGCACCGGTTTTGCAACCGGTGCAACGTATCCGGGATTACAGCTCTAACCTTTTAGCACCGGTTGCATTACGAACCGGTGCTAAAGGGTCTCCACGTGGGCGTGTAGACGAGCTCCTGCGGATGGACCTTTAGCACCGGTTCGTAATATGAACCGGTGCTAAAGGTTGGCGACGTGGCAGCCCCTGCCGCGTTTGGCTAAAACCCTAAACCCTAGCCATTTGAAATACGATTTTTTTCGGGTATTTGAAACACGTTGATGCACATATAAAAGAAACCATCATATTACACAATATCGTCATACATATAGAGATCGAAGCTAGTACGTGTCATCTTTTATCGTGCTTGGTCGAACATATTACATAATGATACATTGTACATGTTCATGCATATATACAATATAAGTTTGGCTACGATTTTCCAAACTCGTAATGCCGATGGTATTCACCGGTTGGTGCTATGACCTCATCAAGTAAGAATCCCGCCAGTTCCTCTTAAATTGCTCGTATACGCTCGTTGCTAGAAGACGATCCCGCTTCAGTTTGATCTAATGTAAAGAAGGGGATCAATATATATGAATGAAGAAACTCAACATAAATGATGGTAATAAAATAAAATTGTGAATATTGTTTACGTACATCTAGTTGTTCTAGTCTTCTCTTCTCACAGCAAGTCTCTCGCATGAACTCGCAGACATAGAGTCCACATAAATTATTCCCGTCTTCTTGCTTCAAGCACTTTATGAGAATAGAGTTCAATCAAAATAATAATCAAGGATGATAATGCTATTGAAACTAGAGCCAAAGAGATGCGCGGACCTAGCTAGTAGTACTTACCGGTACTTGTTTAAATTCAAGCTCCTTTTTCCAGGGACCCGGTGCCTTATCCGTGAACCGTTTCCAAGCACTGCCCGACAAAGAAAATGAATAAAAAAAAATAGTAATTACTTGATATCGGGAAATGAACGAAAGTAGCTGATATAGTGCCATGCATAATGATTGAAATTACCGCTGGAGTGTATCAATCATGTCCCCGAATGTCTCAAGGGATTTTTGTTTTGAGTCCATGACTAGTACTCGTCCTCTATCAAGTTCAATAACTAGCAGAATAAAATGATAGTTGCGCATACGCATAACACACACTTAACATCGAGTAACCAAAATAGTAATATGTATAAGATTGTAACACACTCACTTGAAGTTGTAAGGAAATAGTATTTTCGTCATGGTTTCTTGTTTCCTTAACGCCCGTACCAAGTTATTCTCCGTGTCCTTGATATGGTTATGGAGAGTTACCTCGTTCACGGTATATGGGTCAATGAACCCAATGTCATAAATTTGTCCTCTTTTGCATTCGAGTTTCTTCAATCTGCATAATATAATGAGTAAAATTATGCATGCAATGAACGAGATGAGCTAAAGACTTAATTACAAAAATAATACTTACAAACAATAGGCACTGATCATCAATTTGTCGAGGGCGTCATGATTGTATAACTGAAATAATTCAGCAAATTCGATGTTTATGTCGTCGGTCCCATGAAAGTAATGCTCATCATTAATTCCCAGTATGATCCAGTTCTACCCATGCTGTGAGGCTTCCATGTACCACTTATGCAATTTTCAAATTCTTGTTGGTAGATTCGGAATCTCCTCGGGTCTGACGAGAGGGCTCCCGTGCCGGTATTGGTATGCTACTACTTCAGCCGTGGGGAAATCACACTTGCTTAAGTATTGAGCAACAGACATACCTGCAGCTTCGGCCTCCTCTTTGTACAGTGCTATGATCTCTGGATCATACTGGACATCGGGAAACACTTGGAGCGGGGGGCAAGAGTTCATCTGTTCTCCGAGCTGAGGAATTGATTTACCTTTCGACCGCTTTGCTGCATCTGACTTGAGAATAGTGCGGTCATAGTCTGATGCAAGCCTTGGCTCGGGTTGGTGAAGGTTCTTCAACATTTTTAACACTTTTGGATCTAGAGGAGGCTGCTCGGTGGACTGCTCGGTCTTCTTTCTCTTCAAATTTTCAAAGAAGTTCTTTGATTTCTCTTGTACTTTCGCCGCATTTTCCTCCGGAGTATAGTCGTAAGGTCTCTTGGGAGGAACCTTAGGTACTCTTGGGAGGGGCTCCTGTCGACGGATCGGTGATCAATTACGACTCATCGATGGAGCGGCGATGGTACGCTTAAGCTTCCGCTTTTGGCTCCGAGCCTTAGTGGGCGGAGGTGGCGGAGACGGCTCACTAGCTGGCGAAGGATGGTATGCTGGAGAAGGCTGATGCGGCGGAGATGCCAGAGAAGGCTGATGCGGCGGAGATGGCGGAGAAGGCTGACGCGGAGATGGCGGAGAAGGCTGACGTGGCGGTGGAGAAGGGTGACGCACTGGAGACCTTGGCGTCCAATTTGAAAGCACGATTAATTCCTTTAGCCATAGAACGGTGGTCTTCTTGGCTTCTCCCAGCTCGTACAAAGCCCCTTCACCCGCAGGGTGGTCAAGCTTCAGCTGCTCAAATCCGCCCATAACTTCATCCACTCCGGCAACAGCGTAGCCATGTGGAATCGGACGTCAATGATAAGTTGAATCAGGTCCAATGGGTAAGGCATAGCCGAACGCCACCTTCATGGTTATGTTCACGACCTTCACATGTAGCTCGCAAGATGTCGACTCCGTGATATCATCCACAGGGTAGCGGATCGCCGGTTCATCATCATCCTCTGGGAGGTCCGTGGAAGCCACGCTGCTTTTCCGCTGAGATGGTGGGCCGGTAGCATCATGTCCGGCTTCTAACTGTGGCTGAGATGCGGCGGTTCCTTGCTGGCTTATCCGATTTAACAATTCTGATTGCCGCTTCAGCTCTTGTTCTATCTGAGACATGCGGTCTGCCTCCCTTTCCTTTCTTCTCTGACGGCTTCTATCGAGAAATTTCTTCCTTTCCACGGGAAACCCGAGTTTCCACGGTTTGGAGCCTAGTGTGGTTCGTGTTTGTCCTGGGTGTTCATCATTCCCAAGGGCGCATGTGAGCTCGTCCTTCTCTCTTTCGGGATGGAACCTTCCCTCTTCAACATCCTTTGATGCGCTTCTAAGGGTATCAATGGGAAGGGGGTCTTCGTCATGCTTTTTTGTATATACACACTTCCCTTCTGAGTCCAACTTCCCTCCATGCCCGTAAAACCAATCCCTTGACCGATCATTCCATTTCAATGTCTCCGGAATGATCCCTTTAGCAATTAGATCGTCCTCCATTTTCTTCCACTTAGGCTTGCCAGACTTGTAGCCTCCTTGCCCCATAGTATGGTGATACTTCTTTTTAGCAGCATTTTTCTTTTTTATTTCTGACCTTCTCTTAGCCGCCTCTGAAGTCTTGTACTCCACGAATGCATCCCAGTGGTCTTTTATCTTCTCATATTGTCCAGTGAACACCGGAGTCTTTTCTTTGTCGACAAAATCCTTGTACAATCTTTTCTTCCAGTTGTTGAATTGTAGTGCCATCTTCGAAAGAGTCCACTTCTTGACTTTCCGCTCTATGATATTCAGATGATGATCATCGTCATCTGAATCCTCCTCATTTGGATCCACCTCAATTCGATCCACCTCTGGCGCCTCTGGTAGGGTAAAATTAACCATGAGCTTCTTCCAAAGAATATTCTTCAATCTGTTGCGGACATATTTAACTGGTTCCGTCTTTGTCTTCTTCCATTCTTGAAGGGTGATTGGAATGTTGTCCCTAACAAGAACTCCGCATTGTCTTGTAAATTTACTTGCGTGAGCCGCGGGAGCAATCGGTTCGCCATCTTCACCGATTTCTTCTATCCGGTACCTTTCATGTTCTTCCAACCTTCTGGTCGGACCTCTTTTGTTTACAGAAGAGTGGCTTCCAGAGGGCTAAAAGAAGAAAGAGCGTTAATATATGTATATACACAAATCAAACAATCCATCTATACAACAGAGGCTTAATTTTTTTAATACACATCTACCTCCCCGGACTTTGCAATATTGAAGGTTCTATCGGAGCCGTCGGCTTCTCCCTCATTAGAGTCGGTGCCTTCTCCCTCACCGGCGCCTCCATCCTCTCTGGCACCTTCTCCCTCACCGGTGCCTCCATCCACTTCGGCACCTTCTCCCTCATCGGAGCCATCTCTACGGTTTTGTTCGTCTCCCTCACCGGAGTTGTTTAGAAACAACGAGGTGACATCATCATCATTATCGCGGATGATGTCCTCGATAATATCTTCCTGGAATTCGTCTCTTCCGAGATCCATAGTTTCTGCAAAGAATTATTACAAATAATTATAATGCCGATATGGAGACCAAAAAAAAGAGGGCGTTGGCCGGGCGCCGACATGGTGGGGAGGGAAGACTAGGTCTTCCCTCCCCACCATGTCGGCGCCCGGCCAACGCCCCCATTTTATAATGAAACCCTAACCCTAACTAAAAAATCATATTTGTATTTCTCTAAATTAATTAAGGGACCCTAACCCTAACTAAAAAATATATATGATAGAAACTAATAACTCAGAATAACTAACCCAAAATCCTAACAAAGCAAAATCCTAACTAATTAAACCTAACTATAAACAAAATCCTAATTATAATTAATCCTAACTATAAACAAAATCCTATTTCTATTTCTATTTATATTACTAATTAAGGAACACTAACCCTAAATCCTAACTAAGGAACCCTAACCCTAAATCCTAAGCAAAATCCTAACTAAGGAACACTACATCTAAAAAAATTAGTAAATTAAACTAATTACCTGCAGGGGCTCGGGCGGTGGCGCGAGCACACGCGCGGGGACGACGATCGTCGGGCGCGCGTGCGGCCGGGCACAGGAGGCAGTGGGCGTCGCAGCGGGGGCGCTGGCGAGCACAGGAGGCGACGGGCACCGGCGAGCAAACGGCCGGAGGCGGTCGGCGGGCCGGCGAGCTCTCGGGCCGGCGGCGGTTGGCGTGCGCGCGTCCGTCGGTGGCTGCTGGCACGGGCAATGGACGGGCCGGCGGCGGCTGGCGCGGGCGGGCGAGCACGGCGCAAGCGAGCTCTCGGGCGGCGGCTTGTGTCGATGGCGGCGGCGGCACGAAATTTTGGCAGCCTGCCGGCGTCTGTTCTGCTCCTAGCGCGGGGACTTAGCAAAAATGTCGATGCGGGGGAGAGGAAGGGGAAGCAGTTATAAAGGAGAGGCCTTTAGCACCGGTTCGTGCCAGCAACCGGTGTTAAAGGTGCTTTGGCTGGGCACCGCACCGCCACCCCCTTTAGCACCAAACCGGTGCTAAAGGGGCATTTGAAATGTTTTTAAACTTTTTGGTTGTTCCCGCCTTATTTCTTATTGAAGCTATGATCAATATTCCATAAAATGTTGTAAAATAAATAAAAATCATAATAATACATATAGCATATCAAAATGTTTATTAGAAAAATATCTATTAAATATTCACAAATAGAAATGCTGAAAATTATTTTGTTAAAATTAGTAGGCTTGCCAACATTTTAAAATCGGTGGAGGCCCGTTGGGTTTGAACTACATGTATATGATATAATGCTCATGATTTTTTGTAAAAATTATTTTTAGGTTCACAATATGTTGTTTTATCAGAGATCCACCGCAAGTCTAGCGAGACTCAACCCCGGGCTATGAATCTTCATGCCCGCCGTTTTGAATATAATTTCAAAAGGGTATAAGAATTTTAAAAATAATCCAAACAACGTGAAACCTTCGCGTGGTGTCATATTATGTGTTATAGTTACAAGGAAATATATTAAACTTGGAAAATTGCAAACATCACAAAAAACCCTTCACAAAATGAGCTATCATGTTCGATGTTTCATGGCTTTTAGGCCAAAGGAGCAGTGTTATGGCTAGAATCAAGACACAATTTGTGATAATGTGCCCATATTGTGCACACATGTGCATCTTGGGATTGCTTATGATGTTGCAGAAGGAAGTTTCCCTTTTCATCGCATGAAAAAACCATTTTCCATTTTTTAGATGCCAAAAAAAAGTTTTTTTGTGAAGCAACCACCAAATTAAAGTTTCACATTGATATCAAAACATTTTTCAAAAATACTAGACCACCTTAGATGGAAAAATCCCCAGCCGGTGCATCTGAAACCTTTCCGTCCACACCTCATGAAAAAGACAAATTCTGTCGATTCGGTAGGAGGCTCGCTAGGTTTGAACTACATGTATATGATATAATGCTCATGATTTTTTGTAAAAATCATTTTTAGGTCCACAATATGTTGTTTTATCAGAGATCCATCGCAAGTCTAGTGAGACTCAACTCCGGGCTATGAATCTTCATGCCCGTCGTTTCTAGATGCCGTAGGGCGTGAGTACCAATGACATCTTCGAGAAGCTCCGCCACGGGAGATTTCCCAACCCTTTCCCCAACACTGTTAGAGGAGATGGAGTCTTTCACGGGCTTACAGAGAAATTTTTCCGAGGCAGAGCTTCCAAAGATGCCGTAGGGCGTGAGCACCAATGACATCTTCGAGAAGCTCCGCCACGGGAGATTTCCCAACCCTTTCCTCAACACTGTTAGAGGAGATGGAGTCTTTCACGGGCTTACACGGAAATTTTTCCGAGGCGGAGCTTCCGAAGATGCCATAGGGCGTGAGCACCAACGACATCTTCGAGAAGCTCCGCCACGAGAGATTTCCCAACCCTTTCCTCAACACTGTTAGAGGAGATGGAGTCTTTCACGGGCTTACACGGAAATTTTTCTGAGGCGGAGCTTCCGAAGATGCCATAGGGCGTGAGCACCAACGACATCTTCGAGAAGCTCCGCCACGGGAGATTTCCCAACCCTTTCCCCAACACTGTTAGAGGAGATGGAGTCTTTCACGGGCTTGCAGGGAAATTTTTCTGAGGCGGAGCTTCCGAAGATGCCGTAGGGCGTATGCACCAATGACATCTTCGAGAAGCTCCGCCACGGAAGATTTCCCAACCCTTTCCCCAACACTGTTAGAGGAGATGGAGTCTTTCACGGGCTTGTTGAGCTGCTTGCCATGGTGATGCTCCTTTAATAGGCACGGCGCCGCTTCTACTTTGTCTTGTTCCTCCGACAGGGGCGTCATGCGCTACATGCTTTACCTCATCGAGCAATGCATCCACCCACACATCCTTATCCTGCCGACATCTTTAGTCTCGGTTGCATCCACCAGCCGGGACTAAAGGTTACCCACGCGTCCTTATCCTGCCGACAGCTTTAGTCTCGGTTGCACCCACTAGCCGGGACTAAAGGTTACCCACACATCCTTATCCTGCCGACATCTTTAGTCTCGGTTGCATCCACTAGCCGAGACTAAAGGTTACCCACGCGTCCTTATCCTACCGACAGTTTTAGTCTCGGTTGCACCCACTAGCCAGGACTAAAGGTTACCCACACGTCCTTATCCCACCGACAGCTTTAGTCTCGGTTGCTGGGCACCCCACCGCCACCCCCTTTAGCACCGGTTTGAACCACGAACCGCAAGTCTAGCGAGACTCAACCCCGGGCTATGAATCTTCATGCCCACAGTTTTGAATATAATTTCAAACAGGTATGAGAATTTAAAAAATAATCCAAAAAATGTGAAACCTTCGCGTGGTGTCATATTATGTGTTATAGTTGTAAGGAAAAATATTAAACTTGGAAAATTGCAAACATCACAACAAAACCTTCACAAAATGAGCTATCATATTTGATGTTTGCCATAAATTGGCACATTTAATACATTTGGTGACCTGAAATGCCTTGGAGGCCATGAACCCCCTTCGCGTATCTCCCTTGATTACGATCGCTTCGGTCGTAACCATGGAGTATGTTCACCATTTAACGCGATGCTTGGGTCAATATTCACTCTGAAGGGCGGAATTTCATCAAACTTATTATAATCTTCTGACATGTCTGTCTTATCCTCAACTCCCACGATGTTTCTTTTCCCTGAAAGAACTATGTGACGCTTTGGCTCATCGTATGATGTATTCGTTGCCTTATCTTTTCTTTTTTTCGGTTTGGAGGACATGTCTTTCACATAGAAAACTTGAGCCACATCATTAGCTAGGACGAATGGTTCGTCTCTGTAACCAAGATTGTTGAGATCCACTGTTGTCATTCCATACAGCTGGTCTACCTTTACCTCTACTCCATCCAGTTTGACCCATTTGCACCGAAACAAAGGGACTTTAAAAGAAGGTCCATAGTCAAGTTCCCATATCTCCTCTATGTAACCATAATAGGTGTCCTTTTGCCCGTTGTTGTTTGTTGCATCAATGCGGACACCACTATTTTGGTTGGTGCTCTTTTTATCTTGGGCGATCATGTAGAATATATTCCCATTTATCTCGTACCCTTGAAAAGTCAATATAGTCGAAGATGGTGACCCGGCCAACAAGTATAGCTGATCTCCAACAATGCTGTCATTTATGAGATGTGTCCGCAACCAACCGCCGAAAGTCGTCATATGTTTATGTGTAATCCAGGAGTCAGACTGAGCCGGGTGTTGGGAGCGTACAATATTCTTGTGTTCAGTGATATAAGGGGCCACCAAGGTGGAACTTTGTAGAACTGTGTAGTGTGCTTGAGTGAAAGAAATCCCGTCCATACAATACATTGGTTTCTTTCCTAGCGTGCCTTTTCCACGTAGTCTCCCTTCATGCCGCGATTCTGGAACACCAATCGACTTAATGTCAGGGATAAAGTCAACATAGAACTCAATGACCTCCTCTGTTCCGTAGCCCTTGGAGATGGTTCCTTCTGGCCTAGCACGGTTATAAACATATTTCTTTAAGACTCCCATGAACCTCTCGAAGGGGAACATGTTATGTAGAAATACAGGACCGAGAATGGCAATCTCTTCGACAAGGTGAACCAGGAGATGTGTCATAATATTAAATAAGGATGGCGGGAACACCAACTCAAAACAAACAAGACATTGGGCCACATCCTTCTGTAACCTTGGTAGAATATCTGGATTGATTACCTTCTGAGATATTGCATTGAGGAATGCACATAGCTTAACAATGGGTACGCGAACATTTTCCGGTAGAAGCCCCCTTAATGCAAACGGAAGCAACTGCGTCATAATCACGTGACAGTCATGAGACTTCAGATTTTGGAATTTTTTCTCTGTCATATTTATTATTCCCTTTATATTTGACGAGAAGCCAGACGGCACTTTGATACTTGAAATGACTTCAAAAAAGATTTCCTTCTCTGCTTTGGTAAGAGCGTAGCTGGCAGGACTTAAGTGACGCCCTTTATCCGTCTTGCTCTGTGGATGCATGTTGTTTGGGTCTTTCATACGTTGCTGATCCTCCCGTGCTTCTGGTGTATCTTTTATTTTTCCATACACGCCCAGAAAGCCTAGCAGGTTCACGCAAACATTCTTCATAACGTGCATCACGTCGATTGAAGAGCGAACCTCTAGGTGTTTCCAATACTCAAGCTTCCAAAATATAGATTTCTTCTTCCACATGGGTGCGTGTCCGGTAGCGACGTCATTTGGAACAGATTGACCGCCAGGACCCTTTCCAAAGATTACTTCTAGGTCCCTGACCATATCAAATAAATCATCACCAGTACGGAGTTCAGGCTTTTGCCGGTGATCTGCCACACCTTTAAAATGCCTGACTTTCTTTCTTACGGAATGCGTGGTCGTAAGAAATCGACGATGCCCCAAGTACACAATCTTCTTGCATTTTTCCAAATATATAGCATCAGTCTTATCTAAACAGTGCGTGCATGCATTGTATCCCTTGTTCGTTTGTCCTGAAAGGTTACTAAGAGCAGGCCAATCATTGATTGTTACAAAAAGCAACGCTCGTAGGTCAAATGGCTCCTGTTTGTGCTCATCACATGCACATACACCTAGTTTGGCCCATAACTGTAAGAGTTCATCAACTAATGGTCTTAGATACACATCAATATCGTTGCCGGGTTGCTTCGGACCTTGAATGAGCACTGGCATCATAATGAAATTCCGCTTCATGCACAACCAAGGAGGAAGGTTATAGATACATAGAGTTACATGCCAGGTGCTATGACTGCAGCTCTGCTCCCCAAAAGGATTCATGCCATCTGTACTTAGACCAAACCTTAAGTTCCTTGCGTCGCCTGCAAAGTCTGGGTAGTCTCTCTCAATTTTTCTCCACTGCGACCCATCAGCGGGGTGTCTCAACATCGCGTCTTTCTTACGGTCTTCTTTGTGCCATCGTAACAACCTGGCATGCTCTTTGTTTCTAAATAGACGTTTCAACCGTGGTATTATAGGAGCATACCATATGACCTTGGCAGGAACCCTCTTCCTGGGGGGCTCGCCATCAACATCACCAGGGTCATCTCGTCTTATCTTATACCGCAGTGCAGTGCATACTGGGCATGCTTCCAAATTCTTGTACTCCTCACCACGGTAGAGGATGCAGTCATTAATGCATGCATGAATCTTCTGAACCTCTAATCCTAGAGGGCAGAGAACCTTCTTTGCTTCGTACGTACTGTCAAGCAATTCATTATCCTTTGGAAGCTTCTTCTTTATTATTTTCAGTAATTTCTCAAATTCCTTGTCAGATAAACCAGTCTCTGCCTTCCATTGCAGCAACTCCAGTGTGGTACCGAGCTTTGTGTTCTCATCTTCATAATTTGGGTACAACTTCTTTTTGTGATCCTCTAACACACCTTTTAACTTCCGCTTCTCATTTACACTTTCTGCTTCTCTGTGTGCATCAACGATGGCCCGACGAAGATCATCATCAGGCTCATCTGATGCCTCTTCATCTTCAGCTTCTCCTGTCCCTTCAGCTTCAGCTTCCCCCGTTACAGTATCACCGTATTCAGGGTACATATCATCATCTTCTTCTTCTTCATTGTCTTCCATTATAACCCCTCTTTCTCCGTGCTTGGTCCAACAATTATAGCTAGGTATGAAACCTTTCCGAAGCAGGTGGGAGTGAAGGATTTTCCAGGAAGAGTATTCCTTCTTGTTCCCACAGCCAACACATGGACAACACATAAAACCATTCTGAATATTTGCCCGAGCCACATCACCAAAATTACGAAGACCTTCAATGAACTCGGAAGTGCGTCGGTCACCGTACATCCATTGTCGTTGGTTCATCTGCGTCATATAATTAGGTTACTATTACCGAACATCATAAATAGTGAAATGACCACTGTATATCGAAACATGCATTTGTATCAATGACAAATGAAAGGATAGAGTTGCTAACCTCGATCGAGAAGGAAAGAACGAGGACAAGACCTAAGTATCGCTCGGGCACCTCATATCATTTTTATTTTGTGTGAGCTTAAGTTGGTTCATGCTCTTAGGCATTTCATCAAACACCTCTTGTGCATAGGGGAAAAAACCAAACTAGCACACCCCCTCTCACACCTTCCAAAGGAAAAAAAAGAGGAGAAGGCTGGTGGGCGGCTGTATTTATAGGCAGGATCTCTAGCACCGGTCCGTGTCCAAAACCGGTGCAAAAGGGTGGCCATTAGCACCGGTTTGTGCCACGAACCGGTGCTAAAGGTCTGGCACCTGCCACGCGGCAGACGCGACACCTTTAGCACCGGTTCGTGGAACGAACCGATGCTAATGGTTCCTAACGAAACGGTGCTAGAGCTCCACGGGCTTCATTTAGCTTTCTGGCAGCTCGAACCGGTGCTAAAGCACCCCTTTAGTCTGGGTTCGTAAGCTAACCGGTGCTAAAGCCTTTTGCAGCTCCAAACGAAAGCCCTATTTTCTACTAGTGCCCGGACATCCACCATCAGCGGAGGGGGTGTTCCCGTGCGGCGTCGGTCACCTCGGCCGGATGTCTGGAAGAAAGCGGCGACCTGAAGGCAGCTGGAGAAACGAACCGCCGGGGCGCCGAGGATATGCTTTTCCATCGCGCGTGCGCTGCTGTTCCGATCGAGCTTTTGCTCCTCTTGCTAGGTCAAGCGAGGGAAACTAGTGCGGGACGACGAGAGCGTGAAGGCTGCTGTATATATGGATGGGCGGATCAGAAGTTCATCACCGATCCGGACAGGGCTCTAACGTGAACTGTGATTTTCTTGCCGCCCAAAGCGCGTATGCGTTTGTTTTCGGAAGGTAATGGCTAACTTTGGTTTTCGGGTCGGATTGGTTTTCCGATCAGAACAATAATACGGGAAATAAATGCACCATTCTTTTTTTTACCATCCTATCCTTCTTTATTTATTCGACAATATTCAGAGGTACAAGAAAAGTATCAGGATTTCAAAAAAAAAAGATCAGAAGAATCCCTAGCAAGACATGATGTTCTGGTTCAAGGGTTACATCACTTTTGGCTAATCTGTGAGCCTCTACATTTAGAGCTCTTCTCTCATGAACTACTATTCAGACTTCAAAGTGGCGTCTTCTATCTTCGATCTCAGTCAATATGGTAGCATAGAGTAAAATACATGGTAGGTCATCGAACTTGAGTCGCTTACTCGCTGTGGTCATTGTACAATAGAATACGGAATTTACGGTCATCCAATACGACTTGATGTGGAGAGGTGGTCTTTGCTTCACGATGATCATGGAGCTAGGTTCGCACATGGAAGGAGGTCTAGGCAGAACTTATCAAGATCAACGGGTATTGGATAGATATAAAGAAGAGAGGAGAAGACATGGGCTGGTGGATTAAACATACCGCGCTCTGGATCAACGACAGCCACAAAGAGAAAGATATCTTTATGCTGAGCATCAAGGCCAAGAAAGGGGCATCATCGAAGAGCAAAGAAGCTGCCTCGTCGAAGCCCAAGGGCGCGGCTTGCAAGGGCAAAGGACCTGCAGCGTCAAAGTTTGACGATGATGACGATGACTTCATGCCTAGCAACTGGGCCAACAAAGCTTCTTCAACAAAGGGCAAGAGAGTCGTCAAGCCTTAGTTATACGTACTATATTTGTAGATCTTAATTCTAGTTAGCGATATGTAATACCGATGTATCACGCAATTTATTTCTCTAGTTAGCGGTATGTAATACCGATGTATCACGCAATTTATTTTAGTTCACGGTATGGAATACCAATGTATCATGCAATTTTTATATTAATATAAATTTGACTTCAAAAATTTATTGAGAAATATTACTCAAACAAAAAACACCCGAAAAATTTGTCGCGACTAAAAACTCTCGAAACTTATGAAATAGCGAGTCGTCGGGTGCGTGTTTCCTAAAACGGTTCAATGGGTCGCCAGCGGGGTGCGCGTAGCCACCAAAAACCCGGTCGCGTCCAACTGACGCGACTGCCCTTACTCGCGCCCGACGGATGCGATTACCTTCTGTCGCATGGGCCAGGCGCAACTGCAGGCCAGACAGGAGGAGGCCCCATCCGCTGCACACAAATCGCATCCGGCCGATGCGATTACTCCTTGTTGCATCCGCCGGCTTCGACGGTGCCCTAGTTCTGAAATTTCGGGCAAATGAATGCTAGTTTTGAATATGCTGCGAAAAAGTGCAATATTTTTTAAAAAAATTGCGTTCCATTAAAGGTCAACGTAGCCCGTAGAGCTTCATATTTTCTGACGTGGCGTATCGTGGACCCTACCTATCAGCCCCTACAATCTGTATGGAGTACTTTGTAGTAAGAAAAAAAAGAAAAGGGTCTAAATTGCAAAGATGAGGACACATCCAAGGTTCAAAAAAAGAGAAAAAAGCTGCGGCTGGGCTGTCCCCGAGGTCGCCGTGGCTGGGCTCGCCATGGCCGGGCTATCCCCGAGCCCTCTGCTCCTTGCGCCCGTCCTTCTGGAGCACTAAATCACGTGGGCGGCCTCCGGAGGCCCCGACAACGGAGTGCGCCGGTGCGGGAGGGGATGCGGCAGATGCGGAGGGTGCCAGCCCCATCTCCCAAGGCTAGTGTTGCTCCCCTTCCTCCTAGATTCCTTCGCCGGAGCTGCTCCCCCACCTCCCAAGGCCGGCGCTGCTCCCGTTCCTGCCCCAGATTCCTTCGTTGCTGCCGCCTTGGGAGCATGCTAGCGCGTCTCCTAGACCTCCCGGGCCAGCAGCGCTCCCAACCTTCACGTACAAGCTCCCCGCCGCGCTGGGTGTCGACGATGATGACGCGCAACAACAGGCGGACTGCATGGTGTGCCTCGTGCAGGTAGAGGCCGGCGCACGGTAGGGGATGCAGAGGATGCGGAGGGCACCGACATGGGAGGGGATGCGGAGGGAGCCAGCGCGGGAGGGGATGCGGAGGGAGCCAGCGCGGGAGGGGAGCGGAGGACACGACGAGGGATCCAGCCACTACTCCTGCTTGAAAGGCGCGGTCGTCGCCCTGCCATCTCCGGCCGCATCTCCGGACGCCCCTCTCGCCGCCCCTGCTTGGGACCAAGCAGCGCAGTACGGAAGCAGAGTGGACGAGCTCTTGTGGCTTTTTAATTTGGCCCTTGTGAAATTTTTAGTTTAGCCCTTTTATGTTTTATTATTTAAAATTAGTCCCTAAGAACACCAGCTAGCATGACATGTGGGCCTTGACCTAGTGCCACGTCAGGAAATACAAAACTATACGGGCTACGGTGACCTCCGATGCAACACAAAGTCATACTCGATGACCGTAAATTCCGTATTCCATTGTACAGTGACCACGGAGAGTAAGCGACTCAAGTTCAGTGACTTACCATGTATTTTACTCGGTAGCATATGATGAAAGGCTTCCTTCATTGATCTCACAAGAAGCTTCCAGACTGTCGCTAGTAGGGACGAAAATGGAGTGGAAATTTTCTGACTTTTCCGTGGAAAAATAAAAACGAAATGAAAAAATGAAAACGGAAATGGAATTTTGCAAAACAGAAATGGAAACGGATTTTTTTTATGGAAACAGAAACGAAAATGGAATAGCGAACAGACGCAGAAATAGAATTTCCGTTTCCGACTGATGCGGAATTTCTGTTTTACAGTGATTTTACATGGTCAATCTAGCATATCCAATATAGGATCTTGTCAAACCAAACAACCTAAACAACCTCTGCTCTACTTCTTGTCAAATTTGACAGTTTACTTAAGGTGCTTCGATTTCTCTACATAATCCTAATAGATTCTTGGTTCCAATAATCATCTGATTTTCGTCCGTGTCCGCACCGTATTCGGTTCGTGTCTGTTTCCGTCAATATTTGTTTTTGTATTTGTTTTCGGAGTTTCTATATCCGTTTCCGCAAAAAATATGAAAACAAATCTAGCACTAATCAGTTTCGTCTGTTTTCGCTCCATTTTTATCCCTAGTCGCTACCTTTACCTTGTTGATGTTTAGATTTTGAGCAAGCGAAAAGCCTTCTGCACACGCCCATGCCTCTAGAGTAGCAGACCGATGCAAACCGTCCGTGTGCATCCGAACTGGTCCGACCGGACCGATGGACCACTGTGGCACGCCCCAGCGATGCGACGCAACCGAACCGACGTGTCTGCCTCGACCCATCCATGGCCCAAATTTGGGCCAAGTTTCCATCGCCCCGGACAGCGGGCACGTCCTCCCTTGTCCACCTCAGGCACTCCCGCTAGTGACATAGAAGATATATGCCAACTACCCAAGCCACTCCCTTCTCCAAATCCTCGTCCCCCATCTCTGCTGCCACGCCAGGCAGCATTGCCATAGTGACCGGGGCCACCATTGCTGCCGCCACGTCCTGCCGCATCTATCTGGCTAGCAGCGTTGCACCGCCGCCACTGACCGCGAGCAGCAGACTACAGGCGAGGCACTCGGGGTGTGTAGCTCGCCCATGCCCACAACCCGTTCGACCATTCAGCCGCCCGCACTTGAGGTATGTCGGCCAGTCTTCTCTGGTTTTGGTGGGTGTTGGCATGAACACTGATGTCATTGTACGTTGTCCTTGTAGATGGGCCACAACAGTCATAGGGCGGCAGCCCTGGCATTCTACAAGAATGTGCTCAAATCATCGTCCGATGGGGAGTTCAACGGCGAGACCAATCTTTTGATTGCCGCTGCCGGCATGGTCAACGAGCAGTTCCTGATGCCGGCGTGTAGGGGTGGCTCGTCAAAGATGCGGCAGGCCAACGTCGATCATGTTCGAGAAGCGGGCCACATGCGCTTGTACAAGGGCTACTTTGACCCGATTAATCCGCTCTATAAAGAGAAGTTGTTTCATTGCTGCTATAGAATGTCCAGAGAACTGTTTCTGGTCATTCTCAATGGCATGAAAGAGTATGATGACTACTTCAAGGCAAGTACGATTGCACCAGCAAGATTGGCTTCTTCTCTTACCAAGAATGTTCCGCGGCTGTTTGGCAGCTTGCATATGGAGTGCCAGGTGATCTCATTGACGACTACATGTGCATGAGCGAGTCCACATGCCATGATGCCATGTACCAGTTTTACAAGGATATTATTGCAGTGTTTGGAAAATATTATCTAAGAGAGCCAAACACCGAAGACACTGCCCACCTCTTGTCCATCAACGAGAGTAGGGGGTTTCCTGGGATGCTAGGTATCATTGACTTCATGCATTGGAAGTGGAAGAACTGTCCTTTCGGTTGGCATGAGCAGTACATAGGGCATCAGGAGGGGAGCATGGTCATATTGGAGGTTGTTGCCTCACAGGATCTATGGATTTGGCACTCCTTCTTAGGCATTGCAGGATGAAATAATGATATCAATGTGTTGCCCCGCTCTCTGGTATTTTCTAGGATTATCAAATGCATTGTTCCTCAGATTTCCTATGTTATCAATAGAAACCCTTATGATAACGGTTCTTATCGAGCTAATTGATACATCTCCAACGTATCTATAATTTTTGATGCTCCATGCTTGTTTTTACACCATTTGCCCATTGTTTCGTTACACTTAGTGGCACTTTTATGCATTTTCCGAAACTAACCTATTAACGATTTGCCACAGTGCCAGTTCCCTGTTTTCTGCTGTTTTTGTGTTTCAGAGTGATACACATGAAATATTCTCGGAATTGGACGAAACAGGTTTCTGAAGTCTTATTTTACCCGGGAGCATCCAAACATCCGAAAGAGAGCCGGAGAGGGGCCAGGGCCTGCCCTCACACTAGGGTGGCGCGGCCCAGGCCCTGGCCGCGCCACCCATGTGTGAGGAGCCCCTGGCTGCCCTCTCGCGACGCCCCTTCGCCTATATAAAGCCTCGGGACGGAAAACCCTAGGGGATTCGGCAATTTTTCAGAAACAGTTCCGCAGCTCCGCCGCCATCGCCGATGAATTTCGGGGGACAGATGTCTCTGTTCCGGCACCTTGCCGGGACAGGGAAGTGCCCCCGGAGCCATCTCCATCGGTCTCCATCGCCGCCTCCGCCGTCTCCATCGACCTCACCGCCATCTCCATCAACCTTGCTGTCTCCTATGATGAGGAGGGAGTAGTTCATCCCCGGGGCTGAGGGCTCTACCGGTAGCTATGTGGTTCACCTCTCTCTCCCATGATGTGATCTTTATGTGATCGTGAGCTTTGTATCATATTGAACAAGTAGATGTTATTATTCAGATATTATGCTACTCCTATGCTTAATTGTTATAGTGTACTCTAGTGATGTTATTAAAGTAATCTATTCCTCCTGCCATGGTGTAACGGTGACAGTGCGTGCATCGTGGTGGTACTTGGTTTAGGCTATGATCGTGATCTCTTGTGGATTATGAGAGTAATTATTACTATGATAGTATTGAGTGATCTATTCCTCCTTTCATGGTGTAATGTTGACAGTGTGTGCACCGTGTTAGTACTTGGTCTAAGTTGCAATGATTTCTATCTTGAATTGTGATCTGATTTGGATGTCTCTATGAGTGGTGTTTGTCAAGTACTTGATGAACTTTAAGGGGTGCTTCTGTAGCCACTACACAATGATTAGTGTTATTCAATAGGAGAGAAATTCAGAGTACCATAGTGAAGAGAAGTTATTTATTTGTTCAATCATGTTATATTGTTGGGAGTGTGTCCACTAGTGAAAGTATGATCCCTAGGCCTTATTTCCAAGCATTGCACACCGTTTACTTGCTGTTTTGTTACATGTTTGCTCGCAGCGATATTTATTTCATACCACAGTTACTACTTATAATCATCTATACCACTTGTATTTCACTATCTCTTCGCCAAACTAGTGCACCTATACATCTGACAAGTGTATTGGGTGTGTTGGGGACACAAGAGACTTTCTGTATCGTAATTGCAGGGTTGCTTGAGAGGGGTAGCTTTGACCTCTTCCTCCCTGAGTTCGATAAACCTTGGGTGATCCACTTAAGGGAAACTTGCTGCTGTTCTACAAACCTCTGCACTTGGAGGCCCAACAAGTGTCTACAAGAATAGAAGTGCGTAGACATCAAGCTCTTTTCTGGCGCCGTTGCCGGGGAGGTAAGGTAAAATGTACTCGCATCCTCCTGTGTGAGTGCTCGGAGTTATTTCCTTTAGATTCTGCAATTACATCTTTTTGTTTCTTGTTTTTATTTTCACTAGTTAGGCTTAATGGAAAACAACAACAAAATTAGAGAGCTTTATAGTATTTATCTTGAGTTAGGACATGAAGTGTTTGAAGAGAAAATTAAAAAACCTATGGAACTTTATTTGCATGCTAATGGCAATGTTATTAGTATGAACTCTTTGAACACCATTATTGCTAATGCTATGGAAAAGTCTAAGCTTGGGGAAGCTAGTTTTGATGAAAATGATCTTTTTAGTCCCCTAGCTTTGGAGGAGAAAATTTACTTTGATGATACTTTACCTCCAATTTATGATGATTACAATGATGATTATGTTATTTTCAGTCCACCTACTTTTGAGGAGAAAATTAGTTATGATTACAATATGCCTCCTATTTATGATGATTATGGTGATGAGAATAATTATTCTGTTGAATCTGCTCCTACTACTATTGTTCCTGTGGTGAGCATTAATTCTTTTATGCATGTGGCTCATGATAGGGATGCTTTATGTGATAGTTATATTGTTAATTCTATTCATGATGCTACTGAAAGTTATTATAAGAGAGGAAAACATGGTTTGATGGATCTCAACAATATTAAGTTTCCCCTCTTTATGTTGCAAATCTTGAAGTGGCACTTGTTTTATCTATCCATGCTTGCTACTATGTGCCTCATTGATTTATTTTCTTACAAGATTCCTATGCATAGAAAGTGGTTCAGATATAAATGTCTTTCACATTTTCTTTTTGATGCTCTCTATTGCTTTAAGTTCCTATATGGCGCCTTTGCCTCAAGCTCTTATATGGCGCCCACATGAGCATCTTTGCAAATTACTGCGCCTAGCTCAAAGGCGTTAAAGAAAAGCACTCTTGGGAGATAACCCATTGTTTTATTTTCAGTAATTTTTATTTTATTTGAGTCTTGGAAGTTATTACTACTGTAATGACCGCTCCTTATCTTGTTTATTTCGTTTTTGTGCCAAGAGAAGCCTCTAATTTGAGTGAGGTAAAGATTTGGGGATGTTGCTGTCCTGAAACTGTTTTTGGTGCTGCACCGTAAAAATTCGTGAAAATTCTCTGTATATCTTTTGGACCTGCGATTTCTTGTGCATATGCCCCAGGTTATATCCAAACTTTCGTTAGTTGAACACTTTTTGATTTGAGCAACAGAAAACCCCTAAAAAATTCGGCATTTGTCAGCTGTTCAGTTTTGACAGATTTCTGCCAATATTTGTGTTTGCCACTTTATCGCTTTCTTTTGAGTTCTTTTGATCACGGAACTTTTTGGGAGGTTGCTACAGTAGTATTTGCTATATATGTGGTGGTTTTGTGTTGAAATCTGAACTGAAAAGGGTTGAATATATTTTATGCTTACACTAATGTTGCCAATAGAATTGTGTTTAGTTTTGTATGAAGGAAGTTTTCAAGTATAGGGATTGGAGAATGATGAGATGAGTTGAAGAATGGACAAAAGCTCAAGCTTGGGGATGCCTATGCATCACCCTAATAAATATCCAAGAAGTACAAGCGTCAAACTTGGGGATGCCCCCGAGGTACCCCTTCTTCATCGGCAAAAATCAGGTCACCTTTCAAGACACTATATTTTTATTGCTTCATGCACTATGTGTTTTTCTTGGAGCGTCAGTTGTTTTAGTTTTCAGTATTAGTTTAGTTTAGTTTGCTGCAATAAATGGTTAGATCACATCATGTTTCTTTTGGAGAGATGAACTCGCTTTTCATTTGCCAAGAACACTCCGTTTTTCACTCTTATCGTTCACCGAGTGTTCTTCTTTTTCTGCTACTGCTTTTGGTTTTCGTTTTCGCCTTGATTTGCGTTCAGACCTTGTCATATCTCTTCATCAAGGTGTCTTTTTGCCTCTGGATCATGTTGGTTTTCCTCAAAAGAGGTGTCTTTAAAAATTTCAAATGGTGTTGGAAAAGAGAAAAAGCTTTGTGCAAAATAGTGGTACAAGAAGGAGCTTGTGTAGACTGCGGCTTAGGATTTTTCATGTCATGCTTGATGTCTTTTTGATAGTATGCTTAGTGGTTTTGCTGTAGCATGACTTGTCTCAAATAACTGAGATTGCTTAATGAGCCTTTGAAAAAAATCATGCGTTGTTTTTATTGTATGGAGGCATTATTTTGGTTTTCTCCTTGATGCTTTATTTGGGTTGACTTGGCGCATGCTCACACATGTTAGACTCTTACAAAGTCGCCAATAGCCTTTATGATCATTTAGTTTTTGACTTTTGATGCCATCGTATGCTTCTTTTAATGTCGCTTTGTCGCTTTGCATAATTATGGCCGTTATTGCTCTCTTAGTTGGTCGCTCCCAGTCTTTTGCTAGCCCTCGCTTTGTACTGAGTATGAGCTCTACTCGTGCATCCAACTCCCAAAAACCAAGTTTGCCATTGTGTCCACTATAAATTCCTATGCATGGTATTTGTAAGCCATTCCAAGTAAATTTTCATGTGCTACCTTTCAAAAATCTTCAAAACACTTCTCGTTTTGTGACACTGTTTTCAGCTCATGGGGACGTAGTGGTCGGATTTGCTATCTTCCATATTGCTTATTCCAAAAAGAAAAAAAAAGAGAAAAAAGAAAGAAAAAAAGACACTCCTCCAAAGAATGTGAATGTTGGTGGGCACCCGATGAAATCGGTTAGCCATGGTATGTGAAAGGAAAAAGGTGGGGAGGAGTGCCAAGCTTTATAAAAAGAGCACAAAAGTGCCAATCTCTCTCTCAAAAACTTGCTTCATTTTTGTATGGAAGATAGTAAGAACCCCATTGCCAGTCGTTGACAAAGACAACCACCTCTCAAAACCAATTTTTATCTCTCTGTTTTACAAATGAAAAGCTCTAGCACATGCTTAATCACTGCTTCCCTCTGCGAAGGGCCTTTCTTTTACTTTTATGTTGAGTCACCACCTTCTTTCTTTATGCACCATTAAGAGAGCATAGTTGTCATTCTTAGTGTGATATGCATTGTCCCAAAGTTCATTGATTGATTCATATTGTTGGTTTCACTTGTTCTTAAATTATTTGTACCTAGTCGCCCTCTTAAACTTGAAGGTGTCCTATGCATTTATGTTTTGCTCTCCATGAAGGACAAGCTGAAAACCATTTGTATCTTTTTCCTTATGATTTGAACACACGTTTGACTTTCATTGTTTCATTTTCATGATCTTTTGTTTGTGTTCATTTTCATGTTATAACATGGTTGCTAAGTCTCTATTGTCAAGATTATATCTTCATGCCCTTGTTTTAAGTTCTTATGATCCCAGCTCACAAATGCTTACATATTTGATCAAGATTGTGATGGTGCATGTCACCTCAAAAATTATTTCTTTTGTTATCACTTACCTACTCGAGGACGAGCAGGAGTTAAGCTTGGGGATGCTGATACGTCTCCAACGTATCTATAATTTTTGATGCTCCATGCTTGTTTTTACACCATTTGCCCATTGTTTCGTTACACTTAGTGGCACTTTTATGCATTTTCCGGAACTAACCTATTAACGAGTTGCCACGGTGCCAGTTCCCTGTTTTCTGCTGTTTTTGTGTTTCAGAGTGATACACATGAAATATTCTCGGAATTGGACGAAACAGGTTCCTGAAGTCTTATTTTACCCGGGAGCATCCAGACATCCGAAAGAGAGCCGGAGAGGGGCCAGGGCCTGCCCTCACACTAGGGTGGCGCGGCCCAGGCCCTGGCCGCGCCACCCATGTGTGAGGAGCCCCTGGCTGCCCTCTCGCGACGCCCCTTCGCCTATATAAAGCCTCGGGACGGAAAACCCTAGGGGATTCGGCAATTTTTCAGAAACAGTTCCGCAGCTCCGCCGCCATCGCCGACGAATTTCGGGGGACAGATGTCTCTGTTCCGGCACCTTGCCGGGATAGGGAAGTGCCCCCGGAGCCATCTCCATCGGTCTCCATCGCCGCCTCCGCCGTCTCCATCGACCTCACCGCCATCTCCATCAACCTTGCTGTCTCCTATGATGAGGAGGGAGTAGTTCATCCCCGGGGCTGAGGGCTCTACCGGTAGCTATGTGGTTCACCTCTCTCTCCCATGATGTGATCTTTATGTGATCGTGAGCTTTGTATCATATTGAACAAGTAGATGTTATTATTCAGATATTATGCTACTCCTATGCTTAATTGTTATAGTGTACTCTAGTGATGTTATTAAAGTAATCTATTCCTCCTGCCATGGTGTAACGGTGACAGTGCATGCATCGTGGTGGTACTTGGTTTAGGCTATGATCGTGATCTCTTGTGGATTATGAGAGTAATTATTACTATGATAGTATTGAGTGATCTATTCCTCCTTTCATGGTGTAATGTTGACAGTGTGTGCACCGTGTTAGTACTTGGTCTAAGTTGCAATGATTTCTATCTTGAATTGTGATCTGATTTGGATGTCTCTATGAGTGGTGTTTGTCAAGTACTTGATGAACTTTAAGGGGTGCTTCTGTAGCCACTACACAATGATTAGTGTTATTCAATAGGAGAGCAATTCAGAGTACCATAGTGAAGAGAAGTTATTTATTTGTTCAATCATGTTATATTGTTGGGAGTGTGTCCACTAGTGAAAGTATGATCCCTAGGCCTTATTTCCAAGCATTGCACACCGTTTACTTGTTGTTTTGTTACATGTTTGCTCGCAGCGATATTTATTTCATACCACAGTTACTACTTATAATCATCTATACCACTTGTATTTCACTATCTCTTCGCCAAACTAGTGCACCTATACATCTGACAAGTGTATTGGGTGTGTTGGGGACACAAGAGACTTTCTGTATCGTAATTGCAGGGTTGCTTGAGAGGGGTAGCTTTGACCTCTTCCTCCCTGAGTTCGATAAACCTTGGGTGATCCACTTAAGGGAAACTTGCTGCTGTTCTACAAACCTCTGCACTTGGAGGCCCAATAAGTATCTACAAGAATAGAAGTGCGTAGACATCACTAATGCTATCTATCCCTTTTGGGCCACTTTTGTGAAGACAGTCTGCAACCCTGCAGATGAGAAATGTAAAAGATTTGCTAAAGAGCAAGAGGCTGCTAGGAAGGATGCGGAGCGGGCGTTTGGTGTGCTTCAGTCAAGGTAGGCTATTATTCAGTATAGTACCCTGCAAGAATTTGGAGCCTAGAGAGGATGTGGAATGTGATGACTGCTTATGTGATCATGCACAACATGATCGTTAAAGCCGAGCGGGATGACAATGCTGGGATTTTCAGGGTGAGTTGGTTGATCCAGCGCAAGGGGTAGCGTCTTGGGACTAATTCATGCATGTCACAGAAACTTTGCATGATCGCAATATCCATGATCGGCTACATACCAATTTGATTGAGCATATTTGGGCTTTTGCGAGAAACCAACATGGTTAATCTCCTTATTTATTTCATATAATTTAAATTATGTTTGATTCTTCGTGTCAAATTATGCGGTTGTAAACTATTTATATTTATGAACTACTATTTATTTTATTTATTTGGTACTTCCTATTCTTCAATAGTTTCAAATTCACAAATATAGTGACCGAATGATTAGTGCTGGCAACAATGGCCAGTATTGGCCAAAATGACTAGCGTCGGACAGATGGATCGCGCTGCTGCACGCTCTGACCAGGCAAGCCGAACAGTGAACCAAATTCTATTCGGGGCCCGATCCAAACCAAAATGGACCATTTGCATCGCCATAATGGATCGATCCGATGGAAATACCCTCGTTACTAGCAAGATAGTGCGGTTTTTTTAGACAAAAATGTTGATTGCGCTCTCATCTCATGGATTGGTGTGACCGTCGTCGTTCGGTCGGTAGCCTTTGTTTTCTTAGTGTTTCTTAAGGGAACAGTCAAGTTCTTTTTAATAAAGAATGTGATGCGCTAGTAATAGCATGATGATCCGGTACTCTTTCACTTGGAGTCTGTATTCTGGAATGATGCAGTCTAGTACTATTATTCCATGCATTGGCTTGTTGTTCTGCATTGGCATCCACGGAGCACAAGCAAGACAAAAACTTCCGACAGAAATATGTAAAGCAAGTTAGAGCTATCTAATTCTCGCAAATGATTCTGACTTATAGATATGATTGGTTTGTCCATATTATTATTGACAAAATTTCTTGGTGGTGGTTAACTTTTTCACAACATAGCTGGCACCTTTTTTTAGAAGAAGAATTCTAGCCTATTTTTAGTTTGAGGAAGATTACCGACCCCTTGTTCAATTCCGGAATTATGAGCTAAGCAATACATCATAGTGTCGAGAAGAAATACATTGCTCTCAGGACGAAAAACAAACTAAACTAATGAGTGAGCTTGCAAAAGAGAAACTGCATAAATTTAGAATGAGTAGCTGAACACCTTCTTGTCCAGGAGCTGAACTACATCTTGCAGAAGTACGCAAACACTCGGTCTGAAGAGCAGCCGGATGGGCTTTACGCCCGGAAAGCTGAACACCTTCTCGAGTCTCGACCATGGCCCGATGCAACACTGGCCGCAGGGAGAAGAAATACTTTGCTCTCTGGACAAAAACCAAACTAATCTAATGAGATTTGCTGCACTAGATGCAACATTATGCACGCGGCCATTGTTTTCCAATGGCATGACCGTGAATATTATTTGATCAAGCAGGCAAGATTCAAGATTAAAAGCTAAATGTGTTACATCGTTGAACCCTACTCGAGAAAAATAGTTACATCATGGATCGATCAATCTGTAGAACTAAAAAATCAACTGGCTCTCCCACGGCAACCAACCCTTCCACCTTTCCTCAACCTCACCCTTGTCAACCTGCTTGGGCCGTCCGTCTCCGATGACGCCGATAGGCCTGGTCTTCTCCGCGGGCGTTGCTGCCGCGATCCCATACTCGGTCGTGGTGGATGCGTTGGTCCTCATGGTCATGGCGACGCCGTCGTGCTTAGCCGTACAGGAGCGAGGGCGTAGGAGCACTGGACACGCGAAGGTATCCAGCAACACCAGCACCTGCGCGCCTCCCTTGGCGAGACGCGGGTCGGAGCATGCCGCCGCCACGTAATTGCTTATCTTCTCTTTAGCGGCGACCACCGCGCCTCGGTCGAACGGGTGCTCTATGAGCGGGAGCACGACCTCGGCGAGAGCACGTTCCACGCACTCGGGGAGGCGAAGCTTTCGCGCCTGCTGCCTCCGAAGCACCATGTCGTTCGCCACCTTCTGTACCATCTGGTTGCCTTGGCCGATGGGGAAGTGTCGCCGGATGATCACCCGGACATCCACCATCAGCGGAGGGGGTGTTCCCGTGCGGCGTCGGTCACCTCGGCCGGATGTCTGGAAGAAAGCGGCGACCTGAAGGCGGCTGGAGAAACGAACCGCCGGGGCGCCGAGGATATGCTTCTCCATCGCTCGCGCTGCTGTTCCGAATTCCGATCAAGCTTTTGCTCCTTTTGCTAGTTCAAGCGAGCGAAACTAGTGCGGGACGAGGAGAGCGGTGAAAGGCCCTGTACTTATAGATGGATGAATCATCACCAATTCGGCCGAGTGCTCTGCAGTTTGCCTGTTGTTTGTTTTCGGAAGGTAAGGGCTAAATTTGTTTTCGGGTCGGATTGGTTTTCCGATTAGAACACAAATTGCAGCATGCTTAATTTGCAAGCAGAATTCGGACATTGCAAATGTCTCGCTGGGCCCTCTGATAGTTCTGGTGAGCTCGAAGCCAAGCCCAATAGGTTCAACGAGCTTGTCTAGACAGTAACTGTAAGGACGGGACTGAGCATCCCTCCAAGGATCGGGGCGCCGATCCTCCGGGTTCAGAGGCCGCCACGTATCCACCTAGCCCCTCTCAATCCTGCTTTTACTTTTTATAAATGTATCAATGCAACATAATATGGTTCATAGTGACAAAAAGCAAAAGCGGGATTGAGAGGGGCTAGGTGGATAGCCCCTCTCAATCCCGATTTTGCAAAAACAATACTCTTACAATGCATATTCACACAACAAAAAGTGCAAAAATGTAAAACGGTTGTAGCATGGTAGCAAAAGAATGTTCTGCGCTGTCTTCTCCGGCCACCGCGCGCCCCCGAACCAGACCCATCCCCCGCCGCCTCCCTACCGACGCAGCCCGCCGGCGGAGCCTCCACCGCCCACCCGCCGCCGTCGCGCCCCTCCCTTGGACCACGCCGCCCTTTCCCCGTCCAATAGTTCGTCTTCCCCACCATAGCGAGGCAGCAGCCCAAGCAACGCGAGCTAGCCCCAGCCCACCATTTCACCCAAACCAAAACCTCCAACCCAATCCCGACCCTCGCCGAGCCTCAACCCGGCGCGGGCTGAGCCGCGGCGGCTGAGCCGCGGCGGCGGGGGAGCCCGGATCCGGAGCTAGGGTTTTTGGCCATGGAGTGGGACAACAAGTCCGACGGCGCGGGCAACGCCGAGAGCAGGGACGAGATGGAGGAGCACGAGGGGGAGGAGAGCTCGTCGCCGAGGGTTCCGGCGGGAACGAGGGCGGCGGGGGCGAAGGACGCGACGGGGTCGGCGTGATGTTCATGTTCGCAATCGAGGGCGTGCTCCGCGGGGATGGGGAACATGTACCGCACGTGGGCCTAGTGCCAGCTCGAGGTGGAGGATGGAT
This sequence comes from Dactylis glomerata, assembly GCA_007115705.1. Taxonomy (NCBI): domain Eukaryota; kingdom Viridiplantae; phylum Streptophyta; class Magnoliopsida; order Poales; family Poaceae; genus Dactylis; species Dactylis glomerata. The sequence continues at coordinate 774,945 of QXEO01000286.1, read as the reverse complement.
CCTCCGCCTTACGGAGAGCATTTTCCTAACTATATGCCTAAACACGAACTGTGCATTATAGCCCAAAACCTACAGAAAGGGCTAAGGGCTAATCTATGCTTGGTTCGCATTTTCTTTTTCTCATAGCTCTCGTTGCTATCACGAGAAGGACCCTAGCAGCGGCTCAGGGTTAGGCTCCTCCGTGGTTGCTCTCTCCTCTGTACCCTCCTCCCTGCTTCCTCCTTGCCGCCCTCCTCCCTCGACCGTTTGTCCCCACCATGACCTTGCCATAACCCTAGGTCGTAATATTACGGGTGGTATAATTTCATAATATTTAATGTGTGAATGTGTGATAATCATTATATTATCATTATAATACATGCACAACACATACATGTACACCATTGTACATTTCCAAACAAATAGTTTACAATTCCACATTTTGGAAATCCAATCATGAGTTGGAATTAGGTGCCACCCTTGATGGTAACAACAAAAACAACGCACACCCAAACAACAAAATGGGAACTGAAGGTCATTTACTTTCCATCTTGATTTTGGTATTCCATTCCAATTCAATTTCAGGGTCCAATTCCGTGCATCCAAACACATAGTGATTAGCTGTTTGATAAACGGGTATCCCTCATTGCCAGCTATAAAGTGTGGCTTTTTTAGACGAAAATGTTGATTGCATTGTCATCTCATGGATTGGTGTGACTGTCGTCGTTCATTCAGTAGCCTTTGCTTTCTCATTGTAATTTTAAGGGGTGTGCTTGTTGATGAAAAATGTGATGTGCTAGTAATAGCATGGTAATCCGTAACTCCTGTGACTTGGAGTGTGTATTCTGGAATGATGCAGTCTAGTACTATTATTCCGTGGATTTACTTGTTGTTCTGCATTGTCATCCACGGAGCACAATCACAAATGGCTCTGATTGATACATATGATTGGTTTGTCCATATTATTCCTGACAAAAATTTCTATCGTTAACTTTTCCACAACAGAACTAAAGCCTTTTTTTAAAGAAAGAATAGCAAACCCTTTTTAGTTTGAAGAAGAATACCAACGCCTTTTCAATTTCTCAGATATCAGCGAAGCAATGCATCATAGTGTCGAGAAGAAATACATTATTCCTCTCTAGACGAGAAACAAACGAAATAATGAGTGAGCTTGCAAACCAGAAACTACATAATATCAGAATGAGTGAGCTGAACACCTTCTTGTCTAGAAGGTGAACTACAGACTCACAAAAGTACGCAAACAGTTGCTCTGAAGAGCAGCCGGATTGAGGTGCAGGCATTGCACCCAGAAAAGCTGAACACGTACACCTCAGTCCGTTGCAGCGCTATCACCGCACGTAGAACAAATACATTGCTCTCTGAGGAAAACCAAACTAATCTAATTTGCATAAATGGTTCTGATTGATGGATACGGAACCAGTATGATTAGTTTGTCCATATTATTACTGACGACGAAATTCCTTGGTCTTAACTTTTTGACAACATAACTGGCACCTTTTTTTTCAAGAAGAGGAATACATTTAACCCTTTTATAGAAGAACACAGACCCCCTTTTTCAATTCTCAGATATCAGCGAAGCAATGTACGTCATAGCATCGAGAAGAAATACATTGCTGTGTTGCATCATAGCATCAAGCGGTCAAGATTCAAGAACAAGTACTAACTGTGTACATCGTTGATCCCTACCCGAGAGACATAGGGAAAAGTTACATTATAGATGGATCAATCTGTAGAACTAAAAAGGGTTTGTCTATGTGTCAGTCGCCTGAGAAATAGTTATTTCTCAGTCACTCAGAAAAGTGCAACCGTAGTTTAAAGAAAAGTGCAATTCTACGAGAAAAGTGCAACTGATACGTATTTTTTAGGGTGACTGAGAAATAACAATTTTTCAGTCGTCTGCTACTTAGCAAATCCGAACTAAAAAACTAGGTTCTCCCACGGCGTCCAACCCTTCCACCTCTCCTCAACCTCACCCTTGTCAACCTGCTTGGGCCGTCCGTCTCCGATGACGCCGATAGGCCGGGTCTTCTCCGCGGGCGTTGCTGCCGCGATCCCATACTCGGTTGTCGTGGATGCGTTGGTCCTCATGGTCATGGCGACGCCGGCGTGCTTAGCCGGACAGGAGCTGATCCTCATCGGAGGGCGTAGGAGCACTGGACACGCGAAGGTATCCAGCAATACAAGCACCTGCGCGCCTCCCTTGGCGAGACGCGGGTCGGAGCAGGCCCCCGCCACATACTTGCTTATCTTCTCCGCAGCGGCGACCACCGCGCCTCGGTCGAACGGGTGCTCTACGAGCGGGAGCACGTCCTCGGCGAGAGCACGTTCCACGCGCTCGGGGAGGCGAAGCTTTCGCGCCTGCTGCCTCCGAAGTACCATGTCGTTCGCCACCTTCTGTACCATCTGGTTGCCTTGGCCGATGGGGAAGTTTCGGCGGATGATCACCCTGACGTCCACCATCAGCGGAGGGGGTGTTCCCGTGCGGCGTCGGTCACCTCGGCCGGATGTGGGGAAGAAAGCAGCGAGCTGAAGGCCGCTAGAGAGACGAGCCGCCAGGGCGCCGACGATATGCTTCCCCATCACGCGCGCTGCTGTTCCGATCGAGCTTTTGCTCCTTTTGCTAGCTAGGTCAAGCGAGGGAAACTAGTGCGGGACGAGGAGAGCGGTGAAAGGCCCTGTATTTATGGATGGGTGAATATCACCAATTCGGCCGAGTGCTCTGCAGTTTGCCTGTTGTTTGTTTTCGGGTCGGATTGGTTTTCCGATAGAACACAAATTGCAGCATGCTAATTTGCAAGCAGAATTCGGAGATTGCCAATGTCTCGCTGGGCTTTTGATAGTTCTGATGAACTCGAAGCAAAGCCCAGTAGGTTCAACGGGCTTGTCTAGGCACTAATTGTAAGCCTAAACACGAACTGTGCATTATAGCCCGAAACCTCTAGAAAGAGCTAAGGGCTGATCTATGTTTGGTTCGCCTTTTCTTTTTCTATTTTTTTTGAACGATCTTTTCTTTTTCTCGTAGCTCTCGTGTTGCTATCGCTAGCTGCTAGTCCGCTTATTTTTCTCGTAGCTGATTAAATAATAAATCATTCTCTGAAAATAAATCCTTAAGTTCGTGGCTAGGGCATGCAAAAAAATTTGACAGAAAACAACGTTTTATTATGGCTAGGCATGCAATTATAGCAGGATGAAATGGGGAAATAGCATCGAACACACGATTTAGTCGAACATGGAGCCAAAATAAATCCTATAAATAATAAATAAAACAAGACACAAATATAAATATAAATCATAATATTCTTTTTGTGTCAGAGTACAAATAAATGCAACGAGAGAAACAAATTTTAGATCCAAAAGAAGAAAACACGACCTATAGCAGAAATAAAACTTTGTACCATACACCATTTTATTGTCGAAGAAACAAATAACATCGGCAAAAGTTTGAGTTTTCTGGTGGAGGGTGTTGAGGGGCGTTGTTGAATTGATACTGAAGCATCGACACATTGCGCAGCTTAGTAGATGTAAAATCTGTCTAGCGGCAGAGGAGAGGATCTTGTGCATCCAATAATTACTTGTGATCATGCACGTAGATTATGGGATGAAGCGCAAGTGTGGATGGAATTTTCTTTACCAATACTCCATCCTACTACCTGGTCACGAGATATTTTATGTGATCAAAGGTTCTCTGGCAATGATCATCGCAAAATTATTACGGTCAGGTGGGCAATCTGGAATTCAAGGAATAGCTGGACGCATGATAAAGGGAGCTATGATCCTATTCACTCTCTGAAAATTAATGTCTAAGGAAGCTTTAGAGATCCTTGAGGTTCCAAAGAAACTGGCGGCGGTTTTGCCAGGACACGGATGGACACCACCTGAGCAAGATGTTGTGAAAATCAACACTGATAGGGGTTTATCATTGGATACTCGTAAAGATGGAGCCGGAGGGGTGGCAAGGTCACACTTTGGTTTTCTTGGAGCATGGAGTAAACCTTACGATGGGATTTGGGATTCTCTGATCGCAGAAGCCTTGGCTTTACATGATGGGGTAATCTTTGCCAAACTAAGAGGGTTCCCGAAGGTGGTGAGACATATTGCCTGGAGGTTATCAATCTCTAGAACACTCACCATGAATCGCGTTCGATTGTGGCACCAATCTTACAACAAATAGGACAGCTAGTTTTAAGTTTTTTGTCTTTTTCAGTTTAGCATGTAATGAGATCTAAAAATCATTCGGCTCATCTTTGTGCTAAGCTTGTTTGCATATTGATGGTGGATCGATTGTACTCCGGATTTTCTGATCATTAGCCTACTGGCTGATCGATCGGGTTCGATAAAGCTCTCCATATTCCCCACACACACAAAAGTGAAACCGAAGTAGACTAGAAATTAGACCCAAAAAGAGCAAAGTTTATAGCACATAAGAACAAATCATGCCAACCACCCGACACAATCTGATGTAAGTGGAATAAAATATTATAACTGGAAGAACAAATCACAACTATGGATAGTAAATACTTTTTGGTGCACTAAGGAAGAAACGTATGCAATCCTAACAAAAAGTAAACATCGGCAAGGAAACAAAATTATTACTACTAGCTGAACACGATTATTTATTGAGTGCAACAAAATTTTAGTGCCATGGAACACATCAAAACTATAAAGTGTAAAAATTAACAGTCCTAGAAAAAACTTTTTGCACTCGAGGAACAAAATACGACTACACGTGGAACAAGAATTTTGGACCAAGTGAAACGACTATAAGTTTTAAATCACGTGGAGCAAAATTGCGATAGAAGAGAAACATAATTTTTAAGGTATAAGAGGAAAATTGCAGTATTTTTCGAAAAGGGGTAGGACCCTGCCTCTGCATCAATTAATACATACATAGTTTTATTAAAGATTATTCAGTAGCTTACAAAATCTCCAAGTAGCAGCAAAAAACAAGGAAATAAAAGCTTATTACAACTCATGGATTGGAGACGGTGGCCACATGAAAAGCTATCTAAAAATCACTAGAAGCCTAAATTATCTCGCCATCAACATTGTAGCCATATGACAAACCGCCAACCAAATTGGATGTAAAAAATCCCGTTCTACCATTGCCAACCAGGTGCACCCAATATAGATATCTTGGTGATCCTTCGGCTGTCAGACAAAGCACCACATATGAATCCAGTGGATAGCCAAAGGAATAACCTACAGAAATTATGGGAAAATCTTTTTGTTAAAGATAAAATGATTTTGCACCCTCTAGATAGACCATAGTAGAGCACAAATGCTCACTCCAATGCGCGACTTGTCTTTCCTTACCGTCCCATTCAACCAATTGCCAAAAAGATTTGTTATATTCCTTGGAGGGTAAATATTGAATGCCATATGAACAATCCTTCATAAGATCCTAGTGAAAGGACAATCAATAAACAAGTGTTGTATTCTTTCATCTTGATCACAAAATCAACACTTCATACATCCTTGCCATTTGTGCTTAATTTGCTAAATTATCTTTGGTGAGAACAACTTTTTGATGAAGAAACCACATAAAAATTATTTTTGAAGGCACTTTGATTTTCCAGATGTATTCATGAAGGAAACGAGTTTATCCATTAAACATATCAAGGTACATCAATTTGATAGTAAACAGAATAGTTGTAGTAAGTTGACATTTGAACTTATCCTCATGATTAGTAAAATTAACATTCATTAACCGACTTACTAGATGTAACCACCTATCCCATTTGCTCCCTGACAAACTCCTATGAAAACCTATGTTCAGCGAGATCGTTGAAAAAACATTTGCAATCGTTAAATTCGTAAAATGAATTATATTATATAACAATGGGTATTGGTCAGGTAATGGTTTATCACCTAACCACGTATCCTCCCAAAACCTAGTGTTCAGCGCATTACCAACCTCGTAAGAGCCTCTTGAGAAGAAGTCACTCTTGATACTCATAAGGCTTTTCCAAAAAGGAGAGTCAGTTGGTTTGGCTTAAACCTGAGATAAGGTTTCAGAGTGAAGATACTTATTTCATAAAAGTACTTTCCAAACTTAAAAGCCACTTGATAAGTAGGAAGTTATTGATATATTCTAAAACCTCAACTCCCAACCTTCCCTGGTTCTTTGGTCTACAAATCATGCTCCATTTGGTTAATATGTATTTCTTTTTATGACCATCAATTTGCCAAAAGAAGCGAGAACAAAAAAAATCTATTCGCTTCGTACCCCATTAGGTATTTCAAGAAGGATAACATAAACATGGGAAGCTTGAAAGGTCCGAATTAATCAAGATTAAGCAGCCGCCATAAGAAAGAAATTTTCCGATCCAACTACTACTCAACTTTTTTCTCAAAGCTATCCTCCACTAGTTTCCATTCGCCATTCTTAAGTTTCCTAAAATGAATCAGAATATCTAGGTACCTAAACGGTAAAGCTCCAGATTCCCATCCAAATAGGATGTTGTACTCTTCTTCCATCTCTTTTGCTTTCCCAAAATAAACTATTTCAATCTTATAGAAATTTATTTTGAGCCCATAGAATTGTTCAATAATGCATATTATAAGTTTCATATTAAGTGCCTTTTCCATATCATGCTTCATAAAAATTATCGTAGCATCCACATATTGTTGAGTAGAAAATTGCAGCATGCTAAATTTGCAAGCAAATTTGTGTCAAACATTGCCTGATGTCTCGCTGGGCTCTTTGATAGTTCTGGGGAGGGCCAAGCCGAGCCCAATAGGTTCACTGGGGCTGTCTTTGCAGTAGCTGCTTATACTAATCTTGGAATTTGAATTGTGCATATAGCCAAAATCTCTAGAAAGGTTGATATATACGAAGGTTTTCTTTTCTTCCTATATTTTTTTTAGAGAATTTGACACTTTGTTAATCACACAACATCAGTACAAAGAATGTTCAGGATATAATCCGGAACAACAGAAAACAAAATATTGTAAATATATGTAAATTTTTTATAAAATAATATCATTAGATACATCTTCAAATATAGTTTATAATCTACTAATCTCATGTTATAAATATTGCTATTTTTTATAAAACTGGTCAGACTTAAAAAAGATTGACTTATCACAAATCTAAAAGTACACATATTTGTGGAGGGGATAGCTACTTCATGAGCGGCAAGTTTTCGATAAAATGCCTTTTATAGCTAAAAAATTTGTATCAGGGCGATACAGGATAAGAAAGCTTACACCCAGCCTACATGAGCGATATTTTAACTAAAGATAATCTCCTTCATAGAGGATGGAAAGGCAAAGAGTCCAAGTGTATGTTGTGTGATTGTGCTAGGACAGTAGGCCATCTCTTTTTTGAGTGTGCCCTAGCTAGATATCTATGGAGAATGAGACGGAGGAGTGGATCTGGAGATTTCCTAGAAAGATTATGAATATAGTGGTTGCAGTGGTCACCGCCATGACATGGGAAACTATAATAATGTTGTTTTTGATAAGTTGTTTCCTGGTGATCCATGTAGTATTGTGCGCAAAATTTGATACTGGTGGACTCATTGGGTTTGTTTGCAGAAGGCAAACGCACCCGCAGGTCACCGCGGTACTACTGTTGTCTAATGTGGCGAACATTATCTTCAGTGTTCGTCAAGGTTGGGCACCGTCGAGGAGGAGAACTGACGGCCGAGTCTGAAGAAAACAAGTCTGTATGCTGGAAGGAAAAGAAGAAGAGAGGTGAAGTTCATGTGGGAAAAACTTTGCATGTTGGGCTGTGGTGGATGTTTTCTGCTCTGTCAGACTGTCTTTCTCGTAATAAGGCTGGGCATTTGTTCTCTGCTATGTCGAACTGTCTTTCTTGTAACAAGACTGGGCCTTTGTTCTGAAAATGCTAAGTTTGGTTTAGGTTGGTTGGGTAGGTGCTCGTTTGACGAGGTTTGGATTTAAACTTTGGTCCTTGTCCTTGGATCCATAGACAAATTCTGGTTGTTTATCGGTTTCATTTTAATGAAATCGGGAGCCTGGGCTCCTTAATTCGAGAAAAAGCCTGCATGCGCGAGTAGCTTCAGGTAATGACCTAAACAATGTTCAAAGATGTCCTAGCTAAAGCTAACAGTGAGGCTTCTTCTTGTTGTTGCAGGGAATCCACTACACTGCTAGCACAGCGAATTTTCTTGTCAATTCTGTGGTGCAACCAGCAGCCGACAGCCGTACAAGCAGATGACCGGCCGGCCGTACATCTCATGCACAGGCCCAGCGTTTAGCAAAATCATCTGCTGCACAGGCGCACCAGGCAGTCACACGTCATATCGTGATCAGGGTAATCCAGATGCTCTTGTCGCTAGATAGACATAGCGCGTACGCATCAAGATCATGATCATAGGATATGCAGGCCCGGTCTAGTTGATCGGATCTATCGAGATCGAGCCTCCCACCAACAGTGCGCCCACCTCGGCTTCGCTTCGCTGTTTCGGCAGTCCCAGCCGTGCCGTGAAATCTCGGATCGACATCTATCCACACTGGCCAGTGCCTGAGTGGTCGCAGGGCTACACCTAGGCACCCATCCGTGTAACACAAATCAAGGCAGCTGTGACCTGTGAGTATCAGGCTCCATGAAACGAAATCCCCAGATCATTAACAGAGGAAAAGCTCAGTCGCAGCAGATATCAGCAGCCAGGCGTCTTCATTTTGGAATCAATCGCTGCAGCTATCGTCGTCCGATTGATGAGGCCATGCCACAAAGACAGCAGAGGGAGCGCGCACACTGATTGTGATTCCAGCGTACTGACTCGTTCGCCCTCTCATGTCGGATCGGATCAGACTGAGTTGTCGAGCCAGGCTGGACCGCGCTCGGCAACGCACACGTCGAGGCGGATCTCGTCTCCTCCGCCGTGCGGTGCCCACGCCGCCGACTGGGCTCCTCATCCCGTTGCTTTCAGGCGAGCCACGCCAGCGCCACCCCCCGCCCATGCCACTTGGTGCATGCACCCAGCTATTCTTTTCCCTGTTCATCTTCTTCTCTGGTCCCGCCGGCGGGAATGCTCCGAGAACCATCTCCATCCTCGGTGTCCGGATTGATCGCAGCACTGTGCTGTGCGGCACCCTGTCTCCGTATCAGGGCGTCTCGGCACCGGGCATTCTCCTGGATTTCCACCAGAATCCAACTGTTCCATGTCAAGTTCCTGCAAACATCCCTCTGAAATTCACTGAATTTCAACGTTCAAATTATTCTTTTTGTTTCGCAGTGGTAGTCTGAGTTGCGCCCAGTTGAGATGGTACTTTTGTTGTGCGCTTCGTTTAATTCTCCGATTAAAATGGTGAGGACCAATGGAGACTGTTCTTCAACAGCCGGCCGATTGATAATTGTGGTTTATACCCACACACGTTTTTATCACCTGATTATTCTCTTTGTGGCCGTTTCCTTAGTGCCACTTGAGAGCTGAGCTGAGACTAAAACAAAGTTTAGTGCTTTGCTTTCTCCTCTCCTAACCTCTCCTGTTGGCAACTAGTACGATGCCTTTTTGCCCAGTCCAAACTTCATACCATTGCGGACACACACAATTTATAAGATTGAATGTGCTTAAGCGCATGTTTTAAGCACCGTTTTGCTTGCAAATAACACTAGTAATTTATTTCATGAGTGCTTTGCTCCTTCCATTCACCATCGTTGCACACATCACCACACCAAAATAGCAGATAGGTAGTTCACAGGTTCTATAGTTTAGGATTTGGGGACAATTCTTGGTCAAGAAAACTACAGGCTAGCATCTGGCCACTTGAGAATTGAGACTAAACAATGGTTAGTGGTTTGCTTTCTCCTCTGTCGTTAGCAGTTAAACGGGTGCCTTCTTGCTCAGTCCAAACTTCATACGATTGGTGTCAAAAAATCTAACATAAGAACCAATGTGCTCTCTGTGCTTAAACACATGTTTAAAGTGCATCTTTGTTTCTGAACAGCTAGTAGTACTTAATTCCAGGAGTGCTTTGCTCCTTCCTCTCACGATCGTTCCACACATCACCACACCGAAAGAGAGGAAAGATAGTTTACTTGTTCTATAGTCTGCGCTTTGCGGACAACTCGTGGTCAAGAAACTAGAGGCTAGCATTTTTAGATAAAAGGCACACCTGCGCCCGACTTTAAATTAATAAAGCCCCACACAGAGCAAGGTATTACAACAACCCACAAAGTTCGACACACCACCGCACAACACAGCAGTCAAGCCACCCTGGCCTGACCACCATAAGGTTTTAAACTTACAACCAAACTACAGCACGCAGGCTGAAAGGTAGCAGGGAAGATAACTAGTATTAATATTATTATTGTGCGGAGGCTGGAGCAGCATGCTGGCTGGACGACGCTGGTGGAGGGGTGTAATAGCTTGTGAAGAACGATCTTGACAGCAGCACCATTTCGTCCAGCAACACCCGGTCCCTAAGCCTTTGAATCGGACGCCAAAGCTGCAAAGATAAGATAATTTTGAAAATGCAATCAGCGGGTTGGCGGGGGAACTTGCCCTCAATCGTAAATTTGTTTCTGGTGGTCCATAAAGACCAACACTGGGCAGCAAAGAAGGTCCACAGTAACCTGCGGGGTTTAACAGCGAGAGAATTTAGAATAGTGATCCACTCCTGTCTATTCCTAGGGGTCCAGTTCACTCTGAACATTGCCCTCACCCCACTCCACAGAAATTCTGCAAGGTGGCATTGAAAGAAGATGTGATCAACATCTTCAGGCTTACCACAAAGCACACACCTACCATCCGAAGCCCCCCCCCCCCAGGCATGAATATGGTCACTGGATGGCAATCTACCCTTTAGCAGCTGCCAAGTGAAGATTTTGATTTTGAGAGGCAAGTGACACTTCCAAATCAGCCTGGTGATTGGGACTTCTGGGGCTTTACACAGCGAGAGGTACAGAGATTTTGTTGAAAACTGCCCATCCGGATTAAGGTTCCATGAGATTGTGGTGGTTACATCTTCCAGCTCGATGTCCTCCACCAAAGCAGACAGTTCCAACCAAGCCTGTAAATCACCCTGATCCAAAGCCCTTCGGAAGAAAATGCGCCACCCCTCCTCTGAGTAAGCCTGAGCTATGGTGAGGTCGGTATCGGAGCTTTTAGCAAATAAGGTGGGGAACCTTGCACTCAAGGTGACCTTCCCAATCCACAAATCTTTCCAGAAACTGACTTTAGAGTTCTTTCCCGGGAAGAACCTAGTTCCCGCTCTGAAAAAGTCTTTAACTTTGTGAATACTATGCCAAAAAGGAGAGCAGCTAGTAGGAGTGTAGGAGAAGATCTCTGAGATTCTGTACTTTGCTCTTAAGAGGCGCAGCCAAAGCAGGTCCTGGTTTTCTGCTCTGTGGATCCGCCAAATCCATTTAGCTATCAATGCAATGTTCATCAGCTTTGTATTTAGTACCCCTAGCCCCCCTTGGCTTTTGGGCTGGCAGATAGTTCTCCAATTCACCATATGAAATTTCCTTGATGAACCTTGCCCTTCCCAGAAGAACCGATTCCTGTGCTTATCCATCGCTGCATGGGATCCATCAGCCAGCAAGAAGAGACCCATTGTATGAAGCGGCAGGTTCGACAAGCACGCATCGATCAGCGTCAAATGAGCCGCAGAAGACATGAAGCGACCTTGCCACGGGGCCGCACGCTTCCCCACAGAGGCCACCAACGGCTCTACATCAGCCATAGAAAGCTTGTGGTCACTAATGGTGAAGCCCAGGTAGGTGAAGGGAAACTTGCCTTGTTTGCAGTTGAGCAATCTGGCTACCCTAGCCTACTCTGCAGCGTCGGCTCCCATCACAATAACCTCGCTTTTATGGAAGTTGATTTTCATCCCCGAAAGGAATTCAAAGCATAGCAGGAGAAACTTGAGGTTGGCCAAACTCACTTGTGAATTCTGGATCAAAATCATCGTATCATCCGCATACTGCAGGTGGGACACTCCCCCTGGAATCAAATGAGGGACAACTCCCTCAATGTGGCCGGCTACCTTAGCCCTGTCCAAGATCGCCGCCAAAGCATCAGCAACAAAGTTAAACAGCAACGGGGATATAGGGTCACCCTGGCACACCCCCCTCTTGTTGCGGAAATAAGGACCAACTTCTCCATTGATAGAGATAGCCGTCTGCCCCCCAGAAACTAGCTGCATAAACCGATGCACCAGAGCAGGATCAAACCCTTTTGCCCGAAGCACCTCTTGAAGGAACTGCCAATTGACTCTGTCATAAGATTTCTCAAAGTCCAGTTTAAGCAGAACTGCAGGCAGTTTCTTGGAATGCAATTCATGAATAATTTCATGCAAAGCAAGGGGGCCATCTTGGATGAATCTGCCCTTGATAAAAGCTGTCTGAGTTTGGCTGATGACTCTGTGAGCCACTGGAGAAACTCTGCAAGCATAAGCCTTAGAAACCAGCTTAAAAATGACATTGATCAGGGCAATTGGTCTATACTGTTTGATGTTGTCCGCACCTGGGACTTTGGGCAGCAGCGACAAGATCCCAAAATTGAGCCTGGCAATATCCACTCTGCCCAGCGCAAACCCATTCAGAATTTCCAAGACCTCCTTCTTGAGCAAGGGCCAGAACTTCTTGTAGAACGAAACTGGGAGACCATCTGGACCTGGGGCTGTGTCAGTCTTGGTCTCATGGAGCACAAAGTCGAGCTCCTCTGTTGTGAAAGTTCTCATCATCTCAGCATTCTCCTGGAAAGAGACCCTCTGCTCGGGATGCCGGAGATCAGATCTGATTCCAATTAACTTTGGCTCCTCTGCCCCCATAAGATTACGGTAAAAGGAATAGATATGCTCCTGAATGGCCCCTTTCTCCGTGATCACCCCCTGATCAGAAGAGAGGGAGTGGATGGCACATTTTCGCTTTCTCCCATTTGCAAAAGCATGAAAGAACTTAGTGTTAGCATCTCCTTGAAGGATCCACTGTTGCCTGCCCCGCTGTCTCCAATACTCCTCCTCGGAACTTAACATTTCCATCATCTGAGCTTCGAGGTGGTATCTCAAAGCCCACCCATCCTCGTCCAGGCCCAGGCTATCTGCCACAGAGTCCAACTCTTGGATCTTAGCTAACAGATTAGCCTTGGCCACTCTGGTATGCTTGCCAAGGTTTGCTCACCAACCCTTAAGGAACTGCCGAATAAAACTCGATTGTTCCTGCCACCAATCAATTGGCCCTCTACACCTGCGGATTTGGCCAGCGTGATCAAGCCACCGTTGAGATACCATGTCAGAGAAGCCTGGGATATGAAACCAACTGGTTTCAAAGAAAAACCTTGGTGATTTCGTCGAGCTAACACTCCCCGAGTCCAGCACCAAGGGGTTGTGGTCTGAGCCCAAGCACGTCGCAGCACGCAAGGACAGCAAGGGAAACTGCACTTCCCATTCTGGGGACACCAAAACCCTGTCCAGGACACACCTGACTGGGTTTCTTTGTCTGTTAGACCGCGTGAACCGAGCTCCCACACAAGCTACTTCCCTGAGAGCCATCCTGGCAATGGAGTCATTAAAGGCATTAACACGAGGCCAGTTGATATTAGCATTGTTTTTGTCTTGAGCGCCCCTAATTAGGTTGAAATCCCCAAACACCACCACTGGCATGGGAGATCTCTGCACTTTGGCCTCTAACTCCACTAGAAACTGGGATGATCTAGTGTGATCCGCAGGGCCATACACCCCAATGGCTTGGAACTTGAACTTGGAGGCCCTATGATAAACTGCCGCACTAAGGAAAAACACCCCCTGATCAATAGCGCCAACCTCAAACGCCTCATCATTCACTCCCATCAGCATACCACCAGAGCGGCCCACTGCCGGACTCCAGTGCCAGTGGAACAACTGACCATTTACCAAGCCCCTGAGCTCTTGGTCTGTGAAATCCTGACGCATGGTCTCTTGAAGGAAAATAATATCTAAAGCCTCCTTTCTGATAAAATCTTTAAGCTGGGTTTTTCTGCCACTCCGGCCAAAACCCCGTAGATTCCAACCAGCAATCTTCATTGGGTATTCTTCAGCAAAGCTCGTGCTTGTCGAGCTGGAGTTGAGCGTAGGTTGGTTCTGGGAGGTAACTTGGCTGCTGGCCCCTTCTGCTTTCGCTTCTTGGATAATGACGCCACCGTAATAGATTCTGGATCACCAATGTCTCCAACCAGGCACTCTGGCTGAGATTGGTTCGAAGGAGGAGTCCCCACACTGGTGGACGTCTCCTGGCCTGCTTCCTGGGCAGGGGCCGCTGCCGCAGCCGCATCTCTGGCCGCAGCACGGTCAATAGCCTCGACCAACTTGGCTTGAGCAATCTCTCTGGACCGTACAACTGAAAGAACCTCAACAGGAGACAGAGAGGAATTTCCCAAGACCAACCCACAATCATCCACTAACCCCATGAAGTGTAAATCCGGAAATTCAGAAAGAGCAATATACTTTGGATCAGGAGAGTTGGAGGGATGAGGAACATTACCTGCTTTCACCGCCGCCCGATTGACCGGCCGCTGCAGGATTGGCATCGAGTCCGGCCCCTTTCCCCTAGCACTGGAGCGCGTTCTAGAGACCGGGGAGACGACCGCCGCAGAACGCCTAGCCTTGGCTGAAGGAGCTGAAGTCGCCGCTTCCTTGACAAGATCAGGGTCACGTGGGGAGGCAGGGGAGTTGTGCACTTCCCCGTCTTGCTTCTTCTTGAGCTTGGCGATCTTCTGGGCAATGGTCTCGTTATCATACTCCCAATCCTCCGGGCTCTCCCACCCAATGTCCACACGGTCAGCATTGCACAGCTTGGAACGCTTCAAGATGTCAGGGTTCACTGGGGACTCTGGGGCAGAATCCTCATCAAGGACTATCGTCATGGAGATAGCTTGGGGCTGGAGGATGGACTCTGAGTCCAGCAGGGGGTTCGAAGACAGGTTGGAGCCATATTGGTTGAACGGAATGGGTTGAGCCTTGACTTTTGCTGGAGCCGATGCAGGCTTGGAGGCTGAGTGATCTTTAGCTGAAGGAGGAGGCACACTGCTGCTGCCCACAGAAGATTTAGACCCTGGCTTCTTCATCAACTTCTTCTTGAAGACAGAGTGAAGGGCAAGCTGCGGACCCGTGGGTACAGCTGCAGAGGCCATTGCGCGAGGAGGAGAGGAAGCATTCATCTTGGTAGCGCCAGATGCTGGATCACTAGATAACCCCACATCCTTGCCTTTCTCCTTATCTTTGGAACTCCTCCTCTTCCAATGGCAATCAGACTGACTCTGCTCCTCTGTCTGCTCCTGATCCTTGGAAGGGCCATCATCATCGCCCTTGTGAATGTCCGCAGGGCTGGAGGGTTTTGCACTTATGCCTTTGGCCAATTCCACAGACACACCAATCCGAAACCCTTGCAGGTTGGCAAAGAGAATAACTGATCTGGGTAGGCGATCTGGAGAGGGGGAATGGAACAGCATACGCACAGGGCCTTCTGACGCAGCCAAGGATTCCTCATCTACCAATCTGGGCCTCCCCAGCATCTTCGTCCCTTCCATCAGCAGATCAGCACGGCGAAGACATGTGGGCACATCAGAGAGCGCTACCCAGACCTTGGAGAGAACAGCAGAAGCTCTCGAGTGCGGCAGAGGATCCGCAAACAGGTCAGAAACTTTACTGACTGGGAGCGCAATGCCGCCGGCGTTCTTGCAGAGGTTCTTACAGAGGGACAAACTAGCTTTCGTTGGGCAGACTACGGAGAAATCAGTGTCACTGATACGACGAACCTTCCAATCCCAATTGTCCTCGATCAAAGCCTTGAGATCCTGCGAGAGGAGCTCACAGGTCAGCCTGTTTTCCGCGGCAATCACCGTGGCTTCGTTCTCACTGGCCGCTGAGTCTGGCACCAGGGCCGCCTCATCCACCTCCAGGCAGTGGAAACCCACACCGTCGACGGCGTAGCCGTACCATTGCAGCACTGGTTGCTTGGTGGCTTTGGGACACATGCCAGTTGTGTGCCCATCAAGGTCGCAAACACTGCAATGTGCAGGGAATAGACATCCAGACTGGTAATGACCCTCCTTACCACAGTTGTAGCACTTGATCCCCATCTTCTTTTGGCCTTGCGCTGGATCAGGGAGATCTGACTGGGAGGAGCGGCCAACAGAAGGAGGAGGACGAGCCGTCGGCGCTTGGGGTGGGGGAGTAGGCGTAGGGCCCCCCATTGTCGCCCTGGATCTTGCCGAGAACTTACGGACCCCCACTTTCTTCTTGGAAATCTGCTCCGCGACGTAGGATGGGCCCGCCGCAGAACGCCTCTCGTCCTCGCGGCGGCGCTCCCCGTCCCGGCGCCACTCTGGCGACCAGCGGCGGTCCCAGTCGCGCTCAGCGTCACGATCCCTCTGGCGACGGGCTTCAGCGTAGTTGAGTCTGCCCCGAAGCTGCGCCTCAAGCCTCCGCCCAGCGTCGGAGTCGTAGTCCTCGAAGGAGCGCTTGCTGCCGGCGTGCGGCATCTCGCGGCCACGGTCCATGGACGATGAGCGGAGAAGCCGAGGAAGAGAGCGAGACGAGGAAGTGCGCCGCAGCCACTGGAGAATGTCGAAGAGGGAAGCAGGAGAGGCAAATCTAAGATCTAGGGTTCCGGCCGGAACCCACAGCCACTTATATACCACACCCCTCACACGCGAGGCCCACACTGGGCTGGATGGGCTGTGGGCCGGGGAACAGACTTTCGGAGAGGGAGAGGGTGCCGAGGGCCCAGGCCCACTAGCTGTTGGAGCCGACACCTCACCAACCACCGGGCCAGCCCCCGAACCCTGACAACCCGGGACCACTGGGATCGCTGGAGATGCGCCGCCGACGACCTCCCCGGCCACCGCCGCCGCCGGCGAGGACACCGGACCATGGAAACACACCGCGGAGTTGAAGGGCCCCGCCGCAGCACCTTGCCGCGTGGGGGAAGGAGGCCGAACGGGGGTGGACTGCGCCGCTGCGCCACCACGGGACACCGATCTAGATCTGGGCGGCGGTGCACCACCAGCCTTCCCAAATTGACCATTTGGTATCACATAAGCCACTTGTTCTTCTTGTATTATCTTGCCCTTTCTCTGCAACTTGATAAGGGGTTTATTAAGGACAAATTAGGTAGATCTCGAGAACGATTTGGAGCCCCAAGTCTGAATTCAAGGCCCTCGGAACGCTTAGTCATTGGTTTACAACTAACTCAACCGTGTCTCACTTTTAAATTCTCCCGACATCCAACTACAAGTTCTTCCATCTAAAATAACAAAAAGTTCTTCAGGGTTTCACTGTCGCATAGTTCTATAGAGAATTTGGTTTATCGTTGGATGAACTACGTTACTGATATTGATCCTGAAAAAAAAGTACAATTAGTCAGTGAATAGCCAACCATCTCGCTGTAGAAATAGGATAGGTTCGATCCGTGGTCATCGAGGACCTCCTAAAAGGATCTACTTGTGGTCCTTGACTTGAATCGATATATTCATGAGATCCGTATCATAATTTCTATCGACTAAAAAGTAGTAGGAATCCCAAAAATGGCAGGCACATTCCCGAAGAGAGAGATACTCTTTTTTCCTGATCAAGGACAATCACAATTTCTGGCAATCTCGTCATATATTTGATTCCACCGAAATATCTTTGCAAGGTATATAATTTTCTCTTCATGATTGCCACATCTCTTTTTGGGAGATGTTGGATTTTTCCAAGAAAGAACAACTTACGTAAGCATCATGGCAAGGAACATAGTGTCTCGCGACAGCGGTTCTTTCACCTTTTTCAACATGAATCTCACTAAAATCGCACAATTTAACAACTTCCTCTCAGCTATTGGCAGTTTCCGGTACTAAGACGTTCAAACTACAACCTTGCCCATTTCAACCCTTAATCTGACTTTTCACACTGCGTGAACTAAAATGGATCCAAGATCCCGGAATCAATTTCCACTTAACCCGCTCGATCTGGGCCAGAAGGGTTGGCCCGCTCGATCTGTTTGTCGAAAGCTGGTCAGCGGTGTAGGGGCTACTGGCCAGGCCGAATAAAGGAGGCGGTCAGAGGGTTCCATATCGCGTCAAAATGAAGATCCGCAGAATATCCGTCCCCATTGTTCTGGCTAGAGTGTCATGTTCCAGAAGCTCAGCTGGTGAACTCCACCGGACGCTTGATGCCTGAAAGATCGATGGATCGGATGGGCTTTGGTCGTCCGCTTCCATGTTTTTTATCTGACCGTTTGGTTTTAGAGGGAGCATTGCAAAGCTATGCTAGATGTTACCGTAATGAGGCACGGTTTCTCGTTCCATGGTGAAGTCAGTTAGCGGAGAATGTTATGGAAGCCGAGATATGAGGGCCGGCAATTGTGGCTGAGTCTGTGGCAAGGTGGAATAGGCTTGGTGATTCATGACATGGAGCAGCGACATCGAAAGTGGGAGTGACAACACAGGAGAAGTCCAAACTCCTACCTTGCAGGGTGAAAATCCAAGGTCCGATCTTAATTGGTTGTGTCTAGCAATGGCCTTGTTAAATGCATTGTTTTGTGAGCGAGGACTTTCTCCAGGATGAAAATATAAGATCTATGATCGGGCGACGATGACACTTGTGCACTGTTTTCTTCTTGGAGGCATCGCTTTGGAAGAAGTTGAACTTCTTGTGCTGTATTGACAATGCTAGTGCTCATGTTCCAAGGAGTTAATTGCTAAAGTGGGACTTTTCTTTTTTGCAATTTTTTTGGGCTATATGTGCATCTGTATTGCCACTAGGGCACTATAGACTAAATGTAAAGGGTATCTTCTCAATATTTATATATACTCCTTACAAAGAAACACTAGCCCAGCAAACACTGCTTAAACTTAGCATTGCTGAACTTAAGAGACAGTTTTTAGTCCTAAATTGACTTCTTATAGGTGATTCTTTAACAAATGAAAATTGAGTACTTGTGCATTTTATTAGTTGGATACGACTTGGTTGAATTGGGAAAACTATTTAATTTAAAGATATATGAGAAATAAAACTTAAGGGCTATTTTACGGTACCCGGTACTCCCCTAGGTGACAACGGAGTACAAGGCATATCTGGCCCTTGATTTTTAAAGGGTTATTTAGGTATCTCGCAGGTAATATCTCGTGGATCTCGGGAAAGTTACACCAGAAACAATCCGTGAGAAGAACACGGAGAACATTAGACGATTAATTAATGGATAGGACTACCGGGCGGCGCCGCACCAGGGCAGAGTCCGTGCGGCGGCTTGCTAGTACCAAAAACTAAAAGGTTGACGAGACGTGCACGCGGAAGCCTATTTATTTCTTTTCTCACGCGCTACGTGTAGGGCCTGTGGCTAGTCAATCAGCACTAGGCTGGACCGCTCACGTGGCTTCTTCAGATGTTATTTTTACTCCTTTAAATTCGAAATTTTAAAAGGTTTTAGATCTCAAACAGGTAGCTAAACTGATGATCCATTTTCACCATTGGATTCCTCATGGCAAGATTTTTAAAACTAAATCACGTATAGATGATATTTTTTCATCATTCAAAATAACTTTCATGTATGAATATGCACTACTTTATTCCATATTGATTATCTAGATGACATTACGGAGTTCAAAATTACTTGCTTATCATATTTTTTTCATCTACATAATTAATCTAGAGTAATTACAAGATTAAGCTATTGTGTTAACAAGACTATTCCAGGTCACCCTCAGGATTTCGCATACCAGGCCATAGTCAGCAGATTATCGTAGGCACTTGATTTTCATTATAAGAATTTCCAATAAATCAGCGCAATGAAGTCACCAAGTTTTCTCAGTTGTAGCCACCGGAGCAATTTATAACAATTACATCTTATTTCTCACAAAATAAAAAACAATTACCAGACTACCAGATTAATTAGAGAAATCATCAGATTAATTAGTAGCATATACCAAATTAATTAGTCATGATTACCAAATTCTACTACTCATCAAATTAATTACTCATGATGACCAAATTCTATGTGGAAATTACCAAATTAATTTCCCACAATCACCAGATTAATTACTTATGATGACAAAATTCTATGTCGCAATTACACGAATGGAGTATGTGGCAATTACCGGATTAATAGCCGCAATTACCAAATTGTACATATAGTAAACTAACAATTATCCTAAAAACGGCAGCTACCAGATTAATTACTCATGATGATCAAATTATATATGTAGCAATACCAGATTAATTGCAAAATTACCAAATGCGACCCCAACACAAGAACAAAAAAGATTCCGGCAAGCAGCAGCATGAGCGCCTCTCAAGAATACATCAACACGATTGAACAAAGCAGCATACACGCACATTGCAAAACTACAGCACACGCATTGCTAGCTCTCCTGGACTCCTGGTTGTTCATAGCCACGTTCACCGTGGCCTTCTCGTCGCCAATTCGTGTTCCGACTCCATACATCAGGGGTCCTCGGCGGGGACAACGAGCCGCCGCGTGAGTGCGTGGAGAAGAGAATCCCGTGATGCCGCCGCTTGTGCCCGCTACCGTACCGGCGGCAAGGACGAAGTACTTGGCGACACGATTGCGAGTTACCTGATGCGCACCGGAGCACGAGCTCGAGCTGCGCAAGCATACGACTGACGAGCAGCGCCCCCACTGAGCCCTCATCAAAGGGAGCTGTCGCGGGAGGATATGGAGGTCGAGCTGCGGCCCAATCGATTACGGCGCCGGCGCACGAGCACGGGAATGGAGGAGTCTTCGCAGAGGAAGATTCTTCGTGCGCCGCCGAATCCACTGCAAGGTCAGGGACTCCAAGCGGGCGTGGCTCGGTGTGCTCGTCGGAGCAGGTCTCCCCGCTTCGTGCTCCTCCCCCGCTGCAGCATGCTCGCGCCGCGGCGGCCTCCCCTCGCTGCAGCGTGCTCGCGCAGCGACGACCTCCCTCGGCTCGACCGTGCTGGCGGCGGCCTCCTCTGTTCCTCAACGGTGCGGCGCCGCTTCCATGTGGAGGGGAGGAGCAGGCGTGAGAGGATAAGGTGGCATTGAGGGGATTAGTTGTTCAGCGTTGTCAGAGGGCAGTGTGCCAGCGTCCATCGATGGATTTTGTTCCGCGAATCTTTAAAAGCAACCGCCGCACGGAGAGACGGGCGTGCGGCGCCTATAAGTATCATTTCCCTTAATTAATTGGGTTTGATTAGATCAGATTCGCTGATGCATCACCACCTCCGACAGACCATGGCTGCAGCTCCCAGCTAGTCATGTGGTTCCCTTCCGACGTCGCCGCCATCCCGCTCTAATTGTAGTATCCTCATTGTAGCGCTACCTCGGAGATCGCTTTCATCTCGACAGGGTCGGGGGAGCCGCCGGACATGGCGCGTGAGTTCGATGGCCATCTTCTAATCACACGTTAAACGAAACGAAACCTCTGAATCTTTACATCATCTGGCGTTTTCCATGTCGTTGATGATGGGCGGAGTCCTTTCAAGTTTAAACCCAAAGAAAAACATGGAAATGGAGGAAGTCATTACAGGTTCTAATCATGAACGCGAGATATCAGTTCGTGACTTGATCCAAACGAGCCTGTCTCCAGCGGCTCCCCCGATGGCAGATTTGATACATTTGTTTCCATTAATAACAATATGAAGATTTATTCCGATTTTACCCCTTAAAGCTTGGTACTCCTCGGTTAATAGCCGTGGTACTCCATAATCCGGTGTGGGAGTACAAATGAATAACATCCATTAGATTGGAGCTAATGGATGGGCCATATTAATTCAAGGGTATTGTAAAAGTCCTCAAACTTAAACGCATTAGATCATTAAGATTTTCCTGACGACAATTTCTCATACAATGATTTTCATATGCACCTTAATCTGAGCCATCAATCACTCAATCGAACGGTCCTCGACGCACCGATTGAATAAGGTGTACGGTTCAAGATCTTCGAATCTATTACCATGTAAACCAGGAAGGTTGGCGAGTAAGATGTCCTTGTCCTGATCACCATCTCCATGATAGGGGCGCCTCGGCGAGCATGTGAGGAGGGGTCACAAGTCCCACCACTACCTTGACAGGCTAAGGGATAAGATGCACGGATGATAGGTGCCACCAAGCAATAAAGGGTAGAGGGCTCTTGTGATCAAAGAGAGGACCATCCAATCTATGTTTCTTTCTTTCTACGATCACCAAGAAAAGGTTATTTACTGATGAGCATCAAAGACACTTCAAAGCATTGTTGGGCTGCCTAACTTTTCTTAGGATTGCCACTTTGCATTGACCCTCCTTTAGGAAAAGGGAGGATCAAATACTAACTTTCGAAGCATCTTGATGTGAAAGTCACTAGATCTCTGGCAAGTCATAAAAGAAGCAACCGAACAAGATGAATTATACTGAGAAAGTCCAAGGAATGATGAAGAAAAATATCTGAGTTGGTATATATTTCAATATCGACATCTAAGTGAACCTAATCCAGTCAAAATTTCTCCTTTTTCTCCTAGCCTGACAAACAGATGTAGCTGTCTATTTACTAGTATTGACAAAATTTCCAGGCATGAAAGATACATGATTGAGTTGGAAAAATATAGCCAATTAAAAAACCATAGGGGAAAACATAACATCAAATGCAGAACTGAAACATTTTTCTCTCATTTTGGTCAAGGAGAAAGAGTAGGGAAGAACACACAAAAACTGGAAATCATCATTGCATAGAGTTCATACAAGAGACCAGCAGTTCACACATTCAGCGATCTGAAGTAACTGCATCGAATTCACACAAAGACACAATCACAAACAATATAAGAACCAACCAGTCATATGAACAGCACTTAACTAACAAATTAAACTAGAAATAAAATTAAGTTTCCATAAGAGGTTCACCAGCTGGATGGACATACATGTATATAACCTGTTCCAAGTGCCAGCCTATTTGCAACTACTGCAAAACCTATATGAAAATTAAGAAAAGACCTATAGAATTACCAGTTCTTGGGAGGAGACGCTTCCCATGGAAACACAAAGATTGTGCCATGGTGAAATTTAAAAGCTTATGAAGGATTTAAGCTCTACAGGTTTATTCTTCAGTAGAACCAATTGTTGCCGTCGTTCTTCTGCGGGTAGTCGACAGCACCGGTCATGTTGAAACCAGAGCCGAATCTGAACTCAGATGCACCGGTGATGTTGCCCATCTGACCCCCAAACTGCGTGTCGTCGCGGATGAAGAACTGCTGCTGTGCCGGGGCCTGCTGCTGTTGCTGTTGTTGCTGCTGGATCATGTTACTCACATCATTGAACATACCGTCTCCATTGACGCCAATTCCATTGCCTTGTCCGAAGAAGCCCTCGTCCATCTGCATCCTTGGGGTGGTCGCATTAGGCCTCTCTATGATGGTGACATCGTCGTTGCTCATGTTCTTGTTGCCCATGTAGGTGCTGTCGTACATGTTCATCAGCTCGGCGATGGACCTCTGGCCGTCCATGGGCAGGCTGAAGTCCAGGTTGTTCAGCGCCTGATTCGGCTGGTTGAAGGCCGCCGGGAAGACCTGTGGCACAGGTGTTGGCGCCGGCTTGTTCTCCACGCTGCTTGGCGGGAGGGGATCATTGTACTTGCAGGTGTACTGGTGGCTGTTGCGCGCATTACGGTCCAGGAATCCATAGCTGTAGTCGCTGTGTGGGCACTGGACGTTGTTGCAGGTGTAGACGCGGTTGTTCAGCATCAGCTCAGGTTCAGCGCTCCTCTTCTGGACGTACTCAACATCTGCGGTTTCCTCCTTGGGCGTCGGCATGAGGAACTTGTCATTCAGCATGGCCGCACCAAGGTTGAACGCGGTTGGATCGGCCATGGCCATCTTGTGGGTGCCTGCCTCGTCGCCCTTGCAGTCCTCGCCGAGGTCAACGTCGTACTCGCTTGAGCTGGCGTTGAACGATATGGCGCTGGCGATGCCGCCGGCTGACGCCGGAGGCCGAGCACCAGGGTTCAGCCTCATGAATAGCTCCTCTTCCTGCTTGATGACTGCCAGCCAGGTGGAGATCTCCTTGGCAGTCATCTTGTCCTGGAGGCACTTGGACTGGCGCACCAGGCGCCGGATCTTCTCGATGTCTGGCGACATGTGCTTGATTACGGCGGTGAGCACGCTCACCTTCCAAGCCTTCTTAAGGTCATGGGGTTTCTTGTACGGTGGCGGGCCCTGATCCTTGGGGATGCCAAGCTCCGGCCACCACTCCTCGTCGCCGGTCGGCCACCACGGCGGAGAGATGCCCTTCTCCAGCGGGAACCTCCGCTGCGGGGGGTCGCAGTGCTGCATGAGCGCCGAGAGCAGCGAACCGAGCGTGGTGTCCTGCAGCTCCTGAAGCGAGTGCGGGCTCACGGTGCCAGAAGCAAGCTCGCTCTCGGAGCCCGGCACGGCGTTGTCGGCCTGGTACTTGGCGATGGCGGCTGGGCCGTTCCGGTCGAAGCGGACCTTCTCCTTCCACCAAGCACGGAGGTTGTCGGAGGCGCCGCTCACCGGCTTGCCCTTCTCCGGGATGATCCCGTACACGAACCCCTGCGCACGGCACACCTCCATCATCTTGAGCATGTACTTGAGGATGCCGTCCTGCGCGCGCGACATCTTCTTGCGCCGCGCCTGCTCCTGCGACTGCCGGGGCTTCAGTCCATCGTCCACCCCGCCTCCGCCGGCCGCCTGCTCCTTGCCGCGGGTCTGCTGCAGCTCCTTGAGCCGCTTCAGCTTCATGCGGTCGCGCCACATGCGGCGCTCCAGCTCCTCGATGTCATCCACATCGTCGTCGCTGTCGTCATCCCCGGCGTCCGGGAAGTTGTCCGTCGGCGGGTCCACGAGGTCGCCCTCGCCCATGACGCACTGGTCGCCGGACGACGTCTGCGGCATGAGCGAGCCGAAGCCGAGGTTCTTGTCGGCGCCGTTCTGCTGCAGGAGATCCACAAAGTTGTGCACGCCGGAGAACATGCCCTGATCCATCACCAGCCCACCTCCCATCATGTTTTTTCACAAACGTTGACTGCACACCGATCTCGCTAAGTCTTCCCGGGGTAAAGGGCGCTCCTCGTATACTTGTGGTACTAGTCACCTGCACAGAAGCAAGCAAAGGGGCTATGTTAATTATAAGAGTTAAAGCTGGCATTACCAACACTTACTGTTGCGTCTAAACACAAGAACTGGGCAACATGTGCAACACGATTGGTTTTAAAAGGAGGTAATTACAGTTAAGAGCATAGCTTAAATAATCATAGTAATAGTTATCTTAATTCGGAAATTAGACGATGACAGTATGTTACAGTTCTTGTCTTCTCCTTAAAGACAAACAGCTGGACTACTTATCTAAACATTCTAGATCTACATAACCTGGAGATAATCATGTATCATGTAAAAGCAAGTTGCTTATTGAAGCAAGAACCGGAAGGACTAGTTTGCATGTGTTTGGCGAAACAAAATTAGCTTGATCTGATCAGGCCACACACACCTCTCTTATGGTCCTCTTCACAAATTGATCAAGCCAAGGAAGGCCGAAGGCAACGCACGCAACTAGCAGACATCTAACACCAGATTATCTTCTTCTTTTCTGTGGCATGATCATGTCGCACGGCATAACTAACAGAAATGGATGCATCACGTGTGATGCATGATCGCAACACACTGATTGAAGAACAACTGAAGCATATGTCCACACTGCCACACAGGGTTTTACCAATAACAAAAAGAAGTACGGAGTACACAATTTTAAGTATGCACAATTATGTTTTCTATTTTTTCCATCTAATAAGCGTGTTGAAACTTATTGAAGATTTGTTTGATCCAATCATAGGCGCCGAACTAAAACGATCAGAAAGCAAGGGAAGACCTTTTCAAGAGACGAAAGCCATTTTTATGCAATTGTTTTGCTTTTACCAAGCCAAACAGGTACGGACAGTTGGAAGCAAGAACATGTGCCCATGTGCTTACTAAAAAGGAATCAAAGTAGTCTACAAAATGAGAAGAGAAACAAGAGAGAAGATGGATCAAGCAGACATGGAAATGGAGAACAGATGGAAAGTTTCCCCTCCTAAAAGAAAACAGAAAAAAAAATCTTCTTGCTCCGAAATTAATTCCTTCCATTAACACTAGGTACTAGAGTCTCCAGGTTTCCTAGAAAAGGCCCAAAACAAAATTGTGCCTATTGCCCGGGGGAAGAACAAAGATCTCAAACAACTTCAGAACATAAGAACTCGGGTATTTGGCTGCTACTGCCCTAGTATCCTACAGCATGTAGAGCTACAAGCTTGGAACTCTGCCATGGATTTATCCACTCCCCTGACAGAAAAATATCGCCACAGAAAAATGGAAAAGAACAGCAAAGAAGCACAAATTGGAATTGATAACTAGACGTCCCAAAAAATATCTAGAATAAATTACCCAAAAGAACAAAACATACTACTAGCATAGCTAGCCTACCTCAGACCCTAGCCAATCAAGAGCACAGACAAAACAGCATAAAGGAGACAAGCAACAAGGAGGAAGAAGAAGCAAGGCCACCTTCCGAAGCGTATGCACATATACATATGAACACAGAAGAACTGGATAAGCGGGGCAGCGAGAGCTCACCTCTATGCAGGTGCAGGCTGATCCCCACTTGCTAATTCTATCCGCTTTCCACCTTTGCCATGACCTTGGAAGAGAGGGAGAAAACAGGGAGGGAATGGAGAAAGGGGAGGAGAAGAAGAAGGCACGAGGAGGGAGGGCTGAGATCAGATAAGAACAGGGGAGGGAAGGAGGGAGGGAGGAGACCACGGCGCAAGCGCACAAAAGTAATAGGGAGGGAGGGCAAGTGGGTGCGGGTGGAGCTCGCTCGGGCGCAACAGCGACTGGGACTCTCCGATTTTATAATACAACTCAACTGGTCTTCTCCCACGCACGAACCGCCGCTGTGAACCTCTCGCTGCTGGTGGTGGTAATATTTTCTGGCCGCGACAGCGCGCCGCCCGGCCTGATCGAGGTTAAAAGAAAAGGGAGTGGCCTCTCCGCCTGTGACACGTGGGGTCCCAGTCGGTGCGCTCCTGGGACCGTGGGGTCCGGGGGTCGGAGAGCGCGTCGGGCTACGGACAAAGGCGCTACTAGTTGGGAAACCAGGATTACCGTTTTGCCCTCATGTAGCCTCTTGCCTCAGTGTGTCTAGGGGGAAGGCTATGATCTTTTGTGCAAGTTTTCTTTGGTGGTATCCTTGTAAGAGATGGTTCGGATTGTGAGAGACCGACCCCGCGCTGATTGGTCACTTGAGCCGAGCACTTGATGTTGATCGGAGCAAGTGCACCCCATTCTCAACGGCGGAAGGAGGAAGGCATGTCTTATGCGCAAGTCATGTTTCCCGGTAGCCTTCTTAGATATGGTCGGAGGAGGAACCCATGAGAGACACCCCACCAGCCCACCTAATTGGTCATCGGAGCCGTAGAACTCAAGGTTGGTCGGAGCAAGTGTGCACGGCATTGATCTTTTCACGTCTTACCCACGTGGATATGTGTCTGGCGTATCAGGCCTCGCAAGCAGCGTGACAAAACCAAAGGACACGATTTGAGCCTTTTTTGTTGTCGTGGAGCAAGTGCTTTTGAGCTTCGGTTACTAATCATACCAGCAATTTGGTGGAGTATTTCCAATGAAAAAGTTGGTCTCTACTATCTTTCTCCATGATCCTGCGGAATCGGTGACATGCCTATGACGTAGGTTTTGGTAGCTGTTTCTTCTATTTTAGAGATATATTTAATGGAGTAACATTATTGTGGTTTAATTAATAAAGCTCTTTAAAGGAGAATAATTGTCACATAAATAATGTGCATACATTATAAGAACAAGTAAATGGACAACAGTAACAATGGTTGGAAAGATCGATGTAAATTGAGTAGCATATGCATATACATGTAAATTATTTTTCAATAGCCATAATTGTGGGCAATCAAGTCGTTCTAAAGGTCATAGAGTAGTTTTTACCCATGATTGGTCACTGGAGCTGAGCACTTGATGTTCATCTGAGCAAGCGCACCCCACTCTCGATGTCGGTAGAAGGGGTCATGTCTTACGTGCAGCCATATTTCCCAGTATCCTTCTTAGATATGGACGGAGGAGGAACCCATGAGAGACACTCCACCTCACTGGTCATCAAGGCCAGAGAACTCAACGTCGGTCAAAGCAACTGTGCTTGACATTGATCTTTCGGCGTTTTGCACACGTGGATAGGCATACGGCGTATCAGGCCCTCGCGAGCAGCGCGACAGAACCAAAAGGCACAATTTTAGCATTTTTTGTCGTGGAGAGTGTCCTTTTGAGCTTCGGTTACTAATCAAGCAAAATGCTAGGATCTTCTGTGCAAGTCGTCTTTGGTGGTATACTGGTAAAAGATTGTTCGAAGTGTGAGAGATACCTTGCTGATTGGTCAGAGCAAGCACACCCCATTCTTGACGTCGGCAGGAGGAAGGCATGTCTTACACGCAAGTCATGTTTCCCGGTAGCCTTCTTAGATATGGTCGGAGGAGGAACCCATGGGAGACACCCCCACCTAACTGGTCATTGGACCCGTAGAACTCAAGGTTGATCGGAGAAAGTGTGCACGGCATTGATCTTTTGGCGGTTTGCCCACGTGGATAGGTGTCTGGCATATCAGGCCTCGCGAGCAGCACGACAAAACTAGAAGACACGATTTTAGCATTTTTTTTTGTCATGGAGCAAGTGCTTTTGAGCTTCAGTTACTAATCATACCAACAATTTGGTTGAGTATTTCCAATGAAAAGTTGGCTGCTACTATCTTTCTCCACAATCATGCGGAATCGATGACATATCTATGTCATAGATTTTGGTAGCCGTTTCTTCTATTTTAGGGATATATTTAATGGAGAAACATTATCATGGTTTAATTAATAAAGTGCTTTAAAGGAGAATAATTGACACACAATAATGTGCATACATTATAAGAACAGATAAATGGACAATAGTAACAATGGTTGGGAAGATGTAAATTGAGTAGCATATGCAGATACATAAATTAGTTTCGAATAACGATAATTGTGGGCAATCAAGTCGCCCTAAAGGTCATAGATTGGTTTTTACCCTTGATTGGTCACTGGAGATGAGCACTTGATGTTGATCGGAGCAAGCACAACATTCTCGATGTCGGTAAAAGGAAGGCAATGTCCTATGCACAAGCCATATTTCCTGGTATCCTTAGATATGGAGGAGGGAGGGACCCATGAGAGACAGCTCACCTAACTGGTCATCGGAGCAGAGAACTCAAGGTTGGTCGGAGCAAGTGTGCTCAGCATTGATCTTTTGGCGTTCTGCACACGTGGATAGGTATTTGGCCTATTAGGCCTACATAGAACCGCGACAAAACCAAAAGACACGATTTTTGCAACAAAAAAAAAATTGTTGTGGAGCAAGTTTTTTTGATCGTTGGTTATTAATCATGCATATTTACAATTTGGATGAGTATATCCAATGAAATGGATGGTTGTTACTATCTTTCCATGATCTTGTGGAATCGATGACAAGTCTCATGGATTTTAGTACATGTTTCTTCTATTATAGAGATATATTTAATGGATTAACATAATCATGGTTTAATTATGAAGAACTTTAAAGGAGAATAATTATCACACAAGTAATGTACATATATTATAAGAATGAGTAAATGGACAACGGTAACAATGATCGGAAAGATGTAAACTGAGTAGCATATGCATATACATGAAATATGTTTCGAATAGCTAAATTTGGGAGTCGGCATGTCCTCCTAAAGTTCATAGACTGGTTTTACAAAAGGCTACACTCTAAGCTAAAACACTATATGAGAAATCTGCATAGCAAATGAGAAAGTCGTTATAAGGGTGGGACGATGTTTCTAGAGCCCACGTACCTATCACAAAAAATTGTATTTTCAACGTAGATTATTTTGTGTATGACAGGTTATAAAAAAAACCTACACTTGGGCATGGAATGGGCCTTCCAAATCTTTTGAACTAAGAATTTGCATGTTATTTAAATTTTCTGTAGTCTATGGCTTAGAAAATAGTATATGATATATTTTCAAGATTCTATAAAAAAAAAGCGTATTGCATGCTAGTGTCGTGAACATTCTGTATGCACTAGGTGTGTGGTCGCTTAATTGACACGGACCGTGGGTTGTCGCCCTTCATGCCTTGCCTAGGGTCGGTCCTAGCTATAACCTAAGCATGGTTTTCATATAATTAATTACTCTACTCATTTTTTGGGTATTATTATAGAGTTATATTGTGTGTATATTTATTTAATAGTTGTTTATCGTTATTGAAAATGTACAATATAATCATTTCAAGGTATTTATGGGCAAGTACTCAGAATTACTACCCCCTCTATTCCAGTTTATAAAAGTGATATGCAAACCAATATAAAAACTTAACCATAAATTTGATTAATACAATATAAATACTAGTATATATACCATAAAAATTATATCATTGGATTCATACTAGAAAGATGATTTCAATTATACAATATTCGTGCAATATAATTTAAATTTTGTCAAACTTTTTTCTTGGACTGAGTATCACTCTAAGGGCATGTACAATGCAAGACTCTTAGTCAGGCGCTTAAGCGATAAAAAAAATTACGTACGAAAAGGAAAATCAGCCAAGCGCTCTGTCCTCCAGCGCTAGCCGCTAACTCAGGCGCTAAGTATGATTTATTTTCCTGGCTAAATAGGATCAGCCGTTGAACTTCTAGAGGAGAAAAATGTGGAGCGTCCGGCGCATCTTGGAGCATCGACGCCGGATCAATTCCCGATATCAGCCAGGAATCTAGCGTAACGGCCAGGATTAGGAACCTAGCGCCCGTCCTTAGCACCTGCGTTGTGCATGCCCTAATAAACAAGAATGGAGAGAGTATTTCATATGGCTGTGGCACTACCCGGAGTTATGACTGTTTCGCACGAGAATCAAATCCATGATCTTATGAAATTTCAACTGCATTGTTGGTTCTTGGAATTTATTTTATTTGCTTGTTTCGCTTAGGAATTAGATGACCCTAGGATGTGGGTGAGACCATCCGCATAGGATCAGCAGTGTTCTCTGTTAGGAGGGGCAAAATGGGTAGATACTCAGTTTCCTCATCAAATCTGGTTAACTTTGACGGGCGTTCAGATCCGTAGCCGCCGCCGCGAGGAGGCTGAAGCACAACCACGTGCTGGCTTATGGGCGGGGGCCACGTGTGCTGCCACCTTTCGTGGGCCCCACATACCCAGGCTGTGTGTGGCGTCACACGCACGCTCACCTTGCACAAAAGGACGCGCGACGCAGTGAGGCCCTGCCGATTTCACACGGCTGGAACAGAAGCGCCTTGGCGCAAAAAGCAGGAGAAAGGTAAAAAAAGGCTGATGGCGGCAGATTTTTACCTCCCTCCTCTTTCTTTTTTATCCTTTTGAAGAGTCATACGCATGTTTACCATTTTCAGTTAGTCTTCAGTCCTCCTTCTTATGGACAGATATTATGCTGAAATGTACAGCTGGGTAATGACCAATTAATTAGGTTCACTGTTTGATTTGGCTTTATTTTGGCAAGGGTCGTCGTCCTCCTCCTCGACCCATTGACAGCAGTACACGGCCATTTCTGCAACCACACACAGGCTGTTGGGGTGTTGGTCAATTTGCTCCGACGAAATTTCCAGCTTGCTTTGGTTTCATCTGGAACAGTTCTTGCAATTCATGGAGACCACGACGCAAAGATCCAAATGAACGGGAAGCATTTCTCGCTGTATGCTAATTAATCTGTTGTCTGCATCTAAGTGTGACTTGTACGCCTACTACAGTCCTAGTACTTCAGAAACTGATAGCCAGACATGAAAAGAGAAGTTCCCCAGAAGAGAATGTCCACGGTTATGATACACTCCTACAATCTCTGTAAGTACACTCCTACGGTCTCAAATTGGTTTCAAACCGTGCAAAACTGAATTGCGAAAGCAGCGTTTGCTCGTACTAGATCGAAAGCAGCGTTTGTCCACCCGTGCTCGCCTGTCGACGCGATGGGAGGGAATATACTGGCCGTGGAACGGCCGACACCGATCCAGCCCGTACACGTAGCGAAAGGACGATGGATCCCTGGCCGTCCGTCGTGACCTCCACTCCCCAGCCGCCGCACGTGCTCATCGTGCTTCCTGCAGCTCAACATGTGTGGCTGCATCGGTTAGCGCCAGCTGGTCCCACCCACTAACGTCATGTGGTCCGCGGTGAGTGACCAATGGTAATTTCGGATGTATACAAATTTGGTGTAATGTACTCCCTCCGTTCGGAAATATAAGATGTTTTAACTTTGTGAAGTTAATGTATCTAGACATCTTTTAGTGTATAGATTCGAGCGAACCTATATATTAAAAAAATGTCTAGATACATTCACTTCACAAAGCTGAAACATCTTATATTTTTACACGGAGGGAGTAATAATGTGATCGATGCTGCACAGCCTGTGCTTGGTGGCGATGTGATCGTATTGTACTGGTGTTACATGGGAGAAATGCCTCAGCGGTGTTCTTTTTCCAGGAGCAACTTCTAACACAACGATTAGGAAAAACAAGCGTTTTTTAGGAGTTCCATTACTCACGGGGCAGTACCAGTTGACATGTGGATATAAACATCTCTTGTCAACTACGGCAATTCTATTTCTATGTGGAGAGTCAACTAGAAAACGGTTTAAGTAGACGTGCAGAGCTTTCACAGAGAGTCCAAGGATCTCCCTTGATCTTGAGCATCGGTGCAACAATATGCTTTAGTAAGTCAATGCTGAATCATTGGACATTCATGTGTATGTTTAGACCATAGTTTTTTCAATAATTTTGTTCTCTTCAATCATTTGATAACCAGACATATATAAAGGTCCCTGCAAACTCTCCTAAAAACATCACTGTAAATGTATGGATCTTTTTAAGAAAAGACTGTTATGTCATGAAAAGGGAGGTAAAAACGTAATATGATTTCATTTTAAAAATAGAAGAAAATATAATTTAGTCAAATGGCGGGATTTGTGTCAAGCAAAGACAAAGATGGCTTGGGTTTGATAGATTTAGAAATCACACATATTTGTTTGCTTAGCAAATGGTTGTGGAAGTTGATGAATAGTATTGATGGTTTATGGTCAAGCCTCGTTTGGCCCCCATCATTTGGAGCTGGAACGGTGGAAACAAAAAAAATATTTGTGATTCCAAGAATTAACTTATTTGGCTACAAATGAATTATTTATGAAATTCATTTGAGGTTTACATGGTTTTTATTTCATGCATAACCTTAATTCCATTTGGTACACTACCATTTCAATGGATTTGCCAAATGAAATGATATTGTCAATGCCATTTCATTTTAGGTGTCAAGCGACCTCTTAGAGCTAAATACCCCATCTATATCGAGGGTCAAATTCAGACCTGGGAATTGTCACTTTTGGAGTGGTGTCATGAGAGTAAAACATTTGTTTTCTAGATGTGTAGAAAAGTGATAGTAAAGGGGAGAGAGGTAGACTCTTCTGATAAATTATTGTGTAATACTATGTGTCATGTGAGAAATTCCTTAGGCTTTAGAATTTATATTTAAGTGGAAATATCACTATTGCTGAAGTTTCTAATAGTACTAGAGTTGTTTCAGTTTTAGAAGAATTATATGTGGGGATAGTTGGCTATTATGTGGAATGAGATGAGAACCATGTGTCGAAATGTAGTTTTGAAAGAGGAAGATCATAGATTTAGATTGACCATTTGAAAATCTTGATTTTTGTATGTGAACTCCATGCATAAAATGATGACAAATAGACAGGTACATGTTCCTTATAAAAACATGTGGCTAACAAAAGAATCCTATGAGAGTTAAGGTTTTCCTAAGGCTAACATGTAAAGGGAGCCAATTAACTAAGCATGTTATTTTACATAGAGGGGGTAAAGTTAGTACAAAATGCATGTTCTGTTCTAATAATGAAACCATTGATCATCTATTTTTCTATGGGGGTTGCTACTCTATTGTGGGCACTCTAGCGGGCCAGGATTGCAAAATGTTTTGAGAATGTACTCCCCTAAGATCCAACTTTGATTGTTCTTCAAATTTTTCACTATTTATCTCTTTGGTCTAGCTTCGAGAGATATCAGAATGTCGTAAGTTATAGGTTACGGGGCAAAACTTCTTGTACTTGTGCAACTAAGTTCATCCATCGGAAGCAGGGATGGGGATCAATGATCATCTGTATTGAGGACTCATGTTATTTGGGTGGTAACCATACATGTTGACTACTTTTGTTGCACATCTTGAGAACCATCAAATAAGAGCTTAAAGACCACGAAAGCAACTGATAGATCCATTGTACCTTGTATGGTGTTTCATATGAACTATTAGTGTTATTTATGTTGAATGTGAAGCTTTATGTGAAATGTGTGAACCTTGATGTTTATGGCACATGTAGATGCTATGTGATGCATGATCAATGCATATATAACTTGTGTGCAAGGATAAGGCACCAACTACATAGGAGGTTTTGCCCAATTTTTTAAAAAAAAAATCGAATGACAATTTTTTTGAATGAAGTATGTTCCATGTGGTTGGCAAAAACTATGTTTATAGTAATACCATGACCAAAGTCCATCACTAAAGCAAGCCACACCCACTTCATACTGCATAGGTGTGGAAATTGAGCACAAGGAATTGAATTCTGGCACATGGCAATGTCCATCCGTGCCAAATGTAATACTGAACATGTAATACTGCTTTCAGGAATATTTGAGGTGACTCTTACTAGTCTCATTTGGTCAAATATGTCACAACACTTATTGAGAATTTCTTTGTCACACAATTTAACATGGGCAAAATAGTCTTCTTGGGTTTATCACCGTTAGTGTTCAAAATGTCCTAGAATATCATGTTTGAAAAAAAATTGGACTAACTGTCAAAATGGGAAGTCTTTTGTTCTAGGGCCAAATGGGGAAACCAATTTAATGTATTATCAGAAAAGAAATTTCCTTTTAAATTTCAGTGTTGCCAAAGGCGGGAAATGGAATTCAGAATCGTTGCTGCCTTGTTGGGTATAGTGCTCGGAGCACGTGTCAATTTGTCATCATAATATTTCCCCTTTTGTTTTCAGTTAGTATTGAGTTGGGTTTGCGGGTGTTGGCTGACTTTTTCTTATTTTATCATCATATTTTTTATGCATTTATACTAGTAATATATAGTGTCTATTTCTAGAAAAGAAAAACACATAAACGTCTGGTAAAGTAAATTGTTTCTGTACGGCGTTGATAAATTAGATAACACGTTATACATGTACAATGTCAAATTGTGTGCAACATTCTGCCGAGGTAGTGTTGATCTCTGCGAGCAGGCCTCAACTATCTAAAAATGGAGTGTCTGATGCTAAACAGTGTCTTGAACTGTTTCAAATAACTCATCGCTTGAGAAGCGGACCCCGCTTAGTTAAGATCCAGGAAGACACTATGCGCGTTGCCAATATGTGTCACCTTCCTCAGTTTTGCCCGATTTGACCCTGTATCTGAACGGTGCTGGCAGATGTACCCTGTGTTTTCATGATTTGGCAGGTGAGATGCAATCATGCAGCCTTATCTCTTGCGATCGCCATGAATGTCTGGGCCGCGAGGTACTGGTGATAGAACTCCATGAACACTGCATGCCAAGTGGAAAACTGCAAGGTTTCCTAAGAAAAATCTACTCTATATGACTTTATCTACGAAACAGGTTGAGAAATCCTGAGCTCCAGACTAGTGGCTCGCCTCGATTGCGGACTGTGCGTGCTACCAGTGGCAGTGCCACACTGCCACTTGACCAAAAGTAGAGGATGCAGATCGAAGCTGTTGTTTTCGCCCGCTCTACAAATTACAAAACGGGTAATGTTTTCGTCCACTTAGGCTTTGTTTGGTACTAGAGTTTTAGTGGGGATTAGTGGAGATAATCCCCTAGAGTATTAGGTGAAACCTTCACCTTCACTCAATTCCCACAAAACTCCACCCACAATCTACTAGGTAGAGGTAGAGTGTTGGGATTGAAAAAAATACACTAAAATTTAGGAAAGAGTGGGAATTAGCGAGGATTATACTCGTCCAATACTCTAGTACCAAATATACAAGTGAGTGGGAATTATAATCCCCACCAAAACTCTAGTACCAAACAAGCCCTTACAGTTCACATGTCCCTCTCTCTGGTAGTGAGCAACAAGTGACAAGTTGGTGTAGTGGGCAATAGCCACATGGTGAAAATGGGAAAACATCGAATGATCCCGGCGGGTGTGGAAATAGAATATTTCCAGGATGATGAAATCCAAACTACAAGTAGTAGTAATTGTTGCTATAACGGGCTTCACTCTCCAACTGAAGTTTAGTAGATGAGCAAAACTAGCCAGCATGCATGATGCTACATTGCCACTGCGACACTGCTGCCGTGGAGCCAATGAACCGGTGGACACTGGCCATCGGATGCTTGCAGTTCAATCGGAAATCCACATGCCTCATTGGTGCAGATGCAACCACTGCGAAAGAAAACATAGTTGAAATTTGAAAACGTCTAATTTTTTTTAGAAATATACATTGGTGTATATCTAGACATTTTATGTTCATTCACAAAGTCTCGCAAGAAACATATATTTTTTATGGTCTGTGTAGATAAATAAGATAATTTTTGGTGCTCCAAAATTGCTACTTGCGTGACATTTTTTATTTCCTTACACATATCACATAAAATGCATTTTTTAGCGAAACGGCAAGAGTGCTGCCTATTCATTAAGAAGGGGAGAAAAACATTGTACAAGGAGGGTTCATGTTTTTAGTTTATGGGAGAAAATATTCTGAGAAAAAAAATCCCACTACTGAAAGGATCTACTCAATCATTTAGGGCCACGACAGTGGTGACAACACTAAATGCCAAAGCTCGCAAGCGAATGTCTTTATGTGCGATGTGGGCTACCTCAATGTAAGTCATGCGTACACCCTAAAAGATTCTTCTATTCCGCTCCTTCCAAACATTCCAGATGACCATCCCACCAGTCGTTCAAGTTTGTCCTTTCACTGCGGGAGCGCTTTATCCTTTTGTCTGCACCGGCTAACATACCATCCCACCAGTCGTTCAAGTTTGTATGGATTCCTAGGGTGAGGGCATGTGGGCAAACAGTCGAGAGTCCACGCATGGACAGAGTTTCAGACTTGGAAAGTGAAAGCGCGGTTCTTACATAAGAGGCATGCAGAGCGCGAGATGGGATCATGAGGCAAAACGTCTTTTCTCCATAGAACTTTGTGGGTAAACAAAATAGTTCAGATGTACACCCTAAAATTTATCTCAGAATGTTTTGACATTTTAAAATGTATTTTTTCATAATTAGTGCATTTGGTCCAATGCGCCAAAACACCATATCCCACTTCAGTCTCTTATTGTTACTCTGCAAAGCCAAAAACTTCTGAGGCTAAGATAGTGTTCGAGCACTAACTAATGCAACATAAATTTTGTGTGCATCAGACCGTGATCTTAATTACTCTTGTTTTAAAAAAAAAAGTTTGACCACTAACTTCTGTTCTAGGGAGTTCCACCGTGTTCGCTTTTGGCCTCCTTTACCTACCGAGCAGTGGCGTATCTAGTAGGGGTGTCATCTCCAAAAAATACATTTTTTTGTCTTTTAGGTATTAAAATTTATACTAATTATGTCTATATTCAAAGCTTAATAGAGAGATTTTTAACCTTGGCATCCCACCAATTTTAACCTAGATCCGCCACTGCTACCGAGTTGAGCTTCAGCATCCATAATCGTGACGTGCTAACTTTTTGCGACTGAAATTTTCCTATGCAGAACAGATAATGTGCTTTCTTATAACGCATGATGGTGATGTAATTTCGAATAGAAAGCGTTGATTATATCATTTTTTTTTCTGCCAGCTTGACGCAATTGCGCACAAGGCAGATGAGAGGGTTCGATCGTGTCCGAGTGTAGGCGTTGGAAACGACAAAATGACAGCCAGCCAGTCAGTACTGCGTTGTGCGGGTGAGATCATTACACTGGGTCCCCATCCACAACTTTGGCATAAAAAATCTGCATTTCACCTCGTGCGAATTGGAGCTACCGGTGTCAACTTAGTACTTTACAGAAAAAGTACCGTCATCCAGATCCCAGCGATATGATTTTACTACCTCAGCGCATTACGTGCGTTGTGTTTTCTCTCATTTACTATCGTAACTTTCAGCCGCCCTGAGCAATCGGAGCCGCGTCTACGCGTGTGGCCGCGCACGCGCAACCTTTTCGCATCTCTTCATGTTTGACACTTTGATCCACCACCGCATTAAGCTACTGACGGCATTCATTTGCCGTGCTCCCGACCGCGCGGCTACAAGACCCATATATGAATGAATCGACGATGGAGGTCCGGCGGACACGTCGGGGCTAGCCCACGCGCAGGCACAGCGCAGGGGTGGACCATGCATGGGGTTTCACTTCCACGATGGGATCGAGCTTCCTCTCGGTCTCGGTGTCGGCAGGAGATGGTTGCGTTGCGTCTCTCCTCGCCTTTTTTCGCCCCACACTTGACTAGGAAAGCACACTTACTCAAAAGTTATCGGCGAACGTTCCAGAGAAAATCATGGTTCGGAAAAAAAGTTCCAGAGAAAATGAGAGTGGGTCTTTTTGATTTTTATAAGTCCAAGGATTCTATCATTCTAGATTTACATAGATTATGATATTCCTGCATTATAAAGGAAAGCTCCTCTTGACTCCAAACTCATGCGACTTTTAAGAAAAATCCAATGCTTTTAACAACTCTTATTACATGTTCATCAGTTTTCATTGCAACTCTTATTTTATGAATATTTTTCATATGAAACAACACAAATGAAGAAGGTCCATATAGAAAACGTCAAGTAATAGCTTTTGGCTTCAGCATGCGCGCTGTTAGATATAAGTTGTCTCCTGATGCTAAGTTTGCTACGTCTCTCATAAACATTAGTGATAAGGATTATGATTTCTCTTTGGATTTATCTTACATATCATATCTATTGTTGAGAAAGAACCTTTTTGTGGTACTGAAAATGAAAGTGTTATGGGACATATGAATGAGCTCTCTGCTTTGAGTAACTTATTTTCTGATGATACTAAGTTGCGCACTTACTTTGTTGCTAAGATTTTCCCTTTCTCGTTGAAAGGTGAAGCTAAAGCTTGGTTTAATAATTTGTCTCCTGGATCTATTGATAGTCCTATTGCTTTGGTTAATGTTTTCTTTCAGAAATATTTTCCTGCTAGTGCTCAACATGCTGCTTTGCAGAAAATCTTTGACTTTGAGCAGGTAAAAGGAGAGAAACTACCTGAATCATGGGCAAGGTTTTGTTCTTTAATTAGAGCACTGCCTGGGGAGCCATTACCTAAATATGAACTCCTTGATATATTTTATAATGGACTAACTGTTGAATTTAAGACATACCTGGATAGTTGTGCTGGTTGTGTTTTTAGGAAAAGAACTCCTGCTGAAGCTAAAGAATTAATGGCTAAAATAAGCCGAAATTATGATGATTGGAATATATCTGAGCCAACACCAGCGCCAACACCAAAGAAGAGAGGAATGGTTGAATTAAATGATGAAGTGATGAGAGAAGCCAAGAAATCTCTTAAGGAGAAGGGTATTAAATCTG
Organism: Dactylis glomerata; assembly: GCA_007115705.1. NCBI lineage: Eukaryota > Viridiplantae > Streptophyta > Magnoliopsida > Poales > Poaceae > Dactylis > Dactylis glomerata. Next base: position 735,395 of record QXEO01000286.1, on the reverse strand, counting down.
AAGATGTGAAGAATCTACCACCTATAGAAGAATTATGTAAGCCAATCCCTCGCTCCTCCACTATTGAGGTACACTCTCTCCAACGCTTTGATAATATAGATATTCCTTACTCTAAACCTCCTGATCAATGCTTAGATGAGTTTGATAATTTCATTGTTAAGCAAGATAAGTTTAATAAGAGGGTGCAGAATCATTTGTTGGAGAACTCTAGAGCTATTAATAAGTTGCAGGATATTGTGGAGAGAACCTCCAATGATGTTAAGATGCTTGTTAAATATTTCCAAATGGTTCAGACTCAAATTGATCAGCTTACTAAGGTGCAAAAAGATTTGCTAGTTAACGCTTCTAGAGAAAAATATGCTTGTGAAATAAGCACTAGAAGTGGTGCTTCTACTCAGGATCCTTTATATCCTGAAGGACATCCTAAGAGGATCGAACATGATTCTCAATGTGCTGCAGGTAATGGTACTCTTTCCAAGAAAAACAAGAAGAAGCATAAAACAGTTGCAGAATTTTTAGAAACAGGTAAGGATCCTAATAGTGTTTCTATTTCTGATGCTGAAACTGAAAGCGGTAATGCTTCTGATAAAGAAGAAGTTGAGGAGGAACCAGAAAAACTCGCTAAGAATGCAAAGTACACCAAGGAGAATTTCATTGCCAAAAAACGTGGTAGTGAGAGAGAACCTTGGGTGCAAAAACCAATGCCTTTTCCTGGTAAGAAACACAAATCCAAGGAAGAAGAACACTATAACAGATTTTGTGAATGGATGAAACCTTTGTTTTTGCAAATTCCCTTGACTGAAGCTATTAAAATGCCTCCTTATTCAAAGTATATGAAGGATATTGTTTCTAACAAAAGGAAGATTCCTGGTGAGGAAATTTCCACTTTGCTTGCTAATTATTCTTTCGATGACAAGGTTCCAGAGAACTTTGGAGATCCAGGTATACCAACTATTCCTTGCTCTATTAAAAATAACCATGTTAGAACTGCTTTATGTGATTTGGGAGTCGGAGTTAGTGTCATGCCTTTTTCTCTCTATAAGAGACTTGATCTAGAAAAATTGATATCAACTGATATATCTTTGCAAATGGCTGATAAGTCTACTACTATTCCTATTGGTATATGTGAGGATGTTCCTGTTCAAGTGGCTAATAATTGTTTGATATTAACCGACGTTGTTGTGTTGGAAATGCCTGAAGATGATAATATATGTCTATTATTCTTAGGAGACCTTTTCTTAACACTGCAGGTGTTGTTATTGATTGCAACCAAGGGAAAGTAACTTTTAATGTTAATGATAAGGAGCACACGGTTTATTTCCCCAAGAAGATTGATAGAAAATATGGTTTAAATTCAATCAAAAATATTGAGACCATCAAAGTTGGAGAAATTTATTGTTCAAGGCTAAAGCCCAAGGAAGAATATAAAATTGCTATGGTTGGGACTATGCCTATCAAGGTCGAGGTAACATAATCGTTTAGTAAAATGCAAAGTTTTGTTTCATAGAAAATTGGTTTGGTAACAAGACTTGATCAACCTTGTTAACAAAGCGGTTTTTGAATGAATGAAACTATGTTTTCACCGCATTTACTTTTGTTTACTCATGTTTCCATCTTGTTCACTTTTGTTTCTGCTGTTTAGTTTCATACTAGAGTATCTTAGAGCTGCTATAGACTTGGTTTGGATTTGCTTTCTATCGTTCCATATTCGTTTTCCCAAGTTTTTAATCTTTTGTCAATTTCTAAAAATCCTCGAAAATAAAGTTTCTCAAAAAATTCCAAAAAATTCTTTTTAAATTTTTACATCAAAAATGGGGCTGAGAGGCACCTGGGACACCCCAAGGGGACCCACCATGCCACCACACCACATGGTGGCATGGCCCAGGCCAGGCCGCGCCGTGGCATGGTGTGGGCCCCCCGGCCCTCCACTTACCTCTCCACCAGCCAGTTCACTCTCTCTCCCGAAAAATCTTCACTCCATTGCTCAAACCCGAGTTCTTGCTATTCTTGCTCACGATTTTTGATCTCCTTGCTCAGCCCATCTTTGCTGCTGAGATTTGGAGCATTTGTTCTCCGGTATGTGACTCCTTCGTTTGTCCAAGTAGAATTTTGTTTAGTGGAGTATTTCTTGAGTATTTTAGCACAATAGGTGACAGGTTAAATGAGTTTGCATGCTTGTTATATTGCTTAGATAAGTTATTTGATGCATGTTAGCCCTCTTGCAACTCCTTATAGTAGTTCCCTTTGTTTGTTTGTCTCAAAATCATTTTTATGAGGTTTGCTTAAAAATTTCAGAGAAGGGAAATGGATAATCACACCTATGGAGAAGTCTTTGAGAGAGAAGCACCAAGGACCTCAAGGCCTTCAAGATCAACTTTTCATTTCAGGACATCCTATAATGAAGATCTTATGTCACCAAACATTGGTGATGAGGGGGATGATGGAGATGCACATCCATCAACTTTCCCTTGTACTAACTTTTTGAGTGATGCAAGGATCCTTGATGATTTCTTATTCCTTGTTGACAGGGTTTGTTTGACTACATACATGCTTGATGAGAGTAACCAATATGCTATGCTCACAAAGATTTTTGTTAAGAGCTTTAAATTTTCTAACTCCGCCTTCAAGCCATCTATTGCATTTAAAATTTATGATAAGTCTATCACCATGTCTTTAGAGAGATTTTGCAGCATCCTAGGTATTACCATGTTTGGGATAGCAAAGAAGATTCAGAACCGACCTGCTGATTTGCTAGAGCTCTACCAAGGGGTGACCAATGATGATAACCGCACAGCCCAGCGTGGCAAGATAAGAAACATTCAACTCCCAGCTATTAGATACTTTGCTTACTATCTTGCCACCAGTATTCTTGGTAGGGAGAACACTAGTAATATTTCTAATTATCATTTAGCTTTTCTAGCTACTACGCTTGATATTAGTAGGAAGTACAACCTCGGTGCTCTTATTGCTCGTCGCTTAGCTGCTAGGGGACCCATTTTAAGAGGCATTATTGCTGCGTGCATTGTTTCTGTTTTGTGCCTTTCTGTTGCTCCTAATGATACGTTGTTAGTCCCACAGAGACTTGATCTTGCTGCTATGAAGATCCATCACTTTGTTACTGCTAACTCATGTGCAGGAAAACTAGTTTACAGAATGTTTTTTACTGATGGAGATGAAAGAGAAGTTCCCTTGCCGCAGCCCAGTTTGTTCAGTATTTGCAGGGGACCCTGGTCGCATTCAAAGGAGGAGTTGGACGAGCAGCTTAGGTTGCTTGGCTTCCACATGCAGCAGGGTGCCGAGAGCCAGGAGGAGGAGGCGCCTGCTGATTATTACACCGTGTACCATACCAGGGCGCCCTCGAGCTCATATCAGGACGAAGGTACTTCTTCGTCATATTTTGGAGATGCCACTTCTTGGCCGCGTTGGGATTGATCTCCACTTAGGCCAAAAGCCTAAGCTTGGGGGAAGGTACGCCGACAATTCACTCATCTATACATCATATTCTGTCGGGACTTTGTATATCCATGTTTCGCTTTCTTTCTTTTTCTTTGTTGTTCTTGTTTATGTTTCTACTTTCCAAAACACAAAAAGACCAAAAATATTTCTGTTATTTCTCTTTGTTTGCGTCTTTAGTTTTCTAGTATTAGTTTGCTTCACTTTCTATTTTCAGTATGGTATTCAAAAAATCCAAAAAGATTTTGCTTTGTTTGCTGTTTCCTTCTGTTCTTGCTTTAAAATTCAAAAATCCAAAAATATTTGTTGTTCTTTTCCGGTTTTGTAAAGTTTGCTACAGAGTTTGGTCTCTGATACGTCTCAAACGTATCAATAATTTTGATGCTCCATGCTTGTTCTTACACCATTTGCTTAGTGTTTTGTTACACTTCGTGGCATTTTTATGCATTTTCTAGGACTAACCTATTAACAAGATGCCACAGTGCCAGTTCCCTGTTTTCTGCTGTTTTTGTGTTTCAGAAAAGTTACATAGGAAATATTCTCAGAATTGGACGAAACAAAAGCCGAACATCCAGAAAATTACCGAAGCTTCCAGAAGTCCGAAGAGGAGACGAAGAGGGGCCACGGGTTGGCCACACAACAGGGCGGCGTGGCCCAGCCCCTGGCCACGCCCCCTATGTGTGAGACCGCCCTGGTACACCTCTGACGCCGCCCCTTCGCCTATAAAGACCCCCCGACGGAAAAAACAGAAATACCTGATCAGTTTTCTAGAAACACATCGTGATCCGCCGTCGTCGTCGATCCGAGATCGGGAGGGTCCAGAAGCTCTTCCCGGCACCCTGCCGGAGAGGGGAATCGCCACCGGAGGTCTGATACGTCTCAAACGTATCTATAATTTTTTATGCTCCATGCTTGTTTTTACACCATTTGCCTTGTGTTTCGTTACACTTCGTGGCACTTTTATGCATTTTCCGGAACTAACCTATTAACGAGTTGCCACAGTGCCAGTTCCCTGTTTTCTGCTGTTTTTGTGTTTCAGAAGTGATACACAGGAAATATTCTCGGAATTGGACGAAACCAAAGCCAGAAGTCTTATTTTTCCCGGGAGCATCCAGACATCTGAAGAGAGGAAGGAGAGGGGCCACAGGCCACCCTCACACAGGGCTGGCGCGGCCCAGGCCCTGGCCGTGCCACCCTAGTGTGAGGAGGCCTGGGGCCACCCCTGACATCGCCCCTTCGCCTATAAGAAGCCTCGGGATGGAAAATCCTAAGGGAGTCGACGAAATTTCCAGAATAGTTCCGCATCTCCGCCACCGCCGCCGACGAATTTCGGGGGACAGAAGTCTCTGTTCTAGCACCCTGCCGGGACGGGGAAGTGCCCCTGGAGCCATCTCCATCGGTCTCCATCGCCGTCTCCGCCGTCTCCATCGACCTCACCACCATCTCCATCGACCTTACTGTCTCCTATGATGAGGAGGGAGTAGTTCATCCCCGGGGCTAAGGGCTCTACCGGTAGCTATGTGGTTCACCTCTCTCTCCCATGATGTGATCTTTATGTGATCGTGAGCTTTGTATCATGTTGAACAAGTAGATGTTATTATTCAGATATTATGTGTACTCTAGTGGTGTTATTAAAGTAATCTATTCCTCCTGCCATGGTGTAACGGTGACAGTGCGTGCATCATGGTGGTACTTGGTTTAGGCTATGATTGTGATCTCTTGTGGATTATGAGAGTAATTATTACTATGATAGTATTGAAGTGATCTATTCCTCCTTTCATGGTGTAATGTTGACAGTGTGTGCACCGTGTTAGTACTTGGTCTAAGTTGCAATAATATCTATCTTAAGTTGTGATTTGATTTGGATATCTCTATGAGTGGTGTTTGTGAAGTACTTGATGAACTTTAAGGGGTGCTTCTGTAGCCACTACACAATGATTAGTGTTATTCAATAGGAGAGTAATTCAGAGTACCATAGTGGAGAGAAGTTATTTATTTGTTCATTCATGTTATATTGTTGGGAGTGTGTCCACTAGTGAAAGTATGATCCCTAGGCCTTGTTTCCAAGCTTTGCACACCGTTTACTTGCTGTTTTGTTACATGTTTGCTCGCAGCGATTTTTATTCCAGATTGTATTTACTACTTATAATCATCTATACCACTTGTATTTCACTATCTCTTCGCCGAACTAGTGCACCTATACATCTGACAAGTGTATTGGGTGTGTTGGGGACACAAGAGACTTTCTGTATCATAATTGCAGGGTTGCTTGAGAGGGATAGCTTTGACCTCTTCCTCCCTGAGTTCGATAAACTTTGGGTGATCCACTTAAGGGAAACTTGCTGATGCTCTACAAACCTCTGCACTTGGAGGCCCAACAAGTGTCTACAAGAATAGAAGTGCGTAGACATCAAGCTCTTTTCTGGCGCCGTTGCCGGGGAGGTAAGGTAAAAGGTACTCGCATCCTCCTGTGTGAGTGCTCGGAGTTATTTCCTTTAGATTCTGCAATTATATCTTTTTGTTTCTTGTTTTTATTTTCACTAGTTAGGCTTAATGGAAAACAAAGAGTTCTTTAGTCTTTTTCCTGATTTTAGATTTGAAGAGAAAATTGAAAATCCTTTGGAGCTTATTTCGCATAGCAATGTTATTAGTATGAATGCTTTGAACACCGTTAATGCTAATGCTATAGAAAAGTCTAAGCTTGGGGAAGCTAGTTTTGTTAAGTATGATATTTTTAGTCCCCCAGCTTTAGTGGAGAAGGTCTGTTCTGATAATATTTTATCTCCCATATGTGATGTTTCTAGTGATGCTTGTGCTCCTCATCCTTTTAAAATACCTACGAAGATTGTTGAACATGTTAGGGATAACTGCTATTTAGGAGATGGAACTGTCCATCCTGGTGACCATTTGCTTTTTATACATGAATTATGCGAGTTGTTCCAGTGTGCAGGTATTTCAATGAACCAAGTTAAGAAGAAGCTATTCTCTTTTTCGCTGAAAGGCAGAGCTGAGAAATGGTATAAAACATTGAAGGATGGCCGATCTATTGATTGGGAGGAAATTGAACCTCTCTTTTATTCTAAATTCTATCCTTCTAGTCAGGTTTATAAAGATAGGAATTACATTTATAATTTTCATCCGCATGAGGGAGAAAGCATTGCCCAAGCTTGGGGAAGATTGAAGTTACTAATGCATAAATGTCCTATTCATGATCTTCCCCGTAATATTGTTATTAATAATTTTTATGCAAGGCTTTCAGGACATTACAAGGACTATCTAGATGCATGCTTTGATGGGTCTTTCACAAGCAAGGATGTCGACACCAAGTGGGGTCTGCTTGAGACAATTCAAAACAATATTGAAGGTTGGGATAGCGACAAAGGTAAAGGATCAGGTATGAATTATGAGTTTGATTGCATTAAGTCTTTCGCTGAAACTGCTAATTTTCAAGAGCTTAGTGCTAAATATGGTCTTGATCCTCAAATTATGGTTGATTGCTTTAAAGCCTTTGCTTCCCATATGAATGTTCCTAACGGAAATGGGGACGTGTATCATGAACCTTTTAAGGACACTTGCATAGAAAGTGATATTGTTATTGATGATTGCAATAAACATGCTCAAACTTCTAAAAGTCCTATTTCTTATAAGCATGTTAAGTTTTGTGGAGTACATAGACCTTGTGAACAGAGTTACAACAAGGAAGATTATTGCATCACCCACGCAAATGAAGAAACCAGTATGTGGCTCAAGGATCTAGATGTGCTTGGTGAAAGGGTTTGTGAGCTTTATCCTTTTCTTTGTGAATTTTGCGGTGAAAAAGGTCACTTTAATTTTCAATGCCCAATTAATCGAACGAGTACCGCAGATTTGTATTGTGATAATAAGATTACTCTCAATCAGCATGATGAGCTTACTTTGTTTTTGAATTGTGAAGAGATATCTAGAAAGATTGCTTTGGTAGACATGAATGATGTTGATATTAATAGCACCCTTCTTGGTTGTCATCTCTATTGTGCTAAAGATTGCCTCGCAAATACTTACTTACAAGATCTTATTAAACATGATGTTTTGCCAAGCTATGATAGGACTAATAGATGTTTCGATCTTATTAATAGAGAGGAGGAATCCTCCAAAGTTTCTTCTGTTGTTTCTGTCAGCAAGCCAGATTATGTGGAGAAGATGCCTTTCCCTCCTAAAGAATATGTGGAGAAGATGCCCTTCAAGTATCTCCCTCCTAAAGGAGAGAGTAAGAAGAAGAAGAAGAAGAAGAACAAGAAGAAGAAGAGGAGGAGTAAGAGGCGAGAGGACACGGTATCTTCCCCTAAGCGTTATGATCCTGCTATAGATTATGATAATTCTGATTGGGATGATGTTCCTATGCCTGTTACCTATGTTAGTGATCCTGATTGGGAAAAGCACTCTACTTTTGTTATTGAAAATATTTTTGGTACCAATTCTAAGGTTAATAATTGTTGTACCATTAGTGCTATCCATGTTCCTTCTTGTGATGATATGTTTGAAGAATATGCTTTGCGACATAGTAGTTCTCCAGCTTATGATGATGAGTATAATATTTTTAGTTCACCTACTATTGAGGATAAAATTAGTTATGATTACAATATGCCTCCTATTTATGATGATTATGGTGATGAGAATAATTATTCTGTTGAATCTGCTCCTACTACTATTGTTCCTGTGGTGAGTATTAATTCTTTTATGCATGTGGCTCATGATAGGGATGCTTTATGTGATAGTTATATTGTTAGTTTTATTCATGATGCTACTGAAAGTTATTATGAGAGAGGGAAACATGGTTTGATGGATCTCAATAATATTAAGTTTCCCCTCTTTATGTTGCAAATCCTGAAGTGGCACTTGTTTTATCTATCCATGCTTGCTACTATGTGCCTCGTTGATTTATTTTCTTACAAGATTCCTATGCATAGGAAGTGGTTCAGATATAAATGTGTTCCATACTTGCTTTTTGATGCTCTTATTTGCTTTAAGTTCCTATATGGCGCCTTTGCCTCAAGCTCTTATATGGCGCCCACATGAGCATCTTTGCAAATTACTGCGCCTAGCTCAAAGGCGTTAAAGAAAAGCACTCTTGGGAGATAACCCATTGTTTATTTTCAGTACTTTTTCTTTTATTTGAGTCTTGGAAGTCATTACTACTGTAATGACCTCTCCTTATCCTTTTTATTTCTTTTTTGTGCCAAGAGAAGCCTCTAATTTGAGTGAGGTAAGATTTGGGGATGTTGCTGTCCTGAAACTGTTTTCGGTGCTGCACCGTAAAAATTCGTAAAACTTCTCTGTATATCTTTTGGACCTGCGATTTCTTGTGCATATTCCCCAGGTTATATCCAAACTTTCATTAGTTGAACACTTTTTGATTTGAGCAACAGAAAACACCTCAAAAATTCGACCTTTGTCGGCTGTTCTGTTTTGACAGATTTCTGCCAATATTTGTGTTTGCCGCTTTATCGCTTTCTTTTGAGTTCTTTTGATCATGGAACTTTTTGGGAAGTTGCTACAGTAGTATATACTTAATATGTGGTGGTTTTAGGTTGAAACCTGAAGCAAAAAGGGTTGATTCAATGTTATGCTTACACTAATGTTGCTAATAGATTTGTGTTTAGTTTTGTATGAAGGAAGTTTTCAAGTGTAGGGATTGGAGAATGATGAGATGAGATGAAGAATGGACAAAAGCTCAAGCTTGGGTATGCCCATGCATCACCCCAAGAAATTTCCAAGAAGTACAAGCGTCAAAGCTTGGGGATGCTCCCGAGGCACCCCTTCTTCATCGGCAAAAATCAGGTCACCTTTCAAGACACTATATTTTTATTGCTTCATGCACTATGTGTTTTTCTTGGAGCGTCAGTTGTTTTAGTTTTCAGTATTAGTTTAGTTTAGTTTGCTGCAATAAATGGTTAGATCACATCATGTTTCTTTTGGAGGAGATGAACTCGCTTTTCATTTGCCAAGAACACTCTAGTTTTCACTCTTATCGTTCAACGAGTGTTCTTCTTTTTCTGCTACTGCGTTTAGCTTTCTTTTTCGCCTTGATTTTTGTTCAGATCTTGTTTTATCTTTGCATCAAGGTGTATTTGGACCTCTGGTCCATGTTGGTTTTCCTCAAAAGAGTTTCCTCAAAAAGGTTTGAATGGTGTTGGAAAAGAGAAAAAACTTTATGCAAAAAAGTGGTACAAGAAGGAGCTTGTGTAGACTGCGGCCTAAGCTTTTGCATGTCATGCTTGGTGTGTTTTTGATAGTATGCTTAGTGGTTTTGCTGTAGCATGACTTGTCTCAAATAACTGAGATTGCTTAATGAGCCTTTGAAAAAATCATGCTTTGTTTTAATTATTTGGAAGCATTATTTTGGTTTTCTCCTTGATGCTTTATTTGGGTTGACTTGGCACATGCTCACACATGTTAGACTCTTACAAAGTCGCCAATAGCCTCTATGATCATTTAGTTTTTGACTTTTGATGCCATCTTATGCTTCTTTTAATGTCGCTTTGTCGCTCTACATGATTATGGCCATTATTGCTCTCTTAGTTGGTCGCTCCCAGTCTTTTGCTAGCCCTCGCCTTGTACGGAGTATGAGCTCTACTTGTGCATCCAACTCCTAAAAACCAAGTTTGCCATTGTGTCCACTATAAATTCCTATGCATGGTATTTGTAAGCCATTCCAAAGTAAAATTTTCATGTGCTACCTTTCAAAAACCTTCAAAACACTTCTCGTTTTGTGACACTGTTTTTAGCTCATGGGGACGTAGTGGTCGGATTTGCTATCTTCCATATTGGTTATTCCAAAAAGGAAAAAAAAGAGAAAAAAGAAAGAAAAAAGGCACTCCTCCATGGAATGTGAATGTTGGTGGGCACCCGATGGAATCGGTTAGCCATGGTTTGTGAAACGAAAAAGGTGGGGAGGAGTGACAAGCTTTATAAAAGAGCACAAAAAGTGCCAATCTCTCTCTCAAAAACTTGCTTCATTTTTGTATGGAAGATAGTAAGAACCCCATTGCCAGTCGTTGACAAAGACAACCACCTCTCAAAACCAATTTTTATCTCTCTGTTTTACAAATTAAAAGCTCTAGCACATGTTTAATCGCTGCTTCCCTCTGCGAAGGGCCTTTCTTTTACTTTTATGTTGAGTCACCACCTTCTATCTTTATGCACCATGAAGAGAGCATAGTTGTCATTCGTAGTGTAATATGCATTGTCCCAAAGTTCATTGATTGATTCATATTGTTGTTTTCACTTGTTCTTAAATTATTTGTATCTAGTCGCCCTCTTAAACTAAAAGGTGTCCTATGCATTTATGTTTTGCTCTCTTTGAAGGACAAGCTGAAAACCATTTGTATGTTTTTCCTTATGATTTGAACACACGTTTGACTTTCATTGTTTCATTTTCATGATCTTTTATTTGTGTTCATTTGCATGTTTACAACATGGTTGCTAAGTTCTTATTGTCATGATTATATCTTCATGCCCATGTTTTAAGTTCTTATGATCCCAGCTCACAATGCTTACATATATGATCAAGATTGTGTAGGTGCATGTCACCTCAAAAATTATTTCTTTTGTTATCACTTACCTACTCGAGGATGAGCAGGAGTTAAGCTTGGGGATGCTGATACGTCTCAAACGTATCTATAATTTTTGATGCTCCATGCTTGTTTTTACACCATTTGCCTTGTGTTTCGTTACACTTCGTGGCACTTTTATGCATTTTCCGGAACTAACCTATTAACGAGTTGCCACAGTGTCAGTTCCCTGTTTTCTGCTGTTTTTGTGTTTCGGAAGTGATACACAGGAAATATTCTCGGAATTGGACGAAACCAAAGCCAGAAGTCTTATTTTTCCCGGGAGCATCCAGACATCTGAAGAGAGGAAGGAGAGGGGCCACAGGCCACCCTCACACAGGGCTGGCGCGGCCCAGGCCCTGGCCGCGCCACCCTAGTGTGAGGAGGCCTGGGGCCACCCCTGACATCGCCCCTTCGCCTATAAGAAGCCTCGGGACGGAAAACCCTAAGGGAGTCGACGAAATTTCTAGAACAGTTCCGCATCTCCGCCACCGCCGCTGACGAATTTCGGGGGACAGAAGTCTCTGTTCCGGCACCCTGCCGGGACGGGGAAGTGCCCCCGGAGCCATCTCCATCGGTCTCCATCGCCGTCTCTGCCGTCTCCATCGACCTCACCGCCATCTCCATCAACCTTGCTGTCTCCTATGATGAGGAGGGAGTAGTTCATCCCCGGGGCTAAGGGCTCTACCGGTAGCTATGTGGTTCACCTCTCTCTCCCATGATGTGATCTTTATGTGATCGTGAGCTTTGTATCATGTTGAACAGTAGATGTTATTATTCAGATATTATGTGTACTCTAGTGGTGTTATTAAAGTAATCTATTCCTCCTGCCATGGTGTAACGGTGACAGTGCGTGCATCATGGTGGTACTTGGTTTAGGCTATGATTGTGATCTCTTGTGGATTATGAGAGTAATTATTACTATGATAGTATTGAAGTGATCTATTCCTCCTTTCATGGTGTAATGTTGACAGTGTGTGCACCGTGTTAGTACTTGGTCTAAGTTGCAATAATATCTATCTTGAGTTGTGATTTGATTTGGATATCTCTATGAGTGGTGTTTGTCAAGTACTTGATGAACTTTAAGGGGTGCTTCTGTAGCCACTACACAATGATTAGTGTTATTCAATAGGAGAGTAATTCAGAGTACCATAGTGGAGAGAAGTTATTTATTTGTTCATTCATGTTATATTGTTGGGAGTGTGTCCACTAGTGAAAGTATGATCCCTAGGCCTTGTTTCCAAGCTTTGCACACCGTTTACTTGCTGTTTTGTTACATGTTTGCTCGCAGCGATTTTTATTCCAGATTGTATTTACTACTTATAATCATCTATACCACTTGTATTTCACTATCTCTTCGCCGAACTAGTGCACCTATACATCTGACAAGTGTATTGGGTGTGTTGGGGACACAAGAGACTTTCTGTATCGTAATTGCAGGGTTGCTTGAGAGGGATAGCTTTGACCTCTTCCTCCCTGAGTTCGATAAACCTTGGGTGATCCACTTAAGGGAAACTTGCTGCTGCTCTACAAACCTCTGCACTTGGAGGCCCAACAAGTGTCTACAAGAATAGAAGTGCGTAGACATCAAGGTCTTCTTCATCGCCATGCTTGCCTCCGGCGCGATGAGTGAGTAGTCTACCTTGGACTATGGGTCCATAGCAGTAGCTAGATAGTTGTCTTCTCCACCATGTGCTTCATGTTTAGATCTCGTGAGCTGCCTTACATGATCGAGATCACCGTTATATAATTCTACATGTTGTGTTTGTTGGGATCCGATGAATATTGGTGTTATGTTGAGTTGATGTGCTGAATCATATATCTTATGTTATCTCTATGTTGTTTATGATCTTGCATGCTCTTCGTTGTTAGTAGCTATCTTGGCCAAGTAGATACTAGTGACTCCAAGAGGGGGTATTTATGCTCGATAGTTGGGTTCATGCCTCTATTTAATTTGGGGGAGTGACAGAAACCTCTAAGGTTGTAGATGTGTTGTTGCCACTATGAAGAAAACAACATTCTTGTGTCCAAGGACATTCGTTTTGTTTACATTATACACTTTGCTTAATGCAGTTATCTGTTGTTCGCAACTTAATACTTTCGGGGTCCTCGGATGATTCCCCGCGAGTGGATTATTAGTCATAGATGCAGTTGTATGGCGGTCTATGTATTTTGTTGTAATGCCCAGAGTAAATCTCATAGTGATCCTCCCAATATATGCACGTTATCTTTATTCTATCAATTACCCAACTATAATTTGTTTACACAGTATGTTGTTATTTATCTTATGGAGAGACACCACTAGTGAACTGTGGACCCCGATCCAATTTCCTTTACATTGCTATCACATGTTTACTTTACTCGCACTATTTACTTTCTTGCATACTACTATTGCTTTCCACTCGATATGCTCATTCCTTTGTTTACAGCAAACCGGTGAGATTGACAACCTCATCATAAGTTGGGAGCAAAGTATTTGGTTGTGTTGTGTGCAGGTTCCGCGTTGCTACTAGTTGAAGATGCACCAACAAGTGTCGTAAACGGCGACCTTGCTGGAGTGTCACGAAGCTAGCAAGCATCACCTTCTTAAGTTTGGCTTTTTCCTACTGGACCGACAAACCTTGGTTTCTTACTGAGGGAAAATTTGCTACTGTACTCATCATACCTTCCTCTTGGGGTTCCCAACTGGGTGGTCATCCTGCCCGCATCAAGCTAATTTTCTGGCGCCGTTGCCGGGGAAAAAGAAGACTTCTGCAAGGGGAGTTTCGCATGCACATCCTTTACTTTGTTTTAGTTTTGCTTTACTTTATTTTTACTCGCATCGTTTTTTATCAAAAACACAAAAAATTAGTTTCCTTTATAGTTGTTTTTACTTGTCTGCTTTTAGCTTTGCTAGAATGGGTACTCCTGAAAACACCAAGTTGTGTGATTTTACTAGCACTAATAATAGTGATTTTATCTGCACTCCTATTGCGCCACCTGCTCCTGCTGCTGATTTTTATGAGATTAAGCCTGCTTTAGTGAACCTTGTTATGAAAGAGCAATTTTCTGGTGCTTGTACTGATGATGCTGTAGCTCATCTCAACAATTTTGTTGAGCTATGTGAGATGCAGAAATATAAGGATGTAGAGAGTGATATTATTAAGCTTAAGTTGTTTCCTTTTTCTTTCAGAGGAAAAGCTAAGGATTGGTTGGTGTCTTTGCCTAAAAATAGTACTGATTCTTGGGCTGAGTGTAAGGATGCTTTTATTGGAAGATACTATCCTCCTGCAAAGATTATAGCTTTGCGTAGCAATATTATGAAGTTTAGCTAGTTTGATAATGAACATGTTGCTCAAGCTTGGGAAAGAATGGAATCTATGATAAAGAATTGCCCTACTCATGGACTAACTACTTGGATGATTGTCCAAACTTTTTATGCAGGACTGAATTTTTCTTTAAGGAACCTATTGGATTCAGCTGCTGGAGGCACTTTTATGTCCCTTACCTTGGGCGCCGCAACTAAGCTTGTCAACAACATGATGGTAAATTATTCTGAATGGCACACCGAGAGAGCTCCACAAGGTAAGAAGGTAAATTCTGTTGAGGAAACCTTTTCCTTGAGTGATAAGATTGATGTTATCATGCTTATGCTTTCTAATGATAGGACTCATGTAGATCCTAATAATGTTCCTTTGGCCTCTTTGGTTGCTCAAGAAGAGTATGTTGATGTAAACTTCATTAGAAATAATAATTTTAACAACAATGCTTATATGAATAATTTTGCTAGTAACAATTATAGGCCATATCCTTCTACCAATGGTAATGGTTATGGTAACTCTTATGGTAATTCCTCCAACAACACTAGGGCCGCGCCCTCTGAGCTTGAAGTCAAGCTCAAGGACTTCATCGGTACGCAACCTGCTTTTAATAAGTCTGTTGAGGAAAAGTTAGGCAAAATTGATATTCTTGCTTCTAAATTTGATAACCTTGCTCTTGGTGTTGAACTTCTGAAATTAAAGGTGTTGCCTAATGAGGTGAAAGAGAACAATACTTTTGCCACTGCTAATGCTATCCAAGTTAGAATTGATGAAAATGTTAGGATGCTAGCAGAATTGCATGCCAGGTGGGAAAGAGAAGATGAGATGGCTAGAAAGATGAAGGTATGTACCATTACTACCTCTAATGATGTTGTTCCAAATATTAGCAATCCTCTTACTTTGATTGGTGTAGAGAAAACTCCTACTCCTAGTGTTAAAAAGCCCAAAACTGCAAAAACTTTTTCTCAAAAGAGTGCTGAAATTTTTCGAAGTGTAGGAGATGATAGCTCTATTTCTTTTAATGATTTTGATGTTGATGGCTGCAATATATCTGAAGTTATTTTGTTCTTGCAAAATCTTGCTTTGACTCCTAATGCTAGTCCTATAAATGTTGCTTTTACTAAGCATATTACCAATGCTCTCATGAAAAGTAGGGATGAAAACTTGAAGCAAAAAGCTTCTATTCCCAAGAAGTTAGAAGATGGTTGGGAACCCATCATTGATATGCATGTTAATGGTTTTGATTGCCATGCTTTATGTGATCTAGGTGCTAGTATTTCTATTATGCCTAGAAAAATTTATGACATGCTTGATTTACCACCGCTTGAAAAGTGTTAATATGATGTTCCTATTGCTGATGTTGCTAAGAAGAAACCTTTGGGAAGTATTAATGATGTTCTTATTATGGTTAACAATAACCTTGTTCCCGTTGATTTTCTTGTCATGAATGTTGAATGCAATGCTTCATGTCCTATTATTTTGGGAAGACCCTTTCTTCTAACTATAGGTGCCATCATTGATATGAGGGAAGGCACCATCAAATATCAATTCCCACTCAAGAAAGGTATGGAAAACTTCCCTAGAAAGAGGAAGAAATTTCTTGTTGACTCTATTCTTAGAGCAAATTATGAACTTGATGCTTCATCACTTGATATTACTTGATTCGCACTTTCTGCGCCTAGCTCAAAGACGTTAAAGAAAAGCACTCTTGGGAGATAACCCATTGTTTTTACTTTTAGTTCTTTTTTTATTTTATTTGAGTCTTGGAAGTTATTACTACTGTAATAACCGCTCCTTATCCTTTTTATTTCGTTGTTGTGCCAAGAGAAACCTCTAATTTGAGTGAGGTAAGATTTGGAGATGTTGCTGTCCTGAAACAGATTTTGGTGCTGCACCGTAAAAATTCGTGAAAATTCTCAGAATATATTTTTGACCTGCGATTTCTTGTGCATATGCCCCAGGTTATATCCAAACTTTCATTAGTTCTACACTTTCTGATTTGAGCAACAGAAAACCCTCGAAAAAATCGATATTTGTCAGCTGTTCTGTTTTGACAGATTTCTGCCACTATTTGTGTTTGCCTCTTTATCGCTTTCTTTTTGAGTTCTTTTGATCACGGAACTTTTGGGGAAGTTGCTACAGTAGTATATGCTTTATATGTGGTGGTTTTGAGTTGAAATCTTAAGCAAGAAGGGGTTGATTCATTATTATGCTTACACTAATGTTGCTAATAGAATTATGTTTAGTTTTGTATGAAGGAAGTTTTCAAGTGTAGGGATTGGAGAATGATGAGATGAGTTGATGAATGGACAAAAGATCAAGCTTGGGGATGCCCACGCACCCCAAGAAATATTCAAGAGGTACGAGCATCAAATCTTGGGGATGCCCCCGAGGCACCCCTTCTTCATCGGCAAAAATCAGGTCACCTTTCAACACACTATATTTTTATTGCTTCATGCACTATGCGTTTTTCTTGGAGCGTCAGTTGTCTTTAGTTTTCAGTTTAGTTTAGTTTTATTTGCAATAAATGGTTGGACCCCAACAAATTTCTTTTGGAGAAGTTACCTTGCTTTTTATTTGCCAAGAACACTCCGTTTTTCACTCTTATCGTTCAACGAGTGTTCTCTTTTTCTAGAACTATGTTTAGCTTTCATTTTTCGCCTTGATTTTTATTCAGATCTTGCTATATCTTTGTATCAAGGTGTATTTTGACCTCTGGTCCATGTTGGTTTTCATTAAAAGAGTTGTTTCAAAAAGGTTCTAATGGTGTTGGAAAAGAGAAAAAAATTCATGAAGAAAGTGGTACAAAAAGGAGCTTGTTTAGACTGCGGCTTAGACTTTTGCATGTCGTGCTTGATGTCTTTTTGATAGTATGTTTAGTGGTTTTTCTTTAGCATGACTTGTCTCAAATGACTGATATTGCTTGATGAGCCTTTGAAAAAATCATGCGTTGTTTTTATTATTTGGAAGCATTAATTTGGTATTCTCTTTGATGCTTTATTTGGGTTGACTTGGCGCATGCTCACACATGTTTGACTCATACAAAGTCTCCATAAGCCTCTATGATCATTTAGTTTTTGACTTTTGATGCCATCTTATGCTTCTTTTAATGTTGCTTTGTCGCTTTGCATGATTATGGCCGTTATTGCTCTCTTAGTTGGTCGCTCCCAGTCTTTTGCTAGCCCTCGTTTTGTACTGAGTATGAGCTCTACTCGTGCATCCAACTCCTAAAAACCAAGTTGTTCCAATGTGTCCACCATACATACCTATTAGCAATTTGCTATTCCAAAGTACATTTGACTTGCTTTTATCTATCCTTCAAATTAAACTCTTTTTGGTGTTATGCGAAAATTGGTCAGTAAAGCTCTCACGAACCTGATGGCACACTTTATTTTTATCGTTCTTAAAAATTTGACATTGTGGCTCTCTTATGTTGAGTTGTTATGCTTGCAAGTTGTAAGTTGGAAATTAGCCAAACCATGTCGTCATGGGGTAAGCTTTCAACATTGCACTTCTTATTTGAGTTGATATCGTGATCTTTTGTTTATGGATACTCGCGATGTGAAATAAAATGGGAATCTTGCGGGATCATGGAGTTTGTATACATGTTAGAGAAACGCCTGGGCCGCCAATCTAAGCCATGCATAATTCATGGTGAAAATTTACAGCATGGCCATAGTGAACATTCGACGACGCATCTCGAAATAAAAAGCTATACCAATGGTAAATAAAAGAGATGCCGAGGTGTTCATTGTCTGTTTGTCCTGTCATTTTGATGTGGGCTTGTTCCATGTTATCGAGCACGGAGGTACCCCGTTGGCGGTTCTCAATGATACGTGCATACTTACAATGACAAGAGCTTGCTTGGGACTCTAAGTCGAGTAGCATGAGGTTTGGGTATTCGTACTTCACGGGACATGAGGTTTTCAACTTATGATTTGTCAAGCATATGCTTCATAATTGTACTCGCATTAACTTTAACCATTCAAGATGCCTATGATGGGGGCAATGAGAGCTCAAAGCTAGTAAATACCATAATTTTTGAAGGTTTATAAAACTCGCAATCACTGCTTCCTGATACGTCCAAAACATATCTACTTTCCCGAACACTTTTGTTGCTGTTTCTCCTCTAATTTGTGTGTTTTGAATACAACTAACGCGGACTAACATTGTTTTCAGCAGAATTGCTCTGGTGTCTCGTTTTTGTGCAGAAGTCCAACTTTTCGTAAAAATCCCGGAAAATATCGCAAAAATCCTATTTTGCCAGAAGACCCATGGAGCCAGAAGGAGAGACGAAGAGAGGCAGTGGCCTGGGCTCACAACCAGGGGCGCGGCCCAGGCCTGGCCGCGCCCACCTGTTGTGTGACCGCCTCGGCCATCGCCTCGACCCCTCCTTCCACCTACATATACCCTCTGACCTGAAAGGAGCGGGGGTTCGGCGTTTTTCCCAGATAGACTTCCGCTGCGCCGCCACCATCAGAAACCGCGATGCGGAACCAGAAACTCCGTTCTGGCACCCTGCCGGGACGGGGATTTGGAGGAGATCTTCATCACCATCATCACCGATGTCTCTCCATCAACCATCCATGACTCCCCCATCCATGTGTGAGTAATTCCCGTTGTAGGCGAAGGGGGTGGTAGGGATTGGATGAGATCATTCATGTAATTTGCTATGAGATTGTTAGGGCATAGTGCCTAGTATCTTCTATTAGTGCTTATGACATTATTGCAACTTGTGCTTAATGCTTGTCACTTTGGGCCTGAGTGCCATGATTTTAGATCTGAACTTGTTATTGTTTTATGATGATACTTGTTATTTATGATCTTACCTGCAAGTTGTATACACATATTGTTGTCCGGAACCCGAGGCCCCAAAGTAACAGAAATTGGGATAACCGGAGGGGATGGCTATGATGTGAGGATCACAATGTGTTCACCGAGTGTTAATTCTTTGCTCCGGTACTTTATTAAAAGTAGTACCTTAATTACCAGTAGTTTCCCTTGAGGCCCTGCTGCAACAGGCTGGTAGGACAAAAGATGTCGTGCAAGTTTCTCATTGCGAGCACGTACGACTATATACGGAACACATGCCTATGATTGTTAGTACTAGGATGCTTTATATTATTTATCTGCAATTGCCCATGTCTCACTGATTTCATGAATTATCTTATCCATGCAACACCCGTACATCCATCCCTATGCTTACAGTATTTTATCCTGATGTTTACTATTGCTACTATTACTTCTTTTATTTTACTATTGCTATTACTGTTTCACGACTATCACCACTATAAAACTGTTGCTACTGATAAATCGCTGCGAGCAAGTCTGTTTCTAGGTGCAGCTGAATTGACAACTCATCTGTTAAGGGTTATAAATATCCTTTGGCTCCCCTTGTGTCGAATCAATAAATATGGGTTTTACTTCCCTCGAAGACTGTTGCGATCCCCTATACTTTTGGGTCATCACTTCCCTCTGCGAAGGGCCCTTCTTTTTCTTTTATGTTGAGTCACCACCTTCTATCTTTATGCACCGTCTAAGAGAGCATAGTTGTCATTCTTAGTATAATGTGCATTATCCCAAAGTTTATCATTGATTGATTCATGATTTTGGTTTCACTTGTTCTTAAATTATTTGTATCTAGTCGCCCTCTTAAACTTGAAGGTGTCCTATGCATTTATTTTTTGCTCTCTCATGAAGGACAAGCTGAAAACCATTTGCAATGTTTTTCCATATGATTTGAACACACGTTTGACTTTCATTGTTTCATTTTCATGATCTTTCGTTTGTGTTCTTTTTCATGTTATAACAAGGTTGCTAAGTTTCTTCTATCAAGATTATATCTTTCATGCCCACGTTTAATTTCTTTTGATCCCAGCACTCAATGCTTTACAAAGATGTTCAAGATTGTGTTGGTGCATGTCACCTCAAAAATTATTCTTTTGTTATCACTTACCTACTTGAGGACGAACAGGAGTTAAGCTTGGGGATGCTGATACGTCTCAAACGTATCTATAATTTTTTGATGCTCCATGCTTGTTCTTACACCATTTGCTTAGTGTTTTGTTACACTTCGTGGCATTTTTATGCATTTTCCGGGACTAACCTATTAACAAGATGCCACAGTGCCAGTTCCCTGTTTTCTGCTGTTTTTGTGTTTCAAAAAATTTACACAGGAAATATTCTTGGAATTGGACAAAACAAAAGTCGAACATCAGAAAATTACCAAACCTTCCAGAAGTCCGAAGAGGAGACAGAGAGGGGCCACGGGCCAGCCACACAATAGGGCGGCGCGGCCCAGCCCCTGGCCACGCCCCCTATGTGTGAGACCGCCCTGGTCCACCTCTGACGCTGCCCCTTCGCCTATAAAGACCCCCCGACGGGAAAACCTAAATACCTAATCAATTTTCCAGAAACACATCGCGATCCGCCATCGTCGTCGACCCGAGATCGGGAGGGTCCAGAAGCTCTTCCCGGCACCCTGCCGGAGAGGGGAATCGCCACCGGAGGTCTTCTTCATCGCCATGCT
The DNA here is from genome assembly GCA_007115705.1 of Dactylis glomerata. Lineage (NCBI taxonomy): Eukaryota > Viridiplantae > Streptophyta > Magnoliopsida > Poales > Poaceae > Dactylis > Dactylis glomerata. Next base: position 714,525 of record QXEO01000286.1, on the reverse strand, counting down.
TGCCTCTGGCGCGATGAGTGAGTAGTCTACCTTGGACTATGGGTCCATAGCAGTAGCTTGATGGTTGTCTTCTCCACCATGTGCTTCATGTTTAGATCTCGTGAGCTGCCTTACATGATCGAGATCACCGTTATGTAATTCTACATGTTGTGTTTGTTGGGATCCGATGAATATTGGTGTTATGTTGAGTTGATGTGCTGAATCATATATCTTATGTTATCTCTATGTTGTTTATGATCTTGCATGCTCTCCGTTGTTAGTAGCTGTCTTGGCCAAGTAGATACTAGTGACTCCAAGAGGGGGTATTTATGCTCGATAGTTGGGTTCATGCCTCTATTTAATCTGGGGGAGTGACAGAAACCTCTAAGGTTGTAGATGTGCTATTGCCACTAGGGAGAAAACAACATTGTTGTGTTCAAGGACATTCGTTTGTTTACATTACACACTTTGCTTAATGCAGTTATCTGTTGTTCGCAACTTAATACTTTTGGGGTCCTCGGATGATTCCCCGCGAGTGGATTATTAGTCATAGATGCAGTTGGATGGTGGTCTATGTATTTTGTTGTAATGCCTAGAGTAAATCTCATAGTGATCCTCGCGACATATGCATGTTATCTTTATTCTATCAATTGCCCAACTATAATTTGTTTACCCAGCATGTTGTTATTTATCTTATGGAGAGGCACCACTAGTGAACTGTGGACCCCGGTCCAATTTCCTTTACATTGCTATCACCTATTTACTTTACTTGCACTGTTTACTTTCTTGCATACTACTATTGCTTTCCACTCAATATGCTCATTCCTTTGTTTACAGCAAACCGGTGAGATTGACAACCTCATCCTAAGTTGGGAGCAAAGTATTTGGTTGTGTTGTGTGCAGGTTCTGCGTTGCTACTAGTTGAAGACGCACCAACAAGTGTCGTAAACGGCACCCTTGCTGGAGTGTCACGAAGCTAGCAAGCATCACCTTCTTAAGTTTGCCTTTTTCCTACTGGACCGACAAACCTTGGTTTCTTACTGAGGGAAAATTTGCTACTGTACTCATCATACCTTCCTCTTGGGGTTCCCAACTGGGTGGTCATCCTGCCCGCATCAGTCTCCTGTGACTCCATTGGAGCTTGGTTATCACTTCATATTATTCAAGCCACACAAGTGAAAGGAAATAATGACGGCTTATGACAAACTCGAGATGTGGTGAGAAGCTGGTATGAACTCTATTTGTTTTCATTTTTGTACATATACTCATTTATATGGACGTGCTTAGTTTGTTCATGTAAGGTGTATGTTCTTTAATGGATGCTTAGTAGTTCTTGCTCTCATATGATTAGTTCCAATTTACTAATAGTTTGTAGCATGTCATATAGATGTTTGATTGCATTGTTCTATTCATAAAACGGTATGATACTGTGGTATCCTCCTCTGAAAGTTTCATTTGAATTGACTTGGCACATGCTCAAGCATGCATATGACTGAACAAAAGTCAATTAAGCCTTGATGATTTACTTTGCCTCAGAGCTCTTGTATCATTTTTATGCATATATTAATTTTGTTTTGTCGCAAGCATGATTATGACAGTTACTGCTCTCTCGATTGTCGCTTCCCAGTATTTTGCTAGCCTTCACTTGTACTGAGAGGGAATACTTCTCGTGCATCCAACTCCTGAAACCCAAGTAATTCCAAAGAGTCCATTATAAATTTCTATGCATGGTATTTCAAAGCCATTCAAAGTAAATTTTCATGTGCTACCTTTCAAAACCTTCAAATACTTCTCATTTTGTGCCACTATTTTTAGCTCATGAGGACATAGTGGTCGGATTTGCTATCTTCCATATTGAATTAAGTACCCCTCGACTTGCATGCTTCATCTGCTCGTCATTAATTTTGCAAGGGAGCTGGTCAGACCATTGTAATCTAAAAAAAGAAAAGAAAAAATGCACTCCTCCATGGTATGTGAAAGTTGGTGGGCACCTTATGGAATCGGTTAGCCATGGTTTGTAAAAACAAAAGTGGGCAGGAGTGCCAAGCTTTATAAAAGAGCACAAATGTGCCAATTTTTCAAAAAACTCGGAACCGCTCTCAACTTGTTTAGTATGGAAGATAGCAAGAACCCCATTGCCAGTCGTTGACAGGAACAACCACCTCTTAAAACAAATTTTTATCCCTGTTTTACAAATAAAAAGCTCTAGCACATGTTAAATCACTACTTCCCTCTGCGAAGGGCCTTTATTTTGCTTTATGTTGAGTCTTCATCTTCTAAGTATAAGCACCTTCTTAAGAGCATGGCTTTCGTTCTTAGTGCAATGTGCTTGTCCCAGAACACGGTTGATTGTGGTATAACTTTGATGCTTGTATCTTTGATATTTCTACTTCTAGTCTTCTCTTGAACTTCAGAGGTGCCTTGGCATTCATGTTTTGCTCCACAAATAAAGGCAAGCGAGATACCACTCTTTCATATCTTATTATGAGTATTACAATCCTGTAGCTTCTTATGTTTCATGTTGCTTGTTATTAGTGTGTTGGTACTTTTTCATAGCTTGCATGACTATGAGATAACATTAGTTGCATACTTCTTATTATGAATTGCTTAAGTACTTGATCATATAGTGAGAATATATACATCTTATGAAGCAAATGTGTTCATGAAAGTTTCTTTTATCGCACTCAGTTGTGAACTGAATTGCTTGAGGACAAGCAATAAGCTAAGTTTGGGGGGAGTTGATACGTCCAAAACGTATCTACTTTCCCAAACACTTTTGCTATTGTTTCTCCTCTAATTTGTGTGTTTTGAATACAACTAACATGGACTAACGCTATTTTCAGCAGAATTGCCCTGGTGTCTTATTTTTGTGCAGAAATCCGACTTTCATGAAAAATCCCTGAAAATACCGCAAAGTTCCTATTTTACGAGAAGACACACGGAGCCAGAGTACGAGATGGAGAGAGGCCACAGGGGGCACACACCACCTGGTGGCGCGGGCCAGGCCAGGTCGCGCAAGGGGGTGGTGTGGCCGCCCCAAGCGTCGCCTCGACCCCTCCTTCTGCCTACATATACCCTCTGACCTGAAAACATCGGGGGTTCGGTGTTTTTCCCAGATAGAGTTCTGCTGCGCCGCCACCACTAGAAACTGCGATTCGAAACCAGAAACTCCGTTTTGGCACCCTGTCGAGACGAGGATTTCGAGGAGATCATCACCATCATCATCACCGACGTCTCTCCAACAACCATCCATGATTCCCCCATCCATGTGTGAGTAATTCCCGATTTAGGCCGAAGGGGATGGTAGGGATTGGATGAGATCATTCATGTAATTGCTATGAGATTGTTAGGGCATGGTGCCTAGTATCCATTGTTAGTGCTTATGACATTGTTGCAACTTGTTGTGCTTAATGCATGTCACTTTGGGCCCGAGTGCCATGATCTCACATCTGAACTTGTTATTGTTTTATGATGATAATTGTTGTTTTTGATCTTACCTGCAAGTTGTATACACATATCGTTGTCTAGAACCCGAGGCCCCAAAGTGATAATAATTGGGATAACCAAAGGGGATGGCTGTGATGTGAGGATCACATGTGTTCACTGAGTGTTAATGCTTTGCTCCGGTACTCTATTAAAAGGAGTACCTTAATTACTAGTAGTTTCCCTTGAGGCCCTGCTGCAAACGGGCTGGTAGGACAGAAGATGTCGTGCAAGTTTCTCATTGCGAGCACGTACGACTATATACGGAACACATGCCTATGGTTGTTTAGTACTAGGATGCTTTATCATTATTTATCTGCAATTGCCCATGTCTTGATTATTACATGAATTATCTTGTCCATTGATATGTCTCAAACGTATCTATAATTTTTGATGCTCCATGCTTGTTTTTACACCATTTGCCTTGTGTTTCGTTACACTTTGTGGCACTTTTATGCATTTTCCAGAACTAACCTATTAACAAGTCGCCACAGTGCCAGTTCCCTGTTTTCTGCTGTTTTTGTGTTTCAGAAGTGATACACAGGAAGTATTCTTGGAATTGGACGAAACAAGTTCCTAAAGTCTTATTTTGCCCGGAAGCTTCCAGAGATCCGAAGAGGCGAAGGAGAGGGGCCACAGGCCAGCCTCACACTAGGCCGGCGCGGCCCAGGCCCTGGCCGCGCCGCCTAGGTGTGAGGAGGCCTGTGGCCACCCCTGACGACGCCCCTTCGCTTATAAGAAGCCTCGGGACGGAAAACCCTAGAGGGGTCAGCGAAATTTCCAGAACAGTTCCGCAGCGCCGCCACCGTTGAAGCCAAATTTTGGGGGACAGAAGTCTCTATTCCGGCACCCTGTCGGGACGGGGAAGTGCCCCCAGAGCCATCTCCATCGGTCTCCATCGCCGTCTCCGCCGTCTCCATCGACCTCACCGCCATCTCCATCGACCTCACCGCCATCTCCATCAACCTTGCTGTCTCGTATGATGAGGAGGGAGTAGTTCATCCCCGGGGCTGAGGGCTCTACCGGTAGCTATGTGGTTCACCTCTCTCTCCCATGATGTGATCTTTATGTGATCGTGAGCTTTGTATCATGTTGAATAAGTAGATGTTACTCTTCTTCATTATGTGTACTCTAGTGTGTTATTAAAGTAATCTATTCCTCCTGCCATGGTGTAACGGTGACAGTGCGTGCATCGTGGTGGTACTTGGTCTAGGCTACGATTGTGATCTTTTATGGATTATGAGAATAATTATCACTATGATAGTATTGAAGTGATCTATTCCTCCTTTCATGGTGTAATGTTGACAGTGTGTGCACCGTATTAGTACTTGGTCTAAGTTGCAATAATATCTATCTTGAGTTGTGATTTGATTTGGATATCTCTATGAGTGGTGTTTGTCAAGTACTTGATGAACTTTGAGGAGTGCTTCGTAGCCCTACGCAATGATTAGTGTTATTCAATAGGAGAGTAATTCAGAGTACCATAGTGAAGAGAAGTTATCTATTGGTTCAATTATGTTATATTTGTTGGGAGTGTGTCCACTAGTGAAAGTATGATCCCTAGGCCTCGTTTCTAAGCATTGCACACCGTTTACTTACTATTTTGTTACATGTTTGCTCGCAGCGATATTTATTTCAGACCACATTTGCTACTTATAATCATCACTACTACTTGTATTTCACTATCTCTTCGCCGAACTAGTGCACCTATACATCTGACAAGTGTATTGGGTGTGTTGGGGACACAAGAGACTTTCTGTATCGTAATTGCAGGGTTGCTTGAGAGGGATAGCTTTGACCTCTTCCTCCCTGAGTTCGATAAACCTTGGGTGATCCACTTAAGGGAAACTTGCTGCTGTTCTACAAACCTCTGCACTTGGAGGCCCAACACTGTCTACAAGAACAGAAGCGTGTGTAGACATCAAGCTCTTTTCTGGCGCCGTTGCCGGGGAGGTAAGGTAAAAGGTACTCGCATCCTCCTGTGTGAGTGCTCGAAGTTATTTCCTTTAGATTCTGCAATTATATCTTTTTGTTTCTTGTTTTTATTTTCACTAGTTAGGCTTAATGGAAAACAAAGAGTTCTGTAGTCTTTTTCCTGAGTTTAGATATGAAGTGTTTGAAGAGAAAATTGAAAAACCTTTGGAGCTTAATTCGCATGCTAATAGTTTTGTTAGTATGAATGCTTTGAACACTGTTTTGAAAAAGTCTAAGCTTGGGGAAGCTAGTTTTGTTAAGCATGATATTTTTAGTTCCCCAGCTTTAGTGGAGAAAGTTTTCTATGATTATATGTTTGATGAATATGCTTTGCGACATAGTAGTTCTCTAGCTTGTGATGATACTAAACCCCTAGTTTATGATGGTTATGATGATGAGTATAATATTTTCAGTTCACCTACTATTGAGGAGAAAAATAGTTATGATTACAATATGCCTCCTATTTATGATGATTATGGTGATGATAATAATTATTCTGTTGAATCTGCTCCTACTACTATTGTTCATGTGGGGAGTATTAATTCTTTTATGCATGTGGCTCATGATAAGGATGCTTTATGTGATAGTTATGTTAGTTCTATTCATGATGCTACTGAAAGTTATTATAAGAGAGGGAAACATGGTTTGATGGATCTCAACAATATTGAGTTTCCCCTCTTTATGTTGCAATTCTTGAAGTTGCACTTGTTTTGCCTTCCTATGCTTTTTGCTTTGCGCTTTCATGACTTGTCTCTCTACAAGACTATTTTTCATAGGAAGTGGTTTAGATTTAAATGTCTTTCACATTTTCTTTTTGATGCTCTCTATTGCTTTAAGTTCCTATATGGCGCCTTTGCCTCAAGCTCTTATATGGCGCCCACATGAGCATCTTTGCAAATTACTGCGCCTAGCTCAAAGGCGTTAAAGAAAAGCACTCTTGGGAGATAACCCATTGTTTTATTTTCAGTAATTTTTCTTTTATTTGAGTCTTGGAAGTTATTACTACTGTAATAACCACTCCTTATCCTTTTTATTTCATTGTTGTGCCAAGAGAAGCCTCTAATTCGAGAGAGGTCAAGATTTGGGGATGTTGCTGTCGTGAAACTGTTTTCAGTGCTGCACCGTAAAAATTCGTATAAATTCTCTGTATATCTTTTGGACCTGCGATTTCTTTTGCATATGCCCCAGGTTATATCCAAACTTTCGTTAGTTGAACACTTTTTGATTTGAGCAACAGAAAACCCCTCAAAAATTCGGCCTTTGTCAGCTGTTCTGTTTTGACAGATTTCTGCCAATATTTATGTTTGCCGCTTTATCGCTTTCTTTTTGAGTTCTTTTGATAACGGAACTTTTGGGGAAGTTGATACAGTAGTATATACTTTATATGTGGTGGTTTTAGGTTGAAACCTGAAGCAAAAAGGATTTGATTCTATGTTATGCTTACACTAATGTTGCTAATAGATTTGTGTTTAGTTTTGTATGAAGGAAGTTTTCAAGTGTAGGGATTGGAGAATGATGAGATGAGATGAAGAATGGACAAATGCTCAAGCTTGGGGATGCCCATGCAACCCCCAAGAAATATCCAAGAGGTACAAGCGTCAAAGCTTGGGGATGCCCCCGAGGCACCCCCTTCTTCATCGGCAAAAATCAGGTCACCTTTCAACACACTATATTTTTATTGCTTCATGCACTATGCGTTTTTCTTGGAGCGTCAGTTGTTTTTGTTTTCAGTTTTCTTTTGTTTTGTTTGCTGCAATAAATGGTTAGATCACATCATGTTTCTTTTGGAGGAGATGAACTCGCTTTTCATTTGCCAAGAACACTCTAGTTTTCACTCTTATCAAAAACCGAGTGTTCTTCTTTTTCTGCTACTGCTTTTGGTTTTCGTTTTCACCTTGATTTGCATTCAGATATTCTTATATTTATTTATCAAGGTGTATTTTTTGCCTCTGGACCATGTTGGTTTTCCTCAAAAGATTTGGATTAAAAAAGGTTTTAATGGTGTTGGAAAAGAGAAAAAGTTTCATGCAAAAAAGTGGTACAAGAAGGAGCTTGTGTAGACCGCGGCTTAGGCTTTTGCATGTCGTGCTTGATGTCTTTTTGATAGTATGCTTAGTGGTTTTGCTATAGCATGACTTGTCTCAAATAACTGAGATTGCTTAATGAGCCTTTGAAAAAATCATGCGTTGTTTTTATTATATGGAAGCATTTATTTGGTTTTCTCCTTTGATGCTTTATTTGGGTTGACTTGGCGCATGCTTACACCATGTTGACTACAAAAATAAGTCGCCTATAGCCTCTATGATCATTTAGTTTTTGACTTTTGATGCCATCTTATGCTTCTTTTAATGTTGCTTTGTCGCTTTGCATGATTATGGCCGTTATTGCTCTCTTAGTTGGTCGCTCCCAGTCTCTTGCTAGCCCTTGCCTTGTACTGAGTATGAGCTCTACTCGTGCATCCAACTCCTAAAAACCAAGTTTGCCATCGTGTCCACTATAAATTCCTATGCATGGTATTTGTAAGCCATTCCAAAGTAAATTTTCATATGCTACCTTTCGAAAAACCTTCAAAATACTTCTCATTTTGTGACACTGTTTTCAGCTCATGGGGACGTAGTGGTCGGATTTGCTATCTTCCATATTGTCTTATTCCAAAAAGAAGAAAAAAAGAGAAAAAAAAGAAAGAAAGAAAAAAGGCACTCCTCCATGGTATGTGAATGTTGGTGGGCACCCGATGGAATCGGTTAGCCATGGTTTGTGAAAGGAAAAAAGGTGGGGAGGAGTGCCAAGCTTTATAAAAGAGCACAAAAGTGCCAATCTCTCTCTCAAAAACTTGCTTCATTTTTGTATGGAAGATAGTAAGAACCCCATTGCCAGTCGTTGACAAAGACAACCACCTCTCAAAACCAATTTTTATCTCTCTGTTTTACAAATGAAAAGCTCTAGCACATGTTTAATCACTGCTTCCCTCCGCGAAGGGCCTTTCTTTTACTTTTATGTTGAGTCACCACCTTCTATCTTTATGCACCATTAAGAGAGCATAGTTGTCATTCTGAGTATAATGTGCATTATCCCAAAGTTTTCATTGATTGATTCATGATCATGGTTTCACTTGTTCTTAAATTATTTGTATCTAGTCGCCCTTTTAAACTTGAAGGTGTCCTATGCATTTATGTTTTGCTCTCTATGAAGGACAAGCTGAAAACCATTTGTATGTTTTTCCTTATGATTTGAACACACGTTTGACTTTCATTGTTTCATTTTCATGATCTTTTGTTTGTGTTCATTTTCATGTTTATAACATAGTTGCTAAGTTTCTTCTATCAAGATTATGTCTTTCATGCCCATGTTTTAAGTTCTTTGATCTCAGCACTCAATGCTTTACCTTTATGATCAAGATTGTGTAGGTGCATGTCACCTCAAAAATTATTTCTTTTGTTATCACTTACCTACTTGAGGACGAGCAGGAGTTAAGCTTGGGGATGCTGATACGTCTCAAACGTATCTATAATTTTTGATGCTCCATGCTTGTTTTTACACCATTTGCCTTGTGTTTCGTTACACTTTGTGGCACTTTTATGCATTTTCTGGAACTAACCTATTAACAAGTCGCCACAGTGCCAGTTCCCTGTTTTCTGCTGTTTTTGTGTTACAGAAGTGATACATAGGAAATATTCTCGGAATTGGACGAAACAAGTTCCTGAAGTCTTATTTCGCCCGGAAGCTTCCAGAGATCCGAAGAGGCGAAGGGGCCGGCGTGGCCCAGGCCCTGGCCGCGCCGCCTAGGTGTGAGGAGGCCTGGGGCCACCCCTGACGACGCCCCTTCGCCTATAAGAAGCCTCGGGATGGAAAACCCTAGAGGGGTCGGCGAAATTTCCAGAACAGTTCCGCAGCGCCACCGCCATCGAAGCCAAATTTCGGGGGACAGAAGTCTCTGTTCCGGCACCCTGCCAGGACGGGGAAGTGCCCCCGGAGCCATCTCCATCGGTCTCCATCGCCGTCTCCGCCGTCTCCATCGACCTCACCGCCATCTCCATCAACCTTGTTGTCTCCTATGATGAGGAGGGAGTAGTTCATCCCCGGGGCTGAGAGCTCTACCGGTAGCTATGTGGTTCACCTCTCTCTCCCATGATGTGATCTTTATGTGATCGTGAGCTTTGTATCATGTTGAATAAGTAGATGTTACTCTTCTTCATTATGTGTACTCTAGTGTGTTATTAAAGTAATCTATTCCTCCTGCCATGGTGTAACGGTGATAGTGCGTGCATCGTGGTGGTACTTGGTCTAGGCTACGATTGTGATCTTTTATGGATTATGAGAATAATTATCACTATGATAGTATTGAAGTGATCTATTCCTCCTTTCATGGTGTAATGTTGACAGTGTGTGCACTGTGTTAGGACTTGGTCTAAGTTGCAATAATATCTATCTTGAGTTGTGATTTGATTTGGATATCTCTATGAGTGGTGTTTGTCAAGTACTTGATGAACTTTGAGGAGTGCTTCGTAGCCCTACGCAATGATTAGTGTTATTCAATAGGAGAGTAATTCAGAGTACCATAGTGAAGAGAAGTTATCTATTGGTTCAATTATGTTATATTTGTTGGGAGTGTGTCCACTAGTGAAAGTATGATCCCTAGGCCTTGTTTCCAAGCATTGCACACCGTTTACTTACTGTTTTGTTACATGTTTGCTCGCAGCGATATTTATTTCAGACCATATTTGCTACTTATAATCATCACTACTACTTGTATTTCACTATCTCTTCGCCGAACTAGTGCACCCATAGATCTGACAAGTGTATTGGGTGTGTTGGGGACACAAGAGACTTTCTGTATCGTAATTGCAGGGTTGCTTGAGAGGGATAGCTTTGACCTCTTCCTCCCTGAGTTCGATAAACCTTGGGTGATCCACTTAAGGGAAACTTGCTGCTGTTCTACAAACCTCTGCACTTGGAGGCCCAACACTGTCTACAAGAACAGAAGCGTGTGTAGACATCATCCATGCAACACCCATTCATCCATCCCTATGCCTACAGTATTTAATCCTACTGTTTACTATTGATACCGCTACCGTCTTTATTTTACTATTGCTGCTACTATTTTACTACTACCACTACTATAAAACTGTTGCTACTGATAAACTGCTGCGAGCAAGTCTATTTTCATGTGCAGCTGAATTGACAACGCATCTGTTAAGGCTTATAAATATTCTTTGGCTCCCCTTGTGTCGAATCAATGAATTTGGGTTTTACTTCCCTCGAAGACTGTTGCGATCCCCTATACGTGTGGGTCATCAACTAACTAGATCTCAAGGGAAAGTGTGGAGGATGATCTTAATCATAAAACCTTGAGAAGGAGTATAAGAGAAGTATAATTGAGCACTCTAAGGGAGTTAAGTAGATTTACCTCTGGATATTGTGGTCATGATGAGTATTTAATGATATGAAGGCTATCTCTAATAGAAGTATGTGAAGAGCTTTAGTGTCAAGCTCAAACATGGATTTAGGAAGAGGAGTTGATGAAGGAGGAGTAGTGAAGAAATAAGGTGATCATATCAAGTATATGATTATGCTTATTGAAGGAGGGTGATTAGGCTATTGTGAAACTTAGTTTGATAAGCAGATATCATCCATCATAAGGTGAGGATATGAGAGTTTAGAAAACCTATTCTGCTAAGGAGGAAGCATTCTTATGGAAGCTACATGTAAAAAACCTTGGTTTAGATGCAAGATTACTATTAGTAAGAAGAAACTTGTTATAGGTAGGTGGGACCACAAATCTACATCCTAACTCTTATTTAGGTGGAGTCTATATCACACTAACTATATGTAGGTGTGATCACTATCTTCTAATAGAAATGAGATGATCCCATTAGACTCCATACCTTTTAACCATCCATTGGATACCTATTCTACCTATTTAAATTACAACTTATGCATCACCTTGTGATCATAAGCAAAGCTCTAGAATCATATCTTGTCTCCAAATCCAAGAATTATATCAATTATTCTAGGTCCAATTCACATCTATCAGTTGGAAATCATACCACATGTGATTATGCGCATCTATGTCCTAAACTTAAATCATCTTCAAAGAGAAAGAGAATAAACCTTCTTAAGAAAATCAAGTAATGCATTGAGAAACTATTCCATCCCTTGGAATAGTCTTAAAGACCCTCTGAGTCATCAACAAAATATTAGGAACATAAAATCATGATCTTTAGATCATACACATAGTTATGAAGTCCATCCCTAGGAAACACCCTATGCAAGTTATTTTCTTGAATTCTAAATATAAACCAATCCTCCAACATATCATTATTGAAAAGAGACCTCCAAGTCTATTAAAATATTTCAAACCCTAAAAAATGTGATGCCAATGAAACCATGTCTATTAATACCCTATTTAAATCATAACTACACACAAACAATAATATGTGGTAATGCACACATAAACTCTTATAATACAATATATGGGACCAGTAACAGATCAGCTCTATTTCAAAAGAGTTCCTAGATTCAAAATCCTGCAAAACAAATTGGAATTCAAATTAGAGTCCAAATCAGTAGAACAGAAAATAGAAAAGAAGAGAAACAGAAAAAAAGAGAAACAACTGGTTGGGCCGACGCAGCCCAACACCAACCCACCTAGCAAGCCCAACCAGTCTGGCCTAGATACCGGTTTGGTAGCGCCGACAGGCGGCACCCATCGAGGAAGAAGGCTATCATCTTCTTCTTCCTCCACGGGGGTGACAGAGCGATGGTGAGGTCCACGTCTCAGCCATCTTCGATGACTTCCCAGACCTCCTTTGACTGCCACCTCTTCGACCTCATCCTCCCCAAGCCCTGGATATCTTTCCTGTAAGATTCGTGCCCGATGCATGATTCCAGAGGACGGATGTATCTCGGCCATTTTTGCCACCATGCCATCGTATCCGAGCTCAGCTTGAGCTATAAAATCACTAGGAGATTGCCCCGAACCCTAGATGCTTTCTCCACCACCTCTCTATCTCTCATTCTCCCTCTGGTCCTTTGTCTTCTCCACCCCACTGACGGCTATCACCGGATTCCTCGAAGACGTGGTCGATTCCGTCCATTCCCTGGACCATGGAGTGGTTCAGAAGGTCCGCCGAGGTTCCAATAGCTTCTATATCGAAGAAATCATGCAGGCGATGAGGGAGTACTGCATATTTGTGAAATCCCTTTAGCCGGAGTCCGACGGAAGAATTGATAAAGCACTCAAATTAGGCCACCTCCGTTCCCGTCGAGCATCCCATCGCTACCAGGGTGAGCTTGCGCACCTACTGAGCCCTTCATTACTCCTTAGAATCATCTGTAGCATTGATTCGTAGTTTGGCCAAAGTCTGTCGCCATGAAGATGCTCACCGGAGCTATTCCGGTGACCATATTCGGACGGCGCCGCCACCAATCAGTTCATCAACGTCTAGCGGCTCGATTTAGCTAACCCGCGCGTCCGCGGAAGCCTCTGGGCGTTGCCGTTGTCGACCGCTGTCTCACCGGAACCCAAGCACTAGTCAACGAGTTGACTTGGCCAAGCCAATGTGGCTATTGACCTGGCCCACGGCCCACTTGTCAATTTGCTTAACTTAGTCCTCTGCATGTGTGGCTGCTGACTAGGCAGCAACCTCACCTGCCAATGTGTAGGGTTAGGTGTCGGTTCGGTATAAAAGGTATTTGCCTGTTAATTATAATTCCTGAAAAGGTTTGAAACTTTGCAAATTCAGAACTATTTCAATTCAAATCGGAAAAATACATGTAATATACCAAATTGATCACAAAAATAAGACCTATCTGTTTGTACTATAATATCTTGTACTTGAATAAAATAAATTTGAATGCAATTGGAAAACATGTTTAAGTAGTATTTGGATCTTTAATTAAAACCAATTAAAATAATTCTGACAACTTTTCTAAATAGCTAATGATTATTTGTTTACTCAAACAACCTTATTGCAAATGCTTTTTTATGATATTAGGATCTAAATTGAAACTTTGCTATTAGCATGTTAAAAACCTAAAACTATTTTTCCTAAATAATTCTGAAGTACTAAAATCAAGGAAAAGTGTAAATAAATATTAACCTATATTGAGGATATATTCTTAACTCTAAATTAATGTCTCCCAAATGTTACTTAAGACTCATATTTGATCAGTGGCAATTGTTAACTCAATTGTTGAAATAATAATCCAAACCCTAACAAAATAGTGATAAAAGGAACTGGTGAATTATTAATCACTCCATGATTTCAAAAAGGAAATATGACAACCTAAAATGGATTTTTATACTAATTACTCTTTCAAGAACATGTTCTTCAAATGTTATTCTTTTAACATACCTTGGAAAATGAACATCAAAACAATTCCTTTTAGCTTTCACAGTAAAACCCTAAGTTCGATTAAGACTGTTGTCAACCCTAAAACTAATCGGATATTGTTATATGATAGGCTGTACTTCCAACTTGCATGATTATACTCAACAAGTATTATACAAGTACTAAATGAACCCTAATTTTTTTTCCTTGATATGTTCCATCTAATAACTACTTCTTGATTGATAGAGAACTATAGTAAACCTTAGAACACTAACTCTTATTTATAATACTTGTTATACCTAGAATATGTCACATCCCAAAATTTTGGAATGTGAAATAAATAAAACATGAGCCATGTATGTTTGTATTGATTGAAATTTCATAGGGAATTAAAACTTTTTGAGTTTATATAAAAGATTTATTAGAAAAACCATTTCAAACCTTCTATTATTCCTTGAACAACTCTTTGAGAAATTAGAATTTTCAAAATACTATTTGATAATCATTCAAATCCTATGCAAGCATATTTGCAAAGGATTAATATCAAATAAAGTTGGGATTTCCAAAACTATGTTTCAAAATAAAGTTCAAATATTATTTTTATTAGAGTCTATTCTCTGATTTTAAAAGAATTGTTTTGAAAACCCTATTTTTGTTTTGCAAATATGCAAATCAAGCTCTTTAGTCAATTTATAAAGATTTCTTAAAAATCTAGTTTAAATTATGAAAACATGTTTCTTACTGTCCTAAATTGTTGCTTTGAATTTTAGCAAATTTTAGAAACTGGTTTGAATCAATTTGAAGCACAAATCAAAAAGTTATGAAATAATCAGGAAAACAGAAAAAGGAAAAGAGAATCAAGAAAAAATATATGAAAAAGGCCCCGGGGAACCCTTCGGCCCAGTAGCAGAAGAGGCCCACGGCCGATTTAACTCAATCCTGAACCGGTACCTATCTTTCGCTCTCACTCGCTGATGATTGGGCCCCACATGTCATCACTCTCCTCCAGCCAAAATTCCCACCGACGACGATGCCTCGCAGTGATTTACCCCCTCTTAATTCCCGACAATTCTTGCTCCTTTTGACGCACCTCCGCGCCTACAAATAGCTCTCCCTCTCCTCTCCATTTCCCCCTTCCTTTCTCTCCGGATTGCACCGCCAGGCTGGCGAATTTCATCGCCGGAGCCATAGTACTGCCGCCGAGTTTTCTTCAAAATCGGTGCCCACCGGTGAGCCGCGTCCCCTCTTCGGTCTCCCCTCTCCTTTGCCTTGCTCTAGCGCACCCGATGAACACTTTTCCCGATTGTTTTGCACAGGGATTCGACGATGCCAACATCCACTGGATCTCATCGACACCGCGCTCCCTCTAGCCGCGCCTCCCCATCGCTCCTGGACTCGAGCGACGATGGCAACCACACCCCCGTCTTCCCCTTGTTGAGCCGAGCACCGTCCACACCTCTGCCGTCTCCAGGGGCCTCGGAAACATCATCGCCGACAACCATCTAGGCGCAGCGCCGCCGCCCGCGCCATCTTCAGCGACCCCCTCGTACCCTAGGTGAGGACCTCTCCCAGATCTGATCTGAACTGTCCATTCCCACTTAAATCCAAAGGCCACAAACAGCGATCCCGACGAACCGTTATTAGCCAATCAGGTTGCGCCATGTGTCAGCCCCTGTTTTAACCCCGGATCAAAAATTTGTTTTAAAAACAAAAAATAGTTTAAGCTTTGGAAATTCATATCTTCTGTTCTGTTTATCCAAAAATTGCAAATAATATATCCCTAAACTCCTAAAATTGTGTATAACACAATTCCGAAATAAAATATGTCTTTTGAACTAGTTGAAAACATTCAAATTTAAATATGTGAGTTTGAGTATTTTTGATATATTTCAAATTCTATAAATCCTTTTCAGTTGATTTTTGTGTGCAAATGGATCATATTGTTATCCTCTGTTTAGTAGAACCATTGCACAAATTATTTGGACCAATTTTCTCAAGTATTCAAATTCAAATGAGGATCTTAAGTATTTTCTCTCTAGATTTAATTCTACAAATATCTTAGGCATAATTCCTTTTGCAAAATTGCTTATCTTGATAATGAAAAACCACCAGAACACTTCACATACTTTTTACACTTATTAAAAAGTCAACCCCATTGGTTCAACCTTTTTGCAAGTTATAGTTGTGTTTTTGAGCACCTTGCAAATATCAAATTCCTAATTCCTATTGTGCACTTTGTGCTATTTGATTTTTGTCCCACTCTACAAATGGTGTGGAATATCCTAAGTCCTAATGACCATTCAACTCTACCATGACTTAGTGAAAAATCTACTCTCAAATCCTTGCCCAAGTGCAAAAACTATCAACTCCCTCTTACCCAAATTCTTCTAAGTATTTTGACTACCCCATCCAACAATATGACATAGAAGTTTTCCCATATCAAGACCATGGAGAAGAAGTTGAAGAGAATACAAGGAGATGATGGAAAAAAAAGAAGTTGAAGAGAAGACAAGAGATGCAGAAAAAACAAGAAGATCAAGAGAAGAGAGCCCAAGCCAAGAAGATGAAAGTGACAAACCTCACCACTTAGAATTTATCCATCCAACTTCTCAACCCAAGCCTGAGAATCTCCTTAAGCTTTTTTTACTAAGTGTTTGACACCTCTTAACAATTTAGAAAACCCCCATCAATCTTTAGAATTCCTTGACTTAGCCATTCTCTCCATCCATATCAAGTCGACTTCATGCCACAATCTTTTGTCCAATTATCACTAAGACAAATCAAGACTAAGCTAAAAAAAAATAAAAAAATTGTATGTCTTGTTTGATTATGTTGCTTTGAATGGAGTGTTTATGTCGTGTTATTTTATATCTTATAGTTGTACGGAGAGCTACGTGTGTTGACTAAGAGGAGTACAAATCTTCAGAAATCACTAAGGCAAGTGTCATCATCTTGTTATCCTACTAAAGTTTTGTCACTTGTAGCTTTTCTTGTAGAAGATGCATGAGTAGGTTATAAGAGTTTTTGTCTTAAGAGCTTTGCTAGATTTTGCTTAAGTCTCTTTAGATAGCCTTTGCATCTCCTTAGTAGATTTGCTGCTGCTATAGGTTGCTTTGTCTTACACTTATGTTTTGGGAAGGGAACTTCACATGTTTTGGCTAAGTGTTGAAAACCTTGTTTTGGTAAAACTAAGAAAAACAACCAAGTTAATGAATCACCTGGGTGGAAGTGGTTGTTTGGTTTATGTTGAGTGGTTCGCTGGGGTCATGTCATCGAACCTCTGAACCTCCAGGTGTATTGCACTTGTGGACGGCCACCTAGGAACAAAGAGATTGGAGACGTTCAAGTCGTGAAACTTCCAGTGCAACCACGAGTCATATGGGCTCTGTCTTGACTAACTAAGTTGCAAGAACTCAGCCAGATGGACAGAGGGTGGTAGATGATGATAGGATGGAGCGCGTCCGGGCTAGTCTGAGGGATTGCTTCTGAAAGGTCTCGTCTTAGTCTTCACTTAGCCATTTGAGCAAAATGAGCATCATGGCAAAAAGGGTTGACTGAGTCTTGTGGGAAAAGTGCCCAACCTCTGCAGAGTGTTAAAACTAAGGACTTAGCCGTGTCCTCGGTTACGGACAATTTTGAGCGACATGATTTTAAAGCAGTTCAAGAATCTCCTCATCCCAACTTCTTAAATTAAAACTTGAAGGGTGAACAAGGGTTTATTGTGTGATCATAATTATGTGCACCTGGTGGATTCCTGTGTGTTCATAAGTTAGGAGCACCTGGTGGATTCCTGTGTGTCCAATTGTGCTTTAAAAGAAATAAAATCTTTTTTTAAAAAGTAGGATAAAACAATTTCTTTTATACAAAATTAGCCTGAAGCTCCACCTAGCCAAATATTCATTTAAGTGTTAGGATCCATTTGCGTCCACTAAACAATGACATCTTGCCAATACAATTCAAGTGTGTTGACCCTTGTGGCTATAATGTTTCATGTTGCAGATTTCAACGACAAGTAAGAAACGACAGGGTTATGAGTCTATCCGCAGCATGTTCGCCTGTGGCACATGAAGAAGAAGGACTCCATGCTATTTTTGATTTCATTGTAAACTCTGATAGCTTTATGCTATGAGATTTGTAAAGTTTCTTTATGTAATTTTTCTAGATCATGCAATGTAATAAAATGACCTTTGTTTCTTGATATTACATCTTAAACTGTGTGAGCTAGCGTTTGATCCAGGGACTAGCACTGAAAAGCACAGAGATCGTCATATTTAAAAGATGAGGTCGCTACAGAATAAAATGTTCTTCAAAAGTTATTATTTTGAAGAATATAACAAGTAAACATTTAAAATGCCTCTGATAAGCTTTGTAGTAGATGACTGATCTTAGGTGCGCCAATAATAAATAATTTGGTGCAATCACATTGTTATGCAATACTATTCAGTTGTAGAACAAATCTTTGCTAACCTAAACCCCTAATAGGAATCTTGTTTGAGAACCTATTCTAATTGTGCAACACATCACAACAATGTCACCACGACTCAATAATAACAAATCATTGGGGTTAGATTATGCTTAGATCGATGCATAGCATATATTATGCATATCATGCTGTAGATTTCTAACATCATCCCTACCGGATGATGATTGCTATTTTAGAATTGGGATTTCATTCATATCGAAGACCTTGACTTGCATAATCTTGCAGTTAAAAAGGCAAGTTCACTCTTGCTCATACCTCCTGAGTATTTTTTTATCAAATTACTTGCAAATATATACCTGTGGTATTACTACTGCATTTAAAAGCAAAAGTTATGCTTTCTTAATCATCTTGACTAGTGGTTAGCAACCACGGTGGTTGTTGACCTAGGATGGTGGGCAGTGGGACCATGGTATGAGTATTGGTGGAGGTCCCACTGCAATTAGAAAGTTCACCTAGGATTAATAACCAATGTCACCAGTGATTCTAGCGCCGTAAATAACGGTCAACCATAAGATCAGGTATGGGACGGAGAAGTCAGCTGTACCAACTTCCTCTCGCATATCAACGGATGCACCATACCGTAGTTGCATCCTACTAGGTTGCAGGAATGGGTGGGACCCCTTAGTGCCCACGTGTATCGGTGGTCTATGATGGTTGTTCTAAAACTGGGAAGACGCAAAGGCCCCGAAAACTGGGGAAAAGGCCTAAGGCTAGGGCAAGCGGGAAAAGGCCCATGGCAGCAGGAAAGGCCCTAAAGATTGGGAAAAGCCTGTGGCAAGCGGGGAATGCCCTAAAGATTGGGAATAGGCCCGTAGCCAGCCAGCCATTACAAAAGGGTGGGTATGTAGGGTCGTGGAGGTGGACAGTGATTGGCTTGGATCATCGACTGGGCCCCACATACAAGAAGTGTGGACGAGCAAGCTACTTGGATGTGCAGCAAGGCTTTGATCTCTTATGGGTACAAGTGACCACCTCTGCAGAGTGTAAGAAAGTATCTGGATACTCCCTGTTTCGGGAAGGAGCTACGAACACGACAGGAAAGGAGCCCATCGAAGCTCTAATCAACCTGTGAAGGCTGACGGACATAGTTCTTCAGAATAAAAGCAACCTCTTGAAGAAATGTTTACAAAAACTTGCATTTCCAAATGACCCTTGGGTCGAAGGCTGTAGCTAGTGCATAAAACACCTTATTCCTTATATGAACTTGCTGGGTAACGCTTGTTACTCACCCCACTCCCTCGTAAACCTTGCTTAGATTGGAGACAACTCAAGGAGGCAACCTCGAGACACTGAAGATGAAGATGAAGCCCTCTATCAATGTCGGAACTATCATTGGAGCCAACGACTACGCCAAGCTTGGTGGAAAACTAGAACAGGAATAGAAGGGGCCCAATTCCCTAATCCTAGAACCCAAGTAGTTAGGATAATTCTGTAGTAAGCCAACTGCATTAGCTGTAGTTCTTGTTAAGTCTTCTAGTTCTTATTTCTCGATTGTAATCGCCAGACTTAAACCTCTACCTATTGAGGAGGTTCTGAAGATCTTCTGTATGCTGAAAATTATAATCCTATAGACATACCTTGGACCTGCGATGTTTCTGTTGTACCACTCTAATCGATGTAATACTAGTGAGACGGTGTTTCATTGGTGTTATGTCACCGACTTGCATACTACACATGCAGTGGTATGCTGGGTCACCACACTGGTGGGCAGGCTGCGGTGCTCCATGGCGGCTCTGTGGATGCCGAGGCGGCGGCCTCGGGTGGTGAGGCACCACCGGCTCCGGCGGCGAGCGGTGCGCGCGGATGCATTCCGGCATCTCGGCTGCGCGGGCGGCGTGGTGCCGGCGGGTGGTGGTCGTGGCGCGGGCTGCTCCGGCGGTCGGCGGCGCCAGATCTGAAGGCCACCTCCTCCCCTACACCTCATCGGGTCCCACCTCGCCATTCATTTGCTGGTGGAGGTGTTGGTGGTATCGAGATTGGAGTCCGAGAGAAATCCCCTGCCGATCTAGGCTGCGACAACGGCGACGCTCGTGTGGCACCGTTTCACCTTGGTGGCGACGTCGAGGTACTCTTCTCCTCACCACCCCTCCCCTGTTGATAGCCCGGGGTGTAAACCCTAACCTTGTTGAGCGGCGGCGCCATGGGTGTCGTGTCCTCGCTGGAGGTGCTGCTTTGGGATCGACGGGGGTGTGCGGACTATGCTATGTGTTGTGGCTGGCAGGTGGCGGTGTTGTGGTCCTTTGCTCTCGTCGCGGGGTTGGCGGCGGCGGGCTCGCGTGAAGGTCGCTCTCCGGCCGCCTTGTGCGTGTGCTGCCCGGTGGTACGACACCCACGAGCCTGGGTGAGAGGGGAAGGGTCCCATCTACCGGTTTCAGCAGCGTGGCGTGCTCCGAGAGCCGAAGCTCCCATTGGATCTTTGCCTGCTTTCTCGATGGACGTGGCTTGTGCTTTGTGACCTTGCTATCTTCTTCATCATCGACCAAGTCCGCGGCTTCGGCTCTTCGCGGGTGACCCAGTGGTGGATGTCTTGGTCTTGCAAGGTGAGCTCGTGCGAGTGTTCGGGTTCTCTCTGCCCCAGTTCTCTGCTTGGTTCCTACTCTGCACTTTGCTCAAGGGGAGCGTATCCATTGCCGGCGGTTCAGCGCCCTTTTGAGCCAGGGCGAGTGGGCAGGGGCCCTCCTCGGTCATGGAGGTGTTCAGAAATGCGATGGTGTGTTCCTGGTGCAGACAGACCCTTGCTACTCAGTTGTTGATGCTTCGCCTCGCTCCTCCTTCGTCGCTCCTGGTGCTTCGTCCGCGTTAGAGGATATCGAAGACTTCAACTATTTTTTCTGGGTTTTTATCTTATGTTTGCTGTCGTTTTGGGTGTTGTAAGCTCTTCTTCAGCATTCTTGTATCAAACCTGGCCGTTTGGGGCTTAGTTAATTCAAAGTCGGGCACATGAGTGCCTTTTTTATCTAAAAAAAAAAACTCGAGTGTTTGGTCGTGATTAAAGAGGAAAATACTGGATATTACCATTTTGTTCACTAAGAAACAGCTTAATTTCCTCATTCCCATATCATGGACTGACTTTACAGTTGGAAACACGTGGATACTTATCTTTGGGATTCGATCGCCTCATCATATGTTTATGTAATCAATCATATATATACAAAAGAGGTCAACCATAGAAACTTTGCGATCTTCCACGAGCTACTGGATATCCATTCATATAGAAGGCTACTGATGATTGAAACAGGGTGTCCTTTTTAACATATTCATCTCCTAATCTGTGGTATATTATACGTAGTTCAAGTGTACGTGTTCATCTCTAAGACTCCAATCCTTAATTAAGTCGTATCTCTGTCAGTCCACCCTGTCATGTTGCCAAGCAGACAGACAAATAGTATGCAGAAGCGTGCGAATACAACTATACATACACGGATGTGCCAGCTAGGGTTTTCTTTCATCTCTTGATTCACAGAAGCAAGCTCTGGTCTCCTAGGCCTCTTTGGAAACATCAACCAGTAATTATTCATTTGAACCATTGGGGTGCATGAAGGGTCAAATTCGTACAATTATGCCCCACTTTGCTGCTGCCATGCACATGATTCTGATACTTGCTAGAATTCATTTGCAAGAAGGCTGCCGGAGCTGCACAATATTTCGTGACTGAAGAATGATATAGGATGATAAAGCTTCTAGTCAAATGTAGAAATGTTGCATCCATGACCATTTTTGGTTACTGCATATATGTAGGCACTCTTACTCCACCTTCAACCTGACGGGCACTCTGACTTGAGGTAACTTGCTTGCAGAAACTATTTTGATGCGCTGAAAAAGGAATGGCTGGCTTGCCATGAGTTGACGACGAGTCGCCAGCAATCGAGGGGGGCATGCCAGCCTCCTGATCCGATCCCTCGTTGGCGCAACACCCCAAAACGCTTCCCTGCAACCCGCTGCCGGGGATAAAAACGCACATGCGGCTTGCCATCTTCTTGTCCAAAGTGCCCAGCGCAAGCCAAGTGTAGCCAGGTTCTCTGCACAACCGCCGCGGCAGACAGTTGCATGTTACACGGAGCAGCAACCCAAATCCGAGCTCGGAAGCCATTGTCAATGGCCACTTGGCGGGCGGTGTGCTCCCTCCGGTCAGGCAGGCTCTTCCTCCCACGGCCATTTCTCGTGTGGATTCTGGAGCGGATTTAGTTTTAAATCTCCCTGGGTTAACGCATGCGGTGTAGGCTGGACGGAGCATAGGGATTCCGATTCGCTGTCTGAATCGTGTCCCGGTGTGGGCTGCCCGTCTATGTTCAGTGTCTCGGATCGCAATGGTAGCTCCTGCGATCTATGGCAGATCTCGTGTTCTCGCCCGTCCGTGCGTGCGCCTCTGGCGCTGATTGATTGGAGGCCTTGCTTATTATGATCGGGTTTCTTGGGGGGCTTGCAGAGCGGAGGTGCCTTGTTTGATCGGGACTAGTAATTTAGGTACGGTTTACTCTGATCAATAAGAAAGCGTGTGTGGGGCAACGATTTTGTATCGGTAGGTTCATGCACCCAATCTACTAATCTAGCCTTGATCATTTTGCTTGAAGCAAAGCCTTTTTGTTACCACCAGTTGAAACGATAGACGGTTCAGATCCAACATTTTATCCTCGCGATGAAAAAGGATTTGATAAATTGCATCCAAGCGAAGCGAGACGTGGTGTGTAGATGGCGGCACTTTGTTCGATTATATGACCAGGCGTTGTAGAGTAGGTGTAAACATCAGTTCTTTTTTTATTCGATAAAAAAACATGAGCTTGTTTTACTTCAGATGTCTTATGGACACGCGGTGTCAGCATGTGAAATGCTGAACTCCAGGAAAATGGCAGATGAACCCTAAGTGCTAATGGACATGGCCCAGGAGCCGGTGATGGAGCTATTTAGCCCATGGGCCCCATTCACGGCCGCGGTACGCGGACTAACTTTGTCTGTTTTAGGGGTCGCGGACCAACTAGGAGGCCTACAACAAGATGCTAAAAAATGGCAGACGAACGGCAATTCCTATTTATCGTCCGCGGGCGCGCTGGAATGCGTCGCGCCCGCGGGCATTCATACATAGACCGCGGCCCAATAGCGCGGTACACTTTTTTTTTTGGGTTTTCCTGTTCTGGTTTCTTTGGATTTTTCGGTTTTGTTTTTTCTATGGTTTTTCTGCAGGTTTGTGGTTTTGTTGGGTTTTCTTCTGGTTTTCATTTTTCTTTCATTCTGTTGTTTTCTTGTTTATATATTTTTTAAAAAAATTATGAATTTTTTTATTTTGATTATTAAAATGTATGGAACATTTTATACATTTGAAATTTATATATTTTAACTTTTTTATGTTTGAAATTTTTTAATTTTGATTTTTTTTTTGAAATGAGCTAAAAGCTTTGTTTTTTGGTTAATTAAGAAGAAGAGAGTTGTCCTGTTAATTAACGGAAAACCGGGCTAAATTGATATAATAGGGGAAACCTCACACAACACCACCCAATCAAGATGAGACGACCTCCAACCAAAGTCGGAGAGAAGATGTCGTGAGTGCTATGGGAGGAGCAAACATAGGATGCTCCAACGAAGATGAAGAAGTTAACCCTCCAACACCACCTTTCGGGACCTCTGTCCTAACGTACCACCACTCCTACTCGAGCCACAACGCCGCATGACCTAGCCACCCACAACCCAAGCTGCATAGGGCAAACTGCTCGTAGACCACGGCCGCCGCACCAACATCCGGGGCCGCCGCCTCGGCCTAAAAGTCAAACTGCCTACAATAAGATAGCATCGACCGAGCCGCTAGCCTCGTCGCACTAGCGACACAAGATAGTCACCCAAGACATGCAAGCAACTGCTCCGCCTCATGACGAATCTGCCCACCATGTATCCCGAGGCCGCCGCCTCGATGCACATCCACCATCCGGAGTCGCTGCCCCGATGTCCACCGGCCCCAACACAGGAGAAGGCACATGCAACTACCAAAGCTTACTCTCCAAGACGACACCCATAAGAGGGAAGCGACGTTGACGCCATTGTCGCCTGCTCTGGCTGAATAAAGCTTGTGTTTTCACCCAGAGAGACCAGACCACTCATGAGAGAGAAAATCCATAATGATGCCTCCAAGAAGGAAAACGATGACCATAGACGTTGTCATCATCGGCACCGACACGAGGGTTGGCGCAAAGCATTCGCCCGGATCTTCTCAACTCCAAGAGCAGACACGCTAGAAGCTAGATGTACTGCACAACTCCGATGCTGACCACCCAGAACATCAGCATCGCCCAGGACCCAAGACCACTGCCCTGGCCTCCTCACACGCACGAGCAACACAACCCGTCGTCATCTCCACTCCACGGCAACAGGCTTCCGCATGCCAGCGAGCAAGACGAGCAGCCCGTGCACCACCTCCACTTCTCTATGCAAAGCCACCATGCTTCCCATGCAGCCAGAGCAGCAGAGCACCTGCGGGGCCACCACCACAGGCCAATGATACGTCTCAAACGTATCTATAATTTTTGATGCTCCATGCTTGTTTATGCACCATTTGCTTTGTGTTTGGTTACACTTTGTGGCGTTTTTATGCATTTTCTAGAACTAACCTATTAACGAGATGCCACAGTGCCAGTTCCCTGTTTTCTGCTATTTTTGTGTTTCAGAAAAGCTACACAAGAAATATTCTTGGAATTGGACAAAACAAAAGCCAAAGTTCCTATTTTCCCAGACACGAGACGGAGTCCAAAGCAGAGACGGAGGGGAGCCAGGGGCCAGCCACACCATGGGGTGGCGCGGCCTAGCCCCTGGCCGCGCCACCAGGTGGTGGGGCCACCTGGCCCACCTCCTGACGCCGCCCTTCCACCTATATATTCTCCTCGGTGAGAAAACCCTAAGCCCCGATCAATTTTCCACGAAACATATTGTAAGCCACCACCGTCGTCGACGCGAGATCGGGAGGGTCAAGAGGCTCTTCCCGGTACCCTGCCCGAGAGGGGAATCACCACCGGAGGCCTTCTTCATCACCATGCCTGCCTCCGGAGTGATGCATGAGTAGTCTACCTTGGACTACGGGTCCATAGCAGTAGCTATATGGTTGTCTTCTCCTCCATGTGCTTCATGTTTAGATCTTGTGAGCTGCCTATCATGATCAAGATCATCGTTGTGTAATTCTACATGTTGTGTTTGTTGGGATCCGATGAATATTGAGTACTTTGTCAAGTTGATTTATTGATTTATCATCTCTATGTTGTTTATGATCTTGCATGCTCTCCGTTGCTAGTAGATATCTTGGCTGAGTAGATGCTATTGACTCCAAGAGGGAGTATTTATGATCGATAGTGGGTTCATGCCTCTAGTAGTCTGGGGGAGTGACAGAAACCTCTAAGGTTGTAGATGTGCTATTGCTACTAGGGAGAAAACAACAATCTTGTGTTCAAGGACATTTGTATTGTTTACATTACACACTTTGCTTAAGGCGATAATCTGTTGCTTGCAACTTAATACCCAACGGTTGCTCGGATGACATCCGGTGGGTGGATTATTAGTCATTGATGCAGTTGGATTACGGTCTATGTATTATGTTGTAATGCCCAAGTGAATCTCATAGTGATCCTCATGATATTTGTATGCTTTCTTTATTCTATCAATTGCCCAACTGTAATTTATTTACCCAGCATGTTATTTATCTTGTGGAGAGACACCTCTAGTGAACTGTGGACCCCGGTCCATTCTTTTACATTCTTATTACCATTTACTATTTACTCGCATTATTTACATTCTTGCAAACTACTATCTTTTACCATACGATACGTTTAATCCTTTGTTTACAGCAAACCGGTGAGATTGATAACCTCACTGTAAGTTGGGGCAAAGTTCTTTGGTTGTGTTGTGTGCAGGTTCCACGTTGCTGCTGGTGCAAAGCTATGCCCCAGATAAGGCGCCATATATAAATTGTCTGGAGCTGTCGCCAAGCCAGCGAGCATCAACCTTCAGAAGTTGGTTCTTTCTCCTACTGGTTCGATAAACCTTGGTTTAATACTGAGGGAAGACTTGCTGATGTGCTCATCATACCTTCCTCTTGGGGTTCCCAACTGGGCGGTCATCTACACGCGATCAAGCAATTTTTTTGGTGCCGTTGCTGGGGAGAAAGAGGATTTCTGCAAGGGGAGTCTCTCGCTTCCAGTCTTTTACTTTGTTATTGTTTTACTTTATTTTATTCTTGCTTGCATCTTCTTATCGAAAATACAAAAAATTAGTTCCTTTATAGTTGTTATTTTTGTTTGTCTGCTTTTAGTTTTGATAGAATGGGTACTCCTGAGAACACCAAGTTGTGTGATTTTACTAGCATCAATAACAATGATTTTATCTGCACTCCTATTGCGCCACCTGCTCCTGAGGCAAATTTTTATGAGATTAAACATGCTTTGTTGAATCTTGTTATGAAAGAGTAATTTTCTGGTGTTAGTACTGATGATGCTGCAGCTCATCTCAATAATTTTGTTGAGCTATGTGAGATACAAAAGTACAAGGATGTAGATGGTGATATTATTAATCTTAAGTTGTTTCCTTTCTCTTTAAGAGGAAGAGCTAAGGATTGGTTGCTATCTTTGCCTAGAAATAGTATTGATTCTTGGGTTAAGTGTAAGGATGCTTTTATTGGAAAATATTATCCTCCTGCTAAGATTATAGCTTTGAGAAGTGATATTATGAAGTTTAGACAGTTTGATAATGAACATGTTGCTCAAGCTTGGGAAATAATGAAATCTTTGATAAAGAATTGTCCCACTCATGGACTGACTACTTGGATGATTATCCAAACCTTTTATGCAGGACTAAATTTTTCTTCAAGAAATCTCTTGGATTCAGCTTCTGGAGGTACTTTTATGTCCATCACCTTGGGTGCCGCAACAAAGCTTCTTGATAATATGATGGTAAATTATTCTGAGTGGCACACCGAGAGAGCTCCACAAGGTAAGAAGGTAAATTCTATTGAAGAAACCTCTTCCTTGAGTGATAAGATTTATACTATTATGGCTATGCTTGTTAATGATAGATCTCATGTTGATCCTAATAATGTTCCTTTAGCCTCTTTGGTTGCTCAAGAAGAGCATGTTGATGTGAACTTCATTAGAAATAATAATTTAACAATAGTGCTTATAGGAACATTTTTGCTAGCAACAATTATAGGCCGTACCCTTCTACCAATGGTAATGGTTATGGCAACTCTTAGGTAATTCCTCCAATAACACTAGGGGGCGCCCCCTCTGATCTTGAAGTCATGCACAAAGACTTCATTAGTAAACAAACCGCTTTTAATAACTCTGTTGAGGAAAAGTTGGGTAAAATTGATGTGCTTGCTTCTAAAGTTGATAGCCTTGCTCTTGATGTTGAACTTTTGAAACTAAATTTTTTGCCTCATGATGTGAAAGAAAGCAATACTTTGAATGCCATCCAGGTTATAATTGATGAAAATGTTAGAATGTTAGCAGAATTGCATGCTAGGTGGGAAAGAAAAGATGAGATGGCTAGAAATATGAAGGTTTGTACTATTACCACCACTAGTGATGTTGTTTCAAATGCTAGCACTCCTCCTACTTTGATTGGTGTGGAGAAAATTCCTACTCCTTGTGTGAAAAATCCAAAAACTGCAAAAACTTTTTCTACAAAAAGTGCTGAATTTTTTTGGAGTATGGGAGACAATAGCTCTACTTCTTTTAATGATTTTGATGTTGATGGTTGCAGTATTTCTGAAGTTATTTTGTTCTTGCAAAATCTTGCTTTAAGTCCTAATGCTAGTTCTATGAATGTTGCTTTTACAAATCATATTACGAATGCTCTCATGCAAATTAGGGAGGAAAAGTTGAAACCAAAGGTTTCTATTCCCAAGAAGTTAGAAGATGGCTGGGAGCCCATCATTGATACGAATGTGAATGATTTTGATTTTGATTGTCATGCTTTATGTGATCCTGGTGCAAGCATTTCTATTATTCCTAGAAAGATTTATGATATGCTTGGTTTACCACCGCTTGAAAATTGTTATTTTGATGTTCCTCATGCTGATGTTGCTAAGAAGAAAACTTTGGGAAGGATTAATGATGTTCTGATGGGTTTCGCAGCATGGTAAATCAAAAAATTTCCTACGGATGCGAACGAGAAAGCCAAGATCTAATCTAGGAGATGTAATCAACAAGAGAGATAGATGAGATCTTCATACCCTTGAAGAAATTGCACAGCGGAAACGTTCAACAGAACGTGGATGATGTAGTCGTACTAGCCTTCTCCTCCTCGCGATCTGATCCGATCCAACGCCGCAAGTGGCGACGCCTCCGAGAGATGCACACGTACAGTGCCGCGATGTCTCCTCCTTCCTTGGTCCAGCAAGTATGGTGGAGAGATAGATTGGATCAGCAGCACGACGGCGTGGTGCTTATGGTGGAGAATTTCTGCAGCAGGGCTTCGCCTACGGGCAGTCGCGAGAGAGAGAAGTGGAGGGCAACAGTTAGGCCGGCAGCTAGGATTGGGAGAGGGGGAGGCTGCGCCCCAAACCTCCCTTATATAGGAGGCTGGGCGGCCAGCTTGGCCCCTCCTCCAAGCCCTAGGGCCGGCGGCCAAGGGGTGGAGTGGGAGGCAAGTTTCCCCTTTCCCTCTAGAACATTCCCTTAGGGTTTCCCCTTGGGCTGGCTGGCTGGACCTTAGGGGGTTGGTGCGCCTAGCCCAAGTGGCCAGGACACTCCCCTTTAGGCCCACGCAGGCCTCCGTCAAGTGGCCCCACAATGGCCCCACTCCGGAACCTTCTAGAACATTCTGGTACAATACCGATAAACTCTGAAACTTTTCCGGAATCCAAAAACTGCTTTCCTTTATATGAATCTTATTCTTCGGACCATTCTGGAACCTCTCGTGATGTCCTGGATCTCAACTGAGACTTCGAACAAAAACTCAATAACCAATTATCCATTCTATCCTAGCATCGATGCACGTTAAGTGTGTGACCCTACAGGTTTGAGAATATGCAGACATGATCTTCTATCAATAATCAATAGCGGGATCTGGAAACCCATATTGACTCCCACATATTCATCGATGATCATATCGGATGAACCACAATGCCAGGATTCAATTAATCCCATATATGTATTCCCTTCATCTCGCGATATTTTACTTGCCCGAGATTCGATCGTCGGTATCGACATACCTAGTTCAATCTTGTTCACAACAAGTACTTTACTCATTCCGTAATCCAATATCACTTTGTGATTAACTCCTTAACCACATACTTGCAAGCGGTGTTGATATTGATTACCGAGTGGGCCCGAAGTATATCTCTCCGACTTGGGAGGGACAAATTCCATCTCGATACATATAACCCAACAAGTACTTTCCAATCACCTGAGAGACACCTTTATGATCACCCTTTCATAGGATGACATTTGATGACCTCAAAGCTCTCTTCCGGCACTAGGGAGTTGCATTATCTCATGGTCTAAGGAATACAATACTTGACATGTAAAAAGCTTCGCAAAGATGAACACAATGACACGATCTAATTGTTGTGCTTCATTTGGGTCTGTCCATCACATCATTCTCCTAATGACACGATCTCATTATTAATTGACAACTCATGTCTATGGTTAGGAAACCTTAACCATCATTAATCAATGAGCTAGTCCATAGAGGCGTACTAGGGACACAGTGTTGTTCATAAACCACACAAGTATTAAGGTTTCCGCTTAATACAATTCTAGCATGGAATATAAACATTATCATGAATAAGAATTATAATAATAACATCTTTATTATTGCCTCTAGGGAATAATTCCAATAGTCTCCCACTTGCACTAGAGTCAATAATCTAGTTTACATCTGGTAACAATCTAACACCCATGGCATTAAGGTGTTGATCATGTTTTGCTCGTGGAAGAGGTTTAGTCAACGGATCTGCGACATTCAGATCCATATGTACTTTGCTAATCTTCAGATCTCCATCTGATATATAATCTCGAATTATATGGAAATGGCGGTTGATGTGCTTGGTCTTTGGATGATATCTTGGTTCCTTAGCCAGTGCTATGGCGCCAGTGTTGTCGCACAATATCTCCAGTGGGTCGAAGGCACTTGGAACCACACCAAGCTCAGTGATGAAGTTCCTGATCCAAACTCCTTCACTTGATGCTTCCGAAGCAGCCATGTATTCCGCTTCAGTTGTAGATCCTGCGATCATGCTTTGCTTGTAGCTTCTCCAACTCACAGCTCCACCATTCAAAATATAAACGTATACTGTCTGAGATTTAAAATCATCCGGGTCGGTGTCGAAGCTAGCGTCAACGTAACCTTTTACGATGAGCTCCTCATCACCTCCATAGACCAATAACATTTCTTTAGTCCTATTTAAATAATTTAGGATGTTCTTTACGGTTGTCCAGTGTTCCACTCCTGGATCACTTTGGTATCTGCTCGTCAAACTAAGAGCATTGGACACATCCAGTCTAGTACACAACATGGCATACATGATAGAACCTATGGCCGAGACATATGGCACATTGCTTATAGTTTCTCTATCTTTTACCGTAGCTGGACACTGAGCCTTGCTCAAAATCTTACCTGACAACATGGGCAATGAACCTTTCTTTGCTTTATCCATTATGAACCTTTTTAGAACTTTGTCCAGGTACGTACTTTGGCTTAAACCTATTAGACGTCTTTATCTATCTCTATAGATTTTGATGCCTAATATATAAGCAGCTTATCCTAGGTCTTTCATTGAAAACATTTATTCAAATAAATCTTCACATCGTTAAGCATACCAATGTCATTTCCAATAATCAATATGTCATCCACATATAGTACTAAAAATGTCACCGAGCTCCCACTCACTTTCTTGTAGACACAAGCTTCGTAGCAATTTGGAACAAATTCAAAACTCTTGATCACTTGATTAAAATGAAGGTTCCAACTTCGGGATGCTTGCTTCAGCCCATAAATGGAACGCTGAAGTTTGCACACCTTATCAACATCCTTAGGATTGACAAAACCTCCGGGCTGCATCATATACAACTCTTCATCAATGTTGCCATTGAGGAACGCAGTCTTGACATCCATCTGCCAAATTTCATAATCATGAAATGCAGCAATTGCTAATAAAATCTGAATTGACTTAAACATCGCTACGGGAGAGAAAGTCTCATCGTAGTCAACACCTTGAACTTGCCGAAAACTTTTTGCGACAAGCCGCGCCTTATAGACAGTAACATTACCATCCGCGTCCATTTTCTTCTTGAAAATCTATTTG
Source organism: Dactylis glomerata (assembly GCA_007115705.1). NCBI lineage: Eukaryota > Viridiplantae > Streptophyta > Magnoliopsida > Poales > Poaceae > Dactylis > Dactylis glomerata. The sequence continues at coordinate 682,997 of QXEO01000286.1, read as the reverse complement.
CACTCAACGGCCTTACGGTCACTAGGAGGGTCCACCAAAGTCCATACTTAGTTTTCGCTCATGGATCCCAATTCGGATTTCATGGCCTCTAGCCATTTCCCAGAGTCTGGGCTCATCATCGCTTCCTCATAGTTCGCAGGTTCATTGTTGTCTAACAACATGACGGTTAAGATAGGGTTGCCGTACCATTTAGGAGTGGCATGCGACCTTGTCGACCTGCGAAGTTCAGTAGTAGCATCGTTCAAAGTTTCATGATCCTCGTCATTAGCTTCCTCTCCTGTTGGTGCAGGCGGCGCCGGAACAACTTCGGGTGCTGCGCTACTCTCCAATTCGAGAGAAGGTTCAATAACCTCGTCTAGCTCTACCTTCCTCCCACTCACTTTTTTCGAGAGAAACTCCTTCTCAAGAAAGGATCCATTCTTAGCAACAAAGACTTTGCCTTTGGATTTGTGGTAGAAGGTACACCCAATCGTTTCCTAAGGGTATCCTATGAAGACGCATTTCTCCGCTTTGGGTTCGAGCTTGTCCGACATCAACTTCTTGACGTAAGCTTCACATCCCCAAACTTTAAGAAACGACAGCTTAGGTTTAGCACCAAACCATAGTTCATACGGTGTCGTCTCACCAGATTTAGATGGTGCCCTATTTAAAGTGAATGCAGCGGTTTCTAATGCATAACCCAAAAATGATAATGGCAAATCTGTAAGAGACATCATTGATCGCATCATATCTAATAGAGTTTGATTCCGGCGTTCAGACACACCATTGCGCTATGGTGTTCCAGGTGGAGTGAGTTGTGAAACAATTCCGCTTGCTTTAAGATGTGTGAGAAAATCATAACTCAAATATTCACCTCCACGATCAGATCGCAGAAATTTAATTTTCCTGTTACAATGGTTTTCCACTTCGTTCTTAAATTCTTTGAACTTTTCAAACGTTTCAGATTTATGTTTCATTAAATAGACATACCCATATCTACTTAAGTCATCAGTAAAAGTGAGAAAATAGCGATATCCACCGCGTGTCGAAATACTCATTGGTCCGCACACATCGGTATGTATGATTTCCAATAAGTCCGTTGCTCGCTCCATTATTCCGGAGAACGGGGTTTTGATCATCTTGCCCATGAGGCATGGCTCGCACGTGTCAAATGATTCAAAATCAAAAGACTCCAAAAGTCCATCAGAATGAAGTTTCTTCATGCGTTTTACGCCAATATGACCTAGACGACAGTGCCACAAATAAGTTGGATTATCACTATCTACTTTGCATATTTTAGCCTCAATGTTATGGATGTGTGTTTCATTGCTTTCGAGATTCAGAAGAAATAAACCATTCACGACAGGTGCATGACCATAAAAGATGTTATTCATATAAATAGAACAACCATTATTCTCAGATTTAAATGAATAACCGTCTTGCAATAAACACGATCCAGTTATAATGTTCATGCTCAACGCAGGCACATAATAACACTTATTAAGGTTTAAAACTAATCTCGAAGGTAAAACTAAGGAGAGCGTGCCGACGGCCATCACGTCAACTTTTGATCTATTGCCGACGTGCATCGTCACCTCATCCCTTGCTAGACGCTGTCTATTCCATAGCTCCTATTTCGAGTTACATATATTAGCAACTGAACCAGTATCATATACCCAGGCACTACAATGAGCGCTAGTGAGGTAAACATCAATAACATGTATATCAAATATACCTTTAATGGTGTCATCCTTCTTGTCCGCTAAGTACTTCAAACAGTTGCGTTTCCAGTGACCCTTGTCCTTGCAATAGAAGCACTCAGTGTCTGGCTTAGGTCCAGACTTGAGCTTCTTCTCAGCAGGGGCAACACGCTTGCCACTGCCTTTCTTGAAGGATTCCTTTGCACCCTTAGCTTTCTTGAAGCTAGTGGTCTTGTTGACCATCAACACATGATTATCTTTCTTGATATCCACCTCCACAGCTTTCAGCTTTGCGAAGAGCTCAGTGATCGTATCAGTGGTACCAATTTGATTGTGAGTAACTACAAAGCCTTTGTAGCTAGGAGGGAGTGATTGCAGAACTCTCTCAATCTTGAGCTCTTTTGGAATCTTGAAGTCCAGCTGCTCAAGGCGTTGAGTGTAGCCCGACATCTTAATGGCGTGCTCACTAACGGGACTCCCTTCCTCCATCTTGCAGTTAAAGAACTTCTCAGAGATCTCATATCTCTCAAAACGGGCCTGAGTCTGAAACATGGTTTTCAGTTCCTCAAGTATCTCAAAAGGCCCCTTGAACTCCTCAAAACGATTTTGAAGTTCCGGTTCCATAGCAAACAACATGGTACTCTTAATCACACCATAATCATCTTTGCGTGACTGATAAACAACTTTTTTGTCAGTCAGCGCTTTCTTAGCAGGGGGTCACCTAGCGCTTGCTCAAGTACATAGGCTTTTTTCCGCCAGCGAGAATGATTCTCAGATTGCGGAACCAGTTGGTGAAGTTAGACCCATTATTTTTAAGCTTTTCTTTCTCAGCAAACACATTGAAGTTAAAGTTGGACTTAGCCATTTGATCTACAACATTTGCAAGTACAATTTAGACTATTTTCATGATAACTAGTTCAACTTAATCAAATTACTAGATGAACTCCCACTAAATTCAACATCCCTCAAGTTGTTTAGTGAACATGATCCAAATTCACCACACCTAATCTGATCTTCACGAGAAGAGATGTGGTTTCAATGGTGGACAACGAAGTGTCGATCATATCATTCATATGACTCATGTTTAACCTTTCGGTTCGTGTGTTCCGAGGCCATGTCTGTACATGCTAGGCTCGTCAAGTCAAACCCAAGTATTTCCGCATGTGCAAAACTGGCTTGCACCTATTGTATGTGAACGTCGAGTTTATAGCACCCGATCATCATGAGATGCTTCAAAACGACAAACTTTCGCAACGGTGCATACATGGGGAGAACACAATTTTATCTTGATCTTTAAGTGAGGAATCATATTATAATTCTACCATCGCGATCAAAGCAAAATAAGATACATAAAAGATAAACATCACATGCATATAATTTTATGTGACATGGTACAACCAGTCTCCGCGCAATGATCTCCATCTTGTGCGCGCCGGCATGATCTCCATCACTCCACCATGATTGCCTCCACCACGAATAGCAACTACAACTATTGCTAACTACTTAGCGATAAAGTAAAGCTATTACATAGCGTATAAGAAGTTGACACGCAGGTCATACACAATTATAAAGACAACCATATGGCTCCTGTCGGTTGTGAACTCATCGACATGCAAGTCTTGAAATATTACAAAACATGATCATCGCATACATCACATATATCACATCACATCTTGTGGCCATACCATATCACAAAACACTCCCTGCAAAAACAAGTTAGACGCCTCTAATTTGTTGTTGCAAGTTTTACGTGGCTTATGGGAGTAGCAAGTAAAGAATGATTCTTACATACGAAAAGCCACAATGGTGATATTATGGTTGCTAATATCCATTGTAAATCCCATGACTACTATAGTGAGAGAAACTGGCATCCACCAGCCGCATGTATGGAACAAGCCACACGTCAAGTGCGGAGCCGGTCGCGCGAACGAGGTCGCGTAAAGTTGGCTTGGACCGCTTCGATCTCACTATGCCGCGCCATAAGAAATACACAACATAGAGGTTTGCAGCAGAAAACATTAACGCCCACAACAAGCATGTTGTGTTCTACTCGTGAAACACATCTACGCATAGATCTAGCTCTGATACCACTGATGGGTTTCGCAACATAGTAAATCAAAAAAATTCCTACGGATGCGAATGAGAAAGCCAAGATCTAATCTAGGAGATGTAATCAACGAGAGAGATAGATGAGATCTTCATACCCTTGAAGAAATCGCACAGCGGAAATGTTCAATAGAACGTGGATGATGTAGTCGTACTAGCCTTCTCCTCCTCGCGATCCGATCCGATCCAACACCGCAAGTGGCGATGCCTCCAAGAGATGCACACGTACAGTGCAGCGATGTCTCCTCCTTCCTTGGTCCAGCAAGTATGGTGGAGAGTTAGATTGGATTAGCAGCACGACGGCGTGGTGCTTATGGTGGAGAATTTCTGCAGCAGGGCTTCGCCTACGTGCAGTCGCGAGAGCGAGAAGTGGAGGGCAGCAGTTAGACCGGTGGCTAGGGTTGGGAGAGGGGAAGGCTGCGCCCCAGCCCTCCCTTATATAGGAGGCTGGGCGGCCAGCTTGGCCCCTCCTCCAAGCCCTAGGGCCGGCGGCCAAGGGGTGGAGTGGGGGGCAAGTTTCCCCTTTCCCTCTAGAACATTCCCTTAGGGTTTCCCCTTGGGCTGGCTAGCTGGGCCATAGGGGGTTGGTGCGCCTGGCCCAAGTGGCCAGGACACTCCCCTTTAGGCCCATGCAGGCCTCCGTCAAGTGGGCCCACAATGGCCCCACTCCAGAACCTTCTAGAACATTCCGATACAATACCGATAAACTCTGAAACTTTTTCGGAATCCAAAAACTGCTTTCCTTTATATGAATCTTATTCTCCAAAGCATTCTAGAACCTCTCGTGATGTCCTGGATCTCAACCGAGACTCCAAACAAAAACTCAATAACCAATTATCCATTCTATCCTAGCATCGATGCACGTTAAGTGTGTGACCCTACGGGTTCGAGAATATGCAAACATGATCTTCTATCAATAATCAATAGCGGGATCTGGAAACCCATATTGACTCCCACATATTCATCGATGATCATATTGGATGAACCATGATGCTAGGATTCAATTAATCCTATATATGTATTCCCTTCGTCTCACGATATTTTACTTGCCCGAGATTCGATCGTCGGTATCGACATACCTAGTTCAATCTCGTTCACAGCAAGTACTTACTCGTTCCGTAATCCAATATCACTTTGTGATTAACTCCTTAACCACATGCTTGCAAGCGGTGTTGATATCGATTACCGAGTGGGCCCGAAGTATATCTGTCCGACTTGGGAGGGACAAATTTCATCTCGATACATACAACCCAACAAGTACTTTCCGATCACCTGAGAGACACCTTTATGATCACCCTTTCATAGGATGACGTTTGATGACCTCAAAGCTCTCTTTCATCACTAGGGAGTTGCATTATCTTATGGTCTAAGGAATACAATACTTGACATAGGAAAAAGCTTCGCAAAGATGAACACAATGACATGATCTAATTGCTGTGCTTTATTTGGGTCTGTACATCACATCATTCTCCTAATGACACGATCTCATTATTAATTGACAACTCATGTCTATGGTTAGGAAACCTTAACCATCATTAATCAATGAGCTAGTCCATAGAGGCGTACTAGGGACACGGTGTTGTTCATAAACCACACAAGTATTAAGGTTTCCGCTTAATACAATTCTAGCATGCAATATAAACATTATCATGAACAAGAATTATAATAGTAATATCTTTATTATTACCTCTAGGGCATAATTCCAACCCTTATTATGGTTAACAATAACCTTGTTCCCGTTGATTTTCTTGTTTTGGATGTTGAATGCAATGCTTCATGTCCTATTATTTTAGGAAGACCTTTTCTTAGAACTGTTGGTGCCATCATTGATATGAAGGAAGGCACCATTAAATATAAATTCCCACTCAAGAAAGGTATGTAACACTTCCCTAGAAAGAGAAAGAAATTACTTTTTTACTCTATTCTTAGAGCAAACTAGCTAAATGGCCGTACCTTGCTATGGCCTAGACACAAGTATTTGAACAAATAGTATAATTTACTTTGCTAAAATGTAATTTGATAGAAAATTATTATTAAATTATGAGCGATAAATGTGAACGCAACCTCTCATCTTAAACTTTAATTTTATTTGATACCCTTATGCTACACAAGCGGCAAGGGTAAAAAATAATATTCAGTAATCATTTTTTAGTTAATGTCACCACAAATTTTTCCTATTTTTCACCATGAAAATATGCAATTGACAAAAATATATGTATATCTTCCGGTTAATGACCTATAGAGCATTGCATGCTTTTTACAAAATTTAGTGCGTGTACATAGGTTTGCTATTAGGCAGATATATTCTAAGTTAAACGGACTTTAGCAAAATCAGTGACAAAATATAACAGCAAAAAAAACACATCATTTGTATATTCTGTCTTTCTGAATGGCCACCCATAAACATAGCAACCACCCTTTTGTTGGCACTATTTTTATCTATTTATTAGCATGCTTTAATAAATAGCAATCAAGATTTGGAAATTTTAGAAATAAAAACTCCCAAAATACATATGAAAGCCCGTTGCTATTCTAGTGATAGAGAATTACGTCTCAAAGAAACAATTTTGATACCCGCTAAAAAATATCATAGTGCACATGAAAATAAATAATATAAAATTAGTTCCCTAGCATAAACATCCAATCTATAACCACCCAAAAAAATGGAAAACAATCTTTGTATCAAGAAATTTGAAAGAAGTCTAAATAAATTTGCAGCATCTATGAATTTACGGAGGAAGGACGTGTCCAGATCTTATGTTGAAACAAAAACAATTAAGAGGATTCAGGAGGCCTGCAGTTCCCGGTGGCTGCATACCATTCCCAACAGCACTGTCGCGGATAGAGGACATGCCTAGATGCCGATGTTGCCGTGCTGCTCCCCTTTCCTGGAGCACTATCGCGGCAAACCATTCCCAACAGCAAGATGCTTTTCCTTGCGAGGGAAGGGAGGCTGTGTGAAGCTACAAGATCGGCGGTGGAGGCGGCATACTCTGGTGAGGGTGGGCGGAGACCTTTTGGATTTGGGGAAGGCGACGGTGTGTACAGGAGGTTTCGTTATAAAGGAACATAGACTGCGGGTCAACTTAAGCCAAACAAGATTAGCGACAATGAACATGAAAGATCTCATTTGTATTTGTATTAATCGAGATTAATTCTATGTAATTAAGATTTAAGCCATGCATGTGCATGCGAAGTAGGAAAGACAATTCAACTCAGCGATGAGAGAGAAAGGGAGAGAAATTAGGAGAGTTATTAGCTATTAATAAGGTGTAATTTTAGAAACTAAGCATGCCATTTAACTCTCCTTTTTTATGGGTGGTATTGCCGTAATTGCTGTGATAGCTATAGCTATTTCCTTCCGTGAGTACCGATATTTCTTTTCATGATTACCGTTATTGATTGACGTGAATTGATTTTTTTTCCACATACGTGATGCGAGGGGTATTTTGGGCAGTCAAATGATGCAGAGGCAAAGTGGCTTCACCAACTGAGAATCAATAGTAAAGATTATGATCTTGATGCTTCATCGCTTGACATTACGTGATTTCCACTTTCCACGCCTAGCTCAAAGACATTAAAGAAAAGCACTCTTGGGAGATAACCCAATGTTTTCTTTTCAGTAATTTTTCTTTTTGTTGAGTCTTGGAAGTTATTACTACTGTAATGACCTCTCCTTATCATTTTTATTTTGTTTTTCTGCTAAGAAGAACCTCTAATTGGAGGAAGATAAGATTTGGGGAAGTTGCTCTCCTGAAATAGATTTTTGTGTTGTACCGTAAAAATTCATGAACATTCTCAGAACGTATTTTTGATCTGCGATTTGTTGTGCACATGCCCCAGGTTATTTCCAAACTTCCATTAGTTTTTCACTTTTCGATTTGAGCAACAGAAGATCCTCAGAAAAATCGATCTTTGTCAGCTGTTCTGTTTTGACAGATTTCTGCCACTATTTGTGTTTGCCTCTCGATCGCTTTCTTTTTGAGTTCTTTTGATCATATAACTTTTGAGGAACTTGCTACAGTAGATTATGCTTTAATAGCTGTTATACTTGAGTTTGAAACTGAACCAAAAGAGTAGATTTACTATCATGCTTACACTAATGTTGCTAATAAAATTGTGTGAAGTTTTGTATGAAGGAAGTTTTCAAGTGTAGGCAAAGGAGAATGATGAGATGAGATGAAGTATGGACAAAAGCTCAAGATTGGGGATGCAAATGTCACCCAAGAAATATCTAGGAGGTACAAGCGTCAAAGCTTGGGGACGCCCTGAGGCACCCCTTCTTCATCAGCAAAAATCAGGTCATCTTTCAAAACACTATATTTTTATTTCTTCGTATACTATGCGTTTTTGTTGGAGCGTCTTTACTTTTGCTTTCAGTTTTCTTTTGTTTTGTTTGCTGCAATAAATGGTTGGACCCCAACATATTTCTTTTGGAGAAGATATACTCTATTTTTCATTGCCAAGAACACTCTAGTTTTCACTCTTATCGTTCAACGAGTGTTCTCTTTTTCTAGTACTGCGTTTAGCTATCGTTTTTCGCCTTGATTTTTGTTTAGATCCTGTTATTTCTTTGTATCAAGATATATTTAGACCTCTGGTCTATGTTGGTTTTCATCTTTAAGAGTTGATTCAAAAAGGTTGAATGGTGTCGTGGGGATGACTTTTGGGGTATGCCATGGGCTGCGCTATCTACCGGTTGGCGTCCTAGGAATCCCCACGGCGCTAAGATAAGAAGACCGGCTCTGCCTGAAGGGCCGGCTGCGCCAGCAGCCGACTGGCGACTCCACCGAGGATAGCCAGAGCCGGGCGAAGAAGATAAGATCCCTCCAACGGCTATTTTGCCAAAAGTGGCCTGGCCCCGACAAGATCGACAGAGGCAAAGGACGGGCATGACGTAAGCCACGTCCAGACTCCACCAACCAGCAAGCAAGAGCCTTCCCCACGAAAGGATCCAAGGCAAAAGGGAGGGCATATGCCTCCCAGATGCTGGTCCAAAGGGGAAAAGGCGCTTTATAAAGTGCCATCGTCAGACGAGGACAGAGGAGGGCCAGAAGATCACGCCGAAGACGCAGCCACGGAGGAGCCGGCAGCCGGACAGCCAGCAACCTAACCTGTAACTAGACCCCCGCCTATATAAGGGGGTCTGGACCCCTAGTCTAGGGAGATCCGATCTTCTTCTTCCTCCTCTAGACCGAACAGCTCGAGGAGCATTGTAACCATAGTGAAGATAATATGAAACAAGGCAGGAAGTAGGGGTTTTACCTCCGGCGTGGAGGGCCCTGAACCTGGGTAAACTGTGGTGTCCTAGTAACACAATCCCGAGCCAGACCCATCGTCGCACACCATTGAGCCCCTTCGTTAAGCCATCCTCATGGCTACTGTCTCTAAATTCCCACGACAAATGGTGTTGGAAAAGAGAAAAAAGTTTCATGCCTATAGTGGTACAAATGGGAGCTTGTTTAGACTGTGGCTTAGACTTTTGCATGTCATTCTTGATGTTATTTTGATAGTATGATTAGTAGTTTTTGTTGTAGCATGACTTGTCTCAAATGACTGAGATTGCTTAATGTGCCTTTGAAAAAATCATGCGTTGTTTTTATTATATGGGAGCATAATATTGTGGTTTTCTCCTTTGATGTTTTATTTGGGTTGACTTGGCACATGCTTACACCATGTTTGACTTTAACAAGTCGCCATAAGCCTCTATGATCATTTGGTTTTTGACTTGTGATACCACTTTATGCTTTGGTTAATAATGTTTTGTCGCTATGCATGATTATGGCCGTTATTGCTCTCTTAGTTGGTTGCTCCTAGTCTTTTGCTAGCCTTCATCAGTATTGAGTATGAGCTCTACTCGTGCATCCAACTCCCAAAAACCAAAGTTTTCCAATGTGTCCACCATATCTACCTATTAGCAATTTGCTATTCCAAGTACATTCGTCTTGCTTTTATCTATCCTTCAAATTAAACTTTTTGTGTTATGTGAAAATTAGTCAGTAAAGCTCTCACGAACCTGACGGCACATTTACTGTCTTGCTTTTAATAAATTTGACCATTGTGGCTCTCTTATGTTGTTGTTATGCTTGCAAGTTGTAAGTTGGAAGTTAGCTCAGCCATGCTGTCATGGGGCACGCTTTCAACATTGCACTTACTCTCATTTAGTTGATATCATGATCTTTTGTTTATGGATACCTGCGATGTGAAATAAGTTGGAAACTTGTGAGCTCATGGAGTTTGTATATGTGTTAGAGAAATGCCTGGGCCGCTAATCTAAGCCATGCATCATTCATGGTGGAAATTTACAGCATGCCCGTAGTGGACATTTGACGATGCATCTCAAAATAAAAAGCTATACCCTTGGTAAATAGAAGAGATGCCGAGGTGTTCATTGTCTGTTTGTCTTGTCATTTTGATGTGGGCTTGTTTCCATGTCATCGGGCAAGAGGTACCCCGTTTGTGTTCTCGATGATACATGTATGCTTACAATGACAAGAAGTTGCTTGGGACCTAAGTCGAGTAGCATGAGGTTTGGGTATTCGTACTTCACGGGACATGAGACTTTCAACTTATGATTTGTTAAGCATATGCTTCATAATTGTACTCGCATTAACCTTAACCACTAAAGATGCCTATGATGAGGGCAATGAGAGCTCAAAGCTAGTAAGTATCATAATTTTTGGAGGTTTATAAAACTTGCAATCACTGCTTCCCTCTGTGAAGGGCCTTTCTTTTACTTTTATGTTGAGTCTCCACCTTCTACCTTTATGCACCTTCTAACAGAGCATAGTTGTCATTCTGAGTATAATGTGCATAGTCCCAAAATTTATTATTGATTGATGCATGATTAAGGTTTTGCTTGTTCTTAAATTATTTGTATCTAGTCGCCCTATTAAATTTGAAGGTGTCCTATGCATTTATGTTTTGCTACTCCATGAAGGACAAGCTGAAAACCACTTTGCTATGTTTTTCTCTATGCTTGAAACACACACTTGACTTTCAATGCATTATTACTCATGATCTTTTATTTGTGTTACTTTTCATGTTATAACATGGTTGCTAAGTTTTATTGTCAAGATTATGTCTTTTATGCCCATGTTTAGAGTACTTTTATCTCAGCACTCAATGCTTTACATCGTTTGATCAAGATTGTGTTGGTGCATGTCACCTCAAAAAATTATTGTTTTGTTATCAATTATCAACTCGAGGACGAGCAGGAGTTAAGCTTGGGGATGCTTGATACGTCTCAAACGTGTCTATAATTTTTGATGCTCGATTCTTGTTTATGCACCATTTGCTTTGTGTTTTGTTACACTTCGTGGCGTTTTTATGCATTTTCCGGAACTAACCTATTAACGAGATGCCACAGTGCCAGTTCCCTATTTTCTGCTATTTTTGTGTTTCAGAAAAGCTACACAGGAAATATTCCCAGAATTGGACAAAACAAAAGCCGAAGTTCCTATTTTCCCGACACGAGACGAAGTTCAAAGCAGAGACAGAGGGGAACCAGGGACCAGCCACACCATGGGGTGGCGCGGCCTAGCCCCTGGCCGCGCCACCAGGTGGTGGGGCCACCTGGCCCACCTTCTGACACCGCCCTTTGATACGTCTCAAATGTATCTATAATTTTTATGCTCCATGCTTATTTATACACCATTTGCTTTGTGTTTTGTTACACTTCGTGGCATTTTTATGCATTTTCTAGAACTAACCTACTAACGAGACGCCATAGTGTCAGTTCCCTGTTTTCTGCTATTTTTGTGTTTCAGAAAAGCTACACAGGAAATATTCTCAAAATTGGACCAAACAAAAGCCGAACCTCCTATTTTTCTAGAACACAAGTCGGAGTCCAAAGCAGAGACGGAGGGGGGGCAGGACCTGGCCACAACCTAGGGCGGCGCGGGCCAAGCCCTAGCCGTGCCACCAGGGGGTGAGCCCCCTGGTCCACTTCCTGACACCGCCCTTCCGCCTATATATTCTCCTCGACGGGAAAAACCAAAAGCCCCCGATCAATTTTCCATGAAACCTACTGCAATCCGCCGTCATTGTTGACGCGAGATCGGGAGGGTCCAGAAGCTCTTCTCGGCACCCTGCCGGAGAGGGGAATCACCGCCGGAGGCCTTCTTCATCACCATGGTCGCCTCCGGAGTGATGTGTGAGTAGTCTACCTTGGACTACAGGTCCATAGCAATAGCTAGATGGTTGTCTTCTCCACTATGTGCTTCATGTTTAGATCTTATGAGCTGCTATCATGATCAAGATCATCTTTGTGTAATTCTACATGTTGTGTTTGTTGGGATCCGATGAATATTGGTACTATGTCAAGTTGATGTGCTGAATTATTATCTTTATGTTATCTCTATGTTGTTTATGATCTTGCATGCTCTCTGTTTCTAGTAGATATCTTGGCCGAGTAGATGCTAGTGACTCCATGATACGTCTCAAACGTATCTATAATTTTTGATGCTCCATGCTTGTTTTTGCACCATTTGCCTTGTGTTTTGTTAAACTTCGTGGCGTTTTTATGCGATTTCCGGAACTAACCTATTGACAAGATGCCATAGTGCCAGTTCCCTGTTTTCTGCTGTTTTTGTGTTTCAGAAGTGATACACAGGAAATATTCTCGGAATTGGACGAAACCAAAGCCAGAATTCTTATTTTTCCCGGGAGCATCCAGACATCCGAAAGAGAGCCGGAGAGGGGCCAGGGCCTGCCCTCACACTAGGGTGGCGCGACCCAGGCCCTGGCCGCGCCACCCACGTGTGAGGAGCCCCTGGCTGCCCTCTCGCGACGCCCCTTCGCCTATATAAAGCCTCGGGACGGAAAACCCTAGAGGATTCGGCAATTTTCCAGAAGCAGTTCCGCAGCTCCGCCGCCACCGTCGACGAATTTCGGGGGACAGAAGTCTCTGTTCCGGCACCCTGCCGGGACGGGGAAGTGCCCCCGGAGCCATCTCCATCGGTCTCCATCGCCGTCTTCGCCGTCTCCATCGACCTCACTGCCATCTCCATCAACCTTGCTGTCTCCTATGATGAGGAGGGAGTAGTTCATCCCCGGGGCTGAGGGCTCTACCGGTAGCTATGTGGTTCACCTCTCTCTCCCATGATGTGATCTTTATGTGATCGTGATCTTTGTATCATGTTGAACAAGTACATGTTATTATTCAGATATTTTGTGTACTCTAGTGATGTTATTAAAGTAATCTATTCCTCCTGCTATGGTGTAACGGTGACAGTGCGTGCATCATGGTGGTACTTGGTTTAGGCTATGATTGTGATCTCTTGTGGATTATGAGAATAATTATTGCTATGATAGTTTGAGTGATCTATTCCTCCTTTCATGGTGTAATGTTGACAGTGTGTGCACCGTGTTAGTACTTGGTTTAAGTTGCAATGATTTCTATCTTGAGTTGTTCTTTGATTTGGGTATCGCTATGAGTGGTGTTTGTCAAGTACTTGATGGACTTTAAGGGGTGCTTCTGTAGCCACTACACAATGATTAGTGTTATTCAATAGGAGAGTAATTCAGAGTGCCTTAGCAAAGAGAAGTTATTTGTTCATTCATGTTATATTGTTGGGAGTGTGTCCACTAGTAAAAGTATGATCCCTAGGCCTTGTTTCCAAGCATTGCATACCGTTTACTTGCTATTTTGTTACTTGTTTGCTCGCAGCGATATTTATTTCACATCACGTTTGCTACTTATAATCATCCATACCACTTGTATTTCACTATCTCTTCGCCGAACTAGTGCACCTATACATCTGACAAGTGTATTGGGTGTGTTGGGGACACAAGAGACTTTCTGTATCGTAATTGCAGGGTTGCTTGAGAGGGATAGCTTTGACCTCTAACCTCCCTGAGTTCGATAAACCTTGTGTGATCCACTTAAGGGAAACTTGCTGCTGTTCTACAAACCTCTGCACTTGGAGGCCCAACAAGTGTCTACAAGAATAGAAGTGCGTAGACATCAAGCTCTTTTCTGGCGCCGTTGCCGGGGAGGTAAGGTAAAAGGTACTCGCATCCTACTGTGTGAGTGCTCGGAGTTATTTCCTTTAGATTCTGCAATTACATCTTTTTGTTTCTTGTTTTTATTTTCACTAGTTAGGCTTAATGGAAAACAACAAAAAATTAGAGAGCTTTATAGTATTTATCTTGAGTTAGGACATGAAGTGTTTGAAGAGAAAATTAAAAAACCTATGGAACTTTATTTGCATGCTAATGGCAATGTTATTAGTATGAACTCTTTGAACACCATTATTGCTAATGCTATGGAAAAGTCTAAGCTTGGGGAAGCTAGTTTTGATGAAAATGATCTTTTTAGTCCCCTAGCTTTGGAGGAGAAAATTTACTTTGATGATACTTTACCTCCAATTTATGATGATTACAATGATGATTATGTTATTTTCAGTCCACCTACTTTTGAGGAGAAAATTAGTTATGATTACAATATGCCTCCTATTTATGATGATTATGGTGATGAGAATAATTATTCTATTGAATTTGCTCCTAATACTTTTGTTCATGTGGTGAGTATTAATTCTTGTATGCATGTGGCTCATGATAGGGAATCTTTATGCGATAGTTATATTGTTAGTTCTATTCATGATGCTACAGAAAGTTATTATGAGAGAGGGAAACATGGTTTGATGGATCTCAATAATATTAAGTTTCCCCTCTTTATGTTGCAAATCTTGAAGTGGCACTTGTTTTATCTATCCATGCTTGCTACTATGTGCCTCATTGATTTATTTTCTTACAAGATTCCTATGCATAAGAAGTGGTTTAGATTTAAATGTGTTTCATACATGCTTTTTGATGCTCTCTATTGCTTCAAGTTCCTATATGGCGCATTTGCCTCAAGCTCTTATATGGCGCCCACATGAGCATCTTTGCAATTTACTGCGCCTAGCTCAAAGGCGTTAAAGAAAAGCACTCTTGGGAGATAACCCATTGTTTTATTTTCAGTACTTTTTCTTTTATTTGAGTCTTGGAAGTCATTACTACTGTAATGACCGCTCCTTATCTTGTTTATTTCGTTTTTGTGCCAAGAGAAGCCTCTAATTTGAGTGAGGTAAAGATTTGGGGATGTTGCTGTCCTGAAACTGTTTTTGGTGCTGCACCGTAAAAATTCATGAAAATTCTCTGTTTATCTTTTGGACCTGCGATTTCTTGTGCATATGCCCCAGGTTATATCCAAACTTTTCTTAGTTGAACACTTTTTGATTTGAGCAACAGAAAATCCCTCAAAAATTTGACCTTTGTCAGCTGTTCAGTTTTGACAGATTTCTGCCAATATTTGTGTTTGCCACTTTATCGCTTTCTTTTGAGTTCTTTTGATCATGGAACTTTTTGGGGAGTTGCTACAGTAGTATTTGCTATATATGTGGTGGTTTTGAGTTGAAACCTGAAGCAAAAAGAGGTTGAATATATTTTATGCTTACACTAATGTTGCTAATAGAATTGTGTTTAGTTTTGTATGAAGGAAGTTTTCAAGTGTAGGGATTGGAGAATGATGAGATGAGTTGAAGAATGGACAAAAGCTCAAGCTTGGGGATGCCCATGCATCACCCCAAGAAATATCCAAGAAGTACAAGCGTCAAAGCTTGGGGATGCCCCCGAGGCACCTCTTCTTCATCGGCAAAAATCAGGTCACCTTTCAAAACACTATATTTTTATTGCTTCATGCACTATGTGTTTTTCTTGGAGCGTCAGTTGTTTTAGTTTTCTTAGTTAGTTTAGTTTAGTTTGCTGCAATAAATGTTTGGATCACATCATGTGTTTGGAGAGAGATATGCTCCGTTTTTCATTTGCCAAGAACACTCTAGTTTTCACTCCTATCGTTCCAACGAGTGTTCTCTTTTTCTGCTACTGCTTTTGGTTTTCGTTTTCGCCTTGATTTGCATTCAGATCTTCTTATATTTATTTATCAAGATGTATTTTTGCCTCTGGACCATGTTGGTTTTCCTCAAAAGAGTTGGATTTAAAAAGTTTGAATGGTGTTGGAAAAGAGAAAAAGCTTTATGCAAAAAAGTGGTACAAGAAGGAGCTTGTGTAGACTGCGGCCTAGGCTTTTTCATGTCATGCTTGATATCTTTTTGATAGTATGCTTAGTGGTTTTGCTGTAGCATGACTTGTCTCAAATAACTGAGATTGCTTAATGAGCCTTTGAAAAAATCATGCGTTGTTTTAATTATTTGGAAGCATTATTTTGGTTTTCTCCTTGATGCTTTATTTGGGTTGACTTGGCGCATGCTCACACATGTTAGACTCTTACAAAGTCGCCAATAGCCTCTATGATCATTTAGTTTTTGACTTTTGATGCCATCTTATGCTTCTTTTAATGTCGCTTTATCGCTTTGCATGATTATGGCCGTTATTGCTCTCTTAGTTGGTCGCTCCCAGTCTTTTGCTAGCCCTCGCCTTGTACTGAGTATGAGCTCTACTCGTGCATCCAACTCCCAAAAACCAAGTTTGCCATTGTGTCCACTATAAATTCCTATGCATGGTATTTGTAAGCCATTCCAAAGTAAATTTTCATGTGCTACCTTTCAAAAAACCTTCAAAACACTTCTCGTTTTGTGACACTGTTTTCAGCTCATGGGGACGTAGTGGTCGGATTTGCTATCTTCCATATTGCTTATTCCAAAAAGAAAAAAAAAAGAGAAAAAAGAAAGAAAAAAGGCACTCCTCCAAGGAATGTGAATGTTGGTGGGCACCCGATGGAATCGGTTAGCCATGGTTTGTGAAAGGAAAAAAGGTGGGGAGGAGTGCCAAGCTTTATAAAAGAGCACAAAAGTGCCAATCTCTCTCTCAAAAACTTGCTTCATTTTTGTATGGAAGATAGTAAGAACCCCATTGCCAGTCGTTGACAAAGACAACCACCTCTCAAAACCAATTTTTTATCTCTGTTTTACAAATGAAAAGCTCTAGCACATGTTTAATCACTGCTTCCCTCTGCGAAGGGCCTTTCTTTTACTTTTATGTTGAGTCACCACCTTCTTTCTTTATGCACCATTAAGAGAGCATAGTTGTCATTCTTAGTGTAATATGCATTGTCCCAAAGTTCATTGATTGATTCATATTGTTGGTTTCACTTGTTCTTAAATTATTTGTATCTAGTCGCCCTCTTAAACTTTGAGGTGTCCTATGCATTTATGTTTTGCTCTCTTTGAAGGACAAGCTGAAAACCTTTTGTATGTTTTTCCTTATGATTTGAACACACGTTTGACTTTCATTGTTTTATTATCATGATCTTTTGTTTTTGTTCATTTGCATGTTTACAACATGGTTGCTAAGTTCTTATTGTCATGATTATATCTTCATGCCCATGTTTTAAGTTCTATTGATCCCAGCTCACCAATGCTTACATATATGATCAAGATTGTGTAGGTGCATGTCACCTCAAAAATTATTCTTTTGTTATCACTTACCTACTCGAGGACGAGCAGGAGTTAAGCTTGGGGATGCTTGATACGTCTCAAACGTATCTATAATTTTTGATGCTCCATGCTTGTTTTTGCACCATTTGCCTTGTGTTTTGTTAAACTTCATGGCGTTTTTATGCGATTTCCGGAACTAACCTATTGACAAGATGCCACAGTGCCAGTTCCCTGTTTTCTGCTGTTTTTGTGTTACAGAAGTGATACACAGGAAATATTCTCGGAATTGGACGAAACCAAAGCCAGAATTCTTATTTTTCCCGCGAGCATCCAGACATCCGAAAGAGAGCCGGAGAGGGGCCAGGGCCTGCCCTCACACTAGGGTGGCGCGGCCCAGGCCCTGGCCGCGCCACCCACGTGTGAGGAGCCCCTGGCTGCCCTCTCGCGACGCCCCTTCGCCTATATAAAGCCTCGGGACGGAAAACCCTAGAGGATTCGGCAATTTTCTAGAAGCAGTTCCGCAGCTCCGCCGCCACCGTCGACGAATTTCGGGGGACAGAAGTCTTTGTTCCGGCACCCTGCCGGGACGGAGAAGTGCCCCCGGAGCCATCTCCATTGGTCTCCATCGCCGTCTTCGCCGTCTCCATCGACCTCACCGCCATCTCCATCAACCTTGCTGTCTCCTATGATGAGGAGGGAGTAGTTCATCCCCGGGGCTGAGGGCTCTACCGGTAGCTATGTGGTTCACCTCTCTCTCCCATGATGTGATCTTTATGTGATCGTGAGCTTTGTATCATGTTGAACAAGTACATGTTATTATTCAGATATTTTGTGTACTCTAGTGATGTTATTAAAGTAATCTATTCCTCCTGCTATGGTGTAACGGTGACAGTGTGTGCATCATGGTGGTACTTGGTTTAGGCTATGATTGTGATCTCTTGTGGATTATGAGAATAATTATTGCTATGATAGTTTGAGTGATCTATTCCTCCTTTCATGGTGTAATGTTGACAGTGTGTGCACCGTGTTAGTACTTGGTTTAAGTTGCAATGATTTCTATCTTGAGTTGTTCTTTGATTTGGGTATCGCTATGAGTGGTGTTTGTCAAGTACTTGATGGACTTTAAGGGGTGCTTCTGTAGCCACTACACAATGATTAGTGTTATTCAATAGGAGAGTAATTCAGAGTGCCTTAGCAAAGAGAAGTTATTTGTTCATTCATGTTATATTGTTGGGAGTGTGTCCACTACTGAAAGTATGATCCCTAGGCCTTGTTTCCAAGCATTGCATACCGTTTACTTGCTATTTTGTTACTTGTTTGCTCGCAGCAATATTTATTTCACATCACGTTTGCTACTTATAATCATCCATACCACTTGTATTTCACTATCTCTTCGCCGAACTAGTGCACCTATACATCTGACAAGTGTATTGGGTGTGTTGGGGACACAAGAGACTTTCTGTATCGTAATTGCAGGGTTGCTTGAGAGGGATAGCTTTGACCTCTAACCTCCCTGAGTTCGATAAACCTTGGGTGATCCACTTAAGGGAAACTTGCTGCTGTTCTACAAACCTCTGCACTTGGAGGCCCAACAAGTGTCTACAAGAATAGAAGTGCGTAGACATCACTCCAAGAGGGGGTATTTATGCTCAATAGTGGGTTCATGCCTCTAGTAATCTGGGGGAGTGACAGAAACCTCTAAGGTTGTAGATGTGCTGTTGCCACTAGGGAGAAAATAACATTCTTGTGTTCAAGGACATTTGCATTGTTTACATTATGCACTTTGCTTAATGCAGTTATCTGTTGTTCACAACTTAATACTCAACGGGTGCTCGGACAACACCTCGAGAGTGGATTATTAGTCATAGATGCAGTTGGATTAGAGTCTATGTATTTTGTCATAATGCCCAGAGTGAATCTCATAGTGATCCTCATGACATATGTACGCTATCTTTATTCTATCAATTGCCTAACTATAATTTGTTTACCCAGCATGTTGTTATTTATTTTATGGAGAGACACCACTAGTGAACTGTGGGCCCCGGTCCATTCCTTTTACAGTGCTATTACCATTTTACTATTTACTTGCTTTATTTACATTCTTGCAAACTACTACCTTTTACCACTCAATACGCTTAATCCTTTGTTCACAGCAAACCGATGAGATTGACAACCTCGCTGTGAGTTGGGACAAAGCACTTGGTTGTGTTGTGTGCATGTTCCATGTTGCTGCTGGTGAAAAGCTACACGCCGACAAGTTTCCTGGCGCCATTGTTCGGAGTGTCACAAAGCTAGCGGGCATCAACCTTCGGAAGTTTGGTTCTTTCTCCTACTGGTTTGATAAACCTTGGTTTCATAACTGAGGGAAGACTTGCTTCTGTGCTCATCATAACCTTCTCTTGGGGTTTCCAACAGGGCGGTTACATACAACTCCTACATCAACACCGCACCACCAACAAGTTTTCTGGCACCGTTGCCTGGGAGAAAGAAGATTTCTGCAAGGGGAGTCTCTCGCTTCCAATCTTTTACTTTGTTATTGTTTTGCTTTATTTTATTTTTGCTTGCATCGTTTTATCAAAAATACAAAAAAATAGTTTCTTTTATAGTTGGTATTCAGTTACTTTTACGTTTAGTTCATTATGTTGTTCCCTAAGTATGCTTTGGAGGACCTTACAATAGGTAGTGGTTCTATAATTGGGAAAGGTAACATCGAGGAGTTCTTTAATCATGTTAGTATGCATAAAGATGTTGAGGATAGATCTTTAGCTGAGCTTGCTCCTAGTTATGAAGTTGCTGCTGCTTATTTAGTTCACATGTTGGAGGCTAGGCTTGTTAACCTTAATCCTTTTATGCAACAAATGTTTCTTAAGCTTGATGATATCGAAGACTCCAAAAAGAAAGATTTTATTTTGGAGACTTTGCATAGAGAATTTAGAGATATTGCCATAGAAGCTAGGAAAGTTTTTGAGCGTTTTAATATGCTTGGCTCACATGTAGAGGTTATTGGTACAAACAAGGAAGAAATCAAAGTACCAATACCTTGCAAACTCGTAGGATTGCATGAAGCTTTGGAAAAGAATTTTGATTGGATTTGTCCCGTGATGAAAGGAATGAACCAAAGAGTGTTCATAAGGGATCTTCAAAAACTCATTTGGACACAATACAATGCCTTGTTGAAAAGACTTCTGCAATTGATCTTAATGCCTCATTTGAAAATACTTGATTTCCACTTTCTCCACCTAGCTCAAAGGCGTTAAAGAAAAGCACTCTTGGGAGACAACCCAATGTTTTCATTTCAGTACATTTTCTTTTATTTGAGTCTTGGAAGTTATTCCTACTGTAATGACCTCTCCTTATCATTTTTATTTCGTTTTTGTGCCAAGAAGAACCTCTAATTTGAGGAAGGTAAGATTTGGGGAAGTTGCTGTCCCGAAACAGATTTCTGCGCTGCACCGTAAAAGTTTGTGAAAATTCTCAGAATACCTTTTTGATCTGTGCTTTCTTGTGCATATACCCCAAGTTATTTCCAAACTTTCATTACTTTTGCACTTTTCGATTTGAGCAATAGAAGGTCCTCGAAAAAATCGATCTCTGTTAGCTATTTTGTTTTGACAGATTCTGCCACTATTTGTGTTTGCCTCTCGACCGCTTTCTGTTTTAGTTCTTTTGATCACAGAACTTTTGAGGAAGTTGCTACAGTAGCTTATGCTTTAATGGTTGTTATATTTGAGTTTGAAACTGAACCAAAAGGGTAGATTTATTATCATGCTTATACTAATGTTGCTAATAGAATTGTGTGAAGTTTTGTATGAAGGAAGTTTTCAAGTGTAGGGAATGGAGAGTGATGAGATGAGATGAAGTATGGACAAAAGCTCAAGCTTGGGGATGCCCAAGTCACCCCAATAAATATCCAAGAGGTACAAGCTTCAAAGCTTGGGGATGCCCCCGAGGCACCCCTTCTTCATCGGTAAAAATCAGGTCACCTTTCAAGACACTATATTTTTATTGCTTCATATTCTATGCGTTTTTCTTGGAGCATCTTTACTTTCTCTTTCAGTTTTCTTTTGTTTTGTTTGCTGCAATAAATGGTTGGACCCCAACAAATTTCTTTTGGAGATGACACACTCCGTTTTCCATTGCCAAGAACACTCTAGTTTTCACTCTTATCGTTCAACGAGTGTTCTCTTTTTCTAGTATTGCGTTTAGCTTTCATTTTTCGCCTTGATTTTTGTTCAGATATTGTTATACCTTTGCATCAAGGTGTATTTATACCACTGGTCTATGTTGGTTTTCATCAAAAGAGTTGTTTCAAAAAGGTTTGAATGGTGTTGGAAAAGAGAAAAAAGTTTCATGACTATAGTGGTACGAATGGGAGTTTGTTTAGACTGCGGCTTAGACTTTTGCATGTCATGATTGATTTCGTTTTGATAGTATGCTTAGTAGTTTTTGCTGTAGCATGACTTGTCTCAAATGACTGAGATTTCTTAATGAGCCTTTAAAAAAATCATGCGTTGTTTTTATTATATGGGAGCATGTTATTGTGGTTTCTCATTTGATGCTTTATTTGGGTTGACTTGGCGCATGCTTACAACATGTTTGACTCTAACAAGTCGCCATATAGCCTCTATATTCATTTGGTTTTTGACTTGTGATACCACTTTATGCTTTGGTTAATGATGTTTTGTCGCTATGCATGATTATGGCCGTTATTGCTCTCTTAGTTGGTCGCTCCCAGTCTTTTGCTAGCCTTCATTTTGTACTGAGTACGAGCTCTACTTGTGCATCCAACTCCCAAAAACCAAGTTTTCCAATGTGTCCACCATACATACCTATTAGCAATTTGCTATTCCAACTACATTTGACTTGCTTTTATGTATCCTTCAAATTAAACTTTTTGGTGTTATGTGATAATTAGTCAGTAAAGCTCTCACGAACCTGACGACACACTTCACTTTTCTTGTTTTAATAATTTTGACATTGTGGCTCTCTTATGTTGATGTTATGCTTGCAAGTTGTAAGTTGGAGATTAGCCCAGCCATGCTGTCATGGGGCAAGCTTTCAACATTGCACTTTCTTTCATTTAGTTGATATCGTGATTTTTTGTTTATGGATGCTCGCGATGTGAAATAAGTTGGGATGTTGTGAGCTCATGGAGTTTGTATATGTGTTAGAGAAATGCCTGGGCCGCTAATCTAAGCCATGCATCATTCATGGTGGAAATTTACAGCATGCCCATAGTGGACATTCGACGACGCATCTCACAATAAAAAGCTATACCAATGGTAAATAAAAGAGACGCCGAGGTGTTCATTGTTTGTTTGTCTTGTCATTTTGATGTGGGCTTGTTCCATGTCATCGGGCAAGAGGTACCCGTTGGCGGTTCTCGATGATACATGTATGCTTACAATGACAAGAACTTGCTTGGGACCTAAGTCGAGTAGCATGAGGTTTGGGTATTCGTACTTCAAGGGACATGAGATTTTCAACCTATGATTTGTTAAGCATATGCTTCATAATTGTACTCGCATTAACCTTAACCATTCAAGATGCCTATGATGGGGGCAATGAGAGCTCAAAGCTAGTAAGTATCATAATTTTTGGAGGTTTATAAAACTTGCAATCCCTGCTTCCTTCTGTGAAGGGCCTTTCTTTTACTTTTATGTTGAGTCTCCACCTTCTACCTTTATGCACAGTCTAAGAGAGCATAGTTGTCATTCTGAGTTTAATGTGCATAGTCCCAAAGTTTATCATTGATTGATTCATGATTATGGTTTTGCTTGTTCTTAAATTATTTATATCTAGTCGCCCTCATAAACTTGAAGGTGTCCTATGCATTTATGTTTTGCTATTCCATGAAGGACAAGATGAAAACCACTTTACTATGTTTTTCTATATGATTTGAAGACACACTTGACTTTCAATGTTTCATTACTCATGATCTTTCGTTTGTGTTACTTTTCATGTTATAACATGGTTGCTAAGTTTTATTGTCAAGATTATGTCTCTTATGCCCATGGTTTAAGTACTTTGATCTCAGCACTCAATGCTTTACTTCATTGATCAAGATTGTGATGGTGCATGTCACCTCAAAAATTATTGTTTTGTTATCACTTACCTACTCAAGGACGAGCAGGAGTTAAGCTTGGGGATGCTTGATACGTCTCAAACATATCTATAATTTTTGATGCTCCATGCTTGTTTATACACCATTTGCTTTGTGTTTTGTTACACTTTGTGGCGTTTTTATGCATTTTCCGGAACTAACCTACTAACGAGACGCCACAGTGCCTTCCCTATTTTCTGCTGTTTTTGTGTTTCAGAAAAACTACACAGGAAATATTCTCGGAATTGGGCGAAACAAAAGCCAAACCTCCTATTTTTCCAGAACACGAGTCAGAGTCCAAAGCAGAGACGGAGGGGGGCCAGGACCTGGCCACACCCTAGGGCGGCGCGGGCCAAGCCCTGGCCGCGCCACCAGGGGGTGATCCCCCTGGTCCACTTCCTGACGCCACCCTTCCGCCTATATATTCCCCTCGACGGGAAAAACCAAAAGCCCCCGATCAATTTTCCACGAAACCTACTACAAGCCGCCGCCATCATCGACGCGAGATCGGGGGGTTCAGAAGCTCTTCCCGGCACCCTGCCGGAGAGTGGAATCACCGCCAGAGGCCTTCTTCATCACCATGGTCGCCTCCGGTGTGATGTGTGAGTAGTCTACCTTGGACTACGGGTCCATAGCAGTAGCTAGATGGTTGTCTTCTCCACCATGTGCTTCATGTTTAGATATTGTGAGCTGCCTATCATGATCAAGATCATCTTTGTGTAATTCTACATGTTGTGTTTGTTGGGATCCGATGAATATTGGTACTATGTCAAGTTGATGTGCTGAATTATTATCTTTATGTTATCTCTATGTTGTTTATGATCTTGCATGCTCTCCGTTGCTAGTAGATATCTTGGCCGAGTAGATGCTAGTGACTCCAAGAGGGGGTATTTATGCTCGATAGTGGGTTCATGCCTCTAGTAAACTGGGGGAGTGACAGAAACCTCTAAGGTTGTAGATGTGTTGTTGCCACTAGGGAGAAAACAACATTCTTGTGTTCAAGGACATTTGCATTGTTTACATTATCCACTTTGCTTAATACAGTATCTGTTGTTCGCAACTTAATACTCAATGGGTGCTCAGACGACACCTCGAGAGTGGATTATTAGTCATAGATGCAGTTGGACTATGGTCTATGTACTTTGTCGTAATGCCCAGAGTGAATCTCATAGTGATCCTCATGACATATGTACGCTATCTCTATTCTATCAATTGCCCAACTGTAATTTGTTTACCCAGCATGTTGTTATTTATTTTATGGAGACACACCACTAGTGAATTGTGGGCCCCGGTCCATTCCTTCTACATTGCTATTACCGTTTTACTATTTACTTGCTTTATTTACATTCTTGCAAAGTACTATCTTTTACCACTCGATACGCTTAATCCTTTGTTCACAGCAAACCGGTGAGATTGACAACCTCACTGTGAGTTGGGACAAAGTACTTGGTTGTGTTGTGTGCAGGTTCCACGTTGCTGCTGGTGAAAAGCTACACGCCGACAAGTTTCCTGGCGCCATTGTCCGGAGTGTCGCAAAGCTAGCGGGCATCAACCTTCGGAAGTTTGGTTCTTTCTCCTACTGGTTCGATAAACCTTGGTTTCACAACAGAGGTAAGACTTGCTTCTGTGCTTATCATAACCTTCTCTTGGGGTTTCCAACTAGGCGGTTACATATATAAAACTCTTACATCAACACCGCACCACCAACAAGTTTTCTGGCGCCGTTGCCGGGGAGAAAGAAGATTTCTGCAAGGGGAGTCTCTCGCTCCCAGTCTTTTACTTTGTTATTGTTTTGCTTTATTTTATTTTTGCTTGCATCATTTTATCAAAAATACAAAAAATTAGTTTCTTTTATAGTTGGTATTCCATTACTTTTACTTTTAGTTCATTATGTTGTTCCCTAAGTATGCTTTGGAGGACCTTACAATAGGTAGTGGTTCTATAATTGGGAAAGGTAACATCAAGGAGTTCTTTAATCATGTTAGTATGCATAAAGATGTTGAGGATAGATCTTTAGCTGAGCTTGCTCCTAGTTATGAAGTTGCTGCTGCTTATTTAGTTCACATGTTGGAGGCTAGGCTAGTTAACCTTAATCCTTTTATGCAACAAATGTTTCTTAAGCTTCATGATATCGAAGACTCCGAAAAGAAAGATTTTATTTTGGACACTTTGCGTAGGGATTTAGAGATGTTGCTATAGAAGCTAGGAATTTTTTTGAGCGTTTTAATATGCTTGGCTCACGTGTAGAGGTTGTTGGTACAAATAAGGAAGAAATCAAAGTACCAATACCTTGCTAACTCATAGGATTGCATGAAGCTTTGGAAAAGAATTTTGATTGGATTTGTCCCGTGATGAAAGGAGTGAACCAAAGAGTGTTGATAAGGGATCTTCAAAAACTCATTTGGACACAATACAATGCCTTGTTGAAAAGACTTCTGCAATTGATCTTAATGCCTCATTTGAAAATACTTGATTTCCACTTTCTGCACCTAGCTCAAAGGCGTTAAAGAAAAGCACTCTTGGAAAACAACCCAATGTTTTCTTTTCAGTACTTTTTATTTTATTTGAGTCTTGGAAGTTACTACTACTGTAATGACCTCTCCTTATCATTTTTATTTCGTTTTTGTGCCAAGAAGAACTTCTAATTTGAGGAAGGTAAGATTTGGGGAAGTTGCTGTCCTGAAACAGATTTCTACGCTGCACCGTAAAAATTCGTGAATATTCTCAGAATATCTTTTTGATCTGTGCTTTCTTGTGCATATACGCCAAGTTATTTCCAAACTTTCATTACTTTTGCACTTTTCGATTTGAGCAACAGAAGGTCCTCGAAAAAATCGATCTCTGTCAGCTGTTTTGTTTTGACAAATTCTGCCACTATTTGTGTTTGCCTCTCGACCGCTTTCTTTTTTAGTTCTTTTGATCACGAAACTTTTGAGGAAGTTGCTACAGTAGCTTATGCTTTAATGGTTGTTATATTTGAGTTTGAAACTGAACCAAAAGGGTAGATTTATTATCATGCTTATACTAATGTTGCTAATAGAATTGTGTGAAGTTTTGTTCGAAGGAAGTTTTCAAGTGTAGGGAATGGAGAGTGATGAAATGAGATGAAGTGTGGATAAAAGCTCAAGCTTGGGGATGCCCATGTCACCCCAAGAAATATCCAAGAGGTACACGCGTCAAAGCTTGGGGATGCCATCGAGGCACCCCTTCTTCATCGGCAAAAATCAGGTCACCTTTCAAGACACTATATTTTTGTTGCTTCATATTTTATGCTTTTTTCTTGGATTGTCTTTACTTTCTCTTTCAGTTTTCTTTTGTTTTGTTTGCTGCAATAAATGGTTGGACCCCAACAAATTTCTTTTGGAGATTGCACACTCCGTTTTTCATTGCCAAGAACACTCTAGTTTTCACTCTTATCGTTCAACGAGTGTTCTCTTTTTCTAGTATTGTGTTTAGCTTTCGTTTTTTGCCTTGATTTTTGTTCAGATATTGTTATACCTTTGCATCAAGGAGTATTTAGACCACTGGTCTATGTTGGTTTTCATCAAAAGAGTTGTTTCAAAAAGGTTTGAATGGTGTTGGAAAAGAGAAAAAAGTTTCATGACTATAGTGGTACAAATGGGAGTTTGTTTAGACTGCGGCTTAGACTTTTGCATGTCATGCTTGATGTCGTTTTGATAGTATGCTTAGTATTTTTTGCTGTAGCATGACTTGTCTCAAATGACTGAGATTGCTTAATGAGCCTTTGAAAAAATCATGCATTGTTTTTATTATATGGGAGCATGTTATTGTGGTTTTCTCCTTTGATGCTTTATTTGGGTTGACTTGGCGCATGCTTACAACATGTTTGACTCTAACAAGTCACCATATAGCCTCTATGATTATTTGGTTTTTGACTTGTGATACCACTTTATGCTTCGGTTAATGATGTTTTGTCGCTATGCATGATTATGGCCGTTATTGCTCTCTTAGTTGGTCGCTGCCAGTCTTTTGCTAGCATTCATTTTATACTGAGTATGAGCTCTACTTGTGCATCCAACTCCCAAAAACCAAGTTTTCTAATGTGTCCACCATACATACCTATTAGCAATTTGCTATTCCAAGTACATTTGACTTGCTTTTATTTATCCTTCAAATTAAACTTTTTGGTGTTATGTGATAATTAGTCAGTAAAGCTCTCACGAACCTGACGACACACTTTACTTTTCTCATTTTTAATAATTTTGACATTGTGGCTCTCTTATGTTGATGTTATGCTTGCAAGTTGTAAGTTGGAGATTAGCCCAGCCATGCCGTCATGGGGCAAGCTTTCAACATTGCACTTTCTTTAATTTAGTTGATATCGTGATCTTTTATTTATGGATACTCGCGATGTGAAATAAGTTGGGATCTTGTGAGCTCATGGAGTTTGTATATGTGTTAGAGAAATGCCTGGGCCACTAATCTAAGCCATGCATCATTCATGGTGGAAATTTACAGCATGCTGATGCTTGCGGTATGGTTAATGTTCACCGTCCAGTTGGGAACCCCGAGAGGAAGGTATGATGAATATAGCAGCAAGGTTTTCCCTCAGTTAAGAAACCAAGGTATGTCGATCAAGAGAGGAAGGAGCAAATACAACTGAAGGTGATGCTTGCTAGCTTGCGATAGCTCCGGACAATTTATAAGGCGCCTCGTCCAAGCTTTGCTTTGCTAGCTGCAACGCGGAACCTGCACACAACACAACCAAATACTTTGCTCCCAACTTACGATGAGGTTGTCAATCTCACCGGTTTGCTGTAAACAAAGGAATGAGCGTATCGAGTGGAAAATAGTAATAGTATGCGAGTAAAGTAAACAATGCGAGTAAAGTAAACAGGTGATAGCAATATAATGGAAATAGGACCGGGATCCACAGTTCACTAGTGGTGTCTCTCCATAAGATAAAATAACACACGCTGGGTAAACAAATTACAGTTGGGAAATTGATAGAATAAAGACAACACGCATATGATGAGAGGATCACTATAAGATTTACTCTGGGCATTACAACAAGATGCATAGACCGCCATCCAACTGCATCTATGACTAATAATCCACTTGTGGCGAATCAATCCGATAACTCCACAAGTATTAAGTTGCGAACAACAGATAATTGCATTAAGCAAAGTGTGTAATGTAAACAAAGCATATGCCCTCGAGCATATGAATGTTGTTTTCCCCCTAGTAGCAACAACACATCTACAACCTTAGAGGTTTCTGTCACTCCCCCAGATTAAATAGAGGCATGAACGCACTATCGAGCATAAATACCCCCTCTTGGAGTCACTAGCAACTACTCGGCCAAGATAGCTACTAACAACGGAGAGCATGCAAGATCATAAACAACATAGAGATAACATAAGATAAATTTCAGTACATCAACTCAAGCATAACACCAATATTCATCGGATCCCAACAAACCAAACATGTAGAATTACATAACGGTGATCTCAATCATGTAAGGCAGCTCATGAGATCTAAACATGAAGCACATGGTGGAGAAGACAACCATCTAGCTACTGCTATGGACCCATAGTCCAAGGTAGACTACTCACTCATCGCGCCGGAGGCAAGCATGGCGATGAAGAAGACCTCCGGTGGCGATTCCCCTCTCCGGCAGGGTGCCGGGAAGAGCTTCTGGACCCTCCCGATCTTCGGGTCGATGGCGGCGGCAGATCACGATGTGTTCTGGAAAAGTGATCGGGTCTTTAGGTTTTTCCCGTCGGGCGGTCTTTATAGGTGAAGGGGCACCGTCAGGAGTGGACCGAGGCGATCTCACACATAGGGGGCGTGGCCCAGCCCCTAGCCACGCCGCCCTGTTGTGTGGGGCCCTCGTGGCCCCACTCCGTCTTCTCTTCGGTTCTCTGTAAGCTTCGGTGAAATTCTGGGCGACTGGCTTTGGTTTCGTCCAATTCTGAGAATATTTCCTGTGTAACTTTTCTGAAACACAAAAATAGCAGAAAACAGGGAACTGGCACAGTGGCGACTTGGTAATAGGTTAGTTCCGGAAAATGCATAAAAGTGCCACGAAGTGTAACAAAACACTAAGCAAATGGTGTAAAAACAAGCATGGAGCATCAAAAATTATGGATACATTTGAGACGTATCAGCATCCCCAAGCTTAACTATTGCTCGTCCTCAAGTAGGTAAGTGATAACAAAAGAAATAATTTTTGAGGTGACATGCACCTACAAAATCTTGATCATATATGTAAGCGTTGTGCGCTGGGATCAAAAGAACTTAAAACATGGGCATGAAAGACATAATCTTGATAGAAGAAACTTAGCAAATACCATGAAAAGTAGTTGAAAGTTTTGAAAGGTAGCACATGAAAATTTTCTTTGGAATGGCTTACAAATACCATGCATAGGAATTTATAGTGGAAACAATGGAAAACTTGGTTTTTAGGAGTTGGATGCACGAGTAGAGCTCATACTCAGTACAAAATGAAGGCTAGCAAAAGACTGGGAGCGACCAACTAAGAGAGCAATAACGGCCATAATCATGCAAAGCGACAAAGCAACATTAAAAGAAGCATAAGATGGCATCAAAAGTCAAAAACTAAATGATCATAGAGGCTATTGGCGACTTTGTAAGAGTCTAACATGTGTGAGCATGCGCCAAGTCAACCCAAATAAAGCATCAAAGGAGAAAACCAAAATAATGCTTCCAAATAATTAAAACAACGCATGATTTTTTCAAAGGCTCATTAAGCAATCTCAATTATTTGAGACAAGTCATGCTACAGCAAAACCACTAAGCATACTATCAAAAAGACATCAAGCACGACATGCAAAAGCCTAGGCCGCAGTCTACACAAGCTCCTTCTTGTACCACTTTTTTGCATAAAGCTTTTTCTCTTTTCCAACACCATTCAAACTTTTTATAAACACCTCTTTTGATGAAAACCAATATAGACCAGAGGCAAAAATACACCTTTATGAAAAGATATAAGAAGATCTGAACACAATTCAAGGCGAAAATCGAAAGCTAAACGCAGTTCTAGAAAAAGAGAACACTCGTTGAAATTATAAGAATGAAAAATGGAGTGTTCTTGGCAAATGAAAAGCAAGGCAACTTCTCCAAAAGAAATTTGTTGGGTTCCAACCATTTATTGCAGTAAACTAAACTAAACTAAAATAAAAACTAACAACAACTAACGCTCCAAGAAAAACGCATAATGCATGAAGCAATAAAAATATAGTGTCTTGAAAGGTGACCTGATTTTTGCCGATGAAGAAGGGGTGCCTCGGGGGCATCCCCAAGCTTTGACGCTTGTACTTCTTGGATATTTCTTGGGGTGATGCATGGGCATCCCCAAGCTTGAGTTTTTGTCCATTCTTCAACTCATCTCATCACTCTCCGATCCCTACACTTGAAAACTTCCTTCATACAAAACTAAACACAAATCTATTAGCAACATTAGTTTAAGCATAACTGTAACGACCCAAGATTTATCAAATTTTGGGGGAAAATTTTTGTTTTTATTTTGCTTGAGATGATTGAATTTTCACAGGAATTTAAAACTTTTGAGTCTATTTGAAAGCTTTATTAGAAAATATATTAAACCTTCTATTATTCTCTTGAAGGACTTCTTTGAGAAAGATCAAGTATCCAAATACTATTTTCCTTTCTTTTACTCAAACTTATGCAAGCTAACTTACATGGATTTGATTTTCAAAAGTATTATAAAGTTGGTATTTCAAAACTATGTTTGAGTGTGGTTTTCAACTATTACTTTATAAACTACTATTTTATTATTTTATTACTTTAGAAAGAATTGAGTTCCAACTCTATTTCTATTATTTTATGCAAGCAAAGCCTTAGGCTTAATTGAGATCTTTTATTAAAAAAAAACCTTGTTTTGATTTTGAAAACATGTTTGATGTTGGTTTAAAACCTTTCTGTGGATTCTACAAAATTTTAGAAATTGATTTGACCTTGTTTGGATGCTTTATGCAAGACCTAAGAAAGAAATAAGAAAAAAAAAACAAAAAAAGGAAAAGAAGAAAGAAAATAAAAATAGAAAAGGGCCCCCGGGGAAACGTTTTAGCCCAGAAGGAGAAGCAGCCCGCAGCCCACCTAGCCCAATCCCGAACCGGTATCCCTCTCCCCTTTCCATCTCACTGACAGGTGGGACCCGCATGTCAGCATCATCACCTCCACCTTTTCCTCTCTTCTCTCTGGAAACGGAGCTCGCCGGAGTAACTCCCCCACTAATTTCTCGCGAGTAATGACCATCAATCCCTGGCCTATAAGTAGCCCTCGACTCCCTCTCCCTTTCCCCTTCTCTCTGCTGCCGATTGCGCCGCCAGGCTGGCAAAATCTCTCATCGGAGGCCGCAGGTACCAGCGGCCATTCCTGCTCAAATCCGACGCCATCGGTGAACCCCGCGTCTCCTCCTCTACCCTATCTCCTCCCCCTACCTCCGGCGCCCCCTCTGACGTTTTTCGTTTGATTTATCTAGCAGCAAATCGAGCTCCTCTTCTTCAAGCCGAAGCTCCTGCCGCCCGCATCACCTCCAGCCGCACCATTCGCCCACGTCAGGACGCAATCGACAACGTCGACCAAGTTTTCGAGCCCGCCGTGTCTCCCTGATCATCGTCGTGACATCGCCGCCGTCCAGAACTCACCGGAGCATCGCCGGAGTTCGACCTCTGCACGCCTCGCCGGCGAAACCCGCCGAAAACCCTAGCCTCACTGTGAGCTCTCCCTCCTCTCTCTGTGAACCGTCAGATCTTGATCGATCGGCCCGAACTAACCACTTATTCGAAAGGGTACTGGACGATCTGACCCGTCCAGATCCCATAAGATCCAACGCCCCAGAATGCTAATCCTCCCGAACCGGTACGGGCCAATCAGATTAGACCACGTGGCAGCCCTCTGTTAAAACAGAAACTCGAATTAGAAATTGAAATCAGAATTTAGCTGAAATTTTGAAAAATCATATCTTTCGATCCATAAGTCCAAAAATAGCAAATGGGATACCGTTGGAAACCTTGAAACCTGTAGAATCCAGCAGTACCATAAAATCTTATATTTTATGGGTCCAATTTGAAACTAATTTCAAATTGGGTTTGAACCTTCTTTTGTTTGTTTAATTCATATCTATTGAACCATGTATCCAAAAATTACAATTTTGTAGTCTTTGGAAAGCCCTTGATCTGTAGAACACCCTAGGATCAAGAAAATCCAGATTTGATACGTGCATACACTTTGTGCATTCAAATCTTCTTAAATCACTATTTTGGCCATATCTTGAATTCTAAAATTTATTTTAGAATAAATCCAATTGCAATAGCTTTGTTTTACTGCAAGCTGTCCAGTAGCATCACTCCCATATTTTCTAGAGCCAGTTCACAATTACTCAATTCTAATATGAGGATCTGAGTAAATTCTACTATAGGATCAAAACTACTTCTTTAAGATTATTCTTTTCTACCTGGTGAACCCTATGATCATCCCTAGACATCATTGTTGTCTGAACAACATCTTGACCAAGATCACATCTACTTAGACCAATCTTATCTAGGTCACACCTATTCAAGTTACAATTGTGTTGCTTGAGTAAAGTGTGATACATCTCAATCATAGTTACTATTCTTACTATCCTTGCGGTGTTGATCTAATCAATATTTTAGCACCTATCCAATATTCCATGTACCCAATAGAAACCTTAAGCCATAAACTCAAATGTGATCTACCCATACTCGATCCCTTGTCCATTAGATCTTGATTTCATGTGTAGGATTATTCAATTAACAAATGAGTTAATTGAGTAAATCAACATATCACAAACCCTTACCCAAGCCTTTATGTAACATGTACTATTTTGAGAAAGTGCCATCACACTTTATCTAGTAGTGTTATGTTGCATCGTCCTAAACTCATGTAAACCTATTCACATATTTTGTCTAATTCATGTGTATACTCAAATTGCAATCGTGCTACTCGAGTAGAATATGAATTCATCATAAACCTAAATCCTATATTGGTTAATATGGTAATATTATAACCCATACCGTAGTGTGTGTTATACACCAAGTTGACCGATAAACCATTGAGCCATGTCCTCAAATTTCAATCACTCATACCCAATCCAAAGCCTACCTAGTTTTGTTCACATGTGTTAAACTATTCAACTTGCAAAAGTGCAAATTGAGTAGTCCAAGCACTCTTAAAACCTAGCCTAGTGCCTAAGTGTGATTTATACTATTCAAAGAATAAATGTTGTTACACTTATTCAAATAGTATTTTAGTTGCACAATCCCACACCCATGTGAATTATTTTTCCACATGAGCTATTCTGAAACTCTCTCATGCTTGATAAAGCATAAAGACCTCATCCATTATATAATTCCTAGTCCCAATTTATCTCTCAAATCTTACTGATCTCTCCCAATTAAACTCTTCGATTCATATCTCACAAATCATGAACCTATACCACATCCCTCTTATCATAACATCTCATTACAAACTAAATCGTTGAACCAACCCCTTTTAATTGTTTGATTGAATTTGTATGGTGTGTTTATGTTATGCTATTTCTCGTGCTATAGTTGTGCGAAGAGCTGCGTGCTTAGTTGAGAGAAGCGGAACGTCGTGATCTTCAGAAAGGCAAGTGACACACATGTCCCCTACCCATTTTACTTATGCATTAGTAATTTCACCTCTTGTAGTATGCATGATAGGTGTTTTACTCAACTGTTTTATCAAATGCTTAGATCCTAGTAGTGTGTAGCTATCCCTCAAACCCCACTTGATAGGATGCTAAATACTTTGTTAACTTTGATGCCATGCTAAGATCACTTGAAAAATGTTTTGTGAAAAGTTAATAACTTCAACTAAAATGAAACACCTGGGTGGATTGGTATGTTGATGGAGGTGGTGTTGAGTGGCGACCTGGGGCTACACTACGTGTAGTTGCTGCCTGGGCGTACACTTGTGGATGGCCACCCAGGAACAAAGAGATGGCTATGTCTTCCATGCTTAGCGTACTTCCAGTGCAGCCTTATGACATTATGGGCTCTGTCTTGACTGATTAGAATGTGGGAGTGCAACTAGGCGCGAGAAGATGGTGGTAGATGAATTATAGGTTGGGAGCGGATCTTGCCAGTTAGTTGCCCTCTCCTTCTAAAAGGTCTCGTTTCAATTCATGTATGGGCATGAAATGAATCGTAAGGTGAAAGTGCACAACCCTTGCAAGGTGTTTAAATCTAATCGATTAGCCGTGTCCTCGGTTATGGACAATTGAGTCTCTAGACATGGAATGTACAGAATAATCTCATCACCTCTTTTCAATATTTAAAATCTGTCTAGAAACTCCTAGGTAGGAACTAAGGACCATACACTCCGAGGGGTGGTGGTGCCTGAGGTTCCGACTTTGTCGAATCTCGCCCAGTGCTACATGCCTAGCTAGTATGTGGTTATTGGGGGTTACCTCGACCCTTGAAAATATAAAACTTTGAAAGTTTTACTTCAAGAAAGAACTATAGAATAAAACTGGCTTTATGCAAAGCAGCCTGTGAGATCCACTAGCCAAATATCCATGTAGATAGGCTCCTCACAACAGCCACCAAATATGTGTCATTTGCCAGTACATCATTGTACTGACCCCTCTGGGGCTGCATATTCAACGTGCAGGTTTTACTTCGAGTAAGGAACCAGGATTAGGATCTCGAGCTTACATTCCAACATGTCTGCCTGTGGCACGTGATGATGATGGAGGCTCCTTGCCACTCTGTCTTTCCGCTGTGTAAATTGTAAGATTTAAGTACCTTGTATCTGGATCCGCGATGTAATCTTGATACTATGCAATGAATATTTCATTTTGTTCTGTGGTGCTATCATTGATCCAGGGAATAGCACTTAACACAGATGTTCCACCTTGTTCTCAAGGTTGGGGCGTTACAGAATGGTATCAGAGCATAGTGTTGCCTGTAGGATCGAGACCCTAGGTTTGGACTAGACTAGGAAGCCCACAAATGATGTCAAATGGATATCATAGCGTTTAGGATGTGTTTTGAAAATTTTGTTGCATTTTAATTTTAGTTTGCTTTATTTTCTCGTAAGGCTTATCACTTTCATTTTTACTTACACTGTTCTTCTTTCAAAATTTTAGATGACGTTCACCAAGCTGAAGGTCCCCTACGACGATGATGATGAGCTGTTTAGTGATCAGCTATCTCGCCTTTCTCGGATGCTGAACCTGTCACCCCCCATTTTCTGTGGCAGAGTAATACCCTGTGTGGTTCCCGAGATCGTCCGCTGGGAGATTGAGACCAGGATTGAGGGTCGCACTATTGGTACTCCCACTGAGACGGTGGTGTACTCGAGGATGTACCCAGCTTGGGAGACTGGTGTCATGATGGCCATGGAGGAGGCACTAGCCCGCATATGTGGTATGTATGTCCAGGAGATATCAGAGCTGGACAATTCCATCTACCAGTTTGGGAGGCGTAACCACGAGGGATGGGCCTTGAGGACTCCAGGGCGCCGTGAGGATTTACCGTGGACGGAGATGCAGTTAGAGGACATGGGGTCCTATGCTTTCAACTTGGAAGACATGCTGCGCCACGAGATGGATGCCACTGATGATGCCAAGTACCAGCTTCTGGAGAAGGATGAGAAGATAGAACAACTAGAGGGCACGATAGAGAAGCTGAAGGAGAAGAACAAAACACTTGAGGCCGCTAATGATAAGCTGTCAGGTAAGGTCGAGGATCAGGAGGCCCAGATTGTAGGCTTTCGAGGACAGTGCATTTATCTTCACAAGGACCTGATGAAGTACAAGCCCTGGCCGCCTAAGAAGGGACCAACATCTACGGAAGAGAAGAAGGAGTCGACCTCAGAGCTGATTGGAGCAGAGCCTGAGAAGCTGGAGCCTTGCCAGCCCACAGTAGAGGAAGATTCTGTGGAGAAGACCCCTGCAGCGCCACCTAACCCTGTGGTGAAGCGACGCAAGACAGGGAACACTAGAGCGTACCTTGCACAGTTCAAGTAATGAGACCACCACGTTTTGTAATAAATCGGCGATCTTGTAATGGTTAGTCATACCACCTAGTGGAATGACCCCTTGAACCCTGTTTTCCTAAAACTTGTAGTTGACTTGTTATGCTTGAGGATCTATGTTTGATGTGATCGTCTATACTATCGAGTGCTGTTTACAATGCTTATTTTAATCTTGTAGAAATGTGTTTTCTAATTACCTGTTGTGTTGGGTAGAATTTTTCCTTAGATCTCTTCTGTCTAACCCTTATCTATGCTAAGACCTAAACCTGTCCAAAACCCAAACAGATGCATCCCCAACGTCAGAACAACCGCAACAACACCCCATTGGAAATGGCAATGCAACAGTTAGTTGAAGCTCACACAGGAATGATGCGAGTGATAACTCAGAATATGGCTAATCGCGAATGCAAAGAGCTACCCCCAGGGGTGCAGCAAATACTAAATGATCATTCGCGAATAGTGCAAATGATGTCTCAGATGGTGACTAGTGCCTATAATAGCCTACCATCAGAGGAGCATAGTGGAAAGCCAACACAAGTTGATGCTGAGACAATGCAGCAAGCTTGTAAGAGATGTGGAGAAATAGGACACACCTCTAAGGACTGCCATGGAGAGTATCCCCACTGTGATACTAGTTACCCAATTGGAGACTATCCCATGAGCCAAGTTACTTGTTTCCTATGTGAAGGAACAAATCATATCCCGGCTGAATGCAAGTTCTATTCCACAGTGCAACGGATAAATCAACAAGTTAAGGATAGAATGAGCCAACTGCCAGAAAGGACCCCTGAAGATGGAAGACTTAAAAGAAAGATGGAAGATAAAGACATGGAGTTAGCACTTAACCATACTACTAAGTGCTGCTACTCATGTGAAGAAGAAGGACACTTGTCTAGGAATTGCCTGAAGAAGAGAGGATGTTTCTCCCCGACTGTAGTAGAATATGAGGAAAATGAAGTGAGAGATCTTCTAGCCCTAGAAGGACCAAAAAGGAAGAAGGACAACAGCAAGGTAATGTGCTCCAAATGCAAGGAACTAGGGCATTATAAGAGAAAATGTCCTACAAAATACCATGGAGTAAACATGCAAGATAGCACGAAAAGAGACCTCCGTATGATCACCTGTTTCAAGTGCAAACAAAAGGGACACTACTCGGATAAATGTCCAGAGAACGGAACTCCAAGACCTCAGTAATGTGGAACGACTGAAGAATGCTACGATATACAAGGAGGAAACACAATGAGGTAGCCAATTTAAAAGGACTTGTAAGAGCCATGGACAACCTGGTTAAATGACTTGTATTTCTCAAGGAGATGACAAGCAGAAAAGATTAGTAACTCAAGAGTTAACATCTTACGACTGAGTTTGCTCAAAACTTAGCTAGGGAACGATAGAATTGTTTTAAAAATTTAGAATTGAATCACAGGTTCTCATTTCAAGAAAATTTTGGCAAAACCAGTGAGGTTGACCAAGAGTTAGAATGCGAGGTTTGCAAACCATGTATGAAGTAATGATTTGGGTGCAGGATGGATTGATCACCATTCCTACTACTCTTATTATTCGCTCTCATAATGTTGGTTTACATACCTAGAGAGACATACCTACATGAGAGACGACGCTTTAAACCATGACCTTAGGAAGATAGATATGTTACACCCTTCGTAGTGTGCCAGTGTGGCCAATACGTAAGAATACGGTGAGAAACGACTGCACGTTTCCAAAGCATTTTCTCAGTGGACCTTGAATGCCGAGACGACTCAATTTTGACTTCAATTCCCAACTTTTCGTTTCGACTCCCCGGCCTGTTCGACTACCCCTGAGCCTATAAAAGAGGACTCTCCCCTCTCCAGAGAGTCACAACAGAGACCGCCACCACCAACTATGAGGTTACCACCTGATTCCAAAGCCCAATGCCACCGAAGTCTACCTCATCCCGACCTACGATGTTGTGAGGCACCTCTCCAAATCCATGGAACCTTGTTCCTACCCATGAGAGCTTCGTTAGATCCCCTTTCCCTGAAGGAGAGTTCATCTTCGAGAAATGATCAAGTTGTTCAGCGCCTTTCGACAACTATGAAGACGGTTGCTAAAGGAATTCTTAAGGACCATCTGGTACCTGTGGCAAGTAGCACGACTTGCTCCGGTAACTTGAGTGGGTTCAACAATGCTGGTTATAAGGCGACCTTCCATCCCTTAAAGGTGCCAATACCTCTAACAGAGTCCACCTTGTTTACCCCTATGAAATGCTTGAGAAGACTACAAAGGGATGCCATCCAAATTCCTCGGGATGTGTGGTCTCATCATGTTCGTGGGGCAAGCGTGCAATACTTGACACTGGGTCATCTTCTGAGATTCTACAATAAAAATCAGCTAAAGAGCAACAAGGAGTATGGTGATGACCTGTATGCTGTCATGGCCTTGGTAAGGACCGACCAAGAAAAGGCTAGATACACATTCTTGGACGATGTGGACTACCTTGTTGAAGACAACGCGATGGATGATATCTGCCTATCACCAGAATTGGATGGAACCCATGGTGTGCCCACTTTTGAACAATGTCATGACCATCAAGTCATTGAAAAGGGCGACATCAAGAAAAATGGTGCAACGATGAATTCAAGCTGGGAACAAAATGCAAGTGCCTAAGGAAGCATCAAGATACCACCAAGCAAAATCTCCTTTAAGGGTGGTAGCACCCTAGTCCCCTTTAGGATCCCTAAGCCTTGTAACCTTCCTTCAATCTCGAGGACGAGATTCCTTTAAGGGTGGTAGTCTGTAACGACCCAAGATTTATCAAATTTTGGGGGAAAATTTTTGTTTTTATTTTGCTTGAGATGATTGAATTTTCACAGGAATTTAAAACTTTTGAGTCTATTTGAAAGCTTTATTAGAAAATATATTAAACCTTCTATTATTCTCTTGAAGGACTTCTTTGAGAAAGATCAAGTATCCAAATACTATTTTCCTTTCTTTTACTCAAACTTATGCAAGCTAACTTACATGGATTTGATTTTCAAAAGTATTATAAAGTTGGTATTTCAAAACTATGTTTGAGTGTGGTTTTCAACTATTATTTTATAAACTACTATTTTATTATTTTATTACTTTAGAAAGAATTGAGTTCCAACTCTATTTCTATTATTTTATGCAAGCAAAGCCTTAGGCTTAATTGAGATCTTTTATTAAAAAAAAAACCTTGTTTTGATTTTGAAAACATGTTTGATGTTGGTTTAAAACCTTTCTGTGGATTCTACAAAATTTTAGAAATTGATTTGACCTTGTTTGGATGCTTTATGCAAGACCTAAGAAAGAAATAAGAAAAAAAAACAAAAAAAGGAAAAGAAGAAAGAAAATAAAAATAGAAAAGGGCCCCCGGGGAAACGTTTCGGCCCAGAAGGAGAAGCAGCCCGCAGCCCACCTAGCCCAATCCCGAACCGGTATCCCTCTCCCCTTTCCATCTCACTGACAGGTGGGACCCGCATGTCAGCATCATCACCTCCACCTTTTCCTCTCTTCTCTCTGGAAACGGAGCTCGCCGGAGTAACTCCCCCACTAATTTCTTGTGAGTAATGACCATCAATCCCTGGCCTATAAGTAGCCCTCGACTCCCTCTCCCTTTCCCCTTCTCTCTGCTGCCGATTGCGCCGCCAGGCTGGCAAAATCTCTCATCGGAGGCCGCAGGTACCAGCGGCCATTCCTGCTCAAATCCGACGCCATCGGTGAACCCCGCGTCTCCTCCTCTACCCTATCTCCTCCCCCTACCTCCGGCGCCCCCTCTGACGTTTTTCGTTTGATTTATCTAGCAGCAAATCGAGCTCCTCTTCTTCAAGCCGAAGCTCCTGCCGCCCGCATCACCTCCAGCCGCACCATTCGCCCACGTCAGGACGCAATCGACAACGTCGACCAAGTTTTCGAGCCCGCCGTGTCTCCCTGATCATCGTCGTGACATCGCCGCCGTCCAGAACTCACCGGAGCATCGCCGGAGTTCGACCTCTGCACGCCTCGCCGGCGAAACCCGCCGAAAACCCTAGCCTCACTGTGAGCTCTCCCTCCTCTCTCTGTGAACCGTCAGATCTTGATCGATCGGCCCGAACTAACCACTTATTCGAAAGGGTACTGGACGATCTGACCCGTCCAGATCCCATAAGATCCAACGCCCCAGAATGCTAATCCTCCCGAACCGGTACGGGCCAATCAGATTAGACCACGTGGCAGCCCTCTGTTAAAACAGAAACTCGAATTAGAAATTGAAATCAGAATTTAGCTGAAATTTTGAAAAATCATATCTTTCGATCCATAAGTCCAAAAATAGCAAATGGGATACCGTTGGAAACCTTGAAACCTGTAGAATCCAGCAGTACCATAAAATCTTATATTTTATGGGTCCAATTTGAAACTAATTTCAAAT
Organism: Dactylis glomerata; assembly: GCA_007115705.1. Classification (NCBI taxonomy): domain Eukaryota; kingdom Viridiplantae; phylum Streptophyta; class Magnoliopsida; order Poales; family Poaceae; genus Dactylis; species Dactylis glomerata. The sequence continues at coordinate 642,290 of QXEO01000286.1, read as the reverse complement.
TGGGTTTGAACCTTCTTTTGTTTGTTTAATTCATATCTATTGAACCATGTATCCAAAAATTACAATTTTGTAGTCTTTGGAAAGCCCTTGATCTGTAGAACACCCTAGGATCAAGAAAATCCAGATTTGATACGTGCATACACTTTGTGCATTCAAATCTTCTTAAATCACTATTTTGGCCATATCTTGAATTCTAAAATTTATTTTAGAATAAATCCAATTGCAATAGCTTTGTTTTACTGCAAGCTGTCCAGTAGCATCACTCCCATATTTTCTAGAGCCAGTTCACAATTACTCAATTCTAATATGAGGATCTGAGTAAATTCTACTATAGGATCAAAACTACTTCTTTAAGATTATTCTTTTCTACCTGGTGAACCCTATGATCATCCCTAGACATCATTGTTGTCTGAACAACATCTTGACCAAGATCACATCTACTTAGACCAATCTTATCTAGGTCACACCTATTCAAGTTACAATTGTGTTGCTTGAGTAAAGTGTGATACATCTCAATCATAGTTACTATTCTTACTATCCTTGCGGTGTTGATCTAATCAATATTTTAGCACCTATCCAATATTCCATGTACCCAATAGAAACCTTAAGCCATAAACTCAAATGTGATCTACCCATACTCGATCCCTTGTCCATTAGATCTTGATTTCATGTGTAGGATTATTCAATTAACAAATGAGTTAATTGAGTAAATCAACATATCACAAACCCTTACCCAAGCCTTTATGTAACATGTACTATTTTGAGAAAGTGCCATCACACTTTATCTAGTAGTGTTATGTTGCATCGTCCTAAACTCATGTAAACCTATTCACATATTTTGTCTAATTCATGTGTATACTCAAATTGCAATCGTGCTACTTGAGTAGAATATGAATTCATCATAAACCTAAATCCTATATTGGTTAATATGGTAATATTATAACCCATACCGTAGTGTGTGTTATACACCAAGTTGACCGATAAACCATTGAGCCATGTCCTCAAATATCAATCACTCATACCCAATCCAAAGCCTACCTAGTTTTGTTCACATGTGTTAAACTATTCAACTTGCAAAAGTGCAAATTGAGTAGTCCAAGCACTCTTAAAACCTAGCCTAGTGCCTAAGTGTGATTTATACTATTCAAAGAATAAATGTTGTTACACTTATTCAAATAGTATTTTAGTTGCACAATCCCACACCCATGTGAATTATTTTTCCACATGAGCTATTCTGAAACTCTCTCATGCTTGATAAAGCATAAAGACCTCATCCATTATATAATGCCTAGTCCCAATTTATCTCTCAAATCTTACTGATCTCTCCCAATTAAACTCTTCGATTCATATCTCACAAATCATGAACCTATACCACATCCCTCTTATCATAACATCTCATTACAAACTAAATCGTTGAACCAACCCCTTTTAATTGTTTGATTTGTTTGATTGAATTTGTATGGTGTGTTTATGTTATGCTATTTCTTGTGCTATAGTTGTGCGAAGAGCTGCGTGCTTAGTTGAGAGAAGCGGAACGTCGTGATCTTCAGAAAGGCAAGTGACACACATGTCCCCTACCCATTTTACTTATGCATTAGTAATTTCACCTCTTGTAGTATGCATGATAGGTGTTTTACTCAACTGTTTTATCAAATGCTTAGATCCTAGTAGTGTGTAGCTATCCCTCAAACCCCACTTGATAGGATGCTAAATACTTTGTTAACTTTGATGCCATGCTAAGATCACTTGAAAAATGTTTTGTGAAAAGTTAATGACTTCAACTAAAATGAAACACCTGGGTGGATTGGTATGTTGATGGAGGTGGTGTTGAGTGGCGACCTGGGGCTACACTACGTGTAGTTGCTGCCTGGGCGTACACTTGTGGATGGCCACCCAGGAACAAAGAGATGGCTATGTCTTCCATGCTTAGCGTACTTCCAGTGCAGCCTTATGACATTATGGGCTCTATCTTGACTGATTAGAATGTGGGAGTGCAACTAGGCGCGAGAAGATGGTGGTAGATGAATTATAGGTTGGGAGCGGATCTTGCCAGTTAGTTGCCCTCTCCTTCTAAAAGGTCTCGTTTCAATTCATGTATGGGCATGAAATGAATCGTAAGGTGAAAGTGCACAACCCTTGCAAGGTGTTTAAATCTAATCGATTAGCCGTGTCCTCGGTTATGGACAATTGAGTCTCTAGACATGGAATGTACAGAATAATCTCATCACCTCTTTTGAATATTTAAAATCTGTCTAGAAACTCCTAGGTAGGAACTAAGGACCATACACTCCGAGGGGTGGTGGTGCCTGAGGTTCCGACTTTGTCGAATCTCGCCCAGTGCTACATGCCTAGCTAGTATGTGGTTATTGGGGGTTACCTCGACCCTTGAAAATATAAAACTTTGAAAGTTTTACTTCAAGAAAGAACTATAGAATAAAACTGGCTTTATGCAAAGCAGCCTGTGAGATCCACTAGCCAAATATCCATGTAGATAGGCTCCTCACAATAGCCACCAAATATGTGTCATTTGCCAGTACATCATTGTACTGACCCCTCTGGGGCTGCATATTCAACGTGCAGGTTTTACTTCGAGTAAGGAACCAGGATTAGGATCTCGAGCTTACATTCCAACATGTCTGCCTGTGGCACGTGATGATGATGGAGGCTCCTTGCCACTCTGTCTTTCCGCTGTGTAAATTGTAAGATTTAAGTACCTTGTATCTGGATCCGCGATGTAATCTTGATACTATGCAATGAATATTTCATTTTGTTCTGTGGTGCTATCATTGATCCAGGGAATAGCACTTAACACAGATGTTCCACCTTGTTCTCAAGGTTGGGGCGTTACAGAATGGTATCAGAGCATAGTGTTGTCTGTAGGATCGAGACCCTAGGTTTGGACTAGACTAGGAAGCCCACAAATGATGTCAAATGGATATCATAGCGTTTAGGATGTGTTTTGAAAATTTTGTTGCATTTTAATTTTAGTTTGCTTTATTTTCTCGTAAGGCTTATCACTTTCATTTTTACTTACACTGTTCTTCTTTCAAAATTTTAGATGACGTTCACCAAGCTGAAGGTCCCCTACGACGATGACGATGAGCTGTTTAGTGATCAGCTATCTCGCCTTTCTCGGATGCTGAACCTGTCACCCCCCATTTTCCGTGGCAGAGTAATACCCTGTGTGGTTCCCGAGATCGTCCGCTGGGAGATTGAGACCAGGATTGAGGGTCGCACTATTGGTACTCCCACTGAGACGGTGGTGTACTCGAGGATGTACCCAGCTTGGGAGACTGGTGTCATGATGGCCATGGAGGAGGCACTAGCCCGCATATGTGGTATGTATGTCCAGGAGATATCAGAGCTGGACAATTCCATCTACCAGTTTGGGAGGCGTAACCACGAGGGATGGGCCTTGAGGACTCCAGGGCGCCGTGAGGATTTACCGTGGACGGAGATGCAGTTAGAGGACATGGGGTCCTATGCTTTCAACTTGGAAGACATGCTGCGCCACAAAATTATAAGAATGAAAAATGGAGTGTTCTTGGCAAATGAAAAGCAAGGCAACTTCTCCAAAAGAAATTTGTTGGGTTCCAACCATTTATTGCAGCAAACTAAACTAAACTAAAATAAAAACTAAAAACAACTAACGCTCCAAGAAAAACGCATAATGCATGAAGCAATAAAAATATAGTGTCTTGAAAGGTGACCTGATTTTTGCCGATGAAGAAGGGGTGCCTCGGGGGCATCCCCAAGCTTTGACGCTTGTACTTCTTGGATATTTCTTGGGGTGATGCATGGGCATCCCCAAGCTTGAGTTTTTGTCCATTCTTCAACTCATCTCATCACTCTCCGATCCCTACACTTGAAAACTTCCTTCATACAAAACTAAACACAAATCTATTAGCAACATTAGTTTAAGCATAACATAGAATCAACCCTTTTTGCTTCAGGTTTCAACCTAAAAACCACCACATATAAAGTATATACTACTGTAGCAACTTCCCCAAAAGTTCCGTGATCAAGAGAACTCAAAAAGAAAGCGATAAAGCGGCAAACACAAATATTGGCAGAAAGCTGTCAAAACAGAACAGCTGACAAAGGTCGAATTTTTAGAGGGTTTTCTGTTGCTCAAATAAAAAAGTGTTCAACTAATGAAAGTTTAGATATAACCTGGGGCATATGCACAAGAAATATCAGGTCCAAAAGATATACAGAGAATTTTCGCGAATTTTTATGGTGCAGCACCAAAAACTGTTTCAGGACAGCAACATCCCCAAATCTTACCTCGCTCAAATTAGAGGCTTCTCTTGGCACAAAAACGAAATAAAAATGATAAGGAGAGGTCATTACAGTAGTAATAACTTCCAAGACTCAAATAAAAGAAAAAGAACTGAATGTAAAAACATTGGGTTATCTCCCAAGAGTGCTTTTCTTTAACGCCTTTGAGCTAGGCGCAGAAAGTGCGAATCAAGTAATATCAAGTGATAAAGCATCAAGCTCATAATTTGCTCTAAGAATAGTGTGAAAAACTAATTTCTTTCTCTTTCTAGGGAAGTGTTCCATACCTTTCTTAAGTGGAAATTGATATTTGATGGTGCCTTCCCTCATATCAATGATGGCACCTACAGTTCGAAGAAAAGGTCTTCCCAAAATAATAGGACATGAAGCATTGCATTCAACATCCATGACAAGAAAATCAATGGAACAAGGTTATTGTTAACCATAATAAGAACATCATTAATTCTTCCCAAAGGTTTCTTCTTAGCAACATCAGCAATAGGAACATCATAATAACACTTTTCAAGAGGCGGTAAATCAAGCATGTCATAAATTTTTCTAGGCATGATAGAAATACTAGCGCCTAGATAACATAAAGCATGGCAATCAAAACCATTAACATGCATATCAATGATGGGTTCCCAACTATCTTCTAACTTCTTGGGAACAGAAGCTTTTTGCTTCAACTTTTCATCCCTAATTTTCATGAGAGCATTGGTAATATGCTTAGTAAAAGCAACATTTAAAGAACTAGCATTGGGAGTCAAAGAAAGCTTTTGCAAGAACAAAATAACTTCAGATATATTGCAGCCATCAACATAAAAATCATTAAAGTAAATAGAGCTATCATCTCCTACACTCCGAAAAATTTCAGCACTCTTTTGAGAAAAAGTTTTGGCGGTTTTAGGCTTTTTGACATAAGGTGTGGGAGTTTTCTCTACACCAATCAAAGTAAGAGGATTGCTAGCATTAGGAACAACATCATTAGAGATAGTAATAGTACAAACTTTCATATTCCTAGCAATCTCATCCTCTCTTTCCCATCTAGCATGCAATTCTGCTAACAATCTAACATTTTCATCAATTCTAACTTGGATAGCATTAGCAGTAGCAAAAACATTGTTCTCTTTCACCTCATTAGGCAACACTTTTAATTTCAGAAGTTCAACATCATGAGCAAGGCTATCAACTTTAGAAGCAAGAATATCAATTTTGCCTAACTTTTCCTCAACAGACTTGTTAAAAGCATTTGGCTTACCGATGAAGTCCTTGAGCATTACCTCAAGCTCGGAGGGCGCGGCCCTAGTGTTGTTGGAGGAATTACCATAACCATTACCATTGGTAGAAGGAGACGGCCTATAATTGTTACTAGCAAAATTGTTCCTATAAGCATTGTTTTTTAAATTATTATTTCTAATGAAGTTTACATCAACATGCTCTTCTTGAGTAACCAAAGAGGCCAAAGGAACATTATTAGGATCTACATGAGTCCTATCACTTGAAAGCATAAGCATGATAGCATCAATCTTATCACTCAAGGAAGAGGTTTCCTCAACAGAATTTACCTTCTTACCTTGTGGAGCTCTCTCGGTGTGCCATTCAGAGTAATTTACCATCATATTGTCGAGAAGCTTTGTTGCGGCGCCCAAGGTAAGGGGCATAAAAGTGCCTCCAGCAGCTGAATCAAGTAGGTTCCTTGAAGAAAAATTCAATCCTGCATAAAAAGTTTGAACAATCATCCAAGTAGTCTGTCCATGAGTGGGGCAATTCTTTATCATAGATTTCATTCTTTCCCAAGCTTGAGCAACATGTTCATTATCAAACTGACTAAACTTCATAATATTGCTACGCAAAGCTATAATCTTAGTAGGAGGATAATATCCACCAATAAAAGCATCCTTACACTTAGCCCATGAATCAATACTATTTTTAGGCAAAGACAGCAACCAATCCTTAGCTTTTCCTCTCAAAGAAAAAGGAAACAACTTAAGCTTAATAATATCACTTTCAACATCCTTATATTTCTGCATCTCACATAGCTCAACAAAATTGTTGAGATGAGCTGCAGCATCATCAGTACTAGCACCAGAAAATTGCTCTTTCATAACAAGGTTCAACAAAGCAGGTTTAATCTCATAAAAATTTGCAGCAGGAGCAGGTGGCGCAATAGGAGTCCAGACAAAATCACTATTGTTCGTGCTAGTAAAGTCACACAACTTGGTGTTTTCAGGAGTAGCCATTCTAGCAAACTAAAAGCAGACAAGTAAAAACAACTACAAATGATTCTAATTTTTTTTTGGGTTTTTGATAAAACGATGCAAGTAAAAATAAAGTAAAGCAAAACTTAAAACAAAGTAAAGGATGTGCGTGCGAAACTCCCCTTGCAGAAGTCTTCTACTTCCTCCCCGGCAACGGCGCCAGAAAATTCTTGATGCTTGCGGTACGGTTAATATTCACTGTCCAGTTGGGAACCCCAAGAGGAAGGTATGATGAATATAGCAGCAAGGTTTTCCCTCAGTTAAGAAACCAAGGTATGTCGATCAGGAGAGGAAGGAGCAAATACAACTGAAGGTGATGCTTGCTAGCTTGCGACAGCTCCGGACAATTTATAAGGCGCCTCGTCCAAGCTTTGCTTTGCTAGCTGCAACGCGAAACCTACACACAACACAACCAAATACTTTGCTCCCAACTTACGATGAGGTTGTCAATCTCACCGGTTTGCTGTAAACAAAGGAATGAGCGTATCGAGTGGAAAATAGTAATAGTATAAGAGTAAAGTAAACAATGCGAGTAAAGTAAACAGGTGATAGCAATATAATGGAAATAGGACCGGGGTCCACAGTTCACTAGTGGTGTCTCTCCATAAGATAAAATAACACATGCTGGGTAAACAAATTACAGTTGGGCAATTGATAGAATAAAAACAACGTGCATATGATGAGAGGATCACTATGAGATTTACTCTGGGCATTACAACAAGATACATAGACCGCCATCCAACTGCATCTATGACTAATAATCCACTTGTGGCAAATCAATCCGAGAACTCCACAAGTATTAAGTTGCAAACAACAGATAATTGCATTAAGCAAAGTGTGTAATGTAAACAAAGCATATGCCCTCGAGCATATGAATGTTGTTTTCCCCCTAGTAGCAACAACACATCTACAACCTCAGAGGTTTTTGTCACTCCCCCAGATTAAATAGAGGCATGAACCCACTATCGAGCATAAATACCCCCTCTTGGAGTCACTAGCAACTACTCAGCCAAGATAGCTACTAACAACGGAGAGCATGCAAGATCATAAACAACATAGAGATAACATAAGATAAATTTCAGTACATCAACTCAAGCATAACACCAATATTCATCGGATCCCAACAAACCAAACATGTAGAATTACATAACGGTGATCTCAATCATGTAAGGCAGCTCATGAGATCTAAACATGAAGCACATGGTGGAGAAGACAACCATCTAGCTACTGCTATGGACCCATAGTCCAAGGTAGACTACTCACTCATCGCGCCGGAGGCAAGCATGGCAATGAAGAAGACCTCCGGTGGCGATTCCCCTCTCCGGCAGGGTGCCGGGAAGAGCTTCTGGACCCTCCCGATCTTCGGGTCAATGGCGGCGGCGGATCGCGATGTGTTATGGAAAAGTGATCGGGTCTTTAGGTTTTCCCGTCGGGGGGTCTTTATAGGCGAAGGGGCATCGTCAGGAGTGGACCGAGGCGATCTCACACATAGGGGGCGTGGCCCAGCCCCTGGCCGCGCCGCCCTGTTGTGTGGGCCCCTCGTGGCCCCACTCTGTCTCCTCTTCGGTTCTCTGGAAGCTTTGGTGAAATTCTGGGCGTCTGGCTTTGGTTTTGTCCAATTCCGAGAATATTTCCTGTGTAACTTTTCTAAAACACAAAAACAGCAGAAAACAGGGAACTGGCACTGTGGCGACTTGTTAATAGGTTAGTTCCGGAAAATGCGTAAAAGTGCCACGAAGTGTAACGAAACACTAAGCAAATGGTGTAAAAACAAGCATGGAGCATCAAAAATTATGGATACGTTTGAGACGTATCACATGCCCATAGTGGACATTCGACGACGCATCTCACAATAAAAAGCTATACCAATGGTAAATAAAAGAGATGCCGAGGTGTTCATTGTTTGTTTGTCTTGTCATTTTGATGTGGGCTTGTTCCATGTCATCGGGCAAGAGGTACCCCATTGGCGGTTCTCGATGATACATGTATGCTTACAATGACAAGAACTTGCTTGGGACCTAAGTCGAGTAGCATGAGGTTTGGGTATTCGTACTTCAAGGGACATGAGATTTTCAACCTATGATTTGTTAAGCATATGCTTCATAATTGTACTCACATTAACCTTAACCATTCAAGATGCCTATGATGGGGGCAATGAGAGCTCAAAGCTCGTAAGTATCATAATTTTTGGAGGTTTATAAAACTTGCAATCCCTGCTTCCTTCTGTTAAGGGCCTTTCTTTTACTTTTATGTTGAGTCTCCACCTTCTACCTTTATGCACCGTCTAAGAGAGCATAGTTGTCATTATGAGTTTAATGTGCATAGTCCCAAAGTTTATCATTGATTGATTCATGATTATGGTTTTGCTTGTTCTTAAATTATTTATATCTAGTCGCCCTCATAAACTTGAAGGTGTCCTATGCATTTATGTTTTGCTATTCCATGAAGGACAAGATGAAAACCACTTTACTATGTTTTTCTATATGATTTGAACACACACTTGACTTTCAATGTTTCATTACTCATGATCTTTCGTTTGTGTTACTTTTCATGTTATAACATGGTTGCTAAGTTTTATTGTCAAGATTATGTCTCTTATGCCCATGTTTTAAGTACTTTGATCTCAGCACTCAATGCTTTACTTCATTGATCAAGATTGTGATGGTGCATGTCACCTAAAAAATTATTGTTTTGTTATCACTAACCTACTCAAGGACGAGCAGGAGTTAAGCTTGGGGATGCTTGATATGTCTCAAACATATCTATAATTTTTGATGCTCCATGCTTGTTTATACACCATTTGCTTTGTGTTTTGTTACACTTCGTGGCATTTTTATGCATTTTCCGGAACTAACCTACTAACGAGATGCTATAGTGCCAGTTCCCGGTTTTCTGCTATTTTTGTGTTTCAGAAAAGCTACATAGGAAATATTCTCGGAATTGGACGAAACAAAAGCCAAACCTCCTTTTTTCCAGAACACGAGTCGGAGTCGAAAGTAGAGACGGAGGAGGGCCAGGACCTGGCCACACCCTAGGGCGGCGCGGGCCAAGCCCTGGCCGCGCCACCAGGGGGTAAGCCCCCCTTCTCCACTTCCTGATGCCGCTCTTCCGCCTATATATTCCCCTTGATGGGAAAAACCAAAAGCCCCCGATCAATTTTCCATGAAACCTACTGCAAGCCGCCGCCGTCGTCGACGCGAGATCGAGAGGGTTCAGAAGCTCTTCCCGGCACCCTTCCAGAGAGTGGAATCACCGCCAGAGGCCTTCTTCATCACCATGGTCGCCTCCGGAGTGATGTGTGAGTAGTCTACCTTGGACTATGGGTCCATAGCAGTAGCTAGATGGTTGTCTTCTCCACCATGTGCTTTATGTTTAGATCTTGTGAGCTGCCTATCATGATCAAGATCATCTTTGTGTAATTCTACATGTTGTGTTTGTTGGGATCCGATGAATATTGGTACTATGTCAAGTTGATGTGTTGAATTATTATCTTTATGTTATCTCTATGTTGTTTATGATCTTGCATGCTCTCCGTTTCTAGTAGATATCTTGGCCGAGTAGATTCTAGTGACTCCAAGAGGGGGTATTTATGCTCAATAGTGAGTTCATGCCTCTAGTAATCTGGGGGAGTGACAGAAACCTCTAAGGTTGTAGATGTGTTGTTGCCACTAGGGAGAAAACAACATTCTTGTGTCCAAGGACATTTGCATTGTTTACATTACGCACTTTGCTTAATACAGTTATCTGTTGTTCGCAACGTAATACTCAACGGGTGCTCGGACGACACCTCGAGAGTGGATTATTAGTCATAGATGCAGTTGGATTACGGTCTATGTATTTTGTCGTAATGCCCAGAGTGAATCTCATAGTGATCCTCATGACATATGTACGCTATCTTTATTCTATCAATTGCACAACTGTAATTTGTTTACCCAGCATGTTGTTATTTATTTTATGGAGAGACACCACTAGTGAACTGTGGACCCCGGTCCATTTCTTTTACATTGCTATTACCGTTTTACTATTTACTTGCTTTATTTACATTCTTGCAAACTACTACCTTTTACCACTCGATACGCTTAATCCTTTGTTCACAGCAAACCGGTGAGATTGACAACCTCACTGCGAGTTGAGACAAAGTACTTGGTTGTGTTGTGTGCAGGTTTCACGTTGCTGTTGGTGAAAAGCTACACGCCGACAAGTTTCCTGGCGCCATTATCCGGAGTGTCGCAAAGCTAGCGGGCATCAACCTTTGGAAGTTTGGTTCTTTCTCCTACTGGTTCAATAAACCTTGGTTTCACAACTGAGAGAAGACTTGCTGCTGTGCTCATCATAACCTTCTCTTGGGGTTTCCAACTGGGCGGTTACATATATAAAACTCCTACATCAACACTGCACCACCACCCTTCCGCCTATATATTCTCTTCAACGAGAAAACCCTAAGCCCCGATCAATTTTCTGCGAAACATACTGTAAGCCGCCGCCGTCATCGACGCGAGATCGGGAGGGTCCAGAAGATCTTCTCGGCACCCTGTCGGAGAGGGGAATCACCACCGAAGGCCTTCTTCATCACCATGCCTACCTTCGGAGTGATGCGTGAGTAGTCTACCTTGGACTACGGGTCCATAGCAGTACCTAGATGGTTGTCTTCTCCTCCATGTGCTTCATGTTTAGATCTTGCAAGCTGCCTATCATGATCAAGATCATCGTTGTGTAATTCTACGTGTTGTGTTTATTGGGATCCGATGAATATTGAGTACTTTGTCAAGTTGATTTATTGATTTATCATCTCTATGTTGTTTATGATCTTGCATGCTCTCCGTTGCTAGTAGATATCTTGGCCGAGTAGATGCTAGTGACTCCAAGAGGGAGTATTTATGCTCGATAGTGGGTTCATGCCTCTAGTAATCTGGGAAAGTGACAGAAACCTCTAAGGTTATAGATGTGTTGTTGCTACTAGGGAAAAATCAACAATCTTGTGTTCAAGGATATTTGTATTGTTTACATTACACACTTTGCTTAAGGCGATAATCTGTTATTTGCAACTTAATATCCAACAGTTGCTCGGATGATATCCGACGGGTGGATTATTAGTCATAGATGCAGTTGGATTACGGTCTATGTATTATGTTGTAATGCCCAAGTGAATCTCATAGTGATCTTCATGACATTTGTATGCTTTCTTTATTCTATCAATTGCCCAACTGTAATTTGTTTACCCAGCATATTATTTATCTTATGGAGAGACACCTCTAGTGAACTATGGACCCCGGTCTATTCTTTTACATTCTTATTACCATTTACTATTTACTCGCATTATTTACATTCTCGCAAACTACTATCTTTTACCACACGATACGTTTAATCCTTTGTTTACAGCAAACCGGTGAGATTGACAACCTCATTGTAAGTTAGGGCAAAGTACTTTGGTTGTGTTGTGTGCAGATTCAACGTTGTTGCTGGTGCAAAGCTACGCCCGAGATAAGGCGCCATATATAAATTGTCTGGAGCTGTCGCCAAGCTAGCGAGCATCAACCTTCGGAAGTTGGTTCTTTCTCCTACTGGTTCGATAAACCTTGGTTTCATACTGAGGGAAGACTTGCTGCTGTGCTCATCATACCTTCCTCTTGGGGTTCCCAACTGGGCGGTCACCTACACGCCATCAGCCAACCCATCAGATCTGGGCGCGAGGGCCCCGGATCCACCTTCCTATGTCCTGGAGCCGCCGCTTCGGCTTACCCCTCGCATCGCCACAAACCTCAATGGAGGCCGAAGCTCCATCGTCGTACAGCATCACACCGAGCCAGGCATGCGGCCCACACTGCACCACACCCTGCATGTCTACACCACCGCCGAAGCCCGGGGCTGCTGCGCCAGCGTCCTACACCGGTGGAGACCACCATGGACGGTCGTCGACGCCCAAACACCCTCCGTGTCCACCGCGAGCACCCCCCGCACCGCCTTCGGAGGTTGGGGCCGCCACCACCGCGATGAGACCAGCGACCACGGGGGAGAATCAGCCAGGCAGGAGATCTGGCCGGATGTGCTTTTAGGGTTCCCTTATGCCGCTCCATTCGGGCGACGCAGGGTCCTGGCGATAAGAGTGACATGTTTGAACATTTTTTACGTGTGAACAATTTTCAAATTTGAACATTTTTATATTTGAACTTTTTAAAATTTTCGACCATTTTTTGCATATGAACGTTTTTAAAATTTGAACTTTTTTCAAAACACGGTTTTTTTTTTGTTGCTTAAAACCAGAATTTTTCGGTTATAAATTTTCTGAAAGAAAAAATTAAACAAAAAATAGAAAAGAAAAAACTGAAGAAAAACATACATGGGCCGGCCCACCAAAAAGCACTACGCGGACGCGACGTTACCACACGCGCTCACGCACGGAAACTAGGAGTGCTAGTGGACTTGGCCCACGAGCAGGTTTCCCTTGGCGATTGACAATTTCAGTCGACGACGGCCAGCGCCGGCGAGAGTATACAATGTGAGTATGCGACAGTAAATTCGATTGCTGTCATGAGGAATAAGTGGAACAAGCCGCCATAGATCGGTGGTTGGCGTCCAAATTACCAGCAAACCCTGATGAACCTTGACCAAACAGTCCACTCGGCTCCTGCCACTGACTCTGAACTTGTACCGTAAGTTGTCCTTAGAGCATCTCCAACAACTTACTCAAAATTTGAATAGTTAAAATAGCTATGAGTATATGAGAGAGAAGATTTGAGTACCATAATATTTTCTGCTTTTCTAGCTTACTCATATTTTGAGTACCTAAAACTCAACTATAATTGGGACCCACCTGTCAGTGAGTAATAATTTTCCCTCTTTTTTTTCTTTTTTTTTCTCTCCCTTTTCTTTTTTTCCTCCTCTTCTTCCCCACCACATCCACCTCCCGCCGGCTTCCCAGCCCCGCCTAGCCCTGCCCCTCGTCGGGTTAGCTCCAGCCGCTGCCGGCATGGATGGAGTCAAGCTTCGCTAGGTCAAGGTAGGTTGTCCTCACGGCTTTGCTCCTTGGGATGGCTGAGCAGTAGAAGGTGGTGCGGCGATTGCCGTCATGCAGCGGGGCGGGGCGGGGCAGCGAGGTCGTCGGCGTGCATCCGCGGCGGCGGGGCAAGGCAGCGAGGTCACCGACATGTAGGCTGGCGCCAGAGGTAGGGTCGCTGGCGTGCACGGGAGCGGGTTTGGCCTCTCCTATGGATTTCGCTGATGTGGCATCAATTTTATGTAGGATGAGTAGTGAGAGGGGGAGTATTTAAATTTGAGTATTTGGTACCAAATTTTGAGTAGCTACTCAAAAAAATTATGGGGGACCACTTTTGGGTAAACTGTTGGAGCTGTGTTTTGGCTACTAGTACCTAAAAAATCTAAAATTTAAGTATTGATAGCCTTAGGCTAGCCATAGTGCTAGTATCATGCAAATAAGACCCACAAAAATGCTGACATGGCAGCTAATTAATGAAGAGAGAGGGAATTAGAGTATCATAGGTAGATACTATATCATAGCGTAGATTACAAGAAAAATTAATGCAAAGTAAATCTTATACACACATTTGTATTGAGATACTACAAATTAATAAATTTAACAAATATATGATACTACTCTATGATACTATACATTATGGAGATAGTATTATATATAACGACGCGGATTTTATGACTATGGGGGTAGGTGTGCATAGCTTGCCAACCGTTGGATTTGAAGACCACATGTACTTGCGTAGCTAGATTAAGTGATCCAATTCTAGAGAGAGTTAACGGCAGTAGAAGCAATGACGGCCAGCCATGCATACCCCACATCTACGCAGTTGAGGGCTCTCTTTTGCTTCTTCGATGTAGCTGCTTGCTGCATGCAATGTGTTTGCTTAGGAGAGAGAAGGCAAGCTACACAAGTGCAATTTATTGGACCCGGAAACAACAACTTTAGAAATCAAAAGGGAGCTACCTTTCCTCATGTTGTACTATGTAATGGGGTTTATTTTCATTCCACATACATCTTCATCTCACAGCATGCATGCACAAGTTGTTTGTGTTTTAATTGTGCGGAAATGCTCCTTGGGTCATAGGACTAGTGGAACCTACAAGCAGAGAGCAACACGTGTCTAAAACCATATGTATTTTTAATGACTGTGTATTATTGTTGAGTGATTTTCCAAACAAAAAGAATAGACAGTCGTTATTCAGAACACATTACTCTAACCATAGTTGCTTCATGCCTAAATGCACAACGGCTACCTGTTCAAGCGCCAAGACCATTTATTCCGAAGCCTCTTTTACTAGCCTAACACCACATGCGTGAAGTTACTCCTTTATTACTCTCTCCGGTCACTAATACCTGTCTCAATATAGATGTATCTAGGTATTAGTGGTCGGAAGGAGTACTAAATTTGGTACATGTTTGAACCATTTCATTAAACACGACATGGGAATTAAATTTGTTTTTTCTAGTTTCGGTACGTATGTAATATGTGTACTATGGCCGATGGGTACGAAAATATTGATTTCGAAAAATAATTAATATACGTCAAACTGATAAATCTACTCCGAATATATCCACATGCGCATAGATTAGTGTCCCTTCAAATTTCAATATGGAGTGCATAAATTAGCGCACCTTCAAATATCCATTTTATTGCTGATGGGGTACATATGTGTACTATTTGGCATATTCAGTATTGAAGAACTTTGTTTTAGTTTTGTCCAAGTAAAAAAATTACCTTACACACTATGAGGAATCAACAGAAGAAAACACTGAATAGCTTTCTTTCCACAATAAATCCAGTTTTCAACTCGGCGTCAAAAGGTTTTCAATATTCGGATTCACTTGTTATTCAAAAATATTTCACAATATCTTCAAAATAAATAACCACTGAGTACTCAGGAGTAATTAAAAATATAATGAACTATTCCAACAGTGAAAATCACTCACTTTAGAAGCACACATCAATACATTTTCAATCAACATTATATGTGCTTCTTCACCGGAATGCAACTTTCAGAGCACACAAAGCAGACCTTTGAGCATTAAATATCAATATTAATAGTACGAGTAGTGCATCACATCTTCCAAGCATTCAATGGAGTTATCATGCTCAGGAAACTCAATTATTCACTAGACAAAAAATATATGAATGAACACGAGATCTCATCAATAATTCACAGCAATTACAGTGGATAATCATCAATTCAACTAGCCAAGATTTGGGAAACAGAGACTGGCAATATGAATACAAAATGACAACTAGCCAAAAAAAATGCAGCAAATCGAGTCAAATCCTGGACGGAAATATGCCTCATTGATTTTTTTTGGAGGGAAAGATGCCTCATTGATGCATCTCAGAGGTGACCACAAGGACCAGTGCAAAATAATTTGGCCCACAAATGATGCAAAAAATCTAAACTGAAAAAGTAAAATCAACCGGTGGAGCTACGGAGTACAGAGTGAAGTAGAAACAGAGAAAATCAACAGCAGGGAGGGAGATTAGATTGGAGCGCTCAGCCCTGCAGCCTACAGGTGATCAGAAAGAGTGAAAGGCCCATCCACCAACTTCATCAACAAAAACTTCAAAGAATTTCGGCGCCGGCATTGCTGGAAATACCGGCGAGCTGCAATTTCATCGGCGCTGGGGACAATGACCACCTCTCCTCGCTGCGGCTAGCTCTGCATCCCTGTCGCTTGGGTGAGAGGACGAGGCCAGCGCTCGCGGCCATGGAGCTAGCCCTTACCGCGGCTCCGACCTCATCAAATCATGTCGCCGCGACCTCCCTCGCCATGCTTCCTGATCCGTTCGCCTACCCTTTTGCCCATCCCGTGTCAGGATTGAGATGAACAGAAAGGATGGGTAGAAACGAGTGAATTAGATGGGTGTTGTGCTCTCTCCCGTACAGTATATGCTGGCCGCATTTGTTAGCATTAAACGGCATATGCAAGATATTGGTGTAGGATTAATGTCCCTCAACTTGTTCTTGATGGAAGTGCTCCTAGCAAATACAACTTGTATTGATTGTAAATATTTGCCAGCAAGTGCTTTTAGAGAGAGAGTGTATGGCACAACCCAATACTACCACACCTTATTTCGATTGTTATAACCTGTAGTTGTGGTGATGCATTATTCATTGCATGCTCTTGGCTAAACGGAACTCACTAACGGGCTGGGATGCTTCTGTCAAAATTGTGCTCCCTATATCATAGATGAACGGTAGGATACGCGTGCGCAGCTATCTCCGTGAACAGCTGGCTATTTTGCTTATATATAAATATCATACACATGATACTAAGATACGATACTACCCATTATGGCCAGCCTTCACACGATTAAACTCTTGGAGATGCTCTTACTGTACTACAAGAAAACCGCGAGCATCTGAAACAAGAGATTACTTGCAGAGCGAGCAAAGCTTACTGGGTTGTTTTTCGTTTTTCGAGGGAAAGCCAGCTGGTGCATTTTATTCATTATAAAACTTAGCCATGTTGTTAAAAGCAATAGAAATAACAAAATTAGGTGGCTCATCGGCCCAAGTACAAGAAACATAGTTTGCAGCAACATTTTTAGCTATCTCATGCGTCACCACATTGGCTTCTCTTGGACAGTACTTGTAAACTGTAACAAAATAAAACAAAACAAAACAAAACAGCTTCTTCTGAAAAATTCTTGAACTTGTAGCGGAAAACCCCATCCGCAAGCGTTTGTACTGCCTCAAGACAATTTTAATGGAATACTAGATGAATACCCGTGCGTTGCCACGGGTCATCAATATTTTAAATATAATGCACATGAATATTCCACTCCTTCTGCTCGGAAATAAGTGTCAGAAGCTTAGTACAAACTTTATACTAAGCTAGTATAAAATCATCGACAGTTATTTCCGATTGGAGGGAGTAGCAATATAACAACAACAATATACTTCCTCCTTCTCATTTTATTAATCATACACATACTTCTAGGTTGATAATTTAATCGAGTTAAAATGAGATATATATATACTACAAAAAATATATCTTAAAAAACTTCATACGTTCTAGTTTCTAACGGTATAATTTTGGAATTATATGATTTATATAATATAGATCAAATTTGACGATTTAGATAAACGTGCATGCCTAATAAATTGAGAAGGAGGGAGTATATTAATTTAAAAAAAAAATTGACGGTGGATAACGACAGCAAGTGTAAAGTTGCATTTTATGGAAAGATTCCTTCAATGAAAGCAACTATATTATCTGATCATGTTGCCATGCATGTTTGATGTTGCTCACGTCCGGCCGCCGGCGTTGGACATAGACGACGTCCAGCCGGTGCGTCACCTATAGTTCTGTACACCGGACAGCCGGCCTATACCTATACTTCTAGATGTACCTATGTACCGAGCTGTACGTTTGTACCTATGCATCGATGAAACACATCAGCCCCACCAGGCATGCATTGGCATCCCGGCGGCCTGGGTATTTTTTGATGAATGTGACCTTTTCCCGGCCTGTGTACCGACTACTGAGCTGTACGCTTGTATGCCAGGAGGAGTGGCTGGTAGGCGCGAGGAAGGCGCTGGTTTTGGACGTGGTCCGGTTCTATATATTGTGTATTTTTTCCGTGCCTGCGCGCGTGGGCGTAACTGAATTTTTCCCCAATTGATTCAGCTCAGGTAGGTTTCAGCTCTCAACGAAGACGCTAGCCTCCAGGAGCAGGACGCTCACCTGTCGTGCTAGTCATAGATATCATGGGCCATGTCCATGCCATCGTCTTGAAGACGCTAGCCTCCAGGAGCAGGACACCGACTTCTTCCTCGTCCCCCGCGAGCACCCCCAGTCCCCCACAGCACCTGCTTCACCAATGATGCCACTTTGTCCACCTTCCTGCCTCCCGCCAACGCCGTCACGCCGGTCGGTCCCTAGTCCGGCGCTGTTACCCGACGCTCCTCCGCCTCTTCCAGGTCTACATGCCGCCTTCTTTTCTCGCCATCCACTTGCACGCACGCACGTCCAATGATATCTCGTGGCGCCTCCATGCGGAAACAAGGATGAGGCCCGTCCAGGTATACTGGATCCGGTGAGGGCACTCGGCTGTGTCCAGGTATATCTGCGTGCGTCTGCCTGCATACGCGGCCTCGTAGCAGCGCCGTCGCACTCGTACGCGTCCCCATCGAGGTCGAGGCGTCGACGGATGGGAACAGACCGGAGCCCTGTGACAGCGCGCCTCGGCTGCCTGCGCGCGCTGGCGTCTGAGTGGAGATTCCACGGACGAAACGAATCCGTCCCGCTTCTCGCCGCGCGCCACCAACCGTCGTCCTCCACTTGCCTGCCACCGGTGGCTTTGCTCCGTCAGGACTCAGATTCAGGGTGGTGGTCCGCTGCGCTACCCCACTGCCCCAGCCGTCGAGTTTCGGTGGGCTGCTCGGTTCGGTCGGTCAGGGAGGGGCACGGGATGACCTTAGAAGAAACTAGTTGGATGCCCGTGCGTTGCTACGGGCTGTCATTCACTATATATTTTTTAGTTAGGTTGATTTTATTATTAATTCTTTTACGCTATGAGATTTTACCACTAAATGAAGAAGCACCCCGCTTCGGTGGTTTCTAGATGAGCTCCGCCCTGTCAACATCCAAGCACTTCAATTTCACCAATGGATTTTTGTTGAGCGGTGAAGAAAGAATTTGAGAATCTAAATGTGGTTAACTAAATCCTTGATCAAAACATAAGCGTATACATGTTGTTTTATAGGGAAAGGTAGAAAAAACACAGGAGATCATGTTTACTACCTGAAATCGATGTAGTTTTTTTAGCATAGCAAAAAAGATTGCAATAATTGGTTTTAAATTTTATAAATTGGCTGGTTATTTAATCTAAATGGGTCCTCTCTTTAATTTTATTATTCTTTATTTTTGTTGTGGCAGAATAGAGACATTAGTTAGCTCATTTGTTGTATTAATGTTATTTTAGACCTTAGGGTTGATAACTACAGACCTTAGGAATGGAAGTTAGCTTGGAATGCACAATGGCGCCATTGTAAGTGTGCAAAATGTATGGTATGGTAACGCAAGAATGAAAGCTTGATCCCGACAAACCCAAACAATATAATTGTTGCCCAAGAAAAACGTTGTGGACATAGAGTGAAAGGTTATCACAAAGCATAGAAATGAATAGAGCTTACAATCTGGTTAGATATTCATTACAGGTGGGGCAATTGCACTTTAAATAAGTTGCAAGCATAACCTTTTAGTCTTCAGAGGTACAATCTCATCATCTCTGTCTTCAACGACGGGTGTAGCATTATCTACCACAGTTTCATGGCAGGCTAAGTAACCTGGCAAGGGAAGGAAGTTAAAGCAGGAACAATAGAAAATCAGGAGTATGGACAGAACTATAAAACAGAAAACTAACATCTGGCACTTCTTCAGGTGAAGGAGTGTAACAACTCAGAAATTGTAATCCACTTCTTATTAAATAAAGTACCAAATTTTGGACCCAAATAAAACTTTTTTTTACTCATTATTTTATGCATACATGTATTTTCTACTCTATGTATTCTATGATTTCATGTGTGTTGTTTTTGATTGTGTATTGTCTAGTTAATTCTAAGTGAACCAACAGAATCAATTGAGAAAGATTATAAGAACCAAAGCAACCAGAAATAAAAATAAGAAAGAAAAAGAGAAGAAAAAGATGATCTAGGAAATCTGTTTGACTACCCTACTTTGAGCCCTTGAGTTAAGAAATCTAGAACCCACCTTCATGTTTGGCCTGTTAGTTGAGCTTAACCAAGTTACATACTAACTCAACCAACAAGAATCTACTCAAAATTCAAACCAGAGCATCACTCAAACTTCAACCAAAGTTTGAATCTGAATCATATGACCACCCCAAATTCAAATTAGCCCTGGAGCAAAACACCACCTCTTGACCTAACAAAAATTGTTTTAGAGTCCCTATCCAATATAATGACCAACCCAATTGGAAATTTTCAAAAATTCAAATTTTTATTTCATGCGGGCATTTCAACAAACACTTGGTGGGCAGAAATCTAGCAAAATCGCATCAACTGTTTGCCACAGTGTTGGGCAGCCCTAGCCCTAGTCTCTGACCTCCAAGCAGTGCTCTGGGATCTCCTGGGTCGATTCCTTGTCTCCCCTGCACAGGCACCGGCCGTGAGACATGGATGGCATGGAAGAAGAGCACACCGGACCCCTACCATGCCCCCCTCTGAACCAGACCATCTCAGCCCCTCCCATCGCGCCAGGATGCTCCTACAGCACGCAGCAGCCCGCCGCCCACGCCAGAACCAAGCCTTGCCCCTCCCACGGCCGACACACACGGTGTGCTGGCCGCCTCTGGACCTCGCCGGTGCTCCCTCTCCCGCCTATAAAAGGGCGCCCTTCTTCCCTGAAAAGAACCACACCATCCCCAGCACCTCCCTAGACAACGTTTCCCTCGCTCCCGTGCTCTCAGTCGAGCTCGCCGACCTCGACGTCCCCGCAGGCCACCGCACGTTCCCGGCGTTGCTGAGCTTCCCCCGGAGCTGTACCTGCTGGAGGTGGCGGAGGAGGACCCCCGCATCCGCCCTGCATCCTCGCCGCCGCTCCCCGTCACCGCCGGTGAGCACCCCAGCCACCGCCTCTTCCCAGTAGCTCGCGCTCGCCGTGTACGCGTCGAGCTGGGGAAGAAAGCCACGTACCGATTCGATTCACTAAACCTGACCAGCGGGGCCCGTTGTCAGCTTTTATTTTTTTTCCTACAACCGCCCAGCTGCAGCCGAACGGGCCGGCCCAGTTCAGCTGTGTGTCCGGCCCGAGTTAGAAAAAAAAAGGGCTAAATCGATTTTTTTCCGATTCTTGAAAAACCTATTCAGATGCTTTCGTATATTTAATTTTCCCGGAGTTTCATAGGTTCAAATTTAGCAAATAAGATGTCGTTGGAAAGCTTGTGAAATACTCTACCCAATAGAACTGGTTAGAATCCAAAATAAGTTAGGAATTTAATTAGATATGAATAGTGTGACCATAGCTTGTTTAATCATGAAAGATTTCTAGAAAATTATTTAAACCTCCATAAATCATGAAATTAAATTTGTGAACTCACCAATGACATTCCTTACTGTTTAGTCAACCCTAACTAACTAAAACCTTGTTAGTGTGACCACTTAGACCCTAACCTAATCCTATCTTGTAGCATAAAATGATAGATCCATATCATACACTTAGAATTAATTTGCCCTCTTACCAATTCACTTAGTTAATCCCTCCCACTTGAACTTGTCTTAGTTAACCCTAAATCAATACCAATGCTTAGAAAGGGAACAACATATGACACTTAGTAGAAACGTTAACTTGCACACTTGATGAAAACTTAGAAGCAAAACTTATAATCCAACCCCATAAAATGCAACATGAATGCTATTGTTAGCAAACAAAGATGTGTGCTTGGTGTGTTGTTAGCATTGTGTAGTGATTGTGTGCTTATGTTTATTCGTTATTAGACGCTAGTGTTGCCGAGGAGGATATTGGAGGGGATTATTACCAAGAAGAAGAAGAATACCCCGGACACTTTGCCAACCAAGGCAAGCCATCTTTTGATTCATACTCCCAATGCCTAGTTTTAATATTGCATTCTACTGGTTTTAAGTAAATTGCATGATTGAATTGCTAGAGTAGAATGATAGGAGAATAGTGATATCTTGCTTAACAAGAGCATCAAGTTGAGTTTATCCAACTCTATTTAGTGGTCATCACTCAAAGTAGTGGCTTAGTCGCTAATAATATTGAGGCCGTCTATAAGGGGAACTCTAGTTGAAATTGGTGACTTGAACTTGAAACTTGAAATGGAGATTGTTCCTACATAATGGCTTTATGAAAGAAAATCAATCTTGACTAAGAACTATGAAATATATTTCTCAATGACAACGAGTGATGTACCATGGGAGCCAATTATACCGTACAACCACATTACCCCTGAATGGGAAGGGGCTTATTCCTAGCTTGTTTATTTTAGTATGGGAGGTCTTGTTTCATCCTTTATAGAAGCATTCCATGCATGGTTGCTTCCGAACCAAGTGGTTATTGGAAATTTTCCTTCCTGAAGATTTCCATCCGTCCGGCATCCCGGAGTGGGCAAAACTAGAGGCGCCGGAACGGGGAAATCCGTGTCTCGGGCTCTAGGGAAGGATCCCATACTAGAGTAGACAAGTGAAAGAGTCTGTTTGATTATCTGAACCCCGCATACTTTTGTATGACGGACCGTGGATTTCTCCCGGCAGATGTATCGAATCTTGTGGGTAAAGTGTACCCCTCTGCAGAGGTTTTCAAACTATTCGAATAGCCGCGTCCGCGGTCATGGACGGTTGGCAAGCTGTACTTGACTTTTGTCAGGACTAAAAGTGACAATGGTGACTTGGTGAATGACTTGACTTGAAATGTTGTGACTTACTTGAAGTCCTCTTTAGATGGAACTTAGAGAACTAAAACTCTTTCCTACCAATGAACATTCTTGGGAAATAAAACTAGCTTTTGGCAAATAAACTTAGTGCTTAGTCTACCATATCAGCCTTGCATATCTACTTCACTACTCATTTGTAAGATGGTTTGCGAGTGCATCCAATGTACTCACGGCTGTGTCCCTGGCTATCAACTTGGCCAGACTACGGGGAGGAATACCAGGAGGAAGGGTATGAGGAAGAGTATCAGAACTAAGCTCGTCTCCATGAGTCGCCATTGCCTGTAGGGTGAAGGCATGGACCCGAAGACGTTATTTCCGCTGCTATATTGTGTTGTAATATGACTTGTTCTGTATGACCATTGTATTTGAATCATCGTATTGTAATGTCTATGGAACTGGTTACCAACTACGTTATGTATATCGCAACAATGGTTCTGGGATTGCGGTGGAATACATAACGGGCACTTCGAATTTGTTATCAAATTTGAGGTCGTCACAAGTTGGTATCAGAGCCTAGGCTGACCATAGGAGACCTTAGTTAGAATGGGCGTTAAATGAAAACTTGATAAAAGCAAATATATAAATAATGATTTCAAAATTTCTTAGTCTTTCCTCTCTAGTTGCAAAGTTTTATACATACTTCAGTTTTTGCCTACTTAAAATTTTGCACACTTGAGTTGATCACTAACTTGAACTAATCTAAAATTTTGTAGATGGCCCCGGTATTCACTGAGCAGTACCAGTTGGGCCATGGTGGCAGCCTTTGTTTCGAGCGCGACCTCACCACCCTGACCTTGTTCCTGAACCGTTTGTACCCGGAGTTCAAGGGAGCCGTGCTCAATGAGCACCCAGATGGAGAGCTACGATGGCTCATCCGAGCCAGTTGCCGTGGCAAGAAGGGGATTTTGGGTTCTCCAAGGGTCAAGTTTGAGCTTGTGGAGAACACTTGGGCCGATGGTTTGGTCCGAGCGATGCAGGAGATGCACGCCCGCTTGTGCGGACTGCACGTTGAGGAGGTTCAGGGAGAGCGCTTTAGGAACTTTGCTCGGCGTGATGCGGACGGGCGTCCCGCAAACATGCCCGGGCAGAATGAGCCGAGTACCTACATCGACCACATGGACTTCTTGCTGTACTCCACTCAGCAGGAGGCCGACCGTGCCCATACTAGGGCCAACCTCGAGCACTTTGCACTGGTGGAGGCGAGGAGCACTATCAGGATTCTTGCGAAGGAACGCAAGAGCCTTCGTCGCCAGCGAGATGAGAAGGAACATGACCTTGAGGAGTTGAAGGCCAATGTGGCTGAGCTGACTGAGTACATTGAGAGTCTTGAGGATCACCTTGGTGAGGAGGAAGGCATTGATCTCCGCAAGGAGGATAATGCCCTCATTAGTGATGAGGATGACTTCATGGAGGACCTTGATGATCCGGAAGATGGTGGGCACAATGGATTCATTGTGAGTGACGAGGAGGAAGACCCCGAGGAGCCCGCTGTTTAGATCCGAGATCCACGTGTTATCTAGCTATGAGTTCCACTTTATGTTCACTTCGTGTAGGTGTGAGTTGTATCCCCCTCTCTAGTAGACGAGTCGCAATGGTTTGATGTAAACCATTTGTAACGTGTGAACTCGTATGTATGATATGTTTGATGAATGTTGAATGAAATATGAATTTGGCCCTTAAGGCCTTAGTAAAACACAAATTGCATCATCCATATTACCTTTAAATCTTAGCAAAAATTAGCTTTTCCCTCTTGTCTTACACACCTTATCTTCAGATGCCACGAGCACCCCCACCCCCGAACCCGGAAATGGCTGAACTACTAAGGTTGATCATGGAAGACCGGGAAGCAGCCCGAGCTGAGCGCCAAGCTAACTTGGCCACTCTTCAGCAATTAACCCAGATGGCAATGAACCACAACAATGGCAATGGCAATGGCCATGGTGAAGGAGAAAACAATGGCAATGGTGATCACCGATCCAAGTTAAGGAGTTTCCAAAACACCAACCCTCCTATATTCACTAAGTCTGAAGAGCCCTTAGATGCCGATGACTGGCTTCGCACTATGGAGAACAATTTGGCAGTCGCCGAAGTTGGTGAAAATGAGAAGGTTCTGTACACCACCCACTATCTTGCTGGAGCAGTGAGAGCTTGGTGGGATAGCACCCGTGCAATGCAAGCCCCAGGGTATGTGATGCCTTGGGAGGAGTTCAAGAGCAAGTTTAGCAAAGCCCATGTCCCTATGGGATTGGTTAAAAGGATGAGGGATGAGTTCAGAAATCTGAAGCAAGGTTCCATGTCTGTGGTGGATTACCGTGACAAGTTCCTTACCTTGTCTAGGTATGCCCCAGATGACACCAACACCACTGAGAAGAAGCAAGAAAGGTTTCTGGATGGACTTCATGATGAGATGCAATGTGTCCTGGTTAGTATTCCCTTTGCCGACTTGGAGTCACTCGTTGACTCTGCTATTCAAATGGAAGGCAAACTCAAGCAAGCTACCGAGAACCGCAAGCGCCGTATGATGTACCAAGGCAACTCGAGCAACTCGCAGAAGCCAAGGGGAAATGCGCCGATGGGTTTCGCCCCTAGACCAATGAGGCCGTCTGCACCTGCTCCACGTCCCAACTATCCCAACCGTCCGCCCGGAAACAACTTCAACCGTGCACCCCCAAGACCTAGTGGCAACAACTTCAACACCAATGCTCCGAGGCCCAATGGCGCCCCTGTGTTACCCAAGCCTGGTGACAAGTCTGGAGTTACCTGTTATGAGTGCGGACTTAAAGGGCACTACTCCAATGAGTGCCCCAAGAAGCTGAATGATGCATCCAAGACTACTGCTCCTGCTCAGCAACAGCGCCGTGTGGGAAATGGCAAGAACTATCCACCAAGGAACCAGCCTCACTCTCGAGGCCGTCTGAATCACATGAATGTTGAAGAAGCTCAGGAAGCAACCGACGTTGTGCTTGGTATGTTCCCTGTTAACTCAGTTCTTGCAAGAGTTCTGTTTGATTCTGGAGCTTCACACTCATTTGTTACCCAACTATTCGTTGATAAAAGTGGACTTCAACCCACACCCTTGAAAGAGTTCATGTCTGTGCAAATTCCCGGGTCGATAACCAAAGCCAGTTGTACCTGCTTATCAGTGCCCATAGAAATCCATGGGATCTTATTCTTAGCCAGTTTGATTGTGTTAGGAACCAAAGGATTGGAAGTGGTCCTAGGTATGGATTGGATGTCTCAACACCAAGGAATTATAGATTGTGCCAAAAAGACCATTACCATGAGGAGTAGCCATGGAGTTTTAGTAAAGCATGTGTCAATCAAACCCATCCCAATCCCCAGGTGTCATAAGAGTATCTCAGGACCGACTTTGGAGCAAGTCCCCATCGTCTGTGAATACCCGGATGTTTTTCCCGATGAGCTGCCCGGAATGCCACCGGATCGGGATATTGAGTTTATCATTGAGCTTATCCCCGGAACTGGGTCCATAGCCCAACGACCCTACCGTATGAACCCAGCTGAATTAGTTGAGTTGAAGAAGCAATTGGATGACCTTCTGAGCAAAGGATTGATTCAGCCAAGTTCTTCTGCTTGGAGATCACCTGTTCTGTTTGTGGATAAAAGTGACGGTTCTAGCCGACTGTGCACTGACTACCGCAAGCTAAACGATGTGACCATCAAGAACAAGTATCCTCTCCCAAAGATTGAAGATTTGTTTGACCAACTGACTGGAGCTAGAGTGTTCTCAAAGATAGATCTTAGAACAGGATACCACCAACTGAAGATCCGTGCAGCGGATATCCCCAAAACAGCCTTCACTACCCGATACGGATTGTATGAGTACACCGTAATGTCATTTGGACTAACCAATGCCCCTGCTTATTTCATGAACCTCATGAATAAGGTTTTTATGGAGTTCTTGGATAAGTTTGTTGTTGTCTTCATTGATGATATTCTTATCTACTCCAAATCCGAAGAAGAGCATGCAACCCATTTGAGATTAATTCTAGAAACCTTAAGGGAGCATCAGCTGTATGCCAAGTTCAGTAAATGTGAGTTCTGGTTGAAGGAAGTTGGATTCTTAGGCCATGTATTATCAGCAGGAGGAATATCCGTGGACCCAAAGAAGATCAAATCAGTCATGGAATGGGAAGCCCCTACCACTCAGACTGAAGTTAGAGGTTTTCTCGGATTAGCGGGATATTACCGCAAGTTTGTTGAAGGATTTTCGAGCATTGCCCGGCCAATGACCCAATTGTTGAAGAAAGACAAGAAGTTTGAATGGACCCCTAAGTGTGAAGAGAGTTTTCAAGAGCTCAAGAAGCGACTGGTGACCGCCCCCGTCCTAACCATGCCCGATATCACCAAAAACTTTGATGTCTATTGCGACGCTTCCAAACTTGGACTTGGTTGTGTCTTGATGCAAGAAGGCAAGGTAATAGCTTACCTCTCTCGGCAGCTTAGACCTCATGAAGAAAATTATCCAACCCATGATCTAGAGTTAGCAGCCGTGGTTCTAGCTTTGAAGACTTGGAGGCACTATCTGATGGGCAACCGTTGTGAGATCTACACTGATCACAAGAGCTTGAAGTATATCTTCACCCAGAAGGAGTTGAACATGAGGCAGAGAAGATGGATAGAGTTGATCAAGGATTATGATCTGGAAATTCACTATCACCCCGGTAAGGCCAATGTAGTGGCTGATGCATTGAGTAGGAAGCCGTGTTCGTTGAATATGAGGATCAAAGAGGAGCAACCTATGTTGCACCAAGAGTTTGAAAGATTTGGATTGGAATTAGTCAGTCAAGGATTCTTAGCCAACCTTGAGTTTCAACCCACCTTGATGAGCCAAATCAAAGAAGCCCAGAAGGGAAATGAGAGTATTGATGGAATTAAGCGCCGAATTGGTTTCGGCAAGGTGCCAGGATTTGAAGAAGATGATCAAGGAGTTCTTTGGTATAAAGGACGTATTTGTGTGCCTGCTGATTCAGAATTGAAGGAAGTGATTATGAAGGAAGCTCATGAGACACCTTACTCCATCCACCCCGGTGGAACCAAGATGTACCAAGATTTGAAGGAACAATTTTGGTGGCATGGAATGAAGCGTGAGATTGCATCGTTCATCTCTAAGTGTGATATTTGTCAAAGAGTCAAGGCTGAACATCAACGTCCTGCTGGACTGCTGCAACCTTTGCAAGTTCCGGAATGGAAGTGGGAATCTGTTGGAATGGATTTCATCACTGGATTTCCAAGGTCTAGCCGTGGCAATGACTCTATTTGGGTCATTGTGGATAGACTAACCAAAGTAGCCCACTTTATTCCTGTCAAGACCACTTATAACTCGGGACAGCTAGCGGACCTGTATCTATCCAGAATTGTTAGCTTGCATGGAGTCCCTAAAACCATAGTTTCTGATCGAGGAACCCAATTCACCTCAAGATTTTGGAAAAGTTTGCATCAAGCCTTGGGAACCAAGTTAGCCTTCAGCACCGCTTACCACCCACAGACGGATGGACAGACTGAAAGAGTAAACCAAATACTTGAAGATATGTTGAGAGCCTGTGTTCTAGCCTATGGAGCTAAGTGGGAAGATTGTCTGCCTTTCGCGGAGTTTTCCTACAACAACAGTTATCAAGCCAGTTTGCAAATGGCCCCATTTGAAGCTTTGTATGGAAGAAAGTGTCGTACCCCTTTGAATTGGTCTGAAACCGGAGATAGCCAGATATTTGGACCGGACATTCTGCAAGAAGCCGAGGAGAAAGTTCGCATGATTCGTGACTACCTCAAGGCAGCCCAGTCTAGACAGAAGAGTTATGCGGATAAGAGGCGTAGAGAACTAACCTTCCAGAGTGGAGATTTCGTGTATCTTAGAGTGTCACCTCTCAAGGGGATGCAGAGATTCCAAGTAAAAGGAAAGCTTGCGCCAAGATATATTGGACCCTTCAAGATACTAGACCGTCGAGGAGAAGTGTCTTATCAGTTGGAAATGCCCCCTGAATTGTCTGAAGTACACGATGTCTTCCACGTGTCCTTACTTCGGAAATGTCTTGAAGTTCCGGAGAAGCCCGAAATCTTCAAGAATATTGATCACCGTTCGGTGGGCATCAACAAGGATTTGACCTATCGTGAAGTACCTATCCGTATCCTCGAGGACGCATATCGAACCACTCGAACCCGAAGTATCAAGTTTCTGAAAGTTCAGTGGAGTAATCACACCGAAGCTGAAGCTACTTGGGAACGAGAAGATTACCTTCAGAAAGAGTTTCCCAATCTTTTCAGTTCTTAATTAGTGAATCTCGGGGACGAGATTCTTTTTAAGGGGGGAAGATTGTAACAACTCAGAAATTGTAATCCACTTCTTATTAAATAAAGTACCAAATTTTGGACCCAAATAAAACTTTTTTTTACTCATTATTTTATGCATACATGTATTTTCTACTCTATGTATTCTATGATTTCATGTGTGTTGTTTTTGATTGTGTATTGTCTAGTTAATTCTAAGTGAACCAACAGAATCAATTGAGAAAGATTATAAGAACCAAAGCAACCAGAAATAAAAATAAGAAAGAAAAAGAGAAGAAAAAGATGATCTAGGAAATCTGTTTGACTACCCTACTTTGAGCCCTTGAGTTAAGAAATCTAGAACCCACCTTCATGTTTGGCCTGTTAGTTGAGCTTAACCAAGTTACATACTAACTCAACCAACAAGAATCTACTCAAAATTCAAACCAGAGCATCACTCAAACTTCAACCAAAGTTTGAATCTGAATCATATGACCACCCCAAATTCAAATTAGCCCTGGAGCAAAACACCACCTCTTGACCTAACAAAAATTGTTTTAGAGTCCCTATCCAATATAATGACCAACCCAATTGGAAATTTTCAAAAATTCAAATTTTTATTTCATGCGGGCATTTCAACAAACACTTGGTGGGCAGAAATCTAGCAAAATCGCATCAACTGTTTGCCACAGTGTTGGGCAGCCCTAGCCCTAGTCTCTGACCTCCAAGCAGTGCTCTGGGATCTCCTGGGTCGATTCCTTGTCTCCCCTGCACAGGCACCGGCCGTGAGACATGGATGGCATGGAAGAAGAGCACACCGGACCCCTACCATGCCCCCCTCTGAACCAGACCATCTCAGCCCCTCCCATCGCGCCAGGATGCTCCTACAGCACGCAGCAGCCCGCCGCCCACGCCAGAACCAAGCCTTGCCCCTCCCACGGCCGACACACACGGTGTGCTGGCCGCCTCTGGACCTCACCGGTGCTCCCTCTCCCGCCTATAAAAGGGCGCCCTTCTTCCCTGAAAAGAACCACACCATCCCCAGCACCTCCCTAGACAACGTTTCCCTCGCTCCCGTGCTCTCAGTCGAGCTCGCCGACCTCGACGTCCCCGCAGGCCACCGCACGTTCCCGGCGTTGCTGAGCTTCCCCCGGAGCTGTACCTGCTGGAGGTGGCGGAGGAGGACCCCCGCATCCGCCCTGCATCCTCGCCGCCGCTCCCCGTCACCGCCGGTGAGCACCCCAGCCACCGCCTCTTCCCAGTAGCTCGCGCTCGCTGTGTACGCGTCGAGCTGGGGAAGAAAGCCACGTACCGATTCGATTCACTAAACCTGACCAGCGGGGCCCGTTGTCAGCTTTTATTTTTTTTCCTACAACCGCCCAGCTGCAGCCGAACGGGCCGGCCCAGTTCAGCTGTGTGTCCGGCCCGAGTTAGAAAAAAAAAGGGCTAAATCGATTTTTTTCCGATTCTTGAAAAACCTATTCAGATGCTTTCGTATATTTAATTTTCCCGGAGTTTCATAGGTTCAAATTTAGCAAATAAGATGTCGTTGGAAAGCTTGTGAAATACTCTACCCAATAGAACTGGTTAGAATCCAAAATAAGTTAGGAATTTAATTAGATATGAATAGTGTGACCATAGCTTGTTTAATCATGAAAGATTTCTAGAAAATTATTTAAACCTCCATAAATCATGAAATTAAATTTGTGAACTCACAAATGACATTCCTTACTGTTTAGTCAACCCTAACTAACTAAAACCTTGTTAGTGTGACCACTTAGACCCTAACCTAATCCTATCTTGTAGCATAAAATGATAGATCCATATCATACACTTAGAATTAATTTGCCCTCTTACCAATTCACTTAGTTAATCCCTCCCACTTGAACTTGTCTTAGTTAACCCTAAATCAATACCAATGCTTAGAAAGGGAACAACATATGACACTTAGTAGAAACGTTAACTTGCACACTTGATGAAAACTTAGAAGCAAAACTTATAATCCAACCCCATAAAATGCAACATGAATGCTATTGTTAGCAAACAAAGATGTGTGCTTGGTGTGTTGTTAGCATTGTGTAGTGATTGTGTGCTTATGTTTATTCGTTATTAGATGCTAGTGTTGCCGAGGAGGATATTGGAGGGGATTATTACCAAGAAGAAGAAGAATACCCCGGACACTTTGCCAACCAAGGCAAGCCATCTTTTGATTCATACTCCCAATGCCTAGTTTTAATATTGCATTCTACTGGTTTTAAGTAAATTGCATGATTGAATTGCTAGAGTAGAATGATAGGAGAATAGTGATATCTTGCTTAACAAGAGCATCAAGTTGAGTTTATCCAACTCTATTTAGTGGTCATCACTCAAAGTAGTGGCTTAGTCGCTAATAATATTGAGGCCGTCTATAAGGGGAACTCTAGTTGAAATTGGTGACTTGAACTTGAAACTTGAAATGGAGATTGTTCCTACATAATGGCTTTATGAAAGAAAATCAATCTTGACTAAGAACTATGAAATATATTTCTCAATGACAACGAGTGATGTACCATGGGAGCCAATTATACCGTACAACCACATTACCCCTGAATGGGAAGGGGCTTATTCCTAGCTTGTTTATTTTAGTATGGGAGGTCTTGTTTCATCCTTTATAGAAGCATTCCATGCATGGTTGCTTCCGAACCAAGTGGTTATTGGAAATTTTCCTTCCTGAAGATTTCCATCCGTCCGGCATCCCGGAGTGGGCAAAACTAGAGGCGCCGGAACGGGGAAATCCGTGTCTCGGGCTCTAGGGAAGGATCCCATACTAGAGTAGACAAGTGAAAGAGTCTGTTTGATTATCTGAACCCCGCATACTTTTGTATGACGGACCGTGGATTTCTCCCGGCAGATGTATCGAATCTTGTGGGTAAAGTGTACCCCTCTGCAGAGGTTTTCAAACTATTCGAATAGCCGCGTCCGCGGTCATGGACGGTTGGCAAGCTGTACTTGACTTTTGTCAGGACTAAAAGTGACAATGGTGACTTGGTGAATGACTTGACTTGAAATGTTGTGACTTACTTGAAGTCCTCTTTAGATGGAACTTAGAGAACTAAAACTCTTTCCTACCAATGAACATTCTTGGGAAATAAAACTAGCTTTTGGCAAATAAACTTAGTGCTTAGTCTACCATATCAGCCTTGCATATCTACTTCACTACTCATTTGTAAGATGGTTTGCGAGTGCATCCAATGTACTCACGGCTGTGTCCCTGGCTATCAACTTGGCCAGACTACGGGGAGGAATACCAGGAGGAAGGGTATGAGGAAGAGTATCAGAACTAAGCTCGTCTCCATGAGTCGCCATTGCCTGTAGGGTGAAGGCATGGACCCGAAGACGTTATTTCCGCTGCTATATTGTGTTGTAATATGACTTGGTCTGTATGACCATTGTATTTGAATCATCGTATTGTAATGTCTATGGAACTGGTTACCAACTACGTTATGTATATCGCAACAATGGTTCTGGGATTGCGGTGGAATACATAACGGGCACTTCGAATTTGTTATCAAATTTGAGGTCGTCACAAGGAGTATCCTCCACATTAAGCTTTGCGTCATCTTTGGAAGGTTGTGCATTGTCTTTGGAAGGGGTCATGAATAAAAAACGGCCAGATGAGCTATTACAATGAACAAGTGACTATATGATGGAGGAACAGAATAAGCAAGGTTCATACACATTTATAACAGTTTGAAGGATAGTACCCTTTAGCTGGAGTCACAGGGTTGAAACTGTCAGCTGGAGAAGCAAGGCATCTGTTCCGCTGCTACAGATAGAGTGCAGCCAGGAGAGTAATTATTACCTATAGATAATGAAATCGTGCATAGCACGAGGGGATGCCGAAGGCCATAAGATTCAGTAGCGAGTCAAGCTTGGACGCCGCAATAGCTATGGACAATGTTTTGACGCTTGCAGAAAACCTGGAATTCATCAGGCAAAGCTCAGAACAGTCATTTTTGCTCACGATCTCATTCAGAGTAACACCAACCTAATGAACTAAAATTAAAAAAAATGCCAAATGTAGCTTTAGAGACAAGATCTGCAAACAAAATTGGTGTATTAAGTTCAGCCTATTTAATACACCTGCTTTCCTAAGATGCAGACAAAACATTATGTCCTAGAATACTCTTAAAACGGCTGAAAAATGATATGCATGTGCTCAAGCTATGTGTGCGGCCAAAACAGAGTTCTAAATGTCCACAATAGATGCTTGCTTTGGCAAACATAATTATAAAACAACAACTGCGAAGGACCCTTCCCCATTGGCACGATCAAAAAAGGAATTTATGATTCTTCTTTTAAAAACTGAGTGCAGCCATTAGAAGCCATAGAAACCGAAGCTAAATAAGCAACAATCAGACAACATGATCGGTTATAAATCAATATGCAACTCCCCCTCAAAAAAACAATGGGCAACATAACCACTGTATAACCCACCAGAGACAGACCAAAGCTACAGAAGGGCGCACTTCAAGCACCAATCGAACAGTCTTAGTACTCTAGTATGAGAATACCACTAAAGTGCAGAAAACTTCAGTTTTCAGTAAAGATAAGAAATATGGTGAGGAGTAACCATTATCTTCAGTAAAGATAATAAATTAAGCTGATATAGCTTCAGAACACGTCAGATAAATGAGACCAGACCTTATCCAAATCATTTCAAACTCTAACACCACAGATAAATAAGCCAGACCTTATCCAAATCATTCCAGAATAGCACATCCAGTCTGCTAAAAACCCGAACAGAAAAGAGAAACCCCAAGAAAATCCATCAATTCAACTCTAATCACTACTAATTTCTCTTCTGCAAAATTGAGTGACCCACAAAAAGAAAATCTGAGTCATCATCTCCCAAATTTCAGAATTAATCCCAAACCTTCAGATGCACTACACCAATCAACTATAGAAAATACACAGGCTGCCACAATGCATCTAGAGAAGGCCCTCTTGGCGGCGGGCGGCTTGTTCTCGACAGCCTCATCATCAGCACCAATTGATTAACTATCACATCAGCACACACTCAAGTTATAATTGATCTCTTTACACTGAAAACACTCAAGAGCTGTACTGGCCAATTTTCAAGTGATGTCATTAATTCTTCTCTTATAAGCCTTTCAAATTTCATAGTGTTGAAGCCAAATATGAACTATAACGGAAATACTGAATTATTACAACTAACCAGAAATCTTTCGCATGGGAATGTAATTAACAAAATGGTTTTCTCAACCAGTTCTTCAAAAACACGGGCAGAAAAACATTTGATTTCACAAACAGACTTACCGCACGTAAGGAATTTATGGCAGCGATGTCCTTGTCATTCATAAATTTACCAGCAACAAGCTAAGGGACTCAATCCTACACCTGTAGGTAAACCATATGGAAAGGTACAAACAACTTTCTAAGGAATTATAGAATCATAAGCATGGATAATTTACAATGCATCACTGAAAGAGTCGATGTCTAGAAAGAATTACCCTGGACCATATAAGGCGATGTTCCAACAAAGGAGGCAATGACGTTACTAATTACCCATTGCATGAACCCCTTCATCTTCAAAATCAGTTGAAAGATCAACCCCGATGTTCCAGTCTGATCTCATGGTATCTATATATTTAGGCAACTTAGTAATTAGCCGGATTGATGGATACGGATCACACATGGAAAGAAAACCCAGGGGAAACTTTAATAGTTGCACAACAAAGCTCCCGGCTTAACATGAATTACCATCTAGTTTCTGCAGACAACGAGCGGCAAAATCCATCTAAATTCTAAATTTAAGCATACAACAATCATATATAATCTATGCAGTGTACAATCATGGTGTGCTAATATTATGTTGTGCTAGAAAACGAGATTATCTTCCATCAGATTCATAGCTATTTAAAAAATCATTCATACGTGAAGTAAAATCAGCACAAGAACTTGAAGCTTGGCATGTTCAGAAAGAGAGCGTCGGTGTAACACAATCAATTTTATCAATTCACCCATTTTGAAACATGAGTACTCGTACAGATTGGTGATAACAAATGGTTCCATGATGAAGCAAAAATGATAAATCAACCTCCCAAAACAAGGCCTGCACTACGATTAGCTATAACTTCGCCATTATTTTCACTGTTATAATTTGTACTCTGATATCATAAAATCTGAAAAAACATGCCCCTTCATTCCTCATGGCCCTCATGGCAATGTTTGGTTTTAATGCAATATATTTATGTTTAAAGGTTCTTAATTAGAATAAGAGGCGGGGGAATTTCAGTAGTGAAAATATTCTTACTGGTAGTAGGTGTCCGACATCTAAACCATTGCGCATCATCAGCTAATAAATTAAGAGATCTTCCATGCAGGGTTTGAAAGTGAGACTGAAGTTATAAGGTCAAATGTAGCTTCAGAAAATAGTGCAAACATGGACTAAAAGGAGTTGAAACAGATTGGTAAGTTGAGACAGGTGCAAGTGACTACAGGCTAAAGACCTGATGAACAAAACAATGTGAAGTTTACCTTCCTCTTCACATGGTTGAGATGCATAGCTTAGAGTGCACCCACTCCGTAGGCCAGCCTGTAAAGTTTGATCTGAAGATCGCACAAAGTTCATCAGTGCAAACAGAACAGTACAGTAATCAAAACTGTTTTTTTTCAAACAACCAAACGGTGGAGTACAAACAGTATGCTCTGTGGAAATAAAAGATAGACATGAAGAGCAGAGGCTAGTTTTACCAAGGAAATCCACCAGCATTTCCATTGCTTCATCAGCCGACTCTGTCGAATAATTGATTAGCAGCTATCACGTACACACGTATGAAATCTAATACCTCTCGTTGCTTAATCATAGATGCTCCTGAAGGGGATATCATATTCATACCTCTCGAATTCCCATGGAGGCTGGAGTGATGCTGACTGCAAATCTTCTCACGGAGACTGGCAGATGGGGCACACGGCAACATGAGGACCCAGGGGTCGACGCAGGTGGGCAGCGCGCGCCACCGCTCACCAGCACGCGAGGCCTCGAGATAGACTAACGGGAGGATGAAAGCCCAAAATCTACTGCGGCGTCGGTAGGTCTCAAACTCCTACTCCGACCTCTTGCGAGCCACTCCGCCGACCGGCCCTGAACGTGACACCGTCCCCAATTATCCTCGCGTGAGGCCGCCTTCCTGGACTTCGGCGCCGCGCGCACACCTCTACCCTTGACGTTTCTCCTCCGCCCGAACAAGTCCCGTCCCCGGCCGGTCCTCTCCGTAACTCCGTTCCCGAGCGCCGCCAGGGCCTCTACTCCGCCAACCGAAGCTCCCCTCATATTCACCTGTGAACTCCGTGGGCTCCCTCCACCGCTGCCAAGTGCGTGCCAGCAGCCGGTGCCTCCCTCGTCTAACTATCCTCTCCCGCTGGATCACGACATCTCACGTCGAGGGGAGCCTCCTGGGTCCGGCCGGCACAAGAGAGTCCAGATATATATTGCGGTGTCACAGGATCAGGACCAGGACTCTCCAGGAGTTGAGCGGGTATGGGTAGAGTCCCTACCAACATCGGTTTGACGGAGTTCGAAGGCGACGGACGCGACGGACAAAGGCATGGACGGACGGGCCGATTTTTTTGACTTACGAAAGCGTATTTTAAGTTGGTTGAAAGCGTATTTTATGGACACGGACCAGTCCGATTGCAATATTATTAGTAGAGATAAGCCTATGACATCCCTAATCGCGTAAACCTTAGTCATCAGTGCACCACCGGCGATATTAATCATGTTACTTCTCACAACTACGTTCCCTTCTCTAGGATCTTGAATAGTTGCGCCAGTTGCTCGTGCACCAGACATAGAACGGAAAGCTTCATCGACTTTGATTTTAACCAAACATTCCGGTGGACATAACCAACCCTCCCGAGGTTATTCCGCCTCTTAGATATACTTGAGTAATTTACCACATGGGCACAAACAGGCAGAACAACTTAGAGCATCTCTAGCCGTGCTTGTAAAAACGTGAATCATAAAACCTGAGTACAAGGCCCCCCTATTCGGGTTTTATGGTTCCGAAAGTCGCGGCGCAGATCAGTGCCTGCAAACGAAACCATAAACTGGAATTCCAGTTTATGGTTTCGTTTGCGGGCACTGATCTATGCCGCGACACAAACCGAACCCATAAAACTATGATTTCAGGGTTTTGCACATATAAAGATTTCAAATGTATGAATGATAGATTTCAAATGTATGAATGATATAATTAAATAAAAAGAACACAAACAGAATAAGTATCCAAATTATTACAACAATAGTTTGAATCAAATTACAACAATAGTTTCAATCAAATTACAACAATAATTTCAAATAAATGATGAATGGTTCCGAATGCAAATGAATGTCTCAACAATAGGAAATCAAATGAATGAATAATAAAATGAGGGCATCATTTTCCCCCGTGAAGCTGCCAATGGTGCTCTATGCGATCTTGGTTCAGTTGAGTGTGCGTGGCTGAGTCTTCAATTTGCCGATACGTCTCAAGGAATAATTGGGTGCAATCGTGGTTCATTTCCGGCCTCACTCGGCTGTCAACATTGTCAAAGAAAAATTCCAAGTTCATGTCCCTTTCACCTTAATGATCATGTTGTGAAGAATGACACAAGCTTTCATGATTTCTAAGAGACTTTTCTTGTCCCAAAAACATGCTGGGCCGCTAACAATAGCAAACCTAGCTTGCAAAGCACCAAAAGCTCTCTCTATATTCTTTCGGCAAGCTTCTTGTGCCTTTGCAAACTCAGCTTCTTTTTTTGTTTTGGGTCTAGGAATGGTCTTCACAAATGTTCCCCAAGATGGGTAGATGCCGTCGGCAAGATAGTACCCATTGTGTAGTTATGGCCATTCACTTTGTAGTTGCAAGCCGGAGCTTCTCCATTTGCAAGTTTGGCAAATAGATGAGATCTATGCAACACATTGATGTCACCGAGAGATCCCAAAAATCCAAAAAAGCAATGCCAAATCCACAAATCATGGGATGCTATAGCCTCAAGCACAATTGTAGGATCCCTACTTTTGCCACAATAGAAGCCATGCCATGCCTTTGGGCAATTCTTCCACCTCCAATGCATACAATCTATACTTCCAAGCATGCCCGACCAACTTTTATCCTTATTCATAGCCATTAATTTTTTGGTGTCCTCTTCATTGGGAGATCGAAGGTACTCCGAACCAAATACACGGATGATTGTCTTTGCAAATATCCGTACCGAGAGGATGGTTGTATCTTCACCAATGCAAAGATACTCATCAGTATAATCGGCAGGAATACCATATGCAATCATCCGCATGGCAACCGAGGTTTTATACAACCTAGAAATACGCGTAGGACTAATAAACTGAGAAGAAGGAAGTACTACTATTGGAGATTGCAGAGGAGTTGAAGAGGCTTTTCAGAAGATAAAGGGACATGAAGATATTGGCGATATTAAACAGGGTATAGTAGCACTTATGCATGACCAACATTTGTAGACATGTTGAAGTGGTATGGCGCACTTCCTTCGGTTACATGTAAGGGAGTTGGAAAGAAATTTGTGGCCGTGCACTTGAGGCGTGTGATTCAGCACACTATGGGATGAGGTTGCCATCCAGTGGACAAATGAAGACCATAGATTTGAAATCCTATGGATCGCAATAATTGGAATGATGTGGCTACACCAAATTTCAGCTTGCAAACATTAAATGCATCTTAGTGGGGATGACCTTTATAAGTATTATAGATTGGGATTTCTATTTTCGTGCCCCTGGGTCGTTAGTTGTACTCAGTTTTCCCCAGCCGCTTAACTTTTCCTCAGTTTTCCCCTCTCTCTAGTTTGAAACCCCTCGCAGACGCTCGGACGGGAGGGTTGCCGTTTAGTTGACCGTTCCGTGCTGACGCGTGGGGCCGCGTTGTGTGGGGCCGCGTCGTGTGGGGCTGGTAGAACGGGACCGCGTGGGACAGGACGAGATCGCGTTTGGTTGTACGTGAGAGCTCGGTTCTGTCTCTCTCGGCCCAAATTGGCATTTTTCAGAGCGCATTTTTCTCCTCTCTCTCTGTAACCGTTCTCTCTCTTTTCACCAAATTAGTATCAAATCTAGAGAAGCTTCTATTTCTGTCTTTCTTTAATGATTGTTGCCTTTTGGTCCTCATTTTTTGCCCAATATGTTAACAAATCTAGTAGCAAATCTAGAAGCTAGTAGAGGATAAATTCACAGCAGCATAATAAATCGAGAAAATATAGGATAAGCTGCATACAGCAGCCAACATAGCATATATATATTCAGGACAGATCCAACAGTACTACCGATCCCTAGATCCAACATAAGCTACATTTTACATGGGATTAAGCTTGGAGGCTGCGCAGGTGAATCCCAAGTGCTTTGTGTTTGGCCATGAACGCATGCACGTTCACGGTCGTTCCAACTCTAGCGCCGCCAGGGGCTCTGCCAATGGATTTGGCATGGTTCACCAGGCAGTTGAAGTCGGTGGCGCGGAGCCTCCTGTTGCAGAAGGGGCACCTGTAAACGCCTCGAGCAAAGTGGCGATCGTAATGGCCGGACTGTAGCCTCCTGAGGACGTGACAAGTCTTGGTGTGGAAGGACTCGTCGTCGCTGTCGACGTCGCTGCTCTGCACCTGTCACATAGCACCAAAGATCGAAAAACACGGAGTCAATTGCAGCGATGATGGAACAGAGAGTGAACAAAAGATCATGCATGATAATATGGGCACGAAAAAAAGAAGCCTCAGTTACATTGGACACACTTATATCCAGGATTTGGGTCAGTGAACCAAAGATCATGCACAACAAATTTGTACACACCAATTGTTCACAGACCAAACCCTGAATCAATTTGTGCCCAAATATTCATCATCATCGGCACAAATTAACCGGATGGGATTGATTACTCACATAAGTTAACCGAATCTTAAACAAAAGCAAATCACAAACACTAATAATGCTAGATCTATCATAATAACGCTAGATCTATCATAAAAGGATTGAACTAGGAACAGACTAACCCTAATAACGCTAGATCTATCATAAAAGGATTGAACTAGGAACAGACGAACCCTAATAACGCTAGATCTAACACAAAAGGATTGAAATGGGATAAGAACAAGGGAACAAAGGGTTACCTCCGGGTAGTCATCGACGATGCTGGTGTCGTAGGGGTTCGCCGGCGCGACGCACGGCACTGGTTCGTACGGGTCTTCGTACAGGTCCCAATCGACGGGGGCCTAGACGGGTGCCTGGACGGGGGCATGGACGGGGGCGGCGGCCAATGCGCCGGCGGCCGATGCGCCGGCTGCTACGACGGCAATGGTCATCTCATTCTTGTCCATCGCCGGGGTTTTTTCTTCGGGGTTTTTTCGACGCGAAGTGGAGAAGATGATGGGACAGGAGAGGCGGTTGCAGTGAGAATGAGAGAGTGGGCGAGCGTCGAGAGAGAGAAAGAGGGGCTCTATAAAGACGAAGGTGGCGTTTGGTGTACCGCAACACGCGTCCGCTATGCATGGCTGCAGCGTGCACCGCGACACGAGGCTAACCCTTCGACGTTTGGTGTACTCAGTTCTACCCTCGGGCCTTATACAGAAATTTTATATGTACTCAGTTTTCTCCTCGAGTACTTAGACTGGCAAGTGCAATATACTCAGTTCTACCCTCAAGTAGCTGGTCAACAGAGAGTCAACAAATGAGATTAACATAGCTAATTGAGTCATTTCATGCACACAAAAAATCCAAAAAAATAAAAACATAGTGGCACCTACTCATGGAGCCTTCCTACGCAACCTTCCACCTTAACAAACATAGATAAATCAACTTGTACCACAAATTGCCACTTCTCAGAATCACTAGTAGCTATGAAGATGCATGGTTTTCCACTCAAACCCCTTTGCAAAACATCTTCCCCAAAACATAGTTTGTCTAAATGAGGCTATAATTATCACACTCATGTATATTTGAATTGCAAATAATTTGATGTAGCCCAATAAGAATTATATTGTACAAAACATGCATTTTTCATTTTGTAATTCTTTTGTTTGAATCCCTTAGTCTATTTACTATTTATGTGCCCTTGGTTTCTTAGTACTACTCAGTTTTGCCCTCAAGTACTGTCACAAATGCTCACAGAAGCCCAAACTTATTCTAATTGGTTGAGCCGTTGTCACACGGATCGACTCCACCAACCGTTGATCCACTGATCTAACGGGCAGTATACCCCTCTCCGTCTCTTCGTGGCCACCCCTCTCTCTCTCTTCGTGGCCACCCCTCTCTCTCTCTGTCGGTGGAATATAGTTTTGGTAATTTGAAACGGCCCAAAAGTGGTATAATTTTGGTATAAACATGAGGCATACATATTTGAGGGATTTCGGTGAATGAATTATTTATCACCCCTCTAACAATCATCAACTATCTTTAGCATTCCATTTCTTTTAGGGAATATAGTTTTGGTAATTTGAAACGGCCCAAAAGTGGTATAATTTTGGTATAAACATGAGACATACATATTTGGCATATTTGGGGGATTTCGGTGAATGGATTATTTATCACCCCTCTAACAATTATCAACTTTCTTTAGCATTCCTTTTCTTTTAGGGAATATAGTTTGGGATATAGTTTTGGTTATTTGAGTCCCAAAAGTGGTATAATTTTGGTAGAAACATGAGACATACATATTTGGGGGATTTCGGTGAATGGATTATCTATCACCCCTCTAACAATTATCAACTTTCTTTAGCATTCCTTTTCTTTTAGGGAATATAGTTTGGGATATAGTTTTGGTTATTTGAGTCCCAAAAGTGGTATAATTTTGGTAGAAACATGAGACATACATATTTGGCATATTTGGGGGATTTCGGTGAATGGATTATTTATCACCCCTCTAACATTTATCAACTTTCTTTAGCATTCCTTTTCTTTTAGGGAATATAGTTTGAGATATAGTTTTGGTTATTTGAAACGTCCCAAAAGTGGTATAATTTTGGTAGAAACATGAGACATACATATTTGTGGGATTTCGGTGAATGCATTATTTGTCACCCCTCTAACAATTATCAACTATCTTTAGCATTCCTATATTCGCTAACACTAATTTTTTTTGGTAATTTCGGTGAATGCACACACTAACTTTGAAAACAACTACAAATACATGTAACTGAATAATGGATTTGCAACAAGGGATCCCGTGTAACAACTTCTAGCGCCTGATGAGCAATGATAAGAATCCGATCGCAATTATACAACAAATAAAACAACCAGCCATCAGATTAGCTTGCTTCTTCAACTCGATCAGCTGCCTTAACTGCTTGTTCATTTTCTTTAGTTCTCCCTTCACTTCCACCAGTTCTGCATTGGGAGAATTAGGCACAATCGGAACGGCTCTTCTCTCCGCTGCATTCTCTACAGCAAGTCCCCCCTCCCAAATTGCGCTCCCCAATAGCGCTAATTGATTCCTGCAATTGAAGCCTCTGAACGTACACATCGATCCACTCGAAATACCTGCATTTCTTCAGGATCTGAAAACAACAACGTGAACCCTAAATCCCAAATTCGAGGGAATAACAAGAAAATCGAGAGAAAATAGAGCAATTGGACCGAGATCTAACCTTATGCCCCTCTCTATATGGCAAGCTCTCGCATGCAAGGAACTCACATCCACGGTTGCCGTTGTCGTTCATCTTACAGATCGACCGCTTGAGAGGCTCCTGGCGTGGGCAGTCAGGGCATCTTGTCAAAGGCACGGGTCCATACTGCGGCCATGAAGAATGGGAGGTCGAAGAGAAACTAGACATCACCCGCCTGCCGGAGAAGGGCTGCCGCTGGCGGAGAAGAAGAACAATGGGCCGCGGGGAAAGAAAGG
Organism: Dactylis glomerata; assembly: GCA_007115705.1. Lineage (NCBI taxonomy): Eukaryota > Viridiplantae > Streptophyta > Magnoliopsida > Poales > Poaceae > Dactylis > Dactylis glomerata. Next base: position 599,147 of record QXEO01000286.1, on the reverse strand, counting down.
GGAAGCAATGGCACGGGCGCGGGGCTGGCTCGGGCTCCCATTTTGCAACGGGCACCTGGGTAAGCTGTGGGTCCGGCACGCTAATGTGGACAAGTTGTGGGTCCTACGATGATCTGGATAAGTGGAGGCGTGTCCACTGCGGGGCACCAACAGCGGCCCCACTTGCCAGCACCAACCAACGGTCAACTAAACGGAAATCCTCCCGTCCGAGCTCCTTGTGAGGGTTTTAGACAAGGGCTTGGGCAAAACTGAGGAAAAACTAAGCGGCTAGGGAAAACTGAGCACAACTAAGGACCCGAGGGCATGAAAATAGAAATTCCTTATAGATTAGTCATGTGCATTCTAGAACCCACTAGCAAGATATTTATTTATAGATAAGATAGACAAAAACTCATGGTGAATGAATAGGTAGGCACACACACAGAGAAACATACAGATAATTAAACTAGAGTGGCACAAATTATTTTGTCACATTTTATGTTTTATTTGGGTTTGGAAAGAATTCGATTTAGCATGCTTTCACAAACTAAAGTTTAAAAAGTAACACAATTTCCATGACAATTTCAGTATTACTTTAGAATTAGTGTACTTTTACTTATGCGTACTTGAGTTGTATAACTTTAGACACTGAGTTCAAGATTTAAATACAGATATTTGGATAGTGTTGGGAGACAATAAAACAACTACTAGTTAAGATTTAGTACCGACAACCTATAAGAAAAGCAAAAAAAGTTTGATATAAATAGATGTGCATTCTGAGTGCTCCTCTCCTCCTACCGTCAAACTTGGAGATGGATGGTGGAGGTGGCATGGAGGACTGTTTGGTGTAGCTAACTGCTCAAAGAAGAGCTGGAGCGCCAGACCAAGCGGGTGGAAGAGTAGGAGCTCGAAGACCATCGTTTTAGGAATTGACACTTAGAGGGAAGTTATTTCACCAACTTCTCCAAGGAAATTGTTGAACTTGTAGCAGAAAAAAAATCAGCAAAAGTTTGTGTATTGCCTCAAGACATTCCAAATAGATTTAAGCCGATGACATAGTCGTGTAGATATTGGTACACCTCGGGTGGTATTAATAATGTTACTTCTCATTTCTCTGAACCCTCCTCTAGAATCTTTAGTTGTTACGTCAGTAGCACGTACGCCGAACACAGAATTGAAAGCTTCATCAACATTGATTTTAACCAAGCATTTTGATGAACATACCTAACTCTCCACCCCCGCCCCGGGTAATTCAGCCGCTTGGAGATTCTTGAGTAATTTACCACAAGGGCACCAATGGACATAACTGCTTGAGATGTAGCTGATGTGCTTTGGTGTCGCGTGGAGTTCAGGGATGACTCCACCAACAAGTGCATCCTTGCGATCATGAACGCCAGCATGCACCCTTCATTGCTTGAGAGGTTTAGATTTCTCATAGCAAAAAACTGTAAACATAGACCAAGTTGAAAGAGCATATTTGACCTTAATTATATTTTGGTGGTGATCACACTAGTATTAGGGGACTAATATGTTCTACAAATTTATTCTCAGATATTAGTTACATGTGATGATCTTGTTGAGAGAAAGGAGACCCCCCCCCCTAATTGAAAAACAAGGAAAAAAGTCTTACTTCATTTGTAGTTTTATTTGAGTTTAGGTATGTTGCACTATTAAGAGGGGTCACTGGATGTACTTGTTGAGGATGAGCTAATCCTACCACCTAAAAAGCCTCCATCTACCAAAGCTAAGCCTACCTCCTTTTTTGGTTCATCTCCAATATAGTTGTTTGCAGCATTCCTGTGAAGCCGAAACAAAATTGGGAGTACACACTGAATTTCACTCCGTGCCAAGCAGTACTCGCAGGCTTGGTGCCCAATATTAACTCCGAACAGGTCCAAAATAAAATCCGAAGTTCACTCTGGGTTCTACTCTGGGTTGGATAGGGACACTAGCTCGTTGGTATCTTCCCTAGCTCCCAGGCCAGAATAGACTCCCGGCTTGTCCAGAATAAAATTTAGAGCTCACTCGGGTTTTACTCTAGGTCCCACGGGATGCATGCAACGGGTACCGACGCCCAAGCTATATTTGGAGTGGACCTATAAAATCTACCTCTTCTTCTTTGAGGGGTTACCGACGCCCAAGCTATAAGTTGCTGCTCCTAAGTTTCTCTCTCTTCCATTGTTGATCTTGCCATTTCCTCTAGATCTCTCACTCCCCCCCCAATGAAACCCTAAATCCTTTGGGGAATCAAGAGAGGAGGTACTGATCTACATTTCCACCAAGACAAAAGTGATACCCCCTTGATTTGGTCGAGTTACTTGCTACTCTTCTGTTTGTTGGGAAACCCTAGGCATGCTAGGTCACCTAGAAGCATCCGGGCTGTGCATATTGCTTTGGGAAAAGTTTGTGAAGGCTTTGGAGACCATCTACGGTCTACTACGAGTGATTGAGCTCCTTCTTTTTGGAGGAGGCTCAAGGAAAAGAAGGTGAGCTTTCATAGCCTTCGGGGGGTTGATGCTCCAAGTGAATGTGGCTACAGACTGTCCTTGTGCGTGGTGAATAACCAGCCCGTTGGGAACCCCAAGAGGAAGGTATGATGAGTGCAGCAGCAAGTTTTCCCTCAGTTTAAGAAACCAAGGTTTATCGAACAGGAGAGGAGAGACAATGACGACTGAAGGTGATGCACACTGGCTTAGTAACACTCCAACAAGGGCGCCGTTAACGATACTTGTTGACTCGTCTTCAGCCAGTAGCAACGCGGAACCTGCACACAACACAAACAAATACTTTGTTCCCAACTTGCGATGAGGTTGTCAATCTCACCGGTTTGCTTGAAACAAAGGTTATGAGTGTATCGAGTGGAAAACAATATAGTATGCGAGTAAAGTAAACAATACGAGTAAAGTAAACAGGTGATAGCAATATGATGGAAATAGGACCGGGGTCCACAGTTCACTAGTGGTGTCTCTCCATAGATAAAATAACACATGCTAGGTAAACAAATTACAGTTGGGCAATTGATAGAATAGAGATAACGTGATATGTCAAGAAGATCACTATGAGATTTACTCTGGGCATTACAACAAAATACATAGACCGCCATCCAACTGCATCTATGACTAATAATCCACTCCCGGGGATATCAATCTGAACACCCTAGAAGTATTAAGTTGCGAACAACAGATAATTGCATTAAGCAAAGTGTGTAATGTAAACAAAGCATATGCCCTTGAGCATATGAATGTTGTTTTCTCCCTAGTAGCAACAGCACATCTACCACCTTAGAGGTTTCTGTCACTCCCCTAGGTGAAATAGAGGCATGAACCCACTATCGAGCATAAATACCCCCTCTTGGAGTCACTAGCAACTACTCGGCCAAGATAGCTACTAACAACGGAGAGCATGCAAGATCATAAACAACATAGAGATAACAAAAGATATAATTCAGTACAGCAACTTAATCATAAACACCAATATTCATCGGATCCCAACAAACCAAACATGTAGAATTACATAACGGTGATCTCAATCATGTATGGCAGCTCATGAGATCTAAACATGAAGCACATGGTGGAGAAGACAACCATCTAGCTACTGCTATGGACCCATAGTCCAAGGTAGACTACTCACTCATCGCTCCGGAGGCAAGCATGGCGATGAAGAAGACCTCCGGTGGCGATTCCCCTCTCCGGCAGGGTGCCGGGAAGAGCTTCTGGACCCTCCCGATCTTCGGGTCGACGGCGGCGGCGGATCGCGATGTGTTCTGGAAAACTGATCGGGCCCTTAGGTTTTTCTCGTCGGGGGGTCTTTATAGGCGAAGGGGCGATGTCAGAGGAGGGGCCAGGTGGCCTCACACGGTGGTGGCGCGGGCCAAGGGCTGGCCGCGCCACCCCTGTGTGTGGGCCCCTGGTGGCCCCCCTCCTACTCCTCTTCGGATCTCTGGAAGCTTCCGGGTAAAATAAGACTTCAGGAACTTGTTTCGTCCAATTCCAAGAATATTTCCTGTGTATCACTTCTGAAACACAAAAACAGCAGAAAACAGGAAACTGGCACTGTGGCACTTCGTTAATAGGTTAGTTCCGGAAAATGCATAAAAGTGCCACTAAGTGTAACGAAACAATAGGCAAATGGTGTAAAAACAAGCATGGAGCATCAAAAATTATAGATACGTTTGAGACATATCAAGCATCCCCAAGCTTAACTCCTGCTCGTCCTCGAGTAGGTAAGTGATAACAAAAGAATAATTTTTGAGGTGACATGCACCTACACAATCTTGATCATATATGTAAGCATTGGTGAGCTGGGATCATAAGAACTTAAAACATGGGCATGAAGATATAATCATGACAATAAGAACTTAGCAACCATGTTGTAAACATGCAAATGAACACAAACAAAAGATCATGAAAATGAAACAATGAAAGTCAAACGTGTGTTCAAATCATAAGGAAAAACATACAAAAGGTTTTCAGCTTGTCCTTCAAAGAGAGCAAAACATAAATGCATAGGACACCTTCAAGTTTAAGAGGGCGACTAGATACAAATAATTTAAGAACAAGTGAAACCAACAATATGAATCAATCAATGAACTTTGGGACAATGCATATCACACTAAGAATGACAACTATGCTCTCTTAATGGTGCATAAAGAAAGAAGGTGGTGACTCAACATAAAAGTAAAAGAAAGGCCCTTCACAGAGGGAAGCAGTGATTGCAAGTTTTATAACCTTCAAAAATTATGGTACTTACCGGCTTTGAGCTCTCATTGCCCCCATCATAAGCATCTTGAATGGTTAAAGTTAATGCGAGAACAATTATGATGCATATGCTTGACAAATCATAAGTTGAAAACCTCGTGCCCCATGAATACGAGTACCCAAACCTCATGCTACTTTACTTAGAGTCCCAAGCAAGGCTCTTGTCATTGTAAGTATATGCATATCATTGAGAACCGCCAATGGGGTACCTCCGTGCCCGATGACATGGAACAAGCCCACACCAAAATGACAGGACAAGCAGACAATGAACACCTCGACATCTCTTTTATTTGCCTTTTGTTTAGCTTTTTATTATGAGATGCGTCGTCGAATGTTCACCATGGGTATGCTGCAAATTTCCACCATGAATTATGCATGGCTTAGATTGGCGGCCCGGCGTTTCCCTAACACATATACAAACTCCATGATCCCCACAAGATTCCAAATTCATTTCACACCGCGGGCATCCATAAACAAAAGAACACGATATCAACTCAAATAAGAAGTGCAATGTTGAAAGCTTGCCCATGACTGCATGGCTGGGCTAGTCTCCAACTTACAACTTGCAAGCATAACAACTCAACATAAGAGACCACAATGTCAAAATTTTAAGAACAAGAAAATGTAAAGTGTGCCTTCCGATTCGTGAGAGCTTTACTAACCGAGTTTCGCATAACACTGGTAAGAGTTTAATTTGAAGAGAAAATAAAAGCAAGTCAAATTTACTTGGAATAGCAAATTGCTAGTAGGTATGTATGGTGGACACAATGGAAAACTTTGGCTTTTAGGAGTTGGATGCACGAGTAGAGCTCATACTCAGTACAAGGCGAGGGCTAGCAAAAGACTGGGAGCGACCAACTAAGAGAGCAATAATGGCCATAATCATGCAAAGCGACAAAGCGACATTAAAAGAAGCATAAGATGGCATCAAAAGTCAAAAACTAAATGATCATGAAGTCTATTGGCAACTTTGTAAGAGTCTAACATGTGTGAGCATGCGCCAAGTCAACCCAAATAAAGCATCAAGGAGAAAACCAAAATAATGCTTCCATACAATAAAAACAACGCATGATTTTTTCAAAGGCTCATTAAGCAATCTCAGTTATTTGAGACAAGTCATTCTACAGCAAAACCACTAAGCATACTATCAAAAAGACATCAAGCATGACATGAAAAAGCCTAAGCCGCAGTCTACACAAGCTCCTTCTTGTACCACTATTTTGCACAAAGCTTTTTCTCTTTTCCAACACCATTTGAAATTTTTATAGACTCCTCTTTTGATGAAAACCAATAAAGATCAGAGGCAAAAATACACCTTGATGAAAAGATATGACAAGATCTGAACGCAAATCAAGGCGAAAACGAAAACCAAAAGCAGTAGCAGAAAAAGAAGAACGCATCGATGAACGATAAGAGTGAAAAACTGAGCGTTCTTTGCAAATGAAAACGAGTACATCTCCTCCAAAGAAATTTGTTGGGGTCCAACCATTTATTGCAGCAAACAAACAAACTAAACCAACTAAGAAAACTAAAACAACTGACGCTCCAAGAAAAATACATAGTGCATGAAGCAATAAAAATATAGTGTTTTGAAAGGTGACCTGATTTTTGCCGATGAAGAAGGGGTGCCTCGGGGGCATCCCCAAGCTTTGACGCTTGTACTTCTTGGATATTTCTTGGGGTGATGCATGGGCATCCCCAAGCTTGAGCTTTTGTCCATTCTTCAACTCATCTCATCATTCTCCAATCCCTACACTTGAAAACTTCCTTCATACAAAACTAAACACAAATCTATTAGCAACATTAGTGCAAGCATAACATATAATCAATCCTCTATTTGCTTCAGGTTTCAACTCAAAACCACCACATATATAGCATATACTACTGTATCAACCTCCCCAAAAGTTCCATGATCAAAAGAACTCAAAAGAAAGCGATAAAGTGGCAAACACAAATATTGGCTGAAATCTGTCAAAACTGAACAGCTGACAAAGGTCGAATTTTTTAGGGATTTTCTGTTGCTCAAATCAAAAAGTGTTCAACTAAGAAAAGTTTGGATATAACCTGGGGCATATGCACAAGAAATCGCAGGTCCAAAAGATAAACAGAGAATTTTCACGAATTTTTACGGTGCAGCACCGAAAACAGTTTCAGGACAGCAACATCTCCAAATCTTTACCTCACTCAAATTAGAGGCTTCTCCTGGCACAAAAACGAAATAAACAAGATAAGGAGCAGTCATTACAGTAGTAATGACTTCCAAGACTCAAATAAAAGAAAAAGTACTGAAAATAAAACATTGGGTTATCTCCCAAGAGTGCTTTTCTTTAACGCCTTTGAGCTAGGCGCAGAAAATTGCGAATCAAGTAATATCAATAGATGAAGTGCTAGTTACCTCAGTAGGCTCTTTGAAGGTTCCCGAAGATGATTCAACCTGCAAGTCACCCTTAGTGGAACTAAGAGTCTTACCAATTTTTAGAACATGTTGAGATTTAAGCGCAGAAACCTTGGGAACATACATAAATTTTTGCTCTTTTCCAACAAACACTTTCTCTTTCTTAAATTTAAGAGAAGAGAAGATTAAGCTAAGAGTTTCCATAGACTCCTCTAGTTTACCAATCCTTAAGTTTTGATTGTCATGAGTAGTGCTAGCCTCTAAAATGGTAATTCTCTTACCAATGTTTTCTATTAATTCACTAACGCGGCTAGCATTCTCTAGGATACTTGGCAAACTTTTCTCTAAAGAGCTGAGCTTTTCTACCACCTCCTCCAGGGTGGTCTCAGTTTTAGCAACATGAATAGGTGGTATTCCCACTAAACTTTCAATTATAGTGCATGCTTCTCCAGCGGGAGTACCCAGAAAATTACCTCCTGTAAGAGTATCAAGAACATTCCTATTCCAACTGGATATACCAACATAAAAATTTCTAAGGAGGATCTTGGTAGAGTGCTTTTTGGTACACCTATGATGAGCATTGTTAATACGGTACCAAGCATCTTTTAAACTTTCTCCCCCTTGTTGCTTAAAACTACGAACTTCTACTTCAGGATTACTCATTTTAACAAAACTAAAAGCAGATAAGTAAAAACACTACCGAGGATTCTAATTTTTTTGGGTTTTTTATATAAAGCAATGCAGGTAAAATAAAATAAAGTAAAGCAAAACAATAACAAAGTAAAGAATGTGTGTGCGAAGAACTCCCCTCGCAGAAGTCTTCTCTTCTCCCCGGCAACGGCGCCAGAAAAATAGCTGATGCTCCAAGTGAATGTGGCTACAGACTGTCCTTGTGCGTGGTGAATAACTAGCCCATTGGGAACCCCAAGAGGAAGGTATGATGAGTGCAGCAGCAAGTTTTCCCTCAGTTTAAGAAACCAAGGTTTATCGAACAGGAGAGGAGAGACAATGACGACTGAAGGTGATGCGCACTGGCTTAGTAACACTCCAACAAGGGCGCCGTTAACGATACTTGTTGACTCGTCTTCAGCCAGTAGCAACGCGGAACCTGCACACAACACAAACAAATACTTTGTTCCCAACTTGCGATGAGGTTGTCAATCTCACCGGTTTGCTTGAAACAAAGGTTATGAGTGTATCGAGTGGAAAACAATATAGTATGCGAGTAAAGTAAACAATATGAGTAAAGTAAACAGGTGATAGCAATATGATGGAAATAGGACCGGGGTCCACAGTTCACTAGTGGTGTCTCTCCATAGATAAAATAACACATGCTGGGTAAACAAATTACAGTTGGGCAATTGATAGAATAGAGATAACGTGATATGTCAAGAAGATCACTATGAGATTTACTCTGGGCATTACAACAAAATACATAGACCGCCATCCAACTGCATCTATGACTAATAATCCACTCCCGTGGATATCAATCCGAACACCCTAGAAGTATTAAGTTGCGAACAACAGATAATTGCATTAAGCAAAGTGTGTAATGTAAACAAAGCATATGCCCTTGAGCATATGAATGTTGTTTTCTCCCTAGTAGCAACAACACATCTACCACCTTAGAGGTTTCTGTCACTCCCCCAGGTGAAATAGAGGCATGAACCCACTATCGAGCATAAATACCCCCTCTTGGAGTCACTAGCAACTGCTCGGCCAAGATAGCTACTAACAACGGAGAGCATGCAAGATCATAAACAACATAGAGATAACAAAAGATATAATTCAGTACAGCAACTTAATCATAAACACCAATATTCATCGGATCCCAACAAACCAAACATGTAGAATTACATAACGGTGATCTCAATCATGTATGGCAGCTCATGAGATCTAAACATGAAGCACATGGTGGAGAAGACAACCATCTAGCTACTGCTATGGACCCATAGTCCAAGGTAGACTACTCACTCATCGCTCCGAAGGCAAGCATGGCGATGAAGAAGACCTCCAGTGGCGATTCCCCTCTCTGGCAGGGTGCTGGGAAGAGCTTCTGGACCCTCCTGATCTTCGGGTCGACGGCGGCGGCGGATCGCGATGTGTTCTGGAAAACTGATCGGGCCCTTAGGTTTTTCTCGTCGGGGGGTCTTTATAGGCGAAGGGGCGATGTCAGAGGAGGGGCCAGGTGGCCTCACACGGTGGTGGCGCGAGCCAGGGGCTGGCCGCGCCACCCCTGTGTGTGGGCCCCTGGTGGCCCCCCTCCTACTCCTCTTCGGATCTCTGGAAGCTTCCGGGTAAAATAAGACTTCAGGAACTTGTTTCGTCCAATTCCGAGAATATTTCCTGTGTATCACTTCTGAAACACAAAAACAGCAGAAAACAGGAAACTGGCACTGTGGCACTTCGTTAATAGGTTAGTTCCGGAAAATGCATAAAAGTGCCACTAAGTGTAATGAAACAATAGGCAAATGGTGTCAAAACAAGCATGGAGCATCAAAAATTATAGATACGTTTGAGACGTATCAGGGGTCATATTAATGGAAATATGAACCATGATGTCTACGCACGCGTCTGTTCTTGTAGACAGTGTTGGGCCTCCAAGTGCAGAGGTTTGTAGAGCAGCAGCAAGTTTCCCTTAAGTGGATCACCCAAGGTTTATCGAACTCAGGGAGGAGGAGGTCAAAGCTATCCCTCTCAAGTAACCCTGCAATTACCATACAGAAAGTCTCTTGTGTCCCCAACACACCCAATACACTTGTCAGATATATAGGTGCACTAGTTCGGCGAAGAGATAGTGAAATACAAGTAGTAGTGATGATTATAAGTAGTAAATGTAATCTGAAATAAATATTGCTGTGAGCAAACATGTAACAAAACTGAAAGTAAACGGTGTTCAATGCTTGGAAACAAGGCCTAGGGATCATACTATCACTAGTGGACACACTCCCAACAAATATAACATAATTGAACCAATAGATACTAACTTCAATATGCAACTCAAAATAATTCTCTAATGGATAACAAACACTAATCATGCGTAGGGCTACGAAGCACTCCTCAAAGTTTGCATGTACCCAAACTAGATTGTCCCACACTATCACCGTGAACGCACTTGATGGTTCCAACAAACACCAACAATTCATAGAGACGTTAACCAAAAGAGACACACATAATGCGCACACTGTCACCTTCACATCATGATACAAGGTGTCTCCGGAGATTACAAATATAAAGCACGGGAGTAGCATAATATCTGAATAATAGCATCTACCAATTCAACTAGATACAAAGCTCATGATCACATAAAGATCACATCATGGGAGAGAGAGGTGAACCACATAGCTACCGGTAGAGCCCTCAGCCCCGGGGGAGAACTACTCCCTCCTCATCATAGGAGGCAGCAACGGCGATGGAGATGGCGGTGAGGTCGATGGAGACGGCGGAGACGGCGATGGAGACCAGTGGAGATGGCTCCGGGGGCACTTCCCCGTCCCTGCAGGGTATCAGAATAGAGACTTCTGTCCCCCAAAATTCGTCGGTGGCGGCGGCGGAGCTGCGGAACTGTTCTGGGAGAAATGCCAATTGTTCTAGGGTTTTCCATCGGGAGGCTCTTTATAGGCGTAGAGGCAGCGTCAGGGGGCTACCAGGGCCACCTCACCACTAGGGGGCGTGGCCAGGGGTGGCCCGCGCCACCCTATGGTGTGGCTTCCCTCTGGCTCCCCTCCGGCTCTCGCTCGGTCTTCGTCCTTCGTCCGGGAAAAATAGGAGTTTCTGCTTTTGTTTCGTCCAATTCCGAGAATATTTCCTGTGTAGCTTTTCTGAAACACAAAAACAGCAGAAAACAGGGAACTGGCACCGTGGCATCTTGTCAATAGGTTAGTTCCAGAAATTGCATAAAAACGCCACGAAGTGTAAACAAAACACGAAGCAAATGGTGTAAAACAAGCATGGAGCATCAAAAATTATAGATACGTTTGAGACGTATCAAGCATCTCCAAGCTTAACTCCTGCTCGTCCTCGAGTAGGTAAGTGATAACAAAAGAATAATTTTTGAGGTGACATGCACCATCACAATCTTGATCATCTAGGTAAAGCATTGAGTGCTGAGATCAAAGAACTTAAAACATGGGCATGAAAGACATAATCTTGATAGAAGAAACTTAGCAACCATGTTATAACATGAAAAGGAACACAAACGAAAGATCATGAAAAATGAAACAATGAAAGTCACGTGTGTGTTTCAACCATATGGAAAAACATGTCAAAGTGGATTTCAGCTTGTCCCTCATGGAGTAGCAAAACATAAATGCATAGGACACCTTCAAGTTTAAGAGGGTGACTAGATACAAATAATTTAAGAACAAGCAAAACCATAATCATGAATCAATCAATGATAAACTTTGGGACTATGCACATTATACTCAGAATGACAACTATGCTCTCTTAGACGGTGCATAAAGGTAGAAGGTGGAGACTCAACATAAAAGTAAATGAAAGGCCCTTCGCAGAGGGAAGCAGTGATTGCAAGTTTTATAAACCTTAAAAAATTATGGTACTTACTAGCTTTGAGTTCTCATTGCCCCCATCATAGGCATCTTGAATGGTTAAAGTTAATGCGAGTACAATTATGAAGCATATGCTTTACAAATCATAAGTTGAAAACCTCGTGTCCCGTGAAGTACGAATACCCAAACCTCATGCTACTCGACTTAGGGTCCCAAGCAAGCTCTTGTCATTGTAAGTATATGTGTATCATCGAGAACCGCCAACGGGGTACCTCTGTGCCCGATGACATGGAACAAGCCCACATCAAAATGACAGGACAAACAGACAATGAACACCTTGGCATCTCTTTTATTTACCATTGGTATAGCTTTTTATTTTGAGATGCGTCGTCGAATGTCCACTATGGGCATGCTGTAAATTTCCACCATGAATTATGCATGGCTTAGATTAGCGGCCCAGGCGTTTCTCTAACACATATACAAACTCCATGATCCCGCAAGATTCCCAACTTATTTCACATCGCGAGTATCCATAAACAAAAGATCACGATATCAACTCAAATAAAAGAAGTGCAATGTTGAAAGCTTACCCCATGACGGCATGGTTTGGCTAATTTCCAACTTACAACTTGCAAGCATAACAACTCAACATAAGAGAGCCACAATATCAAATTTTTAAAAGAGAGAAAAGTAAAGTGTGCCATCAGGTTCGTGAGAGCTTTACTGACTAATTTTCACATAACACCAAAAAGAGTATAATTTGAAGGATAGATAAAACCAAGTCAAATGTACTTTGGAATAGCAAATTGCTAATAGGTATGTATGGTGGACATATTAGCATAACTTGGTTTTTAGGAGTTGGATGCACAAGTAGAGCTCATACTCAGTACAAAATGAGGGCTAGCAAAAGACTGGAAGCGACCAACTAAGAGAGCAATAACGGCCATAATCATGCATAGCGACAAAAAATCATTGAAAGAAGCATAACGTGGTATCACAAGTCAAAAACCAAATGATCATAGAGGCTATAGGCGACTTATTTTGTAGTCAACATGTGTAAGCATGTGCCAAGTCAACCCAAATAAAGCATCAAAGGAGAAAACCACAATAATGCTCCCTTATAATAAAAACAACACATGATTTTTTCAAAGGCTCATTAAGCAATCTCAGTCATTTGAGACAAGTCATGCTACAGAAAAAACTACTAAGCATACTATCAAAAAGACATCAAGCACGACATGCAAAAGTCTAAGCCGCAGTCTAAACAAGCTCCCTTTTTTTGTACCACTTTTGGCATAAAATTTTTCTCTTTTCCAACACCATTCGAACCTTTTTAATTCAACTCTTTTGATGAAAACCAACATGGACCAGAGGTCAAAATACACCTTGATGCAAAGATATAACAAGATCTGAATAAAAATCAAGGCGAAAAATGAAAGCTAAACGCAGTAGTAGAAAAAGAGAACACTCATTGAACGATAAGAGTGAAAACTAGAGTGTTCTTAGCAATGAAAAACGAAGTAAATCTTCTCCAAAATAAATTTGTTGGGGTCCAACCATTTATTGCAGCAAACAAGACAAAAGAAAACTGAAAACTAAAGTAAAGACGCTCCAAGAAAAATGCATAGTGCATGAAGCAATAAAAATATAGTGTTTTGAAAGGTGACTAGATTTTTGCCGATGAAGAAGGGGTGCCTCGGGGGCATCCCCAAGCTTTGACGCTTGTACCTCTTGGATATTTCTTGGGGGTTGCATGGGCATCCCCAAGCTTGAGCTTTTGTCCATTCTTCACCTCATCTCATCATTCTCCAATCCCTACACTTGAAAACTTCCTTCATACAAAACTCAACACAATTCTATTAGCAACATTAATGTAAGCATAATAATAATGAATCAACCCTTTTTTGGTTCAGATTTCAACTAAAAAACACCACATATAAAGCATATACTACTGTAGCAACTTCCCCAAAAGTTTCATGTTCAAAAGAACTCAAAAAGAAAGCGATCGAGAGGCAAACACAAATAGTGGCAGAAATCTGTCAAAACAGAGCAGCTGACAAAGATCGATTTTTTCGAAGGTTTTTTGTTGCTCAAATCGAACAGTGCAAAACTAATGAAAGTTTGGATATAACCTGGGGCATATGCACAAGAAATTTTAGGTCAAAAAGATATTCAGAGAATTTTCACGAATTTTTATGGTGCAGCACCGAAATCTGTTTCAGGACAGCAACTTCCCCAAATCTTACCTCACTCAAATTAGAGGTTTCTCTTGGCACAAAAACGAAATAAAAATGATAAGGAGAGGTCATTACAGTAGTAATAACTTCCAAAACTCAAATAAAAGTAAAAGTACTGAAAATGAAACAGTGGGTTATCTCCCAAGAGTGATTTTCTTTAACGTCTTTGAGCTAGGCGCAGTAATTTGAAAAGACGCTCATGTAGGCGCCAGAGAAGAACTTAAGGCAAATGCGCCACAAAAGAACTTGAAGCAATAGAGAGCATTAAAAAGCAAATATGAAACACATTTAAATCTAAACCACTTCCTATGAAAAATAGTCTTGTAAAGAGACAAGTCATAAAAGTGCAAAGCAAAAAGCATAGGAAGGCGAAACAAGGACAACTTCAAGAATTCCAACAAAAAGTGGGGAAACTCAATATTGGTGAGATCCATCAAACCATGTTTCCCTCTCTCATAATAACTTTCAGTAGCATCATGAATAGATCTAACATAACTATCACATAAAGCATCGTTATCATGAGCCACATGCATAAAAGAATTAATACTCCCCACATGAACATAATTCTTAGCAATCTTTGTAGGAGCAAAGTCAACAGAATAATTATTCTCATCACCATAATCATCAAAAATAGGAGGCATATTGTAATCATAACTAATTTTCTCCTCAAAAGTAGGTGAACTGGAAATATTATACTCATCATCGTAACCATCATAAACTAGAGGTTTAGTATCATCATAAGCTATAGAATAGCTATCTTGCAAAGCATATTCATCAAACATATCATCATGGGAAGGAACATGGATAGTACTAATGGTGCAACAATTATTAACCTCATAATTTTTAGAATTGGTACCAAAAAGATTTTCAATATCAAAAGTAGAGTGCTTTTCCCAATCATGATCACTAACATAGGTAACAGGCATAAGAACATTATCAAGATCAGAATTATCATAATCTATAATTGGAGCAACATGCTTAGGGGAAGATACCATTTCCTCTCTCTTTTTACTCCTCTTCTTCTTCTTCTTACTCTTCTTACTCTCTTCCTTTAGGAAGGAGAGACTTGAAAGGCATCTTCTCCACATAATCTGGTTTGCTGACAGAAACAACAGAAGAAACCTTGGATGATTCTTCCTTTTTGTTAATAAGATAGAAACAAAAATCAACCCTGTCAAATTTGGGTAAAACATCCTCTTTTATAACATTTTGTATGTAAGTATTTGCGAAGCAATCCTTAACACAATAGATATGACAACCATGAAGAATGCTATTAATATCAAGAGCACTCATATCTACCAAAGAAATCTTTCTAGATAACTCTTCACACCCCCAAAAATAAAGTAAACTCATCATGCTGATTGGGAGTGATCTCGTCATCATAATACAAAATTGCGGTCCTCATCGGATGAGAAAGGTCATTATTATGGCATGAGCATTGAAAATTAAAATGACCCTTTACCTGGCAAAGCTCACAAAGAAAAGGATAAAGCTCACAAACGTTTTCACCCAGCTCATCTAGAGCCTTGTGCCACATTCGGGTTTCTTCATTCCTGTGGTGGATACAATAATCTTCTTTGTTGTGACTCTGTTCACAAGGTCTAAGTACTCCACAAAAATTAACATGCTTATAAGAAGTAGTACTTTCAGAAATTTGAGCGTGTTTATTGCAATCATCAATAACAATATCACTTTCTATGCAAGTGTCTTTAAAAGGTTTATGATACACGTCCCCATTTCCTTTAGGAACATTAATATGGGAAGCAAAGGCTCTAAAACAATCAACCATAATTTGAGGATCAAGCCCATATTTAGCACTAAGCTCTTGAAAATTAGCAGTTTCAGCAAAAGACTTAAAGCAATCATACTCGTAATTTATACCTGATCCTTTACCTTTGTTGCTATCCCAATCTTCGATATTGCTTTGAATTGTTTCAAGCAGATCCCACTTGGTGTCAACATCCTTGCTTGTGAAAGACCCATCAACGCATGCATCTAGATAGTCCTTGTAATATCCTGAAAGCCTTGCATAAAAATTATTAATAACAATATTACGAGGAAGATCATGAATAGGACATTTGAGCATTAGTGACTTCAATCTGCCCCACGCTTGGGCAATGCTTTCTCCCTCATGCGGATGAAAATTATAAATATAATTCCTATCTTTATAAACCTCACTAGAAGGATAGAATTTAGAATAAAAGAGAGGTACAATTTCCTCCCAATCAATAGGTCGGCCATCCTTCAGTCTTTTATACCATTCCGCAGCTCTGTCCTTCACTGATAAAGAAAATAGCTTCCTCTTAACTTGGTTCATCGAAATACCTGCACACTTGAACAACTCGCATAATTCATGTATAAAGAGCAAATGATCACCATGATGGACAGTTTCATCTCCTAAATAGCAGTTATTCATAGCACGTTTGACAATTTTCATAGGTATTTTAAAAGGATGAGGAGCTCAAGCATCATAAGAATTATCACATATGGGAGATAAAATATTATCAGAGCAAATCTTCTCCACTAAAGCTGGGGAACTAAAAATATCATGCTTAACAAAACCAGTTTCCCCAAGCTTAGACTTTTCTATAGCATTAGCAATAACGGTGTTCAAAGAATTCATACTAATAACACTATTAGCATGCAAATTAAGCTCCAAAGGTTTTTCAATTTTCTCTTCAAACACTCCATATCCTAACTTAGGAAAAATACTATAGAACTCTTTATTTTCCATTAAGCCTAACTAGTGAAAATAAAAATAAGAAACAAAAAGATATAATTGTAGAATCTAAATGAAATAACTTCGAGCACTCACCAGCAACTAAAAGACTTAGTAGCCAAAGGATGTGAGTACCTTTTACCTTACCTCCCCGGCAACGGCGTCAGAAAAGAGCTTGATGTCTACGCACGCATCTGTTCTTGTAGACAGTGTTGGGCCTCCAAGTGCAGATGTTTGTAGAGCAACAACAAGTTTCCCTTAAGTGGATCACCCAAGGTTTATTGAACTCAGGGAGGAGTAGGTCAAAGCTATCCCTCTCAAGCAACCCTGCAATTACGATACAGAAAGTCACTTGTGTCCCCAACACACCCAATACACTTGTCAGATGTATAGGTGCACTAGTTCGGCGAAGAGATAGTGAAATACAAGTAGTAGTGATGATTATAAGTAGTAAATGTAATCTAAAATAAATATTGCTGCGAGCAAACATGTAACAAAACTGAAAGTAAACGGTGTTCAATGCTTGGAAACAAGGCCTAGGGATCATGCTTTCACTAGTGGACACACTCCCAACAAATATAACATAATTGAACCAATAGATACTAACTTTAATATGCAACTCAAAACAATTCTCTAATGGATAACAAACACTAATCATGCGTAGGGCTACGAAGCACTCCTCAAAGTTCGCATGTACCCAAACTAGATTGTCCCACACTGTCACCGTGAACGCACTAGATGGTTCCAACAAACACCAACAATTCATAGAGATGCAAACCAAAATAGACACACATAATGCGCACACTGTCACCTTCACATCATGATACAAGGTGTCTCTGGAGATTACAAATATAAAGCACGGGAGTAGCATAATATCTGAATAATAGCATCTACCAATTCAACTAGATACAAAGCTCACGATCACATAAAGATCACATCACGGGAGAGAGAGGTGAACCACATAGCTACCGGTAGAGCCCTCAGCCCCGGGGGAGAACTACTCCCTCCTCATCATAGGAGGCAGCAACGGTGATGGAGATGGCGGTAAGGTCGATGGAGACGGCGAAGACAGCGATGGAGACCGGTGGAGATGGCTCCGGGGGCACTTCCCCATCCCGACAGGGTGCCGGAACAGAGACTTCTGTCCCCCCGAAATTCGTCGGCGGTGGCAGCGGAGCTGCGGAACTGTTCTGGGAAAAACGCCGATTGTTCTAGGGTTTTCCATCGGGAGGCTCTTTATAGGCGGAGAGGCGGCGTCAGGGGGCTACCAGGGCCACCTCACCACTAGGGGCGCGGCCAGGGGGTGGCCCGCGCCACCCTATGGTGTGGCTGCCCTCTGGCTCCCCTCCGGCTCTCGCTCGGTCTTCATCCTTCATCCGGGGAAAAATAGGAGTTTCTGCTTTTGTTTCGTCCAATTTCGAGAATATTTCCTGTGTAGCTTTTCTGAAACACAAAAACAGCAAAAAACAGGGAACTGGCACTGTGGCATCTTTTCAATAGGTTAGTTCCGGAAATCGCATAAAAACGCCACGAAGTATAAACAAAACACAAAGCAAATGGTGTAAAACAAGCATGGAGCATCAAAAATTATAGATACATTTGAGACGTATCAAGCCACTGGTCTTGGTCTTGAAGATGCAAGCCATGTTGCCTCATTGATTCATGTTTGCATCATGATTTTAAAATTCTAACAAACAATCTTATTATAAATAAGTAAAACACCACCTTTTGCAACCTTGTTTCAGCTAGTTCCACATATGTCTTGTTACATAATAATAGTAATGAGATTGCACACTATCATTGTTGTTTCCATGAGGCAATGCTTTAGCAAAAAACAACAATCTTGGATGGTATAACAATTGTGCATATAGAATATTTATTTCTTTTTTAGATAACATGTGACTAAAAATATCAAATGATAATGTACAACACCCTCTTTAAATATGGTAATCAACACCAGAATCTAAGCCACTGTTAGTGGTTAGAGTAATACTTAACAGGAATTCCTACTTATTAACACTCAACATTCCTCGTGCCAATATCATTAGAACCTAGTATACACATGGCCAACTCATCAGTGTCTCAGTCACTCCAGTTATCCTCATCACTTCATCAGCTCCAAACCTACTTGCCGCCTCTCTTCTTCTTCCTACAGAAATTTTGTGGTGTCAATGATCAAATTTACATGAAATTAAAAGTTTCACTATATTCTTATTCACAATAATGTTGAATGTAACTTACGAAAAAAATCCAACAAACCTGCATGATGCCAATACATAGATAATATATTATTTCACTCAAAATCGGTTATGTTCAATTACGTAGTAAAACCTAGGCTTGCAATTACATTTCACTCAGTGCAGGTATATCATTTCACTCAAAGTTGCATGAGTATCAATTTCCTTTTGGTCTGTGATTAAGGTAGTAAAACCTAGGCTAGCAATTACAACACATTTGATCTCATACTCAGGTAATGATCTATACATGCAGGCAATGATCGGAACAACTACACCAACTAACAACAAAAAGGGAAAAATCACACCATAGAGAAGATCCATCGTGTTCCTGTGTGTGAGAGAAAGAGAGCATAGGGATGATGGACGGGGAAATGTACCTCCTACCACAGGCGGACATTGGGCCTACGGTGTGTAGAACAAAGTGGTCGACACGGTGACCACGTCTGAGGTGGAGACAGTGTGTGCCAGCTGGAGGCACATGCTGGGGGTTAGGAGGGGGCAGCGGAGGCATGTAGGTGGCGGTAGCGTCTTCCCAGTGCACGCGCTGGAGGCGGTGGATGCGGAGGCAGCAGCCGTGGCAGCATCTGGAGGCATGGTTGTCTTCAGGTCGACCTGTTCTGTCGCGTCCCACCTCTTTTTTTCTTTGATAATTACTCGCGGCTTCCTTTCTTTTAGAAGAACGAGCGAAGCTTTATTAAATGTTGATCATAATTGAAAGGATCGTTATGAATTTTTTAGAGGGGGTGAAAAGGAGCTAATCCAATTTTAGTTATTTTATGATTTTAGGCTTGACAGATAGGTAATTTGTCTAGATGTGCAACTAGGTGAATTTCCATACATGTGACAAGCATGCATACAAGTAATAGAAAACAAGATACAAGTAAAGGCATGAGATAACCGCAATGGAGATGCCGGAGACACAAGGATGCATCCTTGTAGTTCCTTCCGTTTGAGGGGAAGTACATCTACATTGGAGAGGTGTGGCAACACAGTGTCCACCAAAGCCACAAAGGCGCACCTTATTCTTTGGTGATCAAGCCACGGAGGCGAGCTCACGCTCCACTAAGCGGCGGTCTTGAAGGCGATGACCGAAACATTTACGCGGAGGTGGGGGCACAACTCCACAACTAAATTGGAGGCTCCCAACAAGTACCATGAAGCTTTCACATGGAGGAAGCTTCGAGGTGACCACTTTTGCACTAGGAAAGACCCACAAAGGAAATAGTGGGGGGATTACAAATTCGTTTGGTATGATTATAGATCTAGGGCTTCTCTCCCAAACTCCAAAGTCTTGAAGGATTTGGTTGGCTAGGGAGAGAGATCTACTAAGCTTGAGCTCTTGAATCCATGGAGGAGAGAGAAAAAGTCTAGGTACCCTTTGGGGAAGAAGACCCCTCCTTTTTATACCCCTCTCTCCAAGATAACCGTTGGCAAATTTTCCTGTACCGGTCACTCCAGCGATACTACCGCCTTGCTGACATTGAACTGCATGCTCTATGTAGCCTGAAGTTTCTTGGCCGGTAGTATGGGCCGCACCAGTGGTACTACCGGACGCCATGTTTCTTCGAGTGCCAAAGTATCGGGCGGTAGTGCCGCTGCACTACCGATAAAAAGTATTGTTTAGCAACTTCGGTATACTACGAGTGGCAACCCCATGACCGGTACTGGACCGATAGTAGAGGTGGTAGTACCGCTCCTAGAGAGGAGCTATAGTATCGCAGTACTATGGATCCAGTATCAGGACGGAAGGCTGGGCAGGTTCAGTTAGATGGTAGTACCGGCCGCACGGGCGGTACTACAGCTTAACTGAAAAAGATCTTGTTTTTCCTGCAAAACAAAGACTTTGAAAACGGCAATAGTTGTTAATTAATCATTGTCATCAATAATAAAACATATAGGGCAATACATGCCCTTTCAATCTCCCCCTTTTTGGTGAATTGATGACAACACAAGATTTGCATAAAAATATTGATAATCAACACTAGGCAAATAAAATATAGACCGAGCTACGCCTAGACATGTGCATTATTTTTGAATTTGCTTTGGAATGCAAAATGCACATAACTAGAATCAACACTCCACCTATATTTTATACACCAACAATACATATAAACATTGGAGCAATGGATTATTCAACAATAACAACCTCCATCGAAAAAAGACCAATGCTTCCAACAATACAAGATTAGGACATAATAATAATAATAGCAAGCCAAACATAGTCTTAAACTTACACACAAGGTAGTTCAAAATCAAGCATAGTCTCCACAAATAAAAGTATGATGATAAAACAAGATGGAAGTTCTCAACGAAACACGAAATGCAATGCAAAGTTTGAAACTCCAACCCATGCAAATCTTAGGGGTACCTACTAGACCTCTTATCCCCCTTTGGCATCAAGACACCAAAAAGGGGCAAAGAGTGATGCTATCATCTCGGAGATCACTCGGAGTCGTCATTCTCGTTCTCTTCCTCTTCATCTCCTTCTTCGCATGACTCGATCTCATCATCTCCAACTGGTGGTGGTGAGTTGATGGCACGTGAGGTGCCTGTACCGGGGTCATCAACAGAGACAAACTGGCTCCTGTCAGTCCACTGGAAGGTCTTGGCAACTGACTTCTCCTCTGGAGTTATGCCCTTCTTAGAGCCACTCTTCTCATCATTCATGCCCATCTAGCATATCATCTGGAGTTGTCATTGTCTAGCCATCTTCTCCTTGACATGAGCCTTGTATATTTTCTTCTTCTAACACTCCTGGAAGCAAAGAAGTAGCTTGAGCTTAGACTCAACCTTGGCAACCCAGCCCATCTTCTACAGTGGTCAATAGTCAGAATCCTCAGAACTTGCTTGACCATCACCTCATTCCTCTTCTTCGGCTGCAACTCCTGGTCCATACTTGGGATTCTCATGCTTCTTGTTCCTCAACTCCTTCATGAGATAACCTATGAGATCAATATCATCCAAGGCAAGAAGATCACCTAGGTCCATGTTGGTCCACCTCTGGCAAATGAAGTTCATCAAACTGGGAGAATATGGTGGCCTCTTCCGGTAGAAAATGGCCCACTGAATCTCATTCAACAGAAACTCCATAACATCAAGCTTGAGCCCTTTGCAGCATTTCTCATGAGTGATAGAGGAAATCAATCAGGAATGCATGAATCTCATCAAGGTTGCCCACTTTTGAGTCGAGCACCTCCCAGTACACATGATGCATGATGTTGTATACCCAAAGGATGTCCTTGAACCAACATGGAATCCCTAGACCTCGAATGAAAACATCACTTAGAACGTCCTTTTCCTTACGATGAGTCTCAAGACGGACACGGAACATACCGTGCTCCGAAGGATCATCAACCACCGGATGTCCCATGTTGTAGCCAAATTGTGCCTAGGTGCCAATTGATGAGTGCATTTTTGAAGCATGTTTACTTACCTTTTTGCATCTGTAGCGGTAGGATTTTGGTATTTTAATGCGCTCACGTGTAGCTTTTGTGCTAGTTTCAAATAGATCTCTATGGAAGGAGTAAATGGACACAATCAATGCAATCACCAATTTTGGCTAGAAACATGTTGATTGAAGACCATTAAAACCTTAATTACAACTATTCTCGCACCTCGGAGGAAGCCAAGCAAGTAATAAGGCAACTGAAGCTTTGGTGACCTCTGGTACGACCGTAGCCCGCCCGTATGGCCTGGTCGTACCATGTATCAGACGCATCGCCTTGTTAAATACTTTCACCCCGTGTAGACAGAGGAGAGATCTGACATTCGTAGAAACCTCACCTCCGGAATGGATCTGGAGGGGAAACTAGTAGAAGGGCACCGATCTTCACCACCGTTGGGATCCAAGAAGGATTGGCATCATCTCCATCATGAACCACTACATCTCCATCATCTTCATCACCATTTGTATTCATCTTGTTGTAATTCCTTGATCTAAGTTGTGGATTCATACAAGTATACATATTCCCCCATGTTATTCATCCATTTCATTGTTATGATGATGTTACTACCCTCTATGTCTGAGTAGATCCCTTAGTTTTTGGGGAGATGGTGAAAGCCTAGCCAAGATTATAATATGAATAAAGATGTTTTATTCTTTCCTTCATAAATTTGTTTGTTAATTGTCTCTCTTGATATTGTATAAAGTCGACCATGAGATATTTTCCCTTGTGGATGAGAGAGGGAATTACTTGTGGACTTGTGGTAGTGAGAAGGCATCACCGTGACACCCTCATGCTGATCCAGTATCATAACCCATCGGGGGATTTAAGAAGACTCACTGAACCTATCCATGACCATGGTAACCATGGGAACCCCTTAATTATAGTGTATCGCGGTGACTTGCCGCGTATGACTATTGTGGTCATGAGGGCTGGTTGACGCTAATGATTCGTCAGTTGTCATCCATATAGGAGCTTCTCCCATACACATGTATAAAAGAAAGGCTAGAACTATCTTAATCTTGATTATTCCTATGGTAGTGGTGAAACCAAAACTCCCTGAGAACGCCTTAGCCCTCTGCAGTTTCACTAGCCATTCACATTGCATTGGTCTCCCCATCTTGTTAGATACTTTAGTTCATTCGCTATTACTCAAACACTCATTTCACTTTTGCTTGAAATCAAAGGTAGCTTTACACATTATTTGGTAATTTTAGCTAAGAGTATCTTTGATCGCAGCCGGTAGGCTCTCTGTGGGATCGATATCTTTATTTGGAAACTAGCTATTCCGACCTGTGCACTTGTAGACATCAAGATATTTTCTGGCACCATTGTCGGGGAGCCGAGCGCCATCGATCTTTTTTTCTTTTATAAGTTGCTTACTAGTTTGAGGTGAGCCACCCTGACTGGGCTTGGGCTTATGAACAAACTCGACACAAATGAGTGTCTTGGAAGATATAATTTCTCCTATGAAAAGAAAGACCCCAAGGATCTCAAAGCTCAATAAAAGGTTAATCCTCAACTACTTATACTCTTGCATAAGAGGAAGTTTGCAAGAGATGATCTTTCTAAAGATCCATATGAGCATCTAGTCTATTTTGAAGATATATGTTGAATCATCAAATTGCCATATTATACTGAAGATGAGGTAAAACTAAATTTATTTACTCAATCTTTGACTAACACTGCTCTCCCTTGGTATAGAACTTGTCTAGCGGAATTTCTTGCTACTTGGGATAGGTAATCAAAGGAGTTTAAATCTTGCTTCTTCCCAAATAGAAAAGCTAATGCTCAAAGACGATTGCTTGCAAACTTCAAGAACCGCCCAGGAGAAAGCCTAATGAGGGACTATGTAAGGTTTAAGGATATACTCCATAAAAGTCCTCGTAATGAATTACCAACTTGGTATATTTTACACTTATTACGGAGGCTTATAGGAAGAAAATAGAACTATTCTAGATTTAGTTGAAGGTGGACCATTCATGGATTGCACTATCACCAAAGCCTAGGAGCTTCTAATAAAATGCTTCACAACAGGGAATCATGGTTCAGCGACTTATGAAATGAAGGCAGTATAGAGATTGATTATGATTGTATCCATGCCTTCAACAAAACTTGTAAAGTAGATGAATTGGCTAAAGACCTCAATCTTGACTCTAATATTATTCTACATGTTATTAAAGCCTTTACATAACACATGAAAGCTCTAAAGAAGGACTGGATCCGCTTCCCAAATCCAAAACCAGAACCGATGCATGAGGCTCATGCCGTTATTGTGGCACCGATTGAACCTCTAAAAGAGACGCCACCATATGTTCCGCTTGTGCCTTTCCCAAGGACCATGCAAAAAAAAATACTAATTGCCCAACTTGTAGAGAAAAAGGAAGCGGAGGAGCAAGCTAAGAAGGAAGAAGAAGAGAAGGTAGATCTAGGAAGCCATCGAAGAAGAAATAGAAGAAATTGAAGAGGAACTCACTAAAGAAGACATCAAGACCATGTTTGCACATTATAATGTTTTTGAACTTGACGAGGAAGCCTCAAGGTTAGTCAAGGGAAAGGTAAAATCTAGAAATGTAGGTAAACCCATTCTCCATTGTACATTTGGAGGATCCTCCCATTATGGTCTAGGTGATTTAGGCACTGCTATCTCTTATAAGTTCTACATGGAAATAAAAAAATGAATTGCAGCCACCTAGGATTGAAGATACTGATATGACAATCATGCTTGCTGACAAGTCACTTAGGTTTCCTATGGGACTGGTTAAGGATGCGTCTATCCGTATTGGTGCAAATATTTTTCCTATTGATTATATTGTAGCTGACATGCCCACTTATTATTCTTATACAATTATCTTTGGAAGAACCTTTTTAAATACTGCAGGGGTTTTCATCAATTGTAAGGAAGAGATAATCATCCTAAAGTCTAGGGAAGAAAGGATGTAATTTCACTTCTCCAAATTCCCAGACAAGCCTCATAAAGAGGAACAAGAGGATCCACGAGAAGGCCACGGGAAATCCATTGCTAAGCTAGCAGCGGTGTACTGTGATACAATAGATGATATAAAAGAAGGCTCAGATGGCATCATTGATGAGACAAGCCTCATAAAGAGGAACAAGAGGATCCACGAGAAGGCCACGGGAAATCCATTGCTAAGCTAGCAGCGGTGTACTGTGATACAATAGATGATATAAAAGAAGGCTCAGATGGCATCATTGATGATTCTGTGGAGGTAACAGAAGAAGAACTAAATGACCTTCTCGATGCAACATATTAAGATGTTATTAGTTGTTATAATCATATTTTGAATTGATTTATGGTGATTTTCCATCGATCCCCCTTATTTTGGTTATAACTCTGCAGAACAGGAAAGCCCTATTTTGTGTATTTTGACATTTCAGGGACCTTCCCGAAGACCTGGGATTTTTTGGGCATTAATATTTTACACGAGAACCTTCTGGAGCACAAGAAGTCAATGAGGGAGGCCACGAGGGCCAAACGAGACCAGGTTGCACGGGCCCCTGGCCAAGACGCGTCACCCAGGTCCGTTTGGGCCTCAGACCTCCGCTGCTGTCCATCTTCGTCCTAGACTGATCAGCTTGACCTAAAAATGACTATATGAAGACCCCCCCGAGGCGTTCTCACGAGGAGGCGGCAGAGAAACATGAAACACGGAAACAAAGGCTGTTCCAGTGAAGATTGGAGGGGAAAACACTGTCGGAGTCACCCATGGTCGCTTCTCCAACCTCTCTGACATCACCACCATCGCCACCATACTAAAGAGGGAGTAGTCCACCTCTGTACTATGGGCTTGTGACAGTAGCTTGTTCTATTTCTCCCTTATGCTATGATTGTTTAGATGTCATATGAGCTGCCCAACATGATTATGGCATATATTAAGTAATTCCTATGTGGTGGATCTTTATTCTATTAGATCATCAGTGAGATTTGGTATATTATTATGTTCTTGATGTATGAGTAGATGCATATTATTACTGTTCTTTATTACTTGTTCTGATCCAACATGTATGCAAGAGCGTGAGAGGAGCATGGTGTGTATTAGATGGAGTAATTAGGTAGTAGTAGTGAATTGTGAATAGAATTCATGATCTGCTATGGTGTTTTACCAATCCACGGTTACCTCACTAGGAATAAAAAGAATGCATGTGTTATAATTTCTTAGTGACAGCTAAAAATTCCAAGTGATATTTATAGACATTGTTCTATCGTAATATGTCCAAGCGGTAGCATATTTGACATTCAACATCATATCAAACTACCTAAGGCTATACTCTGTTAATTCTTAATACTAAATTCCTTGAAGTGTATTCCTTTCTAATGGAGTATAAGTAAGATGTGTTGCATCATCTTTATTTTAGGATGTGATGCCCATATGAATATTATCAAGTAAACATAATAAAAATCATGTCAATGTTTCAGTCATCTATCTTGCACTTAATATCACCACAACTTTATGAGAGAGTAGACAAGTGAACCCAGGAACCTCGGTCCAATTTTAATAATATGAAATACCTTTCAAACACTTTTACTTGCATTTTTAATTTTCATCATCAATTAAATCCGAAAATACAAAAACATATTTACTTTCTTCAAATCATATAAAAAAACCAAAAACACCTTTATCATGTCATTTTAGTTGCATTATAGCTTTAGTTTACTTTCCCACATCATATTTAATTTATTGCATTGTTATTTATTTTATTGCATTTGTTATTTATTTTTACTTAAATCACCTTGTGCTTGACAACCACTCGGTGGAGTTGGGGACGCAAGACAAGGAGACTGTTTTGTAGGTTGCCTGATGAGAACAAAGAGAGCTTTTACGATTGTTCCCCGAGAGTTCGATATAAACCCCGAGTTCCCTCATAGTGAAAGTTTACTCTTGCTACAACACTCTGTACTTGGAGTCCCAACGAAGTAGCACATCGCCTAGTGTCATCAGGTACCGGAGAGGAAGGGAGACAAAGAACTCCCACCTCTTGAACTTAAAACTTTACCTCGGGACCTCAAGTATAAATTCTTAGATGATACAAATAAATATCCTATTATTGTGAGCGCTAACCTTTCTGGAGAAAAGTAATACAAGATCATGATAGTTCTTAAGAAGCATCAAAAAGCTTATGGGTACTCTATGGATGAGCTAAAGGGAATAAGTCCTGCCATAGCTACCCATCAAATATTCTTAGAAGAAGGAGCCCAACCTGGCATGGAGTTTCAAAGGAGGATAAGCTGCAAATGAAGGAAGTGGTGAGAAAATAAATAATACATCTTCTTGATGCAGGTATAATCTATAATGTGAAAGAAAGTGATTGGGTAAGTCCAGTCCATTGTGTTCCTAAAACGCGAGGATTTACTGTTGTTGCTAATGAACATAATGAGCTAATCCCTACTAGGCTACTAGGATCATTGTTGGGCATAGAATGTGTATGGATTACAGGAAGTTGAACAAGGATACGAGGAGATACCACTACCCGCTACCATTCATAGATCAAACTTTGGAGAGGCTTGCCAAGCACTCTCTTTGTTGCTATCTAGATGGGTGTTTCGGGTTCTCTCAAATAGCTGCTCTCCTGAAGATCACTTTCACATGCCCATTCGATTTGTATGATTGCCAACGAATACCTTTTGGTTTATGCAATGCTCCAGCTACTTTCCAGAGATGTATGATTGCTATCTTTGCGAATATTATATAGGAGATAATGGAAGTTTTCATGGACGATTTCTCTGTCTATGGAACTTCGTTTAACCATTATCTCTGAAATCTTAATAAAGTTTTGCATAGATGTAAAGACACTAACCTTGTATTGAACTAGAAAAAAATGCCACTTTATGGTAAAGGAAGGAGGGGAAAGTGCTTGGCCATAAGATTTCAGGGAAATGATAGAAGTGGACAAAGCCAAGACAGAAGCGATAGAAATATTACCACCTCCCCAAGACATCAAAGGTATCCGAAGTTTCCTTGGTCATGCAGGATTCTATAGATGGTTCATTAAGAACTTCTCTAAAATCTCAAGGCATTTGACCAATATCTTGCAAAAGAATGTTCGTTTCAATTTTGATGATAACAGTTCAATTGCTTTCAACATTCCTAAGAAGGCTTTATTGAATGCTCCTGTTATAAAATCTCCTATTTGGGACAAACCTTTTGAACTCTTTTGTGAAGCTAGCAATGAGGCTATAGGGCCCGTTCTTGGTCAGCGTGATGATGATAATCTTAATATCATTCATTACACTAGCTGCACTCTTAATGAGGCCCAAAGAAATTACCCTATGGTAGAAAAAGAACTTTTCGCTGTTGTCTTCTCCTGTGATAAATTTTGATCTTACATAACCGATGCATTAGTAAAAGTACACATGGATCATAATGTCTTAAAGGAGATCCTTGAAAGGACCGTTGTTAAGCCCTGAATAATCCGATGGGTTTTACTATTACAAGACTTTGAGTTGTAGATTATACCGATGAAGGAGGAACCACCGGAGGACAAAAGAAGCATTTTTACAATCTACATTCCTCTAGGTACTGTAACGCCCCAACCTTGAGAACAAGGTGGAACATCTGTGTTAAGTGCTATTCCCTGGATCAATGATAGCACCACAGAACAAAATGAAATATTCATTGCATAGTATCAAGATTACATCGCGGATCCAGATACAAGGTACTTAAATCTTACAATTTACACAGCGGAAAGACAGAGTGGCAAGGAGCCTCCATCATCATCACGTGCCACAGGCAGACATGTTGGAATGTAAGCTCGAGATCCTAATCCTGGTTCCTTACTCGAAGTAAAACCTGCACGTTGAATATGCAGCCCCAGAGGGGTCAGTACAATGATGTACTGGCAAATGACACATATTTGGTGGCTGTTGTGAGGAGCCTATCTACATGGATATTTGGCTAGTGGATCTCACAGGCTGCTTTGCATAAAGCCAGTTTTATTCTATAGTTCTTTCTTGAAGTAATACTTTCAAAGTTTTATATTTTCAAGGGTCGAGGTAACCCCCAATAACCACATACTAGCTAGGCATGTAGCACTGGGCGAGATTCGACAAAGTCGGAACCTCGGGCACCACCACCCCTCGGAGTGTATGGTCCTTAGTTCCTACCTAGGAGTTTCTAGACAGATTTTAAATATTCAAAAGAGGTGATGAGATTATTCTGTACATTCCATGTCTAGAGACTCAATTGTCCATAACCGAGGACACGGCTAATCGATTAGATTTATACACCTTGCAAGGGTTGTGCACTTTCACCTTACGATTCATTTCATGCCCATACATGAATTGAAACGAGACCTTTTAGAAGGAGAGGGCAACTAACTGGCAAGATCCGCTCCCAACCTATAATTCATCTACCACCATCTTCTCGCGCCTAGTTGCACTCCCACATTCTAATCAGTCAAGACAGAGCCCATAATGTCATAAGGCTGCACTGGAAGTACGCTAAGCATGGAAGACATAGCCATCTCTTTGTTCCTGGGTGGCCATCCACAAGTGTACGCCCAGGCAGCAACTACACGTAGTGTAGCCCCAGGTCGCCACTCAACACCACCTCCATCAACATACCAATCCACCCAGGTGTTTCATTTTAGTTGAAGTTATTAACTTTTCTCAAAACACTTTTCAAGTGATCTTAGCATGGCATCAAAGTTAACAAAGTATTTAGCATCCTATCATGTGGGGTTTGAGGGATAGCTACACACTACTAGGATCTAAGCATTTGATAAAACAGTTGAGTAAAACACCTATCATGCATACTACAAGAGGTGAATTTACTAATGCATAAGTAAAATGGGTAGGGGACATGTGTGTCACTTGCCTTTCTGAAGGTCACGACGTTCCGCTTCTCTCAACTAAGCACGCAGCTCTTCGCACAACTATAGCACAAGAAATAGCATAACATAAACACACCATACAAACTCAATCAAACAAATCAAACAATTAAAAGGGGTTGGTTCAACGATTTAGTTTGTAATGAGATGTTATGATAAGAGGGATGTGGTATAGGTTCATGATTTGTGAGATATGAATCGAAGAGTTTAGTTGGGAGAGATCGGTAAGATTTGAGAGATAAATTGGGACTAGGCATTATATAATGGATGAGGTCTTTATGCTTTATCAAGCATGAGAGAGTTTCAGAATAGCTCATGTGGAAAAAATAATTCACATGGGTGTGGGATCGTGCAACTAAAATACTATTTGAATAAGTGTAACAACATTTATTCTTTGAATAGTATAGATCACACTTAGGCACTAGGCTAGGTTTTAAGAGTGCTTGGACTACTCAATTTGCACTTTTGCAAGTTGAATAGTTTAACACATGTGAACAAAACTAGGTAGGCTTTGGATTGGGTATGAGTGATTGATATTTGAGGACATGGCTCAATGGTTTATCGGTCAACTTGGTGTATAACACACACTACGGTATGGGTTATAATATTACCATATTAACCAATATAGGATTTAGGTTTATGATGAATTCATATTCTACTCAAGTAGCACGATTGCAATTTGAGTATACACATGAATTAGACAAAATATGTGAATAGGTTTACATGAGTTTAGGACGATGCAACATAACACTACTAGATAAAGTGTGATGGCACTTTCTCAAAATAGTACATGTTACATAAAGGCTTGGGTAAGGGTTTGTGATATGTTGATTTACTCAATTAACTCATTTGTTAATTGAATAATCCTACACATGAAATCAAGATCTAATGGACAAGGGATCGAGTATGGGTAGATCACATTTGAGTTTATGGCTTAAGGTTTCTATTGGGTACAT
This sequence comes from Dactylis glomerata, assembly GCA_007115705.1. Taxonomy (NCBI): domain Eukaryota; kingdom Viridiplantae; phylum Streptophyta; class Magnoliopsida; order Poales; family Poaceae; genus Dactylis; species Dactylis glomerata. The sequence goes on along the minus strand of QXEO01000286.1, from coordinate 568,068 downwards.
GGAATATTGGATAGGTGCTAAAATATTGATTAGATCAACACCGCAAGGATAGTAAGAATAGTAACTATGATTGAGATGTATCACACTTTACTCAAGCAACACAATTGTAACTTGAATAGGTGTGACCTAGATAAGATTGGTCTAAGTAGATGTGATCTTGGTCAAGATGTTGTTCAGACAACAATGATGTCTAGGGATGATCTTGGGAGTTTACTAGGTAGAAAAGAATAATCTTAAAGAAGTAGTTTTGATCCTATAGTAGAATTTACTCAGATCCTCATATTAGAATTGAGTAATTGTGAACTGGCTCTAGAAAATATGGGAGTGATGCTACTGGACAACTTGCAGTAAAACAAAGCTATTGCAATTGGATTTATTCTAAAATAAATTTTAGAATTCAAGATATGGCCAAAATAGTGATTTAAGAAGATTTGAATGCACAAAGTGTATGCACGTATCAAATCTGGATTTTCTTGATCCTAGGGTGTTCTACAGATCAAGGGCTTTCCAAAGACTACAAAATTGTAATTTTTGGATACATGGTTCAATAGATATGAATTAAACAAACAAAAGAAGGTTCAAACCCAATTTGAAATTAGTTTCAAATTGGACCCATAAAATATAAGATTTTATGGTACTGCTGGATTCTACAGGTTTCAAGGTTTCCAACGGTATTCCATTTGCTATTTTTGGACTTATGGATCGAAAGATATGATTTTTCAAAATTTCAGCTAAATTCTGATTTCAATTTCTAATTCGAGTTTCTGTTTTAACAGAGGGCTGCCACGTGGTCTAATCTGATTGGCCCGTACCGGTTCGGGAGGATTAGCATTCTGGGGCGTTGGATCTTATGGGATCTGGACGGGTCAGATCGTCCAGTACCCTTTCGAATAAGTGGTTAGTTCGGGCCGATCGATCAAGATCTGACGGTTCACAGAGAGAGGAGGGAGAGCTCACAGTGAGGCTAGGGTTTCCGGCGGGTTTCGCCGGCGAGGCGTCCAGAGGTCGAACTCCGGCGATGCTCCGGTGAGTTCTGGACGGCGGCGATGTCACGACGATGATCAGGGAGACACGGCGGGCTCGAAAACTTGGTCGACGTTGTCGATTGCGTCCTGACGTGGGCGAATGGTGCGGCTGGAGGTGATGCGGGCGGCAGGAGCTTCGGCTTGAAGAAGAGGAGCTCGATTTGCTGCTAGATAAATCAAACGAAAAACGTCAGAGGGGGCGCCGGAGGTAGGGGGAGGAGATAGGGTAGAGGAGGAGACGCGGGGTTCACCGATGGCGTCGGATTTGAGCAGGAATGGCCGCTGGTACCTGCGGCCTCCGATGAGAGATTTTGCCAGCCTGGCGGCGCAATCGGCAGCAGAGAGAAGGGGAAAGGGAGAGGGAGTCGAGGGCTACTTATAGGCCAGGGATTGATGGTCATTACTCGCGAGAAATTAGTGGGGGAGTTACTCCGGCGAGCTCCGTTTCCAGAGAGAAGAGAGGAAAAGGTGGAGGTGATGATGCTGACATGCGGGTCCCACCTGTCAGCGAGATGGAAAGGGGAGAGGGATACCGGTTCGGGATTGGGCTAGGTGGGCTGCGGGCTGCTTCTCCTTCTGGGCCGAAACGTTTCCCCGGGGGCCCTTTTCTATTTTTATTTTCTTTCTTCTTTTCCTTTTTTGTTTTTTTTTTCTTATTTCTTTCTTAGGTCTTGCATAAAGCATCCAAACAAGGTCAAATCAATTTCTAAAATTTTGTAGAATCCACAGAAAGGTTTTAAACCAACATCAAACATGTTTTCAAAATCAAAACAAGGTTTTTTAATAAAAGATCTCAATTAAGCCTAAGGCTTTGCTTGCATAAAATAATAGAAATAGAGTTGGAACTCAATTCTTTCTAAAGTAATAAAATAATAAAATAGTAGTTTATAAAATAATAGTTGAAAACCACACTCAAACATAGTTTTGAAATACCAACTTTATAATACTTTTGAAAATCAAATCCATGCAAGTTAGCTTGCATAAGTTTGAGTAAAAGAAAGGAAAATAGTATTTGGATACTTGATCTTTCTCAAAGAAGTCCTTCAAGAGAATAATAGAAGGTTTAATATATTTTCTAATAAAGCTTTCAAATAGACTCAAAAGTTTTAAATTCCTGTGAAAATTCAATCATCTCAAGCAAAATAAAAACAAAAATTTTCCCCCAAAATTTGATAAATCTTGGGTCGTTACAGACTACCACCCTTAAAGGAATCTCGTCCTCGAGATTGAAGGAAGGTTACAAGGCTTAGGGATCCTAAAGGGGACTAGGGTGCTACCACCCTTAAAGGAGATTTTGCTTGGTGGTATCTTGATGCTTCCTTAGGCACTTGCATTTTGTTCCCAGCTTGAATTCATCGTTGCGCCATTTTTCTTGATGTCGCCTTTTTCAATGACTTGATGGTCATGACATTGTTCAAAAGTGGGCACACCATGGGTTCCATCCAATTCTGGTGATAGGCAGATATCATCCATCGCGTTGTCTTCAACAAGGTAGTCCACATCGTCCAAGAATGTGTATCTAGCCTTTTCTTGGTCGGTCCTCACCAAGGCCATGACAGCATACAGGTCATCACCATACTCCTTGTTGCTCTTTAGCTAATTTTTATTGTAGAATCTCAGAAGATGACCCAGTGTCAAGTATTGCACGCTTGCCCCACGAACATGATGAGACCACACATCCCGAGGAATTTGGATGGCATCCCTTTGTAGTCTTCTCAAGCATTTCATAGGGGTAAACAAGGTGGACTCTGTTAGAGGTATTGGCACCTTTAAGGGATGGAAGGTTGCCTTATAACCAGCATTGTTGAACCCACTCAAGTTACCGGAGCAAGTCGTGCTACTTGCCACAGGTACCAGATGGTCCTTAAGAATTCCTTTAGCAACCGTCTTCATAGTTGTCGAAAGGCGCTGAACAACTTGATCATTCCTCGAAGATGAACTCTCCTCCAGGGAAAGGGGATCTAACGAAGCTCTCATGGGTAGGAACAAGGTTCCATGGATTTGGAGAGGTGCCTCACAACATCGTAGTTCGGGATGAGGTAGACTTCGGTGGCATTGGGCTTTGGAATCAGGTGGTAACCTCATAGTTGGTGGTGGCGGTTTCTGTTGTGACTCTCTGGAGAGGGGAGAGTCCTCTTTTATAGGCTCAGGGGTAGTCGAACAGGCCGGGGAGTCGAAACGAAAAGTTGGGAATTGAAGTCAAAATTGAGTCGTCTCGGCATTCAAGGTCCACTGAGAAAATGCTTTGGAAACGTGCAGTCGTTTCTCACCGTATTCTTACGTATTGGCCACACTGGCACACTACGAAGGGTGTAACATATCTATCTTCCTAAGGTCATGGTTTAAAGCGTCGTCTCTCATGTAGGTATGTCTCTCTAGGTATGTAAACCAACATTATGAGAGCGAATAATAAGAGTAGTAGGAATGGTGATCAATCCATCCTGCACCCAATTCATTACTTCATACATGGTTTGCAAACCTCGCATTCTAACTCTTGGTCAACCTCACTGGTTTTGCCAAAATTTTCTTGAAATGAGAACCTGTGATTCAATTCTAAATTTTTAAAACAATTCTATCGTTCCCTAGCTAAGTTTTGAGCAAACTCAGTCGTAAGATGTTAACTCTTGAGTTACTAATCCTTTCTGCTTGTCATCTCCTTGAGAAATACAAGTCATTTAACCAGGTTGTCCATGGCTCTTACAAGTCCTTACAATATTTATTAAAGTAGTAATGGCATACAAGTCCTTTTAAATTGGCTACCTCATTGTGTTTCCTCCTTGTATATCGTAGCATTCTTCAGTCGTTCCACATTACTGAGGTCTTGGAGTTCCGTTCTCTGGACATTTATCCGAGTAGTGTCCCTTTTGTTTGCACTTGAAACAGGTGATCATACGGAGGTCTCTTTTCGTGCTATCTTGCATGTTTACTCCATGGTATTTTGTAGGACATTTTCTCTTATAATGCCCTAGTTCCTTGCATTTGGAGCACATTACCTTGCTGTTGTCCTTCTTCCTTTTTGGTCCTTCTAGGGCTAGAAGATCTCTCACTTCATTTTCCTCATATTCTACTACAGTCGGGGAGAAATATCCTCTCTTCTTCAGGCAATTCCTAGACAAGTGTCCCTCTTCTTCACATGAGTAGCAGCACTTAGTAGTATGGTTAAGTGCTAACTCCATGTCTTTATCTTCCATCTTTCTTTTAAGTCTTCCATCTTCAGGGGTCCTTTCTGGCAGTTGGCTCATTCTATCCTTAACTTGTTGATTTATCCGTTGCACTGTGGAATAGAACTTGCATTCAGCCGGGATATGATTTGTTCCTTCACATAGGAAACAAGTAACTTGGCTCATGGGATAGTCTCCAATTGGGTAACTAGTATCACAGTGGGGATACTCTCCATGGCAGTCCTTAGAGGTGTGTCCTATTTCTCCACATCTCTTACAAGCTTGCTGCATTGTCTCAGCATCAACTTGTGTTGGCTTTCCACTATGCTCCTCTGATGGTAGGCTATTATAGGCACTAGTCACCATCTGAGACATCATTTGCACTATTCGCGAATGATCATTTAGTATTTGCTGCACCCCTGGGGGTAGCTCTTTGCATTCGCGATTAGCCATATTCTGAGTTATCACTTGCATCATTCCTGTGTGAGCTTCAACTAACTGTTGCATTGCCATTTCCAATGGGGTGTTGTTGCGGTTGTTCTGACGTTGGGGATGCATCTGTTTGGGTTTTGGACAGGTTTAGGTCTTAGCATAGATAAGGGTTAGACAGAAGAGATCTAAGGAAAAAAATTCTACCCAACACAACAGGTAATTAGAAAACACATTTCTACAAGATTAAAATAAGCATTGTAAACAGCACTCGATAGTATAGACGATCACATCAAACATAGATCCTCAAGCATAACAAGTCAACTACAAGTTTTAGGAAAACAGGGTTCAAGGGGTCATTCCACTAGGTGGTATGACTAACCATTACAAGATCGCCGATTTATTACAAAACGTGGTGGTCTCATTACTTGAACTGTGCAAGGTACGCTCTAGTGTTCCCTGTCTTGCGTCGCTTCACCACAGGGTTAGGTGGCGCTGCAGGGGTCTTCTCCACAGAATCTTCCTCTACTGTGGGCTGGCAAGGCTCCAGCTTCTCAGGCTCTGCTCCAATCAGCTCTGAGGTCGACTCCTTCTTCTCTTCCGTAGATGTTGGTCCCTTCTTAGGCGGCCAGGGCTTGTACTTCATCAGGTCCTTGTGAAGATAAATGCACTGTCCTCGAAAGCCTACAATCTGGGCCTCCTGATCCTCGACCTTACCTGACAGCTTATCATTAGCGGCCTCAAGTGTTTTGTTCTTCTCCTTCAGCTTCTCTATCGTGCCCTCTAGTTGTTCTATCTTCTCATCCTTCTCCAGAAGCTGGTACTTGGCATCATCAGTGGCATCCATCTCGTGGCGCAGCATGTCTTCCAAGTTGAAAGCATAGGACCCCATGTCCTCTAACTGCATCTCCGTCCACGGTAAATCCTCACGGCGCCCTGGAGTCCTCAAGGCCCATCCCTCGTGGTTACGCCTCCCAAACTGGTAGATGGAATTGTCCAGCTCTGATATCTCCTGGACATACATACCACATATGCGGGCTAGTGCCTCCTCCATGGCCATCATGACACCAGTCTCCCAAGCTGGGTACATCCTCGAGTACACCACCGTCTCAGTGGGAGTACCAATAGTGCGACCCTCAATCCTGGTCTCAATCTCCCAGCGGACGATCTCGGGAACCACACAGGGTATTACTCTGCCACGGAAAATGGGGGGTGACAGGTTCAGCATCCGAGAAAGGCGAGATAGCTGATCACTAAACAGCTCATCGTCATCGTCGTAGGGGACCTTCAGCTTGGTGAACGTCATCTAAAATTTTGAAAGAAGAACAGTGTAAGTAAAAATGAAAGTGATAAGCCTTACGAGAAAATAAAGCAAACTAAAATTAAAATGCAACAAAATTTTCAAAACACATCCTAAACGCTATGATATCCATTTGACATCATTTGTGGGCTTCCTAGTCTAGTCCAAACCTAGGGTCTCGATCCTACAGGCAACACTATGCTCTGATACCATTCTGTAACGCCCCAACCTTGAGAACAAGGTGGAACATCTGTGTTAAGTGCTATTCCCTGGATCAATGATAGCACCACAGAACAAAATGAAATATTCATTGCATAGTATCAAGATTACATCGCGGATCCAGATACAAGGTACTTAAATCTTACAATTTACACAGCGGAAAGACAGAGTGGCAAGGAGCCTCCATCATCATCACGTGCCACAGGCAGACATGTTGGAATGTAAGCTCGAGATCCTAATCCTGGTTCCTTACTCGAAGTAAAACCTGCACGTTGAATATGCAGCCCCAGAGGGGTCAGTACAATGATGTACTGGCAAATGACACATATTTGGTGGCTGTTGTGAGGAGCCTATCTACATGGATATTTGGCTAGTGGATCTCACAGGCTGCTTTGCATAAAGCCAGTTTTATTCTATAGTTCTTTCTTGAAGTAATACTTTCAAAGTTTTATATTTTCAAGGGTCGAGGTAACCCCCAATAACCACATACTAGCTAGGCATGTAGCACTGGGCGAGATTCGACAAAGTCGGAACCTCAGGCACCACCACCCCTCGGAGTGTATGGTCCTTAGTTCCTACCTAGGAGTTTCTAGACAGATTTTAAATATTCAAAAGAGGTGATGAGATTATTCTGTACATTCCATGTCTAGAGACTCAATTGTCCATAACCGAGGACACGGCTAATCGATTAGATTTATACACCTTGCAAGGGTTGTGCACTTTCACCTTACGATTCATTTCATGCCCATACATGAATTGAAACGAGACCTTTTAGAAGGAGAGGGCAACTAACTGGCAAGATCCGCTCCCAACCTATAATTCATCTACCACCATCTTCTCGCGCCTAGTTGCACTCCCACATTCTAATCAGTCAAGACAGAGCCCATAATGTCATAAGGCTGCACTGGAAGTACGCTAAGCATGGAAGACATAGCCATCTCTTTGTTCCTGGGTGGCCATCCACAAGTGTACGCCCAGGCAGCAACTACACGTAGTGTAGCCCCAGGTCGCCACTCAACACCACCTCCATCAACATACCAATCCACCCAGGTGTTTCATTTTAGTTGAAGTTATTAACTTTTCTCAAAACACTTTTCAAGTGATCTTAGCATGGCATCAAAGTTAACAAAGTATTTAGCATCCTATCATGTGGGGTTTGAGGGATAGCTACACACTACTAGGATCTAAGCATTTGATAAAACAGTTGAGTAAAACACCTATCATGCATACTACAAGAGGTGAATTTACTAATGCATAAGTAAAATGGGTAGGGGACATGTGTGTCACTTGCCTTTCTGAAGGTCACGACGTTCCGCTTCTCTCAACTAAGCACGCAGCTCTTCGCACAACTATAGCACAAGAAATAGCATAACATAAACACACCATACAAACTCAATCAAACAAATCAAACAATTAAAAGGGGTTGGTTCAACGATTTAGTTTGTAATGAGATGTTATGATAAGAGGGATGTGGTATAGGTTCATGATTTGTGAGATATGAATCGAAGAGTTTAGTTGGGAGAGATCGGTAAGATTTGAGAGATAAATTGGGACTAGGCATTATATAATGGATGAGGTCTTTATGCTTTATCAAGCATGAGAGAGTTTCAGAATAGCTCATGTGGAAAAAATAATTCACATGGGTGTGGGATCGTGCAACTAAAATACTATTTGAATAAGTGTAACAACATTTATTCTTTGAATAGTATAGATCACACTTAGGCACTAGGCTAGGTTTTAAGAGTGCTTGGACTACTCAATTTGCACTTTTGCAAGTTGAATAGTTTAACACATGTGAACAAAACTAGGTAGGCTTTGGATTGGGTATGAGTGATTGATATTTGAGGACATGGCTCAATGGTTTATCGGTCAACTTGGTGTATAACACACACTACGGTATGGGTTATAATATTACCATATTAACCAATATAGGATTTAGGTTTATGATGAATTCATATTCTACTCAAGTAGCACGATTGCAATTTGAGTATACACATGAATTAGACAAAATATGTGAATAGGTTTACATGAGTTTAGGACGATGCAACATAACACTACTAGATAAAGTGTGATGGCACTTTCTCAAAATAGTACATGTTACATAAAGGCTTGGGTAAGGGTTTGTGATATGTTGATTTACTCAATTAACTCATTTGTTAATTTAATAATCCTACACATGAAATCAAGATCTAATGGACAAGGGATCGAGTATGGGTAGATCACATTTGAGTTTATGGCTTAAGGTTTCTATTGGGTACATGGAATATTGGATAGGTGCTAAAATATTGATTAGATCAACACCGCACGGATAGTAAGAATAGTAACTATGATTGAGATGTATCACACTTTACTCAAGCAACACAATTGTAACTTGAATAGGTGTGACCTAGATAAGATTGGTCTAAGTAGATGTGATCTTGGTCAAGATGTTGTTCAGACAACAATGATGTCTAGGGATGATCTTGGGAGTTTACTAGGTAGAAAAGAATAATCTTAAAGAAGTAGTTTTGATCCTATAGTAGAATTTACTCAGATCCTCATATTAGAATTGAGTAATTGTGAACTGGCTCTAGAAAATATGGGAGTGATGCTACTGGACAGCTTGCAGTAAAACAAAGCTATTGCAATTGGATTTATTCTAAAATAAATTTTAGAATTCAAGATATGGCCAAAATAGTGATTTAAGAAGATTTGAATGCACAAAGTGTATGCACGTATCAAATCTGGATTTTCTTGATCCTAGGGTGTTCTACAGATCAAGGGCTTTCCAAAGACTACAAAATTGTAATTTTTGGATACATGGTTCAATAGATATGAATTAAACAAACAAAAGAAGGTTCAAACCCAATTTGAAATTAGTTTCAAATTGGACCCATAAAATATAATATTTTATGGTACTGCTGGATTCTACAGGTTTCAAGGTTTCCAACGGTATTCCATTTGCTATTTTTGGACTTATGGATCGAAAGATATGATTTTTCAAAATTTTAGCTAAATTCTGATTTCAATTTCTAATTCGAGTTTCTGTTTTAACAGAGGGCTGCCACGTGGTCTAATCTGATTGGCCCGTACCGGTTCGGGAGGATTAGCATTCTGGGGCGTTGGATCTTATGGGATCTGGACGGGTCAGATCGTCCAGTACCCTTTCGAATAAGTGGTTAGTTCGGGCCGATCGATCAAGATCTGACGGTTCACAGAGAGAGGAGGGAGAGCTCACAGTGAGGCTAGGGTTTCCGGCGGGTTTCGCCGGCGAGGCGTGCAGAGGTCGAACTCCGGCGATGCTCCGGTGAGTTCTGGACGGCGGCGATGTCACGACGATGATCAGGGAGACACGGCGGGCTCGAAAACTTGGTCGACGTTGTCGATTGCGTCCTGACGTGGGCGAATGGTGCGGCTGGAGGTGATGCGGGCGGCAGGAGCTTCGGCTTGAAGAAGAGGAGCTCGATTTGCTGCTAGATAAATCAAACGAAAAACGTCAGAGGGGGCGCCGGAGGTAGGGGGAGGAGATAGGGTAGAGGAGGAGACGCGGGGTTCATCGATGGCGTCGGATTTGAGCAGGAATGGCCGCTGGTACCTGCGGCCTCCGATGAGAGATTTTGCCAGCCTGGCGGCGCAATCGGCAGCAGAGAGAAGGGGAAAGGGAGAGGGAGTCGAGGGCTACTTATAGGCCAGGGATTGATGGTCATTACTCGCGAGAAATTAGTGGGGGAGTTACTCCGGCGAGCTCCGTTTCCAGAGAGAAGAGAGGAAAAGGTGGAGGTGATGATGCTGACATGCGGGTCCCACCTGTCAGCGAGATGGAAAGGGGAGAGGGATACCGGTTCGGGATTGGGCTAGGTGGGCTGCGGGCTGCTTCTCCTTCTGGGCCGAAACGTTTCCCCGGGGGCCCTTTTCTATTTTTATTTTCTTTCTTCTTTTCCTTTTTTTGTTTTTTTTTCTTATTTCTTTCTTAGGTCTTGCATAAAGCATCCAAACAAGGTCAAATCAATTTCTAAAATTTTGTAGAATCCACAGAAAGGTTTTAAACCAACATCAAACATGTTTTCAAAATCAAAACAAGGTTTTTTAATAAAAGATCTCAATTAAGCCTAAGGCTTTGCTTGCATAAAATAATAGAAATAGAGTTGGAACTCAATTCTTTCTAAAGTAATAAAATAATAAAATAGTAGTTTATAAAATAATAGTTGAAAACCACACTCAAACATAGTTTTGAAATACCAACTTTATAATACTTTTGAAAATCAAATCCATGCAAGTTAGCTTGCATAAGTTTGAGTAAAAGAAAGGAAAATAGTATTTGGATACTTGATCTTTCTCAAAGAAGTCCTTCAAGAGAATAATAGAAGGTTTAATATATTTTCTAATAAAGCTTTCAAATAGACTCAAAAGTTTTAAATTCCTGTGAAAATTCAATCATCTCAAGCAAAATAAAAACAAAAATTTTCCCCCAAAATTTGATAAATCTTGGGTCGTTACAGGTACGATTAAACGTAACGATAATCCTATGCATTTGCTTCGCAACTGCTTCAAGCTATTTGTGAACCAAGTTATGCACCGTGGGAAGGAGAAGAAGTCACCAAAACTAGTGGAGATTAACTCAACGGATGATCCCACCAAATAAGGTGGTAAGCCAAGTGCAATAACATGTATATATCTCCTTTTTAGTTTGATATTTTTTGTGTTTTTTTGTTCTTTTTGTTTCTTGTATTTTTCCGAACTAACCTGCTGGTTATAGAATCTGGTATGATGGCACCATACGGTGGGAGCGCGCCCGTACGGGTGCTTGCCATAATTTTGACCCCTGGGACTCGAGGTGCAGAAATGGTACGGCGGGGCCATGCGGCAGGTCAGCAAACTCTCTGTATCTCTGGAGCGAAGCCGATGAAACAGTACTGCAGGGAGGTACAGCGGGATGCCACCGTGCGCGTGGTCACTAAACTCTCAGTAACCTGGCATTTGTTTCTGATGGGACACCAAGAAAAAATAGAGAATCTACGTTGATAACTCTCGGTACGACAGGACCGTACAGGCGGGTGATGCATGTAAAGTGCATACATGAACTTTGCACTTTATTACTTGATATTCCAACATATTTGCAACTAATAAGATGCTATGTTCATGTTTTATAATGATTTCGGGAATTTTCTAAACAATCCCCCCTCTTTTTGTTCTAACTCTGTTTTTTTAGAAAAATGCCTTTTTTTAGTGTTTTGGACTTTCCGGGAGCTTCGGGACTCCAAAAAGGGCAAGGTCAAAGAGCACGGTTCAGAATTTTTCAGACGAACGCTATGGGCTAAAGATGGAGACCAGGAGCTCAACAGGCTGCAAATGGGAACCCCCACACGGTCAGATTCCCTGGCTGCGTGGGGCATGCCTGTTCCCCCCTCGTGGCTCTGATGCCGTCGATCTTTGTCCTTGTGGCTTTGTATTGGCCTAAAACCCACTATAAAAAGGGTCTCTCTACGGGTAGCGAAGGGAGGCGGCGGAGAGATCGAAAACACCAAAACAGAGAGTCTGTCGGCTGCCACTAGAGAAGATCAGAGGGGGAAATGCTGCCGGAATCACCTCCAGAAGGCTCCTTCATCCCCCCTCTGGCATCTCCATCAACACCACCGTCAAGATCAGCACATCTCCATTACCATCTACTGCAAGATCTCATCATCCACATTGTAATCTCTTGGCAAACATGATGTATGACGCAATATACTCGTTTCCCATGATCTATTGTGTTTCTATGTCCTTGTTTGAGTAGTAACTTGTTATTGGCAATTGTGAAATTCTTTGTTGATTGGTTGCATACAAGTTTGTTATCTTCTATGATGGTCTTATGTACCGATATATGAGTGCACCCATATGTTGGGGGTTGCATAAGGTTGTCACTGTTGCATGTTTTGATAGGAGGATGAACAGACAGAGTACAGAAACCGTGTTCAAATCCTAGATGCTTGCTATGTTAATTCATGGTTAACTAACAGGGGATTCATATAGGAGACCTTAGAACTTAAGGCTATGGTGGGACTTTTATGTCTTAATAATTCTCATGTGCACATTAACTTGGCCATGAGCTCCATCATAAGGGGTTTAGTTCCTTTCATTGACTATACCTATTTTTGGCTCCTTCCTAGAAGAAACGTTAAAAGACTCTATTGAGCTTCACTAATTGTGACAACCACACATATGAAATAGCAATTTTCCAAGACACTTACTCCCTTGAGTTACTCCACTTTACTTCAATTCATTTTACTTTGTTTTATTTGCATTAGTTTTACTCCTTGCATTTTATTTTCAGCATTTGTAGTTTTATAGTAGAAATCTCTTCATACGCACACACACACATCATATTTCCTAGCTTTGCATAGAAGGCCATATAAGTGGGTTATAGGGCTTTAGAGAATAGGTAGTTTACCTTCTACTCTTCGTGGGTTTGCACTCAAATACTTATCGAATTGTACTGCGGTGATCCCCTGCACTTGGGGGTTATCAAGATACTTTTCTGGCGTTGTTGCCAGGAAGCGTAGCGTTAGGCTTCTATTCTTGCTTGCATTGCTAGTTTATTTTTAGTACCTTGCATATAAAGCTAAAACCCAAAAAAATAGATAATGGATTAAGTTATGTGGTCTTTTCGCAAATATGTTGAAAGCTTGAATATTCCCTTGGGCACTGACTTTTTGAATGCGAGAAATCATGTTGAAAGTGCTAAGGAAGGAGATCACAAAAACCTAAGCTTGGGTATGTGCATGCCACCCCAAGAAGAAGAGGAAAAGGAAGAACAAGTGGAGGAAGAATGGAGTAGCTACCCATCTCCTACACCCAGCAATGGTAATGAACACATTCTTACTAATGATGATCTTTCATTGTCTAGTAGTCCTCTATGTGGAGCAATTATGACTAATATATGGGAGGATTAAAGTGATATAATTGAGTTAGATTATCCATTATTCTCATTAGATGATAATTCTTTATGTGGTGAATCTATTCAAAATTATGAGATTAAGTTTACTTTTGATGCTTGCAACTATTATGAGAGAGGAAGAGATAAGAGCCCTCTTTATATTTCCATGTCATTTAAAATGCAAGCTACTGATCATTATATGCATTGTATACCACTAAGTTGTTGTTACTTATTCATATATGAAATGCCAATGCATAGGAAGAGAGTTAGACTTAAAAGTAAATCGTTTAATGTTTTGTGGTGTGTTCCTTGTGCTTTAATTTCCTATTAAATTTGAGCACACCTTTATATCTTTAAAACATGAAAATAACGTTAGCTACTGTTATATAACAATTAGTTTAATATTTTTACTTAATATAAAAATTTGGGAAAGTAAATGAGAAAGATGAGCAATGGGAAGTTGGGGTCGACCTTGAACATGTGTTGTTCATGCCAATGAAACCTTTGCAAAGTCTCTATCATTAAAACTTTTCCCAAAGCAAAAAAAAAGAAATAGAGTGTGTATTACTACTGTAACATCACCTTTGTATCTTACTTTCTCATCGTTGTGCCAAGAATAATTTTTTTGGAGAGGTAAGATCAGACAATTGCAACTTGCTGTCCAGAAAACAGATTCCTGAGCTTCACTGTAAACAATGTTAAAAATCACAAAAGTGGAATTTTGACCTGCCATTTTACGTCAGCAATATTCAGTTATTATCACACATTTAATTAGTTCAAAGTTTTTTTATTTTAGCAACATAAGTGCCTCGGAAAATTCGATCTTTACAGGCTATCCAGTTTTTGACAGATTTTATTTCTATTATGCATTAGCCTCGTTATCTTTGTTTTGCGCGGTTCCTTTTTATCAAAGAGCAATAAAAAATCCTAGTAATAGTAGCTAATTTTTATTTCATGATATATATTTGCTATACCTATTGGGATTTAATTCATGGAGGCACTAACCACTCTAATTAAGTTTCATGATGAGTTTTGTGTCAAAAGAATTTTCAAGTGGAAGAGTTGAGGGTGATGAACGAAGACCAAGAGGGACAAACACTCAAGCTTGGGGATGTTACCCCTGGGCTCACACCACATATATCAAATAAGTACAAGAATTCAAGCTTGGGGATGCCCAATCTATCTCATTCCGACCATCTTGATAACAAGTAAGTAAGCCTAGCTATATGGCTTTAAAGAAAGCGCTTTGCGGGAGGCAACGCGATTGTTTTTGTTTTGATTTTCTTTGTGTCCTATTTCTGTAACAAGAGACTTTAGTTTTTGTTTTACTTCTGAAATTTTCAATAAAGTATCAAGTTTTACCCATTTTGAATTGAAAAAGTTGCCAAAATATTTGGAGCAGGAAATTCCTGCACGAGTCCGTTCACCATATAAATTCTCTGATTTTTTTTTGTAACTCAGATTGAGCTAAAAGTTTAACTGTAGCTGCAACTTTTCATCCTTTGTATGCTCGTAAATTTTCATAATTTTTTGACATGCTTAAGTAGGGTAATTAAATACGTTTTGTTGCTGCTGTTTTTTGGATAGATTCTGTCTTATTTTGTTTTATGCATTCTTTAAGCTTTGAAGTTGCATCTTTTTGATTGATTTGAGTTTATGAGAAAGCATACAACATTATATACTTTATAGACACTTTATATGCAATTTGGTTTGGGAATTTCTTGCAGCAAGCATTCTACCTTTTATGCCTACTAATGTCACCCCACAGAAAAGAGATGGGAGAAAGTTTTATGTTAAAGTTTTTTCACATGGATTAGAGGAGATGCACCAAGAGCTATCCAAAGATGGTGAAAACCATAAGCTTGGGGATGCCCGAGGCACCCCACTAAACCAATCATTCTCGTGGTTTGCACACGTCTACTCTCTGTTTTTCGAGCAACATAAGAGTTTCGCATAAATTTGGAGCATCTGTATCTTACTTCCTTTATGTTAAGTTTCATTTTTTTCATGTTGCCAAGACCATTATCAATTTATATTTTCTATAGAAATAAATTAAGTTGGATTCTATAAAATAAATTGGGATTGGGATGTTGAAGTTGATTTAAAAAGAATACATATAGTCGCATGATTCATATGCTTTGAATGAATATTAATTTGCAAGTGCATTATGTAGGGCTATCTTGTATTCATGTTTTGATGCTTGCTATTGACTTACATTGGTTAACATGGATTGATTAGAACTATGGACTCTTATGCATGCATGTATACGGTCAACTTTCTCCCTCTTGCTAGCCCAAAAATAAATCCAACAAGTTACTCCTTTGAACCAAATTATTCCAGAGCGTCCACCATATCTACCTATTAGCATCATTGCTATTCCAAGTATATTTCTCATGCTTTACTATTTTATTTAGCTTCCAAAATAAAATGCTTATGGTTATGTTTGCTATGAGAAAGTTAGGTAGTAAAGCTCTCACGAACTTGATGACACATTTTATTTTCTTGCACATAATAAACTTGAACCATTGTGACCATTTTATGAAGTTGTGAGCTTGACAAAGTCCGAGTTGGGAGTTAGCTCATTTATGCTGTCATAGGGAACGCTTTCAACATTGCACTTGTTTGATGTCATGTTCTTTTGTTGTGGATGCCTATCATTTGTGAAAAGAAAGTGGAAACATTGTGAGTTCATGGAGTTTGTATAAATGGTTAGAGAGACGCCTGGGCCACTAATCTAATCCATGCATCATTCATGGTGGAAATTTACAGCATCTCATATTGAGAATTCTATGAAGCATCTCATAATAAAAAGCTATACCCATGGTAAATAAAAGAGATATTGAGATGTTTATTGCCTGTTTGTCTTGTCATTTTGGTATGGGAAAGCTCCCATCCCATGGGGTAAGAGGTACCCCAGTTGACGCTCTCTATGATACTATTATTCTTACAATGACAAGAACTTATTTTGTATCCCAAGTTTAGTAGCATTTCGTGTAGGTACTCATAGTCAAGGGGCATGAGGCATTCAACTTATATTTTGTCAAGCGCATTACTCATATTTGCTCTCACTTTAACTTTAACCATTCAAGATGCTAATGATAGGGGCAATGAGAGCTGAAAGCTAATGAATACCATAGTCCAAATATAAACATAAGAGTAAACGTTTGGAAGCTATATGAAACTTATTCATGATTAATCTATGCTTATTATCTATCTTTCCAAAGTGTCCACTTTTATATTCAGATTTAAGAAGAAAAACTCTATGACCACTATAGGATGTTTTATTTACTTTTGCATTTTGCATACATTTAGTCCATAACTCTTTCTTATATGTTGCACTTTGTGAATTACTATTGATCATCCTTTCATTGTATATGAGATATCACTTCATGATCTTTCTTGCATATTGCTACTCCTTTCAGAATGAATCATTTAAACATGTGTAGCAATAGTAATCATCTTTGATATCTCAAATAGTTGTAAAGTACAAAGTCCATGTTAGTTTTATCACCTTCAAACTCAAGGACGAGTATAGGTTAAGCTTGGGCATGTTGATGCATGTAAAGTGCATACATGAACTTTGCACTTTATTACTTGATATTCCAACATATTTGCAACTTATAAGATGCTATGTTCATGTTTTATAATGATTTCGAGGATTTTCTAAACAATCCCCCCTCTTTCGGTTCTAACTCTGTTTTTCAGAAAAATGTTTTTTTTTAGTGTTTTGGACTTTTCGGGAGCTTCGGGACTCCAAAAAGGGCAAGGCCAAAGAGCACGGTTCAGAATTTTTGAGACGAACATTATGGGCTAAAGATGGAGACTAGGATCCCAACAGGCTGCAAATGGGAAGCCCCCACGCGGTCAGATTCCTTGGCCACATGGGGCATGCCCATTCCCCCCTCATGGCTCCGATGCCGTCGATCTTCATCCCTGTGGCTTCGTCTTGACCTAAAACCCACTATAAAAAGGGTCCCTCTGCGGGTCGCGAAGGGAGGCGGTGGAGAGATCGAAAACACCAAAATAGAGAGTCTATCGGCTACCACCGGAGAAGATCAGAGGGAGAAACACCACCG
This sequence comes from Dactylis glomerata, assembly GCA_007115705.1. Taxonomy (NCBI): domain Eukaryota; kingdom Viridiplantae; phylum Streptophyta; class Magnoliopsida; order Poales; family Poaceae; genus Dactylis; species Dactylis glomerata. Next base: position 550,966 of record QXEO01000286.1, on the reverse strand, counting down.
GAATCACCTCCAGAAGGCTCCTCCATCCCCCCTCCGGCGTCTCCATCAACACCACCGTCAAGATCAGCACATATCCATCACCATCTACTGCAAGATCTCATCATCCCCATTGTAATCTCTTGGCAAACATGATGTATGACGCAATATACTCGTTTCCCATGATCTATTGTGTTGCTATGTCCTTGTTTGAGTAGTAACTTGTTATTGGCAATTGTGAAATTCTTTGTTGATTGGTTGCATACAAGTTTGTTATCTTTTATGATGGTCTTATGTACTGATATATGAGTGCACACATATGTTGGGGGTTGCATAAGGTTGTCACTGTTGCATGTTTTGACAGGAGGATGAACAAACAGAGTACAGAAACCGTGTTCAAATACTATATGCTTGCTATGTTAATTCATGGTTAACTAACGGGAGATTCATATAAGAGACCTTAGAACTTAAGGCTATGGTGGGACTTTTATGTCTTAATAATTCTCATGTGCACATTAACTTGGCCATGAGATCCATCATAAGGGGTTTAGTTCCTTTCGTTGACTATACCTATTTTTGGCTCCTTCCTAGAAGAAACGTTAAAAGACTCTATTGAGCTTCACTAATTGTGACAACCACACATATGAAATAGCAATTTGCCAAGACACTTACTCCCTTGAGTTACTCCACTTTACTTCAATTCATTTTACTGTTTTATTTGCATTAGTTCTACTCCTTGCATTTTATTTTCAGCATTTATAGTTTTATAGTAGAAATCTCTTCATACGCACACACACACATCATATTTCCAAGCTTTGCATAGAAGGCCATATAAGTGGGTTATAGGGCTTTAGAGAATAGATAGTTTACCTTCAGATCCTTGTGGGTTCGACACTCAAATATCTATTAAATTGTACTGCGGTGATCCCCTGCACTTGGGGGTTATCAGTGGGTGATGCATGTAAAATGCATACATGAACTTTGCACTTTATTACTTGATATTCCAACATATTTGGAACTTATAAGATGCTATGTTCATGTTTTATAATGATTTCGGGGATTTTCTAAGCAATCCCCCCTCTTTTGGTTCTAACTCTGTTTTTCAGAAACATATCTTTTTTAGAGTTTTGGACTTTCCGGGAGCTTCGGGACTCCAAAAAGGGCAAGGTCAAAGAGCACGGTTCAGAATTTTTGGGACGAATGCTATGGGATAAATATGGAGACCAGGAGCCCAATAGGCTGCAAATGGGAAGCCCCCACGTGGTTAGATTCTCTGGCCGCGTGGGGCATGCCTGTTTCTCCCCCGTGGCTCCGATGTCGTCGATCTTCGTCCATGTGGCTTCATCTTGACCTAAAACCTACTATAAAAAGGGTCCCTCTGCGGGTCACGAAGGGAGGCGGCAGGGAGATCGAAAACAACGAAACAGAGAGTCTGCCGGCTGCCGCCAGAGAAGATTGGAGGGGGCAAACACCACCGGAATCACCTCTAGAAGGCTCCTCCATCCCCCCTCCGCCGTCTCCATCAACACCACCGTCAAGATCAGAACCATCTCCATCTCTGTTATCCACTTCATCCCCCTCCTAGTTTGAGATTGTTCGAACCCTAGCTATTGTTTAAGTGCTATTCTACATGTTCATGATTAGCAACTTGTCATTGTTTTGTGGGGAGATCATATTTTCAGATTGTGTTGTATATCATTTACCTTTGATCATTATCATGATGGCTTGTTGTGAGTAGTTCCCCATGTTCCTGAGGGCATAAGATGAATTGGCTATGATTTTTATATAACATGTGTTGGTATTTTGTCTAGTTTTTTCTTTGTTTGTTGTTCTATGATGGGGGTATGTGAACGTAGATTGTGTATCACTTCACCTTTATGGGCTCATAGGACAGCACCGTAGTGCAATAGAGTGGGATAGTACTTTGGGGTACAGACACCTTAGTCAAAGACATGAAACTGTATTATGGGAGATTAATATCAGGGACCTTGGAGTTTAAAGCTATGGTGGGACTTTTGTCTTAATAATTCATGTGTGATCATTTGCATGGCCATGATATCCATCATAAGGGGTATAGTCCATTTATATGGCTGCACCTAATTAAGGCTCCATCCAATTAAGATTAAAACTTGACAAGATATGCACCATGTTGTTTTAGAAATATTTATGCCATGAAATCCATGCCACCCTCGGGAACGTTTTCCACTTATCAGAACACACACTTGAGCTTGTCCTCTTGCTGCATAGAGGATTGGGCCTTCTCTCTTTGAGAGCTTCTACTTGTCGCATTTTATTTTCAGCTTTTATTTACTTGTAAACTCTACACCAAAAACACAAAAACACTTGCATCTTTTAATCATTTTAGTTTGTCTAGTGCATAGATAATAAGGGCAGTGACACTCTTATTTGAAAGGATAAATACTTATACCTTCTACTCCTCGTGGGATCGATACTAATACTTACACATTGAAGATTTCAACGATCCCCTAGACTTGTGGGTATCAGCGGGCTCTGGCCGTATCGAGTGCAGTAAGTCAACCAACCTTTATTTTTCGAGATTTTCCATGATTTGGGTCGTGGTACGGGCATAGGGTATGGTCGTACTCATGGTCATTACGACGCCTGATATGCCTAAATGAACTTATTTGTTTCCTATTTTGTTGCGGTTTTTACTTGGCCGACTTATGGACTAAACATACGTGTTTTTTCCGTCCTCTAACCCCTCATATACTCGCCCAAGCTTTTTTTCCTCTCATAAACAACAGATCTCATCTACGCTATGCTTTACCCCATTCCTGGCAAGGGCGAGCCTCTCAGACTCATGGCTCCAAGATCCTGAGATAGCTACCAGACCTTGTCCATGGACGACGATGATCGTGAAGCTCGTGTCCTTAGCCCAAGGAACAAGGCAAGCTCGTTCGAGTCCTACGACTCCTATGATGAGGACATGAACTAAGTCTATGTCAACAGGACCCTCTACACGCCATCATGTGTAGACTGGGTTGCTACAGAGAAGCCTGCTGACGTTGATGGAGCTCGGAAGACTCATGGGAAGGATGCATCGAGACCGTTAAGTTCATTGTGACGGACCGTGAAGCCCTAAAGCATAGAAGATCTCATGTTTCAGCTGCAGCAACATATGAGGAGATGACTGCACACACTTCCACGATGAAGAAGATCCACCTCAACCCTCGCATTAGCGTGAGGCCACAATATGAATGGGTTGGATTCCACTTCACAGAAGACCCTTTTATCCGAGAGGAGGCCCGCGTCAAGACCAAGCAGTGAGTGTACGCACTTGAGCTATATCAGAAACAAGAACTTATTCATCGTGAGATTGTGCATGAACATCCCAGGAAGCTGGAAAACAAGGAGTTCAACGAGGCAATGGGAAGGTGGGTGGATGGCATGTCTACTATGCACAATGAACTACATAAATGCATTCGCTCCATAGCTGCACTGGAGGAAACCAACAGGAAGCTTTGCGCCGCTGTGGTCAAAGCCATGACACCACCCTAGGAGCATTGCTATTGTATCAAATAATCGTGAGTGATTATTTGATCCCACCTCGCTTGATGCCAACCTTGGGGAGATCTTTTAAGACCTTGTAAACTTTACCTTTAAGCTTTAGCATGTTTACTTTCTCACATGCATTTTAGTTTACTTTCCAGAGTTTTGCATAATAAGTTGCAACTTTAGCTCCCTTGGAGGATGGTATGAGTTATATCCTATGGATTGCGAGTTTAATATGACATTTGAAGTGTTTCAGTTCATGATTATTCTATTAAATGTATGAATTAGGTTGAGTACTATTTCAATTTTACACATTGATGTTTTTAGAGTCTTCCACGCTGTTAGTACTAATGGGACATGAGAAGATAAACTGAGTATGTTGTAGATCATCAGTTTGATTTACGAAATGAATGAAGTGTTCAAATAAAAAGAATGATAAAAAGAAAAGGTCGAAAAGGACAAAGAAAAGAAGCCATCAGAATTTAGAATGAGTGACAAGATGAAGTAGATGATCAAACCGCCTATAGGCATTACTTCATACTCGGTTTGAAATTTGAAACACTAAAACTGATGTATTTTGAGCCCTCCCATGAAAAACCAAAGCATGTCTAGTCCCTTTGTGCAACACTACAAGTGTAAAGCAAAAAAATGCAAAGGACTAAATGAACATGTATCAATCATGAGGGGAAACAAAAGAGATCATACAGAGTTCTTGAATCCTAAATGGATGTGAGAAGTCCTAAGACATGTTTGAGATCACTTTTTGAACTCGTTCGATCGCAACTAAGTGTTTTATAGCATATTTAATTTGCTTTTCTTATGACCATTAGTACCAAGGTGTGGAAGTCTTCTAACTCGTTTAGGATGTGTGAGTGTGATATAGCCCATGAAACAGATCTCTGAATGGAAGGAGTAAATGGCCACATTCAATTGAATCACCAATTTTGGCCAGAAATATGTTGATTGAAGACCATTAAAACCTTAATTCAAATTATTCTCGCGCCTGGGAAGGAGCCAAGTAAATAATCAAGCGATAGAAGCTTTGGCGACCACTAGTGTGGCCGCAGCCTGCTCATACGGCCCAGCCGTACCATGTGTCAGACGCACCTCCTTGTCAAATAAATTCGATCCTTACATACAGATACCCGACATTCGTAGATACCAGAACTCATAGAAACCTCACTTTTGGAAGGGATCTGGAGGGGGAACTAGCAGAAGGGCATCGATCTTCACCGCCATCGGGATCCAAGGAGGATTGGGCATCATCTCCGTCATCAACCACTACATCTCCATCATCTTCATCACCATTTTTAATCATCTTGTTGCAATCCCTTGATCTAAGTTGTGGATTCATACAGGTGTACATCTTCCCCCATGTTATTCATCCATTTCATTGTTAAGATGATGTTGCTACCCTCTATGCGTGAGTAGATCCCTTAGTTCTTGGGGAGATGGTGAAACCCTATCCAAGATTATGATATCAATAAAGATGTTTTATTTTCATTTATAAATTTGTGTGTTAATTGTTTCTCTTGATATTGTATGAAGTTGACCATGCAATATTTGCCCTTGTGGACGAGAGAGGGAATTACGGGCGGACTTGTGGTAGTGAGGAGGCGTCGCCGTGACACCCTCATGCTGCGCAATCACAACTCACCAGCGGATTTAAGAAGACTCACCGAACCTATCCATGACCCGTGGGAACCCCTTAATTACAGTGTATTGTGGTGACTTGTCGGGTACGACTATTGTGGTCATGAGGGGTGGCCGGTCCTAATAGGATAATCATGGGAATGACTCTTATCCTATCAATGGTCCCAGATGTAGATGGACCTCTCCCTTTGACTTCTCTTTAACTTTTGTTTTATTTGTTGCATCTTTAATAGATAGGGGGTTTTCTATAAAGTGTCTTAGTGGCTGAGTGCCTTCCCACATATGATCCTAAGTGTCTGCCCATGAGCCAACACCCGACGAAGAAAGTTTCTAGATTTTCACTGAACGCTGGTTTTCACCCGATACTTCGCCTTATATACATACTCCTTGACGTGTTCTAAAAAAAATTCCCTAACATTTACTTGATATCTGCACTGTTAAGAGTGTACAAAAAATTGAGAGTACGCAATTTCGTACCATAGTTTTATAGAAGGCAGAAATTTGTTATAAGAAGTTGACATACTGTTACAGGCAACAATTTGTCAGCACACCACACCACACCCTAGCTACTCTAGTGGACTATTCTCGCGAATATACTGCTCCCTCTAAGTCCTGCTAGGTTCCACTGCCGCCCGTCCTCCAAGATTTGCTCAACCTTGAACTGAGTATTGCTTTTGAGTGTTTTGAAAACATCGAGCATTCCTCTGCCTCCACAACCTTTAGCTCACCAAAACCACCAGAGAATCAAACCCTCGTTTCTCTTTGGATCGGAAGCGAGCCCTAGTCTGTGACCACCAGGATTGAAGAGTATCATCCTAGAGTGGCGGGTCCACTCCCACCTGTAGATGTTACAGACACCCAAACCAGACCTCCCTAGTGTAAACACAGCCTGCCATAATATGTTGCACTGAATCCTCCTCTTGAAGGCATGTGAAACATGCAGATCTCCCTCTCTGAAGACCAAATCTGAATCTTTTGTCAGCCGTCCATAGCCTAGAGTGCAAGGCAAGCCAGGTGAACACTTTACACTTGAGAGGCGCCCAGCTTCTCCAAATGCAGCTCCCTCCCTCCCATCTCTCTGGCCCCACGCATAATCTCTTATAAGTAGAGCGAGTCGTGTACTGCCCAGTAGACGAGCAAGGCCAACCAAACGTGTTCGGGACCGAATCATCTCTGGAGAAGGTGCTTACCATCGAGAATAGTAACAGACACTCAGCAAGACCCGCCGGTGATAGGTTCCCCTGAATGTCATTTAACCATCGGTGATTCAGTAACTGCTGAACTGTGCGATTATTCTTGCTTCTCGTGTTGACCAGGCCATGAACCTCTGGTGCATGATCATGCACCGCCCTCCCTCTCAGCCATCTATCTCTCCAAAACAGAGTCTTGGAGCCATCTCCTACTCCGATCTCTACCTGACTATCAAACACTTCGCGAGCCATGTCATCTTTCAGCGATGGCAACCCTTGCCAAGGTCGGCTGTCGTTAGTGGGTCTGAGCCACTCCCATCTTAGAGCATGTCTAACAGACCCCCTATTTTTCTGTCCCGTAAAACGTGAGTAGAGGGCCCTGTATTCACTTTCCACCGGCCGAAAACTCGTCCGAGCTTTACGGGGTGGGGATACGGGGACTGCTAGCTCGGACGAGTTTCCAACCCCTCAAAACAGAGTTTTAGACAAATTGGATATTAGAACCAATACAACATCCACATTGAATAAAAGTTTTAAATCACACAATAATCGTCATAATTATTACAATAATGTTTTTCGGAACTGCCAACAAATGTTCTAATGAAAGAATTAAACAAATAACAAATATTCCCGCAATCAAACAATCAAGATAACTGTTTCACACATACAACAATAGGAAATGAATGTAAAAACTCATTGGCCATGCAACTGCCAGTGGTGATCAATCAGATCTTGGGTGAGCTGGTGATGAGTCTCCGCATTTTCAATGCTGCGATGAGCTGCAAGAAAACCTTCAATCCGATCAGGGTTCCGCTGGGGCTGCACTCGGGTGCCAACATTGTCATAGAAACATGGCAAGTTCAACCCTCTCTCATCTTCAATGATCATGTTGTGAAGAATCACACAACATGTCATGATTTCAATAAGAGTTTCCTTGTCCCAAAACCTTGCAGGACCCCAGACAATGGCAAACTTTGCTTGCAAAACACCAAAAGCTCTCTCAATGTCCTTGCGGCATGCCTCTTGATTTTTGGTGAAGCAAGCTTCTTTTCTTGTCAAAGGCCTGTCCTTTTTCTCTTTAATGGACTTGACAAGAGTTGCATAGTTAGGGTAAATACCATCTGAGATAGTACCCCATGGTGTACTCATTGTTCATAACTTTCTAGTTACAAGTTGGAGCTTCACCCTTAAGTAGTCTTGCAAATAAAGGGGATCTATTCAAGATGTTGATGTCGTTGAGTGTCCCCGGCAGTCCAAAAAAAGCATGCCAAATCCATAAGTCTTGCGAGGCCACAGCTTCAAGAACAATGGTAGCATCACGGCTTTTGCCACAATACATTCCATGCCATGCTTTTGGACAATTTTTCCATGTCCAATGCATGCAATCCAAACTACCAAGCATCCCCGGCCACCCCCTCTTTTCATTGATCTCCATGAGTCTCTTCGTATCTTGCTCATCTGGAGCTCGGAGATACGTCTCACCATACAACTTGATCACCATCTTGGCAAACATACGCACGCAATCCGTGGTTGTTTGTACACCAATGTGAAGGTACTCATCGGTATAGTCTGCTGGGATACCGTATGCAATCACCCTCACGGCGGCTGATATTTTCTGAAATGGGCTAAATCCCATGACATGGGCAGCGTTCCTCCTTTGCTTGAAGTAATCGCAATTTGCCTCGCAATTTCTGACGATTCTCTCGAACAAATTCCTACGCATTCGATACCTTCTACGGAAGAGGCGGGGAGGATAGGTCGGTACCTCGGCAAAATAATCTTGCATCAGCTGTTCGTGGCCGAGTGCGCGGTTCCGCGGAATGCAGACACGCCCCATAGTGGATCCTTTTCTCTGATCCAGCAGCTTGGCGCGGTCCTCCATTTGCTTCATGCCGAACAGGAGCAGCATCATCTCTATGTCGTCGTCGTTCAGCAGCTCGTCGAGGTCCGAATCGTCGGAATCCGACGAGGACCAATCGGTCGTCGAATTCACCAAATCCTCCATATGCACATCCTCCGAAGTCATCTACCACCGTGAAGCATAGATCAACCTCCAAACACATCGATTGTACCGGCGAAAACGAAAAGGAATGCGGCGGGAGTACTCACCGAGGGGCGCGGATCTCCGGCGGGGGTGCGGCGGGTGTGGACGCAGCGCGGCGCGGCTCGGCGGGCGGCGGAGGGGGCCAGATCTGAAGGTTTCCGGCGGCGGCGCGCGGGTGGCTACGGCGGCGGCGAGGGGGAAAACGGGTGCGCAATCTGAAATGTCCGCGCGCCCTAGCTGAAATGGGATGGGGGGTTTGCCCTGTATTTCCTCTCCCGCCCCGCACAAGTAAGGGGCCAGAAGCCACCCCTTAGCCGAAACTGAAAAAAACCGACGCGGGGGCCTGTTTTACGGGGTCTGCTAGACGTGGCGGTTATTTTACGGGTTTGGCCCTTTTAGGGGGTCTGTTAGACATGCTCTTACCCGAAGCGCTAGCCCCTGCAACTGCAGATTCTTGACGCCTAAACCTCCATAGCACAACGGCTGACAGATTCTTTGCCACGCAATCAAACACTTCCCTCCACTGACATGATCTTTGTCGGCCCAAAAGAAAGCACGAATCCATCGATTTATCTCCTCGATCAGCCATGTCGGCGCATCTGCCACTAGAAGATGATGCACTGGCCTAGCCATGATCACCGCCTTGATCAGTATGAGCCTCCCCAACCTAGGCAACAATCCTTTTCACCAAGTTGGCATGGACGTCAGTACATGATCAAGCACTGGCTGCCAGTATGCTTTCATAATTTGACACGGCGAGAGTTGCAGCCCCAAATATCTGCACGGAAATGATCCAATTTCACAGCGCAGCAGATGCTTTACCAGGATCGTGTCTTCAGCTTCTCCTCTAATGACAATAGCCGACGATTTGTTGTAATTCACATTCAAACCTGAGGCCTCACCAAACAGCTCCAGAACACCTCTAATGACCACCAAGTCCTGGATTTTCGGCTTCAGAAACAAGGCGATGTCGTCTGCATATATTGAGATTCTCTGTTTAGAAGCGCATCTCGCCACTAATCTCAGAAGGCCTCCATCAACCGCTCTCACCACAAGCAGGGTCAGAATCTCCATTGCCAACATGAAGTTGGGGAGAGGTAGGGTCTCCCTGTCGTAACCCGCGCACATACTGAATTGCTCTGCCCGGGACGCTGTTCACCAAGATTTTTGTGGAGGTAGTAGAGATAAGTAGGGAGATCCATTACAGCCAGAGAACACCAAAACCCATCTGACGCAAAACCTCAAAAAGGAATGCCCAAGACAAGGAGTCAAACGCACGCGAGATATTGAGCTTTAAGAACACACATTTCTTCCTATGTGCATTTATCTTCCTGACGACCTGTCGGACGAGAACAAAATTGTCATGTAGGTTCCTCCCTCGCACAAATGCCGACTGATTCGAGCTCACCAGCTCACCAAGTCTCCCGTGAAGTCTGTTGGCAATCAGTTTAGAGAACAACTTGGTGAAGCTATGCACGAGGCTGATCGGTCTAAAGTCGCTGACAACAATCGCGCCCGACCTTTTAGGGATCAAGATGATGAGTGATCGATTCAATCTTCGAAACCCCCTTCCGTCTCCAACTCCTAGCTTCCCAATTGCCGCCATGACGTCCCACTTGATAATTCCCTAGCCTTCTGGTAGAACAGCCCGGTGAACCCTTCCGGTCCGGGCGCCCTCTCCGGCGGCAACTCCTGAACCACTCTCTAGACTTCCTCCTCCAAAAATAGCACCTCTAGCTCGTGCAAATCTTTAGGCTTGACACCTAGCGCTGCCAGATCCACCGTGCACTCCCTTGATTTGATCTCACCGATCAGCGAAGAATACGCCGAAAAGAATGTTGCTTCCTTATCTTCTTGACTTGTAAAAATGTGCTCTCCAACTTTCACGGCAGCTATGAAGTTTTTCATCCTCCGGCCATTTGCCACAATGTGGAAAAGCTTTGAATTGGCGTTGCCCTCCTTTAGCCACCTGATACTGGATCTTTACCTTGCGCTTGTGCGTTCTAGCGAAGCCAGCCCCAGGACTGCCACCTTCATGGAGTTCGAAGCCACCTTTCCGCCTGAGTTAGGTGCCTCCTCTCCGAGGCCACATCAAAGCGCATAACGGTCTGATTTACAATCGCAATCTTCAATTTGACATGCCCTACCGATCTCTCCCCCCAGGATTGTAGGGTTTCAGCTGCATTCCTAAAAAGCGCATCCAATCTTTTGAAGGGATCCACAATTGCCGGGTCACACACCCAGGCCTCCATGACTGCTTCTCTGAAACCTGGCAGATTCACCCGAAAGGACTCAAAGCGAAAACGATGCTTTGGCCTAAAGCTTGCGTTCAGAGATAGGTGCAGCGGCGCATGGCCAAAAATCGTCGACACCAGAGTTTGTAGCATCGCGTTTGGGAACGCCAGTCCCAGTCCACCAAGACTAAGGCTCTGTCGATCTTGGACATAGTAGGAACCTCCCTTTCATTGCTCCATGTGTATAACCAAGAGTGTAATTTTTGAACCAAGAGTGTAATTTTTGTTCGCCTTTTCTTTTTTAGGTGAGTTATTTTTAGCTAGAATTCTTGTTTTCTTTGACAGAATGTTGGTATGAAATATGGGTTATTTCTTTCAAAAAGAAAGAAAAGAGAGAAGCATTACCAAAACCACAACTTAGACCACCTCAGCTCGACAACGACTATCCACCAGCCCTACCAGGCTGTCACGCGCGTCCAAAACCCAAGATCCACCGCCGTACACCGACGGCTCGTCCTCTTGCCGTCGGCATGGCACGTCGCACGGCCACACCCCACACGCCACCGCAGCTCCACTGCACCGAGCTAGCAAGTAGAGCGCAGGGTGGCCGGTCACATGTAGCCCGCGCGCGCTGGCCCATGGCCATGGAACGGCAAGCACTGCACAAACCACCGCGCTTTAACCCCTCTCACGCGTCCCGGCGTCCACGCATTTGCAGCTGCGGTGCAGTGCAGGTCGGACGTCCCCATCCATCCATCCATCCATCACGCACCAGCCGGGCAATGGCGTGATCACGACAATTCCATCTGCGGAGCATGGCGTACATGGACGGCTGCCCAAATTGAATCGATTTGATGAGTCGCGCGCGTGCGCGTGTGTACATGTACAGTTGTGCAGATGCGTGCTCTCCGTGCCGTGTGGAGTCGGGACTCGGGAGTGTCACGGCAGCAGCGTGAGGAGCGCGGCGAAGTACGGGAGGAGCACGAGGTGGAGACGACGTCTTCGGTTCCCGAGCCTCGCCGCCGGGCCTCCGCTAGCGGCTGACGTTGCCGGCGTGGTCGCCGGCGTGCCGTATCCTGCGGGGTGTTCAGGCATTGTCAGCGCAGCCATATCTAAGTGCGAATAAATAAACATGACTTGAAAAGAAAACAGTTCTTGCTTGCTGTGCTGCTCCTATCGATGGTTCGATGCACGGGATAGCTAGGGATGAACATAGTATGTCGAGGTTCGAACTTCCAACACCGACCAGACAATTCGGTTCCCCTGCTGTTTTAGCTACTGAACGAGCGGCTGGCTACAGCAACACTTAACTCCATACAGTCTGCATTTTCTTCATTTCTACTAGCTCTGATGTGGTTTTCGTTCATTACTAGCATACAGTGTACACCCTCTTTCAAATCTAATGGTACAGCTGCGCTGACAACAGACTAGTTAACAGTTCATTTAGAATTTTGATCTGAACATGAACTAGGATTCATACGGAATTTTAGCAAACTAGTGATGCAAACCACAATTCAATTTCGAATTACGCACCAGACGACCTCCGAGAACTAAGAATGCACGGAGTATGTAGATACTTTTTGCATTCAATCGCCAATTTGCGGTACTGGACGGCCACATTGCAGAGAAAGCTAAAGTACTCGGCGTTTATTGCACGCGGCAGCCAGAGTATATGCTGTCATTCCGTAACATACCTGACTCCGCGGGCACGGCGCCGCCCGGCGGCTCCGCGACGGGCATGCCGAGCGCGGCGCAGAGGCTGGGCGGCGGCGCGTCGACGCGGCAGATGGTGGGCAGCGCGAGCGCGCGCACGGCGTCGACGCGGACCCCGAAGGAGCCGTACCCGCCGACGAGCCCGCAGAGGCAGGCGGCCTCGCCGTCCACCACGCCGGAGAGCGCCCCGCAGCAGCCCTTGTCCGGCCGCGTCAGCGCGCTCCCGGACTCCACGTACGTCAGGCAGGAGGACAGGTTCAGCATCGCGCCCCTGCAGTCCAGCTCCCCCCAGCTGGGCGCCGGAGCCGCCGCCGGCGGCGCCGACAGCTGAGCCTGCGCCGTCGCCTGGGTCCAGAACGCGAGGAGCGCGAGGGCGACGAACGCCGGTGGCATCATAGCCACGGCGAGGGCGTGGCTCTGGACTGTGTCGGCCCTGCTCTGCTTGACATGTGGAGATGGGGAGCGCAGGGTGTGTCTCCTTGTTTTTTTGGTCGTGTGCGTTGGCTCAGTGGCGGGGATGTATACCGCAAAGCGCGTATACGGGTAGAAAGAGTTCACTCGTCGGGTCGGGTTTCGTCTCATAGCAACTTGGCTAGTACTATTTGGTGTCTTCTCGGGTCTGGTCTCGTGTCATTGCAACTTGTCTACGTGTTTGCCTTTACATAGCGTATAGATGGCAAATTATTGCGGAGCCAAATATACATACTCCCTCCGGCACGGAAAGGATGTCGGTACCCCCCTTTTGCAAAAAAGCACTTCTAGTTTCTCCGACCAAACCAACGGTCCTTGGCGTCGTCTCCTTCGCCTCCGCGTCCCCTTCCCCTTCGCTCCGCCGCTCAATCGCCGCTCCAACGCCAGCCGCCCCGCCCTCGCTCACGCCCACGTCGAGAAGCGCCCCCGCGCCTCATCCCGCTCCACTCCCTGCGCAGTTCCCCCGCTCCCTCCTTCCGGTCCACTCCCCGCGCCTCCATCCACTCCCCCTTAGCTAAATATCGAGTATTTATCCCGCGATTTGGACGAGTCAGCGTACTCCGGCGGTTCCGCAGCAGATTGAGGTTGAGCGGCTTTGCTTCGGAGCAGCGGCGCTCGATCTGGTGGTCATGGGGACGAGGGGGCCGAAGAGCTGTTGCTGCGGTGCTGGATGCGACGAGGTGGACGAAGCTTCCACCTTTGTCCTCCATGTCGGCAGCAGCGCGGCAGTGGGTGGTGGTGAGGCGGCTCGGCGACCGGCCTGCCCTCTTCCTCTTTGTTCCCCATCTCCTGCTAGCTTGGACAGAGCATCTGCACCATGATACAGCCCGGGAAGGATGCTACCGGTCGCAGGGCAGGCGGCTCCTGCTACTCCCAGGGCGCCGGCATGGTCACCACCACAGATCCCAGTACGTACTGCCACTTCTGAATTCTGATGCATATGGATAACACTTTCTGAAATCGTATATTCCCTCCATCCATATGATCTGCTAGTTCCACGTCTTCAGCAGTACAAGTTCATACTGTTAATACAATGAAGGGAGGCTCATTGTACAGCTGCTAACGCCTTAAGCTTGAGTCCAAAATCCTTCATGCTTCGATACCATTGGACTAACCAAATGAAAGCAAAAGGAGCTCAAGTAAAACAGAAGTACTCAGTTACGAAGTTCAAAGCATGCCAAAATGCAAACATCTGGTGTTGAATGCTATTAGTCCAGAGTTCCAAACAATGCGTTATGCCGAAGCTCTCATACAAACAACACGTTTGGTACACCAGCTGATAAAGGTAGGAAATCTTATAGGTTTGGGTACACATAGCCTGCACTTTTAAATAAGAGTGAAGCAAAACTAGGACATATACCTTTGTGAATTCTGATGCATAGCGGTGAAGCAAAACCTAGGACATTCCTTTGTTTTACATTTCTGAGTATGCTTTGTTTTTGCTAAACAAAGTGAACATACTGGAGTTTGTTAAACTGTACAAATGATTTGGATGGTTGAAATGACTCATTTAGTGGACTACTTGTAGCCAGCTTGCCTAGATTGTTATTTACCAGAAAACAGAGAAGCATGACTCATTTAGTCTTGTGGCTTATGTGAACATTGCTCAAATTTGGATGATTACCTGAATAATTGCATACTTTCAGTCAAGTGATGCCAATAGATAGTGAAATTCAGTGTTACCTATAGAGAAATATTTGCAACAGATATTACATAAACAGAGACATGTAAAGCTATTCTATTATCCGGACTGTTCATGTAAGTCAGGGACTGCAGTGACCTGAAGAAACAGAGGTCAAGGACATTCATGTCCGGACTGTTCGGCGGTTGCTGCATCAACCTAATGTCTAGATCAGTCTGCTTAACTTCCTTTAGGAAATCCGGATCATTAGGAAGGAGATGAGGCTTTGCATTATCCTGTTGGATCCAGATTGTTCTTCCTAAATCCTCATCAGGCCACTTATCTAGAATAGCAGGGATCACTTTGTTCAACATGTATTCTCTCATCACATCTCTCGTAACTGTTAGCGATTTCAATTCCAATGTCCCTTTTTCTCTGTTTTTACTCTTCTTTAGAGCTGGAGTCTCTGTCACAAATGCCCACGTTCCTATCTTGCCATCAAATGGGACAGCTCCACCTTCACCGCTCCTTGGCCTCGCTACAGCGGTTAGGAACATCACTTTGCCAATACTATTCTTATTTTGCACGGTGCGCAGTGGTTCCGGTTCTTCGGGGAGTAGGATATAGGAGTTGCTCGTCCTTGTCATGACAAACCATTTCTCATCTATATGGACAACGTTGTCCATCAACTTGAAAGGCGTGGGAGATGTGGTCCAATCTTCCTCGAGCATAGAGAGACAGTGCTTCAGTCTTTGGATCTTGTTAGCTTGTGTCATTGTCGGCTTCACGGTACTAGTGTGCCGCTTCAGTTCACCCCATTTGAACCTTCTTTGTAAAGCTGCACGGGAAACACCCAGAGATCTTGCTAGCCCTCGAAACGTTCTCCTTTGGTTCAATGGGATTGTGGATGTCCTCCAAAGTTCAAGATCTTTCCTCTTGCGACCTACATTCCCCTTCTTTTGGTTCGAGACATCAACTGGCTGCCCTTGTGCAATCTGGTCCTGGGCTGTTTTCCAGATTCTTTCTACCGTCCGTACACTTGTATTTAGCAGGCTAGCCACAAGCATCTTGTCCTCAGTTTTGAACCCTCCATCTCTGCTCTGGATTACTTGCAATGCAAAGTAAGCACCAAATCTTTGCTCATCCGTCAGTTCCGGCTTTGGATGGTCAACACCCGCTTCTTGAGGAGGCACATTCAAATCAAGAGGAGGCACATTAAAAGCTTCTTGAGGAGGCACATTCAAAGCTTCTTGAGGAGGCACATTCAAAGCTTCTTGAGGAGGCATATTCAAAGCTTCTTGAGGAGGCACATTCAAATCAAGAGGAGGCACATTCAAAGCTTCTTGAGGAGGCACATTCAAAGCATCTTGAGGAGGCATATTCAAAGCTTCTTGAGGAGGCACATTCAAATCAAGAGGAGGCACATTCAAAGCTTCTTGAGGAGGCACATTCAAAGCTTCTTGAGGAGGCACATTCAAATCAAGAGGAGGCACATTCAAAGCTTCTTGAGGAGGCATATTCCGAGGGAATTCAACCTTGTAGGTATTAATTAGGTCACTACACAATCCTGTAAAAGAGCGAGATTAGGGGCATGACATGGTTTCTTCTAAGAACAAGAATACACAGGCTGAATCCATGAGCTAGCTTACCGTGTACCAATGGTGCGGAGAAGATGCTGTCCTTTAGGCGCATCCTGTTATACCGCCACACATGCAGTGCGATCCCGGGCAAACTCTTTCTCTTGCGAAGCATCTTGCATAGTTTTTTCTTGTTATTAATTTGTTCATCCATCTGTGCATTTAGTAACACTACGAACTCATCAATTTTGGGGCATTTCTTTTTCTCTTGTACTTCCATCATATTCTATGATCCTATGAGCCTGAACCGAGCAGCCTGAACCTGGCAGATGACCAGCGTTGTTTTCTTCTTTGACCCAGTCTTGGTAGAATTGCTTCTTGTTACAACCAACCTCAAAGGAACCCAGTTGGTTTTCTCTGCATGCAACACCTGGAGTATATTTAGAAGTGACAATCTAAGTATCTAACTCACTCACAGAAGAATAGCTTAACTTTTATTTAAAAGAAAGTCTGATTGTGGTTTTAATATGGCATGACGTATTTGAATTCTGGCGATTCTGCACTTGCTGGTTTTTGACAAGCATATGCACCTGTTACATTTTTGCAGGCTACCGTCGTTAACTTGCAGTCACGAGTTAAACAGTGGTACAACGCGTCTTTACAAGCATCTTATGTTTAAGCAATATACTCCTGGAGTACATATAAATATCTGTGAGGGTAAGACATCGTCACTGTTTTCGGTTGCAGGATTGACAGACAAGACAAGGAAGTGGCTGGTAGATATTCTGGGTAGTACTCGCCTCTGCTCTTTTATCCTTGTCCTATTTAGTTTGCAGTTTATGCATAATGTATAGTTGTGCTCAACTTACCTTTAGTTGAGATATACTTGGTAACTGCAACACACTTGCAAGCTATGAGGGCTTTTAATTTTGGGTGTGCTCAGGTTCACTTGGAGGGTTTAGGGTGTGCTCAGGTTTACCACACCTAAAACCTGATCCTGCTTAATGTGTCACTTGACATTAAGCAGCTGCAGCTTTAGTAGTTACTGTCTGCCAGCATTGCATGGTTTGCATCAGTTCTTCCTTATCATTCATGATCTGCTGCACTTGGTGTTACCTTTTGAAACTTAAGAGAAATGCAATATCCATATAAGTTTTACAAATGTATATTCCCTCTTGGTGTTATATTAGTATCGCAGTGCTGGTTCAGTGTCCAGTGTGTGGTGTTGTTTGACCCAGTTAATGTTTATCAAGAGCTACTGTCCAGATTGCAAACTGCATTGTCGAACTGAATTTTAACTGAATTTTAACTTCTGGTTTAACTGAATTTTCGAACTGCATTTTCAAAGCAATTGCGAACTGCATTTTCGGAGCAATTTCTAACTGTATTTTTAGAGCAATTGCAAACTAAGCTTTCAGAGAAATTGCACTAAACTCTACCTTATTGATTTCAGAGAACTCAAGAACAGAGTGCTGGCTACAATTGGGAGGAGCTGGAATTGGCAGCACGGGAGGAGTTGGAGGAGCTCCAAAGCTGTAGGACTTGGCCGTGGAGGAGCTCGAGCTTGAAGCCGGCGGCGCGAGTCCGTGGAGGAACTAGAGCACGGGGACAGGGCCAGCAGGAGCTAGAGCGCGGGGACGGGAACGGGGAGTCGAGGTCGGTGATGGAGGCGCAAGCTCGAGGGCGGGAGGCCGTCGGTCTGCTCGAGAGGGAGGCCAGCGGGAGGGCAGAGGCTCGAGGAACGGCGGCGGTGCGGCCAGGGAGGTCCGGCGGACGCCCAGGGCGGGCCAGCGGGAGCTAGAGCAAGGCCGGGGAGGAGGTCTTGAACGTCGGAGGCGAAGGCGGAGGGCAGCGGGGGCGGAGTGCGGCGGAGGCGGAGGCCGTCGAGGGCGGAGATGGACGGCCGGCGGCCAGGAAGCGCGGCCAGGAAACCAGATCTTTTGATTTCACGGTCCAAGGACCTGATTGGAGAAGACGAGAAACGATAGGGGTTTTTTTGCAAAAAATCATTTGAACGTGACGCCTGACATCTATTTCGTGCCGGAGGGAGTACTAAAAGATGTCTAGATACATTTGTTTCATAAACCTAAAACATCTTATATTTTAAAACGGAGGGAGTAAAATTTAGAGTTGTAAAGATCCTTGTACAGTTTGTACTGTGGTGCTACTAAGCAACAATTGCAGACCATCCCAACAAAACACAAGTGTAATGTCTGAAGATGATCAAATTTGATGTTCTCTTGTGGCTCCTTACCGGGATGACGCACGGTAGAGGGTGCGTACCGTACGAGATAAACCATCAAACTTAAACATCAGGAACAATGGCACCATTGGTATTTATTTTGGGAAAAGGGCGACGGGCACCCTGTTGCGTTGTATACGTATGTTTCTGTTTGCAGCAGGTGAAATCAGGAAAAGAAAACAAATATGCAGTTTCTCAGCAATGAGTTAATGCACTTATGTTACATCAGAAAATGGTGACGCCCTGATGCGCATAAATGCACAGATACACTTACACTGACAAGATCCGTTGTTTGGCAACAGTTCCCGCTATGTTTACACTGCCATGCAATCATGCTACCTTCGGATGGCTGTTTGAATCGAGTCCAGTGTTTAGTTAGTCACTGTTTTAGTCTATGTTTCCTAGCTGCTAGCACGTGTTTCTGCTTACAACAGAAATAATAAAAACCTGTGATGATTTACTGCACTAATAAAATACTAGTACTTCACTGGAGAGTTTGGCTACAATTGATTAAACATTATTTGGACGATTCTTGAATGCTAATGTTACACAAATTCAACTTGAGAATTCATGCTCGGTATTTATCTGGCAGATTTCATTGAAAATAAGTAAATTGTTAAAATGTCGCATAAGTATATAAGTACATATAAGGTGATTATATACGTGATGCACCTAGATGCCTATAATGAGGCAATGACGTTACACAATAGTACTATTGCACATGATGTTTTGGCCATATCCCGCTAAAATCATACAGAATGGGAGGAAAAACTGTTCGTTGATGATGTGACCACATAATGAAATAATCCAAATAATCGATGCAATGGAGCAATGCAACTATGTTGAGATCAATCCACAGAGAACATCTCGGTAATGGTGCCTTAACATTTATGAACATGTAATGCATGTAAGAGAAACAAGGATTGCTCATAACTCTGAATGTATTTTCTGCAACTTGTGGACTATGGTCATTGCACAGAAGAGCCTAGTGCTGGAAACCTAGGTGTAAAATTTTCCAGCAGCCAAGAGAATATTATTACAACAACGTTTCAGCTTTGTTTAGATAAACAAAGAATCACGGAATGCCAAATGCCCATGTTATCTCAAGCAGCTGAAGTGTGAAAACCGCAAGTACACCGAAGAAACTATATAAAGTAGCAACAGCCAGACCCTATGTTTTCGCAATGCACGGGGGGCAAAGAACCTGATCACTTGAAACTGAGACTATGGTAATCCTCCACTTACAACGAACTGAAGAAGCATATGTAGTCCTCTCACAGTAATTGCTGTGAGCAGATCTACTCTCCTACTGTCATTCCAAAACCAAACTTGTAGTTCTTCTTTGCATGGTCAATCTGTGTCACAAAACACAAGTTCAGAAACACTGGTCGAAAAATAGTCAGGGCATTCATTGCTTGTTAACAAGACGAGCATATGGAAGAAAACATTTTATATTGGAAAGTGTCATACTACAACTCAAATACCTCTGCAGACAGAAGAAAGTTAACACCCATGTTCAATCTCTCCTCCAAGTATGCAGCAACAACACCATTTGAATCAATTTTGCCCCTTAGGCGGCACTGTAACAGAATGCATTAATAAACCAAAGCTACAAGAAAGAAATTTCAGAAAAACTGCAATACATGGCTGAGGTAACAATGGCTTTATAATGTCTGAATATATCCACTGGCCAAAACAAGCCCATGTAGAGAAACAAATCTTGGAAGAGCAATAAATTTCTGCCTGATACAAAATTTCAAATACTCAAAAATGTTTTGTAATGGACACTGACCTGTCTAAGCATGTAGTCGTAACCAACGCTAGAAGTCACATCTCTGGACATGTGGTTATACATAAAGTCAGTAGCAAGGGACACCTGCACATTGATATATTTATAAGTTGAACCAGGTTAACATCGTATGCAAAAGATTCATGTTGGAACTATTGGAGTCTAACCTTTTCGGACACTTTCTGGACGTAACTTAACGCAACTATACCAGTGCTAGCGACCTGTAGAGTACCCACCTGCAATGGTCACAAAAACAGTGATCAGCCTGTTCTCTAAAAAGTAGCTGCATTTGCTCAGTATCAGCATGCATTCTCACATTTTGATTTCTTTTCTATGCACATCATGAGTGGATATTTGACAAAGGTCAGTCAGCTAGGCACAATGAATAACGATGCTTATTATAGTGATTGATTATAGGAACAGACCCACCATCTCTTATTTTTTTCAGCGACACAAGGGAGTAATTTCCAATATAAGCATGTGTCTAAGGGGCCTATCTTAATTATTGTAAGAGAATAAATGCATCATCCACAAGCCAACCAGAAATTCTTACTACCCAAATCAACACTCCATACTAAAAATAAATGGACGGCTTGTAAACTTAAGAATGACATGCAAAAAGTTCAACCTATGTACCACCCAAACAGAAAAGACTACCCAAGTTCCTTACCATTTTATCAGTATTGTAGCGAGAATTAAACCCAACTCCTGACTTCCTTTGCTGACCAAGCCAGAATATCTCCGTTCCCATAGATAAATTTGGCGTAACACTCTGGAATACAAAAGGATTGTTATCTCATTGTAAAAAAAAGTGTAAAGAAGGAACCATTTATCTTCATGACCATATTTATGGATAATATTTAGTTGGAAAGAATAGGTACATGCCCCACTTCATTACAAAGCTAATCATATGTGCAGCACAGATATTTAGTAATTCGTACTATACAAAATATGCTTGCAACTTAACAAAGCTTAGCTTCAATTCTAACTTCTAAGCATGATGTTGGGTCCCGTAGACATCACTGGTAAAAAAATATAAGTGGCTAGTTCAAACAGAAAGCTACAAAATGCAACAATCTTGCAGCGACAGATTTATGTCTTGACTGATAACAAACTTAATACCGGAATATCATTTAACTGTGATTCAAGAGTATAGTTTGTTCAAGGTTTAAACAAACCAAAACTGCAAATTATGATCCCTATGCATAGACACAACATTAACCAAAGAACACACAGAATGCAGCTCAACAGAGAGAAAGAGCAAACAACTGAATGTGAACACATGAGCGGAAGTTGCTTAACATCTCTGGAGAATTTAAACAATCAAGGAACAAATGGACGACTAGGGAGACACTGTTAAACCAAACTATGATGTAAGTATCGTTTAGGTGCGGCAGGTAGAGTATGACGCTGTTAAACCAAACTATAATGTAAGTATTGTTACCTGAATATAATTTGCCCCATAGAACGCATTGTTTCCAAATTGAAGTTGTCCTCGATAGTCTGTGCCCTATACAAATGTGAAAGATCAAAAATGTTTAACAGATGGAAGTAGTTGTTAGATGGCAGCACACAATAAAAATGCAGTTTGCTGATTGCAAAACTAATCAGAAATGCTTGGAATACACCGCTTAAAGAAGCATTGTCACAAGTACTTACCTTGTAGTCAAAGTTGAACATCCCTTGGGAGTAATGAGGCTCACTGGTAAGCTGAAAACAGGAAATTATCAGCCAAATATAAAGAGTAAACTAACAGTCATCAAACAAAAGAACATCAAATTCAACTACCTGTGCATTGACTTTCAGTGCCAGATTTTCTGTCAGATCATATTTCACGCGAGCATTCAACCTTCCATCAGTCATCAGCCTTCCAATAAGCATTAACTAAAGAAAATTTCGCACACAATTAAGAACCAAGTTCAGAAATGCAACACGTGACGCAGAAATGTCGTGTCATAATGTCATTAAAGCAAACCTGTGGAAGGTCGATAAAATTGGCACCAAATTCATACTGTGCTGTTGGGACTTTAATAACATCAGCTGACTGAGACGGAACTTCCATAGAACCCATAAGAACACTGTTGATGTTGTCAGAATACATCATAAATAAAGAAGTACGAAAAAGGGAATTGCCAAAATTTTGCATGTGCCTCACCTGTGGCTAAGCGCAAACTTCTGGCTTAACATTTTAGTGAAATCAAACCTCAAACCTTCGAAAAGTTCAGGCTTCAAAGACACTGCAAACGGAACATGTAAATAGAGCCCATGTAAGAAATTTCAACAATAAAACTGTACCGATAGCAGTTATCAAGATACACAACAAATAAGAAAAGCAAGCAACCACGTTTCCTTACAGATTTAGCATGACATATTTAGTTGAAGCATGCGTGACTGAGAAAAGCTCAGTATGTATGCTGAAAAGTCTAAATCACATATATCAACACTACTAGGTTACCCCACTTAGGGCTTGTTTGGTACTAGAGTTTTGGTGAGGATTGGTGGGGATAATCCCCACCAAACTCTAAATCCCCACTCACTTCTAAAAATATATTTGGTACTAGAGTATTGGGCGAGTATAATCCCCGCTAATCCCCACTCTTCCCTAAATTTTAGTGTATTTTTCTTAATCCCCAATACTCTACCTCTACCTAGTGGATTGTGGGTGGGGTTTTGTGGGGATTGGGTGAAGGTGGGGGTTTCACCCAATACTCTAGGGGATTATCCCCACCAATCCCCACCAAAACTCTAGTACCAAACAAGGCCTTAAGGATCCTTCTCGAACAGAAATGGGATGCTTGGGGTAAGTACTCTGATGCTCTCCACGGAAATGTAACAAATCCCAGATAGATCTTATCTTGAATACTCGCTAGATTTAAGATCCCTACAGCACACTATGACATATATAAAATGATCTGTAAAATATATACAAGTCAGAAATGATCTGTAAATATATACAAGTCAGAAATGATCTGTAAAAATATATACAGCTTAGAAACCTAGTAATAATCCACGCCAAGCAACCGAATCGCGACCAAGGAGCCTATTATGGCACGAATTCATCCGCATCCACAGGAGCACACACACATACACATCAAGTAACAACTCGGCAATGCTGGAGCAATTCGCACAGAATAGCAGTTTAAGACTTAATGAGTGGAGGGGGAAGGGTACGAACTGAGGGCCTCCCGCTGGATCTCCTCGTAGGCCACAGGGCAGGGGAGATTGAGGTAGTCCACCTTCTCCTCCTTCTTCTCGTCCCCTTCCGGCTTCGGCGGGAGGATGCCGGCGAGCCCGTGGCCATACTGCGGCGCGGCGCCGTGGGGCTCCGCTGGAGGTGGCGGCGGCGGCGCTGCGGCGGAGGCGGCGGATCCCATGGCGGCGCAACCCTAGGTTAGGGTTCTGGGTGGGCTTTGGCCTTTTGGGTGCTTCTCTCCTCTTCCGCCACGCGACGCGGAGGAGGTGGATTTGTTTCAGCCGACCTCGCTTTGTTTTTTGGTCTCTACCCAGATCGGCCTCCAGCAGTCCTGCCTTGACTGTTTGCGGTTCTGCGCTGCTGTGTGTAGCCTAGGTTTTTGAGGGGCCCTTTCTTACGCTAGTGGTGTTGGGCTCCAAGTTCCGTAGAAGTCCAAATCCTTTGCAATTAATTAAATTCCTAGGATAAATCATTAACATGTAACATTATAAAATCTATAGTTAAATAAATTATGAAATATATTTTTATGTGATATATAAAATTAGAATTGTTGATATTTTTTGACTTTTTAAAAAGTAAGCATTACGCTCCATTTAGATGTTTGTTTCGGAGCATATAGAATTGAACTAGATGGACTCAGCATGGTCTGCTGCGTTTTTCTCTACAAATGATCTTTTAAATTTTTGTGTGTGGAGTATGATTGTGGGCGCATGTGAGGTCGGGGTTGGATTCGGATGGATCAGTTTCCTGGCCATGGAATCTGGTGCATCGAAATATTGTGATATGTGCATTAGGGCACGCGTCATCTGCCACAATGTTGAGTTAACATGCGGTGTCATTCTATATCAGTCATGCACAGGCTATAGAAGGGGGCAGGCAGTGGAGCGGATGGGATAGATCATGGTAGAAAGGCCAACCATAGAATACATCTTACACATCTTAAGCCAAATATTTCCTATAATAAGGCCAACCCAATGCTTGTTTAACCAAATATTTTTAGAATGTCACTTATTTACATTAAGTTTTCATCTGGATGTACTCAATTCATTCAAATTCCACGATTCCAATGCAACGGTGCCACTTTTGAGTTCCTATTTAATGGCAATGCAAGAGTATTTTCTGCTGATACGGATATTTCCATATTTCATTTCGGTCAAGTGTCCATTCTTGAATGAAAGAATAGAATTTTTCCCCTTCACTCACTGCTTCAGAATGACTCCCTTAGAACTCTTTATTATATAAGAAAATAGAAATTATTTTCCTTTACCATAGTTCTAAAGCAAGTATGTATTATTGCAATACTGAGTTACTATGGATTAAATATAAATTCTCATTCTAAAGAATGAGATTAATTCGGATGCGTATTCCATGTATTATATTTTTCTTGTATATGATGAAGGGATGATTTCAATGGCTTTGGGACATTTTGTTTTCTTACATCTCGATCGTTAACTAAAATTGCAAGACTTCATTGTAAATTTCTCTAGTAGCTAATTTTCCTGCTCTCTTATTAGGTCGTGAGTGATGCCTCTCCCAAAGTTTATTTTGACTTGGGAATGTCACGCGAAAAGCTATTCTGAACTCAAGCTGAGATGAGCCCTTTTTCTAAACCACATGTTTAATATATAAAAAAATATTGTCGTATGTACGTATTCCTGTCCTATGTCAATATCTAAAATTGATCTCTGCACCAACAGAACCCGCATATGTGCATGTCATTGGCCACCCTTGCTCTGTTCCACTTACATCGCACAGATGTCACACGTTTGTTTGTGCATTGACTGACGCCACATGCCTTCCTGGTTCTGTATATATCCTATATCTAGATAAACTATTAGACTTGGCAGAGATTATCAGAGCAAGTATGGGGTTGGGAAAAAGAGCTTATCTGAGCTCGGGTGTCAAAACGCCTCTTCCAAATGTCACTGCTTTCTTAGTTAGTAATTGAATTCGCAATCCTCCTGAGCATTTTTGAAATAACCAAATTTGTGGGGTCTTCCTACATACAAGTGGTTTTCATCGTTGTAGGCTGGTGAAACATGATTATTTGATTCTCATCAAATAATTTGCTACTCCCTCCAATCGGAAATAAGTGTTGATGACTTAGTACAAACTTTGTGCTAAGTTAGTTCAAAATCACCGATAGTTTTTTTTTATCAGAGGGAGAATATACTTTGGTGCCTAGGCCTTTCAGTATTTTTTTTTTAGCTGATGGTGTTTGAAACCGTATCTGCCTTGCCAATTGCATCATCTTTCTTCTCCTTTTCATCTCACTGCGCATGCGCGGTGCGGCATACATGTGCTGCTACACGGTCATTAATACTCGTCTTGTGAAAAGCGACTGTCCTGCATGACTTCCTTGTATATCCATCTGAGCTAAGTTTATTTTCACTCATGACGTTAGGTGTTTTTTTTAGACTAAAAGGGCTCTTGCCCCGGTTCCATTTCAGAAGAAAAGAAACCACCAGTTCTTACAACAAGTTCTTAAAGCGAAAAAGAGTTCAGCAAAAGGATAAAAACAACACAAATATTCAGCTGCTGGAAACAAAAGCAGACACTAGAAATATAGAGCTATTCTCTCTAAACTCGCTCCAGCAGACCACATCACCAGATATTCCAGAGACAGCGGCTTCATATCAGCTTCAGGTGACCACATGGATGGCATCTCCCTCCTCCGGGTGGGCTTTGAGGAACTCCAGGGAGGCTCGGCCTCCATGCCCCAATGAAGAAGCGAGGGTTCTCCAGGTCGCCGTCCAGCCGAAGTCACCGCAAATCATGGACGGGGCAGTGGTAGACGACTTCTGAGTAGCACCAGCAGACAGTCCAAGAACTGACTGCTTTTCCCCCCTTCTAGCTCCTTGAATGGTACTTTCCATTCTTTTACGAATGATAGCACTAGGCGCCAGACCTGTTTGATATTAATCCAAGAAGCCTTATTAAAGACCAGGTTATTTCTATTAATCCACAATCCCCAAAGAGTTGCAGAGGTGACTAGATTGAAATGGAGAAACTTTTTATTGCATAACCATTTAGAAGCAATTGATTCAAAGTTATCAATTTTGCAATCAAAGACTTTTTCCACAATTGTCCAAATTTGTCTAGCCACTATACACTCAAACATGAGATGTTTGACAGTTTCCAGTTCCTTACGCATTTCACATTCAAGAGGTTTCACCATACCTCTAGTTCTAAGATTATCCCTAGTCATGATTTTATTTTGAGAAAACAGCCACAAAAAAACCTGGATTCTGGGTGGAACTTTCAGTTTCCACACAGAAGGCAGGTAAATGGGTTGAATCCCTCTAAAATTAACTAAGGCATACATGGAACTAGAAGAATAAATCTCATTTGTTTCATATTGCCAGATGAGTTGATCATTTTCATCAGTAAATGAGATTGTCTTGGCAATTTCTATTAGCTCAAGCCAATTGATCATCATTTCATCCGAAAAATCCTTCTAAAAGTGCCTCTAATCTGCTCCCCATCCCAGAGATCCCTAATGGTCTGGGTCTGTTGATTAGAGACAATGTAAATATCCCAAAATTGGGTGGCTAAAGGAGAATTACCAAACCAAATGTCTTCCCAAAATTTAATACTCCTACCATCACCTACTTTCCATTTGTAACCAACAGAAATAGCCCTAGAAGCCCACATAACACCCTTCCAAAAAGTGGATGGCTAAATGTCATGACAGGAAAGAATGTTAGGATTCTTAGTATTATACTTAGCATCTATCACTCTTCTCCAGAGAGCCCCTTCTGCTTGAATATATCTTTTAATCCAAGATCCTATTAAACACAGATTTAAGTCCTGGAGGTTTGGAATTCCCATACCTCAATACTCCTTTTTAAAACACACAGAAGGCCAGTTAGCAAGATGAATCTTGTGGTTTCCTTCTTCATCATTCCACAAGAAGTTAGCTAATTGAGTATCTAACAAACTAAGAGCCCACTTAGGGAATTTAAAAAAGGATAACAAATATATAGGAATGCTAGAGAGACAGGCTTGAATGAGCACCCTCTTAGCGGCTAATGACAGTAATCTACCTCTCCATCCAGTAATTCTTCTTAGAATACTTTCAATAAGAGGTTGTAGATCTTCTCTCCTAAGCCTATCAAAATTCAAAGGAATGCCTAAGTATTTAACAGGGAAAGCACCTTCTTTACACTGGAAAATTTCAATGAAAGGAAGGAGTTCCCCTGGTTCTATGTTTATAGGAATTAACTCACTTTTGTGAAAATTAATCCTCATCCCTGAAATTTGTTCAAAACAAGTTAAAATCCATTTCAAGTTCAAGGCAACTTGTGGATCATTTTCTAAGAATAGCAAAGTGTCATCTGCATATTGCAGACTGACAACCCCACCTGGAATAAAATTGGGGCAAAGACCTCTGATCAGCCCACAATTCGTTCCTTTAACTAACATCCTAGAGAACACATCTACTACACAATTGAACAGCAAATGAGCAATGGGATCTCCCTGCCTAAGTCCTTTTCCAGTGAGAAAGAAATCACTCTCCACATCATTCACTTTGACTCCTACAGATCCACCTAAAGTAATTTGCTTAATCATTCTGATAAAAACTGGACTAAAACCCCTAAGCTGTAAGACTTCAAAGAGAAAATCTAGATTTACTTTGTCATAAGCCTTCTCATAGTCTATTTTAAAAACTAACCCCTGCTCTTTTTTCCTGTGAACCTCATGTATAATTTCGTGAGCCGTAACAACACTCTCCAGAATGTATCTACCTCTAATGAAAGCAGATTGATGATAAGAGATCAGTCTATTAATAATTCTAGCTAATCTATTAGTAAGAACCTTTGTGAAAATTTTAAAAGAGCAGTTCAGCAAGCTAATAGGTCTGAACTTTTTCATAGACCTTGCCTCATTTTCCTTGGGAATGAGAGTGATCATGGCAAAGTTCAGTCTATATAAGTCTAAATTATCATTATACCAATCATTAAACATGTTAATTGAATCTTTTTTAACTATATCCCAGTAGGTTTGGTAAAACATGAAGGAAAGACCATCTGGTCCAGGGGCACCATCAGCATAAGAGCCAAACACTGCCTCTTTGACCTCTTCCTCAGTAAAAACCCCACCTAGAATTTCATTCTCTGCTACACTAACTTTTTCGTCATCAGAGAAAAAATCAGGTTTAAGTCTAATATCAGGTCTAGGTTCCAGACAAAAAATATCCTTATAGTAATCCACAGCTATCTTAAGCATTTCTTTATTTTCATGAACTGGACCATCAGGGCCATCTAAAACTTGAATCATTTTCTTTCTCCTTCTCTGATTAGCTACTGCATGAAAATAAGCAGTATTCCCATCACCCTCAACTACCCACTTCTCCCTAGACCTTTGTTTAGCTTTTGTCTCCTCCATGATCCAAAAACTATTCAAATTTCTAAGGATAAAGTCTAATCTAGCTTTCTCCTCAGCAGAAAGAATTTGAGTCTCAGATTTAATATCCAAAAGATCATATTCTTCCATAAGTTCTCTCTTCTATTTCCTAATAGCAGCTTCCTGGTTGGCACTCCAACCTTTGGCTAAGCTTCTAAATTTCCTAACCCTAGCTTGCCACCTGTCTAAAGCTGAAGAATTGTTACTCTCAAGTGACCAAGCTTTTGCTACTAGATCTTTAAACTCAGGATTAGCTAACCACCACTTTTCAAATTTGAAACCTCCTTTCTTAGGCATATGGGATTCCCCAGACTCCCAAATAATGGGTGTATGATCACTCCCAATTCTAGCTAAAACCCTTGCAGAGGACAAAGGAAAAGCAGCATCAAAATTAGTTGTACAGAAGATTCTATCAAGTTTACACATCACTTGGTCTTCTTGATTATTACTCTAAGTGTAAGCTCTCCCAGCTAAACCTATTTCCAGGAGAGCCCACATTTATACCCAAGTGTTAAACTTATCTACCCACCTGTAATCTATGTTCAGATTATTCTTATCTTGAGATGATATAATCAAATTAAAATCACCTCCTATCATAGCAGGGCCATCCCAGTTAAGAAAAAGTTCATGAAGTTCAGAAATAAACTCCTGTTTCTTTTCCTCATAGGCAGAGCCATACACTGTAGTAATTCTACAAACATTCTCACTAATCTTATTTTTAAGGACAACACTAACAGAGAAAGATTTAATTTCCTAGGCTATTACTTCAAATAAAGCACCATTAACTCCAATCAGAATACCACCTGCAGAACCTACAGTAGGTAAATGATTCCAGATAAAATTCCTATTTCCTAGCAGTTTTTTCAGAAAGGAGTTACTAAACTGCTCTTTCTTAGTTTCTTGGAAGCCTATGTAATCAAGATGTAAAGGCACTAAATTATCATCTATAAATTCCCCTACAATTCCAAAAACAACAAATCATTGCAACTTTTTCCTGGGGTGCTTGCCCCAAGATTTTCTAACTACTTCAGTCCAAAACTCATCCAGATCCTCTTGCCTATCTTTGTCAGAAAAAGGCATACTAGAGGAGGAACTAGAAGACTTTGTCTGATTATCTATTTCTACAAAATCCTCAGTAATAGAAATACCAACTTTATCAGCTCTATTATCTAATTCATGAATAGGTAAAACTGTAAAAGGATTAGAACACATGATACCTTTCATCTTTGGGATATCCAGGTTAGTCTTCCTCTTCCTTTCTTCAGCTTTCTCCATGATGTTTTTTGATCTATCAATTCTGGAACTCTGTCTGACTGCTTGAACAGGCCCCCACTTCTGTTTCTTCTCCTTGTGAATCTTTGAGAGTGCAAGCTTAGTAGCAGGATCTTCAAAATCAGGCATGATATTGTCAGGCAGGGATAATTCAGCTCCCACAGCATCTTCCAGCCTCTGTTGAAAGGTGGCATCAATAGTAGTTTCCTTGGCCCAGAATTGCTCAGTTTCAGCAATTACAGCCTCCTCCACCTCAGCTTTGTCCCAGACAAAACAACCCTCTTTGTTGATCACTCCTTTTTGCACCAACAACTGATAAATGACGTTAGGTCTTATTGGATTAAAGCGTGGACATATATCCCCTCACGTCCACTTGAACAATCAATATTTAAGCTCATAGCTTTAGGTGGACATTCGCTGCTATTGCTCATTCCCTTATGACCAAAGTTTTAAATAGCCGGCTATTAACCGGCTATAGCCCAACTATAGTCTCTTGAGAGATCTGCGGCTACGGCTACAGCCTTCAGAGGCTAAAACGATAATAGCCGCTAATAGCCCGGCTAAGTTGGTTTAACCTCAAAATAGCCCCATAGTCGCTATATTCCCGCTCTTTAGGCCCAAAATTTTTGGACCAAATTTTTTGGGCGTAGCCAAACTGACCGGCTAAAACTTGCGCTATATCCCAAAAAAAAACAAGTCCCATGATTCTAGCATGAAATTGAGACTATGTGGAAAAAACTATGCCTAGAACTCTTGTTATTTATGTTTATGTGATTGTTTATTGAATCTTGTTCAGTTTATATGTTATGTATCTTTCAATTATTGATATATATATATAATATATGCTTATTTAGGAAAACCGCTATAGGGCAATAGCTGCGCTATAGCCCGGCTATAGCCTTTTATAGCTTATGAAAATGTCGCGGCTATAGCCTATAGCCGGCTATTTAAAACTTTGCTTATGACCCATTCCACTCCAAATGAAGCTTTGCCTCTCAAAACCACATGCAGTCAAGCGATAAAATAAAATAAAAAGTAGCCCAATGAAAGCGACCTTCCACTCAATAGGCGCCTAAAGCCAGGGATCTTAGATCTTCTTGGATATTGGTCTTGATACCCTACCTTGAGAGTTGTCTCGTTCCTTTCGGCTCCCATCTCCCCCTCCTTCGGCGGCCTCGCTGGACGGAGTGACTGGGAGAGGGGAGGTTGGGGCTCCTTTGTGTATATTAGGGGAGTTTTACTATTTTCCCTGTGGTGGAGTCTGGCCTTATGTCGCTGAGATCCAGAGCATTGATGCCATTGAGCGACATCTGGTGGTCGGTGGTGGCTCTTCTTCTCGCCATGGTGCTCCAGTGGTGGAAGGCGAGCCTAACACGATCTCGTTGAATAAGCTCGATAGGTTCGTGGGAGATCTGCATCAACCCTTTCCTTCTCGATCTAGTCGTTGTGAAGGTGGGCAGAGCCGGGAGATGGAAAGATCTAGAGATACTAGGGTGTGAATGGAAGATTCACTTGGCGAAGTTCTTCAGTAGCGACATGGTGGTGCCGCTCCTCCGGTTGGCCAAGGGGGGCACTTCGCACCTTAGAGCATGCTGCTCTGACAGATTTTCTTCCTCCAATCCAAAGAGCCACTGCACATGATCTCCTTCAACCTTAGCGCGACACCACACCCCGAGCTCGCCCCAAGTGGTCTCGTCCCTAGCGGTGTTCCAAGCGGTCGTTGCATCGAGGTTCTGCATCAATGGTGGAGAAGGACCCGGTCGTGTTTCATCTTTTATTTTAGGGTCCTTTTTAAGAAAAAGTAAGGTCCTGACTGTAATTTCTTACTCTTTCTAGTACCTCCTTGTTATCTTTCCACACTGTTGTTAATGAAGCTTCTGAGTCCTTTGGACCCAACCGCTGTTCAAAAACATGGTCACGATACCAGGTAATGAGATTAGGACTAATGTCAATTCAGCTGCTTGGTGGTACATAACATTTGTAGATCGAATCAACTGAGGTCAAATTACTGATTCCCATTTGGATGGTTCATGTATTGAATTGACCTCAAGCCTAATCTTCCCTTCTTAGTCTGCTTGCCGACCGGCGTATGCTGCTCCTCTTGCCTCCATGCATGTTGTTGACATTACCTCTTTTCTACCGCCCGCCGGATGCTCATGAGCTCCAGAGAAGGAATTTTGATGTCTACTTCGAGAGGCTCGACACAACAAGCCTAGGACTGCACATGAGGTCGTCATTGTTATGTGCAACGCTGCAGGACCTTTGCACTCGAGACTCTGGTGAGCTTCTACGGCGGGTGGACTAGAGCTTCGGCCAACAGAGTTATGGGAATTCCCGCGTCGAATGGATGTGAACTCCCGGGGCGGCATATAGGCCGCTGGAGCTCACTAATTTGGGCTGGAGTGCAAAGGGAATATCATAGTGGTGTGCGGTCGACTAGGTCAAGAAGGAAGGGGTATGATTCCAACATATATGGAGGGTGCTAGCTCAGGATCTTTGCGAGGGTGCTCTAGTAAGACATAGCTTGTTAAAATGGGATAGGTTTCCAAGGTACAATTATGTGACCATCCAAACACTGGAATTTAGGAGACCCATTTCCATTTCCGAATTGCACA
This sequence comes from Dactylis glomerata, assembly GCA_007115705.1. Taxonomy (NCBI): domain Eukaryota; kingdom Viridiplantae; phylum Streptophyta; class Magnoliopsida; order Poales; family Poaceae; genus Dactylis; species Dactylis glomerata. The sequence continues at coordinate 518,457 of QXEO01000286.1, read as the reverse complement.
CCTAACTAGCTACATCCAAACGCTTGTTATTCCTAAAAAGAGGGAGTATTGCAGTCGTGTAACCATGCAATTACATACCTCAAGGCCGTATACATGAGAAAACAAGATAAGTAAAACATAATTTCCAGCCAGCGCCTTATAATGTAAGGTGCCCATTACTTTATCTCATATAACATCTAAGCCACATATTCGGGCACAAGATTTTGTCATTCTCACACGCCCTAGATATTAATGCTGTTATGCATTTCCCAAATGTATGTGTGCAATCATACGATTAGTACAAAGGAAATTCATATAAGATAGCATACATGTTTGCAACCAACAAAACAAACTATTTCACCATTGCCATAAATAAGTTACTACTCAAATCTAGACATAGAGAAGAAATACATCATGGAACAATTATATATAGCACCACACATCACGTTTTCCAATAGCTTACAGTGGGGGGTGATGGAGATGTTGATGAGATGATGATGACGATGATGCTGGAGGGGGGAGGAGCCACCTAGAGGCGATTACAGCAATATATTTCCCCTACAGCTCCTCCGGTGGCAATTTTTTCGTCTTTTTTTTTGTGTTTCACCTCCGGACGTAGCCTTATCACGAAATAAAATCTCCAGAGGTATAAATAGATGGTTTTAGGTAAAAACCAATCTCATAAATATCTATCGGCTATACTAAAATTTTGTACTGATTGCTGAACGGTTTAACTTTTCTGAGATCTAGATATTGGTAACACGAGACCTGTTCACATAATGTGGTTCTTTTTTGTCAACAAAGCCATGGCTCATGTGTGAAAGGACACAGATGTCGCCTAGAGGGGGGGGTGAATAGGCGATATCAAATTTTACGAATGGCTTGAACAAAAGCGGAATTAAACTAGCGTTTATTTTGTCAAGCACACAAAACCTAAATAAACTAGGCTCACCTATGTGCACCAACAACTTATGCTAAGCAATACAAGTAACAAGGTGATAGCAAGATATATAACTTCAAGCACGAAGGCTATCACAATGTAAAGTGCATAAGTAAAGAGCTCGGGTATAGGAATAACCGAGGCACGCGGAGACGATGATGTATTCCTGAGTTCCTCCCTTGAAAGGGAGTACGTCTCGTTGGAGGGGTGTGGTATCGCCACAAAGGCCTAACCAACGCCACAAAGTCCTCACCCTATTCTCCGGTGTGAGCTTGCGCCACAAAGGCCTAGCTCACTCTTCCACTAAGGGGTTCCTCAAGGCGGAACCGGGCCTTTACACAAAGCTTGGGGCACACATCCACAACTTAATTAGAGGCTCCCAAGAATAGCCACAAAGGCACCACAAAGCCACAAAGCCGTCTAGGGTTCCAAGAACCCAAGAGTAATAAGCTCACAAACTTTCACTTACTCGAATCTCCGGGGAGAACTCAAACCGATGCAACTTATGCAATGGCAAGAGCACACAAAGTGCTCAAATCCTTCTCACTCAAATCCTACCAAAGCAACTAATGCTATGGAGAGATATGAGAGGAAGAACAAAGGAAATCCACAAAGAACTCCAAGATCTAGATCCCAAGATGTTCCCCTCACTTAGAGGAGAGATTGATTGGTGGAGTTGTAGATCTAGATCTTCTCTTTCAAATCCCTCAACAAGATTCAAGAAATATGGGAGGGATAGAGAGGAATTGCAAGCTTTTGAAGGTCAAAACAATGGAGGAGAGAGAGAAAGCAACCAACCAGCCCAAGGAGGAAGAAGGGGGCTTTTTATAGGCCCCCCCACGAAATCTGATCGTTACAGCCATTTAGACCGGCTAAAGCCGGACTTAACACCGGCTAAAGCCGGCCAGACCGGCTAAAGCCGGACAAAAATCCGGACTGAAACAGAGACGCAATCGAGCGCCCCGGTCCGGCTATTTCCGGCCCTGGGCCGGCTAAAGCCGCCCCTCCTGAAACTGGCAGAAACACCAAAATGAAAACGGCAATAACTTGAGCATCCGGACTCCGTTTTCGATGATCTTGGGCTCGTTGGAATCACCACAACGAGATCTACAACTTCATACATAGAAATATCATAGTACAATAAGGGAGTATAAAACCAAATAATGAAAGGTTTGACCTCACTTTGAAGGCAAACCGGTAAAACCTCCAAACATCAAAAACGCAATAAGAGCTTCATGCGAAATCCGTTTTTGATGAGCTAGAGCTTGTCATGGAAATAACCACAAGCTCTAGAACCTCACATGGATAAAACCCAAATACGAACCAAGAAAGATGATGCCAAGTATGCAAAGGTTTGAGCTCTCTCCAAACGATATAATTAAGTTACTCACTCGAGAGCCCCTCTTGATAGTACGGCTACCAATCCTATAACCCGGTCTCATAACTAACACCATGAGACCGGTAAGAAAGAAACCCTATCAATATCATACCTTTGCCTTGAGCATTCCACTTGAGGTGGGTAATGACGATCTTGATCTTCTCAAGTTGGACCACCTTTCTTGATTAATCTTGCTTGGTGAAGTCTTGCGGATTGCTCCTCCATACTGCACTATGGAAGAGACTCTCTTTAAGCATATCTTCACATATCCATGATCACAATATAGATGGCAAGCTTCAAGCATATGTTCTCTTCTAGTTGCTCATCTTGAACTTGCGCTTTGACTTGATCAATCCTCGAGCCAATTCTTCTTTCTCCATAATGATGGTGTCTTGAGGATACACATGAGAGCTCACTCAATCTTATTCTTCAAGACACACTTGACATAAGCTCAAGACCCTTAAGACCAATCTTTGGATCACTTCTTGAATAACACCTTGGTCAACACATAATCTTCTTCTTACAACCTTGAATCCAACAAATGGTTCAAGCATTGTCTATGGACAAGTTCTACACATATAACTCAATGCAACCATTAGTCCATAGGGATTGTCATTAATTACCAAAACCACACATGGGGCTCGATATGATCTTTCAATCTCCCCCATTTTGGTAATTGATGACAATCTCTTTGAGAGGGTTTATATAATGAATTCAAAGAACCAAAATGGTTGCACTAACATCAAATACTACAAAAGTTTGTGATGTTAGTAAAACCACCATATATAGAGCAAACTCCCCCACAATCTATGCACGTGTGAATGATCTTGATTTCATTGCATATATTGCCAACCAAGGTTGTTGGTGGAGTTTCCACTATATACTCAACCATGCAAAGCATGCAAGGCAAATGCTTAAGAACAAATCAAAGCATAAAAGCCAATTCCCTTTAAACCCTCGAAACTTCTCCCCCATTGGCATCCATTGCCAAAATGGGCGAAAAAGCTTAGAAGGCCAATATAGTGAGAGTTCCTCCAAAACGGTGTGCATATCCAAAATAAATGAGTGAAAACACATGCACATATACAAAGGCAAATTTTTGAAGGAAATGAAACTATATTGAGGATCAAAGATTGCAAAAAAAATAAGATAACATGATGGATAAACTTCAACAAATGAAGAGAGCAATCAAACAATCCAAAGAACAAATTGAATAAGGATATTATGATAAGATCGAAAAGGTGCTCTAAATAATATGAGGAAGCTCCCCAAGGTGTGTGCACAAAATATTATATTTGAGTTGAAGTATAAGGTGCACACACATGGAATCATCACTCCCTCAATATTATTCAAAACAAAATGATACCAAGTGAAATTAAATACTATGCTAACCGCAAAATGGTGCTTTAAATGAAATGAGGAAGCTCCCCAAGGTACGTGCAAAAATTGGAATGTTTGTATTTGAATACAATTTGCACAACATGGAGTCCTCACTCCCTCAATAACATTTAAAACGCAACCATTTACAAGAGATCATAGAGAAGAAATTAAGCTTACACTTGCATCAAACAAATGGTTGAGCAACAAGCAAGGGACAATATATTAAAAGGCTCAACCAAAGGAATGTGTGATAGGAATGACAAAGAATATTATAAGACTAACACAATGATAAGCATAGAGCATCCACATAGTCTTCAATGAATGATATTGCTTAGCATTCCATCCCAACACGTAAGGTTCAAATAAGATATCAAATAACGAGATATCATCTCTCATGTGTATAAGTTTCTAAGTAGACAATATCACAAAGATAATTATCACAAAGAAACATGTACACACAAAATAGATACTAAGAATAGAACATGATATCCAAAATGAAGTCATGCAATATACCAATGAGATTTTTGCTTCTAAAGCATGGCCAAAGGCTCAAATTTTCTTATTGTATATTGATGAACTTCAACCAAAAACATGTCAAAGACATCACAAATATCAACAAGGGAAAGTAGATAGTTGGGATGCTTTGAGACAAGCAACAAGTATCATAATGAAGACTACCAAACGAAAGAAATAAATTTGCAATTTCATCAATATTGCGCATGTGAGCTTATTGAGGAATTGATATGCAAAAAGATTGCTAAGTTGACATATATGGGATAGGAGAATCATGAGCATGATTTTTATATGTTCCCAATAATATGTCCTCATCTCAACTTGCTCACATTTGCAATAAAGAGGTTTCATTAGAATCCTTGCAAAAAGCACAACATTTGCAAATAAAGATTTTCAATGCCATAAAACAACCTACACAAGGTTGGATACTAGAGAAGTATGCATGAAGAAGATACTTGTTACCGAGATATAATGGTAGGATGTAGTAGATAGGAGTTCTTCAATAATCCTAGCTTGCCTCAAATTATCATTTAGTCACCACTTCATCCTTATTATTGAGACAAGCACCAATATATCTCCATGTACCTAAAACAAAGTTCAAGTACAAGATGGTCCCCAAACTCATTGGGTCCAAAGTAGTTAGAAACTATAACATATAGGACAAACTCCACATAAATATGTGCATATATATATGAAATTGAATTTCATGCACATCTTAGCCGATTTAGGATTTGATGGAGCTTCTCCTATATATTTGATCAAAGAAAGAAAAGGATTCCATAAAGTATACATTTAGTAAATATGCATGCACAAGACTTTCTAGAGCCAAAGAAGATACAATTTGGACAAAACACCAAGAAGGACAAGCGAGCACACAAAATTGTGAAGCGACAAAAGGTTGTCCAAATTATATCAATGAATCAAATCAACACAAGATTGACTCCAAAGTTCAATTAGTGAACCGAGCAAAAGCCAATGAGCATAAAGCATAACTAAAACACACATGCTCAAAGACATATCTCATTTTAAGAGTAAGAAATAAATAATAAGGAATGAGATCACCAACTCCCAAAGGGAGCAACGTGCAAACAAACAAACCAAACTCTCCACACTTTTTATGATGGCACACTAAGTACCAAAAAGAAAAGATTTGTCTTCCAACAAAAAACCAATACCAAATGAAATAAGCACAAAGAGTGTGTTATAACAAATATAGGAGAGCTCCCCCAAGATTAGTGCATCATTTATGATTTTGCATTTGAATACAAAATGCACACAAGTGGGATCATCACATTTACCTACATAGAAATAACACAAAACAAGTTCAACGAAATCAAATAGAATAACAAAAGTCATGGAAGACAATGGGAGCTAAAACAAATACATTTTTGGCTAGAGATAAGGCAATTAAAAGAAATAGCCAATGTAAAGATGATCAATATATATGTACCAGATGATATAGTACCAATTGTCCAAGAACAAGAGGTATTTGGATTTATTTCCCGGTGGTAGTGTACATATAAATCCAAGATCATCTTCACAACAAAGAAGCATACGGAGAAGGATAAGAATTAAAAACCATGCTAAAGAAGATATTCTTGATAGACTCAAATAGTTAAACAATCATGCAAGGCAATGATTAGGATAACTTGAAGCAAATGGTTTTCCAACTTTGATGTAGAATTCAACATTTTAGGAAAACCCTACCAAGAAAGAATTTTACAAACAAGATCCAAAACAAGAGGAATAAAACAATTTGGCAAATTGGAACTTATTTGAGAAAACATGCCACATAGAAGCAAGATAATTTACAATATCAATAATATGTGACACAACCTCGAATATACACATTATATTGGTTTGTAGTATGCACAAAGCATATTACTCCCCCATAATATGATAAAACATTTATTTTCATAAGAGGCAAATAAAATCCAACAAGATGATTAATGGACATTATAGAATTTGAATTTCTCATGAGAATGACATACCACATAGAAACTAGATAATCTTTAAATATCAATACTAAGTGGTATTCCTCATGTACACACATTTTTAGAATTGTGAAGTGCAAAGCATATCACTCCCCCAAAATGGGATAGTCCAATAATCTCTTACAAGAGCCAAGTAAGATAAAACGAGATGCAAAAGGCTCAACAAGAACAACCGTACATGGTGTGCAAACCAACATGCACATACTTGATTACTCAAAATGAAGCAAGTAGGAAGCACAACATATACAAACACATGCAAGATACAAAACCCAACACATGTAAAGGGGCGAGTAACTTTCAATGTAGATAAGTTGATACATATTACCGCAAGGAGGAACATTGGATATATGATAGACACAGGATAATCCAATTGACTTGACTTGAGAAAATATAATTGATGAAGATCCCTTAATTCTTCATGATATGGCCAAGTCTCCAATGCCCTCCAACAACACCTATTATTCAAGTAATAGTTTGTTGGTCCCCAACCAAGTTGGGTCCTAAGAAGTTAGAAACAATAGGTTTGGCAACCCAAATGGTTCTTTTCTTGACACCACTTTGAGCACCAACAAATTTGGCAAACACATTGCCAACCTTATCCTTGCAAAGTGAATAGACATCTTCAATTATGATAGGGTTGGATGAGTTACCACTAGTGCATGAAAAAGATAGGTGACCCTTCTCATGGCATATGTAGCAAGTTCTTTTCTTCACCTTCTTCTCACTTGATTTCTCCACAAGGGGAGTATTAGCTTGATTATTCTTGGGAAGTGACCTTTCTTCAACTTGAGGTTGAGCAAGGGCTTGAACTTGAGGCCGCTTCCCTTGTTGCTTCTCACTAAGAGGCTTCTTCTTCAAAGGACAAGATCTAACATGGTGCCCTTCAATTTTGCACTTGAAGCAAACAATCTTGGCCAAATTCTTGACTTGTTCTTGGCCCTTCTTCTTCTTGTTTATCTTGGACTTGTTCTTGTTATTGGATTTGAATCCAAGTCCACTCTTGTCATTGGGGAATTTTTGCACACTCAAGATCCTGTTGAGTGTGGACTTCCCTTCATGACAATTTTCCAAGTCTTTCTTCAATGAAGTAACTTGGGCCTTGAGCTCTTTGATTTCCTCTACATGGTTAGTGACAACACAAGTACTAGTGGAAGTAGAGGCTACATTGTTAGAGCAACAAGGCAAGGAGGGTAATTCATCACTAGATGTAACAATAGTATGAGTGGATGAATTACTAGGACTAGCACATGTCAATATAGCATTTTGAGAAATAGTGCTAGTATCCACATGAGGCTCACAAGATGTTACCTTTATAGATATAGCCTCATGAGCTAACTTTAGGCGAGCATGAGACACTAAAAGATCCTCATTAGAGCTAGATAGCTTTTCATGACTTTCTTCCAATTTCCCATACTTGCTAGTTAGCAATTCAAGTTGAGACCTTAGCTCAACATTCTCCTTCATAATAGATGCTTCACAAGAAATAGAGTTAGTAGCACAAGCATCATTATCATGAGCAATAGGAGAAGATAACTTGGTAAGTGCAAGGTCACGTTCTTTAGTGAGTTTAGAAATTATTTCATTACATGACTCCTCAATGGATTCAAGCTTCTCCTCAAGAGAAACCCGAAGCTCTTGCTCTTCTTCAAGAGAATTTTCTAAGGAGCCAATATCATTAGAATACTCTCTTTCGAGCCTACATTTTTCTTCAATGATTTTTTGGCTCTCAATAGCACTAGACACAAGTTTAACAAGAAGGGAGCGAACCTTCATATCATTGGGAAGAGCATTATAGATAATCTCACCTTCCCTTCTTATGCTATCCTCCTCTTCATATATATTTTTATCCTCTTGATCATCATTATCCTCATCCACATCAACACAAGAAGAATTGGGTTCCAAAGTAGGGGATACCTTTGAACCCCTAGCCATAAGGCATAGGTGGTGACATGAGATGATAATGATGAATTACTTGAAGCTCCATTCAAGATCTTGTCTTGACCCATAGAATCTTTGGTTTCCTCTACATTGTTAGACACACAACAACTAGAGGAAATAGAAGCATTTATATTATGGCAACTAGACAAAGCAAGCATATCATCATGATATTTATTCAAGAAACATACACATGATATGCAAGGACTATCAACACAAGAATGTAAAACATTTGTGGGGCTACAAGTGTTTAAGTCCAAAGATAAAACATTGCAATAAAATAGAGATGAAGGATCATCAAAAGTAAGCATACTATCACCATTGCAAGTTTCATCACCACTCACCATATCATTACCTTGTGTCTTGCCACACTTTGGTGAAGTGGATGAAAGTTCATCGCGGCCGGAAGTGGAAGGAATACAATCATACCCAATAATCTTGGACACACCATATTTTTCTTGAAGCTTTGTCCATATCTCATGAGCGCTCCGAAAAGGCGTGATGGAGAAGGTAACTACATCGCTCAAAGCATTAACAATCACATGAGTAGCTTGAGCATTGAGATACAAGTTTTTCTCATCCTCTAAAGATAGGTTTTGAGTATCTTTTGGAGGAGAAAAACCCGCATCTACAATTCGCTCCATAGATGGGTCCATGACCCGAAAATAATTAAGCATGTGAATTTTCCAAGTATCATAATTTGTGCCATCAAATATAAAAGTGTCATTGTGCACTAATCCCCTAGCCGACATCTTTGCTCTCAAGGCGGTGAAGCCTAAAATGAGAGACCGGGCTCTGATACCAATTGAAAGGACACAGATGTCGCCTAGAGGAGGGGGGTGAATAGGCGATATCAAATTTTACGAATGGCTTGAATAAAAGCGGAATTAAACTAGCATTTATTTTGTCAAGCACACAAAACCTAAATAAACTAGGCTCACCTATGTGCACCAACAACTTATGCTAAGCAATACAAGTAACAAGGTGATAGCAAGATATATAACTTCAAGCACGAAGGCTATCACAATGTAAAGTGCATAAGTAAAGAGCTCGGGTATAGGAATAACCGAGGCACGCGGAGACGGTGATGTATTCCCGAGTTCCTCCCTTGAAAGGGAGTACGTCTCGTTGGAGGGGTGTGGTATCGCCACAAAGGCCTAACCAACGCCACAAAGTCCTCACCCTATTCTCCGGTGTGAGCTTGCGCCACAAAGGCCTAGCTCACTCTTCCACTAAGGGGTTCCTCAAGGCGGAACCGGGCCTTTACACAAAGCTTGGGGCACACATCCACAACTTAATTGGAGGCTCCCAAGAATAGCCACAAAGGCACCACAAAGCCACAAAGCCGTCTAGGGTTCCAAGAACCCAAGAGTAATAAGCTCACAAACTTTCACTTACTCGAATCTCCGGGGAGAACTCAAACCGATGCAACTTATGCAATGGCAAGAGCACACAAAGTGCTCAAATCCTTCTCACTCAAATCCTACTGATACGTCTCAAACGTATCTATAATTTTTGATGCTCCATGCTTTGTTTTACACCATTTGCCTATTGTTTCGTTACACTTAGTGGCATTTTTATACATTTTCCGGAACTAACCTATTAACGAAGTGCCACAGTGCCAGTTTCCTGTTTTCTGCTGTTTTTGTGTTTCAGAAGTGATACACAGGAAATATTCTCGGAATTGGACGAAACAAGTTCCTGAAGTCATATTTCACCGGGGAGCTCCCAAACATCCGAAGACCTGACGGAGGGGGGCCACGTGGCCCCCACACACAGGGGCGGCGCGGCCTGGCCCCTGGCCGCGCCACCCCCTTGTGAGGCCGCGTGGCTCCACCTCTGACAGCCCCCTTTCGCCTACATATACCCCCTGACGAGAAAAACCTAAGCCCGATCAGTTTTCCAGAATACATCGCGATCCGCCGCCGTCGTCGACCCGAAGATCGGGAGGGTCCAGAAGCTCTTCCCGGCACCCTGCCGGAGAGGGGAATCGCCACCGGAGGTCTTCTTCATCGCCATGCTTGCCTCCGGAGCGATGAGTGAGTAGTCTACCTTGGACTATGGGTCCATAGCAGTAGCTAGATGGTTGTCTTCTCCACCATGTGCTTCATGTTTAGATCTCATGAGCTGCCCTACATGATTGAGATCACCGTTATGTAATACTATGATGTTGGTTTGTTGGGATCCGATGAATATTGGTGTTTATGATTAAGTTGCTGTACTGAATTATATCTTTTGTTATCTCTATGTTGTTTATGATCTTGCATGCTCTCCGTTGTTAGTAGCTATCTTGGCCGAGTAGTTGCTAGTGACTCCAAGAGGGGGTATTTATGCTCGATAGTGGGTTCATGTCTCTATTTCACCTGGGGGAGTGACAGAAACCTCTAAGGTGGTAGATGTGCTGTTGCTACTAGGGAGAAAACAACATTCATATGCTCAAGGGCATATGCTTTGTTTACATTACACACTTTGCTTAATGCAATTATCTGTTGTTCGCAACTTAATACTTCTAGGGTGTTCGGATGATATCCCCGGGGGTGGATTATTAGTCATAGATGCAGTTGGATGGCGTTCTATGTATTTTGTTGTAATGCCCAGAGTGAATCTCATAGTGATCTTCTTGACATATCACGTTATCTTTATTCTATCAATTGCCCAACTGTAATTTGTTTACCCAGCATGTTATTTATCTATGGAGAGACACCACTAGTGAACTGTGGACCCCGGTCCTATTTTAACCATATTGCAATCACCTGTTTACTATTCCCGCACTGTTTACTTTACTCGCATATACTCTACTGTTTTCCACTCGATACACTCATAACCTTTGTTTCAAGCAAACCGGTGAGATTGACAACCTCATCGCAAGTTGGGAGCAAAGTATTTGTCTGTGTGTGTGCAGGTTCCACAAACACCTTCAGTCGTCACCGTCTCCCTTCTCCTGTTCGATAAACCTTGGTTTCTTAACTGAGGGAAAACTTGCTGCTACACTCATCATACCTTCCTCTTGGGGTTCCCAACGGGCTGGTCATCACCACGCACAAGGACATACTGCTCCCACGTCAACTAAACGCCACAGCTCTTTTCTGGCGCCATCACACGAGTAGCAGCCTATTTTCTGGCGCCGTTGCCGGGGAAGGAAGAGAAGACTTCTGCGAGGGGAGTTCTTCGCACACACATACTTTACTTTGTTATTTGTTTTGCTTTACTTTATTTTATTTTACCTGCATTGCTTTTTATATCAAAAACCCAAAAAAATTAGAATCCTTGGTAGTTGTTTTTACTTGTTTACTTTCGTTTTGCTGAAATGGGTACTCCTGAAAACACCAAGTTGTGCGACTTTGCTAGCACGAACAATAGTGATTTTATCTGCACTCCTATTGCACCACCTGTTCCTGCTACCACTTTTTATGAGATCAAGCCTGCTTTATTGAACCTTGTTATGAAAGAGCAATTTTCTGGTGCTAGTACTGAAGATGCTGCAGCTCATCTCAACAATTTTGTTGAGCTATGTGAGATGCAGAAATATAAGGATGTTGATAGTGATATTATTAAGCTCAAGTTGTTTCCTTTTTCTTTGAGAGGAAAGGCTAAAGATTGGTTGCTGTCTTTGACTAAGAATAGTATTGATTCATGGGCTAAGTGTAAGGATGCTTTTATTGGTAGATATTATCCTCCTGCTAAGATTATATCATTGCGTAGCAATATTATGAAGTTTACTCAGTTTGATAATGAACATGTTGCTCAAGCTTGGGAAAGAATGAAATCTATGGTAAAGAATTGCCCCACTCATGGACTGACTACTTGGATGATTATCCAAACTTTTTATGCAGGACTGAATTTTTCTTCAAGGAACCTACTTGATTCAGCTGCTGGAGGCACCTTTATGTCCCTTACTTTGGGCGCCGCATCAAAGCTACTCGACAATATGATGCTAAATTATTCCGAATGGCACACCGAGAGAGCTCCACAAGGTAAGAAGGTAAATTCTGTTGAGGAAACCTCTTCCTTAAGTGATAAGATCGATACAATTATGGCTATGCTTGCTAATGATAGGACTCATGTTGATCCTAATAATGTTCCTTTGGCCTCTCTGGTTGCTCAAGAAGAGCAAGTTGATGTGAATTTCATTAGAAATAACAATTTTAATAACAATGCTTATAGGAACAATTTTGCTAGTAACAATTATAGGCCGTATCCTTCTACCAATGGTAATGATTATGGTAACTCTTATGGTAATTCCTACAACAACACTAGGGCCGCGCCCTCCGAGCTTGAGGTAATGCTCAAGGACTTCATCGGTAAACAAACTGCTTTTAACAAGTCTGTTGAGGAAAAGTTAGGCAAAATTGATATTCTTGCTTCTAAAGTTGATAGCCTTGCTCATGATGTTGAACTTCTGAAACTAAAAGTGTTTCCTAATGATGTGAATGTGAGCAATATTGTTGCTGCCGCTAATACTACCCAAGTTAGAATTGATGAAAATATTAGATTGTTAGCGGAATTGCATGCCAGGTGGGAAAGAGAAGATGAGATGGCTAGAGAGATGAAGGTATGTACTATTACTACCTCTAATGATGTTGCTCCTACTGATAGCAATCCTCTTACTTTGATTGGTGTAGAGAAAACTCCCACTCCTTGTGTTAAAAAGCCTAAAACTGCCAAAACTTTTTCTCAAAAGAGTGCTGAATTTTTTTGGAGTGTGGGAGATGATAGCTCTATTTCCTTTAATGATTTTGATGTTGATGGCTGCAATATATCTGAAGTTATTTTGTTCTTACAAAAGCTTGCTTTGACTCCCAATGCTAGTTCTTTAAATATTGCTTTTACTAAGCATATTACCAATGCTCTCATAAAGATTAGGGACGAAAAGTTGAAGCAAAAAGCCTCTGTTCCCAAGAAGTTAGAAGATGGTTGGGAACCCATCATTGATATGCATGTTAATGGTTATGATTGCCATGCTTTATGTGATCTAGGTGCTAGTATTTCCATCATGCCTAGAAAGATTTATGACATGCTTGATTTACCACCACTTGAAAAGTGTTATTTTGATGTTCCTATTGCTGATGTTGCTAAGAAGAAACCTTTGGGAAGAATTAATGATGTTCTTATTGTGGTTAACAATAACCTTGTTCCCGTTGATTTTCTTGTTATGGACGTTGAATGCCATGCTTCATGTCCTATTATTTTGGGAAGACCCTTTCTTCGAACTGTAGGTGCTATTATTGATATGAGGGAAGGCACTATCAAGTATCAATTCCCACTAAAGAAAGGTATGGAACACTTCCCTAGGAAAAGAAAGAAATTACTTTTTGACTCTATTTTTAGAGCAAATTATGATCTTGATGCTTCATCTTTTGATATTACTTGATTCGCAATTTTCTGCGCCTAGCTCAAAGGCGTTAAAGAAAAGCACTCTTGGGAGATAACCCATTGTTTACTTTTCAGTACTTTTTCTTTTATTTGAGTCTTGGAAGTCATTACTACTGTAATGACCGCTCCTTATCTTGTTTATTTCGTTTTTGTGCCAAGAGAAGCCTCTAATTTGAGTGAGGTAAAGATTTGGGGTTATTGCTGTCCTGAAACTGTTTTCGGTGCTGCACCGTAAAAATTCGTGAAAATTCTATGTTTATCTTTTGGACCTGCGATTTCTTGTGCATATGCCCCAGGTTATATCCAAACTTTTCTTAGTTTAACACTTTTTGATTTGAGCAACGGAAAATCCCTCAAAAATTCGTCCATTATCAGCTGTCCAGTTTTGACAGATTTCTGCCAATATTTGTTTTTGCCACTTTATCGCTTTCTTTTGAGTTCTTTTTTATCATGGAACTCTTGTGGAAGTTGCTACAGTAGTATATACTTTATATGTGGTAGTTTTGGGTTGAAACCTGAAGCTAAAAGAGGTTGAATATATTTTATGCTTACACTAATGTTGCTAATAGAATTGTGTTTAGTTTTGTATGAAGGAAGTTTTCAAGTGTAGGGATTGGAGAATGATGAGATGAGTTGAAGAATGGACAAAAGCTCAAGCTTGGGGATGCCCATGCATCACCCCAAGAAATATCCAAGAAGTACAAGCGTCAAAGCTTGGGGATGCCCCGAGGCACCCCTTCTTCATCGGCAAAAATCAGGTCACCTTTCAAAACACTATATTTTTATTGCTTCATGCACTATGTGTTTTTCTTGGAGCGTCAGTTGTTTTAGTTTTCTTAGTTTGCTTAGTTTGTTTGTTTGCTGCAATAAATGGTTGGACCCCAACAAATTTCCTTTGGAGGAGATGTACCCGTTTTCATTTGCAAAGAATGCTCTAGTTTTCACTCTTATTAATCGAGCATTCTAGTTTTTCTGCTACTGCTTTTAGTTTTCGTTTTCGCCTTGATGTGCGTTCAGATCTTGTCATATCTTTTTATCAAGGTGTATTTTTGCCTCTGATCTTCATTGGTTTTCATCAAAAGAGGTGTTTATAAAAATTTCAAATGGTGTTGGAAAAGAGAAAAAGCTTTGTGCAAAATAGTGGTACAAGAAGGAGCTTGTGTAGACTGCGGCTTAGGCTTTTTCATGTCATGCTTGATGTCTTTTTGATAGTATGCTTAGTGGTTTTGCTGTAGCATGACTTGTCTCAAATAACTGAGATTGCTTAATGAGCCTTTGAAAAAATCATGCGTTGTTTTTATTGTATGGAAGCATTATTTTGGTTTTCTCCTTGATGCTTTATTTGGTTTGACTTGGCGCATGCTCACACATGTTAGACTCTTCCAAAGTCGCCTTTAGCCTTCATGATCATTTAGTTTTTGACTTTTGATGCCATCGTATGCTTCTTTTAATGTCGCTTTGTCGCTTTGCATGATTATGGCCATTATTGCTCTCTTAGTTGGTCGCTCCCAGTCTTTTGCTAGCCCTCACCCTGTACTGAGTATGAGCTCTACTCGTGCATCCAACTCCTAAAAACCAAGTTTGCCATTGTGTCCACTATAAATTCCTATGCATGGTATTTGTAAGCCATTCCAAAGTAAAATTTTCGTGTGCTACTTTTCAAAAAACCTTCAAAATACTTCTCGTTTTGTGACACTGTTTTCAGCTCATGGGGACGTAGTGGTCGGATTTGCTATCTTCCATATTGTTTATTCCAAAAAGAAAAAAAAAGGAAAAAAGAAAGAAAAAAGGCACTCCTCCAATGAATGTGAATGTTGGTGGGCACCCGATGGAATCGGTTAGCCATGGTATGTGAAAGGAAAGGTGGGGAGGAGTGCCAAGTTTTATAAAAAGAGCACGAAGTGCCAATCTCTCTCTCAAAAACTTGCTTTATTTTTGTATGGAAGATAGTAAGAACCCCATTGCCAGTCGTTGACAAAGACAACCACCTCTCAAAATCAAGTTTTATCTCTGTTTTACAAATGAAAAGCTCTAGCACATGTTTAAATCACTGCTTCCCTCTGCGAAGGGCCCTTCTTTTACTTTTATGTTGAGTCACCACCTTCTTCCTTTATGCACCATTAAGAGAGCATAGTTGTCATTCTTAGTGTGATATGCATTGTCCCAAGGTTCATTGATTGACTCATATTGTTGGTTTCACTTGTTCTTAAATTATTTGTATCTAGTCGCCCTATTAAACTTTGAGGTGTCCTATGCATTTATGTTTTGCTCTCTTTGAAGGACAAGCTGAAAACCATTTGTATGTTTTTCCTTATGATTAGAACACACGTTTGACTTTCATTGTTTCATTATCATGATCTTTTGTTTGTGTTCATTTGCATGTTTACAACATGGTTGCTAAGTTCTTATTGTCATGATTATATCTTTCATGCCCATGTTTTAAGTTCTATTGATCCCAGCTCATCAATGCTTACATATATGATCAAGATTGTGTAGGTGCATGTCACCTCAAAAATTATTCTTTTGTTATCACTTACCTACTCGAGGACGAGCAGGAGTTAAACTTGGGGATGCTTGATACGTCTCAAACGTATCTATAATTTTTGATGCTCCATGCTTTGTTTTACACCATTTGCCTATTGTTTCGTTACACTTAGTGACATTTTTATACATTTTCCGGAACTAACCTATTAACGAAGTGCCACAGTGCCAGTTTCCTGTTTTCTGCTGTTTTTGTGTTTCAGAAGTGATACACAGGAAATATTCTCGGAATTGGACGAAACAAGTTCCTGAAGTCATATTTCACCGGGGAGCTCCCAAACATCCGAAGACCTGACGGAGGGGGGCCACGTGGCCCCCACACACAGGGGCGGCGCGGCCTGGCCCTTGGCCGCGCCACCCCCTTGTGAGGCCGCGTGGCTCCACCTCTGACAGCCCCCTTTCGCCTACATATACCCCCTGACGAGAAAAACCTAAGCCCGATCAGTTTTCCAGAATACATCGCGATCCACCGCCGCCGTCGACCCGAAGATCGGGAGGGTCCAGAAGCTCTTCCCGGCACCCTGCCGGAGAGGGGAATCGCCACCGGAGGTCTTCTTCATCGCCATGCTTGCCTCCGGAGCGATGAGTGAGTAGTCTACCTTGGACTATGGGTCCATAGCAGTAGCTAGATGGTTGTCTTCTCCACCATGTGCTTCATGTTTAGATCTCATGAGCTGCCCTACATGATTGAGATCACCGTTATGTAATACTATGATGTTGGTTTGTTGGGATCCGATGAATATTGGTGTTTATGATTAAGTTGCTGTACTGAATTATATCTTTTGTTATCTCTATGTTGTTTATGATCTTGCATGCTCTCCGTTGTTAGTAGCTATCTTGGCCGAGTAGTTGCTAGTGACTCCAAGAGGGGGTATTTATGCTCGATAGTGGGTTCATGTCTCTATTTCACCTGGGGGAGTGATAGAAACCTCTAAGGTGGTAGATGTGTTGTTGCTACTAGGGAGAAAACAACATTCATATGCTCAAGGGCATATGCTTTGTTTACATTACACACTTTGCTTAATGCAATTATCTGTTGTTCGCAACTTAATACTTCTAGGGTGTTCGGATGATATCCCCGGGGGTGGATTATTAGTCATAGATGCAGTTGGATGGCGGTCTATGTATTTTGTTGTAATGCCCAGAGTGAATCTCATAGTGATCTTCTTGACATATCACGTTATCTTTATTCTATCAATTGCCCAACTGTAATTTGTTTACCCAGCATGTTATTTATCTATGGAGAGACACCACTAGTGAACTGTGGACCCCGGTCCTATTTTAACCATATTGCAATCACCTGTTTACTATTCCCGCACTGTTTACTTTACTCGCATATACTCTACTGTTTTCCACTCGATACACTCATAACCTTTGTTTCAAGCAAACCGGTGAGATTGACAACCTCATCGCAAGTTGGGAGCAAAGTATTTGTCTGTGTGTGTGCAGGTTCCACAAACACCTTCAGTCGTCACCGTCTCCCTTCTCCTGTTCGATAAACCTTGGTTTCTTAACTGAGGGAAAACTTGCTGCTACACTCATCATACCTTCCTCTTGGGGTTCCCAACGGGCTGGTCATCATCACGCACAAGGACATACTGCTCCCACGTCAACTAAACGCCACAACTCTTTTCTGGCGCCATCACACGAGTAGCACCTACCAAAGCAACTAATGCTATGGAGAGATATGAGAGGAAGAACAAAGGAAATCCACAAAGAACTCCAAGATCTAGATCCCAAGATGTTCCCCTCACTTAGAGGAGAGATTGATTGGTGGAGTTGTAGATCTAGATCTTCTCTTTCAAATCCCTCAACAAGATTCAAGAAATATGGGAGGGATAGAGAGGAATTGCAAGCTTTTAAAGGTCAAAACAATGGAGGAGAGAGAGAAAGCAACCAACCAGCCCAAGGAGGAAGAAGGGGGCTTTTTATAGGCCCCCCACGAAATCTGACCGTTACAGCCATTTAGACCGGCTAAAGCCGGACTTAACACCGGCTAAAGCCGGCCAGACCGGCTAAAGCCGGACAAAAATCCGGACTGAAACAGAGACGCAATCGAGCGCCCCGGTCCGGCTATTTCCGGCCCTGGGCCGGCTAAAGCCGCCCCTCCTGAAACTGGCAGAAACACCAAAATGAAAACGGCAATAACTTGAGCATCCGGACTCCGTTTTCGATGATCTTGGGCTCGTTGGAATCACCACAACGAGATCTACAACTTCATACATAGAAACATCATAGTACAACAAGGGAGTATAAAACCAAATAATGAAAGGTTTGACCTCACTTTGAAGGCAAACCGGTAAAACCTCCAAACATCAAAAACGCAATAAGAGCTTCATGCGAAATCCGTTTTTGATGAGCTAGAGCTTGTCATGGAAATAACCACAAGCTCTAGAACCTCACATGGATAAAACCCAAATACGAACCAAGAAAGATGATGCCAAGTATGCAAAGGTTTGAGCTCTCTCCAAACGATATAATTAAGTTACTCACTCGAGAGCCCCTCTTGATAGTACGGCTACCAATCCTATAACCCGGTCTCACAACTAACACCATGAGACCGGTAAGAAAGAAACCCTATCAATATCATACCTTTGCCTTGAGCATTCTACTTGAGGTGGGTAATGACGATCTTGATCTTCTCAAGTTGGACCACCTTTCTTGATTAATCTTGCTTGGTGAAGTCTTGCGGATTGCTCCTCCATACTGCACTATGGAAGAGACTCTCTTTAAGCATATCTTCACATATCCATGATCACAATATAGATGGCAAGCTTTAAGCATATGTTCTCTTCTAGTTGCTCATCTTGAACTTGCGCTTTGACTTGATCAATCCTCGAGCCAATTCTTCTTTCTCCATAATAATGGTGTCTTGAGGATACACATGAGAGCTCACTCAATCTTATTCTTCAAGACACACTTGACATAAGCTCAAGACCCTTAAGACCAATCTTTGGATCACTTCTTGAATAACACCTTGGTCAACACATAATCTTCTTCTTACAACCTTGAATCCAACAAATGGTTCAAGCATTGTCTATGGACAAGTTCTACACATATAACTCAATGCAACCATTAGTCCATAGGGATTGTCATTAATTACCAAAACCACACATGGGGCTCGATATGATCTTTCAATGTGTATAAGCTATGTTTTCTTATGTTTCTTTATGTGTACAAAATAAAAAATTAACTTGATTTGCAATTTTTCAGTTGTAATTATGTAGCATCAGGATAAGAAAGGTGAACGTTTTTTAGGCAACAAGTATCTTTTGTAGCACAGTGATTTGGCTTTACATTTCTTTTCACTTGTTATATTATCCTCATTTCTTTGATTAAGTGGCATGTCTTCCAACTAGCACTTGTTGGTATAATATGTACAAGTTTGAAAATGTGTGATAAGAATCATTAGTTGTCTTGTGAGCCCCAAATGACAAGCAATATCAAGAACCATCACGGTGCCATTGTCAGTAAATGTCAACATCTTATTTTGCAGGCTTCATATATCAGAACTAGAGCTAATGCCATCAGTGTATATACCAAAGAGATTTCAAGTTTATACAACAAAAATAGTTCAAGAGCTCGCATTATCTGCTTGCAGAAATTCAACACTGCGAAGCTAATTATCGCTGCCAACCTAGAACTTTTCTTGCATGGTTATCATGGAAGGCCTTCCGCGTTAACTTAGCCATTTCCTTGCCACAAGAACATTCTTATTGGGAGTTACCTTAGATGACTTGAAATTTGTGGTTTGAAGATGACAAGTCACTGAACCCGTCCACTTGTGCACGAGATTTACTGGATAATTCAGTTTTGAGCAAGAAGGATGCAACGATTGCAATAACAAATTGTGGACTATTCGGGGTAGCATAAATAAATATAATCGTGAGAAGTACGTCGATTTTTTTAGATAAAGAGAAGAACATCGATCCATGGATCTTGTTAATGAATCGGCAACATCAGTGTATTTAGAGACAACAACTGATCATGCTACAGTAACTGTATATATTAGATGGTGTCGACCTGAAATCAAGTAAATAAACTAAATATTGGTGGTGCTATTGGCAGCCATTCAAATTGTTTAGGGTGAGGAGTTCTTGCCCGGAATAATGCCGAACTGTTGGTTAAATTATTGAAGTAAAATGAAGAAAGTATATGAATGTTAGTGACTCTACGATTCATCACAGAGCAAGAGAGTGATATGAATGCGAAATGCCACAGAGATGTTTGATTTCAGATACGCTCTAGCCAGCTTTTCCCGCTTAGTCACGTAGACGGGCTAAAAGTTGACGTGGTCTCGTTTTTCTCCTTTATGGGCTTGGGCCTGTTGTTGGGCTTAGTGCTGGATTGAGACCTGGGTTGCTAACACATTCATAGTTGAAGTTCTTGCATGCAGAGACGTTTTTCTCTTGGTGAGAGCAAATGAGCATGACATTGTACTGATTGAAACTGATTGCCGTACACTGGTTACTTCGTAGCATACACAACTGGAGAAGCACTCGTGTTGTTAATTAGAAAGTACGTCGTTTATAGAGTAGAACCTATGAATCTACGATCGGGCGATAATGACGCTTATGTACTGTCTTCTTTTTGGAAACATTGCTCTTGAAGAACCTAAACTCCAGGTGTTATCTTAGTGGTGTTTATGCTACTACTACAAGGACTGAAACACTGTAGTGGGACTTTTATTTTTTTAGTTTCTTCTTGTTTTTTCGGTTGTATATATGCATTGTCATTATGACATTGCGTTGTTGCAGAGGCTATATATAATTGGTATCTTCGTGATATTAATAAATTCCTTTTATTGAAAAAATGGAGTAAGCCGCCCAGACGGTTCTCAGATAAAAGAACTGACCGTGTATAATGACTATGTGTATCATACTGGTTATGTGGTAATTTTGTGTCTACTTTAATATATTTTCACTTCACATACTCATTTGTATTGCAATCTGTTCAAAAAAAAACATTTGTATTGCAATCATAAAAATGAGGTTGACTTTACTCGTCTTTTTCCCATATATGCACTTTCGAAATTCTCAATTAAATTTCGAATATGTTCTCATTAATTCCTAACATTCTAGTAGAATCGAAATGGAAGCTCGCCTACATGCATGATCTAGTATTAACAATAGCGGCATTGCTTTCAAACGCTGTAGGCCACTTTTTTTTCTTCTTTCTAGACGGATCTCGGTTTGCCGTTAGGTGAACGTTGACGCATGCTCTTTTTTCTGCCAAGAGGACGCCGTACGTCAAGTGTCATGTGTAGCTGTCGAGATGGCGTCTACGGTCTCCGGGACGGACTGCTCGGAGAAACTGTACGCGCCGCTAGGTATGCCATCGTCTCGAAGCTTTACTCGACTTGTGGACCGGCTACAGACTACGGTGCCCGCTAGTCGCTAGACCATATGCCATCATCTGGAAGTTTTGCTCAACTTGTGGTGAGCAATGCAATGATGCAGGAGATTATGAGGGCAGTAGATGGCTAAATGCAATAGAGGCTGTGGACTTAGAGTAGTTTTCCAGGTCAGCCAAGACTTGTCAGTTGTCACACCGATCCAAGCTAAGCCTCAATTTGCTGGCAGCCATACAGGTGTGTGCAATTACATGCACAAATCGTTTGCCTTTGCCAGGTAGAGTAGAGAATGGAGAAGATCGAGCGGCATGTCCCGATCATGTTATCCTGCAACCGTTTCTGATGCTAGTGCGCTAACACTGTCGACCATTCCATCAGTCCCCTTGATGATTGACTACTTGCATGACTGCATTTCCATGAGATACTCCGTTTCCAACAAGAAAGAATGATCTAGATGGGCTACAGGTCCATGTGCTAAGTTCAGAATCTGCGAAATATAGACGTTTTCTCTTCCACTGATCGTGACTGGAAGGTAGTACATATTTAATTTGACCAAGGCAAATAGACGTTTTTCTTCTTCTAGAAAACTAGTTGAAGATAGAGATGACTGAGATGAATAAAAATCTACTCCTACTAATAGTATATTACCTTACCAAAAATAAGAGGGCGTCTGGAGCTTAGGCGACTCATCTCTAACTAGAGATCAGTCGTCTTCCTCCTCCACCCCCGTCTCTAACTCCGGCGAGCTTTCACACCCGACCTTTATCTAAACCCCCCTAACTCCGGCGAGGAAACTCCAGTGAGCCTCCACACTCTCAACCCTAAGACCTCTAGCACTCTAAACCCTAAGTTCCTTTCCTCGCCTCCACCAGCGTCGCGGCCAGCCGCGCCGTCCCTAGCTCCAACGAGGTCTTTTCCTCGTCTCCGCCGGCGACGCCGCGGCCAGCCGCGCCATTTCCGTCTCTGGTGAGGTCATCAACCATAGCATATCTAGAAGTGGAGGTGGAAGAAGGCTGAAAAAAGAAGATGACTGCGCCTGATTTCTAGCAAATCCGCAAAAATAAATAGATTCATCTCAAGCAACCAGACGCAAACAGGATATAGGCATTAATATTACAGGCAAGTCGCGTCATGTCAGACCTCATCTGCAAGTAGGGAAGTTCCAATCGTCTATGCGGACATCATCTGCAACAGCCACCTCCTCTTCAACAGTCGCTTCTCAATTTGTATTTTAAAAATAATTAAAGATTGGCTTGGCACTGTAGATTTTGATCCTACTTCTTGGAGTGCCTTCAATGATGTTGAGGAGTGGTGACGGTCGGCGGAAAGCCTTGGCCTCCCTTCTTATATTTGTCACATAGAAATTTTGAAAAGAGCAAAATGCTAGGACCTTCAATAACGTGAGATTCTTGCCTACCATCATATTTGACAAGATCAAGAGCGAGGTTAAAACTTGGTTCATAGCCGGAGCGAAACATTTGAGTCTCTTTATTTTGATAGGATAGACTACTCTTTTGTCATTGGGCGATCTGCCCGTACCTTGTTCTAAACTTCACCTTCTTATTTAATAAGTTAAAGCAAATCTTTTGCTTTTCTTTCCAAATATTTTTTTAACCAAGTTCATTTTTCAAGAACAGGTAGCCAATCTCTTCGCTGTTTACAAAGAAACATCCATGTAAAATGACCAAGGATGCGTGAGCGTGAGCAACGACATAAGATACTTTAATTCGTTAGAGATGCGAGATGGCTGCCCTCACCACCCCGAATGATGGGTTTAGCTGAGACCTATAGGTTAGTTATCTTTGGAATACTTGGTCTCTATCCAGAAAGGGACTTGCTAAAACCCGAATTTGTGTACTTAACAAAGTAATAATTCTATCAGCCAAGAATAATACTCCCTTCATTCTAAAATTTAAGATGTTTTAGCCTATCATTGATACATATGTATCTAGATGCTTTTTAGTATATATGTTCACTTCTTTTATTTCTAACCTACACACTAAAATATGTCTACATATGTGCATGTCAATGATAGGCTAAAACATCTTATATTTTGGGACGAAGGGAGTTGTAACTTTGACCATGCTTGATGATGCCCAAATCAGAGCACATATAATTATAGAAAAAAGGTTTATCTCATCATTATGCAAATTTAAAAGGTGTAATATTAAAAAAATAGAGAAAGAGATGAAATTGCTAAACACATAATTGTCTACTCTTAAAAGTTGCATGTGGGTATAATCTTAACTTAAACTAGGGAAAAAGGCATAGTAGGTGAAATTTCAATACCGTCAACATCAATTTCATGCCTATAGTTGCTGCATTATCTCAGTCTTCAGTGTAATATCTGTTAAGTCGATCTTAATCCTGCAAAACATTATATTAGATGAGTAGTTAGAGGTCATCATAAATAGACGGGGGAGAGATGCGGATGAGGGAGTCGGATTAGCAAGGTACGGAGTTTTAGTTAAAGTTTTCTAGGGGCAAATAGTCTTACAAATTGTGATGACAGATTAGAATTAGACTGCTCCCCCGTCTCTCATCCTCTTCCATGGGACCGCAGCAGCTTTAGGCATTACCCTTGTGCAAATGAGCTGACAAATTGATGAGACAATCAGTTCCAGAGGGTGCGCTAGAGTTAGCAAGGTACCGCTCGGTCTTCATCCAGATAGTAGAAAAGGAAATCGACGGCAAGATGGCCAGCACAGATGAGATGTACACCTTTTTGGGAGCTGTATAGATGTGTGGGGATCAATTTGTGGTATCATCCGTAAACACCAGCAGACAAGGCAATGTACGCAGCGTGTGCAGGTTGCTCGAGATGGGCAACTGAGGGAGTGAGGGTTTGAAGAATGAAGACGAGGCACCTTCAGGTTCAAATACACCATGGACCACAACAGTCAGAGGATGGACGCCATTAAAACCCATAAAATGGATCGTGGGAGATGTCGGGGCATGGGGCATTACCATCCAATGGGAGGAATGAATACAACAGATAAACTGAACTAGACGAACCGGCGCGCTTCGCCGCGCCCGCCTATAGAGCGTTTGACATTTTGGATTAAGGAGCGTGCTGTGTTAACGTCTATTGTACTCCTTGAAGGAAACGCTTGGCAGCAGTTATTTTATACTAACTGGCTTTAGAATGAGTTTAACCTGAGGTCATGACTAATGAGGTGGTAGATCAGAATCATTGAGGTTATCAGGATGTGATTTTGGGAATAAACATATGACTTTTCAAGAGCGGTAGAATCAATAAAAAGACTATATACATCCAATCGACAAAGGGCAGATAACATGATAGCCTACAGAATACGATAAAATAGTTCTCAAATGCTTCTGCAGTACGTATCACATAAAAGCCATATAATAATGTTTAAATATCCTGTCACACTAAAAACCACGGTTTTCAAAATGGGGAACGAAGCCCCAGCGTTCATGGACAGAACCACGGCTATATAAAGGTTAAGCATCTAAAGTAGCTATTAGCTCTTAAACCAAGAATAATGACCACATACATTGCCAACTTCATGGTGGAAAATATAGAACAACAACCATTACCCCAATTGCAACAAAAAACAATAATCATAATGAAGAGATCTATCAACCGTTGCTAGCAAATCATAGGCACACTCGGCTTAAACACTGAAATTGCAGCATTTTTCTGAACCTGTGCAGCTTCCGCCTGAGAATACAAATAAATTAGCAGTATTTACCTGGTTAACATGTCTACATTTCGTAACTTATTTGATCCTATCAGAATTCTACGATTACTGTAGATTCTAAATAAAACCTAGCATAGGGATGATAGAAACATAACAATCACAAAGTCTCCTTGAGATCATCTACATACTGGGAACCATATCAAACAGCCTTTTCTATTTTTCAAATCACAGGTGATGTGTTCTTGAAATCCCCACAATATTTTCCATATTTCAAATCACCAGGATGTGTCCTTCAAATCCTTACAACCACAGAACAGACAAATGAAACACGTACTACTCGGAGCTCTGTTAGTGAAGGGAGGAAGTATCTTGATCCACAGGTTAAAAACGTACTACTGGGATCTTTGTGGAGTTTCATTTTCCGCAAATATAGACATAAAAGTGCTGAAAGCTAAGAACCATGAAGTGACCTTCTATAAAAACATAAAGGATAGCTGCTCGGATCTAGTCTAGATGTAAGAGAGCCGTTAAAGATAGAAAAGCATGCATGGAGCACAATACCATACCTATATCTTTAACGGCCTTCTCGTGTGCTTGGTCGGAGAGGTGCAGGATCTTGCTTACTACCTGTGCATCCCGTAGCTCTTCATGCTTATCTACAGGTAGAAAATGCAGAGAAGAAATTCATTATCAAGATGGCATCTTGTAGCAGCCAGGAAGAGGAAAATATGATGATGGGGTCCCATTACTGGTAGATCAGATCTGCAGTCCAGCATTTGTTAGCTTAGAATGGAGGTTGTTATCAAGGCAAGATAGCTCGAAGTGGATGGTATGAAATCCATGAGGTGATTAATGAAGTACCAAAACCACATTATTGCATTAGAAATTACTCACAATTCACGTAGATAGTCACGTCTCCAGAACTTTGAGCTCCTCGCGGAGGTGTTGTTGTTCGACATAGCTAGCCAGCATAGAGTCGGGCTACACACTTGAAATCTGTGGGCTGCAACTTCATCAGCAAACATGTGTCAAGGCAAAACATGGGGAAGAGAACTGTCCGGCAAATGGAACATCTATTGCTGCAAAGGGTGCTACTTACAAAATAAGCATCAAGAATACACTTCATAAATCCCATTTTTATTGATGCTTGGATCCAACAAATCATAACTCTGCAATGATGCAAGGACAAACAACAGGGTGCATGTCAGATACATATAAAAAGAAAACAAAGAAAATGAACTGCCACTTTGATATGAATCTTTGTTCCAGTTTGCAAGATTTATCTGCTTATGTGCACCACTGGATGTGTTTAGAAGCAGAAACAAAACACATTTGCTTGAGATGTTTTACCTAACTCGCTTTCCTCCTGAAGAGATTTATTGCCGCAGTGTCTCAAACAAAGGGGTTTATAACAAAGAATCAGCATAGAGGCACTGGGAGAACTTGACTTTCACCCTTCTACCAGATATTGCTAGCTCTCTAATTTGGGTTCAGAATTCAACACATTTGCTTGAGATGTTTTTACTAACTCGCTTTCCTCCAGAACAGATTTATAGCCGCAGTGTCTCAAACAAAGGGGTTTACAGCAAAGAATCAGCATAATGGCACTGGGAGAACTTGACTTTCACCCTTCTACCAGATATTGCTAGCTCTCAAATTTGGGTTCAGAATTCAGACATGCCCGAAAGAAACAAACTGATTTAACCCAGTAGAAAATCACACAAGCCAACTACATTAGTGGAGCCGGAGTGATACTGACCTGCATCCGAATAGAATCGCATCATCAGCCGCCATTCCTCACAAACTCTCCGCAGCGATTGGTAAGGGTGCAAGTGGGACAGAACTTCCTGCTAAGCCAAAATCCTGCTCCAGAAACTAAACCCACTAAACATTAGCTCTAGCTGAAGCGTATGCTTATCCCGTCGCACACAATTTGCAGTACTGATCTACAAATAGGAAAATGTACTACTATTTTCTTTAATTCTGAATGATGTTTACCTTCCACAATGGTCTGCTAAAAGCTAGAATGATGTTTACCTTCCATGATGGTTTGCTAAAAGAAAGCTTCAATGGAACATGTGCATGGAGTAAATGTTCTTATGTATACAACACTAAAGCGCACAACAGTAGCATTTACAATGATAATGGAGTATTCTTGGCAAAGTAAAAGAACATCCCGCTTATAATCAGCAGGTGAAATGTCCAGACATGTTAAAATGCTAGACCAAACGTCAGGAAGCTGCACCCTCAATAACTGCCTAAGTAGCCCGGCCTAAATGTGAAAGGGGTGAGCAGAACAAACGAATATATATCATTTAATAATTAAGAACCATCAAAATCTGAGAGACAGGCAATTAATGAACATCACTTGAATCCAAAGTGACTTGATTCTACATATTATATGAAGGTATACACAACATGTAGGTAAATCAAGAAAGACTTTGCCAGTTCTGTCTTTATTGTGTAGGTTAGAACATGAAGTATTTCCTATCAAAATTTTACAGACTTGTAGAATAATCCCAGATGTACATATATTATTGTTTTCGAAATATTTAAGAACTTTGGAATATGGCTGTCGAATTTTTTAAAATATCAGGCACCCTGAAGCCCCTGTTCGAAAACACTTAGCACCCCATATGAGCAAAGAAAAGGAAATAGAAATGTCTGCCCTCAATGTGAAAAGCCTCTAAAACACTTACCGCCCTCCTTATCCTAAAAAATAAATCCCATGCTATATCTCAAAAGAAAATCATTTCCACCACTGAATTCTCCTCAACAGGCATAATAGGCAGATAGGCAGGCAGGTTCACCTTAATAACTGCCTAGCTAGCTCGGCCTAAATGTGAAGGGGGGGCACAAATGAATATATCGGTTAATAATTAAGAACCATCAAAATCTAGAGACAGATAATTAATGAACATCACTTGATTCTGCATAGTATTATACGGAGTATGAAGGTATACACAACATCTGGATAAACCAAGAAAGGCTTCACCATTTCTGTCTTATTATGTAGCGTAGAACATGAAGTATTTCATGTTAAAATTTTACACACTTGTAGAATAATTCCTTAGGTACACATAAAATTGTTTTTTGGAATATTTAAGAACTTTAAAAAACCATTGTCGAATTTTTCAAAATATGGGGCTCCCTGGAGCCTGCATTCCAAAACACTCATCTCTCATATAAACTCCTTATATGAGCAAAGAAAGGAGAATAGAAAATATCAGAGTCGAGGCATCACAAAATTAGTATCCTCCAGCTTTGGTGTATTGTGTCTATGCCCGTCAGTGGAAATTCTAAGCTATCGCTAAGAGCCGTATTGTACTGTACTGCTTGTAGCTTGTTTTGCCTACTTTTACTCTGTCCTACCTATACACCTACATTGCATTTGAGTTCGCAGCAAATTACTGTATCTATTATACTGCTGCGTTTGATTAATAAAAACTTATACTGGCCATTAGGAGCGCTTAAAGATTTAGATAAGCATGCTGCTCTGGCAGTGGATTTTAGGTAAATTAAGTTGGTTAACTTGTGTCGAAATACAGAGTATATTAGGGGAAATTAAGCTGGCACACACCTTTTAGTTTATAAAAATCGATGAGGATGCCTTTGTTTCCGCCCTTCCAGGCAGCTGGTGCGCTCGCAGGAGAAGAAAAACCAGAAGCCGCAATTTCAGAATCCAAGACGCCTCTGTGTGGCTTGTCGGCCTAGGAGGCTGACTTATTCGAAGACGCGGCTGGCCCTGCCACCAACAGAAGGGAGGCGCCTGCGCCCTCCATTGCCCACCGCCACCTGCTCGCTGTCTTCTGCGGCCAGCGCTCACCGTTCCGTTCCCCGCTGCCAGCGCTCGCATATCCCCACCCCTACTGACAGAGGGAAGGCCAAAACAACATAGGAGAGAGAGGAGCGACCATGGGAGAGAAAGAGACCATGGGAAAGGAAGGAGAGGACACCTGGCTTTCACCCGTCGTTCCCCATCGCCTGCTCGTCGATGCTCTGCCACCGCAACCACCGCCAGTCCACAGAGGTGAGGGAACGGCGGCGGCAAGTCTTGTTCAGCTCCGCTCCAGGGTGAGGCAGGCGGTCATGGAGTGGGGCAGCGGCGGCGGGTGTGGGATGCGGCTGCAATCGGGGTAAACCCTAGGGCTCGGGAGAAAGCAGAGGAGAAAGAGAGAATGGCTGGGTTGTGGCCTACGGGCTCGGGTCTGGGGGTGCGAGCGGTGGTCTTTTTTCTCTTTTTACACTTTGAAGATTTAGTATCTCTTGCTGTGAATTGCGGCCTGATGGTAAATGGGAGCAAATGTCAGCGAGAAAGGACAACAAGAGTAAAGTGTAAAAAAATCACCGACCAAACCAAATGAAAGGCAGAGATCATCTAAGATAGAGATCCAGTGGCTGCAAAGGCACCCGCCGGGATGGTCTCAGCACGTTGGGTCAGTCTCAAGCTTAAAGCTAAAGCTTGTAGTAATATCAAGAGGCATCCGACAATTTTCGGTGGGGGGTCAGCAGGAACAACAATCGGTGGCATCGAGCGTGTCTCTGGCCGAATGAAGAACATTTTTTTCGCCGTGCTTCCTAGAGGGAATAGGCATTTCGCCTGTGGCGGAGAAGTAACCGGCCAGACACTCAGTTTTTTTTTCACAAGTGATACATGGGAACGCGTGATATTAGGACTTGGATCGATAATCAAGGCCACACCAATGAAATCCGATGGACATGGGAAAATGGAGTGACGTGGCTGCATGTGCTTTGGGCTTGCAAACATTAATTGCATTTTAGTGGGGATGAACTTTATATATATTATAGATATAGATTATCTTAGGGTGTGTTCGGTTCGGGAACGAAGTGGAATGGAATGTCATGGTTCCGTTCCAGAGGAATGGAACGGTTCCGTTCCTGTGTTCAGTTGGGACCAAAAAATAGAATGGAACGGTTCTAGCAGGTGTTCGGTTGAGACTAGAAAATAGAATGGAACGGTTCTTAAATCGTACTTAACAGTGGCAAATTGTGATTTGTTTCCTCAAAATCGAAATTAGCATTGGCTCTTGCTCCCTGCCGCCGACCACGGTGCCGGCACCCTGCCCCCTGCCGCCGACCACGGTGCCGGCACCCTGCCCCCTGCCGCCGACCACGGTGCCGGCACCCTGCCACCTGCCGCCGACCACGGTGGCGGCATGCTTGCTCCCGCCGCCGCCTCGCGAGATCCCGCCGCCGCCGCGCGAGCTCCCGCCGCCGCCGCCCCCGCGCGAGCTCCCGCCGCCGCCTCGCGAGATCCCGCCGCCGCCGCGCGAGCTCCCGCCGCCTGCCCGCTTGCTCGCCTGCGTGCGTCGCCGCCGCTGGCCCGCGTGCATCGCCGCCGCTCGAGGCAGTTAGCAGAGCGAGGGAGGGATTAGTGGAGAGGAACGGGGACGTTCCACCGATTCGGTGGAATGGGTGCGTTCCGCATCTAGTGCGAATATTCCTTTTCGTGGAACCATTCCATTCCATTCCTTTTTTAAACTGAACACGAGAACGGCTTCTAGGTGTGGAACCGTTCCATTCCATTCCACTTCGTTCCACCAACCGAACACACCCTTAAGCAACACCTAGAAGAAGGCTGGCGTCACTCCGCATGTCATGCCCCCATATCCCATCTTTTTTTTTAACAAGGGTTGGGTTTCTAAGGGCCCAGAAGTTACTTATATTATACTGGTGGAAATATAAATTACGTAAAAAGTCAAAAAGATAAGAGAACCCTGTTGTGAAGACTGGAACAACACACCGCCTTTCAAATCTCTTTCTCCACCTCCATGGTGGCTAAAAACAGAGGAAAAACAGTAGAAAAACCTCTATCTTCAGTAAAAACCACCTCCAAAACTAAGGGTAAGACCACGAGCTTATTAACCGGGATGGCATGAAGCATTGGCGTACCCACCTTAGTCTACCAGGAGTCATTGGACACCGGGAAAGAATATTTTCCTTTGTATAATTTAACTATTAATAGTGTATGACACCCCCAAAAATAAGTAAAAATATGTGTGATTCATTCAATGACATCGACCTGATTTACTCTAGGTCCAGCCTTGGCTGGAAGCACTTCTCCCCCACACCCACCTTTGGCCACCAGAGTGAAGGAAATATGCCCTAGAGGCAATAATAATATTGTTATTATCATATTTCTTGTTCATGATAATGTTTATATTCCATGCTATAATTGTATTAAGCGGAAACATTAATACTTGTATGGTTTATGAACAACACCGTGTCCCTAGTATGCCTCTACTAGACTAGCTCATTGATTAATGATGGTTAAGGTTTCCTAACCATAGACATGAGTTGTCAATTAATAATGAGGTCATATCATTAGGAGAATGGTGTGATGGACAGACCCAAATAAAGCAGAGCAATTAGATCGTGTCATCGTGTTCATCTTTGCGAAGCTTTTCCTATGTCAAGTATTGTATTCCTTAGACCATGAGATAATACAACTCCCTAGTATCGGAAGAAAGCTTTGAAGTCATCAAACGTCATCCTATGTGAGGGTGATAATAAAGGTGTCTCTCAGGTGATCGGAAAGTACTTGTTGGGTTGTATGTATCGAGATGGAATTTGTCCCTCCCAAGTTGGAGAGATATACTTTGGGCCCACTCGGTAATCGATATCAACACCGCTTGCAAGCATGTGGTTAAGGAGTTAATCACAAAGTGATATCGGATTATGGAACGAGTAAAGTACTTGCTGTGAACGAGATTGAACTAGGTATGGTGATACCGACGATCAAATCTCGGGCGAGTAAAATATCGTGTGACGAAGGGAATACATATACGGGATTAATTGAATCCTGACATCGTGGTTCATTCGATATGATCATCGATGAATATGTGGGAGTCAATATGGGTTTCCAGATCCCGCTGTTGATTATTGATAGAAGATCATGTCTACATATTCTCGAACCCGTAGGGTCACACACTTAACGTGTATCGATGCTAGGATAGAATGGATAATTGGTTTATGAGTTTTAGTTCGGAGTCTCGGATGAGATCCAGGACGTCACGAGAGGTTCCGGAATGGTCCGGAGAATAAGATTCATATAAAGGAAAGCAGTTTTTGGATTCCGGAAAGGTTTCGGAGTTTATCGGTATTGTACCGGAAGGTTCTAGAAGGTTCCGGAGTGGGACCAACGTGGGCCCACTTGACGGAGGCCTGCGTGGGCTTAAGGGGAAGTGCCCTGGCCGCCTTGGGCCAGGCACACAAGGCCCCTAAGGCCCAGCCGGCCAGCCCAAGGGGAAACCCTAAGGGAGTCTTCAAAGAAGGAAGGGGGGGAAACTTGCCCCCCACTCTTCCTACTCCAAGTCGGCGCCCTAGGGTTTGGGGAGAGGCCAAGCTGGCCGGCCACCCCTCTATATATAGGGGGGGCAAGGGCGCAGCCCTCTACACCACCTCAACCCAAACCCTAGCCGCCAACTGCTGCCCTCCCTCTCTCTCTCGCGACTGCACGTAGGCGAAGCCCTGCTGCAGAAACTCTCCACCATAAGCACCACGCCGTCGTGCTGCTGATCCAATCTATCTCTCCACCATACTTGCTGGACCAAGGAAGGAGGAGACGTCGCTGCACCGCACGTGTGCAACTCTCGGAGGCGCCGCCACTTGCGGCGTAGGATCGAATCGGATCGCGAGGAGGAGACGGCGAGTACGACTACGTCAACCACGTTCTATTGAACGTTTCCGCTGTGCGAATCTTCAAGGGTATGAAGATCTCATCTACCTCTCTCGTTGATTACATCTCCTAGATTAGATCTTGGCTTTCTTGTTCGCATCCGTAGGAAAAATTTTGATTTACTATGCTGCGAAACCCTTCAGTGGTATCAGAGCTAGATCTATGCGTAGATGTGTTTCACGAGTAGAACGCAACATGCTTGTTGCGGGCGTTGATGTTTTCTGTTGCATACCTCTTGTTGTGTATTTCTTATGGCGCGGTATAGTGAGATTGAAGCGGTCCAGGCCAACTTTACGCGACCGCGTTTGCGAGACCGGCTCCGCACTTGACGTGTGGCTTGTTCCACACATGCGGCTGGTGGATGCCAGTTTCTCTCACTATAGTAGTCATGGGACTTACATCGGATGTTAGCAACCATAATATCACCGTTGTGGCTTTTCGTAGGTAAGAATCGTTCTTAGCTTGCTACTCCCATAAGCCACGTAAAACATGCAACAACAAAGTAGAGGCGTCTAACTTGTTTTTGCAGGGAGTGTTTTGTGATATGGTATGGCCACAAGATGTGATGTGATATATGTGATGTATGCGATGATCATGTTTTGTAATATTTCACGACTTGCATGTCGATGAGTTCACAACCGGCAGGAGCCATATGGTTGTCTTTATAATTGTGTATGACCTGCGTGTCAACTTCTTATACGCCATGTAATAGCTTTACTTTATCGCTAAGTAGTTAGCAATAGTTGTAGTTGCTATTCGTGGTGGAGGCAATCATGGTGGAGTGATGGAGATCATGCCGGCGCGCACAAGATGGAGATCATTGCGCGGAGATTGGCTATACCATGTCACATAAAATTATATGCATGTGATGTTTATCCTTTTATGTATCTTATTTTGCTTAGATCGCGACGGTAGCATTATAAGATGATTCCTCACTTAAAGATCAAGATAAAATTGTGTTCTCCCCTCGTATGCGCCGTTGCGAAAGTTCGTCGTGTTCAAGCATCTCGTGATGATCGAGTGCTATAAACTCTACGTCCACATACAACGGGTGCAAGCCAGTATTTGCACATGCGGAGATACTTGGGTTTGACTTGACGAGCCTAGCATGTACAGACATGGCCTCGGAACATACGGACCGAAAGGTCAAGCATGAGTCATATGGATGATATGATCAACATGTTGATGTTCACCATTAAAACTACATCATTCACGTGATGATCGGTCTCGGTGTAGTGAATTTGGATCATGCTTCACTAAACAACTTTGAGGGATGTTGAATTTAGTGGGAGTTCATTAGTAATTTGATTAACTTGAACTAATTATCATGAACTAAATCTTAGTGTATTTTCATAAATCATTGTAGTCTTTGGCAACCATTTCCCACCGACACTTAGCTTAATTGAGTTAAAAGAACTATAGAATTCTGGATAATCACTTTTCGGTCTAGTGCCGTTTAGTTAGAATGTCAAGACTAAAGATTAAGTCCTATTGCAAACTTTAGCAAACCTTGCTTGCTCCATATGATTTAATAAATTGTATTAATCTAAGAGCAACGATTCAAGTTTAGTATCTAAAGATCATATGTTTGCCTTCATGATAAATTGATCTTCAAAATTGTTTGAGAATCAAAGTGATCATCAAGCTGAAAGAATTGTTTCAGAAACAAACAAGAAGTGAAAGATATTTGATATCTAAAACTTTGATTGTTTGCAAAAATGATGAAGTATAATTTAGTAAAAGAACATATGCTCATATTGTATGAATATATGTGAAGATTGAAGATGCTAGGCGTCCCGATCACCCAAAAGTTTGGGAAACTAATATTATACTTGCATTCATCCTTATAAGCTATAGTAGTTTCATCATGAAAGTTGTCATGATAAGATGAATGAAAAGGTATCGGCTAAATTGTTTTGCTATACCAAAGGAATACTAAAGAATGGAATCTGGAAGAATACCAATCATATGATGATGGTGATCCACTTCAAAGTGAAAAATCCAAGGCTATTAGTATTTGACTAAAAATCCTTTGGACTATGTGTCAAATGATTGACGCCACTATTGATGTCGATAGATTCTTCTAAAAGGAGAGGAAATGCTAAAAAGGATCTACAAAAGTATTTGGTAGAAAAAGAAAAGACTGGAAATGTCCAGCTCAGGTATATAAATGATATACATGTTATAGATGTATTCTTTGCTAGTACATAATGTAATTCTTGGGTATTGGATACTAGATTGTTGGTATGAAATGTCATACAAAGCAACAATACAAGAACTACGATGGCCCCTAAGTAACTAGCAAAAGAATGTGGTAACAATGCGTATCGAGAAACAAATAAGTGTGTTATTATGTTTTTCGTTGGCATAAAACCTAGCCTTCTAGATTTGTTAAGAACTTAATAATTGTTATTTTGTTCCGGTATTATGAGAGCAATGGTTGTTCAAATTATTACCATCTTCCATAATCGATGGATAGATTATTATTATCTTGTTGGTGAAATATACATTTATAACACTGATGCTAAAGGTCGCAAGACAAAACAAATTTCACTTATATGTGACACCGCCGTTTAAGTCATATTGGAAACAAAACATGAAAGAAATTCTATATTGATAGATTTTTGAGTCATTTGATTTTGAATTGATTGACGCTTGTGAGACTTTTCCTATAGATGCTTAAACTCTGTTCATGGGCCATGGACAGAACAAGCGACTAACTAAATGGAGATCGTACATGTTGATGTATGTAGTCCATGGTGTGAAGTCGATCATGGTGTATTTTCTATTTCATCAATGACTCGAATGGATGTATGGTATATCTACTCGATAAGATAGAAGTATGAAACAATTGAAATTGTTCAATTTATGAAGTGGAAATTATTGTAACGAGAAAAATTCAAGTTTTTATGATTGGATCATAAAGAAGAATATTTGAGTTACAAGTTTAGCAAGCATCTAAGAGTTAGAGGAATTGTTCCACAAACTTGCATCATGATAAACACCATAGGAGTATGGAGTTTTCGATGGATGTAATCAAACCTTGTTTGACATGGTTAGATCAATGATGAAATAAACTACCAATATAATTTGTGGATTATGCTTTAGAGACTACCGCTTTTCACTGAATAGAGTGCCATCATAATCTACCGAAATGACACCATACAAGTTATAGTTGTCTTTTCTTGAATTTTGGTATGCAAGGCATATGTGTAAAATGTTTACAACCAAAATTGGATTAGTAAGTCTTTGTAAGTTATCCCAAAGAATGTCGATGGGTGTTTCTTCTGCCATAAACCCAATTAAAGGTGATTGTCACTGAAAGAAGTGAACTTCTTATGAAGGAGTTTTTCACGAAAGGTTTAAGTGGGAGGAAGATAGAACTTGATGAGGTTATTGAATCTGAGCAAGATGATCAAAGTAGCGCAGCACCAGAATATGTTCTGGAAGCGGCAACTGCATTCATAGATCACGCGTCTACAATATGTTGTAGTCACGACATCGAAGTTCCTATTTAACCAAGTTGGTCGTAATCAAATAGCAAGATTTGAGGACGAGATATTATTA
This sequence comes from Dactylis glomerata, assembly GCA_007115705.1. Classification (NCBI taxonomy): domain Eukaryota; kingdom Viridiplantae; phylum Streptophyta; class Magnoliopsida; order Poales; family Poaceae; genus Dactylis; species Dactylis glomerata. The sequence goes on along the minus strand of QXEO01000286.1, from coordinate 482,140 downwards.
GATAATAGTAACCAACAATATACAAAGAAGCGATGATGGGCCCTGACTTCGTCATATGAATTATTCTAGCAACAATTACATATCGAGATATGTTAGTTGAATAAACGAAACAACATTCCTCTACCGGAATGCACACCAAGGACGTGTACCTGACATGACCCAATGGGTTTTGTTAATTCAAAGGTTGCTAGATATGTATGCAAACTTCTATGGTAGAAGTAAGCATAGCGAAGTTGGAATCTTCAATGATGAAAATGTTAAAGTGTTAATTTCATCAAGATATTTGAAGATGCTTGTATTTACAAGAAAGTAAGTGGGAGCGCTAAGACATATTTCTAATGCTTTATGTAGATGACATATCGTTCATTGGAAATTATGTGTTTTTCTTGATATTGTTAAGTTTTTCATTATAATTGGATTTTTGATGAAAGACTTAGGCAAAAATAGAATATTGAGCATCAATGTCTATACAGATAGATTGAGGCACTAATATAGTTTTGCCAGAGTACATAGATGAAATATTGAATTTGTTCAATATGGAAACAATAAGAACGGTTCTTGTTGCATGGAAGAGGTTGGAGCAAGAATCAATTGTTTTGACACTTGATGAGTGAAACCACAAGAATGATTTTATCAATCTTGTATACCATGATATGTAGATCCAGATATGTCCAATGCTCTAAAGGTTATAGCATTCATATGATGATCGTTGGACAATAGTAAAGATATTCTTATGCACTTTCGAAGAAGTATGAATATGTTCTGTATGCAGAAGTGACAAATGGTTCATTGCAATGAGTTACATTGGCTTTGTCACACATACAAGTAAAATTTTATCTCAATTTTAAGCTATTTGTTTTGAGTTAGAAGGTGGCACAATAAGATGGAAGAAAGTTCCATGATGACTTGGATGAGTTCCAATGTTAACATTGTGGCGGACACTACAATGAGGGCTAAGTATATAATCGCTTTAGAAGCGGCATAAAAGATGCAAAGTAGATAGTGATAATCCAACTTATTTGTGGCACTGTCGTCCAGGTCATATTGGCATAAAATGCATAAAGAAACTCCATTCGGATGGACTTTTGGAGTCTCTTGATTTTGAATCATTTGACACGTGCAAGCCATGCCTCATGGGCAAGATGATCAAAAAAACCCGTTCTCCGGAATAATGGAGCGAGCAACGGACTTATTGGAAATCATACATACCGATGTGTGCAGACCAATGAGTATTTCGACGCACGGTGGATATTGCTATTTTTCTAAGTGTGCTAGTACTATGTAGTTCTATTGTATGACAATAGTGACAACATAGTCTCGGCAAAGAAATTAAGGTCTCGCCAGAAGACCAAGTTTATATGATGCCATCTCATGTCAAGATGAGTAATGCGTGATGACGCAAAAGATATGCAAATACAAACGGACCTGAAAGTGTCAGATCCGTAGATAAGGTTTACCACGTGCAACGCGTATGAGTAACACCGGAATGCCATAGGTGTTGAATGCGCAAGTATTGACTAGATTATTGACTCTAGTGCAAGTGGGAGACTGAAGGAAATATGCCCTAGAGGCAATAATAATATTGTTATTATCATATTTCTTGTTCATGATAATGTTTATATTCCATGCTATAATTGTATTAAGCGGAAACATTAATACTTGTATGGTTTATGAACAACACCGTGTCCCTAGTATGCCTCTACTAGACTAGCTCATTGATTAATGATGGTTAAGGTTTCCTAACCATAGACATGAGTTGTCAATTAATAATGAGGTCATATCATTAGGAGAATGGTGTGATGGACAGACCCAAATAAAGCAGAGCAATTAGATCGTGTCATCGTGTTCATCTTTGCGAAGCTTTTCCTATGTCAAGTATTGTATTCCTTAGACCATGAGATAATACAACTCCCTAGTATCGGAAGAAAGCTTTGAAGTCATCAAACGTCATCCTATGTGAGGGTGATAATAAAGGTGTCTCTCAGGTGATCGGAAAGTACTTGTTGGGTTGTATGTATCGAGATGGAATTTGTCCCTCCCAAGTTGGAGAGATATACTTTGGGCCCACTCGGTAATCGATATCAACACCGCTTGCAAGCATGTGGTTAAGGAGTTAATCACAAAGTGATATCGGATTATGGAACGAGTAAAGTACTTGCTGTGAACGAGATTGAACTAGGTATGGTGATACCGACGATCAAATCTCGGGCGAGTAAAATATCGTGTGACGAAGGGAATACATATACGGGATTAATTGAATCCTGACATCGTGGTTCATTCGATATGATCATCGATGAATATGTGGGAGTCAATATGGGTTTCCAGATCCCGCTGTTGATTATTGATAGAAGATCATGTCTACATATTCTCGAACCCGTAGGGTCACACACTTAACGTGTATCGATGCTAGGATAGAATGGATAATTGGTTTATGAGTTTTAGTTCGGAGTCTCGGATGAGATCCAGGACGTCACGAGAGGTTCCGGAATGGTCCGGAGAATAAGATTCATATAAAGGAAAGCAGTTTTTGGATTCCGGAAAGGTTTCGGAGTTTATCGGTATTGTACCGGAAGGTTCTAGAAGGTTCCGGAGTGGGACCAACGTGGGCCCACTTGACGGAGGCCTGCGTGGGCTTAAGGGGAAGTGCCCTGGCCGCCTTGGGCCAGGCACACAAGGCCCCTAAGGCCCAGCCGGCCAGCCCAAGGGGAAACCCTAAGGGAGTCTTCAAAGAAGGAAGGGGGGGAAACTTGCCCCCCACTCTTCCTACTCCAAGTCGGCGCCCTAGGGTTTGGGGAGAGGCCAAGCTGGCCGGCCACCCCTCTATATATAGGGGGGGCAAGGGCGCAGCCCTCTACACCACCTCAACCCAAACCCTAGCCGCCAACTGCTGCCCTCCCTCTCTCTCTCGCGACTGCACGTAGGCGAAGCCCTGCTGCAGAAACTCTCCACCATAAGCACCACGCCGTCGTGCTGCTGATCCAATCTATCTCTCCACCATACTTGCTGGACCAAGGAAGGAGGAGACGTCGCTGCACCGCACGTGTGCAACTCTCGGAGGCGCCGCCACTTGCGGCGTAGGATCGAATCGGATCGCGAGGAGGAGACGGCGAGTACGACTACGTCAACCACGTTCTATTGAACGTTTCCGCTGTGCGAATCTTCAAGGGTATGAAGATCTCATCTACCTCTCTCGTTGATTACATCTCCTAGATTAGATCTTGGCTTTCTTGTTCGCATCCGTAGGAAAATTTTTGATTTACTATGCTGCGAAACCCTTCACAGAGCACCATGGTGCAGCTCACACGCACATACGACTGTCTCCCCAATGACATGAAGCCAAACACCATAGAGGCAAACCAGACCTCAACCTAACCGTAGACCTCTGATCCTAGACAACAGCTATATAGGGAGGGGTCCCTTACCCACCTCAACACCGTCTATCACCGAAGAAGACTGGTAGAGGGTCCGCCAACTCAAGTGATGTAGGATATTCATCATTAATGTTGGATCCAACCAATCAAAACTAAAAAACTGCACGAAGACAACACCTTTGATATGGTAAAAACAAAAGCATGTCACTATTGGGTCCAACAAGTAAAGGATAGAGCATAAATTTTTACCCCAGAGTATGACGCGGTTTTCCAGTGACCATCTAGACGGTGGGTCTTCTGAGAGCCGCGCCACACAATACTCAACAAGAAAATATCGCATCATCCTCTAGAGATAGTTGTAAGGCACCCCACCACCAAAATATCATCATGAAGATTTTATTTTTGAACAAGGAGCGCCCCGAAGGGCGAGGAAACTTCACGTTGATATCAAGCGGTGGCAGTACAAGATTTTTCAAAGGACCACATGAGATGAGCAAACTACACTTGGGTCCCTAACATAAGCAGAAAAGACCTCTCTAAAAGATACAACAAAGCAATCAAGTCCCTCTTTTTTACCACCGTCAAGCCGGAGCTGGAGACCTGGCCTTCCGCCGTCTTGCACGGGAGCAGGGACGAAACCACTTGCCGCCGTGTAGACGCAAAGCGCGGAAGCTGATCTCAAGGAGGGCCTCACCTTGGAGGTTAAACTGTTGCCGGACAACATCGCTGACGATTGCTCATGCCATGAAATGGCCGATAAAGATGGACGGCTTTTACTTGTCGTCGAGAAGGTGCTCGAGCAGAAATCTTCCAAACTCCCAGACTGCTAGATGGAGCAATTGACAGGGGATTCTTCACCGCCGCCATCGGAGCAAAGCGGTCTGTCGTCGAACTCACTGCACCTGCCACGGGCAGGAGGAGGCGGACGAAGAAGACCAGTGTGGGGAAGGCAGCACCCAATAGGAAAAGGTGCACACATAACAGTAGCCGAGCCACGCCCCGTCCGCCCACGCCTGGGAGACGAGACGCCATCGAGTTCATCCGCACAAACCTCCGCCGAGCAAGCAGGATCGAGCCCGCTTCCCATCCCCTCATCGCCACGGCCGACTGGAGGGGAAGCAGGGGATCTCACCAAAAGCTGCAAAGGAGAGGCAGAAGAACCCGCTGGATCCACAAGATCTAGATCAAGATCTTGCAGGAAACCAGCCTTGAGCTTATTTAGGGGCGATGGAAGCTTGCAGATCTTCCACAGCAGCTAGGGGCACCTTGCCCAATCCTCCTGCAAGATCGAAGCCACCGCTCCTCCGCCGAGGCCTGAAACCAGTGGAGGCTCACCGCCCGGCGTCACCACACCGACACCTAGGACAAGGAGAAACACTAAACTACAGGCTGTACAGAGGGACCGGCCTTCCCTCTCCTCTCCCAGTCACTTCGGCCGGCAAAGCCACCGGAAGAGAGGGAGAGGGGATCCGGCGAAGCATCGGCGACTCTCAAAGCGAAAGGGGGAAGAGAGAAGAGGTTTGTCCAGGCACAAGCACCTATTGGATGAACCTTACCTGTCTGCCTCCGTGCTCATCATGAACATGCACAAAACTATTCCCATAAATGATCCAAGTTAGACTAGTAGCCCCCTCCCTGCCTCAACGAGTCTCAACTCATCAGCAGGAGGAAAGGGGCGACACCTGTGTAGTTCCACAATCTGCTAATCTGGATATGTCATCGACACACATATGGATAACAATACATGATTTTGTTGCAACGACACCACCATAATACCACATAGAGAACCACCAGACATGGAACGATGCTAGTAGAAAAAAAAATGAATGGAACGTGTCCCGCCGAGAAACTTCACCACAATTGCCTATGTAGGAGTACATAGATATGTGACTGTAGAAATGAAAGCACCAAAACAATTCACTCAAAGCCTATCGGTGAATAATTTATTTATTTAAATAGCGTTGACATTGTCTTGAATTCAAGACCTATTAGTTGTGATACCATATGACATTATGAGAATTGGATATTTTACTGAGCCCCGAAGATGAGTATTTATAAGGATATATGGGATCATCTTGGAGTACAAGTCAAGTTAGAATTGTAGATAGGTAAAACCAAACTCTATCCCAAACTTCAATAACAATCCTATATACATAGTACTCTAACATCATAGGTGGACGCACCAGAAGCATCGCGTACAACAGAAGCATTGTAGACGGTCATACTGGAGAGTAAGCCAAAAGCCAGAAACCGACAAGATGAAACATCCCCCTCAATCAAAGGATCATCATGGACAGTGTTCTATAGAAAACTGACTGGAGCGGTAAACGACGAAGTGCTCATTCAAGGTAATATCTCTTTGTGCCTATGTTGAGGTAGCCGAGTGACGAGGGTTAACTCGGCAAATGTCCTAGATTAGGGACTTAGGATCGGGGGAAAAGGGCATCGGATGAACTCAAAGGTAAAGATCAGACAAACAAGGCGATATTCGGTGTGTATCGAGAATAAGCGTGGTGCTTAATTAGCTCAATCTCAATCTGTCCCTGGCCAGCCTCTCCTGGCCCCTATATATAGGTGACCAGGTCTCGAGGATCCAGTCGGGTTCAATACAAATTATATTGTCTGTATACGATATCATCTTGTATTTTGACTTTATGTATGCTTGGGCCTAACTTAGCGGGCCTTAGGGGTACAAAGATAACGGGCTTTATTAGCTATACCCTTGTCAGTAGCCCCCGAGATTCTACCATAATTGTAGATTTGGGTTGAATCTCAAATCTTTATATCTTCGAATTGATCAATCTTTGACTTTTTCTTTTCCCTGTATTCATTTAAACAACTCGTGTTATTGTATTTCTCAAGGGGATTTTGGTTAACAAGCCTGGCATCTTTGACGGATCAGGAAACCAGTTAACTGCCAGAGCAGACACTTGCTACCTACTTCAAACTCAAGACCCTGGACTTGAGTTCGGTACCTGGTCTAACCCAATCTTTTTCCGCATTTAGGACTTACAAAGAAATGATTCCAGTAATTCTCAAAGTACCCAGTGCATCCATCAAGATTTTTCTTCGTATCGTGGATACGGAAATTTACTAGCAGAGCGCATTCAGGTGCGTATACTATGCCATACAGGACGGATCCTGAGGTCTTACCTGCATGATCTTTTACAATCATGGCATTCAAGTTTTGTCGCGATAACGCAACTCGAGAATCATACGTTTTACTGTGAGCCTGGTTTGGCTGTTTCAATCCCTAAAATCTTCGGGTTGTTTATCTTTGATTAGTCGCGAATATCTCCTGATGGGAGTGAAGTAGTGACATCACTTTGGTTGATTTTGTCGACAAAGTTGTCGATGATATTGTCGACGAGGTAGTCGATGATATTGTTGGTAAGATTGTCGATGATTCTTCTGACCATTAATGCTTTCCATCGTCATCGGGTGCACGACCAGTGCTCCCGATGGGAGTAGCCCCCGAGGCTATAGTCGAAAGTTTTTCGAGTATAAGCTCAAATATATTGTCTTCTCGTCTTTCCAGCTTCTTTATTCTTACGATGATTTTATCAGGTGCGCGACTAACGCTCCCGATGGTAGTAGGCCCCGAGGCTATAAGGGGGTGTTTGCAGCCTTTTATAGACTCAAATATTTCCTTTGCGCAACTTTTCTTCTGTGAGACTTAATAAAACTTACTTCTCCTGTTCTTTTTCTACCATCTTATTTTCATCTCTGTTTGACGAAATCATTTGAGCCCATAATTTATTTGGACCTTTAGTTTGCAAAGGCCCATTAAAGGTAGCTTATAAATAAGGGCCCCTCCTTCACCAGGGAAAACCCTAATCCTGCCACTGCATATCTCCTCCACCACAGAGTCTTCACCCCCAAATCTTGCTTAGGGTTTCTTCCGCGCTTGCTCGTTGATCTATTAGCGGATCCTCTTATGGCTGACATCGGTGCTATCGATTTGGATACCGGTGCTGTGGTGGAGAAACGTGGGCGTGGTCATCCGCACGGCAGCAAGAACAAGCCCAAGGATGCTTGCATGGTGGTTTCATCTTCTTCCGCACCGGTGAAGCGGCGCCCCGGTCATCCATTGGGATGTAAGAATAAATCAAAACCTTCTGCTCTTCTTACCAGCCGATCTGCGGATACAAGCACTGTGCTACTCGTGTGGTGATGTGGGAGCAGTGAGTCCTTGTGCGTGGTGAATGACCAGCCCGTTGGGAACCCCAAGAGGAAGGTATGATGAGTGTAGCGGCTAGTCTTCCCTCAATTAAGAAACCAAGGTATATCGAACAGGAGAAGGGAGACGATGACGACTGAAGGTGTTTGTGGAACCTGCACACACACAAACAAATACTTTGTTCCCAACTTGCGATGAGGTTGTCAATCTCACCGGTTTGCTTGAAACAAAGGTTATGAGTGTATCGAGTGGAAAACAGTAGTAAAATGCTAGTAAAGTAAACAATGGAAAAGTAAACAGGTGATTGCAATATGATTAAAATAGGACCGGGGTCCACAGTTCACTAGTGGTGTCTCTCCATAGATAAATAACATGCTGGGTAAACAAATTACAGTTGGGCAATTGATAGAATAAAGATAACGTGATATGTCAAGAAGATCACTATGAGATTCACTCTGGGCATTACAACAAAATACATAGACCGCCATCCAACTGCATCTATGACTAATAATCCACCCCCGGGGATATCATCCGAACACCCTAGAAGTATTAAGTTGCGAACAACAGATAATTGCATTAAGCAAAGTGTGTAATGTAAACAAAGCATATGCCCTTGAGCATATGAATGTTGTTTTCTCCCTAGTAGCAACAGCACATCTACCACCTTAGAGGTTTCTGTCACTCCCCCAGGTGAAATAGAGACATGAACCCACTATCGAGCATAAATACCCCCTCTTGGAGTCACTAGCAACTACTCGGCCAAGATAGCCACTAACAACGGAGAGCATGCAAGATCATAAACAACATAGAGATAACAAAAGATATAATTCAGTACAGCAACTTAATCATAAACACCAATATTCATCGGATCCCAACAAACCAACATCATAGTATTACATAACGGTGATCTCAATCATGTAGGGCAGCTCATGAGATCTAAACATGAAGCACATGGTGGAGAAGACAACCATCTAGCTACTGCTATGGACCCATAGTCCAAGGTAGACTACTCACTCATCGCTCCGGAGGCAAGCATGGCGATGAAGAAGACCTCCGGTGGCGATTCCCCTCTCCGGCAGGGTGTCGGGAAGAGCTTCTGGACCCTCCCGATCTTCGGGTCGACGGCGGCGGCGGATCGCGATGTATTCTGGAAAACTGATCGGGCTTAGGTTTTTCTCGTCAGGGGGTATATGTAGGCGAAAGGAGGCTGTCAGAGGGGGTCCCACGCCCCCTCACACGGGGCTGGCGCGGCCAGGGGGGTGGCCGCGCCGCCCCTGTGTCTGGGGCCCACGTGGCCCCTCTCCGTCAGGTCTTCGGATGTTTCGGAGCTCCCCGGTGAAATATGACTTCAGGAACTTGTTTCGTCCAATTCCGAGAATATTTCCTGTGTATCACTTCTGAAACACAAAAACAGCAGAAAACAGGAAACTGGCACTGTGGCACTTCGTTAATAGGTTAGTTCCGGAAAATGTATAAAAATGCCACTAAGTGTAACGAAACAATAGGCAAATGGTGTAAAACAAAGCATGGAGCATCAAAAATTATAGATACGTTTGAGACGTATCAAGCATCCCCAAGCTTAACTCCTGCTCGTCCTCGAGTAGGTAAGTGATAACAAAAGAATAATTTTTGAGGTGACATGCACCTACACAATCTTGATCATATATGTAAGCATTGATGAGCTGGGATCAATAGAACTTAAAACATGGGCATGAAGATATAATCATGACAATAAGAACTTAGCAACCATGTTGTAAACATGCAAATGAACACAGACAAAAGATCATGATAATGAAACAATGAAAGTCAAACGTGTGTTCAAATCATAAGGAAAAACATACAAAAGGTTTTCAGCTTGTCCTTCAAAGAGAGCAAAACATAAATGCATAGGACACCTCAAAGTTTAAGAGGGCGACTAGATACAAATAATTTAAGAACAAGTGAAACCAACAATATGAGTCAATCAATGAACCTTGGGACAATGCATATCACACTAAGAATGACAACTATGCTCTCTTAATGGTGCATAAAGAAAGAAGGTGGTGACTCAACATAAAAGTAAAAGAAAGGCCCTTCGCAGAGGGAAGCAGTGATTTAAACATGTGCTAGAGCTTTTCATTTGTAAAACAGAGAGAAAAATTGATTTTGAGAGGTGGTTGTCTTTGTCAACGACTGGCAATGGGGTTCTTACTATCTTCCATACAAAAATAAAGCAAGTTTTTGAGAGAGAGATTGGCACTTCGCGCTCTTTTTATAAAACTTGGCACTCCTCCCCACCTTTTCCTTTCACATACCATGGCTAACCGATTCCATCGGGTGCCCACCAACATTCACATTCATTGGAGGAGTGCCCTTTTTCTTTCTTTTTTTCCTTTTTTTTTCTTTTTGGAATAAACAATATGGAAGATAGCAAATCCGACCACTACGTCCCCATGAGCTGAAAACAGTGTCACAAAACGAGAAGTATTTTGAAGGTTTTTGAAAGGTAGCACACGAAAATTTTACTTTGGAATGGCTTACAAATACCATGCATAGGAATTTATAGTGGACACAATGGAAAACTTGGCTTTTAGGAGTTGGATGCACGAGTAGAGCTCATACTCAGTACAAGGCGAGGGCTAGCAAAAGACTGGGAGCGACCAACTAAGAGAGCAATAATGGCCATAATCATGCAAAGCGACAAAGCGACATTAAAAGAAGCATACGATGGCATCAAAAGTCAAAAACTAAATGATCATGAAGGCTAATGGCGACTTTGGAAGAGTCTAACATGTGTGAGCATGCGCCAAGTCAACCCAAATAAAGCATCAAGGAGAAAACCAAAATAATGCTTCCATACAATAAAAACAACGCATGATTTTTTTCAAAGGCTCATTAAGCAATCTCAGTTATTTGAGACAAGTCATGCTACAGCAAAACCACTAAGCATACTATCAAAAAGACATCAAGCATGACATGAAAAAGCCTAAGCCGCAGTCTACACAAGCTCCTTCTTGTACCACTATTTTGCACAAAGCTTTTTCTCTTTTCCAACACCACTTGAAATTTTTAAAGACACCTCTTTTGATGAAAACCAATGAAGTTCAGAGGCAAAAATACACCTTGATGAAAAGATATGACAAGATCTGAACGCATATCAAGGCGAAAACGAAAACCAAAAGCAGTAGCAGAAAAACTAGAGCGCTCGATAAACGATAAGAGTGAAAACTAGAGCGTTCTTTGCAAATGAAAACGAGTACATCTCCTCCAAAGGAAATTTGTTGGGGTCCAACCATTTATTGCAGCAAACAAACAAACTAAACAAACTAAGAAAACTAAACAACTGACGCTCCAAGAAAAACACATAGTGCATGAAGCAATAAAAATATAGTGTTTTGAAAGGTGACCTGATTTTTGCCGATGAAGAAGGGGTGCCTCGGGGGCATCCCCAAGCTTTGACGCTTGTACTTCTTGGATATTTCTTGGGGTGATGCATGGGCATCCCCAAGCTTGAGCTTTTGTCCATTCTTCAACTCATCTCATCATTCTCCAATCCCTACACTTGAAACCTTCCTTCATACAAAACTAAACACAATTCTATTAGCAACATTAGTGTAAGCATAAAATATATTCAACCTCTTTTAGCTTCAGGTTTCAACCCAAAACTACCACATATAAAGTATATACTACTGTAGCAACTTCCACAAGAGTTCCATGATCAAAAAGAACTCAAAAGAAAGCGATAAAGTGGCAAAAACAAATATTGGCAGAAATCTGTCAAAACTGGACAGCTGATAATTGACGAATTTTTGAGGGATTTTCTGTTGCTCAAATCAAAAAGTGTTCAACTAAGAAAAGTTTGGATATAACCTGGGGCATAAGCACAAGAAATCGCAGGTCCAAAAGATAAACAGAGAATTTTCACGAATTTTTACGGTGCAGCACCGAAAACAGTTTCAGGACAGCAATAACCCCAAATCTTTACCTCACTCAAATTAGAGGCTTCTCTTGGCACAAAAACGAAATAAACAAGATAAGGAGTGGTCATTACAGTAGTAATGACTTCCAAGACTCAAAAAAAGAAAAAATACTGAAAAGTAAACAATGGGTTATCTCCCAAGAGTGCTTTTCTTTAACGCCTTTGAGCTAGGCGCACAAAATTGCGAATCAAGTAATATCAGCAGATGAAGCATCAAGCTCATAATTTGCTCTAAGAATAGAGTCAAAAAGTAATTTCTTTCTTTTCCTAGGGAAGTGTTCCATACCTTTCTTTAGTGGGAATTGATACTTGATAGTGCCTTCCCTCATATCAATAATAGCACCTACAGTTCGAAGAAAGAGTCTTCCCAAAATAATAGGATATGAAGCATGGCATTCAACGTCCATAACAAGAAAATCAACGGGAACAAGGTTATTGTTAACCACAATAAGAACATCATTAATCCTTCCCAAAGGTTTCTTCTTAGCAACATCAGCAATAGGAACATCAAAATAACACTTTTCAAGCGGTGGTAAATCAAGCATGTCATAAATCTTTCTAGGCTTGATAGAAATACTAGCACCTAGATCACATAAAGCATGGCAATCATAACCATTAACATGCATATCAATGATGGGTTCCCAACCATCTTCTAACTTCTTGGGAACAGAGGCTTTTTGCTTCAACTTTTCATCCCTAATCTTTATAAGAGCATTGGTAATATGCTTAGTAAAAGCAATATTTAAAGAACTAGCATTGGGAGTCAAAGCAAGCTTTTGTAAGAACAAAATAACTTCAGATATATTGCAGCCATCAACATCAATATCATTAAAAGAAATAGAGCTATCATCTCCCACACTCCGAAAAATTTCAGCACTCTTTTGAGAAAAAGTTTTGGCAGTTTTAGGCTTTTTAACACAAGGAGTGGGAGTTTTCTCTACACCAATCAAAGTAAGAGGGTTGCTATCAGTAGGAGCAACATCATTAGAGGTAGTAATAGTACATACCTTCATCTCTCTAGCCATCTCATCTTCTCTTTCCCACCTGGCATGCAATTCCGCTAACAATCTAATATTTTCATCAATTCTAACTTGGGTAGTATTAGCGGCAGCAGCAATATTGCTCACATTCACATCATTAGGAAACACTTTTAATTTCAGAAGTTCAACATCATGAGCAAGGCTATCAACTTTAGAAGCAAGAATATCAATTTTGCCTAACTTTTCCTCAACAGACTTGTTAAAAGCAGTTTGTTTACCGATGAAGTCCTTGAGCATTACCTCAAGCTCGGAGGGCGCGGCCCTAGTGTTGTTGTAGGAATTACCATAAGAATTACCATAACCATTACCATTGGTAGAAGGATACGACCTATAATTGTTACTAGCAAAACTGTTCCTATAAGCATTGTTATTAAAATTGTTATTTCTAATGAAATTCACATCAACTTGCTCTTCTTGAGCAACCAGAGAGGCCAAAGGAACATTATTAGGATCAACATGAGTCCTATCATTAGCAAGCATAGCCATAATGGTATCAATCTTATCATTCAAGGAAGAGGTTTCCTCAACAGAATTTACCTTCTTACCTTGTGGAGCTCTCTCGGTGTGCCATTCGGAATAATTTACCATCATGTTGTCGAGTAGCTTTGATGCGGCGCCCAATGTAAGGGACATAAAAGTGCCTCCAGCAGCTGAATCAAGTAAGTTCCTTGAAGAAAAATTTAGTCCTGCATAAAAAGTTTGGATAATCATCCAAGTAGTCAGTCCATGAGTGGGGCAATTCTTTACCATAGATTTCATTCTTTCCCAAGCTTGAGCAACATGTTCATTATCAAACTGAGTAAACTTCATAATATTGCTACGCAGAGATATAATCTTAGCAGGAGGATAGTATCTACCAATAAAAGCATCCTTACACTTAGCCCATGAATCAATACTATTCTTAGTCAAAGACAGCAACCAATCTTTAGCCTTCCCTCTCAAAGAAAAAGGAAACAACTTGAGCTTAATAATATCACTATCAACATCCTTATATTTCTGCATCTCACATAGCTCAACAAAATTGTTGAGATGAGCTGCAGCATCTTCAGTACTAGCACCAGAAAATTGCTCTTTCATAACAAGGTTCAATAAAGCAGGCTTGATCTCATAAAAAGTAGTAGCAGGAACAGGTGGTGCAATAGGAGTGCAGATAAAATCACTATTGTTCGTGCTAGCAAAGTCACACAACTTGGTGTTTTCAGGATTGGCCATTTCAGCAAAACGAAAGTAAACAAGTAAAAACAACTACCAAGGATTCTAATTTTTTTGGGTTTTTGATATAAAAAGCAATGCAGGTAAAATAAAATAAAGTAAAGCAAAACAAATAACAAAGCAATGGATGTGTGTGCGAAGAACTCCCCTCGCAGAAGTCTTCTCTTCCTTCCCCGGCAACGGCGCCAGAAAATTAGCTGCTACTCGTGTGGTGATGTGGGAGCAGTGAGTCCTTGTGCGTGGTGAATGACCAGCCCGTTGGGAACCCCAAGAGGAAGGTATGATGAGTGTAGCGGCTAGTCTTCCCTCAATTAAGAAACCAAGGTATATCGAACAGGAGAAGGGAGACGATGACGACTGAAGGTGTTTGTGGAACCTGCACACACACAAACAAATACTTTGTTCCCAACTTGCGATGAGGTTGTCAATCTCACCGGTTTGCTTGAAACAAAGGTTATGAGTGTATCGAGTGGAAAACAGTAGTAAAATGCTAGTAAAGTAAACAATGGAAAAGTAAACAGGTGATTGCAATATGATTAAAATAGGACCGGGGTCCACAGTTCACTAGTGGTGTCTCTCCATAGATAAATAACATGCTGGGTAAACAAATTACAGTTGGGCAATTGATAGAATAAAGATAACGTGATATGTCAAGAAGATCACTATGAGATTCACTCTGGGCATTACAACAAAATACATAGACCGCCATCCAACTGCATCTATGACTAATAATCCACCCCCGGGGATATCATCCGAACACCCTAGAAGTATTAAGTTGCGAACAACAGATAATTGCATTAAGCAAAGTGTGTAATGTAAACAAAGCATATGCCCTTGAGCATATGAATGTTGTTTTCTCCCTAGTAGCAATAGCACATCTACCACCTTAGAGGTTTCTGTCACTCCCCCAGGTGAAATAGAGACATGAACCCACTATCGAGCATAAATACCCCCTCTTGGAGTCACTAGCAACTACTCGGCCAAGATAGCCACTAACAACGGAGAGCATGCAAGATCATAAACAACATAGAGATAACAAAAGATATAATTCAGTACAGCAACTTAATCATAAACACCAATATTCATCGGATCCCAACAAACCAACATCATAGTATTACATAACGGTGATCTCAATCATGTAGGGCAGCTCATGAGATCTAAACATGAAGCACATGGTGGAGAAGACAACCATCTAGCTACTGCTATGGACCCATAGTCCAAGGTAGACTACTCACTCATCGCTCCGGAGGCAAGCATGGCGATGAAGAAGACCTCCGGTGGCGATTCCCCTCTCCGGCAGGGTGCCGAGAAGAGCTTCTGGACCCTCCCGATCTTCGGGTCGACGGCGGCGGCGGATCACGATGTATTCTGGAAAACTGATCGGGCTTAGGTTTTTCTCGTCAGGGGGTATATGTAGGCGAAAGGAGGCTGTCAGAGGGGGTCCCACGCCCCCTCACACGGGGCTGGCGCGGCCAGGGGGGTGGCCGCGCCGCCCCTGTGTCTGGGGCCCACGTGGCCCCTCTCCGTCAGGTCTTCGGATGTTTGGGAGCTCCCCGGTGAAATATGACTTCAGGAACTTGTTTCGTCCAATTCCAAGAATATTTCCTGTGTATCACTTCTGAAACACAAAAACAGCAGAAAACAGGAAACTGGCACTGTGGCACTTCGTTAATAGGTTAGTTCCAGAAAATGTATAAAAATGCCACTAAGTGTAACGAAACAATAGGCAAATGGTGTAAAACAAAGCATGGAGCATCAAAAATTATAGATACGTTTGAGACGTATCACACTGCGTGCCATAGTACTCCTCTTCCTCCTCCTGCCAATGTGTTCTCTTTTTTCGCTATCGCTGGTGCTCAATTCCGTGAGCAGCAGCATGCGCCTTTAAAGTTTACTCAATTCATGGACGGGCACGAGCTCCGTGAAGTCATCCTCCAAGAAGAATCTGGTGGAGGAACTTCATATGAGGTGGAGGTATACTATGACGTCAATGGTGAGATGTACTTCAGGGGCGGCTGGCCCCAGTTTGCAGAGGACCATGACCTGCATCAAGGCTTTTTTATGCTCTTCAACTACCATTGTGGTACGTTGAAGTTTGACATGAAGATCTTCGACGGGACACAATGCTAGAGGAAGTATGAAGCTGAAGTGCACTTTCATTAGTTGTTGTCAGCTTTGATGTAATCTTTTTGCCATGTAGTTCGGTCGTCTTATGTAATAAATACTTGATGTGAACAATGCTTATGCTTTCTTGTTGACAAAAGACCAAGGGAACGAATCATTGTTCCAAGGTGTTACTTGAGCATCGATGTGCTTTTTATATATGCGTTTAATTGTACTTTCATCGTATACTTATTTATCAAAATCACTTCATAGACTGCTCCATAATTACTCGTGAGAAAACATGATAACATGATCTCAATAATATTCATACTGCTTATCACAACGACTCGAGGGTTGATGTCTACGCATGCGTCTGTTCTTGTAGACAGTGTTGGGCCTCCAAGTGCAGAGGTTTGTAGAACAGCAGCAAGTTTTCCTTAAGTGGATCACCCAAGGTTTATCGAACTCATGGAGGAAGAGGTCAAAGCTATCCCTCTCAAGCAACCCTGCAATTACGATACAGAAAGTCTCTTGTGTCCCCAACACACCCAATACACTTGTCAGATGTATAGGTGCACTAGTTCGGCGAAGAGATAGTGAAATACAAGCGGTAGTGATGATTATAAGTAGTAACTGTAATATGAAATAAGTATCGCTGCGAGCAAACATGTAACAAAACAGGAAGTAAACGATGTGCAATGCTTGGAAACAAGGCCTAGGGATCATACTTTCACTAGTGGACACACTCCCAACAAATATAACATAATTGAACAAATAAATAACTTCTCTTCACTATGGTACTCTGAATTACTCTCCTATTGAATAACACTAATCATTGCGTAGGGCTACGAAGCACTCCTTAAAGTTCATCAAGTACTTAACAAACACCACTCATAGAGATATCCAAATCAAATCACAACTCAAGATAGATATTATTGCAACTTAGACCAAGTACTAACACGGTGCACACACTGTCAACATTACACCATGAAAGGAGGAATAGATCACTTCAATACTATCATAGTGATAATTATTCTCATAATCCATAAGAGATCACAATTGTAGCCTAGACCAAGTACCACCACGATGCACGCACTGTCACCGTTACACCGTGGCAGGAGGAATAGATTACTTTAATAACACACTAGAGTACACATAATGAAGAAGAATAACATCTAATTATTCAACATGATACAAAGCTCACGATCACATAAAGATCACATCATGGGAGAGAGAGGTGAACCACATAGCTACCGGTAGAGCCCTCAGCCCCGGGGATGAACTACTCCCTCCTCATCATAGGAGACAGCAAGGTTGATGGAGATGGCGGTGAGGTCGATGGAGACGGCGGAGACGGCGATGGAGACCGATGGAGATGGCTCTGGGGGCACTTTCCCGTCCTGGCAGGGTGCCGGAACAGAGACTTCTGTCCCCCGAAATTCGTCGACGGTGGCGGCGGAGCTACGGAACTGTTTCTGAAAAATTGCCAACTCTTCTAGGGTTTTCCGTCCCGAGGTTTTATATAGGCGAAGGGGCATCCTCAGAAGTGGCCCCAGGCCTCCTCACACCTAGGCGGCACGGCCAGGGCCTGGGCCGCGCCGGCCTAGTGTGAGGCTGGCCTATGGCCCCTCTCCTTCGCCTCTTCGGATCTCTGGAAGCTTCCGGGCAAAATAAGACTTCAGGAACTTGTTTTGTCCAATTCCGAGAATATTTCCTATGTATCACTTCTGAAACATAAAAACAGCAGAAAATAGGGAACTGGCACTGTGGCGACTTGTTAATAGGTTAGTTCCGAAAAATGCATAAAAGTGCCACGAAGTATAACGAAACAGTAGGTAAATGGTGTAAAAACAAGCATGGAGCATCAAAAATTATAGATACGTTGGAGACGTATCAGCATCCCCAAGCTTAACTCCTGCTCGTCCTCGAGTAGGTAAGTGATAACAAAAGAAATAATTTTTGAGGTGTCATGCACCTACGCAATCTTGATCATATATGTAAGCATTTGTGAGCTGGGATCATAAGAACTTGAAACATGGGCATGAAAGATATAATCTTGACAATATAAACTTAGCAACCATGTTATAACATGAAATAGAACACAAACAAAAGATCATGAATAATGAAACAATGAAAGTCAAACGTGTGTTCAAATCATAAGGAAAAACATACAAATGGTTTTCAGCTTGTCCTTCATGGAGAGCAAAACATAAATGCATAGGACACCTTCAAGTTTAAGAGGGCGACTGGATACAAATAATTTAAGAACAAGTGAAACCAACAATATGAATCAATCAATGAACTTTGGGACAATGCATATTACACTAAGAATGACAACTATGCTCTCTTAGACGGTGCATAAAGGTAGAAGGTAGAGACTCAACATAAAAGTAAAAGAAAGGCCCTTCGCAGAGGGAAGCAGTGATTAAACATGTGCTAGAGCTTTTCATTTGTAAAACAGAGAGATAAAACTTGAGTTTTGAGAGGTGGTTGCTTTTGTCAACGACTAGCAATGGGGTTCTTACTATCTTCCATAAAAAAATGAAGCAAGTTTTTGAGAGAGAGATTGGCACTTTTGTGCTCTTTTATAAAGCTTGGCACTCCTCCCCACCTTTTTTCCTTTCACAAACCATGGCTAACCGATTTCATCGGGTGCCCACCAACATTCACATTCCATGGAGGAGTGCCTTTTTTCTTTCTTTTTTCACTTTTTTTTTCTTTTTGGAATAAGCAATATGGAAGATAGCAAATCCGACCACTACGTCCCCATGAGCTAAAAACAGTGGCACAAAACGAGAAGTAGTTGAAAGTTTTGAAAGGTAGCACATGAAAATTTACTTTGGAATGGCTTACAAATACCATACATAGGAATTTATAGTGGACACAATGGAAAACTTGGTTTTTAGGAGTTGGATGCACGAGTAGAGCTCATACTCAGTACAAGGCAAGGGCTAGCAAAAGACTGGGAGCGACCAACTAAGAGAGCAAAAATGGCCATAATCATGCAAAGCGACAAAGCGACATTAAAAGAAGCATAAGATGGCATCAAAAGTCAAAAACTAAATGATCATAGAGGCTATTGGTGACTTTGTAAGAGTCTAACATGTGTGAGCATGCACCAAGTTAACCCAAATAAAGCATCAAGGAGAAAACCAAAATAATGCTTCCAAACGATAAAAACAACGCATGATCTTTTCAAAGGCTCATTAAGCAATCTCAGTTATTTGAGACAATTCATGCTACAGCAAAACCACTAAGCATACTATCAAAAAGATATCAAGCACGACATGCAAAAGCCTAGGCCGCAGTCTACACAAGCTCCTTCTTGCACCACTTTTTTGCATAAAGCTTTTTCTCTTTTCCAACACCATTCAAAAAAAATTATAAACACCTCTTTTGATGTAAACCAATAAAGATCAGAGGCAAAAATACACCTTGATAAATAAATATAAGAAGATCTAAACGCAAATCAAGGCGAAAATGAAAACCAAAAGCAGTAGCAGAAAAAGAGAACACTCATTAAAACAATAAGAGTGAAAAACGGAGTGTTCTTGGCAAATAAAAAGCGGAATAAGTCTCTCTCCAAAACAACATGATGTGATCAAACCGTTTATTGCAGCAAACTAAACTAAACTAATACTGAAAACAAAAACAACTGACGCTCCAAGAAAAACGCATAGTGCATGAAGCAATAAAAATATAGTGTCTTGAAAGGTGACCTGATTTTTGCCGATGAAGAAGGGGTGCCTCGGGGGCATCCCCAAGCTTTGACGATTGTACTTCTTGGATATTTCTTAGGGTGATGCATGGCCATCCCCAAGCTTGAGCTTTTGTCCATTCTTCAACTCATCTCATCGCTCTCCGATCCCTACACTTGAAAACTTCCTTCATACAAAAGTAAACACAAATCTATTAGCAACATTAGTGTAACCATAACATAGAATCAACCTCTTTTGCTCCAGGTTTCAACCCAAAACCACCACATATAAAGTATATACTACTGTAGCAACTTCCCCAAAAGTTCCGTGATCAAAAGAACTCAAAAGAAAGCAATAAAGCGGCAAAAACGAATAGTGGCGGAAATCTGTCAAAACAGAACAGCTGACAAAGGTCAAATTTTTAGAGGGTTTTCTGTTGCTCAAATAAAAAAGTGTTCAACTAATGAAAGTTTGGATATAACCTGCGGCATATGCACAAGAAATCGCAGGTCTAAAAGATATACATAGAAATTTCACGAATTTTTACGGTGCAGCACCGAAAACTATTTCAGGACAGCAACATCCCCAAATCTTACCTCACTCAAATTAGAGGCTTCTCTTGGTACAACAACGAAATAAAAAAGGATAAAGAGCGGTATTACAGTAGTAATAACTTCCAAGACTCAAATAAAAAAAAGTACTGGAAATAAAACAATGGGTTATCTCCCAAGAGTGCTTTTCTTTAACGCCTTTGAGCTAGGCGCAGTAATTTGCAAAGATGCTCATGTGGGCGCCATATAAGAGCTTGAGGCAAAGGCGCCATATAGGAACTTAAAGCAATAGAGAGCATCAAAAAGCAAATGTGAAAGACATTTATATCTGAACCACTTCCTATGCATAGGAATCTTGTAAGAAAATAAATCAACGAGGCACATAGTAGCAAGCATGGATAGATAAAATAAGTGCCACTTCAAGATTTGCAACATAAAGAGGGGAAACTTAATATTGTTGAGATCCATAAAACCATGTTTCCCTCTCTCATAATAACTTTCAGTAGTATCATGAATAGAACTAACAATATAACTATCACATAAAGCATCTCTATCATGAGCCACATGCATAAAAGAATTAATAGTCACCACAGGAACAATAGTAGTAGGAGCAAATTCAATAGAATAATTATTCTCATCACCATAATCATCAAAAATAGGAGGCATATTATAATCATAACTAATATTCTCCTCAAAAGTAGGTGAACTGAAAATATTATACTCATCATCATAACCATCATATACTAGAGGTTTAGTATCATCACAAGCTAAAGAACAGCTATTTCGCAAAGCATATTCTTCAAACATATCATCATAAGAAGGAACATCACATATGGGAGATAAAATATCATCAGAGCAAATTTTCTCCACTAAAGCTGGGGAACTAAAAATATCATGCTTAACAAAACCAGCTTCCCCAAGCTTAGACTTTTCTATAGCATTAGCAATAACGGTGTTCAAAGCATTCATACTAACAACACTATTAGCATGCAAATTAAGCTCCAAAGGTTTTTCAATTTTCTCTTCAAACACTTCATATCTAAACTCAGGAAAAAGAGTAAAGAACTCTTTGTTTTCCATTAAGCCTAACTAGTGAAAATAAAAATAAGAAACAAAAAGATGTAATTGCAGAATCTAAAGGAAATAACTTCGAGCACTCACATAGGAGGATGCGAGTACCTTTTACCTTACCTCCCCGGCAACGGCGCCAGAAAAGAGCTTGATGTCTACGCACACGTCTGTTCTTGTAGACAGTGTTGGGCCTCCAAGTGCAGAGGTTTGTAGAACAGCCGCAAGTTTCCCTTAAGTGGATCACCCAAGGTTTATCGAACTCAGGGAGGAAGAGGTCAAAGCTATCCCTCTCAGGCAACCCTGCAATTACGATATAGAAAGTCTCTTGTGTCCCCAACACACCCAATACACTTGTCAGATATATAGGTGCACTAGTTTGGCGAAGAGATAGTGAAATACAAGCGGTAGTGATGATTATAAGTAAGAACTATAATATGAAATAAGTATCGCTGCGAGCAAACATGTAACAAAACAGGAAGTAAATGATGTGCAATGCTTGGAAACAAGGCCTAGGGATCATACTTTCACTAGTGGACACACTCCCAACAAATATAACATAATTGAACAAATAAATAACTTCTCTTCACTATGGTACTCTGAATTACTCTCCTATTGAATAACACTAATCATTGCGTAGGGCTACGAAGCACTCCTTAAAGTTCATCAAGTACTTGACAAACACCACTCATAGAGATATCCAAATCAAATCACAACTCAAGATAGATATTATTGCAACTTAGACCAAGTACTAACACGGTGCACACACTGTCAACATTACACCATGAAAGGAGGAATAGATCACTTCAATACTATCATAGTGATAATTATTCTCATAATCCATAAGAGATCACAATCGTAGCCTAGACCAAGTACCACCACGATGCACGCACTGTCACCATTACACCGTGGCAGGAGGAATAGATTACTTTAATAACACACTAGAGTACACATAATGAAGAAGAATAACATCTACTTATTCAACATGATACAAAGCTCACGATCACATAAAGATCACATCATGGGAGAGAGAGGTGAACCACATAACTACCGGTAGAGCCCTCAGCCCCGGGGATGAACTACTCCCTCCTCATCATAGGAGACAACAATGTTGATGGAGATGGCGGTGAGGTCGATGGAGACGGTGGAGACGGCGATGGAGACCGATGGAGATGGCTCCGGGGGCACTTCCCTGTCCCGGCAGGGTGCCGGAACAGAGACTTCTGTCCCCCGAAATTCGTCGACGGCGGCGGCAGAGCTACGGAACTGTTTCTGGAAAATTGCCAACTCTTCTAGGGTTTTCCGTCCCGAGGCTTTATATAGGCGAAGGGGCGTCCTCAGAAGTGGCCCCAGGCCTCCTCACATCTAGGCGGCGCGGCCAGGGCCTGGGCCGCACCGGCCTAGTGTGAGGCTGGCCTGTGGCCCCTCTCCTTCGCCTCTTCGGATCTCTGGAAGCTTCTGGACAAAATAAGACTTCAGGAACTTGTTTCGTCCAATTCCGAGAATATTTCCTGTGTATCACTTCTGAAACACAAAAACAGCAGAAAACAGGGAACTGGCACTGTGGCGACTTGTTAATAGGTTAGTTCCGGAAAATGCATAAAAGTGCCACGAAGTGTAACGAAACAGTAGGCAAATGGTGTAAAAACAAGCATGGAGCATCAAAAATTATAGATACGTTGGAGACGTATCAAGGGTCGAAGCCCCCGAGTGGAAAATGTTGACATACTTTTACATATCATAGAGTCAACCCAAGAAAGCTGACTTGTGGCCTCGTGTTTTGGGTTTAGAGGGTCATAACTCGAGCTTTTACTCACGTCGACGGAGATTTTTGCCAGTGATGCCTTTTTATGCATAGAAACGCCGAAGTTGCTCTGCGTTCAACGGGTTGCCTTCGTCTTTGCCTGTCTTCTTATCTTGTATTCAATACACTCCTCCTGGTATGACTTCTATGACTATGTAAGGTCCCATCCATGGCGATTCTAACTTGCCATGGCCGTCCTTCTTGAGTCGTAAGACGAGATCTCCCACTATGAAAGAGCGGGGGCGAACTCGAGTACTATGATAATTTTGCAGACTTTGCTGATATTGCATAGCTCTGGCCGACGCAACATCTCTTGCCTCATCGAGGGCGTCAACATCGTCTTGAAGTGCCTCAGTAGAAGTTGTTTCATCGTAAGCCGCAATTCTGGGGGGCCTCATGAGTTATTTCAACTGGAAGCACGGCTTTTGCGCCATGGACCAGAAAGAAAGGTGTTTCTTGAGTAGCTGCATTAGGTGTGGTTCTCAGACTCCAAAGTAAGGAGGGTAACTCATCTACCCAAGCGTGCTTGGCTTTCTCAAGGGGTGCTAATAATCTTTTTTGATGCCGTTGCATATTAAGCCGTTTGTTTTTTCGACTTGCCCATTTGTCTTTGGATGTGCCATAGATGCAAATATCAATTTGATCCCCATACTCTCATAATAGTTTTTGAAATATTTGGACGTGAAGTTCGTGCCGTTATCTGTGATGATACTATGCGGTACTCCAAAGCGGAATATTATCGACTTGATGAAGTTGATTGCTGTTGTGGAATCTTGAGTGGTTGATGGTACGGTGTTGATGTAGATGACCGACCAGTTGGGAACCCCAAGAGAAGGTGTGATGAGCATAGCAGCAAGTCTTCCCTCAGTTATGAAACCAAGGTTAAATTGAACCAGTAGGAGAAAGAACCAAACTTAAGAAGGTGATGCTTGCTAGCTTCGTGACACTCCAGACAAGGGTGCCAGATAACTGCTTGTCGGCGTGTCTTCCCCCAGCAGCAACATGAAACCTGCACACAACACAAACAAGTACTTTGCTCCCAACTTACGATGAGGTTGTCAATCTCACTGGTTTGCTGTAAACAAAGGATTGAGCGTATCAAGTGGTAAAAGGATAATAGTATGCAAGTAAAGTAAACAGTGCGAGTAAAGTAAACAGTGTAACAATATAAAGGAAATTGGACCGGGGTCCACAGTTCACTAGTGGCGTCTCTCCATAAGACAAATAATAACATGCTGGGTAAACAAATTACAGTTGGGCAATTGATAGAGTAAAGATAACGTACATACATCACGAGGATCACTATGAGGCTTACTCTGGGCATTACAACAAAATACATAGACCGCCATCCAACTGCATCTATGACTAAAAATCCACTCGCGGGGAATCGTCTTAGGACCCCTTGAGTATTAAGTTGCAAACAACAGATAATTGCATTAAGCAAAGTGCATAATGTAAACAAAGCAAATGTCCTTGGACACAAGAATGTCATTTTCTCCCTAGTGGCAACAACACGTCTACAACCTTAGAGGTTTCTGTCACTCCCCCAGATTAAATAGAGGCATGAACCCAACTATCGAGCATAAATACTCCCTCTTGGAGTCACTAGCATCTACTCGGCCAAGATAGCTACTAGCAACAGAAAGCATGCAAGATCATAAACAACATAGAGATAACATAAGATAAATAATTCAGCACATCAACTTGACATAGTACCAATACTCATCGGATCCCAACAAACAGAACATGTATGATTACATAAAGATGATCTTGATCATGTAGGGCAGTTCACAAGATCTAAACATGAAGCACATGGTGGAGAAGACAACCATCTAGCTACTGCTATGGACCCGTAGTCCAAGGTAGACTACTCACACATCACTCCGGAGGCAACCATGGTGGTGGAGAAGGCCTCCGGCAGGGATTCCCCTCTCCGGCAGGGTGCCGGGAAGAGCTCCTAGATCCTCCCGATCTCGTTTCGACGACGGCGGTGGCTTGCAGTATGTTACGAGGAAAAGCGATCCGTCCGTTAGGTTTTTCTCGTCGAGGGGACTTTATAGGCAAAGGGGCAGCGTCAGGAGGTGGACCAGGCGGTCTCACCATAGGTGGGCGCGGCCAGGGGCTGGGCCGCGCCCCCTGGTGGTGAGGCTGGCCCCTGGCCCTCCTCCGTCTCATCTTTGGTCTTCGCGAAGCTTTGGTAAAAATAGGAGGTTTGGCTTTTATTTCGTCCAATTCCGAGAATATTTCCTGTGTAACTTTTCGGAAACACAAAAACAGCAGAAAACAGGGAACTTGCACTGTGGCATCTTGTTAATAGGTTAGTTCCGGAAAATGCATAAAAACGCCATGAAGTGTAACAAAACTCAAAGCAAATGGTGTAAGAATAAGCATGGAGCATCAAAAATTATAGATACGTTTGAGACGTATCAAGCATCCCCAAGCTTAACTCCTGCTCTTCCTCGAGTAGGTAAGTGATAACAAAAGAATAATTTTTGAGGTGACATACACCATCACAATCTTGATCATCTATGTAAGCATTGAGTGCTGGGATCAAAGAACTTAAAACATGGGCATAAAAGACATAATCTTGACAATAATAAACTTAGCAACTATGTTATAACATAAAAAGAAACACAAACGAAAGGTCATGAATAATGAAACAATGAAAGCCAAACGTGTGTTCAAATCATATGGAAAAAACATAGCAAATGGATTTCAGCTTGTCCTTCATGGAATAGCAAAACATAAATGCGTAGGACACCTTCAAGTTTAAAAGGGCGACTAGATACAAATA
Organism: Dactylis glomerata; assembly: GCA_007115705.1. Taxonomy (NCBI): domain Eukaryota; kingdom Viridiplantae; phylum Streptophyta; class Magnoliopsida; order Poales; family Poaceae; genus Dactylis; species Dactylis glomerata. The sequence continues at coordinate 456,361 of QXEO01000286.1, read as the reverse complement.
ATTTAAGAACAAATGAAACATAAATGGTTTTCAACTTTGGGACTATGCACATTAAACTCAGAATGGTAACTATGCTCTCTTAGATGGTGCATAAAGGTAGAAGGTGGAGACTCAACATAAAAGTAAATAAAATGCCCTTTGCAGAGGGAAGCAGTGATTGCAAGTTTTATAAACCTTCAAAAATTATGGTACTTACTAGCTTTGAGCTCTCATTGCCCCCACCATAGGCATCTTGAATGGTTAAAGTAAATACAAGAACGTTTATGAGCATATGTTTGACAAATTATAAGTTGAAAACCTCGTGTCCCGTGAAATACGAATACCCAAACCTCATGCTACTCGACTTAGGGTCCCAAGCAAGATCTTGTAATTGTAAGTATACACGTATCATCGAGAACCGCCAACGGGTACCTCCTTGCCTGATGACATGGAACAAGCCCACATCAAAATGACAGGACAAACATACAATGAACACCTCGGCATATCTTTTATTTGCTATTGGTATAGCTTTTTATTTTGAGATGCGTCGTTGAATGTCCACTATGGGCATGCTGTAAATTTCCACCATGAATGATGCATGGCTTAGATTAGCGGCCCAGGCGTTTCTCTAACACGTATACAAACTCCATGATCCCGCAAGATTCCCAACTTATTTCACATCGCGAGTATCCATAAACAAAAGATCACGATATCAACTCAAATAAGAGAAGTGCAATGTTGAAAGCTTACCCCATGACGGCATGGTTTGGCTAATTTCCAACTTACGACTTGCAAGCATAACGTCAACATAAAAGAGTCACAATGTCAAAATTTTAAAAGCGAGAAAAGTAAAGTGTGCCATCAGGTTCGTGAGAGCTTTACTGACTAATTTTTGCATAACACCAAAAGAGTTTAATTCAAAGGAGAGATAAAAGCAAGTCAAATGTACTTTGTAATATCAAATTGCTAATAGGTATGTATGGTGGACACATTGGAATAACTTGGTTTTTGGGAGTTGGATACACGAGTAGAGCTCATACTCAGTACAAAATGAGGGCTAGCAAAAGACTGGGAGCGACCAACTAAGAGAGCAATAACGGCGATAATCATGCATAGCGACAAAACATCATTAAGAGAAGCATAAAATGGCATCAAAAGTCAAAAACCAAATGATCATAGAGGCTTATGGCGACTTTGTATGAGTAAAACATGTTGTAAGCATGCGCCAAGTCAACCCAAATAAAGCATCAAGGAGAAAACCAAATAAATGCTTCCATAAAATAAAAACAACGCATGATTTTTTCAAAGGCTCATTAAGCAATATCAGTCATTTGAGACAAGTCATGCTACAGCAAAAATCACTAAGCATACTATCAAAACAACATCAAGCATGGCATGCAAAAGTCTAAGCCGCAGTCTAAACAAGCTCTTTTTGTACCACTTTTCTGCATGAAACTTTTTCTCTTTTCTAACACCATTTAAACCTTTTTGAGACAACTCTTTTGATGAATACCAACATAGACCAGTGGCCTAAATACACCTTGATGCAAAGATAAAACAAGATCTGAACAAAAATCAAGGCAAAAAATGAAAGCTAAACGCAGTTCTAGAAAAAGAGAACACTCGTTGAACGATAAGAGTGAAAAACAAAGTGTTTTTGGCAAATGAAAAACGAGTAAATCTTCTCCAAAAGAAATTTGTTGGGGTCCAACCATTTATTGCAGCAAACAAAACAAAATAAAACTGAAAGCAAAAGTAAAGATGCTCCAAGAAAAATGCATAGTGCATGAAGCAATAAAAATATAGTGTGTTGAAAGGTGACCTGATTTTTGCCGATGAAGAAGGGGTGCCTCGGGGGCATCCCCAAGCTTTGATGCTTGTACCTCTTGGATATTTCTTGGGGTGACATGGGCATCCCCAAGCTTGAGCTTTTGTCCATTCTTCATCTCATCTCATCATTCTCCAATCCCTACACTTGAAAACTTCCTTCATACAAAACTTCACACAATTCTATTAGCAACTTTTGCATAAACATAATAGTGAATCAACCCTTTTTGGTTCAGGTTTCAACTAAAAAACACCACATATAAAACATATACTACTGTAGCAACTTCCCCAAAAGTTCCGTGATCAAAAGAACTCAAAAAGAAAGCGATCGAGAGGCAAACACAAATAGTGGCAAAATCTGTCAAAACAGAACAGCTGACAAAGGTCGATTTTTTCGAGGACCTTCTGTTGCTCAAATCGAAAAGTGCAAAACTAATGAAAGTTTGGATATAACCTAGGGCATATGCACAATAAATCGCAGGTTAAAAAGATATTCTGAGAATTTTCACGAAGTTTTACGGTGCAGCACCGAAATCTGTTTCAGGACAGCAACTTCCCCAAATCTTACCTCCCTCAAATTAGAGGTTCTTCTTGGCACAAAAATGAAATAAAAGGATAATGAGCAGTTATTACAGTAGTAATAACTTCCAAGACTCAAATAAAAGAAAAAGTACTGAAAAGAAAATAATGGGTTATTTCCCAAGAGTGCTTTTCTTTAACGCCTTTGAGCTTGGCGTTGAAAGTGCAAATCAAGTAATATCAAGCGATGAAGCATTAGGATCAACGATACCTTTGCTCTTGACTCTAGAAAAGACGTGACTATTGCAAGGTGGAGAGATGAATCTTATAGTGCCTTTTCCCACATCTATAATGGCACCCAAGAGCTTCAGTAGAGACCTTCCAAGCGTGATTTGTCCTTTTCCTACACATTCAATAACAAGATAATCAGTAGATACCATTCTTCCTAGGACTTTTGTATATACTCCTTCAGCTATTCCAACAGGAAATATAGTGGCATTATTAGTAAGAGAAATTTCTTCTCCCCCCTCAGAAAGTTTCCAAAGACTCGAAGATTCATAAACATCCTTTGGCATAAGACAAAATTCAGACATAATATCACAATGAGCATGATAAGTTTCACCACTAATGGTGATTTTCACCGTAGGGAACCAACTTGATGGTTAAGAATTTGTTGGCACATAATCAAAATGCTCGCGCAAAGTACTATAGCAATTACCCAAACTATAGTGTGAGTCTCAAGAGTATTAAGTCTAGCAAAAATGCTCACAAGAGAGGAATCAAAATCAGTTGGCATGCTATAAATTGTAATCAACTTTTTATAATATTGAAAGCTTGATCTCCATCACAATGAAGGAAATCTCCTTCTGCTGTAGCATCCAAAGCATATCTATAACGAAGAGCAAGTCCAAAGTAAAAGCTACTAAGAAGCAAACTCAAAGTCATTTTCGGTTCAGTTTTCTATGCCAATCACAAATTCTAGACCAAGCTTCTTTGAAACTTTCCTCACTCTTTTGTTTGAAAGTGAAGATCATTTCCTCGGGCAACATAGTAATAGCAACTAAACTAGATATAAAAAACAACTATAAAGGAAACTATTTTTTTGTATTTTTGATAAAAAGATGCAAGCAAAAATAAAGTAAAGCAAAACAAAGACAAAGTAAAAGATTGTGCGTGCAAGACTCCCTTTCCAGAAGTCTTCTTTCTCCCTGGCAATGGCGCCAGAAAACTTGTTGATGGTGCAGTGTTGATGTAGATGACCGACCAGTTGGGAACCCCAAGAGAAGGTGTGATGAGCATAGCAGCAAGTCTTTCCTCAGTTATGAAACCAAGGTTAAATCGAACCAGTAGGAGAAAGAACCAAACTTAAGAAGGTGATGCTTGCTAGCTTCATGACACTCCGGACAAGGGCGCCAGATAACTGCTTGTAGGCGTGTCTTCCCCCAGTAGCAACGTGAAACCTGCATGCAACACAAACAAGTACTTTGCTCCCAACTTACGATGAGGCTGTCAATCTCACCGGTTTGCTGTAAACAAAGAATTGAGTGTATCGAGTGGTAAAAGGATAATAGTATGCAAGTAAAGTAAACAGTGCGAGTAAAGTAAATGGTGTAACAATATAAAGGAAATTGGACCGGGATCCACAGTTCACTAGTGGCGTCTCTCCATAAGACAATTAATAACATGCTGGGTAAACAAATTATAGTTGGGCAATTGATAGAGTAAAGATAATGTACATACATCACAAGGATCACTATGAGGCTTACTCTGGGCATTACGACAAAATACATAGACCGCCATCCAACTGCATCTATGACTTAAAATCCACTCGCAGCGAATCATCCGAGGACCCCTTGAGTATTAAGTTGCAAACAACAGATAATTGCATTAAGCAAAGTGCGTAATGTAAACAAAGCAAATGTCCTTGGACACAAGAATGCTGTTTTCTCCGTAGTGGCAACAACATATCTACAACCTTAGAGGTTTCTGTCACTCCCCCAGATTAAATAGAGGCATGAACCCAACTATCGAGCATAAATACTCCCTCTTGGAGTCACTAGCATCTACTCAGCCAAGATAGCTACAAGCAACGGAAAGCATGCAAGATCATAAACAACATAGAGATAACATAAGATAAATAATTCAGCACATCAACTTGACATAGTACCAATACTCATCGGATCCCAACAAACACAACATATATGATTACATAAAGATGATCTTGATCATGTAGGGCAGCTCACAAGATCTAAACATGAAGCACATGGTGGAGAAGACCACCATCTAGCTACTGCTATGGACCCGTAGTCCAAGGTAGACTACTCACACATCACTCCGGAGGCGACCATGGTGGTGGAGAAGGCCTCCGACAGGGTGCCGGGAAGAGCTCCTAGATCCTCCCAATCTCGTTTTGACGACGATGGCGGCTTGCAGTATGTTTCGAGGAAAAGTGATCCGTCTGTTAGGTTTTTCCCGTTGAGGAGACTTTATAGGCGAAGGGGCAGCGTTAGGAGGTGGACCAGGCGGTCTCACCACAGGTGGGCGCAGCCAGGGGCTAGGCCGCGCCCCCTGGTGGTGAGGCTGGCCCCTGGCCCCCCTCCGTCTCATCTTCGGTCTTCGTGAAGCTTCGGTAAAAATAGGAGGTTCGGCTTTTGTTTCGTCCAATTCCGAGAATATTTCCTATATAACTTTTCTGAAACACAAAAACAACAAAAAACAGGGAACTGACACTGTGGCATCTTGTTAATAGGTTAATTCCAGAAAATTTATAAAAACGCCACGAAGTGTAACAAAACTCAAAGCAAATGGTGTAAGAACAAGCATGGAGCATAAAAAATTATAGATATGTTTGAGACGTATCAGTGGTTACTGGGGCTACCTCGACCTACTTAGTAAATTTATCGACTGCTACCAACTTGTAGACGTGCCCTCCTGGCCATGACTCTTGCAATTTTCCTACCATGTCTAAACCCCATTGTGCAAAGGGCCACGACAATGGTATGGGTTGAAGTTTTGCTGCTGGTGCGTGAGGTCGGGACCCAAATCGTTGACAAGCCTCACACCTTCGAACGATGTCCTTTGCATCTTTGATTGTTGTTAACTAGTAGAATCCTGCGCGAAAAGCTTTGGCTGCTATAGCTCTGCTACTTGCGTGATGGTCGTAGACTCCTGCGTGGATGTCTTTTAGTATGACTTGCCCTTCCTGAGGGGTGACGCAATGTTATAATACGCCGGTTATACTTCTCTTATACAACTTTCCTTGGAGTACGACAAAAGCTTTGGATCGTCGTATTATCCTACACGCTTCAACTGCATCTTCGGGCAGTGTTTTATTCATCATGTATGCTAAGTATGGCTGCATCCAAGTTACTTCAACCATCATGAACTCCTCTGGTTCTGTCGTGTTCTCTGTTCCTGACTTGCTGGCCCCCGAGCCTGATGTTGCATGCTGGCTTGGTTCTTCTGAACTCGAATTTTTGCCACCCTTTATTGATCTCTCAATGATTTCTTCCCAAAAGACTCCTGGTGGTACGGGCAGGCATTGGGACCTAATATTTGCTAGATTATCGGCTTCTTCATTGTTGGCTCCGCTGATATGTGAAACGTCGCATCCATCGAAAGTTCCTTCCAAGTAGTAATACAAATTTTGATATGCCATCATGTTGTCGCTTATGGTGTCACAGCGATTCATTACTTGCTGGACAACAAGATTTGAGTCCCCAAATATTTTTAGTCAAGTTGCTCCACATGCTTTAGCCATCTTCATTCCATGCAGGAGGGCCTCGTACTCGGCTTTGTTGTTGGAAGCTTGTGAGAAACTCATCCTTAGCACATATTTTAGCTTATCTCCTTGCGGTGATATTAAGACTACGCCTGCTCCTGCTCCTTGGACCCTTTTCGACCCGTCGAAGTACATTGTCCAAACACTTGACAGGTCGGGTGGTCCTGTGTTTTGTAATTCTAGCCATTCTGCTGTGAAGTTTGGCAATACCTGGGATTTAATGGCTTTTCTTTTCTCATACGTGATGTCCAGAGGGGACAGTTTGATTCCCCATAAGGAGACACGTCCTGTTGCTTCAGGGTTGTTCAGTATATTTGATAGTGGGCCTCCGTTAACCACTATGATTGGATGCACCGCAAAATACTGCCGCAACTTTTGTGCTGTTGTGAATATGCTGTATGCAAGCTTTTGGTAATGTGGGTAATGCTGTTTTGATGGTGATAAGACTTCGCTGAGGAAGTATACTGGTCGCTGGACTCCGTGCGCCTTCCCTTCTTCACTTCGCTCGACCACTAGCACCGTGCTTACCACTTGATGTGTGGCCACGATGTATAGTAACAGTGGCTCCCTTTCTTTTGGTGCGACCAACACTGGTGGTGTGGAAAGCACTTTTCTCAGCTGTGAAAACGCGACATCTGCTTCTTCTGTCCACTTGAACTTTTTATCCGATTTCTTCATGAGTGCGTAGAACGGGAGAGCCTTTTCTCCTAGCCGTGCGGCGAATCAACTTAGTGCTGCTACACGTCCTACGAGCTGTTGTACTTCATGCAGTTTGGCTGGTTTCCGCATTGTTAATATTGCCTGTATCTTCTCTGGGTTTGCTTCTATTCCTCTTGCTGATACCAAGAATCCCAGAATTTGTCCCGCGGAAACACTAAAAGAACATTTTGTCGGGTTGAGCTTTAGCTTGTACCTATCAAGATTGTCAAAAGTTTCCTTCAAGTCACTAATTAGAGACTCCTTTTTTCTCGTGGTGATGACCACATCGTCGATGTAGACTTATATGTTTCAACCAATTTGGCTTCTGAGACAATTTTGCATCATTCTTTGATAAGTTGCTCCAGCGTTCCTGAGACCGAAAGGCATGACTTGGTAACAAAAAATGCCGTATGGTGTGATGAAGGCTATTTTTTCTTCGTCTTCTTTCTTCAACTTGATCTGATTGTATCCTGAATAGGCGTCTAGAAAGGAAAGCCTTGTGCACCCTGCTATTGAGTCAATTATTTGATCTATGCGAGGTAACGGGAAGGGATCCTTAGGACAATGTTTGTTCAGGGATGTGTAATCGACACATACACGACGTACATCCGTATTCTTCTTTGGAACAATTACTGGGTTAGACACCCAAGTCAATATTTTGATTTCTCCGATGAAGCCTGCGTTTTCTAACATATGTAGCTCGGCTGCTATTGCTTTTTGTTTGGGTTTGTCAAACTGTCGTAGAGGTTGCTTGACTGGCCTTGCTTTTGGATCCACATTGAGTGCGTTTTCGATGAGTTCCCTGGGAACCCCTGGCATGTCTGAAGGACACCAGGCGAAGATTTCCCAGCGCTCATGGAGGAACTCGACGAGCGCGCTTTCCTATGCGGGATCCAGGTTCACTGCGATGGAAGTTCTTTTTGCTGGGTCCATGGGATGAACCCGAACTTTCTTGGGTTCTTGGGTTGCATCGAAAGCCTGATCTAGCAGGGATCGACAAACATCGGGTAGTACATTGTGATTAGTTTCTCCTTTGAGTCTTGTATATTCTGCTGTCATTCCAAAAGTTTGCGCCATCCTGTTAAATTCTTTGTCGCAAGTGTTTGATACTTCAAAGCTTCCCTTCACTGTGATAACTCCCTTCAGCCCCGGTATTTTGAGTGCTAGGTACGCGTAATGGGGGGCGGCCATGAATCGTGCAAATGCTGGTCATCCCAAGATTGCGTGATACTGCGAGGGCCAGTCCATGACTTCAAATTCTAGCTTTTCTCTGCGGAAATTGCCGCTGTCGCCAAAGCAAACGTCGAGTTCAATTTTACCTAGGGGGTGGTTTGCGCTTCCTGGTACGATCCCATGAAAAGAGCAGTCTGTCGGCTTTAACCATTCCAATGAGATGTTCATCACCTTCAGTGTCCTTGCGTATATTAGGTTTATACCACTGCCAGCGTCCATAAACACTCGCTCGATGTCGTATCCTCCGATCTGCGCCTTCAACACCATTGGCGCGTGCCCTAGCCTGGGTACCTTCCTTGGGTGGTCTTCTCTGCTGAACCTGATCGTTTGGTCTGACCATCGTCGATACTCTGTGGTGGCTGGTGGTGACGATATTGCTAGATTTACTTGCCTTGATGTGCTTTTCTGCTCTTTTTTAGATTTTGGGACAGGCTAGATCATTGCGGATATGTACACCTTTGATTGAGTATGACCTGCATCACTTTGTACTTGATATCCTTGATCAGTGGTTACACTTCCATGCGCCGTGTTTCCTTGCTGTGCTCCTCGGCTTAGCTCCATGGCGTCTTGCAATCTTAAGAACGTCCTACAATCTCTCATCAAATGATTGGAAACCCTCTTGCCCTCCAGGTACGTGTAATGGATGCGGCAAGGTCCGTGGAGGATGTCCTCCACCGATGGGTCAGAATATTTCGTCTTCTCCCGTCTGCGGTTGCTTTTGCCTTGGTACTCTCTATTCTCATTTTCTTCCTCGTCTCCCCTGTTGTATCCTGCGGCTACTTGGTTATGCCTTGTGCGGTCATCCTCATTGTGAGACCTGCGCCTTTGGTTGCGTTGCCTGCTTGATCCGTCGCCTTCTGGTGAATGCGCCCTTTTGTTATTGTAAGCGTATGCTCCATCTGCAAATCTGTTTGCTATTTCCATTAATTCTGACACCGTTTTGGGCCCTATTCTCCCTATTTCTTCCACGAGATCTGAACGGTGAAGGCCAGATGCAAAAGCATCTACTACTCGCTCATCGGAGACATCTTCTGCGGAGTTTTTTTATTGTACTCCACCGATGTATATATGAGCGTAAACCTTCACCATTCTTCTGTATACAGGATTTGACTTCCTCTATTGATGTTGGTCGTTTATACGTTGAGCGAAAATTTTGTGCGAATTGATTTTCTAACTCGCCCTAGCTCCCGATAGAATCGTCAGGTAGCATGCTTAACCAGGACCATGCTACGCCGGTGAGGTGTAGCTGCAAGCTTTGCATTGCTGTTGCTCTTGTTACTCTGAGTATTTGTACTGCTTGAAGGTAGTCTGACAACCATAACTTGGGTTCATGTGACCCATCATACTTCTGATGATCGTGTGGTAGCTTGAACCCTATGGGTACCCGCGTTCTGCGAACCCTTTGGGTAAAGCATGGCGCGCCCATTTCCTTCTCTTCATCTTCGTAGTTTTCTTTGTCCCATGCATAGCGTGCCTTATTTACCCTGGCCTGTGCAATAATATTCCTTGCGTCCGCTCTTCGTACTTCGTGGTCCATCTCGCTAGGCGAATTGGTTCTTTGACTTCGCGGAGATTGGTATCTTTGGCTTCTTCTTGCCTTATGCCCGTGGTACATCGACTTCTTCTCTGAGGATTTCTGTTTTAACTCATCTTCCACTAGCCCGATGCTTTTGATGGCTGCTTGGTGCATGTGTTCCCGCAGATCTCCGGGTTCTGGCTGCATGGTTAATAAATATGCTTGTGCTGCCACTAGGGCCATTTCTGGCGTTTCTTGTATGAAGTTTTCCTCTTCGTCTGGTAGTGGCGCGCTGATACTTCTTGCACGGTTCTCTTCCCTGGTCCATGCTGTTTTTCTCTTGCTATGCTTTGGTTCGCGGTGTCTTTCTTTGCTAGAGTTAGACGTTTCGCTGTATTCATCCCAGTATGACCTGCTTGATGCAATGTTGTTTTCCTGGCTTCTCCTGAGCTTGCTTTTTTCCTCTCGCAGCTTCTTTTTGTGCTGATGCAGGGTGTACGGATATCCCATTAGAACTTCTCTTCTCGAGTTTGCTGGTACCTCCATGACATGATTGATTGCTGACATGATAATTCTCCACTCTCCGGCGGAGACATATATTTTTCTTTCTCCTTTCCGCTGTTGCTCCTCGGATTGTTGTCCTGTGTGTTGACTACTATGTTATCTTTGTCGTCATTTTGTTCTGCTGCTTCAGTGATGATGATGCATACTTGGTGTACGTTGCTGGAGACACCACTGCTTCGGGTGGTGAAGTCCTCTTGGTCGAGATCTGAATGATCCATTGCTTCTCCTAAGTCGAGGTTTCCCATGATTTCGCTGAGTTCTTTGACTTTGTCTTCTATGCTTGTCGTCACGAAGCTGACCGGTGAGTTTACCTCACTGGAAAAGCCTACCGATGATTCTGATATGGCCATTGTCGCGGCTGTTCCTGCCGACATATCCGATTTCGTCGGATCTGAAAGGCGAATCGATCCCAAGGAACCAACGTGAAAGTTCAGGCTTCCGATTATCAGCTCCATCTCCTGATCCAAGCTTGCAAAGACTGGAGTAAGGGTTGGTGGATGAGGTTGAAAATCTATGATCCCGAAGGATATCAGGTTTCCGTCGACTTTCGAGTTGCTGTTGGCTGAAAGCAAAAGAGCCGTCGAATTTATGATTTCCAACGCCCAAAGTCCCCACGGCCGGTGCCAATTGACGAGGGTTAACTCGGCAAATGTCCTAGATTAGAGACTTAGGATCGGAGGAAAAGGGCATCGGATGAACTCGAAGATAAAGATCAGAAAAACAAGGCAATATGCGGTGTGTATCGAGAATAAGCGTGGTGCTCAATTAGCTCCATCTCAATCTGTCCCTGTCCGGCCTCTCCTGGCCCGTATATATAGGTGACCAGGTCTCGAGGGTCCAGTCGGGTTCAATACAAATTACATTGTCTGTGTATGATATCATCTCGTATTTTGACTTTATCTATGCTTGGGCCTAACTTAGCGGGCCTTAGGGGTACAAAGATAACGGGCTTTATTAGCTGTACCCTTGTCACTGAGAGTGAGGATGTTATAGTCATGGTCAAGGTAGCCGTGCTGGGGTAGAAATGTCGTGGTTGATGTCAAAGTCTGAACACACTGAAGTATGGCATAAGAAGTCAAATAAGCCACACATGATGTTGCGCATACAAAGTCTGCAGTGAAATTGATGGAGATACGTCGAGACAATCGTCATGGATGTTGATGCCATAGTCGATGCAATATGAGCCGTCCAGGATGAGGAAGGGCCTTAGTTAGGCAGAACCAAGCGCACATCTGGAACGAAGTCATATTTCAGTTTTGTAGAACTAAGTACACAACAAAGAAATTGATGAGGCGGTCCAGACAGTTAAATAAGATGGATTTGATGATGACAATGGCGTTGCCACATCCAATGAAGATGAGGTGTTGTTCTAAGGTTGCCAAACCTGAGGAAGCGTCGAAGACTAATGCACGTACCATTGTTGCCATAGATGTGTGAGGACAAGGACCATCACGAAGCATGTGGTGGTGTCAAAGGCACTAAAAAAAGGAGGCCTGCACGGCGGTTGCTGATGCGTAGAGCAGCAAAGAGAGAGTTCCAGGTGTAGTGTCCAAACATTTGAGTAGATGAAGTATAGTGAATGTAGAGACAACACGACTACGGTGAAGCGTTGTGATGGAGGAATGACAGGGGCATCGAAGACAATGGAAACCTGAAGTGGCCATGTTGAACACCTAGAGAGACATTGCGTCCATTTACAGGGCTACCTCGACCAGGGCTACACTGCCACATGTTATCAGCTATCTCGACGCCGGTATAAAGGGTTACCACCTCACCTGAACACATCCTATAGTCAAGGTGTCCACGATGATCTGGCTTGTAGCTCAGTGGTTGGACATGTAGTGGCACTCTCGGCCGACCCAAATTCGAATCTTGTCTAGACCGAATTCGGGTTATCACACCTTCCTTCTTAATAAAATTTCAGTGGGGCTCCTTCCCTACTGAACTCGTTCTAGGTGTCCGCGATGCTCCCGCTCTATAATCGATCCTTATGAAAAGGCAGGTTAGAGATATAATTGCTCTTAAATTATCTTGTATTGTAAGTTGATCTCTTGTACTTCTATATATAGTTGCCCAATAGACTAAGTACAACATCTAACTCATCAAGCCAATTGCCATAGTCTCACTTGATGCTAACAACTGGACCGGTAAAAAGACATCAAACAGACCAGAAACTTTTCAGCCGGTTTAATACCTGGAGCCGGCGCTGCTTGCACCTCTGTGTAGAAGGGTAGGGGGAGATAGAGATTGGCGGAATATGATAGATGTATTATTGAGCCTCTCGGGCGAGTATATATAGACGTACAACGGACCGACTTGGAGTACAAGACAAGGCATAGACTTGGAGTACAAGACAAGTATCCTATCTCTATCCTAATCTAGCCGTGTACAACATGTATACTCTAACATCCCCCCGCAGTCGTAACAGTAGCGTCGTGAACAACTGGAGCGTCGCAAATGGTCAGACTGGAGAGAACCGAAGTAGACCAGTGCGCTAATATCCCCCCGCAGTGGTAGCGGAAACGTCATGGACGGTGTCACGTCGCAGAAGCTTGGACTGTAGAGAATGCTGGTGAGGAGCACAGGCGAGGTGGTAGCCCTTGTGCCGATGTCGAGGGAGCCAAGAGCGGTGGGTGCTGCAACCTTGGTCGAGGTAGCCGTGCGAGGGATCGCCGTGGTCGATGTCGTGGCGAGTGCCGATGACGAGGTAGCCGCAGATGAAGCCGCAGGCGCATAGGGCGCCGTAGAAGGATGGAGACGCGTCGAGATAGTCGTCAAGGAGAGCGATGCCGAAGTCGATGTAGTCCGAGCCGTCGAGGACGAGGTGCAGCCATGGCTTTGCCAGAACCAGGCGCACGTCGGGGACGAAGGCATACTCCGGTTGTGCCAAAACCAAGTACGCGAAGATGAACACGGGGATGAGGCGCTGCGACCGAGCTTGCCAGACTCAGGAACGCGTCGGGGACGAAGGCAAGCACCGGTGTTGCCAGTACCGGGCATGCGAAGAACGGGACCAGTTGAAACAACTTCACGCCATGTCGGAGAGGAGACGAGCAGAGAAGGACTCCACGACGGTTGCGAGGCGCAGAGCGGCGAAGAGAGAGGGTGCCGATGCAGTCCGCGGTTGTCGGAGTAGACGAGCAGGTGTGGTTATGAACAAGGCGATGACGCTGGCGATAAAGTCGTGCTGGACGTAGACGCAGAAGGCGGCGAACGAGCGACGACCAAGAGTGGTCATGCTAGATGCCTAGACAAGCGGAGGGGTAGTCGGCGGGACCTGCGACGGCCAGGAGGGCCATGCAGGTTACCTGTGGAGATGCGGCGGCGGTACTCGAAGTAGGCGAGGAAGGGCCCAGCGGCGCGACGAAGACCATGCGCGGACGGCGACAACCCGCGCCGAGGGAGGTGGCGCGGTGGAAGCCAGCGACGTCCTCGCGAGGTGACGACGATGACCGCGTGCAGCGACGCAACGGCCCGATGGGACGACGCGGCTGCAGGGCGCGAGTCGGTGCAGCGGCGTGAGAACCACCAGCGACGTACATGCCGGAGAAGGCACGTTAGTAGCCGGCGGCGGGGACCAAAGGTGGCGACGCTATGGCCCGAAGGGACGACGCAGCGGCAGCCCGATGCTCGAACGGTGGTAGGCGCGTGCTCGGGGACGTACTTGGCGGAGACGTGCGTCAGATCGGTTGATCAGACCGACGGCGGCGCTGTGCGCCAAGTCCTTGACGACGGCACACAGATCAGAACCCATGGCGTCGTTGTCGGTGAGGTCCCTAGCGATGACGGCGAAGACGGACCGGCGATGGAGACCGCGCAAGCGTGGAGCCGGCAGTGACGCACCGAGGCATCCCTCGGACGACGCATCCGATGTTGCCGCGCGGTTGGTGAAGGCGAGCCGGCCAGCGCGGAGTCGGCGCTGGCGAGATGACCGCGGCAGCCTACCGAGGTAGGCGCAGCAGCTGGCTGAGGGACCGCGACAACCGGCAAGAGCCGGCCGAAGCGGTGACGGCGCCAGCGTGTCGGCCGTGATAGCCGGCGTATGGGTGGCCGCCGGTGCGAGGTCGACGCCGAGGTTGGAGTAGAGGCGCTTGGTGACGGCGGCGGTGGGCGACTCAATCCGATCTAAGATCGGTAAACCAAAAAGAAAACGCCGATCAAGCGACCGACGAGAAAAAGACTGTAGGGCAGCCGATCAACGGATCGGCGAACGGACCCTAGGTCGGGTCGCGTGGCCCCCGGCGGAGATTATGGAGATCGACCTCCCCGGAGGCGGCGCGATGCGGAAGCGGGGCGGCGGCTAGGTCAAGGATCTTGCCGCTCTGATACCATGTAGAAGGATAGGGGGAGATAGAGATTGGCGGAATATGATAGATGTATTATTGAGCCTCTCGGGCGAGTATATATAGACGTACAACAGACCGACTTGAAGTACAAGACAAGGCATAGACTTGGAGTACAAGACAAGTATCCTATCTCTATCATAATCTAGCCGTGTACAGCATGTATACTCTAACACTCTGGTTACAAGCGGTATCGGCTCGCAATCCGTGCGCCTGGCCCCATGTTTACCAGATCGGGTCGGATCGAGCACAGCTGGGTCAACCAGTAAGGTCTCCACGTAGGAAAACCCCAGAAACGAGGTCAGTGTCTGTCCCCTTGGCATGATCTGCCCACATTCCAGCAATCTAGAACTCAGCTAATAGAAGTAATCTAGAACAATAAGTTAGACATCTCAAGACGAGAGCGGACATATGGAGGCCGAGCTACACGTAGCTCGGTATCTGGTCCGATCGTCTCTGCCACGAGACGTGCGATGCGTTGTAACAGCTGGCCTTTCGTGGGAAATACGTTACGATGGCAGAGCTGGGCCGGTGTATGAAGACTCGTATGTGCGGGCCGTTCTACGTGGGCTGGCAATTGCAGCTCATGTTGAGCCGGCACCACGAAATTCGAAATGGAACATGTACCCTGCGCTACCGCTTAGACTGGCTGGGATAATGACGGGAGATGTCTCTATGCGAGGTGTGAGGGGTGATATCAGAAGCGGCGGCAGCAAGATCTACTTCTGCGCGGCAACGGCGGTGGGCTTGTCCGCCGGCAGGCAGAATAAAAGAGATGGCCTCGAGTTCTTCTTCGAGCAGATGGATAGCAGGTAACGCGACCTTTATCCGTGCTTGCCCATAACTAGATTCCCTTTGCGAGTATTCCTCATGCGATTCAGATCTAGCCGCCCGCCCCTCTCCATCGGAAAGTACACTGAAAATCTCTTCTTTTGTACTCCCTCCGTTTAGAAATATAAGATGTTTTAGCTTTGTGAAGCAAATGTATCTAGACATCTTTTAGTGTATAGATTCAAACGAACCTATACACTAAAAGATGTCTAGATGCATTCACTTTACAAAACTAAAACATCTTATATTTTTGAACGGAGGGAGTATCTCTGTGTATTGTATTGTATTGTAGAATCGTCTCGCGTGACTGTGCAGGGTCCTTGTTGCAGGCCGACCGACCAGATGGACGAGAGGGAGCTGCTCGGGATGCGGCGGCAACACGGATGGACTAGAAGGTAATTTTCAGACCTGAGCTTTCCCGTTTATGCTTGACAAATTAGTTTCTATTACTGTCTACAAAAACTCAGGGATGCCATAAAAAGGAGTAAAACTGATGTTCAGTTCAGCTTCGTCATCTTAGGTGCAATAAACTTTTGAAAGAAATGCCTTTCGGTTTCCTAATCTGGTGATATGTATTTCGGTTTCAACAAAATATACAGCAAATTCTATTTCTTACCTAAAAATTAATTCATAGAAAAAGGTTGACAACATAGGTAATGCCAACAAAAACTTTGCCTGTACTTAAGGACCTTTTTGGCCAGGTGTGAAAAATACACCGTGGATATGTATTTTGGTCTTGGGGGAAGATGTATGTGTCAACTGAATACATGGAATTAACATGCAGGGTTAGGATTGGCAGAGCCGCCTAAGAACGAGAAAAGAATCCTGACCGCAAGAGCGTGCTGGAGTGCTCTCTCTGTGGATATGCTGACCACAAGGCTGGGGTCGGTCGCCGGAAAAATAATTTTGATTAACCATAATTAAAACTTAGCACACGAGACAATATTTGATTCGTGGGAGTAAAATCAGTCGTTTAGGTGATTGGGGTTCAAAAAATTATGGTTATCGGCATGATCTGTGAGTTGTGGACAGTTTCCGGAGGAAAACTTTAAGAAATGCTGTTTTCAATTTTTTCTTCAAAAAACGATCTAAAAATGTAACTCGGGCTACATTTGCAGTTTTCATCGTGTGTTGTCCATGATTTGCAACTAGTGCGTTTTACTAGGTTTTATGCAATGTCGGTTCGACGGGTCGGACTAGCCGGGGTTTTTTCATTGCGACACTATCTAAAAAGGTTAAAATTTTCGATCAAGCAAATAGATGAAAAATATAAGCTAATTTTTCTTTAAGTTGATTTGAACCGATGTCAGGGGTAAATTTGGAGAGGTGACGGCCATGTGGTTTTTGATAACTCACTGATATCTGCAGCAGATAGTGGAGCGCGATGGTCAGTATTTGACCAGGACAACAGCTTGCTTAATGGAGTGAAGAAAAGAGAGAGAGCCGTCGTCCGTCTCAGAGTCTTGGAGCAGTGCTTGCCCTGACAAATCGGGCTGCAGCGCTGTGTAGCTGGGCATATAGGGGTGCCGGCCAGTTAGAGCAAGTACAGTAAGGTCCACTCAGCTGGCTATAAGGATTAAACTACTATTTTTATGATGAGTTGGATAAAAGAGAAGAAGAGAGAGAAGAGAAGTGGGCTCTTATGCAAGAGCTAGCTCTAGCACGTGCTCCTAGGTACTTTGTGAGAGTGTCATGTGGGCCATGTAGTCATAAAGTAAAATTGTTTGTAGCCAACTATTATATGTGTTAGCTATAAGTTAGCTATTGATGACATGGCAATGTCTTATAGCCAGCAGCTAGCTCTACTATTAACCTTGCTCTTAGGAACAGGTGGTGGTTCTTTGCCTTAAATATGTCTGACGAGACAGCTCTCTGCGGGGGGGGGGGGGGGGGGGGAGTTCGTCTCATTTTGTACCCACGCGCTGCGCGTCTGCCGAAGAACTTCGGAGACTCGCCGGACAGACAGTGGGTTGTTGAATCATTGCTAAACGATGTCAGTACCTGGGCTTCGTCCTGTGCCTTTTTCTATACGTCAAGCGATACAAGAAGGGGGAAAAGATGAATACGAGCGATATGGTAGAGATATACGTTCATGGAACAGATCTCGATGGGCTATGGACTGCAGGGATACCGAGCTACATGTAGCTCGGCCTCCATATGGAGTTTTCGATCTCAAGACGAACTAGAAGCCGAGATAAGCCCAGCCATCTGACAGCAACTTGACGGTAATTAAGTAAGAGGATTAATTAGTGGTGGTAATTAGCGGGCAAAGAGAAAGAGAGAGATGGCTCTTCCCGTGGGCGACGAGGCCAGACGCCATACGCGTAGCTCACATGACTTCGTCGTCCATCTCTTCCAGATGACCCCGCCGCCACGCATCACTCGGCAGTATATAACCACCACCGCGTGCAGAGATAGAATCCATTGTTAGCTTACAACTTCCATCATCAGGAGCAAGAAGCAAGCCATAGCTTACACGTAGTGTCCAGCCAGCCATATCCATTACTCTTCAGATTTCTGGTGGCCGTAGCATCCATTAATCGCAGAGATGAGCTCTGTGTGCGCGAGGCCCGCGGGGTTCTCTGGAGGAGTGAAGTGCCAGCGGCGGGCGCGTGTGAGGGTGTCGGCCGTGGCGGCGGCGCCGGAGCGGGTATCCACGGCGGCGAAGACCACGATGTACGACGTGCTGTCGGTGGGGACGTCGGCGGGACCGGACGAGATCAAGGCGGCGTACAGGCGCGCGGCGCTGCGGTGGCACCCGGACGCTTGCCCGGGCGGCGCCGACCAGTTCATGATGGCGCGCGAGGCCTACGAGGTGCTCTCCGACCCCGAGCGCAGGCGGGGCTACGACATTCAGCTGCGCTTCGGCGATGGTTTCGGTGGCTTCGGATCCTCCGGCGCGGCTCGGCAAGCGGGGTACGCGGACTGGGAGGCTCAGCTGGCCGGACTGCAGTGGCGCGCCGCCACGGAGGCGCGAGGGGAGACGTGGGGTAACCGGATGCGTCGCACCGCCGCGCAGACGTCGTCGTCGCACTAGTCGAAACCGCCGCGCGCGGCTTCGCTCTGTTCTTGTACTATAGTTTAGCTTTGCTTCTCCCATCTTACGGCGCCGTGCATTTTCGCCGGATTGATGAAATACTGAATTATTATTTGTAGAGTAGTATTAGTACAGTGTACAAAAGTACGGTAACTACTTTGATGCTTAAAATAGCACATGCTTATGCAATGTCTTAATTTGACTTTTTAGGAGTTTTAAATAAAACCCCTCTATTCCATAATTGTTGACGTAGTTCACATTTCAACAAAGAAAGTAATAATATTACCATTTGGGGATTTATGGTTGTAAAAGGTATGCTACTCCTTATATTCACTAATATAAGGCGTTTTGGCAAATTACTATTTTGCGAAAACGTCTTATAGTAGCTGCTGCACCAAGTGTATTTTCCCAAGAATGTCTTAGAATGGAAGTTTCTCAAATTCTTGTTAAAAGGACTTGTGGAGAAGAAAGCTATTAATTGTCCGAGAGTGGACAAATGGAGCCCAATCTCTATGTAGCCTGTTTTTTGAAAAATTCAAAAATGGCATTTGAAACTTTTGAAAAATTCAGGACAAAAAATCTTGATGTAGATAATTATAAGATCTACTAGTGTGCAAAAAATCTATCTGAAAATCATTGTATTTTAGGCTCAACAAAAATGACACATCTGCCAAATTTTCAAAATTCAAATTGTGCACTATTCACTAGATCTAGATCTATGCACACATCTGTCAAATTTTCAAAATTCAAATTGTGCACTATTCACTAGATTTAGATCTATGCATTTTTCATTTTTGCTGACCCTAAAATACTACGAGTTGTGGTTTAATTTTTGCACACTAATAGATCCCATGATTGTCTACAACAAGATTATTTGTCCCAATTTTTTTGGAACTCCCAAGTGTGATTTTCGAATTTTTCAAAAAACGGGTTACATGGAGCTCGAGCTCCATTTGAGGTTTTTGATTAATTTTCCTTACTTTTTTATTTTGGTAGCCTGCCTGCTTCCGTTTGTTAGTAAGGGTATTTGTTTGTTTTGTGCAAGGATAGGTGCAGTTGCTTTCCCAAGGCAAGATATTTAGTCGAGTATTTGAGGAAACATTATTTCTGATCTTTCAATTTGTCAAATTGGAAACCTTGAGGAACTTTTTGACTAAAGAGAGTTCTTCGTGAATGGTTGAAAAGAGTTTCATGGAGCATATAGTGTGGTTTATTTTGTAGGTACTACTTGAAGTTGATGTGTGGTGCAAAACAACTAAGCTAAAGCAACTAAGTGTATTTTTTGTGATAAAAACAGTAAAGCATTTGGGATATGGTGATAACGACGGGAAGTCTACTACATTCTCTTCGTTGCCACCGATTGTTGTAAGTAACAACACCTCCATCTTCGTTTGATATGTGATCTTTGTATGTTAGATCTTGGTAGGTTATATGTGGCTAGATCGGCTTGTAGTTTGCTAGATTGAGCATGTTCACTGCTAGTTTAGTGATATCCATCTTGGCATGGTAGATGTGCATGCTTGTAGTATGGTAGGACGTGGAAATCTATCTCTGCTTGTACTATGATCCATCTCTATGTTGAGAATGAGCATCTTGTGTTGTATAACATGAGCATGAGCATTTGGTAGCTCTTTTTGTGCATCTTGTTATCTTATATCTGCATGCTTTTTACATTGATCTGTCATTTGAATAAATATAGGATTTTGCGATGACTTTAATTAGACAAGCTATGGTTGTCATTGGTGACTCCCAGATCCCATCGTTTGTGGATGACTCCTAGACAACTCATGAGAATGCAGTGGCCCGTTCATTCGCGCCGCTTGCAACTACGAGACCCTATGCTGATGGTGGTGAGTTTCATTGCAAAGGTACTAGAAAACATTACAAAGGCATCGAAAGTCTTGCTGAAGTAAAAGATGAAGTGGTTTCCCTTCATCTCAATCCTTCTCATGGACAAAATGTCCGAGCTAATCAAGAAAGGCACCTAGACTGAGAAGGGCTGTGTTCAAGGAGGTCTATCTGATTGGCATTGCGAACACTCTGTTTGAGCACTGTGTAGATAAAGTGACCTCAACTCAGGTGTACAATCACCTGAGGGTCAGGTAGCTCCAGGTGAGCGAGCTCGGACCTCAGCTGAGCTCAATGGTGTGATAACACGTTCACCATTATATATATATTGGATACTGAGCCCTACTAGGACCATATCACGGTTAGGAAATTGTCCTCCCACTTGTGTCGCTTCATCATCAATTGCTGTCATTCACAACTAACATACTATCTTCCCACTTGTGTCACTTCATCATCAATTATTGTCATCCACAACAAAATTGTGTATTTAAACTTTAGGGTCACCCCAAGGATGATGAGTTCACATTAAGCCCACACCAACTACAATCAAACGCAGATCATCTTCTCCTTCGATCTTCTCAGCGACAAGTTTGCAATGGGATCAAGTGAGCCCCTCAGTACTCCTTTCAAGGACTATAAGTACACCTAGAAATTTGAGACTATCATCATTGATGGCCCTGGAAAGCCCACTGATGGTCTGTCGTCTGGTGCAGAGAAGGGGAATATGGCGCTTTTGTTGATGATGACATCCATCCCGTCACTAGCATGACCAAGGCCGTCAATGACATCATACATGCGATTCGGGATAAATGGCTTAGTGACATGCACCTGACCTCTAAAAGGCAGTGATACGTCTCAAACGTATCTATAATTTTTGATGCTCCATGCTTGTTTTTACACCATTTACCCGATGTTTCGTTACACTTCGTGGCACTTTTATGCATTTTCTGGAACTAACCTATTAACGAGTTGCCACAGTGCTAGTTCCCTGTTTTCTGCTGTTTTTGTGTTTCAGAGTGATACACAGGAAATATTCTCGGAATTGGACGAAACAAAAGCCAGAAGTCTTATTTTTCCCGGGAGCATCCAGACATCCGAAGAGAGGAATGAGAGGGGCCACAGGCCTCCCTCACACAGGGCTGGCGCGGCCTAGGCCCTGGCCACGCCGCCCCTATGTGAGGAGGCCCTGGCAGCCCTCTGACATCGCCCCTTCGCCTATATAAAGCCTCGGGACAGAAAACCCTAGAGGATTCGGCAATTTTCCAGAAAGAGTTCCGCAGCTCCGCCGCCATCGCCGACGAATTTCGGGGGACAGAAGTCTCTGTTCCGGTACCCTGCCGGGACGGGGAAGTGCCCCCGGAGCCATCTCGATCGATCTCCATCGCCATCTCCGCCGTCTCCATCGACCTCACCGCCATCTCCATCAACCTTGCTGTCTCCTATGATGAGGAGGGAGTAGTTCATCCCCGGGGCTGAGGGCTCTACCGGTAGCTATGTGGTTCATCTCTCTCTCCCATGATGTGATCTTTATGTGATCGTGAGCTTTGTATCATGTTGAACAAGTAGATGTTATTATTCAGATATTATGCTACTCCTATGCTTAATTATTATAGTGTACTCTAGTGATGTTATTAAAGTAATCTATTCCTCCTGCCATGGTGTAACAGTGACAGTGCGTGCATCGTGGTGGTACTTGGTTTAGGCTATGATCGTGATCTCTTGTGGATTATGAGAGTAATTATTACTATGATAGTATTGAGTGATCTATTCCTCCTTTCATGGTGTAATATTGACAGTGTGTGCACCGTGTTAGTACTTGGTCTAAGTTGCAATGATATCTATCTTGAATTGTGATCTGATTTGGATGTCTCTATGAGTGGTGTTTGTCAAGTACTTGATGAACTTTAAGGGGTGCTTCTGTAGCCACTACACAATGATTAGTGTTATTCAATAGGAGTAATTCAGAGTACCATAGTGGAGAGAAGTTGTTTATTTGTTCAATCATGTTATATTGTTGGGAGTGTGTCCACTAGTGAAAGTATGATCCCTAGGCCTTGTTTCCAAGCTTTGCACACCGTTTACTTGCTATTTTGTTACTTGTTTGCTCGCAGCGATATTTATTTCACATCACGTTTGCTACTTATAATCATCTATACCGCTTGTATTTCACTATCTCTTCGCCGAACTAGTGCACCTATACATCTGACAAGTGTATTGGGTGTGTTGGGGACACAAGAGACTTTCTGTATCGTAATTGCAGGGTTTCTTGAGAGGGTTAGATTTGACCTCTAACCTCCCTGAGTTCGATAAACCTTGGGTGATCCACTTGAGGGAAACTTGCTGCTGTTCTACAAACCTCTGCACTTGGAGGCCCAACAAGTGTCTACAAGAATAGAAGTGCGTAGACATCAAGCTCTTTTCTGGCGCCGTTGCCGAGGAGGTAAGGTAAAAGGTACTCGCATCCTCCTGTGTGAGTGCTCGGAGTTATTTCCTTTAGATTCTGCAATTACATCTTTTTGTTTCTTGTTTTTATTTTCACTAGTTAGGCTTAATGGAAAACAAAGAGTTCTTTAGTCTTTTTCCTGATTTTTGATTTGAAGAGAAAATTGAAAATCCTTTGGAGCTTATTTCGCATAGCAATGTTATTAGTACGAATGCTTTGAATACTGTTAATGCTAATGCTATAGAAAAGTCTAAGCTTGGGGAAGCTGGTTTTGTTGAGTATGATATTTTTAGTCCCCCAGCTTTAGTGGAGAAAGGTTGCTCTGATGATATTTTATCTCCCATATGTGATGTTTCTAATGATGCTTGTGCTCCCCATCCTTTTAAAATACCTATGAAGATTGTTGAACGTATTAGGGATAACTGCTATTTAGGAGATGGAACTGTCCATCCTGGTGATCATCTGCTCTTTATACATGAATTATGCGAGTTGTTCCAGTGTGCAGGTATTTCGATGAACCAAGTTAAGAAGAAGCTATTTTCTTTATCACTGAAAGGTAGAGCTGAGGAGTGGTACCGGCTGCTTAAAGATGATCCATCTATTGCATGGGAGGAAATTGTGCATCTCTTTTATTCCAAGTTTTATCCTCCAAGTGAAATTCATAAAGACCGTAATCGGATATATAACTTTTGGCCTCATGAGGGAGAAAGCATTGCCCAAGCGTGGGGAAGATTGAAGTTACTAATGCATAAATGTCCTATTCATGATCTTCCCCGTAATATTATTATTAATAATTTTTATGCAAGGCTTTCAGGACATTACAAGGACTATCTAGATGCATGCTTTGATGGGTCTTTCACAAGCAAGGATGTCGACACCAAGTGGGGTCTGCTTGAAACAATTCAAAACAATATTGAAGGTTGGGATAGCGACAAAGGTAAAGGATCGGGTATGAATTACGAGTTTGATTGCATTAAGTCTTTCGCTGAAACTGCTAATTTTCAAGAGCTTAGTGCTAAGTATGGTCTTGATCCTCAAATTATGGTTGATTGCTTTAAAGCCTTTGCTTCCCATATAAATGTTCCTAAAGGAAATGGGGACGTGTATCATGAACCTTTTAAGGATACTTGCATAGAAAGTGATATTGTTATTGATGATTGCAATAAACATGCTCAAACTTCTAAAAGTACTATTTCTTATAAGCATGTTAATTTTTGTGGAATACATAGACCTTGTGAACAGAGTTACAACAAGGAAGATTATTGCATCACCCACGCAAATGAAGAAACCAGTATGTGGCTCAAGGATCTAGATGTGCTTGGTGAATGGGTTTGTGAGCTTTATCCTTTTCTTTGTGAATTTTGCGGTGAAAAGGGGCACTTTAATTTTCAATGCCCAATTAATCGAACGAGTACCGCAGATTTGTATTGTGATGATAAGATTACTTTCAATCAGCATGATGAACTTACTTTGTTTTTGAATTGTGAAGAGATATCTAGAAAGATTGCTTTGGTAGACATGAATGATGTTGATCTTAATAGCACCCTTCGTGGTTGTCATCTCTATTGTGCTAAAGATTGCCTTGCAAATACTTACTTACAAGATCTTATTAAACATGATGTTTTGCCAAGCTATGATAGGACTAATAGATGTTTTGATCTTATTAATAGAGAGGAGGTATCCTCCAAAGTTTCTTCTGTTGTTTCTGTCAGCAAGCCAGATTATGTGGAGAAGATGCCTTTCTCTCCTAAAGAATATGTGGAGAAGATGCCCTTCAAGTCTCTCCCTCCTAAAGGAGAGAGTAAGAAGAGTAAGAAGAAGAAGAAGAAGAAGAGGAGTAAGAGGCGAGAGGACACGGTATCTTCCCCTAAGCGTTATGATCCTGCTATAGATTATGATAATTCTGATTGGGATGATGTTCCTATGCCTATTACTTATGTTAGTGATCATGATTGGGAAAAGCACTCTACTTTTGATATTGAAAATCTTTTTGGTACCAATTCTAAGGTTAATAATTGTTGTACCATTAGTGCTATCCATGTTCCTTCTTATGATGATATGTTTGATGAGTATGCTTTGCGACATAGTAGTTCTCTAGCTTGTGATGATGGGTATAATATTTTCAGTTCACCTACTTTTGAGGAGAAAATTAGTTATGATTACAATATGCCTCCTGTTTTTGATGATTATGGTGATGAGAATAATTATTCTGTTGAATCTGCTCCTACTACTATTGTTCATGTAGGGAGTATTAATCCTTTTATGCATGTGGCTCATGATAGGGATGCTTTGTGTGATAGTTATATTGTTAGTTCTATTCATGATGCTACTGAAAGTTACTATGAGAGAGGGAAACATGGTTTGATGGATCTCAACAATATTGATTTTCCCCTCTTTATGTTGCAATTCTTGAAGTTGTACTTGTTTTGCCTTCCTATGCTTTTTGCTTTGCGCTTTTATGACTTGTCTCTTTACAAGACTATTTTTCATAGGAAGTGGTTTAGATTTAAATGTGTTCCATACTTACTTTTTGATGCTCTCTATTGCTTTAAGTTCCTATATGGCACATTTGCCTCAAGCTCCTATATGGCGCCCACATGAGCATCTTTGCAAATTACTGCGCCTAGCTCAAAGGCGTTAAAGAAAAACACTCTTGGGAGATAACCCAATGTTTTCTTTTCAGTACTTTTTCTTTTATTTGAGTCTTGGAAGTCATTACTACTGTAATGACCGCTCCTTATCTTGTTTATTTCGTTTTTGTGCCAAGAGAAGCCTCTAATTTGAGTGAGGTAAAGATTTGGGGATGTTGCTGTCCTGAAACTGTTTTTGGTGCTGCACCGTAAAAATTCTTGAAAATTCTCTGTATATCTTTTGGACCTGCGATTTCTTGTGCATATGCCCCAGGTTATATCCAAACTTTTGTTATTTTAACACTTTTTGATTTGAGCAACATAAAACCCCTCAAAAATTCAGCCTTTGTCAGCTGTTCTGTTTTGACAGATTTCTGCCAATATTTGTTTTTGCCGCTTTATCGCTTTCTTTTTGAGTTCTTTTGATCATGGAACTTTTGGGGAAGTTGCTACAGTAGTATATGCTTTATATGTGGTGGTTTTAGGTTGAAACCTGAAGCAAAAAGGGTAGATTCAATGTTATGCTTACACTAATGTTGCTAATAGATTTGTGTTTAGTTTTGTATGAAGGAAGTTTTCAAGTGTAGGGATTGGAGAATGATGAGATGAGTTGAACAATGGACAAAAGCTCAAGCTTGGGGATGCCCATCCATCACCCCAATAAATATCCTAGAAGTACAAGCGTCAAAGCTTGGGGATGCCCCCGAGGCATCCCTTCTTCATCGGCAAAAATCAGGTCACCTTTCAAAACACTATATTTTTATTGCTTCATGCACTATGCATTTTTCTTGGAGCGTCAGTTGTTTTAGTTTTCATTATTAGTTTTGTTTTGTTTGCTGCAATAAATGGTTAGATCACATCATGTTGTTTTGGAAGGAGATGAACTCGCTTTTCATTTGCCAAGAACACTCTAGTTTTCACTCTTATCGTTTCAACGAGTGTTCTCTTTTTCTGCTACTGCGTTTGGTTTTCATTTTCGCCTTGATTTGTGTTCAGATCTTCTTATATTTATCAAGCTGTATTTTTGCCTCTGGACCATGTTGGTTTTCCTCAAAAGAGTTGGATTAAAAAAGTTTGAATGGTGTTGGAAAAGAGAAAAAGCTTTATGCAAAAAAGTGGTACAAGAAGGAGCTTGTGTAGACTGCGGCCTAGGCTTTGCATGTCATGCTTGATGTCTTTTTGATAGTATGCTTAGTGATTTTTGCTGTAACATGACTTGTCTCAAATGACTGAGATTGCTTAATGAGCCTTTGAAAAAATCATGCGTTGTTTTTATTATATGGAAGCATTATTTTGGTTTTCTCCTTGATACTTTATTTGGGTTGACTTGGCACATGCTCACACATGTTAGACTCTTACAAAGTCGCCAATAGCCTTCATGATCATTTAGTTTTTGACTTTTGATGCCATCTTATGCTTCTTTTAATGTCACTTTGTCGCTTTGCATGATTATGGCCATTATTGCTCTCTTAGTTGGTCGCTCCCAGTCTTTTGCTAGCCCTCGCCTTGTACTGAGTATGAGCTCTACTCGTGCATCCAACTCCTAAAAACCAAGTTTGCCATTGTGTCCACTATAAACTCCTATGCATGGTATTTGTAAGCCATTCCAAAGTAAATTTTCATGTGCTACCTTTCAAAACTTTCAACTACTTCTCGTTTTGTGCCACTGTTTTTAGCTCATGGGGACGTAGTGGTCGGATTTGCTATCTTTCATATTGCTTATTCCAAAAAGAAAAAAAGGAAAAAAAAGAAAAGGAAAAAGGCACTCCTCCATGGAATGTGAATGTTGGTGGGCACCCGATGGAATTGGTTAGCCATGGTTTGAGAAAGAAAAAAAGGTGGGGAGGAGTGCCAAGCTTTATAAAAGAGCACAAAAGTGCCAATCTCTCTCTCAAAAACTTGCTTCATTTTTGTATGGAAGATAGTAAGAACCCCATTGCCAGTCGTTGACAAAGACAACCACCTCTCAAAACCAATTTTTATCTCTCTGTTTTACAAATGAAAAGCTCTAGCACATGTTTAATCACTGCTTCCCTCTTCGAAGGGCCTTTCTTTTACTTTTATGTTGAGTCACCACCTTCTACCTTTATGCACCATTAAGAGAGCATAGTTGTCATTCTGAGTATAATGTGCATTGTCCCAAAGTTTTCATTGATTGATTCATAATCATGGTTTCACTTGTTCTTAAATTACTTGTATCTAGTCGCCCTCTTAAACTTGAAGGTGTCCTATGCATTTATGTTTTGCTCTCCATGAAGGACAAGCTGAAAACCATTTGTATATTTTTCCTTATGATTTGAACACACGTTTGACTTTCATTGTTTCATTTTCATGATCTTTTGTTTGTGTTCATTTGCATGTTTACAACATGGTTGCTAAGTTCTTATTGTCATGATTATATCTTCATGCCCATGTTTTAAGTTCTTATGATCCCAGCTCACAATGCTTACATATATGATCAAGATTGTGTAGGTGCATGTCACCTCAAAAATTATTTCTTTTGTTATCACTTACCTACTCGAGGACGAGCAGGAGTTAAGCTTGGGGATGCTTGATACGTCTCCAACGTATCTATAATTTTTGATGCTCCATGCTTGTTTTTACACCATTTACCTACTGTTTCGTTATACTTCGTGGCACTTTTATGCATTTTCCGGAACTAACCTATTAACGAGTTGCCACAGTGCCAGTTCCCTGTTTTCTGCTGTTTTTGTGTTTCAGAGTGATACACAGGAAATATTCTCGGAATTGGACGAAACAAAAGCCAGAAGTCTTATTTTTCCCGGGAGCATCCAGACATCCGAAGAGAGGAAGGAGAGGGGCCACAGGCCTCCCTCACACAGGGCTGGCGCGGCCCAGGCCCTGGCCGCGCCGCCCCTATGTGAGGAGGCCCTGGCAGCCCTCTGACATCGCCCCTTCGCATATATAAAGCCTCGGGACGGAAAACCCTAGAGGATTCGGCAATTTTCCAGAAAGAGTTCTGCAGCTTCGCCGCCATCGCCGACGAATTTTGGGGGACAGAAGTCTCTGTTCCGGCACCCTGCCAGGACGGGGAAGTGCCCCCGGAGCCATCTCCATCGATCTCCATCGCCATCTCCGCCGTCTCCATCGACCTCACCGCCATCTCCATCAACCTTGCTGTCTCCTATGATGAGGAGGGAGTAGTTCATCCCCGGGGCTGAGGGCTCTACCGGTAGCTATGTGGTTCACCTCTCTCTCCCATGATGTGATCTTTATGTGATCGTGAGCTTTGTATCATGTTGAACAAGTAGATGTTATTATTCAGATATTATGCTACTCCTATGCTTAATTATTATAGTGTACTCTAGTGATGTTATTAAAGTAATCTATTCCTCCTGCCATGGTGTAACGGTGACAGTGCGTGCATCGTGGTGGTACTTGGTTTAGGCTATGATCGTGATCTCTTGTGGATTATGAGAGTAATTATTACTATGATAGTATTGAGTGATCTATTCCTCCTTTCATGGTGTAATGTTGACAGTGTGTGTACCGTGTTAGTACTTGGTCTAAGTTGCAATGATATCTATCTTGAATTGTGATCTGATTTGGATGTCTCTATGAGTGGTGTTTGTCAAGTACTTGATGAACTTTAAGGGGTGCTTCTGTAGCCACTACACAATGATTAGTGTTATTCAATAGGAGAGTAATTCAGAGTACCATAGTGGAGAGAAGTTGTTTATTTGTTCAATCATGTTATATTGTTGGGAGTGTGTCCACTAGTGAAAGTATGATCCCTAGGCCTTGTTTCCAAGCTTTGCACACCGTTTACTTGCTGTTTTGTTACTTGTTTGCTCGCAGCGATATTTATTTCACATCACATTTGCTACTTATAACCATCTATACCGCTTGTATTTCACTATCTCTTCGCCGAACTAGTGCACATATACATCTGACAAGTGTATTGGGTGTGTTGGGGACACAAGAGACTTTCTGTATCATAATTGCAGTGTTGCTTGAGAGGGTTAGCTTTGACCTCTAACCTCCCTGAGTTCGATAAACCTTGGGTGATCCACTTGAGGGAAACTTGCTGCTGTTCTACAAACCTCTGCACTTGGAGGCCCAACAAGTGTCTACAAGAATAGAAGTGCGTAGACATCAGGCAGTCTCGGACATATGTGGCTTCACCGTGGAGGATCTCAAGGTACCTCTTCGACAACAAAGCCTAGAGTGTCAACTTTGTTGGCACGGCCGGGCAGCACAAGACCCTATGGTGGTTCAGGCCTACCTAGCCAATAACTACTACAAAATGTAGTAGTTCTAGGGTTCCTTGTGGTCTTGGTGATGGTGATGCATGCATGATGGAGATGATGAGAAGTTGATGGACATGATGTATATTTTGTGGCAGTAAGGCTTAAAAACTTCTGATGTCATTAATATTTTGATGAGAAGGTATACACTAACCCATCATATGATGGCGAACTTGCGATGTTAGGATGACACCTACTTTTGATGTGGTGGTTTGATAACATAGTTGCAGGATGAACTTATGATCACCTTTTTTTGTAATGATTATGCATATGCATGCTCTTTGTTAGTTACTGATGTGGTTTAAACTTGGACGCTTGTTATGATTTCATGGATTCTTGTTATGATGCTCTTGTGATGGTGTACTTTATTCATGCATCTCGTCAGACTGGTATGTGGTGTATAAAGGGAGGCGTCCAAGGCTCCAAGCCATGAACAAGGGAACGGTTTCTTCAACAATAATTACGAAGAGTTCAAAACTAGGGAGGTGACAAATGAGGATTACTCCAAAGTCCACGTCTGGCTCACCAAAAACAAGGAATCAATTAAAAAAATCAGGACATTAGAGGAAAGCAATTAGTGTCACATCGAATCACGTGCCACGCAAAAGATCATGCTAAAATACAAATAAACCATCTCCGTACGTGCCACCCTCGTCATTTTCTTTCTTTTGCTAATTCGCTCTTTGGCAGAGAGGTTGAGTCATTAGCCGTAGCTGCCAAAGATGTGCCGCCAGCTTACGTACCGGGTCGAGGTGTAGCCGTGTAGCTGAAAATATTTGGGAGCTGGGACAGGTCGGCACTGGACAAGTTTCCTGGTGATTATTGAACTGCAGAAATGTAACGATCCTTTGCGCCCCTGTCACACACGGAGAATAGCAGCCGAAAGATAACATTAACAACAGATCCACTGCGTTCGAAACGCTGTACGCCGCAGTTTATTTTCTTTCTTGATGGATCCCAGTTTCGTGTTGATGTGAACGTGGACGCGCGCAGTTTCTTCGGCCAAGAAGACGACGTCTCCAAGTGTTTTTTAATAAAAAAAGGGGATGACATCCTGCCTCTGCATCATATCGATGCACATCAACAATGTCTCCGAGTTTCATGTGTCGCCGCCGAGATGGCGTCTTCGGTGGGTTGGTGGGTTGCTTGCTTCGCCGATAGGTCGACCGATGCATCTATCTCAAAGTTTTACTCGGTTTGTGGATAGAAATGTAGTGAGCAGTAGATGATATGCAGAGAGAATTCCATCCGGCATTATTATTAGAGGGGTGATATGCAGAGAGAATTCCATCCGGCATTATTATTAGAGGGGTGAGAACTTGAACCCGGGACTTGATCCTTATGCGTTGTACCCGGTTATCACTAGCCCATATGAGAGTTCTCTGATTTGCAGGTTGACTACTTGCATGATATATACCATCTCGATCGCGATGCGCCATATACTCCGTTTTTCTTCACTATGAGCTACAGGAGCAGGAGTTGAATTCAGAGTCTGAGATTCGGATCCGGCTGTATATTTCTCTTTCAGCTAGTGATCGTGACTGAAAGGTACACAAGGACATTATCAGAGTTTAGACGTACTCATAGTCTGCTAAGTTGGGAAACAAGTTAGGATGAAAGTGGCAGCGGCGTCCAACGGTCCCGCATATGCCGCCCGCCAAAAAAGTATCAAACGGCGTAGGTGGTCTGCCGCTAATTTAAGTGGCGTATCGTGGACAAATTACCAAAGCCAGCGGCGCCGTGTCTGTCTACACTATAAGGCGAGTGCTCCCTTGTCAGTTTGCTTCTCTCGAGACAATCCCCAGCTCACGGCTCTCCGCCGTCCAGCTTGCGTTCATCCCGAGCTCGCGGCCATCCCCAGCTCGCGGCCCAGCAGTACTCCGGCGTCGCAGGCCATTTCGTTCGCCACGGCGTGAGCTGGCTTCAGCATCTTCGATTCCCCCGCTGTAGAGCAGAGACGAGCGCGGGGGTGGGTTGCGCCGGTCAGAATTCACAGAGGCAGGTCCGGCCGCGCTGGGCACAGGGATGGGGCGGTGTCGGCCGGTCGTGATGGAGAGCAGACGAAGGCCACGTCGGTCGGTCACGTGCCAGGCAGCGGCGGAGCTGCTGTATAGGTGTTGGGTTCAGATGAACCAATAAAAATTCACATATCCTTCCTTAATCTAGGCTTTTTCATTACTTATTAGTGAAAGATTACACTATAAACAAGAGACTGGCCCCAATGATTTTATTTCCTAGCTTCGCCACGGCGCCAGGGGAAAGGAGCGCCGCCGCCATCCGCGTGCGCGCCAGCAGATGGCGTGGCCGTGCTGGTGCGCCAGCCACGTCGTCTGCTGGTGCGCCAGCCCGAGAAGATGTCCGTTGATCTCGGTCCTCCCCGTGGAAGGAGTTAAAGCCGGGGCCCCTTAATTGCTGGTGTCTAGTTCGTCTCTTTCGACTCCGGCATCCAGCAGCCGCCGCTCTGATGGGGAAATTATCGGTGGCGGCGCCGGGAGCTTGGGAGCGCCTCTGGATCCGGGCAATTTCGATGCAACTACGATGCAATTCCGTGTATATGGCGAAATTACGATGCAATTTCGCATATCTGGGCAGCACGCCGTGCAGCCAGCCTGGTCACCTTCTCACCTGACCTGTGCCCGACGCCAGGTTGAGCATGTTAAGTGGCGCCACGGAAGCCGCAGTGCGTGCATAGAATTTAAATGGATAGCCACGAAAATCCGTATATGCCCCGACGGCTGGCGCGGCGCGTCCAGATATGTCCACCAAAGTGTCCATTTACATCCACGTAGCAGACTAGGCGTCCGGTTCAAGTGGCTGAGATCACTGCGTCACTTCAGATCTCATCTGCAACTAGGCCATTTTCTAGAGCACATCTCATGTGCAAGTAGGCAAGTCGTTCCAGTTCTGTAGGCGCACGTCAGACCTCATCTGCAACTTGCAAGTCGGCACGTTCTAATCGTCTAGGCGGTCTACAAGAAATCTTATCCATGTAGAATTGTAGATACGATATGAGTAATTAAGATGACAAAATCGCGGCTGCGTGAGCGCGCG
Source organism: Dactylis glomerata (assembly GCA_007115705.1). Taxonomy (NCBI): domain Eukaryota; kingdom Viridiplantae; phylum Streptophyta; class Magnoliopsida; order Poales; family Poaceae; genus Dactylis; species Dactylis glomerata. The sequence continues at coordinate 423,792 of QXEO01000286.1, read as the reverse complement.
CCCAACGGCATGGTAATTTAAATTCGCTTGTGATGCGAGTTGGCTAGCTGCTGCCCTCACCGAGCTGAGACGTATCTGATCGAGGTGATGCACGCGACCTAGGTTAATCATTGTTGGGAATGCTGGATCTATCACGAAAGTGATCTGCTGAAAACCGAATCTCTGTACTTAATGAAGTAGTAGTAATAGTTCTACCGGCTGAAGGAAATAAAAATGATTCAGAACATGCCCCCACGACCTGCCCGATACTCGGAGAAGGCAGTTTATTGCATCATTATGCATATTATAAAAATATATGATAACTAAACTTAGTCAAGAGAATATGAGTTTAAGAGATGGCGACTGATACCATTAAGAATTGTCTCATTTGTGGTAGGAAGAGGTCATCGATATCATATGGTATGACCTTAGGCTAGTACTTGAAACTTTTTTAGATCACCTAAAACTACATCATCGACATATATTTCTGTTATGTTTTCCTTATATAGATGCATATAAAATCTGATCCAACACCAATTTCGCATGAATAGAGTTTGTCGGTGTCCAAATTGGGGACAAAAGGTTGGAGGAGGAACAAACTGGATGTAGCGAGGTGGGTGTGGATGTCTGTGTGTGTGTGTATGTGCGTGCGTGCGTGCGTGTGTGTCGGGGGGGGGGGGGGCAACACCAAGCTCAAGTTTGTTTGAGCCTCTCAATTAGAGTTTTATAGTTGCGGCATTTTCGCATAAGTGGGCAATTCTAGGTTTACCAGAATAAAACCAGAGGATATATGAACCTGTTTTCTCCTTCAAGTGTGGCCTTAACCGTATTGAAGTAGTTGTCAAGCATAACGGTAATGCTAGTTTCAAGTGTGGCTCACCTTATTATCCGGTGAGAAGGAGGCTAGCTCGGTTCCACTAAGCGGTGGTCTTGAGGGCGACAACCAAAACCCTTACACGGAGCTTCGGGCACACATCCACAACTGAATTAGAGGCTCCCAAGAATGCCACGGACGCTGAAACACCACAAAGACAAGATTATCCAACAACACCACCACCTAGGGTTTCCAAAGAAACACTAGGCACAAGTTCCCCAAGCAAATGTGGATGGCGGTGAAATTCCTTCGGTGAAGATGTAGATCTAGGTCTCCTCCTTCGAATCCCAAGAGGGCTTCAAGTTCTAGTGGCTATAGAGGGAGATCTGGGGCGTTTAAGCTTGGTAGTAATGGAGGAGAGAGAGTGTAAGCCGCAGCCCCTTCTTGAGCTAGAAGAAGACTATTTATAGTCCTCCATGGATTGTAGCCGTTGCTAGGCGACTAGGGCCGGAGTCTCCGGCCAAGGGGGCCAGAGTCCCTGCCCTAAGTCATGCCTACACCAGAGACTCCGGCCGGAGACTTTGCCGGAGACCAAAGTCTCTCGCCTGATTCTGGGCTGGCATCTGAGCCGGACACCGGCTGAACCTTGCCTGTCCAGAAAGTCTGGCACCAGAGTCTCCGACCCAAGTAGGTCAGGCCGGAATCTCCGGCCAGAGACCAAAGTCTCCGGCCTGATTCCGGCTTGACTACTGAGCAAGACTTTGCTGGCTGGCAAGGTGTCGGCGCCCGAGTCACATCTCCAGGCCGGAGTCTCCGGGCCCTAGGGGCCGGAGTCTCCGCCATGTAGATGGTAGCAACACCAATCAGTGGAGTGCTCTCCACCATTACTCAAACCGCGGAGTGCCCCCCCTAGAAAAGCTAGTCTTCACGCTCTGATCTTTTCACCTTTTTGGGGAAGCACCCACGAAACACCGGATCAACCTAGATAATCTACAAAGCGTAGGAGCAAGGTTAATCCGCCAAATGTTGTTAACAAACACCAAAACTTAATTATAGGGAAATGCCCTTTCACAAGCACTCGACTTCTTCTTCTATAAAAACTTGCGTGCAAATAATCTCATGTCCTTTTGAGTTCGTGAAGGTCCCTGAAAGCCAAAAATACGCAAAATAGGATTTTCCCATTTATGGAGTTATAATACAAATAAAAGGGATATATTAGGAAAAACGCCCAAAATCCTTCTAAACCATGATTATAACCACTTATATGAACCAAACATGATTATCACATATGCATTTTACATGCATCAAGCTCCTCTCCCCGTCCCATGGTCTTGGCTCCGAAGGGAAACATGAGATCCCTGATCAGATGGTGGAGGAATTGTTGCGTCTTTTTCCCTTTGGGCCGTCGTTCTTTAGAGTCGGCTATAGCTTGGGGATTTGTGTATGGCGGCTTGTCCACGTGGTTGACGAGATGCCTCTCTATGAAGCTCCACAGGCAATTTGGTAACGATGATGCGTCGGTCGAGCCGAGTTTGGGTTGTGGCTCTAGCTTTCGTATTCGGATCTCTGGATTTGTCTGATGGGTTCTTTGGTTGTTCTCTGTGTCGCCGTGGAGTCGGAGCTGCAGTAAAGTATGTCCATGAGGGGATGATGATGGACAAACAGTGGTCTTTTTTGGAGGACTTGGGACTCAATTCGAGCATAATTGCGAGGCTCGTAGTCAAACTTGGAGTTGTCTCCCGTTGGCGTGTGTGGCCGACCGTTGGCATGTGGCCAGGCCAGCCGGTGGTTGTGTCCAATATGGTTGTGTTCCATGATGATATTGGTGCATTTGTATCGGTTTTGGCCGGTTCCATTCTAATGAACTGGTCTATTATCTTGTTTTTTAAATAAAATGAGGCAATGTTACCCATTTTGTGCAAAAAAATAACACAAAAAGTTCTCAAGTCATTCTACCCTATAGAGGAAGATGTTGGAATTATGCCCTAGAGGCAATAATAAAGATGTTATTATTATAATTCTTGTTCATGATAATGTTTATATTCCATGCTAGAATTGTATTAAGCGGAAACTTTAATACTTGTGTGGTTTATGAACAACACCGTGTCCCTAGTACGCCTCTTTGGACTAGCTCATTGATTAATGATGGTTAAGGTTTCCTAACCATAGACATGAGTTGTCAATTAATAATGAGATCATATCATTAGGAGAATGATATGATGGACAGACCCAAATAAAGCAGAGCAATTAGATCGTGTCATCGTGTTCATCTTTGCGAAGCTTTTCCTATGTCATGTATTGTATTCCTTAGACCATGAGATAATACAACTCCCTAGTATCAGAAGAAAGCTTTGAAGTCATCAAACGTCATCCTATGTGAGGGTGATAATAAAGGTGTCTCTCAGGTGATCGGAAAGTACTTGTTGGGTTGTATGTATCGAGATGGAATTTGTCCCTCCCAAGTCGGAGAGATATACTTCGGGCCCACTCGGTAATCGATATCAACACCGCTTGCAAGCATGTGGTTAATGAGTTAATCACAAAGTGATATCGGATTACGGAACGAGTAAAGTACTTGCTGTAAACGAGATTGAACTAGGTATGGCGATACCGACGATCAAATCTCGGGCGAGTAAAATATCGTGTGACGAAGGGAATACATATACGGGATTAATTGAATCCTGACATCGTGGTTCATTCGATATGATCATCGATGAATATGTGGGAGTCAATATGGGTTTCCAGATCCCGCTGTTGATTATTGATAGAAGATCATGTCTACATATTCTCGAACCCGTAGGGTCACACACTTAACGTGTATCGATGCTAGGATAGAATGGATAATTGGTTTATGAGTTTTAGTTCGGAGTCTCGGATGAGATCCAGGACGTCACGAGAGGTTCCGGAATGGTCCGGAGAATAAGATTCATATAAAGGAAAGCAGTTTTTGGATTCCGGAAAGGTTTCGGAGTTTATCGGTATTGTACCGGAAGGTTCTAGAAGGTTCCGGAGTGGGACCAACGTGGGCCCACTTGACGGAGGCCTGCGTGGGCCTAAGGGGAAGTGCCCTGGCCGCCCTGGGCCAGGCGCACAAGGCCCCTAAGGCCCAGCCGGCCAGCCCAAGGGGAAACCCTAAGGGAGTCTTCAAAGAAGGAAGGGGGGGAAACTTGCCCCCCACTCTTCCTACTCCAAGTCGGCGCCCTAGGGTTTGGGGAGAGGCCAAGCTGGCCGGCCACCCCTCTATATATAGGGGGGCAAGGGCGCAGCCCTCTCTACCCCTGACCCAAAACCCTAGCCGCCAACTGCTGCCCTCCCTCTCTCTCTCTCTCGCGACTGCACGTAGGCGAAGCCCTGCTGCAGAAACTCTCCACCATAAGCACCACGCCGTCGTGCTGCTGATCCAATCTATCTCTCCACCATACTTGCTGGACCAAGGAAGGAGGAGACATCGCTGCACCGCACGTGTGCAACTCTCGGAGGCGCCGCCACTTGCGGCGTAGGATCGGATCGGATCGCGAGGAGGAGACGGCGAGTACGACTACGTCAACCACGTTCTATTGAACGTTTCCGCTGTGCGAATCTTCAAGGGTATGAAGATCTCATCTACCTCTCTCGTTGATTACATCTCCTAGATTAGATCTTGGCTTTCTTGTTCGCTTCCGTAGGAATTTTTTTGATTTACTATGCTGCGAAACCCTTCAGTGGTATCAGAGCTAGATCTATGCGTAGATGTGTTTCACGAGTAGAACGCAACATGCTTGTTGCGGGCGTTGATGTTTTCTGTTGCAAACCTCTTGTTGTGTATTTCTTATGGCGCGGTATAGTGAGATTGAAGCGGTCCAGGCCAACTTTACGCGACCGCGTTCGCGAGACCGGCTCCGCACTTGACGTGTGGCTTGTTCCACACATGCGGCTGGTGGATGCCAGTTTCTCTCACTATAGTAGTCATGGGACTTACATCGGATGTTAGCAACCATAATATCACCGTTGTGGCTTTTCGTAGGTAAGAATCGTTCTTAGCTTGCTACTCCCATAAGCCACGTAAAACATGCAACAACAAAGTAGAGGCGTCTAACTTGTTTTTGCAGGGAGTGTTTTGTGATATGGTATGGCCCAAGACATGATGAGTATGAATTGAGTTGTATGCAATGATCATGTTTTGTAATCTTTCACGACTTGCATGTCGATGAGTTCACAACCGGCAGGAGCCATATGGTTGTCTTTATAATTATGTATGACCTGCGTGTCAACTTCTTATACGCCATGTAATAGCTTTACTTTATCGCTAAGTAGTTAGCAATAGTTGTAGTTGCTATTCGTGGTGGAGGCAATCATGGTGGAGTGATGGAGATCATGCCGGCGCGCACAAGATGGAGATCATGGCGCGGAGATTGGCTATACCATGTCACATAAAATTATATGCATGTGATGTTTATCCTTTTATGTATCTTATTTTGCTTAGATCGCGACGGTAGCATTATAAGATGATTCCTCACTTAAAGATCAAGATAAAATTGTGTTCTCCCCTCGTATGCGCCGTTGCGAAAGATCGTCGTTTTCAAGCACCTCGTGATGATCGGGTGCTATAAACTCTACGTTCACATACAACGGGTGCAAGCCAGTTTTGCACACGCGGAAAATACTTGGGTTTGACTTGACGAGCCTAGCATGTACAGACATGGCCTCGGAACACATGAACCGAAAGGTTAATCATGAGTCATATGAATGATATGATCGACACTGAGTTGTCTACCATTGAAACCACATCTCTTCTCGTGAAGATCGGATTAGGTGTGGTGAATTTGGATCGTGTTCACTAAATAACTTGAGGGATGTTGAATTTAGTGGGAGTTCATCTAGTAATTTGATTAAGTTGAACTAGTTATCATGAACATAGTCTAAATTGTACTTGCAATGTTGTAGATCAAATGGCTAAGTCCAACTTCAACTTCAACGTGTTTGCTGAGAAAGAAAAGCTTAAGAACAATGGGTCTAACTTCACCAACTAGTTCCGCAATCTGAGAATCATACTCGCTGGCGGACAAAAAGCCTATGTACTTGACAAAGCGCTAGGTGACACCCCTGCTGCAACTGCGAAAACTGAAGAACTTGCTGACTTCAATGCTCGTAGAGATGATTGTGATGTGATTATGAGTACCATGCTGTTTTCTATGGAACCGGAACTTCAAAATCGTTTTGAGAAGTACCGCGGGCCTTATGAGATACTTGAGGAACTGAAAACCATGTTTCAGACTCAAGCCCGTTCTGAGAGATATGAGATCTCTGAGGAGTTCTTTAACTGCAAGATGGAGGAAGGGAGTTCCGTTAGTGAGCACGCCATTAAGATGTCGGGCTACACTCAACGCCTTGAGCAACTGGACTGCAAGATTCCAGAGGAGCTCAAGATTGACAGAGTTCTGCAATCACTCCCTCCTAGCTACAAAGGTTTTGTAGTTACTCATAATCAAATTGGTTCCACTGATACGATCACTGAGCTCTTCGCAAAGCTGAAAGCTGCGGAGGTGGATATCAAGAAAGACAATCATGTGTTGATGGTCAACAAGACCACTAGCTTTAAGAAAGCTAAGGGTGCAAAGAAATCCTTCAAGAAAGGCAGCGGCAAGCGCGTTGCTCCTGTTGAGAAGAAGCTCAAGTCTGGACCTAAGCCGGACACTGAGTGCTTCTATTGCAAGGTCAAGGGTCACTGGAAGCGAAACTGTCCGAAGTACTTAGCGGACAAGAAGGCTGGCACCATCAAAGGTATATTTGATATACATGTTATTGATGTCTACCTTACTAGTGCTCGTTGTAGTGCCTGGGTATATGATACTGGTTCAGTTGCTAATATTTGTAACTCGAAACAGGAGCTACGGAATAGACGGCGGCTAGCAAGGGATGAGGTGACGATGCGCGTTGGCAATGGATCAAAAGTTGATGTGATGGCCGTCGGCACGCTCTCCTTAGTTTTACCTTCGGGATTAGTTTTAAACCTTAATAAGTGTTATTATGTGCCTGCGTTGAGCATGAACATTATATCTGGATCGTGTTTATTGCAAGACGGTTATTCATTTAAATCTGAGAATAATGGTTGTTCTATTTATATGAATAACATCTTTTATGGTCATGCACCTATTGTGAATGGTTTATTTCTTCTGAATCTCGAAAGCAATGAAACACACATCCATAACATTGAGGCTAAAAGATGCAAAGTAGATAGTGATAATCCAACTTATTTGTGGCACTGTCGTCTAGGTCATATTGGTGTAAAACGCATGAAGAAACTCCATTCTGATGGACTTTTAGAGTCTTTTGATTTTGAATCATTTGACACGTGCGAACCATGCCTCATGGGCAAGATGATCAAAACCCCGTTCTCCGGAATAATGGAGCGAGCAACGGACTTATTGGAAATCATACATACCGATGTGTGCGGACCAATGAGTATTTCGACGCGCGGTGGATATCGCTATTTTCTCACTTTTACTGATGACTTAAGTAGATATGGGTATATCTATTTAATGAAACATAAATCTGAAACATTTGAAAAGTTCAAAGAATTTCAGAACGAAGTGGAAAACCATCGTAACAGGAAAATTAAATTTCTGCGATCCGATCGTGGAGGTGAGTATTTGAGTTATGATTTTCTCACGCATCTTAAAGCAAGCGGAATTGTTTCGCAACTCACGCCACCCGGAACACCACAGCGCAATGGTGTGTCTGAACGCCGGAATCGAACTCTATTAGATATGGTGCGATCAATGATGTCTCTTACAGATTTGCCGTTATCATTTTGGGGTTATGCATTAGAAACCGCTGCATTCACTTTAAATAGGGCACCATCTAAATCCGTTGAGACGACACCGTATGAACTATGGTTTGGTGCTAAACCTAAGTTGTTGTTTCTTAAAGTTTGGGGATGCGAAGCTTACGTCAAGAAGTTGATGCCGGACAAGCTCGAACCCAAAGCAGAGAAATGCGTCTTCATAGGATACCCTAAGGAAACGATTGGGTATACCTTCTACCACAGATCCGAAGGCAAAGTGTTTGTTGCTAAGAACGGATCATTTCTTGAGAAGGAGTTTCTCTCGAAAGAAGTGAGTGGGAGGAAGGTAGAGCTAGACGAGGTTATTGAACCTTCTCTCGAGTTGGAGAGTAGCGCAGCACCAGAAATTGTTCCGGCGCCGCCTGCATCAACAAGAGAGGAAGCTAATGATAAAGATCATGAAACTTCGAACGATGCTACTACTGAACTTCGCAGGTCAACAAGGTCACGTACCACTCCTGAATGGTATGGCAACCCTGTCTTAACCGTCTTGTTGTTAGACAACAGCGAACCTGCGAACTATGAGGAAGCAATGATGAGCCCAGACTCTGAGAAATGGCTAGAAGCCATGAAATCCAAATTGGGATCCATGAGCGAAAACCAAGTGTGGACTTTGGTAGACCCTCCTAGCGACCGTAAGGCCGTTGAATGCAAATGGATTTTCAAGAAGAAAACGGATGCGGATGGTAATGTTACTGTCTATAAAGCTCGGCTTGTCGCAAAAGGTTTTCGGCAAGTTCAAGGTGTTGACTACGATGAGACTTTCTCTCCCGTAGCGATGTTTAAGTCCATTCGGATTTTATTAGCAATTGCTGCATTTCGTGATTATGAAATATGGCAGATGGATGTCAAGACTGCGTTCCTCAATGGCAACATTGATGAAGAGTTGTATATGATGCAGCCCGAAGGTTTTGTCGATCCTAAGGATGCTAATAAGGTGTGCAAACTTCAGCGTTCCATTTATGGACTGAAGCAAGCATCTCGGAGTTGGAACCTTCGTTTTGATCAAGTGATCAAGAGTTTTGGATTTGTTCCAAATTGCTACGAAGCTTGTATTTACAAGAAAGTGAGTGGGAGCTCGGTGACATTTTTAGTACTATATGTGGATGACATATTGATTATTGGAAATGACATCGGTATGCTTAACGATGTGAAGAGTTATTTGAATAAATGTTTTTCAATGAAAGACCTAGGGGAAGCTGCTTATATATTAGGCATCAAAATCTATAGAGATAGAGAAAGACGCCTAATAGCTTTAAGCCAAAGTACATACCTGGACAAGGTTCTGAAGAGGTTCAGAATGGATAAAGCAAAGAAAGGTTCATTGCCCATGTTGTCAGGTAAGATATTGAGCAAGGCTCAGTGTCCAGCTACGGTAAAAGATAGAGAAACTATGAGCAAAGTGCCATATGCCTCGGCCATAGGTTCTATCATGTATGCCATGCTGTGTACTAGACCGGATGTGTCCAATGCTCTTAGTTTGACGAGCAGATACCAAAGTGATCCAGGAGTGGAACACTGGACAACCGTAAAGAACATCCTAAAGTATTTAAATAGGACCAAAGAAATGTTCTTGGTCTATGGAGGTGATGAGGAGCTCGTCGTAAAAGGTTACGTCGACGCTAGCTTCGACACCGACCCGGATGATTCTAAGTCTCAGACAGGATACGTTTATATTTTGAATGGTGGAGCTGTGAGCTGGAGAAGCTGCAAGCAAAGCGTGATCGCGGGATCTACAACAGAAGCGGAATACATGGCTGCTTCAGAAGCATCAAGTGAAGGAGTTTGGATCAGAAACTTCATCACTGAGCTTGGTGTGGTTCCAAATGCCTTGGACCCACTGGAGATATTGTGCGACAACACTGGCGCCATAGCACTGGCTAAGGAACCAAGATATCATCCAAAAACCAAGCACATCAACCGCCGTTTCCATATAATTCGAGATTATATAGCAGATGGAGATCCGAAGATTAGCAAAGTACATACAGATCTGAATGCCGCAGATCCATTGACTAAACCTCTTCCACGAGCAAAACATGATCAGCACCTTAATGCCATGGGTGTTAGATTGTTGCCAGATGTAAACTAGATTATTGACTCTAGTGCAAGTGGGAGACTGTTGGAATTATGCCCTAGAGGCAATAATAAAGATGTTATTATTATAATTCTTGTTCATGATAATGTTTATATTCCATGCTAGAATTGTATTAAGCGGAAACTTTAATACTTGTGTGGTTTATGAACAACACCGTGTCCCTAGTACGCCTCTTTGGACTAGCTCATTGATTAATGATGGTTAAGGTTTCCTAACCATAGACATGAGTTGTCAATTAATAATGAGATCATATCATTAGGAGAATGATATGATGGACAGACCCAAATAAAGCAGAGCAATTAGATCGTGTCATCGTGTTCATCTTTGCGAAGCTTTTCCTATGTCATGTATTGTATTCCTTAGACCATGAGATAATACAACTCCCTAGTATCAGAAGAAAGCTTTGAATGAAGGAAATATGCCCTAGAGGCAATAATAATATTGTTATTATCATATTTCTTGTTCATGATAATGTTTATACTCCATGCTATAATTGTATTAAGCGGAAACATTAATACTTGTGTGGTTTATGAACAACACCGTGTCCCTAGTACGCCTCTACTGGACTAGCTCATTGATTAATGATGGTTAAGGTTTCCTAACCATAGACATGAGTTGTCAATTAATAATGAGATCATACCATTAGGAGAATGGTGTGATGGACAGACCCAAATAAAGCAGAGCAATTAGATCGTGTCATCGTGTTCATCTTTGCGAAGCTTTTCCTATGTCATGTATTGTATTCCTTAGACCATGAGATAATACAACTCCCTAGTATCGGAAGAAAGCTTTGAAGTCATCAAACGTCATCCTATGTGAGGGTGATAATAAAGGTGTCTCTCAGGTGATCGGAAAGTACTTGTTGGGTTGTATGTATCGAGATGGAATTTGTCCCTCCCAAGTCGGAGAGATATACTTCGGGCCCACTCGGTAATCGATATCAACACCGCTTGCAAGCATGTGGTTAATGAGTTAATCACAAAGTGATATCGGATTACGGAATGAGTAAAGTACTTGCTGTGAACGAGATTGAACTAGGTATGGCGATACCGACGATCAAATCTCGGGCGAGTAAAATATCGTGTGACGAAGGGAATACATATACGGGATTAATTGAATCCTGACATCGTGGTTCATTCGATATGATCATCGATGAATATGTGGGAGTCAATATGGGTTTCCAGATCCCGCTGTTGATTATTGATAGAAGATCATGTCTACATATTCTCGAACCCGTAGGGTCACACACTTAACGTGTATCGATGCTAGGATAGAATGGATAATTGGTTTATGAGTTTTAGTTCGGAGTCTCGGATGAGATCCAGGACGTCACGAGAGGTTCCGGAATGGTCCGGAGAATAAGATTCATATAAAGGAAAGCAGTTTTTGGATTCCGGAAAGGTTTCGGAGTTTATCGGTATTGTACCGGAAGGTTCTAGAAGGTTCCGGAGTGGGACCAACGTGGGCCCACTTGACGGAGGCCTGCGTGGGCCTAAGGGGAAGTGCCCTGGCCGCCCTGGGCCAGGCGCACAAGGCCCCTAAGGCCCAGCCGGCCAGCCCAAGGGGAAACCCTAAGGGAGTCTTCAAAGAAGGAAGGGGGGGAAACTTGCCCCCCACTCTTCCTACTCCAAGTCGGCGCCCTAGGGTTTGGGGAGAGGCCAAGCTGGCCGGCCACCCCTCTATATATAGGGGGGCAAGGGCGCAGCCCTCTCTACCCCTGACCCAAAACCCTAGCCGCCAACTGCTGCCCTCCCTCTCTCTCTCTCTCGCGACTGCACGTAGGCGAAGCCCTGCTGCAGAAACTCTCCACCATAAGCACCACGCCGTCGTGCTGCTGATCCAATCTATCTCTCCACCATACTTGCTGGACCAAGGAAGGAGGAGACATCGCTGCACCGCACGTGTGCAACTCTCGGAGGCGCCGCCACTTGCGGCGTAGGATCGGATCGGATCGCGAGGAGGAGACGGCGAGTACGACTACGTCAACCACGTTCTATTGAACGTTTCCGCTGTGCGAATCTTCAAGGGTATGAAGATCTCATCTACCTCTCTCGTTGATTACATCTCCTAGATTAGATCTTGGCTTTCTTGTTCGCTGCGTAGGAAATTTTTTGATTTACTATGCTACGAAACCCTTCAGTGGTATCAGAGCCAGGTCTATGCGTAGATGTGTTTCACGAGTAGAACGCAACATGCTTGTTGCGGGCGTTGATGTTTTCTGTTGCAAACCTCTTGTTGTGTATTTCTTATGGCGCGGTATAGTGAGATCGAAGAGGTCCAGGCCAACTTTACGCGACCGCGTTCGCGAGACCGGCTCCGCACTTGACGTGTGGCTTGTTCCACACATGCGGCTGGTGGATGCCAGTTTCTCTCACTATAGTAGTCATGGGACTTACATCGGATGTTAGCAACCATAATATCACCGTTGTGGCTTTCCGTAGGTAAGAATCGTTCTTAACTTGCTACTCCCATAAGCCACGTAAAACATGCAACAACAAAGTAGAGGCGTCTAACTTGTTTTTGCAGGGAGTGTTTTGTGATATGGTATGGCCCAAGACATGATGAGTATGAATTGTGTTGTATGCAATGATCATGTTTTGTAATCTTTCACGACTTGCATGTCGATGAGTTAACAACCGGCAGGAGCCATATGGTTGTCTTTATAATTGTGTATGACCTGCGTGTCAACTTCTTATACGCCATGTAATAGCTTTACTTTATCGCTAAGTAGTTAGCAATAGTTGTAGTTGCTATTCGTGGTGGAGGCAATCATGGTGGACTGATGGAGATCATGCCGGCGCGCACAGGATGGAGATCATGGCGCGGAGATTGGCTATACCATGTCACATAAAATTATATGCATGTGATGTTTATCCTTTTATGTATCTTATTGTGCTTAGATCGCGACGGTAGCATTTTAAGATGATTCCTCACTTAAAGATCAAGATAAAATTGTGTTCTCCCCATGTATGCACCGTTGCGAAAGTTCGTCGTTTTGAAGCATCTCGTGATGATCGGGTGCTATAAACTCTACGTTCACATACAACGGGTGCAAGCCAGTTTTGCACACGCGGAAATACTTGGGTTTGACTTGACGAGCCTAGCATGTACAGACATGGCCTCGGAACACACGGACCGAAAGGTCAAGCATGAGTCATATGGATGATATGATCAACATGTTGATGTTCACCATTAAAGCTACATCATTCACGTGATGATCGGTCTCGGTGTAGTGAATTTGGATCATGCTTCACTAAACAACTTTGAGGGATGTTGAATTTAGTGGGAGTTCATTAGTAATTTGATTAACTTGAACTAATTATCTTGAACTAAATCTTGTTGTATTTGCATAAGTCGTTGTAGTCTTTGGCACCGTTTTCCACCGACACTTAGCTTAATTGAGTTAAAAGAACTATAGAATTCTGGATAATCACTTTCCGGTCTAGTGCCGTTTAGTTAGAATATCAAGACTAAAGATTAAGTCCTATTGCAAACTTTAGCAAACCTTGCTTGCTCCATACGATTTAATAAATTGTATTAATCTAAGAGCAACGATTCAAGTTTAGTATCTAAAGATCATATGTTTGCCTTCATGATAAATTGATCTTCAAAATTGTTTGAGAATCAAAGTGATCATCGAGCTGAAAGAATTGTTTCAGAAACAAATAAGAAGTGAAAGATATTTGATATCTAAGACTTCGATTGTTTGCAAAATGATGAAGTATAATTTAGTAAAAGAACATATGCTCATATTGTATGACTATATGCGAAGATTGAAGATGCTAGGCGTCCCGATCACCCAAAAGTTTGGGAACTAATATTATACTTGCATTCATCCTTATAAACTATAGTAGTTTCATCATGAAAGATGTCATGATAGGACGAATGAAAAGGTATCGGCTAAATTGTTTTGCTATACCAAAAGAATACTAAAGAATGGAATCTGGAAGAATACCAATCATATGATGATGGCGATCCACTTCAAAGTGCAAAAACCAAGACTATTAGTATTTGACTAAAAATCCTTTGGACTATGTGTCAAATGATTGACGCCACTATTGATGTCGATAGATTCTTCTAAAAGGGAGGAAATGCTAAATAGAATCTGCAAAATTATTTGGTAGAAAAAGGAAAAGACTGGAATTGTCCAGCTCAGGTATATAAATGATATACATGTTATAGATGAATTCTTTTGCTCGTTAACAATGTAATTCTTGGGTATTCGATACTGATTTGTTGGTATGAAATGTCATACAAAGCAACACAATACAAGAAGTACAATGGCCTAAGTAACTAGTAAAAGAATATGGTAATGATGCATGTCGAGATACAAATAAAAGTGTTATTGTGCTTCTCGTCGACATCAAACCTAGCCTTCAAGATATTTCATGAACTTAATAATTGTTATCTTGTTCTGGTATTATGAGAACAATTGTTGTTCATGTCATTACCGTCTTCCATAATCGATGGATAGATTATTATAAATCTTGTTGGTGAAATAGACATTTATAACACTGATGCTAAAGGTCACCAGACAAAACGAATTTCACTTATATATGACACCGCCGTTTAAGTCATATTGGAAACAAAACATGAAAGAAATTCTATATTGATAGATTTTCGAGTCATTTGATTTTGAATTGATTGACGCTTGTGAGACTTTTCCTAAAGATGATTAAACTCCGTTCATAGGCCATGGACAGATCAAGTGACTAACTAAATGGAGATCATACATGTTGATGTATATAGTCCATGGTGTGAAGTCGATCATGGTGTATTTTCTATTTTATCAATGACTCGAATAGATGTATGGTATATCTACTTGATGAGATAGAAGTATGAAACAATTGAAATTGTTCAATTTATGAAGTGAAAATTGTTGTAACAAGAATATTCAAGTTGTATGATTAGATCATCAAGAAGAATATTTGAGTTACAAGTTTAGCAAACATCTAAGAGTTAGAGGAATTGTTCCACAAACTTGCATCGTGATAAACACCATAGGAGTATGGAGTTTTCGATGGATGTAATCAAACCTTGTTTGACATGGTTAGATCAATAATGAAATAAACTACCAATATAATTTGTGGATTATGCTTTAGAGACTACCGCTTTTCACTGAATAGAGTGCCATCATAATCTGCCGAAATGACACCATATAAGTTATAGTTGTCTTTTCTTGAATTTTGGTATGCAAGGCATATGTGTAAAATGTTTACAACCAAAATCGGATTAGTAAGTCTTTGTAGGTTATCCCAAAGAATGTCGATGGGTATTCCTTCTACTATGAACCCAAACACATAGTGATTGTCACTAAAAGAAGTGAATTTCTTATGAAGGAGTTTTTTCGCGAAAGGTTTAAGTGGGAGGAAGATAGAACTTGATGAGGTTATTGAATCTGAGCAAGTTGATCAGAGTAGCACAGCACCAGAATATGTTCTGGAAGCGGCAACTGCATTCATAGCTCACGCGTCTACAATATGTTGTAGTCACAACATCAAAGTTTCTATTTAACCAAGTTGGTCGTAATCAAATAGCAAGATTTGAGGACGAGATATTATTAGATAATAGTAACCAACAATATACAAAGAAGCAATGATGGGCCCTGACTTCGTCATATGAATTATTCTAGCAACAATTACATATAGAGATATGTTAGTTGAATAAACAAAACAACGTTCCTCTACCGGAATGCACACCAAGGACGTGTACCTGACACGACCCAATGGGTTTTGTTGATTCAAAGGTTCCTAGATATGTGTGCAAACTTCTATGGTAGAAGTAAGCATAGCGAAGTTGGAATCTTCAATGATGAAAATGTTAAAGTGTTAATTTCATCAAGATATTTGAAGATGCTTGTATTACAAGAAAGTAAGTGGGAGCGCTAAGACATATTTCTAATGCTTTATGTAGGTGACATATCGTTTATTGGAAATAATGTGTTTTTTTGATATTGTTAAGTTTTCATTAAAAAATTAGTTTTTGATGAAAGACTTAGGTAAAACCAGAATATTAAGCATCAATGTCTATGCAGATAGATTGAGGCACTAATATAGTTTTGCCAGAGTACATAGATGAAATATTGAATTTATTCAATATGGAAACAATAAGAACGGTTCTTGTTGCATGGAAGAGGTTGGAGCAAGAATCAATTGTTTTGACACTTGATGAGTAAAACCACAAGAATGATTTTATCAATCTTGTATACCATGATATGTAGATCCAGATGTGTCCAATGCTCTAAAGGTTATAGCATTCATATGATGATCGTTGGACAATAGTAAAAGATATTCTTATGCACTTTCGAAGAAGTAAGAATATGTTCTGTATGCAGAAGTGACAAATGGTTCATTGCAATGAGTTACATTGGCTTTGTCACACATACAAGTAAAATTTTATCTCAATTTTTTAAGCTATTTGTTTTGAGATTAGAAGGTGGCACAATAAGATGGAAGAAAGTTCCATGATGACTTGGATGAGTTCCAATGTTAATATTGTGGTGGACACTGCAACGAGGGCTAAGTATATAATCGTTTTAAGAAGCGGCATAAAAGATGCGAAGTGGATAGTGATAATCCAACTTATTTGTGGCACTGTCGTCCAGGTCATATTGGCATAAAATGCATAAAGAAACTCCATTCTGATGGACTTTTGAAGTCTCTTGATTTTGAATCATTTGACACGTGCAAGCCATGCCTCATGGGCAAGATGATCAAAAACCCGTTCTCCGGAATAATGGAGCG
Source organism: Dactylis glomerata (assembly GCA_007115705.1). Taxonomy (NCBI): domain Eukaryota; kingdom Viridiplantae; phylum Streptophyta; class Magnoliopsida; order Poales; family Poaceae; genus Dactylis; species Dactylis glomerata. The sequence continues at coordinate 407,338 of QXEO01000286.1, read as the reverse complement.
AGCAACGGACTTATTGGAAATCATACATACCGATGTGTGCGGACCAATGAGTATTTTGACGCACGGTGGATATCGCTATTTTTAAAAAGTGTGCTAGTACTATGTAGTTCTATTGTATGACAATAGTGACAACATAATCTCGGCCAAGAAACAAAGGTCTCACCAGAAGACCAAGTTTATACGATGCCATCTCATACAAGATGAGTAATGCGTGCTGACGCAAAAGGAATATGCAAATACAAACGGACCTGAAAGTGTCAGACCCGTAGATAAGGTTTACCACATGCAACGCGTATGAATAACACCGGAATGTCATAGGTGTTAAAGGCGCAAGTATGACTAGATTATTGACTCTAGTGCAAGTGGGAGACTGAAGGAAATATGCCCTAGAGGCAATAATAATATTGTTATTATCATATTTCTTGTTCATGATAATGTTTATACTCCATGCTATAATTGTATTAAGCGGAAACATTAATACTTGTGTGGTTTATGAACAACACCGTGTCCCTAGTACGCCTCTACTGGACTAGCTCATTGATTAATGATGGTTAAGGTTTCCTAACCATAGACATGAGTTGTCAATTAATAATGAGATCATACCATTAGGAGAATGGTGTGATGGACAGACCCAAATAAAGCAGAGCAATTAGATCGTGTCATCGTGTTCATCTTTGCGAAGCTTTTCCTATGTCATGTATTGTATTCCTTAGACCATGAGATAATACAACTCCCTAGTATCGGAAGAAAGCTTTGAAGTCATCAAACGTCATCCTATGTGAGGGTGATAATAAAGGTGTCTCTCAGGTGATCGGAAAGTACTTGTTGGGTTGTATGTATCGAGATGGAATTTGTCCCTCCCAAGTCGGAGAGATATACTTCGGGCCCACTCGGTAATCGATATCAACACTGCTTGCAAGCATGTGGTTAATGAGTTAATCACAAAGTGATATCGGATTACGGAACGAGTAAAGTACTTGCTGTGAACGAGATTGAACTAGGTATGGCGATACCGACGATCAAATCTCGGGCGAGTAAAATATCGTGTGACGAAGGGAATACATATACGGGATTAATTGAATCCTGACATCGTGGTTCATTCGATATGATCATCGATGAATATGTGGGAGTCAATATGGGTTTCCAGATCCCGCTGTTGATTATTGATAGAAGATCATGTCTACATATTCTCGAACCCGTAGGGTCACACACTTAACGTGTATCGATGCTAGGATAGAATGGATAATTGGTTTATGAGTTTTAGTTCGGAGTCTCGGATGAGATCCAGGACGTCACGAGAGGTTCCGGAATGGTCCGGAGAATAAGATTCATATAAAGGAAAGCAGTTTTTGGATTCCGGAAAGGTTTCGGAGTTTATCGGTATTGTACCGGAAGGTTCTAGAAGGTTCCGGAGTGGGACCAACGTGGGCCCACTTGATGGAGGCCTGCGTGGGCCTAAGGGGAAGTGCCCTGGCTGCCCTGGGCCAGGCGCACAAGGCCCCTAAGGCCCAGCCGGCCAGCCCAAGGGGAAACCCTAAGGGAGTCTTCAAAGAAGGAAGGGGGGGGGGGAAACTTGCCCCCCACTCTTCCTACTCCAAGTCGGCGCCCTAGGGTTTGGGGAGAGGCCAAGCTGGCCGGCCACCCCTCTATATATAGGGGGGCAAGGGCGCAGCCCTCTCTACCCCTGACCCAAAACCCTAGCCGCCAACTGCTGCCCTCCCTCTCTCTCTCTCGCGACTGCACGTAGGCGAAGCCCTGCTGCAGAAACTCTCCACCATAAGCACCACGCCGTCGTGCTGCTGATCCAATCTATCTCTCCACCATACTTGCTGGACCAAGGAAGGAGGAGACGTCGCTGCACCGCACGTGTGCAACTCTCGGAGGCGCCGCCACTTGCGGCGTAGGATCGGATCGGATCGCGAGGAGGAGACGGCGAGTACGACTACGTCAACCACGTTCTATTGAACGTTTCCGCTGTGCGAATCTTCAAGGGTATGAAGATCTCATCTACCTCTCTCGTTGATTACATCTCCTAGATTAGATCTTGGCTTTCTTGTTCGCTGCGTAGGAATTTTTTTGATTTACTATGCTACGAAACCCTTCATTGAAGTCATCAAACGTCATCCTATGTGAGGGTGATAATAAAGGTGTCTCTCAGGTGATCGGAAAGTACTTGTTGGGTTGTATGTATCGAGATGGAATTTGTCCCTCCCAAGTCGGAGAGATATACTTCGGGCCCACTCGGTAATCGATATCAACACCGCTTGCAAGCATGTGGTTAATGAGTTAATCACAAAGTGATATCGGATTACGGAACGAGTAAAGTACTTGCTGTAAACGAGATTGAACTAGGTATGGCGATACCGACGATCAAATCTCGGGCGAGTAAAATATCGTGTGACGAAGGGAATACATATACGGGATTAATTGAATCCTGACATCGTGGTTCATTCGATATGATCATCGATGAATATGTGGGAGTCAATATGGGTTTCCAGATCCCGCTGTTGATTATTGATAGAAGATCATGTCTACATATTCTCGAACCCGTAGGGTCACACACTTAACGTGTATCGATGCTAGGATAGAATGGATAATTGGTTTATGAGTTTTAGTTCGGAGTCTCGGATGAGATCTAGGACGTCACGAGAGGTTCCGGAATGGTCCGGAGAATAAGATTCATATAAAGGAAAGCAGTTTTTGGATTCCGGAAAGGTTTCGGAGTTTATCGGTATTGTACCGGAAGGTTCTAGAAGGTTCCAGAGTGGGACCAACATGGGCCCACTTGACGGAGGCCTGCGTGGGCCTAAGGGGAAGTGCCCTGGCCGCCCTGGGCCAGGCGCACAAGGCCCCTAAGGCCCAGCCGGCCAGCCCAAGGGGAAACCCTAAGGGAGTCTTCAAAGAAGGAAGGGGGGGAAACTTGCCCCCCACTCTTCCTACTCCAAGTCGGCGCCCTAGGGTTTGGGGAGAGGCCAAGCTGGCCGGCCACCCCTCTATATATAGGGGGGCAAGGGCGCAGCCCTCTCTACCCCTAACCTAAACCCTAGCCGCCAACTGCTGCCCTCCCTCTCTCTCTCTCGCGACTGCGCGTAGGCGAAGCCCTGCTGCAGAAACTCTCCACCATAAGCACCACGCCGTCGTGCTGCTGATCCAATCTATCTCTCCACCATACTTGCTGGACCAAGGAAGGAGGAGACATCGCTGCACCACACGTGTGCAACTCTCGGAGGCGCCGCCACTTGCGGCGTAGGATCGGATCGGATCGCGAGGAGGAGACGGCGAGTACGACTACGTCAACCACGTTCTATTGAACGTTTCCGCTGTGCGAATCTTCAAGGGTATGAAGATCTCATCTACCTCTCTCGTTGATTACATCTCCTAGATTAGATCTTGGCTTTCTTGTTCGCTTCCGTAGGAAATTTTTTGATTTACTATGCTGCGAAACCCTTCAGAAGATGAGATGAGAACTAAAGAGGAAGAACTCCAAGATCTAGAGCCAATGATTTCCCTTCAGAAAGAAAATATATGGTTTAGTGGAAATTCAGATCTAGACCTAGATCTCCTCTCTCATTTCCTTTAGATAGATGCAAGAATCATGGAGGAATAAAGAAAAAGCAAGCTCCAAAAGGTCAAAAATTACGAGGGGGAGATCCGTGAGGTCAGACTCTCTAGTCGGGTGGTCAGACTCATCTCGAGGTGCCAAGGTCAGACTCTGGGGTTATGTCCAAGGCTGGTACCAAGGTGCCTAGCGGTACGTCAGACTCATCCCGAAACAGGGCCGGACCAGCTGGTGGCCCAGACTTAGTCTAAACCAGTGTGGCCTAACAAAACACATGAACTAAAAATATGACGACTTTCTCATATGAACTACAATTTTTGTGAGCTTGGTCTTGCTTTGAAGATAAAAATAAGTAATAGAACATCATATGGAGAAACATCACAAAAAAATAGGAGGATAAAACTACAAGATGAGATGTTTTGACCACTCTAAAAGAGACAAACTGATAAAACCTCCAAACCCCAAAACGCAAGAATTTTTCATCTAAAATCTATTTTTCGATGAACATAAGAATGTATTGAATATAACCACAAACTATAAAATCTTAGATAGGTTAATAAATAAATAAAAACCAAGGAACATGATGCCAAGGATGTTAAGGTTTGAGCTATCTATGAGATACGATCAAGTTACTCACTCAAGAGCTCCCTTTGATAGTGCGGATATCAATCCTATAAACAGTTCACCCAACAAACAACACAATACCGGTTAGAGTGAAAACCTATGAAGTTCATACCTTTGCCTTGCGCATTCCTCAAATTGAACCGTCTTTCTTTATTGCGATTATATGTTGAAGTCTGCGAATTGTTCCGCCATACATCACTATAGGAGAGCATCTCTTAGGCACATATTTCCATGTCCATAATCCCCAGATAAATGGCAAGCTTAGAGCTAGCATATTATCTTCTTCGAGATGTCCCATCTTGATCTTGACTCTAAACCTTAACGATGACCACCTTGACATCATCCTCTCATGGGCTATATAAGATCTTACTTTTAGTGCAACCCCATGGAGAGGATACCTAACCCCCATAGGATCACCATACACATATATCATGGGTTAGCTCACAAAGCACATTTGACACTTGTTTACCATATCACGACATCACATGATTCCGCTGGTACACCATGTATGCTTTATGTGTTGATCAACTTGAATCCAATATAAATACTTTGTCTTAATCAACTTCGTATCACTTCTTATTTGTTTATTATGATGATGTCATGAGATCTCACTCAATAGTCTTCTTCAAGACATACTTGTAATAAGCTCAACTCTCTTATGACCAGTCTTAGGATCACTCTTTGAATAACGCCTTGGTCATTACTTAATCTTCTTCACATGCTTCTTCTTTCAACCTCGAGGACAACATATTGTTCAACGTTGCCTATGGACAAATCCTTCAAATATACTCAATGCAAACATTTGTTCATATATATGAAATGTCATCAATTACCAAAACATCATGTAGGGACTCCATACTATTTCACATTCTATGCAACTCTATGTAATAGTAGTATTCCCAACACTTACGCACAAACTTTATTTAGCTTCATACAGTGTTAGTATTTCCATTATCTCCATACATTACATGCATCACCAATATAAAGTTGTTATGGTTGATAGTCTGGATGTATGTTAATCTAATTTCACTTGATAGAGAGGATGTAAGAGAGAGCATATTGATGCGGATTTAGGGACTAACCCTGAGTGAGATGAGAATTTATTATCTTAGCTTGTGGAGCTCTCAAGCATGATTGATGAGAAGACATTTAGCATATCATGAAGTCTTCTTAAGGGTTATTATGCCAGTTGGTCTAGGACAATAACTTTGTTAATACATTTCTGAAGTACCAAAGAAATGCAAGATTGAACATTTTATTGAGGGACAAAATTTAACATTTTCTCACTTAAGCGAATGGGTATTTAATTAAAAAGTGACACACCATGCTTCCTCGCTACTTACAAATTACAATTTTGTCCCCCATCTATCTATACATATATAAAGGACAACTCCTTTGGGGGCCTCCACATTGATGCACGTCATGCCTGGCACTGTTCATGTGCACATATGAACAGTGCATAGGAAAATACTACTGCCTTCTTCTATGGTGTCTTTAAAAAAACATTTACTCCATTATCCGCCGCCTCTTTCAACGGAAAATACTAACATCTTCTATAGCGAATCCAGAAAAAAATACTTTATCATCTGCCGCCTCTTCTAGCTGTAAAAAATACTTACCTTATTTGAACAGTGCTTCCATATCATCACTTAAGCATTACTTCAGCAACCTAAATATCATATTTGTCACTTAAATATTATATTATTTCTACAGTATTCGAACCAATGATCTAGCAACCAAGGGCGCGGCGTATCGCCGCGCCAACCTTCCTAGTATATTTCACATTTACATTATGTCTTGTCAATAAACACCCAACCCCTTCAATCATGAATTCAAATTATTTGAAATGCAATGTAAATTAGAATATCCGTCATGTGTCACTTCGACGCACTTGACCTCGCGTCGTGTATGGATGCATCGCCGGCGTGCTTTCTATATGCTCGGATCCCAAGCTTCATGACCATCTAGGGCTTCTTTGATTCGTAGGATTTCGAATTGTAGGAATAGGAATAGGAATCTGGTAGGAATGCAAGTGACAAACTGCAAAAGGAAAAATTACTTTAAAGGAAAGAAAAAATGAGGTCAGACTGAATTGTTTCCTTGGGCTGTTTTGCATAGGAATCTGGCTCCAAAGGAAAATTTTCTACAGATTTCCTTTCATGTATTCCTATGAATCAAATGCTGCTACAGTGCAAATTCCTATAAGAATAGAAATCCTATACTTTTTCTTCAAAATTCCTATGAATCAAAGGAGGCCCTAATGGGTGCATTGTTGTGTCATGCCTTCTACTCCCTCCGTTCTAAAATATAAGATTTTTTTAGCTTTCTTCTCTAACATATGTATCTAGTCACTTTTTAGTGTGTAGGTTTACTTATTTTGCTCTGAACCTACACACTAGAATCTGGCTAAATACATATCTACTAAAAGAAGTTTAAAATATCTTATATTTTGGAAGCGGATGGAGTATTCGCTAGGCATCACGGGCTCCAGGTGACTCCTTGTGCCGTGCTTTTTATTCACGGGGTGTGGTGCTTTAGTTACGCGCATGCAATTCCGTATGTCATCATGGATGCATCTCTCTTAGTGTTAGCGCTTGGTTTGTCGACTATGACACATGGACGCTTCGTGTTGGTTCGGATGGAATGTTCTTTTGTTGCTCTTGCCACGCCATTTGCAGGTGTTGGCTTTGCCTTGGTTGTTACGTTTTCTCGCTAATTGACCGACCACTTCTTTTTAATATAAGAACAAGCATAGCTCTTGCATTGTGTTGAGAAAAAACTTGGATTTGCACACGCGTACGTATTTGATGACAATCAGTAAAGCCTGGCTTCGTGGATCAATCAGGTATAGCTTCGTAGGCAGGTGTAGCATCATATGTGATGATTAGGCAAGTAAAATAACTCAACTTTGTATACATCTCATTGCTACCAGCAGCAGGTTGATTGATCTTGGCACATGAACTCTAATATATGTGCACATAAATCTCTATCGTACAGACGTCATGACTTTTGAGTGATTACTCTGCACCATTTATTTTGTGATGTTTAAATGATAGATAACATAGTATGGAGATGGTAGTTTTAAGAAAGAAAAACTATGAAGAGAGAACGTTCAGATTTTAGTCTCTCGGTGCGGACCAGTTGTCAGCCGACAGTGGATGACCCATCAAAACAAATTAAAATTGGAGTTAAGAAAAATAGTATCCCTATCTTTCTCAGTGTTGTCAAAAAGTTCTTAGAATTAGGGGAACGGATGCAATTACATTTTTCTTAAAGTGGTTATTTATTTTGCTGGTTACGTCTGAAAACTTGTGTGAAAAAGTACAATAGTGTGTATTGTAGTCCGCAACGCAATGACCTCCGAATAAGAATTTACTGAATTCCGATTTGGTTTCCGATTGCATACAAATCCATTATTTTAGAACACATTTAAATGTAAAAACATCAGAAATAAATTTGTGCGTGTATATCCAAACATTCTATGTTCAAAAAAGAGTTTTCGCGAAAATGAAACATCTTTTGTGTCTTGTGTAAAAGAATAATATTTTTAAAGCTCCAACATGATTACATGGTATTTTCGTTTTTACACCATGTTCATTTTCCAAAAGACTTGTGTGTGGACATACAAAGACCGGATGTAGAGACAAAGAAAATAAATAAAAAATTATGAAATTTGTTTATATATATATTTGTAATAGCTTCATATGCACCGGAGAGTGGAAAACCCTTCTCTCTTTTATGTGATATATATTTCTTAGGTAGGAGTAATTAGTAATGACAAAGAGTAGTGACACACCGAACACACGTTGGAAAACCCTCCTCTCTTATATATTTGGGGCTCTCCGCACTCTATATGGGCCCGCGCAGCAGAGACTATGATTGGCTGATGCCTTCACTGTGGCTGCTGGCCACCAAACTTAAAGCTTGTAGTAATAAGTAGCCAGTGACAATTTTTGTTGATCCAAAACTGCTCCAAAAAACGTCCTCTCAATATTGATGATCTTAAAAAGAAAAAGAGTTTTAGAGAGTAAGCTGTTTTTATGTAAACTAGGAAAAATGCCCGTGCGTTGCAACGGGGATACAATCTGTACCTCGGTGACGCACAACACTACAACTATATAAGGCAAGTTCTCATTAGTACAACCAATCACCTTTAGCATGCTCCTCGATCCAGTGTGCCACCACTACTTCCTCAGTTCCCAACTTCAACCAGGCCACCATGCATGTATATGTTCGTCGACGCTAGTAGAGCCATGCACCGCCTTCGCTACCTTACCCCATTCCCCAAAGGTCTTTGCCTTTCTTGTAGTCGGAAGTACAAGTACATTTAGAAGGGAAAGGCTGATAGAGCATTAGGGGACGAGTCATCAACGCGTGATATCTGTTTGACCATTCTCTCCAACACCGGCAAAGTGAGGCCTTTGCCCATGAATTCCTTGTATAAGCAAAAATGCTTGCTAGTGGGATGAAACAAAGTATTGTTTTATTTTAAATATCATACTCCCTCCTATCAAAAATAAATGGCGATAATTTTGTACTAACTTAATATAAAGTTTATACTAAGTTACCGAAATTTATTTTCGATCAGAGGGAGTATGTAGTACACATAGACTACTTATATTCCTTGTTCTCCTAATAGAAAGTTGATAGTACCTAATAAGACGAATATCAACCTAATTGTCAATCTAAGGACATATACAAGCATAAAGCCGATCAATGACATCAATTCTAGGTATGCTGATATCACATGTGACATAATCACATTAAGAGGATTTCCAAAACGCCATGTGAGTATTTTGTTTTTGACTTGCGTCATATACAGAGCACAAACTGAAAGAAAGTCACCGGTGCCAACACATTTCATCGAGCATGTAAAGTGCACACTGTAAAAAGCGGCAGCTCGGAACACAATCGTGTACTTTATCAGCATAGTCGAGCAGAACACCAACTCGAAACTTCTTAAGCGTATGCTTAGAATGAAACATAGCAGCATATCACAAAGTAAGAAAAATAAAATAAAAAAGCTACGAGTATCTAGACTGCAGAAAGCAAGCGGGACTGCATGCTGCTGCCAGTTGCCTCCCTTGCTCAGAGCAGTTAGCACTCAGCAGTGGGTCAGACGCGGTGGACATGGAGTTGTCCAGCTCGATGGCCCTATCGAAGATGGCCAGGCGGGAACGCCAGCGCGGCGTGGCAAGAGCACGAGCGAGCAGGCACAATACGCGCGACAGCGTGAGGCACCTTCATCAGCAGCGCGGTCGAAGACGGTTGGAAAATAGGCCCGCCAGCTCCGGACGCCGCGGCCGTGGTCCCCATAGATGCCAGCCGCACTTCCCGTACACCACCTGCAGCGACGCCCTCCCGCTGCGGCTCTCTACTTCGTGATGCCGCAGCGACCCAGGCCAGTAGCGCGCGACTTGTCGCCGAGGCATATCTCGTTTCCGTTGCCCACGACGCCGTTTTTGGGGAATCCCGAGCAGCCCAACCTCCACACACACACGGGCATCCCAGTCCCTCTGCTCACCGCGACGTGAAGCTCCCTCGTAGTCCGCCCTGCACCACCCGAGCTCCCTCGCTGCTCAAGGTAGCGCTATCGCCTTGCAATAGGTCAGGAGTTCCTCTTTAGGTCAGTTTCGTGTAAGCTGGTTGGTTCTAGAGGCCGGACGTGACAATCCAGTCATCATCGAGCAGTACCATTTGGTAGTCCGCCTAGCCGATCGGACCAAGTACTGGCAGCTGTGTCAGCCAGTAAGATCTCCACGTAGGAAAAAACCCAGAAACGCGTCAGTGTCCCTCCTTGGCTTGATCTTACCACATTTCAAGCAACCATCATCTAGAACAAGAAGTCGACATCTCAAGAGAAACTAGATCAACCACCGTAAGAAAACAAAGAAGTTCTAGTCTTCTAGATCAACCAGTGGACAAAACCTTGACGCTAAGGGCATGTACATTGGTAGACGCTTATTTGGGCGCTTATATAAAAAATACCAGGTTTAAAAACTATCCAAACATCTCTCGCACAATGCCAGGCGCTAACAGTAGACGCTAAACTGCCGGCTTAAGCTGTTGTGCGTGCGGGAAAAAGGCCTAAGCGCCCGACGCATGCTTTTGCGTCGACGCAAGACGCGACGCCAGGATTTGATGGCCTAACTGCTAATCAGTCGGGAATTAATTCCTAGCGCCTGTCCACTAGCGTCCGCATTGGACATGCCCTAATTGAAAAGTAAGATTAGTTAGTGGTGGTAATTAGTGCGCAAGACGAAAAGAGAGAGAATTCGCTAAAAAAAGGAGAGAGAGATGGCGCTTCCTTGGGGGACGAGCGAAGGACGCCTTTCGCGTCGCCGTCGCGCAGATGACTTCGTCGTCCATCCATCTCTTCCAGAAGCCCACGCCATCCCTCGGCAGTATATATAACCACCACCGCGTGCAAAGAAAACAGAAGCCCTTAGCTTACAACTTCAAGCTCAAGAAGCAAGCCTTAGCTTACAACTTCAAGCTCAAGAAGCAAGCCTTAGCTTACACGTCCAAGCATATCCATCACTCTTCAGCTTCTTGCTGGTGGCCGTAGGCCGTAGCATCCATTAATCGCAGAGATGAGCTCTGTGTGCGCGAGGCCCGCGGGGTTCTCTGGAGGGGTGAAGTGGCAGCGGCGGGCGCGGGTGAGGGTGTCTGCCGTGGCGGCGGCGCCGGGGCGAGTCTCCACGGCGGCGAAGACAACGATGTACGACGTGCTCTCGGTGGGGACGTCGGCGGGGCCGGAGGAGATCAAGGCGGCGTACAGGCGCGCGGCGCTGCGGTGGCACCCGGACGCTTGCCCGGGCGGCGCCGACCGGTTCATGATGGCACGCGAGGCCTACGAGGTGCTCTCCGACCCCGAGCGCAGGCGGGGCTACGACATCCAGCTACGCTTCGGCGGTGGTTTCGGTGACGGCGCCGGAGCCGGACACCGCGCGGCGCGGCAAACGGGGTTCGCCGACTGGGAGGCGCAGCTGTCCGGACTGCAGTGGCGCGCCGCCGCGGAGGCGCGAGCGGAGACGTGGGGACACATGATGCGCCGCGCCGCCGCTCAGACGTCCTCGTCGTCGTCGTCGCACTAGTCCAAACGGCCGAGCTTTTGCTCCGTTCTTGTATATTGCTCTGTTTCTACGCCGTGGGTTTAGCACTTTAGCCTGGCTGGTGAAATACTGATACTGTAGTGTAGTACTAGTACAGTACTACTGTGTACAAAAGTATGGTAACTATTTGATGCTTAACAACTCGTTTACTCTGATGTGAATATGTGATCAACTTTTCAAATGGAAGGTCGAATAGACCTATGGCTTTTCCGATTTTTCCAAGATTTGGTTCCCAACCTTAGAAAATATGTTCCCTTCTAGAAAGAAAACCTGGGAGACAAAATAACTCTCGAACAACTAAAAATTCTACCCGGCAAGCATAAAATAAGATTATACTTTAGAAAAAGACAAGTATGACAACCTTTAAACAAAGCAGCAGTCATTAGACATTCTAGAGCATCACAATAAACAAGAAACGTTGTGTACAATGATGGCAGCCTGGTGTACCATCAAACATAGGAATAACTTTTCAGTAGGCAATGACGTTTTTGTAAGTATAGCCAGAATAAGAAAACTAATACTCCCTCCGACCCATAATACTCTTCGCTAATGTGGATGTATCTAGACATATTTTAGTGTTAGATACATCCGTATTAGCGAAGAGTAATATGGGTCGGAGGGAGTATACACGTTGGGCTCAACATCTACTAATATAACGCACTTGTCACTGCCATCGCAACCACCTGTCTTCTGGGATATTATCGTCATCACAACCACCACCAACAAGAGTTCCAACCTCGAAGAGCCAGGGGGGCGAATATGTGCACTGTCAGCCAAACCAAAGATACCGAGTCTCCACAGAATGCCCTTCACGAGTCCAATGAATCGAAGGAACATGTCAGTTGGTGGTACGCTGTGTTCTCTTGAGAAGTCCAAGAAGCGTATCAGTGCCACGGAGCCACGTAATTTCCAAGCCGAATCCTTTCTATGCAAAAGGATTGCCAGTTGACACAGTGCTCAAAGATATGTTCCTGAAACAACATGAACATGGTTGATTTCATCACAAAGATGGAGTAGATACTAGAGCTTGTAGATTTGCTACCTAAATTTCCCAACCCAAAGTTTTTGGAAATGCCTACAAATTTGACTTCCATTTGTTTGCCGCAAGGTTGCTGCCAAATATTTGGCATTACAGTTTTTTTGTTCTTTAGTTGATAACAACAAACAATAACCTTGCCTACTTTTGGCTTGGGAATTGGCAGCAAACCTAGAAAGTCCTTTGCCAAATTTTGGTAGCCCAATCGGCAGAAAACCAAAGAAGCCCTTGGTAATGCTTACAACTCAGGGCAGAGCATGTTATTACCTCAATGGAGAGTTCGGGACCTGCTTGACAAGACATGATAGTCCACCTGAATATGTGCAAGTTGTTAGAATCAGATGACCTTTATGTACTCAGTAGCATGACAATCATATCTACAGTGCAAAGAAAAGAAAAGGCATGACAATCATAAGATGCTACCAAGTGAAGCTCACCATGCGATCCAGACGGAACATAGGTAGAAGTATTGTTGGAGAACCATGATTCAGGCAAACCATCAAGAAAAGAACTTGATAAATTAGGCAAAGCCGCTTGCAACGTGCTCACGTCCATGAACTGCAGATGAAGTGTAACTTAGAAAATTGCTAGCAAGCACCAGGAACAGGAAGCTGACTAAACACAAAGATATTTTCATATTATCATGCACGCAAGACAGTACATACTCGACGCATGAACGGACTATCTAGGTCTCAGTGCAAAATCATAAGTAAAATGGTCTCAACTCTTCAAGGATTTTTTTACCATAGCACACCATCTTGTGAAGTCCAAAGTTGGAACATGTTCAAATATGTTTGTGTAGCAGTAGCAATAAAAAATGACTGGTACGGCAGCACAAGTTCTAATTGAATTCCCTAATCAATCTGATTTCAGGAGCCACCACAATTTGGATGAATGATGTTGTTCAGAACTTCCTAATTCCTATATTATCAGAACATTTGACAAGTACAATGATTGATAACATGCTGATGGTCACATGTACTTGGGAATTAAAATGTGGAGTTGCAAGCATATATAAATTTTTCTTATCAGTAGGGTGTCATTTTTAGAGACCCGTCACATTTTCTATCCGTTCGATCTAGATGCTAGAATCCTCATCACTCCACGTATTATATAATCTCAGAAGTCAACACCGACTTTAAACCTAAACCCAACTTTTCCCTCCCCACCTAAACTTCCGATCACGACTGTTGCAATGTCAACCTCCTCCATGCTCATGGCCGTGGCACCACGGCAACTTCGGCACATCTCAACCATCCCTCCACAGACGTGAATCCCTTCGTAAACTTGGTGAATGCACGAATTGTGATGTAGATCCAATTCCAAAGATAAGAAATTCGACTGATGTCCCCAAAAGGATTCCGGAGTTTTTTTTAGCAAATCCAAACATATATAATATAGTGCTCCAGATTTTGCTAAAAAATTAAGGAATAGCAGCAGAATAATTTATGATGAGTTATTCAGGTAAGATAAAGTTCCAAAACGGCAATAGGGCACTGGCTTATCCCTGGCGTGGAAGAGAGGATTGTGCAAGAACAAATCCGTCTTTTTAATTTAGCAATATACAATTATATGCCACATGGATAATAATAAATCTTTCTACCTCTAGGTATACTGTATCCCAGACCACTTCGAACAGAATGTACATACCTACTACAGTCACCGGATTGCCCCACTGACGCGACACATAGGACCCAACCCCCATAATAATAATAGTGGCATGCTTATGGGGACTTTTTACAATCTAACAAACTTCAACTAGTTATAAAGGCCCAACAGTTTTTTTCTCGACAATTCAAAGACCCAATAGTCTAGGTAAACCTGTTTGTGGAAGGCCATTATCCACGAATTGAAGCATTATCAACTACGCATAAAGGGGGCATCATAAAAGATCTATATCAACATGTTTGCAGCTTTTAGCCTTCTATTAACATGGGGTACAAATAATGCAAGAAGAAAGGGTAATACCAGACTAGGAGTCTCTGAATCAGTATCAAACGGAAGATCAAATGGATTCTGCACAACCTGATCAGCCGAGGTTCTTTCCTGCGAATGAAAGGTTGTATAAAAGATCAAATCACATCAGACGGCATAAATAAAATGTAATAGAAAAGCCATACCAGGGAAGGTGCATCAGGTATTGGAGATGGCTCTAGGAAAGCAGCAAATGGTGCACTTGGAGCTAATTCCTCCGTGAACACTTTATGGCAATCATCATCCTGAGATTCCTACAGAGAAGAGAATAACAGTTCAATGTTCTCTTATTTATGAACCACATGTAAAATTGAACAGGGAAAAGGCTACCTCTGAAACAACAGGGGAAGTAAACGGATTGCCTGTACTAAGGGAAATCTTGACTACATTTTGGTGCTCATCACACAGTGGTCCAGCAGTGGAGTGATCATTAGTCATGACCCCAGTTGAATCATCAAAAGAATGCCATAACTACAAATACACAACAAGGATGAAAGGAATGTAAGTTCTGGAGAAACAATTAAAACTCAGAATCAACAAAAGAACAGCACTATAACAGCCAAGAAATAACAGCTTATTCAGTTTCATGATTCCTGACCTCTGTCCGTTAGTTCTAACACATTCCAGCAATATCAAAATAATTAATGAGAGATCTTAGGGTTTATTGGGAACTAGTGCTACCAGCAGCAACATCACAAACACTGAAGAACCCAAGATTGAGGAATTACAACGCTTTTGTAAAATTTATAGCACAACCCGAAGAAAAATATTAGGCTTGTGTGTGGTATGTCACACTGGGTGCTTGTAATAAGTTTGGGCTATGTGCATCAATCGATGCAGAGGCAAGAGGTAATGAAAGCTTACATTTTCTAAAAAATGGTAGAACCTAGCATCAAACAACTCTTCTGCA
Organism: Dactylis glomerata; assembly: GCA_007115705.1. NCBI lineage: Eukaryota > Viridiplantae > Streptophyta > Magnoliopsida > Poales > Poaceae > Dactylis > Dactylis glomerata. The sequence goes on along the minus strand of QXEO01000286.1, from coordinate 392,120 downwards.
AAGGTGCACACTAATTCCACACATTAAAAAAAGCAAAATGCGATTACATGATTTCCTCACCTGGTAATTATTTACTTTTACTTTTATATGTTCTTGGAAGTTAGACGCCAAAAATGACGCCTCTCCTGTCAGACTTTGAGTGCTACCAGTAGTGCCATCATAAATGCTCCAAGGCTGAGCAAATTAAAATATACTATTAACTTTTGTAAGTTGTAAAACACGTCAAGGCCAGAGGAACACTGGAGCTCATAGTACAATCACCCTTTATTTCAGAATTACAATGTTTAGTGACGTTCTCAGAGTTAGTTACCTTACATTACTTCATTCACATGTTGACATGAACAAATAGAAACATGAGAATTCCTAGAGCAATGCAAATTTTCCTTACCTGAGAGCAACTTGTGTCATGAGATGTAGCACCAAACTGATTGCTGACTGAAACTGCATCCTTGGAAGTCAGGAACGATGTTGGTCTATCACTTGGTTCGAACAAAAATAAATCATGACCCAGGGTTTGTTTGCCTATGGGAGCTACAAGAGAGGATCCAGTTACTCCAGGCTGTTTATCTTTTGGGGGTGTGTCAAATGTAGCCCACCCAGCATTGTACATTGATGGAGCTTCCGGTGGCCTTTTATCAGCAGATGGAGTTGTAGGAGGCATATTTGCGAAAAGATCTACCGGTGGATATAAGCCAGTTGTTGGAGCATTTACAGCTTTTACAGCATCAGAAAAGGCTATTAAACTTGGAGCTACAGAGTTGTTGGATTCTGCAGTTCCGTGAATATTCTCAGAATCAAAAAACAAATCAGCTAAGCTTGAGTTGCCTGACTTAAGCGTTGTGGAATCTATGTTCCCTGTTGATGCAGTTCTCTGTAGAGAAAGGTCTAAGCTTATTAAGCAATTTTATGAGTTGCAACAAGAGAGAAAGAGGACGAATTTTGAGATCCATCACCTGGGATTGAGTGATGCCGTTAGAATTCAGCATATTTGATAGATTTTGTTGGACAACAGAGCTTAAACACCCATTAAAATTAGGTGATTTGGGCACTGTTCGAAATGAATCACTCACGCTTGAACCTAAGCAGTCAGGAGTCCTTGATCCATAAGCCTCATTTGCAAATTGGTCCTCGGACATTCTCTCTTGCAGGCTATTTGAACGGTAAGCAAATCCAGGCATCTTCCCATCATGCCCTCCATCTGAACCAGGTTTCCTACTTAGCATTGCTGGTTGCTTGCCATTGCGCCTTTCTTCATACTGGTAGTCATTAGGTGGGCTCTGAGAAAATGAATGATAGGAACTAGCCCTTCTATGTTCTTCATGGGATTTTTGAATCTGTATAGATGGAGTATAATGAAGCAAGATGCATGTTGCCACATATAGTAGGAAAAATAAGATACACCGCTGCATCATATATGTAGGAATACCAACTAGAAGAAAGTATTCCCTTGGTGGAGTAACCATAAATGACCTGTAATCACTGTTAGTGCCTGAATAAATATTCACTGACATCTATGTACACTGCAGCAGTCATGTTAAAGCTTATCACAGGTAAAGTTCCAGACTGACAAAGTACAGATTTCAGGTAGTCAAACAACTGATGTTGAAAATTGAACTAATTGTACTACCTGTTTATCTCTTGGGGGCCTTTCCGAAGATCTTACACCAGCATATCTTCTCTCCACATAAACAACTCTTATGAATTCTCTAAAACTGTTAATATTACTGTGACAAAAAAAAACTGAGTCACAGCATGTACCATATTGCGTTATTTAACAGAGCAAAATATGTATATACATTGCAATGAGTCAACAAAGTATTTTACCTGCTATCAGGTAGCTTCATTTGCTGGGAATCGAAATCCTTCAACAACGATTCCCTGGCTCGCTGTATCATTCAGTTTGAGAGTTAGGACATGAACAAAAAGGGAATTTTCAGGGGCCAACCCACAAGCAACCAGCTCGATGGATGAATTTACCTGGTTCCCACCGTTTTGAAGGGCCTCAACCTCTTGCGCGGTGAACTTGGACATAGAAACCGATTTTACCCGGTGCGTGAACTCGCGGCTACAAGTGCAATCAGTGGCTCCAATGTGTTAGTATAACAGAAAATCAGGAGACTATTGAGAAGGACTAGAATTGGAATACACTGAGTTCAGAGTGGATAGGCAATGCGATGTATAAAGCGTGTCAATAATTGGCCATAACTAGTCACAAAACTATTGAGCAGAACCTGCTAAGCAGTAAACTGAAAATGCCCAACTCTACAACTAAAATTCATCTCTGGATTGGGCTGACTAGGCTTTCCAATTCCAGGAACTCCAAGAAATGATGGATCGCACAGGCACCGGGCCAGGGGTGGAATCCAAAAACACTCACTGGATGCCGCTGCAGGAGATGCAGATGAAGGTCCAGAAGCTGGTGCACACGTACTGCGGCCCCTGCATCAGCGTCACACAGACGACAGCACACAAGGACAGGGAGGCTTCAGTAAAGCAGTGAGCACGAGGGAGCCCCAGATCGGGAACAAAACAGAAGGAACCCTTACAAGGCCGTTGCAGTTGATGCATCTGCGGTTGGGCGGCAGCTTGAGGAGCCCCCGCACGATCCGCTCGTTCCTCTCCTCCTCCTTCCTGGACGCGGCCGCCATCGCCTGAACTCAGCCCCAGTCAAGCCTGGAACCCGGGCGGCGTCGAGGCGAAGCGGAAGAGGTGGACGCCGGGATGGGAACCGCTTCCGTGAGTGATGGGTTTGCGTTTGCTTTTCTGCCGGCGTTTCGAATTAGGCGAGCGAGCGGCGAGGACCCTGATGGCTGATGCTGATGGTCGTGTGTGGGTGGGCCTGATGAGGTCGGGGGGCCGATGGAAGATACTATTAACTGGTACTAGCTGCAACGGCTTTAATTTTTAAACCCATGGCGATCAACGGCTTTAATGGAAGCACCTTCTAACAGCGCACTGCCGTGTACCGCGGCTACTGTTTGGCACTTCAGCAACTCTTGTAATTTGAAAAAAAGGCGAGATACTGTAAGTAATTTTACAACTTGAATCGATCCGTTGTCCATCCAGTCACTCGCTTTCCTTCAACTACGGCTACACAGACAGCATGAGCCTCGGCCGATGACAAGATTACTGCGAGCTGTGTACAGTCTGGTGGCGGTTTCAGGTTGGCCGAAACGATGAAGCCGATAAGCGGTTAAAAGACAGCAGGGACCCTGCTGGTGATCTAGGCGAACGACCGGCGGTATGCAAGTTGCTACTCGGATCTAGGGGGCGGTATGCAAGTTGCTGAACGGCTTCCAGCTATACCGATTCCGCTCCTTTGTTTGGCAGGGACACATGGTCCATTGCATTGCAGCTAAGTTCAGATCATTTTCACAACCACCCGGAGCGCGTGGTCCTTTCCACGAGCAGTTCTAGATCTCATCACAATCCGCAACTTTTTTTTTTTTGCGGAACACAATCCGCAACTTTAACTTACTTTTGGTACAACTTCAGCCGATCCATTTGCAACATCTTTACATCCACTAGTAAAATGCCCGTGCGTTGCTACGGGCGACAATATATTTATGTAAATGTTATTTCGTAACACTTGCATTTTAATCAAATTTTTTGAATAAAAAATGAATCATAAATGAACTAATTTGCGCACATGATTGAATCCTATAAGAACCATCTTCAATGATTAAAATAGAACACATGGAATCTCGTATAATGTAGATTCGGTAAGGGAATCGTCCAATGTGCTGTCCCCTTCGATCAACCCTCTTCTCTCTGCAGCATCTCGAAAGGATGGTAGGAGCTCGCCGTTTACCGTCTTTAGGTCATCATAGGAGGTGGCCCCAGTGACATGGTTTAGAAGGACTCGCAGGTAATATCGTTCTCCCTCTGCTGGATGAGCTGACACAATTCTTCCAACTTGTATTCGTGAAGGTGTACCATCTGTTTTTTGTGACCTTCTCTTCTAGTATTTTTTTTTCTTTCTGCCAAGTATACCATTCAGGAAAGTCCCTGTATAAGATACCACGAGCCTCTTTGTGTAATCTGTTTGCCTCAAAGTACTCTGTAAGCATTGATTTCTCGACACCTTCACGGTTAATTACTTCTTGAATATCTTGGCCCTGATTGAACGAAACCATGTGCATGTTTGGCATATGGAGTTGCAGCTGCATTACGGGTATGCTTTCTTGCCCATGAGATGACATATATGTAGCTACACTATAGTTGCACTACAAAAAATCATATATGTAGATATACTATATACAAATCAGTAACATAGTTGCACTACTTCTATTAGGGAATTAGTTGACTTGATACCATCTAGTATGCTTTCTTTCCCATGAGATGACATATGAAGTGATTGCATATGGCATGCCTCATTACCAGGGATCACATTCTCCTTGTTGGAAACAATGTCTGCTAGGTAAAAAAATCAAGTACGCGGTGGTTAGTTGCACTAACAATATTAAACCAGCGAGTGATATACATTACTGTAAAGTGCACATTTAACGATGGACATGCTAAATTGAGAGAGTGTCGATGGGGCTTCTTGTGTATTACCTGCTAGTTGATATTTCTTTTGTTGATAGGCTTCACGACGCTTTTTAAGTAGTTCATTTTTCTTTTGTTTATCGATTTGTGCATATCGCTCTCGAGCATGTTGCCTCTTTCGTTCTTTGGCATCTATGGGTTCACCGCCACCACTGGTTTCGACAACACCTAATAAAATACACGATGTCGTCGGTTGTTGTGCATTAGCAAAGGCACTTAAACTTGAGCTGTCATCATTGGTACCTGTGTTGATGGTGTTCGGTAAGTCTTTAAAGGAAGTACTTTCACCGGACCTTGTCGAAAAATCCATCTGCGCGGAAAAAACATAGCGTATTAATGAAATGATTCAATTGTGTGGGAGACTATATCTGAGCTATTAAAGACACAAAGTTAATATCATAATTTATTTATTATCAAAACATCATAAAACAACATTAACAAGTGGCCATAACAAAACCAGTGTTACATAATTAGAAGTCACCGGGACATAACAAAACCAGTGGGAATTTTGCATGTTTTTTCGTCTAAAAAAATTCCATGAATACAGATGACAAGATCAAATTAGCCTCGTTTGATGATGATAGAGTACTGGGCAATAATTTGGAGTAAATTAATCTGGAACTGGAATCCTCGTAGAGTTAGCCAGGTGCCACATTACTTTTAAAAAAGAAGAGGCAGGCCGATCCATTTCTTTTAGCAAAGGTAGTCTGATTTTTCAAGAAAGCCTGATTGGCTTCGACTAAATCTTGTTGGGCGAAAATGACTGCACACAGAAAAGTAAATGGAGTGCTAGTTCAGTTTCGGTGGGCCAGATAGTTCTCTTGGAAACTATGTTGAGAAATGAGTACCCAAAAAAAGTACTACCTCCATTTCAAGGAAAGAGACGTCCTCGTTTTACGTAATTTTTCTTTGACCAAGATTTGTTCCAAATATATAAAGAATGTTGGTATAAAATTAACATCATTATTGAAACTAGCTATATGCCCGCGCATTGCAGCGGATCCCAATCTATTTTTTATTGTTTTCTATATTTTACTCTCGTATTAATTCTCGTCTTTTCCTTTAACTCTCTTTAGAGTCAGTTCAAATCAGATAAGAAATTCCAATAACCCACATATAAGTGTGCTAGTGCGATAATTTGACCAGTTTCGCTTTCGTCGTGGAGGGGTATGTATCGGAAGTCACATCTCTCCCCTTCCTCTCTCCCTTTCCATCTCCCTCTCTATCTATATATATCTCTCTCTTATTCTCTCTTTTTGTCTATTTCCCCTCTCAGATTCAGTAAGGGGTGGTTTTGGACCGAGGGACAATTCGGGTGCGGTCAGCAAAGAGTGCGGTTTACCTGGTTATTTGGGAACTCGCTAATGTCAAGAACCTCTTGGACAAAGCTTCAAAACCGGGCTGCAGGACGTCCGGATGCTCCTTCCATGGCAGTAGGAAGTTGGATGACCGAGTATGTGTCAGGCTGCCAGGCCATGGTTATCGCCCGCTAGCTGTTTTAACCCACCATAGTTTAAGAAGAGTAGAAGACACAATAAACACCATGAAAATGAAATGAGGAAAGAAGTTGTCTTACAATTCGAACTTACGATCTACCTAGCTTCCCTTCAAGACTTCAGTAATGAGTCACGACAAATTTGACATACTTGCAATACCTTTTTTTTTCTTGAAATGAAGCCGCCTACCAGAACATATATTTACTATATAATTTAAATAAACACTTCTGAAAAAATTTCAGCTTACTGGGTTAGTGCGGCAATACAAAATTGGGATTAAATTGCCTTATACGCACTCAAACATTTGCGAGGAAATAAAAAGGCAAAATATGACTGCAGTCAAATAACAAATCAGAAGATACACTGGGATTGAACGGTCAAATCTTTCATCTAGCAGCTGATGTTTTCTTGCATGATTAGAATCCACCAGCCTGAACCTCTTCGGTAATAGCTGGATGGGTATTGGTTAATCCTTGGTAGCAAAATAATGGTAATAAAATACAATGAATAAAGTTGAACAAAAAACCTGCTTCAGTGAGTACCTCGCTAGTGCGCCTGGCCTTGAGCGCGTTAGCATACATACCCAAACATCTCACGCTCTCAGCCTCCTAGGGGTTGGGGCTCCAGCTGCAGGCCCGACGCTAACAAGCCGACGCTGACGGGTTGAGCGCAAGAACACCAAGCCTTTGAACTGTAAACCCATCGGTCGCCGCCCGACAACAGCCGGCTTCCAGCACCGCAGCGGTGCCTGGCGGTGGCCTGTTATTCTTCGTAATTCTAGTTTCTTCGCGTGAGCTCAGGATAAAATGGTATTGGTGGGTAATTTGATATCTTGTCCAAGGGCAAAATTGGAAACTGAAAGTGTGACACCGGACACCGCTTTTCGCTTTAATAGTAAAGAAGTATGTTTCAATACAAATCTAATGATACTAATTTTATACAATATAATTAAGTTTTAGTTACTCTATTTATTCGGTCAAAGTTTGCTTTAAAATGTACGTGCACCTTATTCCTCGGTTCTTCCCCTTCCTTATCCATTCCCGTTCTGAACTCGAGCTAGACCAAGGAGTGAGACAAGCTGAGCAGCCCGGCGAGATCTCTGGCCGTGCTCAAATTTCTCCGGCCTCCAGCCGCACATCGTCGACGGATTTCTCTGCTCCGCCGCCTCAATCTCAGAGCTGTGGAGAATCAACGTGAACGAGCGCGACCGCAGCTCCGTTTCCCTGGCGCCGGTGCCGGCGTCAACCCCTTCCCGGCAACCGTCCCCCGCCTCCCCCCGCCGCGAATCTGTGTGGCAGTGGCCCGGTGATCTCGCCCGAAAGGCAGGGCATCAGCGGGAGAATCTTCCTCTGGTTAGCTCCCCGATATCCCGAACCCTTCGGCCTTTAGCGATCTCTGCTTTATCCGAGAGTGGATTTCTATATGTTAAGGATTTTCGATTTGCTTAGTAGTGCTTGATCTTGCAGCGGTAAGTGTGGCGAGTGCGAGATAAACTGCAGGTGCTCCGGCAAGTGCATTGTGAGACAGGTCAGTGGCCCAATTACAGTATAGTTCTTCTTCCTATATTTACCAATATAGCTCTTGTCGATTTTAGAGACCAACAAAGGTATTTAGATACTATAGATATTTTCTATTTAAGAATATATCCTGTTATATGAGCATGAGTTTGGTATTTGTGAAATTCTCATTTTAATAGAAGCCTCCTGTAATCTTGTCACTGCTCTGTTCTGTCAAGACCACTTCAGTCTGATAATTTACTACCAGTACGGCCTTGTCTATACAGTAGATATTTTTTCTTGTGCCCTTATGTGATTTCTGCATACTATTTTTAATACTGTATCATTTTCGTGGTATTTTCCCTTGCATTTCTTTTGATGGTCCTGTTTTGGTTAGTCCTGAATATCAATATACTGACATTCTGTTTGTTTTTTCTGATCTATGTATGACTTTACAGAGTGCAGCGTGTCTTCATTCATCGTCTACAGATACTGGCAAGGGGCGGAGTAAGCTGTCAAGCAACAAAGTGACACACGGATTCCACTTGGTGGAAGGGAAATCTGGCCATGACATGGAGGACTACCATGTAGCTGAGTATGTGTGTGAAAAGAACCATGAGCTTGGCCTCTTTGCCATCTTTGATGGCCATTTGGGTGATCGTGTGCCGATTTACTTGCGAGCTAATCTTTTTTGCAACATACTGAAAGAGGTATGCTATTAATTTTGTCTATCTGTTCAGTGCATGAATCAGGTGTTTGCGTTACTATTGCTAGAGTGTCAATGCTCAATCCTTTTTATTTTACCTCGTGAATGTATTCTTTTCCCTTACCATCTTCCGTTTTCTTATTGTTGCAGCCTCTCTTCTGGAGTAACCCTGACGAAGCAATTAAAAATGCATATGATTCTACAAACAAATATATTCTAGAAAATGCCAAACAACTTGGACCAGGCTATTGATGGCAAGGATATGTGGATAGAAAATGTAGGTCACTCCAGGGCTGTTTTATGTGAACAAGGTGCTGCTAATTAGATCACCGTGGACCATGAACCCCATGCAACTAATGAAAGGCAGATAATTGAACAGCAGGGTGGCTTTGTGACGACATTTCCTGGTATGATTCTTATTCTGCAATTTCCTCATAATTGTTATTTCTCTTAGTGTCACATCACATCATTGTTCTTAGTCAAACAAGGTATAACTGTATGTGCGCCTTTGCATAATTGTGTTCGCTTGCTAACTGGTGATGTCCCTCGGGTAAATGGTCAACTCGCCGTCGCAAGAGCCTTCGGTGATCATAGCCTCAAGACGCACTTGAGTTCACAACCTGATGTTAGGCATGTACCTATAAACTCAAGTATAGAGTTTATCTCTGTCCAAAAAAATATAGAGTTTGTCATACTTGCAAGCGATGGATCATGGAAGACTATAGCTGCTTTTCAGCCTTCTCCTGCATTGAGCTTGTTCCTCTTCATGGTTCATGCAGTTTCTAAGAATCCTGAAAGATGTTTGCACATCCACCTCATGAATGTTACCTCCCTTTTCAGTTTCAGTTGTCATTCCATGTATTCTTTCTTTTCACCGTGTTCTAAAAAAATTTCTATCATTTGGTTGAGTTGTACATCTTCTAATTTCTTGTTCACCATCTATTTATAATGTACTTTGACACGTTTATGCTATTTATTTTGGCTGCTGTCAATATTAACCGTCTTAACAACATGAAGGTAGTTAAAATATTCAGAGAAAAAATGCTTGAAAATGCAAGCACTGAAAAGTAAATGAATGGGTAAAAAGTGCTCAAGATATGTATTACGCCCTCTGACATAATTTTTCCTCCCGCTGCAGCTGAGGTTGAAAGGGGTCGATATTACATGCTTACTGGTCATGTTGTCATAGAGCGAATCCAAACCTGAAGCTACTCCAGAGCAATATTTATGTTGAGGTTGGGTGTATGCTTTATGGGGTTTAAAGCAACTTTATCTGAATGAGAAGGTGATATCCCTGGGAGAACTGCAACCATGTAATTTTATATGCCATTTTAGTGATATTTGGAAGGATCAGAGCTTGATGTGACTTGTTTTCTGCAGATCACGGTGAACAAATATATTGAACATTTTGAAAATGCATATGTCGTCAAGATAGACCGAGTCACAAGACTTGCACCTCCATAATAGGTGAGAATCCACAATTTGCGCTCAATGCCCTTCATTAATCATGTGATTGTACCACGATTAGTGATATACTGCCCCAGGACATTATGATCTGATTATATAGTTATCACTTTACATGCGTAGAGTTTTCAAATCACACATCCAAACTCAGCTGCGCGTGGTTCATGATACTGTGAATTTTAGGGCTATGATGATATCCAAGGTATAGCTAATATACTCCTGATGATTTCAACTTTCAGTTTAGTTACTTATAGGTAAATATCCATGTGTATATTTTTGCACAGATTTGCTCAATTAAAGATTGCCTTTATTATATTTGTTGACCTCCGTAATAAACTCTCATGAGCATGCATGTAGTGCTTTACTAAGCAGAAATATCGACAGAGAAAGAAAAACAATAATCTTGGTCCCACAAAAATTGTTGATCATTGCAAATCATTTCTGGACAAAATATATTTGAATTTAGTAGTTAGATTTTAGAGACCAACAATGGTATTTAGATACTATAGCTATTTTCTATTTAAAAATATTCTGTAGTATTAAGATAGACAGTTTATGCCTCTCCCATTCATATATACCGAATGATCCATCAATGCTAATGGAGTGACAAACTAAAAGTATAGTGACAGACTAAACTAAAATACTTCTGTGGGGAAAATATGTGAGCAAGAGTTCAGCCTTTCATGATATGTAACAAGAGGCACTGATCTGGATGGAACCAAGCAGACAACAGCCGCATGCACTTCATAATAATCACCACAGATAACATAGAGATATTTTTGTGCCCCTTCAATGCTGCCATATCGCGCAACATGCGCGCGCGTGGTGGGGAACACTACTAGGAAAACCCTTATCTGTGGCGCACCTATTTGGGCTTCAGTGGCGCACCTGTGGTGCGCCACGCATATCAAGCCACTGGTATTTTTTACCCGTGGCGCATGCCCACATGCGCCACGGTTAAGGGTCCTATCCGTGGAGCACCTAGAAGGGGTGCGCCACGCATAATATCTGCGGCGCACCCAATTGGTGCTCCACTGGTATGTTTTCTATTTGTATTTTTTTCGAGAATACAGCAGAAATACACAGTATACAGCACAAAAATATACAGTATACAGCAGAAATGCAAAGATATACACATCAGTATGAAGTCAAGTGTCGGAAGACATCAATATAAAGTCAAGTGTCGAAATACATCAAATATGAAGTCAAGTGTCGAATCATTACACAAGTTAAGTACAACTTTGATCATTACATATTATATATGGAGTTACATATCACCTAGACTACTATATGAACGAATAGATCACACCGGCGACGACGATGAGCAAGATCGAGACCATGATCAAGAACTTCATCCGATTCTTCTTCCACACGTGTCTCCTCCACTTGGAGACCGCAAGCTCTCTTGTCATGTACCCTTTGTAGCAGTTGTCGCTAAAGTTGGTCACCTGTGCCTGGCAGTCCTCCCACTCCTCCACGTACCACTTCGCCATCTCTCTATAGACATGTAGTATATATGTTATGCAACGAAAGGAATGACAAAGTGCAAAAATATGCTTGCATGATCACAAATACTATGGCAAGGATTCATAAGCCTAGAATAAAACATAGCATGGATGACGATCGATCATATATAAGCAAGTCCAACATCGATCGTCAAGGCATTACGAGCCTCGGCAAGTTAAGGTTTACACACACATGTCCAACAATAGTTCGGAAACAACACTAGGATAGTAAAGTTTACGATACATCGACCCAACACCGCTAGCTAGCCACAGACATCATGTAGTCCTCGCCGGGAACGGGCGCACGCCCTCTCTCGTCATGAACGTCCTTGTGTCGCGCTGCCTGTCGAGGCGTCCTTCGATCTCGCGGTTAGTCAACGCTACGCCACAATGCATGATCCCGCCGGTTGAGTCGACGTCTTCATGAAGGACTTGCGCGATCTGAGTCTGGATGCGCCAGAAATCTTCCATAAGGTCTGCATCATCGATCGCCGCAAACTTTTCGGCCCATGGTCGAAGATTAGATGGTAGCGCCCTGATCCGCGAATCCCGGACGATCCCCTTCAGGTGATGGAGGGCGTAGAAGGCCTCCTTCACACTGCCAGGCGGCTGCTTGACGCATGGAAACTTTGTCTGGTGCATGAAGATATGCTTGCCATTCTTGACTCTCTCGCCACCCTTGGTGAATTTGCCCTCCTTGTCGGCGTAGAATTGTAGAGCTTCATCGAGCACACTCTTGATTCGGCCATAGTTCTTCATCGGCTTCGTTTCACTCGATGAGTCAAAGTACGTCGCTTGCGACCACCTTGGGCAAATGGATATGAGTGAGCAGTATATGCCTCTGCGCAGCACAATTGAAAAATAAATTGTTGTAAGAGGACCAACCGGAGAATCTAAGAAAGAAGTTTTCACGGCGGTGTTCACTTACTCGGGAAAGCAAGGCAGAAGAATGGAGTCGATGGTCGGGTTCTCCACAAAGATATTCCCAAGGTACTCCTTCACCGTTGCCCGGTCCGCCTCGTTCACCAAGGCAATGTCACGCATGAAGTAGGGGTCTACTATCATGATGCCCTTGGTCTTCTCCCTCTTCGCCTTCAACGCCATATGAAGCGTGTATAGACGGACCAAGTTATAGTCCAGGCGGTTGGAGTGCAGCAGATTATAGATGTCCTCGTACCGCACGAAGAAGATTTCAGCGGGTGATGTATCAACGAAGCCATGGTCCTCCGGCACCTTGATTGTGTAGACCGGGTACCCGGGATTCTTTTCTTGGAGAAGGCGCTCCTCGAGATACTGGATGCTGTCGTGCAAATTCACGATCGCTCCACCCGCGTTGGCGAGCATCTCCTTTGTCAGCATCGGCCGACCCGCTATGTGCCTGGGGAAATCACTGCGCTCTTCTTGCACGCCGTCCTCAGCCCGGAGTATCTTCCTCGGAGACGGCTGGCTCGAAGCCTTCTTGTTCCGGCTATGCTTCCGGCCCTTCTTCTCCTCGACAGGAGCTGTGGACTGCAACTTATTCGGCACGGGAGCAGCGGATTTCAGCTGCTCATCGACTGCCTTGTGGAGTGTGGTGGGGCTGATAACATTGGCCGGATTGGGTTGTGTGGCTGCGGCTTCCGGAGGCGTCTCCTGAGAACCGTCGCCGAACCGCAGACGCTGCGTGCATGACAGGGGACGACCGGCTTGTTTACCACGGGAGGCTGGATCTCCAAGAGGAGGCATGTAGATTTCTTCGTTGGCCCTGATGTCGAGGAAGCCGTCAATTTCATCGCGGGGATCATCGCCGCGGTTGGGTGGAGCGTCGTCCACGTGCTCGGGTGGAGGCGACGGCGTGTGCGCGGCTAGCTGCTGATGCCTCTTGGTGGCGGGGACGAACACCGGTGGCCGTGTCTTTTTAGCGGGAGCAGCCGCGGGGCCCTGATCATCCTTTGCAAGGCGAATCTGTGACTTCGGCCATAGCAAGGGCCAGCCGACGCAACCTCCGAGAGAGTAATGCTCATCGGCTCCATGAGGTTGCATGGGAGGATCAATGCCTTCGCAACCCTTCAAAGGACGCACCAGGGCGACCCTGAACATGCCAGCAGGGATGGGCAAGTTGTGCATCAGGGGGTTCTTCGGTTGGCATATGGTACCCTTGCCTACATCCTTCAGCACGCCGTTCACATAGTGCAGCAAGGTGCAACTAGTGTCCTGCGGGAGAACATGTTGGGCATCATTATCAGATGGTACTCATCAAAAAAGACGGCAGAGTATGAAGTCGAGCCTACGATTAGTTACCTTGGTAAGGGCGTCGAGGTCGGCTAAGGTGGACACGCGAGGCTGCGTGGGCTGCGGTGGAGGCGGCGGCTGCACGTTGGTGTTGGGCGGCGGCCGCGTGTTGGTGTTGGGCTGCGGCGGAGGCGGCGGCCGCGTGTTGGTGTTGGGCTGCGGCGGAGGCGGCGGCCGCGTGTTGGTGTTGGGCACCGGCGCCGGCTGCGCGTTGTTGTTGTCGGCGGCCAACGGGCTCAGCCCCGCGAAGGGGTCTGCCGATGGGTAGGAGGGCGGGGTCACCACGTTCGGCGACACGTGTTGCGCCGAGTTGCTGCCGGACACGCTGGGCACCGGTATCGGCCCAACTCCACCAGCGGCATTCCACGCCGCTAGACCCTCCCACAGTTGAGGAGGAATGACCTGGCGCAACCTTGCTTCGAACTTCTCCTCCATCTGCGCCGGCAGCGCGGCCACTTGCGCCTTGAGATCTGCAATCTCCAGCCTCTGCGCCTCCTCCACCTTGCTTCTTCTCTCCTTTCTAGCCTTTGATTCCTCTTTGAAGTGGACGCCGACTTTCGTGGTCAGCCCAAAGCTGGAAACATGCCCAGCGGACGTCATCTTCTTGTGCTTGGGCCTCTTCATAATATTCGTCGCCCTGTTGAAAGGAGTGTCCCAAGGCTCCGATTGCCCTTGGGTGGAGCAAGCTGCCTCGGCGGCTATTTCAGCTTCCTGCAAAAGGATTCATGAACCCAATTAGAATCATCGGTTCATTATTGATTGCAAATCGACTTGAGATCCGCGGTAAGTTGCTTACCACAAGTTTCTCAAACTCTTGCACAGCATTCGCTGAGGTTTTGAATTCCTTTGTCTTGGGGCACAGGTAGTAGCGGGCCCGCACAAAGTTCCGGATCTGCGGGTCCGTGAATTTATCGAACATGTTGGGCTTGCCAAGACGAATAAGCTCGGCGTCCTCCTTGTCCCACACTTCCTGGATTCCTCTGTAACCGCCACTCCCAAGACGGTGGTGACCTAAGTTCTGTTCATACATCTTCTTCCCCAACGCCGACAGAGCTTTGAAGGTATCGGTCTCCAACTCCTCCTTGAAAAGAAGATAGTCGTCGTGATCTAGAAGTGGCTCATGCTTCTTGATCTCTTCCCAGCTTTCGTCCTTGTCAATCCGCTTCTTCACCAGTGTTCTCCAGCTAGCCAAGGCCGTGCTCATCTTCGTAAGGGCCTGCTGGTTCACCTTGTTGTCTTTGAGGTTTAGGTTCTTGTACTCCACCGGGAAATCGTATCGCTCGTGAAGCTTCTGTAGTAGGAGCTGCACAAGATGCGCATTGCCAGGATCTCGGAGGTTCCTCGTGTTGATTGTCACGGTCTCCCGCACGATGCAACCGATCTGCGTCCCGTATCCCGCGGCAAGGGCTTTAGGCTCCACGGGTACGCCGTTTTCATTCATGGCGGTGAAATCCTCGCGTTTTGTGCCAAGCGTCGGCGGGTTCCGATCCTTCCTGATGGCCTTCTTCTTCTTAGCAGCCGGGGCAGATCCACCATCGATGGTGTCATCCTCGGCGCCATCGGTGCGCTCGCCGCCAGCATCGGTGGTGGCATCGGAGTCTCCGTCTTCTTCTCCACCCTCGGAGTCTCCGTCTCCACCCTCAGAGTCTTCGTCTCCACCCTGATCATCTCCACCTCCGTCTCCGTCCATGACGTCTATTTCCTTCTCCTCGGCCGCCCTCTGGGATTGCATCCAAAACGGCAAGTTGGCCGCCCGGGCTTGTTCTTCGACACTCATTTGGTTAGAAGGGCCAGCGCCGTTGTTGACGTGTCCGGTTGACATGTTTGCACTAAACAAAAGGAGAAAAATGTTTAGTACAACAAAAAATCGATCGAAAAATTCGACAGCACCTCCCCTATAAATGCCTACCTAGGAGTGCCTATTTCTCACCGAAACAGAAATCAATCAACATTTCGGGAGTAATAGGCACTCATTTTCAAAAACCTATAAACAATTCACACAAAAAAAGCACAAAATGTGCCTTTCCAACACACAGTTGTCGACAACAACATGCTCACAGATTCATCATCAAAGATTCATCATCACAGTAAACATCATCACAATAAGTAGCCCGCAACATATACTTACATGTATAAAAAGTTCAGAGTAAGTAGCCAGCAACATACACTTACATGTATAAAAAGTTCACAGTAGAAAGTTCACAGTAAGTTGTGCAAGTTCACAGTAAATAGCTAACAGTAGAAAGTTCACAGTAAATAAACTAGTTACTGTTAGTGCTAGGTTCAGTTTCATCAGTTAAAAACACTTAGCCGTTTTCTTTTCTGTTAGCAAGCAGTTAGGCTCCGCGCGTTATGTGCGTCGTGAGCAGGTCAGCAAGTAAGTTGCGCTGCACAAAACTCTTTCTTTTTTCTTCTACCTCGAGAACTACTGAAATTGGGAAATTGAGCAAGAATTTCTAAAAATGTTGGCTTAATCAGAAATTTCCTGCAGCTACCCAAATACCCAAATCGCCAAGCTGCAGCATGCCTACTGCGGTTGGCGGCCGTCGTAGGAGGAGGCGAGCACGAAGCGTGAGGCAAGCGGGGAAGAAGCGGGGCGTACCTCCTGCTTGACGCCGAGGTGTCGGGGAAGAAGCGGGGCGCGGCCGTCGGCCCTGCCCGCGAGCAGGAGGGAGGACGCGGGGAAGAAGAGGAGCGCGGCCGTCGTCGGGGAATAAGCAGGGCGCGGCCGGTCGTCGTCGGGGAAGAAGAGGGGCGGCGGCTCCGGGGAGAAGAAGAGGGGCGGCGGCTGTCGTCGTCGACGGGGAAGAAGAGGGGCGGCGACGCTGTCTAGCTAGGGTTTCGGCCGGGGGGATCGAAGAGTGAGGAGCGTGTGTGGGAGAGAAAAAGGCCGGGGCGAAACGTTATTTTACCCTAAGTGTAAGATTTGCGTGGCGCACCCCTCAGAGGTGCGCTACGGTTAAGTTATGCGTGGCGCACCACAGCGAGGTGCACCACGCAAGTCGATGTATATACTTCAAAACGAGCCGAACTCCTAACTAAACAACAGCCTCCACCTAGCCTAGTGGTTCTAGCCGCCGGTTCGTCGCGCGCTGGCTGTTTGGGCGAGGTGCCAGGTTCGAACCCTCCTGGACCTCCCACCCTTTTTTGTTTTTACAAAAACTGTATTTCACAAAGTTTAAAATTACTATATTGCAATAAATAATATTTGCTTATTCTAAAAATAATAATTTTTAAATAGTACCAGTTATATCATATATATGATCATTTTACAAAAACTGTATTTCACAAAGTTTAAAATTACTATATTGCAATAAAATTACCAATTATATCATATATATGATTAGAGAAATGCATAGGAGCTCCCGGGTACTACACACCCCATACTTGAAAATAATAATTAAAAAGGTTTTAAAAAATATAAAAATTTGAAATCAAAGATGAATACCGGTATTGTACTTATAAAAATATTTCCCTAGGAAATTACTTTTATTTTATCCTGGATAAAAAAACAAACTCGAAACACCCCATGACCAAGTACTATTCACTTTATATTCATCATAATTTTATTTTATTTGCTTAGGTTACAATAACAAGTAATTTCCTTGGAAAATATAATATATAAATACAATACCTGATCATCTTTGATTTCAAAAAAAAGTTTAATTTTTTTAAACTAATTTGAATTTATTTTAATTTTTTCCAAGTATGAGGGTGTGTAGCACCCGAGAGCCAAAAAATCCGTTTTATATATGATCATTGTTACAAAAAACCAAAAATCATTTATATCCGTGGCGCACCTCAAAGTGGTGCTCCACGGCTTTCCAGAGGGTGGGCCCACACATATCCGTGGCGCATGTATATGTGGTGCGCCACGAGTATGCACATTATGCGTGGCGCACCCCAAATACGTGCGCCACTGATATGGGGGCCTGACACCCCAGGCCCTGGTGCTCGGTGGGGCCCACTTATCCATGGCGCATCCTTTCCACGGTGCGCCACGGGTAAGATGATATCTGTGGAGCACCTGTATTTGGTGCGCCACGGATACTTATCCGTGGAGCACCGAAACTTAGTGCTCCACAGATAATGGGCCCATGGATAAGGGTTTTCCTAGTAGTGGAACATCAAGCCAAAACGGCAACGGCTTCACCGATCATCCATCGATGACATGCACAATAATTAAAAACAACACCCAGCAGACACTTCGTGAAGCTCCAAGGGTCTCACCCCTCAGGAAGGATCAATCGCCGGTGAGAGCAGTGGTCGGCCGCTGAGGAGGGTTTTTGCCTCCCCCTCCTCACCTTGTTCGCTGACCTTTGATTGTTCCAAGATAACCGCAGCAATCAGGTTGGTCCCCGCCAGCACGGCGGGGACGTTGTTGACGGCAAGCTTGATGTATAGCCTCTGCTGCCGTCACGGTGAGCGCCAGACATAGACCCTATCCGTCGGCGGCGACTTGGGCGTAGGAGAAGGGGCGTAGGAGAAGAGGCGGAGGTAGACCACAGGGCGGCGAGGCGCTGGTTCTTGCGAAGCGGCCCTGGATCTCCGGAGGATTACGTAGAATACGCCCCCGCCCCTGGTGTAGTTCATTCGGCAAGAAATGATTTGCGCCGTTCCTTCCCAGGATGTACTGTACGTATGCAATCTTCAAAAGTTGTTGAATTGAACATCTTTGTGATAAGAAAATAGAAATATGAGAAAAAAGATTAAGCCACCAATCTAAGAGAAGGATATGGTTTGTTGCCTGGTGATTGTAGTAGGCGTCGGAGGAAGGACGGGAGCCGGGACTGATGGCAGTGAAATCAACCTCGGCGCAATGACCCTCTTGGAGTTGCGACGGCTACGGAGAAAGTATCGAGTCGCCATTGAGGAATAGGGAAGATGGTTCGGCAGTGGTACAGTTTTTGACAATTGATCAGCAGTGGTACGCGTGATTTTTGGGCTGGGCATAAAGGATATATGGGTTTTATATAGCAGGTGTACGCGTGAGTTTTGAGCTGGGCATTTGAAGGCATTTAAATCAGCTTGATTTTAGGAAGCCTGAATGTCTGTGAGTTGTAATCGGCGCGTACGTATTGTAATTTTTTTGAGCCAGTCTGTATTGTAATTAGAAACATAATTTGTGGACGTGTATGCATTGCGTGCGGCTGGGCTCTAATTAGATGGGTCTGGCCCATTCGGTCGATCCCTGCGTTGTCGAGCGGACGAAAAGCTTGACGAAGATATTTGACGTATTGAGGACGACGGAACACGATTCTTTTTTTAGATAGTAGAGATTTGGTTGGAGCCGCGGTCAGGCGTCCGGCCTATGGGCCTGTTTGGTTTGTTACCCTCACTAGCCTTGCCAAAAAGTTGGTTGCCTATTATATTTTGGTTTATGTTTGGTTTGTTGCCAAAATTTTGGCTGCCAATAGGTACCCCATCATCTCTCTCACAGATTCTTGCCAAATATTTGGTCAAGTGTGGGCTGAGGATTTCTTAGCCAAAATATTGGCAAGCCAATTCTTGCCAACATTTGGTAGGGCTAAGGTAGGGCACAAACCAAACATGCCCTATGTCACCAACGGCGTCCCCCATTTCATTTGTGCATATCCATTTTTGACCAATGGTAGGCGGGTTCTCTAGACATCGGCTATCTTCTCCAATGACCATCCGGCCAAGTACATCGGCATGCAGGTTTGAGGTTCCCCAAGTGTCGGGAAATCTACAAGGGCAGGCACAAGCGCCGACCTATTTTATCCTCAAGCACACAGACCAGTCTTTCATCAAGCACCATCGCTTATCCCTCTCCTTTTCCCTCCACCTTCTCCCCAAGCCACCACCGCCGACACGGATAGAGGTTGGTACTCCTTCTACAAGCCACCAACTTTGCCACACATGATATCCTCATGCCGATGGAGGCGACGGTACCTAAGAAATGGGGCATCAACTTGGGAGGGGTGCTCTCCCCGCCGGCAAGGACTTGGGTGGATGAGATCTAGTGGCGCCTACTCAAGCTGTCGTTCGAGAAAATAGCTGACCTAGGCTACTCGTTTAACAATGAGTACGGGCTCAACCTCTTCCAATGGGGAACCGTCGGAGAAGAACGTCGCCAAGCGTAGGAAGTTCTAATCGGTGCACGGCTGCATCGTCCAGAATATCATCATTGTCGCCGCCGCGGAGCCTTAGATCGGGCTTCTAGAGAGGCCGCCATTTCCAACGTTGACTCTAACTCCGATGAGAAAAAAAATAAAAAGTATTGTTTAAATTTATTTCAAATTCGTGTACTACTCCTAAAAATTTAATGAAACTTGAGTTTGAAATACGATGCACTGAATATGGTGGCCATGGGTCGCCACTCATGGTCGATGTGGATCGGCGCGGACGCATGTATTGTTCATTTGAACACCGGTCCGTATGTGTCATGCCATTGAGCCATCTCTCCCATCCATGTGAACCAAAATAGAGACGCGAGGAAGAAATGTATCCCTCCTATCGAGTTACATTGGTTCATTTGAAGATGACACAAGACGGTTTGATGCCCCTCAAAAATGTGAAGAGCAAAGACGATGCTCCCGCCTTTTTTGTTCCGTTTGATCTAACAATTTTTTTCCCAGGACTGGTTGTAGCTCCATGTTAGGCTCAGCACTACTGATGCATGTATCAGGTAACTGTCGGAGGTGGTCCTCTAGCCCCTGGAATCTGTAGTGGCACCGAGCTGTACCACCCGCTAGTACCGTTGATTATTTTCTAAAAAATAACAAGCGGCACTAGCAATGAGGCGTTCGGGAGTATCACTATCGGATATAACAGGGTTGGCCAATGGTCATTGCCATAGAGCATTTGAACCACTCCCCAACTATTTGTACCAGTCCTACGAATAGTAGTGTCTAGCCGTTGGAAATTGAGGGCCCTATAAAATAGAGCCCCTTCTTCACCTAGAAGAAAAACCTCTTTAGTTCTTCTCTTACATTGCTGCCCGAGCTTAGCCTTTATAGATTTCTTTCCCTATCCTACCAAACTTTTTGTGATTTTCAAGGATTTGGGAGAGAAGACCCTTCCATCGAAGGAAACTTTATTTACACCTTGCAAGCCCTAGTGGATTGTGTTCCTCTTGGGTGTTTGGACACCCTTGAGGGGAATGGTCATGTGAATCTTAATTTTTGTGGTGTAAAACTTTATGGTTTTGGTACGAGCCTCCAATCGAGTTATTGAATTTGCCCCAACCATGTTTCTAAAAGTTCGGTCCTCACCTTCAAGGCATCGCTTAGTGGATCATGACACCTTGAACCGTGTGAGGACACGAGGAGGATAAGGTACCTTATGGCGCTTGGTATGCTTTGTGTCGTCACACCTCTTCAACGAAGACGTATTTTCCACAAGGAAGGAACTTTGGGAATTAGATCATCGTATCCACCTTGCGGTTGCTTCTTAACTTCATTTATTTGTTGCTAGCTTTTTCACATGTGTATCTTACCTTGCTAGTTATATAATGTGAACTTGTCATATAAATTGTTCACCTAGTTGGGTATCTATACAACTCATATTTATTGTTTTATCCCTCAAAGGCTAAAACTGCAAAGAAAAAGTAAAAAAATGTTAGTTGCCCATTCACCTGCCCTCTAATCAACCTTACCAATCCTTTCACTGGCTAAGATGTGGATGAAGCTACAATATTTGTAAGGGCAAATAGGAATGTTTTAGGCATATTTTGGTCTATTCGATTTGGTTCATGAATGAAGTCGGAAAACTCCCGCATTGAGGACATGGTGAATCCTATTTGAGGCTCGTTTGTTGTGCGATGGACCGGACAACCAAGCCATTTACCTTTTTATTTATTTCATTGTTTTAAGGTGATTTTGATTTTTCTCTTTTATTCTATAGTTATTACAGTTACCATTTATTTTTATTTCATTTATGTATAATTTAATTTTAAAAATTTTATTTATCATTTTTATAACAAGAACACTTTTTTGGATTATATGATTGTATTATTTTATGGACACAAACATACCTTTGTTATCGTTTATGTATATGAGCAATGATTTAGAAATCCGTAATCATTAGTCTTTATGCATATGAACATTCAAGTATAACTGTGTGAACATTTTATTCAATACACATTTGCAGTGTGTGTTAACTATATGAACAAAATTTGAAAACATATGATTGTTTTTCTCAAGATAAAGTTATTTAAGACTCAAAAAATATAAAAAAGATAACTGTGTTAATGGGCCAGACTCGATGTGGCCCATTCGTAGCAAGCTTGGCCTTTGTCCGGCCCGGCATCGCTACCGACCATAACCCTATCTAAACTATATTAATTGTCTAGAGGTGATGGTTGGTTGGTAAGTTGATACGTCCTCAGCTTAGTCCCACACCGCATAGAAAAAAATTTGGCTTCTCCCCGCTGAACCGCGTACGCTAAAAAAAACGTTCGACGCCAACTAGCGAGGAAAAAAACTAGCGGTTATACCACGCATGCACGCTCTACACATCCCTCCCGTTCCTCCGTTGTCGCTCTGTCTCACGACGCGCCTGAACCGCCGCTGTTGCCTTACCCGGTTGCACCGCCGGGGGCCGCCGCGCCTCGAGAAGGAGCGACGAGCAAAAGGCCAGTTCGGCAGCGCTTGGAGGTAAGCAGAGCGATGAGAAGAGAAGGGCGTCCTCGAGGGCTCCCGATGGGGCACAGAGAAGTTTGAATGGCGTGGAAACGGTAGCGTCGTTGGCCGACACTCCGGGCGAGGAGGAGCACATCCATCGCGACTCCTGTGATGGCGGCGGGGGACCCCGGGAGCGACGGAGAGAGGAAGCTTTGAAGATCCCATATCTGGGCTTGGGGGTTGCAGCAGCGACCAGAAGATCGGGGCGAGGGAGATCGGGGCGGCGGCGCCGCGCGCCCACCCGTCGCAGCGATGGTCGGCGTGATCACCTAATCCATGCACGCCTGACGCCTCCCTCCGCTCTAGCTTCTGTTCTGCCCAACACTAAGGTGAGATGGGCCTCAAGCGGATACACTACATGAAGGACGGAAGGAAGTCCATCGAGAAACGTTTCGACGAGATGAGAGACTACACCAGGTGAGCTTCCCTAAATGCACTGGTACGTACGCAATCTTGAATTCTTGATGGTCTACGATTGGATAAAGCATCTCTTGCATATCTCTTTTCTTTATGACGTTTGAAAAGAGCAGATTCCAAGAGTGTTTCAATTTGACATAAAATGGTGTCGACCAATGTATTATGAGTGAGATACAAAATATATTTTCTGATTTAACCAGTCACGATGGTTGCTCAAGATGGTAGTCGACTATCTGAACAATGGAAGAAAGCTCTGTTTCTGGCTCCGCTTTCGTGCATGTCAACAAGAATCTTTCTGTCCATGCAGCTTAGAGTATCTAAGAATTCAAGTGGGTAAACTTGATTGCATTTAATTTAACTCTCCAAACGCTCCTTAGTTTCTTTCAGACAGCAAAAGCAGCAAAGTAGAAACAGTATCATTGGACATAGTAATGGCTGCAGTTTATGAAATTAACAGCAAGATAAATGTACTTCTACCTGACTCTTAGAATGAGGTCAAAGAGGTCAATTGCGTACCATCTCAAGGACATTACTTCTTTCCTGGAACCGTCAACTCATGGACATTACTTCTGTTTTCCTATGAATTTTAGTGGTTATACATGGCGCATTAATTTTCTTGATGAATTTGTACTCATCTCATCATGTGGCAGCGTACAATTTTTTC
This sequence comes from Dactylis glomerata, assembly GCA_007115705.1. Lineage (NCBI taxonomy): Eukaryota > Viridiplantae > Streptophyta > Magnoliopsida > Poales > Poaceae > Dactylis > Dactylis glomerata. Next base: position 368,908 of record QXEO01000286.1, on the reverse strand, counting down.
CCCTTGCTACCTGCTAACCTCCAGCTTCTTTCAGTGCATTTTGTGCAAAACATGATTTGTTCAGAGTGACTTACGGTTCAGGAAACTTTAGGAGGGAGGTGTTGTTCCCGGCGGCCACGATGGTGCCCGACATTTTTTGACCTTTGCTTGCCGATCATGAAGGACGCCAAGTTCCCCGGCGTGCTCAACCTAGCACGCGGAGCAATTGACGCCGAGGCTCCCGTACGCCTACTGCTCCCTCAACGGCCATGCCATGCACCGACGGTGCGGCTCCAGATTTTCTCGTGATGCGCTGAAGGCTAATGGAGACGCATCAGAGCATGAGCACAGGTGCGTCTCCGCTTTCAGCAGGGTGTACTGATACCCGAGGATGAGGATTTTGGTAAACAACTCATCTATCCATTCTGACGTTCACAGTAGAACTAAACTGAAAATGCTGACTGTACTAATGTATTTTCTTTTATTCTTCATTGCTTCAGATTGAATTTTCTAACCATAATGGGAGAAGTGAGTCATTTAGTTGCTTCTATAGTACATCTTGTAAGCAACTAATTGCATATGTGCAACCCTAGCTGCTGTCTTTCGCAAAGGTATTTCAAATGCAGCACTAATTCAACAAAGTATCAAGATACATGCCAAAAGGTAAGAGAACGTATGTCACACTAGGCTAGCTAGGAGAATGCACTCCGAACTTGAAACCTCAAACATTTAATAGAGTTCAATAGATGGAGATTTCATCACCTGGGGATGTTTAAGATATTCTGCAAAAGTTAAAAGAAACAGAAACAGGTGAAATTCTATTTAGCAGACTACTATTTTGAAAGACTAATTCTGTTAGGAACATGTTCTTAATGATAGGCATTGATTGATTACAGAACCACTGACACTTTATAATCTTCTCAGGAAGACAATCCTCTCGAGGCTATTCATTCATCAGAATAGGAGGTGTCTGCCAAGCTTGCTAGAGCGGGGCAGGTCATCTGTGGAAGTGGCTGGAGCAAGGCATGATTACCATGGTGCTTGAGGACGGACGGCTTCTCAGGAAGGAGATTGCCGCCTTGGTGACCATATGAGAGCATATGGGGTCAAGCGGGAGGTCTGAGATAGAGACCCAGCGGCGTCAAGGGAAGAAGAAAACCACCACGCTGCCATTCATAACATCTGGTAGCAACTCTCGGTGAAGCTGGCAATTTATAGTGTGGTTGCACATCACTGCGTGGGACTCCGCCTTGCCCCACTTCTGCTAGCCCACCAACAAGGCAAAGTGAGTATTTTTAAGTCCATGCTATTGGCAGTGGGTTGTGGCTTTTTTAGTAATGGTTCCACTATTGGCTAGACCCTATACTTATATTTCACATTATACAAAATTAATTATAGACTTTTTTAATCAACATGATCTCACATGTATCTTTGATAGGTTCCAGCATTCAGTGACATGCAGTTACGATGATAAACTGTTTTTTATCTTCCTTTTCTTTATAAATTTGCATTTATAATTTAGCTTTTCTTAGATATTAGAATAATGCAATAAGCTTAACATGTGAGCCTATGGTAAACCGGTCAATACTAAAACAAATCAATGTGTATGTTTTTCTCAAAAAATGGGATAAGTACAAGTATCTCATACTGCTTTTGCTGCACAGTTAATCATGCTTATTTCTGACTTCTGTCAGGATGTTGCCATGTCGGTTCATTTTCTAAATAGTAAATTGGTTCTCAAGTCTTATTTTGTCCATGTTCCGTGTGTAGAATCATGGAAACATGACATACAAATAGTTGTAGAGCCATCTCAATCCTGAGGCGACAAATGCTTGAGTTTTATATAAAGAACGGAACAAGGCAGTAGATTATAAAAATTGCATGTATGGTTACACTGGACTTCATTTTGACATCTTCATAGATAAACCAACTTAATTTATTTTTCACTTTTTTTTATCTATTTTAGAACATTTGAAAAGAATGAAATCGAAAGGAAGTTAATCTAGGTGCATATGAGAGACACCACACTTTCCTGAACAGATGAAAAAATTATGTTTTGTGATCATGTTTATTAAGTCACTCTAATGTACTGTTGTAAAGTGTGATCCTTTGTGCTGGTGGCAGCTTTGATGAGTATACCACTCGTACTTAGGTGTAGGTGTGTGCAAATAATTAATGTGTTTTTGTATATGCAGAGATGTTTCTTTACTGATGGCACATCTAGATCCTTATATCAAGCTTGATTATGTTAACAACTAAAGAATCTTTTCTCTAATTTGGAAGAATCTCAAATGAGTACCACTATCACCGTGGTATATTTCAGTATACATGTGAAGATATTTCAATACTCATAAACTTGTTTTTATTTGTTTCCTAAAAAAACTCATATACTTGCTTTTATGTTCTACCGACAAATGACTGCTTTCATGGCCATTAAGTTTTTCATAGTAAGTTTAGCATTATAAGGATTACAGGGAACTAGCGGCCAGATCTGAAGGCGTGAAGATCTTCTGCACCCCTCCTTTCCATGGACGGCTGATGGCACCGACTATGCATGCATGCCCATCTGGTACTCTTCCAGATGATGCCCCGGTCAGATCCGGCAAACAAGGAGACCAGACCAGAGCGGACGCGATCCTGATGGCGCCTTGGTCGATGGGCTAGGGCGCGGGGGTTTGGGGTGTGGGAGGGTGTTGGTTCATCAGCCGGCTGGGCTGATGGGCGGGAGCTGTGCAAATATTAGCTGGTCGCTAGAGTGGGCGGAGCATGTGAGCTTGTAAGGGGAAGAGTGATGAACTTTGTGTGCAACTATGGCTGCAATATTTTTTAAACAGAATTTTCATGTGTACTTGCCAGACTTAAAGGGGCGGTGGTGAGAGTGTATAACAAGGAGATAGAATTGTGTAGGTATTTTCAATTTAATTTGCCTTCTATGTTGAGAATTTTTTCGATCAAAGGCACATAACCCCCATTTTTTATTTTTATGAAAAAAATAAATACAACACTGTGTTGTATGACATTATTGAGACAAGTCTTTATTGTTTTACTGGATTATATGTTCTACCATTTTTTTATCTTAACTTCATCATGGTGCTAACAACAACAGCAAGGGGTACATGCAAGCATAGTATTTTTAATGATGTTTTTATAAGTGTCTTTGTATTAAAGTTTGATATTCCGTAGCAACGCACGGATATTCAACAGTCCATATAAGGGACCATCGCACGCAGAAACAAACCTCTCGCCCCAAGTCACCATGGCATTGCACATTCCCGTATATCCACACGACAACTGTAGAAGCCCATGGAAGCAGCTCCGCAACGGCGTCGCCGCTAGGGAGGCACGTGTCTGCTTCACGCGTGCGTCACCGAGCCCTGCCTCGGAATACGAGGCACACGCGTCCCTCTCCCAGACGTACGTGGCACCCTCACATTACGCTCGCCGGAGTATATACACACTCGCACGAACGCTAGCTCAGTCACTTGCGTACTGCGAACACTGAAGCACACACTAGCACGAAGCAAACAAGTTCCAGAAAAGCTCAACCACATCCATCCACACCGATCATGTCGTCGAGGCAGGCCGACAAGCTTGAGGCGCGCGCCGAGGCCAACGCCCGCAGCGCGGCCGAGGAGCTCGCCCGCTCGCGTGACCAGCGCGTGATGCAGGCGGAGAAGGACGCCCTCCAGGCGGCGGACGAGATCGCGCGCTCCCGCGCCGAGCGGGAGCACGGCGGTGCCTACGTCGAGCAGCCTCGCGGCGGTGGCGGCATCCTGGGGTCGCTGGCGAGCGCGGTGGGCCGCACGTTCGGCGCCGCCAAGGACACGACCGCCGACAAGACGTACCAGGCGGCGGACTACACCGCCGAGAAGAGCAAGGAGACCAAGGACAGCGTGGCGCAGAAGGCTGGGGAGACGGCGGAGGCGACCAAGAACAAGCTGGGCGAGTACAAGGACTACACGGCGGAGAAGGCGGTCGAGGCCAAGGACACGGTGGCGCAGAAGACGAGCGAGACGGCCGAGGCGACCAAGAACAAGCTCGGGGAGTACAAGGACGCCCTGGCCGGGAAGACGCAGGAGGCCAAGGACACCGCCGCGCAGAAGACGCAGGAGGCCGCCGAGAAGGCGCGGCAGGCCAAGGACACGACCAAGCAGAAGGCGGGCGAGTACGCCGACGCCACCAAGGAGACCGCCCAGGAGGCCAAGGAGCGGACCATGGCCACCTCGCAGACCGCCGCCGACAAGGCCAGGGAGACGGCCGGCACCTACGATGCCGATAGGTATGCCACTCTCAAGAGTCATTTATCTTACGCATTCAGTTGAAGGATTCGACAGTCATCTTTACGAGAGACAATTTTGTGTTCGCAGGGGCCAGCAGGGAGGCGGTCTGTTCGGTGCCCTGGGCAACATGACGGGGGCGATCAAGGAGAAGCTGACGCTGAGCTCGGGCGCGCAGCCGCGCGAGGGCGCCGGGCACGCCGTCCTTCTGGGCAGCGAGGAGGAGCGCGCGGTGAAGGAGCGCGCGGCGGAGAAGGCGGCGTCGGTGTACTTCGAGGAGAAGGACCGGCTGGCCAGGGAGCACGCGGCGGCGCGGGTGGACGCGTGCGTGGACAAGTGTGTGCAGGGGTGCGCCGGCTCCTCCTGCGCCCACCGCAAGGCCGGCAAGATGTAGAGCGGCGCTGCGGCGGGCGCGACGTAGACACGTATCGTGCTCTCCTGCCATGCCCATGCCCATGCGTATGCCGTCAGTAAAATAAACTGAATAGTGGTAGCGCAGTAGAGCCTTTTTATTTTCCAAGTTTTATTTCCCAACTTTGTAGTAATCTTTTTTTTTTTTGTAGTAATCTTTCGTTCAGCTGCTGCGCCACGCGTACTGTATACCCCATGTACGTCGTCTCTGGTAAATGCTAATGCTCTACTACTACAGTACTTTGCTTAGAATCGTTGGTGCCATCGTGTGCTGTGTACACCGATCGAGCCCGCTGTCCGTATGTATATCTTGATTCTTGCATGACCCGTGTGGCGGTGTGTGAGCGTGTCGAGGACTCGGCTCTTTGTACTACCGGTTCCGTTGTACTACTACTTGTCTCAAAGCTCCACTATGTTCTCTCTAAGCTTCAGCCCGGCTGCCGTGTGTAACAAAGAGGGGTTCGTGTGGGCCGGACGGCCGGTCGGCGGTGGCCGTTGATCCCTTCTGCCCCGTTGCCTAGCGTGCCGTCAGCCAATCATCCTCAGTCTGCACGGAGCTGATGTGCCGCTCCCAATGGTTAGATCAACCATTGGCTTGACGGGACTAAGAGCATCTCCAGCAGCAGCAGCGCTATATTTGCGCGCTGTTAAACGCCGAGCCAGCGGAGCCTGCATGCCCTTCGCCGGAAGCTGTAAAGATATAGCGCGCGGAGCCTACATGTCCTTCGCCGGAAGCTGTAAAACAACGCTAGAAAATGCAGCGCGCAAGCACTTCACCAGGCGCTGCATAATAGCGCGCACTCGACCAGCGCAAACAACAATCCAACATATGTATACATCCAACTAGATCAAACAAACACCGAAAAATGAACAAAAAATGTCTAAAAAATTTATGACACAAAGTTTTGCATCAACAATAACACAAATAGTTTTACAACACACCAACAAATAGTTTTACAACAATACAATAAAGCCGTTCACCAACAAATACAATAAATTGTTTCACAACAATACAACAAACGTACAAATGAAATATGACACTAGCGGCCTCCAAATATGGCACTAGGGGCCTCCAAACCATTTCCACCACTTCTCGATGAGATCTTGTTGAAGCTCATCATGTGTTTCAGTTTTGCATCAATAATAACACAAATAGTTTTACAACACACCAACAAATAGTTTTACAACAATACAATAAAGCCGTTTACCAACAAATACAACAAATTGTTTCACAACAATACAACAAACGTACAAATGAAATATGACACTAGCGGCCTCCAAATATGGCACTAGCGGCCTCCAAACCATTTCCACCACTCCTCGATGAGATCTTGTTGAAGCTCATCATGTGTTTCATTATCCCGGATTACATGATAAGAGGCCATGAACCGTGCCATCCTATGTTCTGCTCGTCGAACTTGCACGGGCACACCCATCAAATCATAGTGGACCTTCACCCATCAAATCATAGTGGACCTTCACGCAATGTAATCCTTGTCATAAGAGGAGACCTCTGAAGAACATTGATATCATTGCAAGACCCGGGCATACCAAAAAAAGCATGCCAAATCCAAGTCTCGTAGTCGGCCACCGCTTCAAGGATTATAGTGGAATCCTTTTTCTGCCCTTTGAACTGTCCATGCCATGCCGCCGAACAATTCTTCCAACTCCAATGCATACAATCTATGGAGCCAAGCATTCCGAGAAATCCCCGAGCCGCGTTCTCCTCCAAGAGCCTAGCCGTGTCCTCGGCATTGGGGGCTCTCAAATATGTGGTGCCAAAGACTTGCACAATGGCCACAACAAACCTCTTGACACACTTGATAGCGGTGCTCTCACCCATGGCCAAGTGGTCATCAATCAGATCCGCCGGTATACCATATGCCAACATCCTCAAAGCGGCGGTCACCTTCTGATAGGTGCTATGCCTGAGCTCTCCGGCGGCATTCCTCCTCTGCACAAAATATGTATCATACTTGGCCACCTCCTCCGCGATGCGCTTGAACAAACCGGTGCTCATCCAAAAACGGCGACGAAAATAGCTCTCGGGAAATGTTGCATCGTCATTGAAATACATCCGCATCAACTTGTTGTGGCCTTCGATCCGTTCCCTCCATAATTTCTGCCTACCAAAAACCGAGCCACCTATCTTGGGCTTCTTGTTTGCTCGCCAAGCCAATAGCATGGCAATGGCCTCATCTTCCTCCATATCAAACTCATCATCGGAATCATCATAGGATGAGGATGAACTAATCTACATATGTGCAAAAATAATTAAAACATCTTCTACCATCTAAAAAGCACCAAAAATGGGCGTGGGCGCGGCGGAACAAACCTTTTGGGGATTTTGACGAACACCTTGTGTGCGCCAAATTCGCTCCCGGCTCGAAGAAGACATCGGCGCCGACGAGGGTGAGCGCGGTGCCGCGGCGGCATGCCTTCAACGAATCGAGCGCATGCGGCCGCCAATCTTCGGGAAATCCGACGGTACTAGAGCGCGGCGGGCGCGGCGGCCAAGGCGGTGGGTGGGGCGTAGCCGGGGTAGGTGAGCGCGGCATCGACGGGCGCTGAGCGGGGCCGGCCACCGGTGTAGCTGAACGCGGCGCCGACGAAGGTTTGGTGGTGGCGGCGGAAGGGGGCACGGAAGGGGAAAAGGGGCGCGGGCGAACTCGCGGCGCGGGAGGGAATGTTCACATCGGTTGGCTATTGCCGCGCGTCTCCAGCGAAAGCGCGCGCGTGAGAAGAAGCACCAAAACTCCCGCGCCGGATTGCGCAGAATGCAGCGCCGCGGTATTTGTTTCCAGCGCGTGAAATTATGCAGTCTCTGCTGGAGGAGGATACAGCGCGCGCGGTAAAAAAAAGCAGTTATTTTAGCGCTGCGCTATTTTAGTGCTGCTGCTGGAGATGCTCTAAGCCTAAAGACATTTTGCTCCCTCCATATACAACATTTCCAAGAAGAATTTCTCTGAGAACAAGGGACTCTTGTGCAAGACTTTTGGATATCGAATCTCTCCTTCGAGGGAGGAATCGAGGTTGCCCACATAACCAAGTTCTTAAACATTTGGACCAAAATTTAAGAAATTCATTTCTCCGACGAGCCGAACACTATCTCGGCTACGGCCTACTTAGATCAATTCGATACTTCACCCATATCCTACATGATACCGAGTGTAGACGACAGATAGCCTCATACGGCATGGGTGGCCTGTCAACCTTGCAAAGGAGAACAAAAATCGGCGGCACACCTAATTTTCAAATGTCGATACTCCATTCAAGTTTGAAATGGCCTCAAATATTGGCTTGGCCTCGTGGACTTCAACACGAACATTTGGGCTAATTTTGACTCCCTCCATGAGTGGTGGTGCACCATCTCCGAAGCTCATGGTAGATGTCGGAAAGGACTTGCATCGTTGCTCTTTCTCACCACTTGGGAGCTTTCGAACAAAAGGGATATGAGAGCACTTAGAAATGTAGCCTGAGTTGGTTATTTCGAATATTAAGAGTAGTGCCGAACTTTGCGGAAATCCAATTCGGAACATGGGAGCATATGCTCCCGCCGGGAAAAACTATTTTGAAATGTCAAAAAATTCTAAACAAAAATTTCGCATGTACGTTTCAACATTTTAAGTGTGCATGCCAAGTTTCACCGAAAACCAACATTTTTTGTAGCTTGTGTAAAAAAGACAAAGAAATGTCTAATACAATGCCATTTTTTAAGACTAAATTGTGTCTTTTTTACACCCGACACATAAAATGTCGGTTTTTCGTGGAACGACTTTGTAAGCATATAGGATGTCGAGACATACGCGTCAAATTTTGTGTCCAAATTTTTTGACGTTTTGAAATGTATTTAAATCAAAATTTAAAAATCAGGAGCATATGCTCCCATGTGCCAAAACTGCTTTCCCCGAACTTTGGGTAATAGACGAAGCTAAGCATTTGAGTGCTTTAATACCACAAGAGTTTAGGAGCCTTGCGCCTTTGTAATTTGAACTTTTAAACTTTTTCTTAATCAATAAAATAGTGGAAATGCACTTTTGATCTCAAGTGCATATGCTCATTTTATCCGGAAACAATTTTTTAATGTACAAAAAATTAGAAAAAAATATTCTCATGTATATCTCAACATTGTACGTGTTCACACAAGGTTTTGTTAAAAAAGGGATTTCTATTTTCGTGCCCCTGGTTCGTTAGTTGTACTCAGTTTTCCCCAGCCGCTTAACTTTTCCTCAGTTTTCCCCTCGCTCTAGTTTGAAACCCGTCGCAGACGCTCGGACGGGAGGGTTGCGGTCTGGTCAGAGGCCTTAGACTGTTACCGGTGACGGCTAGGGAGCCGCGGTGGTTGTGAGTGGACCGTTGCTTTTGAATTGTGTTGACTGTTCACCCAATGAGACACGTCGGACTGGCGGTCTGTCACTCACCCAAAGCTTTCCCCTCCGCCCGAGACTGTAAGAGCTCACACACCGCCCCTCTGCCGCCACGCCGTCCTGCCCTCCTACCTTATGGCGTCGTCCGCCACCGAGCCGGCCCCGCCCCCACCACCTCCCCCGGGAGGCGGAGAGGGCTCCGCCTCCACTAGATCTAGATCTACCCCTATGGAGGTAGAGTTTGTACATCCGTCTAATGTGCCGATTATGCCCCTCAACATCGGAGAAGATTGGGAATCGGAGGGATCTAACGCATGGATTCCATCTGGGTAAGCATCGTCTGCCTATGTGAATTAAGAGTACACAGTTTTTGAGCGCGAATCGTTGTTGCTCAACTAACTGCGTTGCTTTTCGAATAGGATTGATCCAGCGCTGGCTTTTCGGCTGGTGGTTAGGCTGGATACTAGCTTTTTGCGTGATTCTGAACGCAATGTGACCGGATTTTACATCCCAGCGGTGGTTGCAACTACCATCTCGTTGAGGGATTTAAAAGATAACATCTGCGCTCGGTACCCCTGGGGCGCTGGCGATTCAGTTGATTTCCAATATTTCAACAGCACGGAGGGAAGATTTGTTCCACTAATTTCCGACGACGATCTGGGAATTCTTTTTGCTTTAAATGATTCTTGCCGTGTCGGTAAAATTCGAATCCATGTGGACAGGTTCCAGGCATCATCTGGTGTTGGGGCATCATTAGGTGGTCAGGCATCATGTCTCTCTAGTGTTGCTGCCTCTGCTAATCGTGTGCGCCGCCCCGCTCCTTGTAGGTCCACAGCAGCACCATCTGTCCCCAGTGCTAGTGGTAGCCAGATTGTTCCTGCGGTCGATGTGGAGGACGATGCAGAGATTGAGGATCCGTCTCCTCAAGATGATGAGGATGAGTTGATGTTTCCTGAATTGGTAGATCGATGCAGTAAGCAGGCAATGGAGGATCAATACATGGAAGATATTGCACAAGGTGCCAGATTTGATGACACTGATGATGAAGAGAAGGATGAGAACAATGACAGCCTTGTTTTAGCCGATTACGAAGACGATGACTTGCCAACAATTGAGTGGAATAGGGAGGATCCTCAGCTTGCAGAAGGCACCATATTTCAAACGATGATGGACTGCCGTAATGCAATTACTACATATTGCATTCTCACCAAGAATGATTATGAGGTTATTAAAAGTGAGCCAGGTAGGTTCACAGTTAAGTGCCCATACAAGAGGTGTAGGTGGAGGCTGCATGCATCCACAATGCTCAGAAGCACCGTGGTTCAGGTACTACGCCAACCAGTTGTGTATTTTAGATCACGGTGTAAAATTTGTTAACTGTTACTGACATCCCTTATAATTATGTTTCAGATAAAGAAGAACTCGATCGGCCATACTTGTCCACCTCGAGCGGGAGCGCCAGAGGAGAAATCAAAGCTAGCGAAGACTAGGTGGTTGGCAGATGCAATCATAGATTGGCTGAGAGAAACTCCAACACTTGGTCCAACAGCACTCATAAAATTGATATCTGATAAGTTTACTATAAACATACCTTACATGAGGATGTTCTATGCAAAGGAAATGGCTCTTGACAGGATAAATGGTCCATGGAATGAAAGCTTTCAGTTGCTTTACACTTTCAAAGCTGAAGTGGAGATGGCTAGTCCAGGCAGTGTTGTAGTGATAGACAAGCATACAGTTCCCTACAAATTGAAAAGCGGGAGGATGATGTAGAAGGAATGTTTTAGAAGGGCTTTTGTTTGTTTCAAAGCTTGCTGGAAAGGCTTTCTGGACGGTTGCAGGCCTTATTTGGCCGTGGATGCAACAGCTCTTCATGGCAGGTTTAAAGGACAGCTAGTTGCTGCTACTGCAATTGATGGACACAGTTGGATGTTCCCTGTTGCTTATGGAGTTTTGGAGGTTGAGTCAGAGGAAAGTTGGACTTGGTTTCTGCAGAATTTGCGCGACCTTATAGGTCATCCACCAGGACTTACTATCCACACAGACGCTTGCAAAGGTTTGGAGAGTGCAGTAGAAGCAGTATTCCCTGGAGTGGAGCATAGGGAATGTATGCGACACTTGGTACAGAATTTTACAAAGAAATTCAAGGGTAAAGTTTATACTGACAACCTATGGCCAGCTGCATACACATGCAGCATTAGGAAGCATCTGTTTCATTTGGAAGTGTTGTATAAACAAAAAACTGGGGTGAAGGAGTACTTGGATGAACATCATGGTAGGTTGTGGTCAAGAAGCCAATTCAATGAAATTTGCAAGGTAGACTATGTAACAAGTAACCTTGCGGAGAGTTTCAATGCAAAGGTCAAGTCATTGAAAGGGCTTATGCTGTGGCAAATATTTGATAAGATTAGGCAGATGATCATGATAAAAATCGATCTGCGTCAAAGAATTGCAGCCACAAAATATGTTGGCCATCTCATGCTCCCATCTTTGATTAAGTCTTTGCATGCCAGGGCAAAACAATTGAAGATGAAATGCATCAGAAAAGGAATGGAGGCTGAGGTAACCTACACTGACAGTAAAAACAGGCAGTGGAGGTATCCAGTGAGTTTGGTTGATAGGACATGCCATTGTAGGCGATGGCAGATCCGTGGGATACCCTGCATACACGCATTGTTTTTCATGAGTGTTATAGCGGGTGCAGAAGGTGAAGTTGATCAGTATGTGTCAGAGTATTTCTCTGTTGCCAAATTTAGGGATGCATATGCTATGAATGTTCCTACCTTGTTGGGAAAAGACCAATGGATGAAAGTCGATCCAGGCTTCAAACTGTACTCTCCAGTTTTGACTAGACCGGCAGGTAGGCCGAGGAAGAATAGGATCAGAGCTAGTGCAGAGGGTGGTCCACCGATTCGACGACGTAAGTGCAAACGTTGTGGAATCCCTGGACACATTGCTAGGCTTTGTAAAAATCTAGTTGACCCAGCTTTTGGAATGGAAGATCAGGCGGGAGCAGCAAATGCAGAGGAGAATGAAGAAGCAATTCAACATGAGGATCCAGAGCAGATTGAACCGATGGATCGAGAGCTGCTTGAACCGATGGATCGAGAGCAGAGGGAACAGATGGATCGAGAGCTGCTTGAACCGATGGATCGAGAGCAGAGGGAACAGATGGATCGAGAGGCCTTTGAAGCAGTGGATCGATAGCTGCTTGAAGCATTTGAAGAAAATGCATTAGAAGAAAGAGCACAAGCTTCGTATGATATGGTTGTCTTGGTCTTGGCACAACCCGAAGAGAAGAAGAACAAGAACAAGAACAAGAAAGATGGCAAAAGGAAGGTAGACACCGATAATATCCCTGGTAGGGTTACCCGGAGTAAGGTGGTGGACCCAGCGAGTCACACCAGGAGCAAGAGAAAGATTCTATTTTGAATAATTAATTTGAATTTGTATGAACAATTTGTATTGGGGATCCCTTTGTATTGAATTCGAACTAGTGTGACGTTCCCAAGTTTGTATGTTGAATAATCACAATAATGTAGGGAATATATGTGTTATTTGCTTGAATAAGTTTCTAGTCCATGAGCTACTAGCTATAGTTCATCGCTTGAGGTTTCCTCACTTTTCCCCCTCTTAGTGACTAAACTCAAAAAATATAGTTTTGGGTTTATTTTAATTCATAATAATTCAAAACATGGTGGAACCTTCCCATGGAGTCTTGTTATGTTACCTACAACCTAGAGAAATAATAATGGAAAAGGATATATAGAGATATGAAGTTTCCCTTTCTCAAAACCACTTCCTAGTCCATGAGCTACTAGCTATGAAGATGCAGGGCTTTCTACTCAACACACCTCCCAAATGCCCACAATGCTTACAAACTTTGTCCAAATGAGTCCAAATTCGTCACACTTGTGTATCTTTGAATTGCAAACAACATCACATCGGCCAAAATGTACTATATTGTTCAAATAACACAATCTAACAATTTTTATGCCAAAAACTTCAATTTCCCTTACTCCCTTTATTATTTGGGTACCCCTGTTTTACTTAGTTTTACTCAGTTTTCCCCCTCCGGGTCCACTTGCTTTATTCAGTCCTACTCCGTTTTGCCCTTCCGATAAACATTTCCTCATTTTTCCCCCTCTTAGTTCTACTCAGTTTTCCTCCCTTGTACTCACTGGCTGATCTCTGATTGGTCGAGATGTATTTCACACGAATCTTGGTTGGTTGATAGCTCAACGCACGCTTGCACCGTTGGATCATTTATGATCGGACGGCCTGTCAACCCTGGCGGTCGCGGCGGCGCGGATCTGCAGAGCACATACCTACCAACCCTGGCAATCGCATATTCCAGTCGCATCTTCCTCTCTTACTCTGGCGGTCGCGGCGGCGCGGATCTGCAGCGTGCGTGCGTGCGTGCGGCGGCGCGGATCTAACCGTGCGTGCGGCGGCGTGGATCTAACCGTGCGGCGGCGTGGATCTAAGAGTGCCGGTGAGGATCTAACCCTCAGAAATAGTTGAAATGTCTCTCTCTGTCTCACTTTCGTTTATCTTCTCAGATCTGTTGATGATGAAGAACACCAAGACGGTGGCCGTGTCGACAGTGCTCAGCGATCGTCTTGAAGCCATCGCCAACAACATCGCTGCGACCTACAACATCGCTGCGACGGCGCAGATCCAGCCTTCAATGTCGGAGCCTGCCGATGTCTCACTTCCGTTACCCTCGTCAGATCTGTTGCTGATGGACACCAAGACGGCGGCCGTGTCCACAGTGCTCAGCGATCGTCTTGAAGCCATCGCCAACAACATCGCTGCGACCTACAACATCGCTGCGACGGCGCAGATCCAGCCTTCAATGTCGGAGCCTGCCGATGTCTCACTTCCGTTGCCCTCCTCAGATCTGTTGCTGATGGACACCAAGACGGCGGCCGTATCGACAGTGGTCATAGATGACAAGACGATTGAAGCCATCATCCACAACATCGTTGCGACGGCGCAGATCCAGACCTCCTCCATGTCCGAGTTTGCGGATGGCGCAGATCCAGCTCCTCAGCCGCCCGTCGTCCTGGCCCTTCTAGCCCATCGGTGCGCGGCCGTGTTCGACGCCGCAAATTGGGATAAATTATGATAAATTTGTATTTTTCAATTTCAATTTGGGATAAAATTGTTCGAACTACTACCTCCGTGTCAAAAAAAGCTTCTCCACTTTCTCGATGTGTCCCTGTACATCCAAATGTATGATTTGAATTCTATCCCAACTTGATTGGGAAGATTGATATGTATTTGATCCGAGAGGCTGGTACATGCTTTCACTTTTGGGATCCCTTCACTTTTATAAGATGTTCATGCATGAAAATTATCGCGCGCATTACTTAGCACAACTAGGAAATTGTACGACAAAATACAGTGGTTAGAGCCACACCAAAATACAGTGGTTAGAGCCATCTACTGAATAACAATTCTATACTATCTAAATCATCTACCACAACCACATAACTGCTAGAACAGGGATGACACCTAATAAAACTGCCCAGATGAATCTACTTTTCGCCTCTCCCATCACTTGAAGTTCATGTTCTAGATTTTCTACCACTTGATCAAATAAGGCAAGATCTGTCTCAAGTATCAACTTCTCCTTGCGAATAAGCTCTGAATTCTTCTTTTCTTCCTCCACAGTACGCTTCAGCTCGAATATCATCAGGTTTTTACGGGCCAATTCATCACCTAAATTGGCCACCTTCTCCTCCAAATCCATCCTCTGGCTACACCACTGGGTTGATTCATCTTGGTATACAATGTACCATGGATCATCGGCTTGCCTGGCGAACTGTAACAATAATGGAAAAAAGAACAACTGAAATCACTCCAACAGGCCATGGCGGCACTTCAAATTCAACGGTAGTACAGAGAGCACAAGCTAGATACCTGCACTTCCGACGAGGTAGGAGAAGTAGAACGTGGCCACGACATGATCGAATCCCCACCCTCGCCGGTGTACCCGCTACGACCAGACATTGAGGACTATTTCGCACCTGCAAACTCCAAATAAATTACGGGAACCGAATCGATTAGGGGGCGGGGGAGGCGGAAGCGGAGGTCGTCGTGGGCGGCAGATCTGCTTGCGGCGGAGCAAATCCCGGTCGTCGTGGGCGGCGGATCTGCTTGCAGCGGACTTTCCTGCGGTGGGTACAATGCGTGCGGACGAAACAAGTGCTGGAGCCGTGGTTGACGTGCAGCGCCGCAGTCCGTCCGACGCCGCCGGGGAACAGAGCCGGCGGCGCGACGAGGCGCCGGCGATGGCTGCTCCGTCCGAGGGTGGGGAACGAGCTGCCAGCGGTTCTCCGATGACTAATGAGATGCACTTTAATTAGCGAACTTGTTTAGCACAAGATTCACTTTAGATTAAGCTGCGAAAATAGTCACCTGCTGGGTCTAGCTTAAGAAAAATTAATTAGCGAACTTGTTGCTTCTCTCTAACTAAAAGCACGGATATATGCCTTTTCACTAAGGGCGACCCCAGCGGTCATTGGCTGAGGCGGCCCCACAGAGCGGCTCTATATGATTTTCTCTAAATAAATAGATGACCCCAGCGGTCATTGGCTGCGGAGGCCCCACAGAGCGGCAATATATGATTTTCTCTAAATAAATAGACGACCCCACTGGTCATTGGCTGCGGCAGCCCCACAGAGCGGCAATATATGTCTTTTCCTGAAAAATACACGACCCCACTGGTCATTGGCTGAGGCGGCCCCACAGAGCGGCTCTATATGATTTTCTCTAAATAAATAGACGACCCCTGCGGTCATTGGCTGCGGAGGCCCCACGGAGCGGCTCTATATGATTTTCTCTAAATAAATAGACGACCCCAGCGGTCATTGGCTGCGAAGGCCCTACAGAGCGGCAATATATGTTTTTCTCTAAATAAATAGACGACCCCACTGGTCATTGGCTGCGGCAGCCCCACAGAGCGGCAATATATGTCTTTTCCTGAAAAATACACGACCCCACTAGTCATTGGCTGCGGCAGCCCTATAGAGCGGCCCCATTTGTCATTGGCAGCACCGCGTATACAATCGGGAAATAAAACAGCCCACACGTCAGCGATAGATGGATGGCTGCTCCGACGTGTCTCCTGACCCTACCCGTCAGCACCATTCAAAAGCATCGGTCAATCCACAACCACCGCGGCTCCCTAGCCGTCACCGGTAACGGTCAAGGCCTCTGACCAGACCGCAACCCTCCCGTCCGAGCGTCCGCGAGGGGTTTCAAACTAGAGCGAGGGGAAAACTGAGGAAAAACTAACGAGCTGGAGAAAACTGAGTACAACTAACGACCTAAGGGCACGAAAATAGAAATCCCTAAAAAAAACAGACATTTTTCTTGGCCTATGCAAAAAAGACAAAAACACGTCACAAAAAGGCTTATTTTAGTATGGAATTTTTATCATTTTTACATATAAAATGTTGTTTTTACTTGAAACGGCTTCGTAGGCACGTAGGACGTGGAGATGTACATAAAACATTTTTATTTAGAATTTTTTACATTTTTAAATATATTGAAAATAAATTTAAAATAAAAGTAGCAAATACACATGTGAGCCAAAACTCAGAATCAATAAAATAGGCAAAGCTTCTGCCTCGTTTAAAAAAACGCTAATTGTACCGCAAAGCGGAACTGAGAAGGACATGCACACTCCAGACTCGCAGATATCTTGGATTCTCCCCTCAAAAAAAGATACCTTGGATTCTGGCCAAAAGAACAATCAGCACTAGATACACAATTTTAACATCATGAGCGTAGAACCAATCTAAAAGTGAAAAATCGCTCTCATTCATTTTATCAGGATGTTTCAATGCCAGTCGTGTCCTGGTGTACATATAACCTGAGTTAGTACATTATACGATTACTGAGTTCAGGTGTTCATACGATTACTGTTAAACCGGATCCAGCTCACCAGAACCCATCTTTGAAAAATCAATTGTCATTTTGTTAAGAATCTCCACAGAAAACTATGTATGCACAAACTCAAGTTTAAAGTCACCCAAAAACTCGGGCACATAAGCAGTCTTGCAGAGACAGAGAAGATGGCAAATACGGAGTATGTTCCTTTATTTTATTCTGGTGGCGAATCTGAAAGTTGCGGATACTGATGCAACACATCTCTACATATAATATATACATGTACAACGCCTGAGAACTTCCTCTCGATCAAGTTAAATGTACTATGCAACAAGAGTACAAGACAGCCACAACAAAGAGCCAATACACAATTTATCACCAGGAAAGCATTAGTAAAGCAAGTAACCCAGAGTCTGAGCGACCCATCCCGCTGCCACCAGCATGGTCAGATGTATCTCCCGGTAACCAAATAAAACAGGTCAATATCATTTGTCCAGCATTGTGTAAGACGGCAGGTCCTTCACCGCCAGTACATCCTCTAAAACTAGCTCGCGCTCCAACTGAGTTCTCGTCGATTTCATCACCTCCTGGTGCAACCAAAGCAAGCAAACAGTGACGCAGCTGATTACAAACTAATGGTGAAATGAAAAAAGACGCGGCATGCTAAGAAGCTTACGTTGAACTCCATATACGAAGCACGCTTCACAAGCCACTGAGCATCGAGCATCCGAAAGGCCACACAGTAGAGGTTATCAAACGCATCCTCGTCTCGTCCAAGTAGTTCCACGAAACGAACTCCTGGCTTCGAAGATGGAACGGCTGCACAAATTGAGGAGCAGAAAAACCAGGAGTTAGCAACAAATACAATTAGAATGTGAATACACGTTCAGGGGACAGGGAGTATTACTTGACTGTAGATCCAACATCTGGATCAGCATGAATGATATATTGATACCAGCAACTGCAAATGGATACTCCCAATCAGATCTCTGACCTTGTACTTTGTTCAGAAGCATCTGAAAGGAACCCTGAGACAGAGCATATGTGACGATTATTAATATAAAAGCAGAAAGGAATAAATATGACTACCAATTTCAAACTCTAGAGGGTATTACAGGATAGTTCCTAGCGAAAAAGATGAGGTTCTCCAACGATATGTATCCACCACCCCTGCAAAGAGACTATCAGTATTAAATGCCTTTATCAATTAAAGACACTACAAACGACCAGTACAATATTATATAAGATTATCCATAGAAGACCTGAAATCTGTTGATGGATCAGTGCCTTGCCAACCCATCTCCTTCCATAATTCTGATTTTAGAGGAGGAATCGCACGACTCGGGTAAGCTAACTTCCAAAGTTGTCTCAAGGCATCCTAGTAAGAACAATGCATATTAGTTGCTTTGCTTGTACGAGGGCATGGTTTGTGGTTTTTTTAGAAAGTAGAAGGAACCATGTGAGCTATCCAAACAGGTTTACGTACTTGATGCTCAATACGGGAGCCATCAAAAGAGATTTGCAATCTGCGTCTTAAATTATCCAATCTTTCTTCCTGTAAAATAAAAGTTCAGAACTTACAATTAAAAAATGCCTACTTAAACCTTTTTTCCACACTTACCTGCAAAGGATTAAGATATACTGGACTGCCGGTTTCGTTATCTGAAGAAAAGGGAAACAATCTGCCAAACATTGACCCAGAGCTTGCAATAATATTTGCTGCAAACAGAAACAGAAAACATATAGTGATGAATAGCAATATCAACAAAAAGTTAAGATCATGGGTAGGAAGAGAGTACATAAATATCAACTTTGAGTTTGCCTGAAACAAAAGCTCATGATGGACTTAATGATAAAGCATTACATCAATAATATTGTTTGCATGACTTTATCAAACCATTGATATGACAGAGACTTCCAAACCAGAAACATTACTTCTCATTTTGACAACTCGGTGTGCAGTCTGTCATAATTTTTTTGAAGATGGTGGACATCTTTTCCTAAAATGCAAAGATGCAAAGCAGCGTTGGAGAGCATTACTTCTTAAAGATGTGCGCCTGAAGCTACTACCCTGTTGGTCGGCTGTGGAGATGCTTGAGGAGGTTCTAAATCTTGAAGAGAAAGAGAAGATGTTTACAATTGCTTTTTTGTGGAGTTGGTGGCAGGAGAGAAATAGAGGCAACCATGGAGAAACCAGATTGACAATCGACAGTTTCCAATTCAGTGTCCGTAGACATGCTAGTGAGTGGCATGATCATCTAAAGAAAATAAAGGAGACAGGCCATGTGGTTCATAGTGAATGGGAAGCTCCTACGTTGGACTATGTTAAGATAAATGTGGATGCCGCGTTTCGAGAAGAAACTATGTCTGGTGGATGGGGTGCCATAGGAAGAGATAGTGTGGCTGATATTTGCTTTGCTTCTGCTGGTACTCTTCAGAACGTTTCTACCGCTATGCACGCTGAGGCAGTAGCGTTGGCAAATTCTATACAGATTGCTGAGCAGATGGGTATGGGCAGAGTGGTTTTTGAGACCGATTGTCTGAATCTCAAACAAGCCATGACAACGTCTGATTATTCCTTCTCTCCGTTGGGAAATCTGATTAGTGACATGAAGTTTAGTCTTCAAATGAATTTTATTGAGGCTAGTGTGGTGTATGCTCCGAGAACTTGTAACAGGCCAGCACATGTGCTTGCGGCCATGGGTGTAGGTTTAGTCCAGGGAAACCATGCCATTTGGACATCGGACTTTCCTACTGATGTAACCCGTCTGGTGACCGGCGTTAGTGCCGTGTCTTAATGGAATACGAGTGTTCCATGTCAAAAAAAAAAAATATTACTATCACCTCTGTTCCAAAATATCTTACATTTAGGAACGGAGGTAGTACTTTGCTAGTATTTCGTAGGATTTCTGAATATGATAAATAGCAAGCGGACTATTATATTAGCACTAAAAGCAGCTGCTTACATCATATTTTTTACTTAGTTGCAATAGCAGCAATGAGGTATGTTGTGGATTTGTAAACACAAAAACAGAACCAAACAATGTGCATTCGCTAAGTCTGACACCCTGAAGACTAGTGGTTATTTCAAACCCAAGTGTGGGGTTGTATGGGTCAGCAACGCACACACGGGGCATATACGAGTTATAGGCATATTAACCAAGAATGTCACTAGTGAATGGCCATCAATGGGTAACTGGTTACCTGTTCGTGGAACTACTAAGTCAATAGTTAGCAATGAGGCTTATATGTAAGTTCACATACTAAGTGCTAGAAAATCATGAAACTGAAGACACTATAACAGCCAGTTACTGGCTTACAAAATTTATAATCACTCCGATCCATATTACCTTTCACAAATATGGATGTATCTAGCGCTAAAATGTGTCTAGCTATATCCGTATTTGCGAAAGGTAATATGGGTCGGAGGGAGTACATGAATTTGATGGGTAAAGTGAACGATACCTAACCACTGTGCCCATTGCGCAATCAAATTTGAGAAAAGAAACGACCAGTGTAGTAGTTCTTTTTTTCTATCATCATCATCCCACAAGTCTTGCCTTCTGGGGTTATACACCTTAACAAGGTAAGAAAATTGTCAATAGTCTGCTTTCACTGAAAAGGTTGTACTAATAGCTAATGAAATTATGTCAAGAAAATAATTACCTCTGATCCGCCACTGTCATAGCTAGACCTCCCTAATAGAGGTTCATCAAGGGAATCTACATCGGTTATGTCTATACGTTCATTCTTCCTTCCATCAACGTCTGCGTGATGGAGCCGTCGCCTCAGATTGCTCGTCGACATGAAGTTCTAAATAAGAAAAGAAGAGTCAGAAACCAACAATAGAACAGAATAAAATCAATATTCTAGTCGTGCAGTAAAGCAATAATACATATGTTCAGCATACAGCAGATCAAGTATTCAGGTCCAGCAGTTCGCCTGCAGGATTCTCAATTTGTGAATCGCCAATGTCATAATTTCGCAAGAGTAGTCTAAAATGCAGGTTTAAAGTAAAAAGAAAAAAAAGTAACAAGAACCTAAAACATCGTTGACATATTCAGAGTCCTGAGAGATTTGATCAGTGAGATTGGGACCGCAGCGAGCTAATTACCCCCAACAGAACCCTATCAATCACAGCGATCCCCTGACAGGTTCGCCCACCTAACTTCAAAACCTAGCCCATTCGCGGTCTGATAAAACTCGTCAGAGCGTGTGCATAACTCCCGCTGGATTTTACGAGTCGATGAAATTAGCAAGGTAGGGAGGAAAATCGAGCTCACGTACCTGAGGGCGAGGGGGGCCTGGACCCTGGTTGGTTCCGGCGGCGTTCCGGGATCCAGCGATTGAGAGGAGGACGAAGAAGGATGCCTTGCGTTGGGGGAGACTTTGGAGTATGGAGAGGATTGATTCTGACTCGGAAGCTTTAAGAAGGAGGGGGGAAAGAAGGGGGTTTGGACTTCGAAGAGAGTGCAGGCAGCTGGAGAAGGAGCTGCGGGCATGAACCTTCGATCCAAAGGTACAACCTTCGATCCAAAGGTATGACTCGGCGAACTTCCTCTTTATTATTTGCCAGCGCTAGCCGTCGGTCGCCTGATGGCGGCCTGAAAATCGGTCGTGTCAGCGCCGTTTGATCGTCATCTAGCGGGTGAGACAAGCTGCGATATAGTTTTGTAGTTTAGTTTTTTAGTTTTTATAAAACAAACTCGCGGTCCGACTGTAGAGGCAGATTTGTGTTGAAACTTATATTTTAATTCCTAACTTTATCCACTCCGTGGGTACATTTGTTTCATATCTTTTATTACAATAAAAATTGTAACTTCACATATAAAAAATATATAATATTACAACAAATTATTTGTAACAAATTTTGAAAAGCAATGTTACAAAAAATTTGTCAACAAACAATTAGGTTCTTGTAGATTGATTTGCAATAAAAACTGCTAATACTTTCGACAAATATCACAAACAATTACAACAAAAACCTATTTATGGCCATCAAGCAACCATATTTTGCTGAAAAAGATTAGATTACAACAAAAAGCCATTTACAACAATAATTATTAATAAATTTACAAATATGGGTGTTTCCAACAGTTTGCAAAGATGTTTACAACAATAATCAACAATAAAAATTCATCCTTTTTTTCATAGTTTCAACATTTACAGTTTCTATCATGGGAATATCACTTTGCCACAACTTTTTTCTGTATTTTTAACAATATTCACCAATGAATACAACAAAAACAAAATAATAACATTTCCAATATCAGAATTTCAAAATCACTTTACAACAAATTACAGAGATATTGTCAACAATAATTGCCAAGGAATCCAACAAATTACAAGTCGCTGGCTCTCACCAGGGCGTGCTCGCCGAGAGCACCGACGTGCCCTTGATCCCCTCCCTCCTCTCTCATCTGCAACCGACGGGAAGCCACACCCTGCTCTAGAGAGTGGGGGAGAAGCTGCTGCCACTTGTAGGGATGGAGCTGCGCCGACGTGCTCGCCGGAGGAGAGGAGCTGGGGCGGAGAAGCTGCTGCCACTTATAGGAATGGAGCTGTGCCGACGTACTCGCCGGAGGAGAGGTGCTAGGGCGGCGCGCTTGCCGGAGGAGAGGAGATGTGGCGGCACGCTTGCGGGAGGAGAGGAGCTGGGGCGGCGCGCTCGCCGGAAGGGGGGAGCTGGGGCAGAGCGCTGATACTTCCATCTTAGAAAGGAGATAAGGAAGAAGGATTTGTGTGGTCAGTGTTGGGATAAGGCAGGGATGGTGGTGGAACCTAGCCACGTGCTGATAGCTGGCATGGAGAAAGCAACAACCGATTTTCTACGCGTGATCAGGCGCCCGATTTGAAGTATTTTCCTTTATTATTTTATTGTTTTTTCAAGATACATAGAATTATAACCATCACTTTGGAGTAAAAAAAACAATCTCAACTGACCTGCAGTTATGTGGTGATGTATATTTTTTTTTGGAGGTGATCTAAATTTTGTCCAGTAAATATAAGGTGATGCAAAACAAATATATCCCGCTCGCATACGGCCAATCACCACCATGAAACTTCATGTCTCCGCCTATGACGAGGGTTAAACTCGACAAATATCCTAGATGAAGGACTTAGGATCAAGGAGATAGGGCGTCGGATGAACTCGAAGGTAAACTCAGTCAAACAAGGTGGCTATGAAAGTAAACGTGGGTGTAGAACCTGGCTTGCTTTCAATCTGGCCTACACCATCCCCTCCTGGCCCCTATATATAGGTGGCCAGGTCTCGAGGATCGGGTAGGGTCCGATACAGATTATAATATCGACATACGGTAAGAACTCGTATTTCGACTAGTATTACAATTGGGCCTAGCTTAACGGGCCTCAGGGGTACTCAACTGACAGGCTCTATTATCTATACCCTTGTCAGTAGCCCCCGAGATTCTACCAGAATTGCAGATTCGGGTTAAATCTCAGATCTTCTATTCTTCGACTTGATCAATTCTTCGACTTCTTCATGTCTTTAAATCTTCGACTTGGCCTTTCGACTTGTCTCTATTTATAGTATAGTATCTCGCAAGGGGCTTTGATGAACAAGCCTGACATCTCTGACGGATCAAGAGGTCAGTTAACTGTCGGAACAGACGCTTGCCACCTACTTCAAATTCAATCCCCTTGGACTTGAATTCGGGAAACCGGTCAAACCCATTCTTTTGCCGCATTTAGGACTTACAAAGAATGAGTCCCAGTGGTTCTCAGGGTACCCAGTGCGTCCACCAGAATTTTTCTTCGCGTCGTAGACACGGATACATACCAGCAGAGCGCATCCATGTGCGTATACCGGGCCACACAAGACGGATCCTGGGGTCTTACCGTCGTGATATATTTCAACCACGGCATTCAAGTTTTGTCGCGATGACGCAACTCGAGAATCATACGTCGCAGCCTTGTTTGACTGTTCCAGCCTACAAAATATTCGGGTTTATTCAACCTTGATTAATAAAAATCTTCCTCCCGATGGGAGTAATTATTCTTCCAGAATCTTATTCGCCTTTATTGTTCCTTATAGAACATCGTCGGGTGCGCGCCCAGCGCTCCCGATGGGAGTAGCCCCCGAGGCTATAGTCGAAAAATCTTTTTTCGGGTATAGTCTCGAAGACAACGTTCCTTATTTCACATCGTGAGATCATAATGTAACTCAATGATATCGTCGGGTGCGCGCCCAGCGCTCCCGATGGTAGTAGCCCCCGAGGCTATAGTCGAAAAAATCTTTTTTCGAGTATAGTCTCAAAGAATGACTCCTCTTTTTACCAGATTCAATTTTTCGTCGACTCCTTTGATCTTTTCTTTTCCTAAGTTCACCAACTCGAACTATTTTTGGAATATTCTTCTTACTGGCGTCCACTGCTTATCATAGTCTTCAATTCTCGTTACCCGTACGTTTGTGATGTCATTAATCTGTTTACTTTTATCTCTAAAATGTGACCGTTACCCATGGGCAGCGTAGTAATTTCGCAATTCTTCTGCCCGTTAGTGGGCTGCCGTTTCCACTCTTTGCGCCACGTCTCAGCCCACGTTCTGTTACCTGGAAGCTATATAAGGGGAGAGTGGGGAAATTTACTGTTTACCAGTTTATTGCTTCCGCCGCCGCCACCATTGCTTGCAATCTCTGCTCTCCTTTGATCTCCTACTGAGCCCCCGTGCGCAGATCGTAGATGCGCGTGAAGCATCAGGCGCAGAAGCACAAGATGACCAAGGGGACAAACATCGCGACGAGCTGGGTACCTTCTGCCTTTACGCAGAAGGAGCTGGAGAAGGCCCGAGCGGATGGCCTCATCTCCAACGACGACGAGGTTATCTTCCCCAACGCTGAGCGGATCCCCAAGCCCGGAGATGGTTTTCGGGTGATGTTTTTTGCCTATCTTTTGCGCGGTATTTCCCTTCCTGCCCACGAATTCTTTCGTGGGCTTCTTTTTGTTTACGGTGTGCAGCTTCACCAGCTCACACCAAACTCCATCTTGCACATTGCTTGCTTCATAACTTTGTGCGAGTCGTTTCTGGGGATTGATCCCCATTTTCTTCTTTGGAGAGCCCTCTTTCGGCTCCGCCCCAGTGTCGTGTTGTCCAAGAAACCCAAACATGGCGGAGCTTGCATCTCTCTTCGCTCTAAATCGCAGTATTTGGAGTTTTCATTGGCTGCCTCGGTGCAAGGTTGGAGGACCAGGTGGTTTTACATCAAGGACCGGAAGAATTCCCTTCCGACAAGTACGGCCTTGCCCCATTTGACGCCTCCCAAGAATTAAAGAAATTGGCCTCGTGGGATTCGCCTCCCACGGAAGCTGAGATGGAGGAAATTAAGCCACTCCTGGCCTGCATCCAGGAGCTGAAAAGTGGCAGGGGAGGTGCTCTTTCGGGTACACAACTCATGGCTTTTTTCTTGCAATGTCAGGTTCAACCCCTGCAGGATTGTCTCTCCAAGTTGTGGACTTTTTCTGGCTTGGAGGATCCTTCTCGAGTATCTGAAAATCTTATGGAGAAAAAGGATCTCGATAGGCGTGTGAGAGCTCTTACCACTCTCACCAAAGATCATGAAGTTGTGGACTTCACTAGTGGTGTCATGTGAACGTCGACTACATGATACTTCACCATTTATGGGCCTAGTGAGATGCATTGTGTATTTGGCTACCAATTGTGGGGTTGCTGGAGTGACAGAAACCTAAACCTCCGTTGGGAAACCATTGCACCAGGGAGCGTAGGATCTTAGAGTTTAAGGCTGTGGTTAGATTTATCTTAATTACTTTCTTGTATTTGCAGATGCTTGCAAGGGGTATAATCACAAGTGTGTATTTATCCTAGTAAGGGTAGTGCGCTAGCACAGGTTCACCCCCATAACACTTATCAATCCAATAAAGACTATTTAGGGGCATGAAGCGAAAGCTCTTGACAGAAACTCCCATGTGTCCTCGAGAACATTTGGTTATTATAAGTTACACAACCGGCTTGTCCTTTGCTAAAGAAAGGATTGGGCCACTTGCTGCAATTGTTACTACTATCTTTTATTTACTAGCACTTTATTTATTTGCATTACCAAATACTCCTGAAAACCCGTTTGCTAGTATTTACAGTGAATCTTTGATCAAAACCACTCATCAGCACCTTCTGCTTCTCGTTGGGTTCGACACTCTTATTTATCGAAAGTACTACGATACACCCCCTATACTTGTGGGTCATCAAGACTATTTTCTGGCGCCGTTGCCGGGGAGTGTAGCGCTATTGAAGAGTGGATTTGGTAAAGGTAATCGTCACTGTGAGTGTTGTTTTTTATTTTGTCTTTTATTTTTATTTTATTCTGCTATGGAGAATTCTCCATTTGGTTTCCTATTTGGGAACACTTCTACCACTGCTGCACATGTGGATGAACCACCACCGCCACCACCTGCTGAAGTTGATCCTTTTAAAATACCTATGAAAATTGTTGGGCGTGTTATGGATAACTGCTATTCAGGGGATGGAACTGTCCATCCGGGTGATCATTTACTATTTATACATGAATTATGCGAGTTGTTCAGGTGTGCAGGTATTTCACCAAGCCAGGTCAAGAAGAAGATATTCTCTTTATCTTTGAAAGGCAGAGCTGAGGAGTGGTATCGACTACTCCAAGATGGTCCATCTATGGCATGGGAGGACATTGTACCTCTCTTTTATTCCAAGTTTTATCCTCCAAGTGAAATCCATAAAGATCGTAATCGGATATATAATTTTGGCCTCATGATGGAGAAAGTATTGCCCAAGCGTGGGGGAGATTGAAGTTACTAATGCTCAAATGCCCCATTCATGAGCTCCCCAATAATATTGTTATTGATAATTTTTATGCGCGGCTTACTCTTCCTGATAAGGGTTATTTGGATGCTTCTTGCTTTGGATCATTTACTCATATGAAAGAAGACGCTAAGTGGAAATTTCTTGACCGTATACAAGAGAATGCTGAAGGATGGGAAAAATGACAAAGGTAGGAAGTCAGGTATAACCTATGATTATGAATGTATTAAAGCTTTTATGGGAACTGATGACTTTCATAGTGTTAGCATTGCTTATGGTCTTGATTCTCAAATACTTGCTAATTGTCTTAAGGCCTTTGCCTCTTATCTTGATATTCCAAAGAAAGATTGGAACAAATATCATGCACCTTATAAAGATTCCATTAGTCATATTCCTGCTGCAGCTACTGAAGTTTGTACTGTTGATAGCATTGTGCCTGAACCTTATTTTGAGAAGACACCTTTCCCTGCTAAGGTAAAGAAGTATTCTACTTTGGTAAGTGTGTCTAATAAAAGTACTAAGAAAGCTGTAGAACCTAATGAGCAAATTACTATTAAGTCTCCTGTAGCTATATTGAAGGATCTTGTTACTAAAGATGTAGGGGATGAATATATTCTCTTTTGTGAAGATGCTTCTAACATTCTCTCACATCCTAAAAAGTATAGGAAACCAAGTGTTCCTGTTATTTCTGTCAGGATTGGAGATCATTGCTATTATGGTTTATGTGATATTGGTGCTAGTGCAAGTGCCATCCCTTTAGAACTTTACAAAGAAATTATGCATGAGATTGGCGCTTGTGAACTTGAAGATATTGATGTGGTTGTTCAGCTTGCTAACAGAGAGACTGTTTGGCCTCTTGGTATTGTTCGAGATGTGGAAGTTCTTTGCGGTAAGACTAAATACCCCACTGATTTCCTAGTACTTGGTAAGGAGGCTAGTAAAACTTGTCCCATTATTTTTGGTAGACCCTTTTTGAACACTTGTGGCGCCGTGATAGACTATAAGAAGGCGAAAATTTTCACTAAGTTTAATGGAGAGTCTTATGAGTTTAATTTTTCTAAGTTTGCTAAGACTTCTTATGTAAATGAAACGCCTAATGAAAATTTTCGGGTTGAACAACTTGCTTCTATTGCTCTTGCTCCTAATAATGCTTTGCAGCAATTCATGGAAGATCACGAAAGTGATGTTTTCAGTAAGGAAAGAGAAGAGATTGACGACATTTTCCTTCGTCAACAACCATTAATCAAGCACAATCTACCTGTGGAGGATCTTGGTACCACTTTGCCGCCTAAGGAAGATCCTGTTTTTGAATTAAAACCTTTGCCTGATAATCTTAAATATGCCTATATAGATGATAAGAAAATATATCATGTTATTATTAGTTCTAAACTTTCAAGAAAGGAAGAACAAAGATTATTGGAGATATTGAGGAAGCACCAAGGAGCTATGGGATACACTCTTGATGATTTAAAAGGAATTTGCCCCACTTTATGTCAGCATGCCATTAATATGGAGAAAGACGTGAAGCCAGTTGTGGAGCATCAACGCCGCTTAATTCCCAAGATGAAGGATGTGGTAAGAAATGAGGTATTAAAGCTCCTTGATGCTGGAATTATTTATCCTATTGCTGATAGTAGATGGGTTAATCCTGTTCATTGTGTTCCTAAGAAAGGAGGTATGACTGTTGTGCCTAATGAGAATAATGAGCTTATTCCTCAAAGGGTAGTAGTGGGTTATAGGATGTGCATTGATTATAGGAAGGTAAACAAAGTTACTAAGAAAGATCATTATCCTTTAGCGTTTATAGATCAGATGTTAGAGAGGTTATCTAAGAAGACTCATTTTTGTTTCCTTGATGGTTATTCTGGTTTTTCTCAAATTGCTGTTAAAAAGGAAGATCAAGAGAAAACCACTTTTACTTGTCCTTATGGAACTTATGCTTATAGACGTATGCCGTTTGGTTTATGTAATGCTCCTGCTACTTTTCAAAGATGCATGTCTGCTATTTTTCATGGTTTTTGTGAGGAAATTGTGGAGGTTTTCATGGACGATTTTTCCGTCTATGGAACTTCCTTTGATAACTGTTTGCACAACCTTGATAAAGGTTTGCAGAGGTGAGAAGAAACTAACTTTGTTCTTAATTGGGAGAAATGCCACTTTATGGTGAATGAAGGAATTGTCCTTGGACATAAAATTTCTGAAAGAGGTATTGAAGTTGACAGAGCAAAAGTGGAAGCAATTGAGAAAATACCCTATCCTAGAGATGTTAAAGGTATTCATAGTGTTCTTGGTCATGCTGGTTTCTATAGGAGGTTTATTAAAGATTTCTCTAAGATTTCAAAGCCTCTTACTAATCTTCTTCAAAAAGATGTACCATTTGTCTTTGATGATGATTGTAAGGAAGCTTTTGAAACTCTTAAGAAGGCTTTAACTACTGCTCCTATTATTGAACTTCCTGATTGGAATTTACCTTTTGAAATTATGTGTGATGCTAGTGATTTTGCTGTTGGTGCTATACTTGGACAGCGTGTAGATAATAAGTTGAATGTTATTCATTATGCTAGTAAGACTCTTGATGCAGCTCAGAAAAATTATGCTACCACTGAGAAAGAGTTTCTTGCTGTTGTTTTTGCATGTGATAAGTTTAGATCTTATATTGTTGATTCTAAAGTTACTATTCATACTGATCACGCTACTATTAGATATCTTATGACTAAGAAAGATGCTAAGTCTAGGCTTATTAGATGGGTGTTGCTTTTACAAGAATTTGATTTGCATATCGTAGATAGGAAAGGTGCTGAAAACCCTGTGGCTGACAACTTGTCTAGATTGGAAAACATTTCTTTTGATCCTATTCCTGTTAATGATAGTTTTCCAAATGAACAGTTAGCTGCTGTAAATGTAACCTCGCGAGACCTTCCTTGGTATGCTGATTATGCTAACTTCATTGTTTCCAAGTATTTGCCTCCAACTTTTACAGCTCAGCAAAGAAGAAAATTCTTCTATGATTTGAGGCATTACTTTTGGGATGACCCGCACTTATATAAAGAAGGGGTTGATGGTATTATGCAAAGATGCATACCGGAATATGAGCAACAAGAGATATTAAGAAAATGCCATGGCAGCGGTTATGGAGGACATCATGCTGGAGATAGGACCGCACAAAAGGTTCTACAATCAGGTTTTTATTGGCCAACCCTCTTTAAAGATGCTAGAAGGTATGTTTTATCTTGTGATGAATGTCAAAGAGTTGGTAATATTTCTAGACGCAATGAAATGCCTATGAATTACACTCTTGTTATTGAATCGTTTGATTGTTGGGGATTTGACTTTATGGATCCCTTTCCTCCTTCAAAAGGCTATACCCACATACTTGTTGATGTTGATTATGTTACTAAATGGGTAGAAGCCATACCTACTAAGAGTGCCGATGGTGAGACCTCATTAAAAATGCTTAAAGATGTTATTTTTCCTAGGTTTGGTGTGCCTAGATATCTTATGACTGATGGAGGTTCTCATTTTATTCATGGCAGTTTTAGAAAAACTCTTGCTAAATATGATGTTAATCATAGAATTGCTTCTGCTTATCATCCCCAAACTAGTGGGCAGGTAGAGCTTTCAAATAGAGAGATCAAGTCTATTTTGCAGAAGACTATTAATAGATCTAGGAAAACTAGGCTAGTAAGTTAAACGATGCTTTATGGGCTTATAGAACTGCTTATAAGAACCCCATGGGAATGTCTCCTTATAAGATGGTTTACAGAAAAGCGTGTCACTTGCCTTTAGAATTAGAACACAAAGCTTTTTGGGCAGTGAAAGAGCTTAATAGAGATTTTAAACTAGCCGGTAAGAAAAGGTTGTTAGATTTGAGTTCTCTAGATGAGTGGAGAAACGATACAGCACCTTCTGCTCCTCGTTGGGTTCGACACTCTTATTTATTGAAAGTACTACGATACAGCCCCTATACTTGTGGGTCATCAAGGGGATGGCGAAAGAAGAAGGAAACAATGGCGAAGCCGAGGAAGAAGAGCTGGATGGCGGAGCCCAGGCTGAAGAAGAGCAGATTCCTAGGAACCTCCACGGTTACTAGGTAAAGTGCCATATCCGCGATGCTCATGTCCAAGCCTTGGAAAGCGAGGGTACCGTGGCTCCTCAAGAAGAGTCCCACTAGCGGACTGATTTTAAAGCCCTGGTACCAGCCCCAAACCCCACTGAGATTTTGATGCTCAAATCTCACATGGAGAGGGGTTTTAGCATGCCGCCATCTCATTTCTTCACAAATCTCCCAAAATACTATGGACTATAGCTTCACCACATAGCTCCCAACAGCCTAGTGTTTGTGGCGGGTTATGCAGCCTTGTGCAAAGGATTCCTCGGAATTTGTCCCAGAGTAGATTTGTTCCAACTATTCTTCTCCGTGCGGGCCAACTATGAGAATGACGGGTTTCTTCGGACCTGCGCAACCATATGCTTTCTTCCTCGTAGGTCCAAGGAATATCCCTTCATCACGCCTCTAGACTCCGCCGTGGGATGGAGAGGATCTTGGTTCTACATGGCGGACAAGCCCGCGCCATCTCAAGACCGCGGTCTTCAACCCTTTGAAAACATTGCAGCGCAGCCCCTCGACTCCTGGAAGCCTGTCAATGATGAATCCGCCACCCCCTACGTCAAGCTCCTCGCATGGTGGATCGCCAAATTATCCAAAGATGGTCTCAAGGGTATTGATACCATCAATTGCTAGATATCTCAGCGGATCCAGCCTTTACAGCATCGTGATCGCCTGATGCACGAGTATACTGGTGCAAAGGATGGCATGCTATGTTCGGAGGAAGAGCTAGACCCCAAGGTGGTCGAGAAGCGCATCCGCTCACTCATGAAGTCTCCAAGGAAGAAGCCCCTGAAGTTTGGCATGGCCATGTTTGAGAATGGCAGCTGCCCTCTGGTTAGTCACTTTTCCGCCATAGTACACCTGATACCTTTGAATTTTTATAAGAGCTGACATTTTTAGTTTCCCAATTTGCAGCTGAAATCGCTTGGTCCTACGGACTTTGCCCATCCCCTCCGCCGCTCCACTCAAAAGCCCGTCGCTAACGAGGAGGAAGTCCATTCCAGCGGAAACAAGGAGCAGACGGCGGGGGACGTAGATGACACAGCCCGCATGGCCAAGGTGGAGGTGGCTACCAAGAAATGGGGCGGTAGCGCAAAATCTCGTGGTGGTGGCGGGAAATCTCTCGATTCATGCTGTTTCGAGGCTCAATGCAGGGCGGAGCTAGAAACGCCATCTGAGAGTACCGCTACTATCAACCTGCCAAAATCTAGGTAATCTTTTTCTGCCTCTTTCTTATTTCATTGTTATTTCCTTGCTAACCCTCTTTTACTCAGAAGGAGGAAACCCGCCGTCAAGGAGCCAGCATCCAAGCATGCTAAGCCTTCCCCTGCCGCCATTCCGCCGACCCCTGATGCACCAGCTCCCTCTCCTGCTCGTAATGATATTTATATGGAGGATGCTGGTGGTCATTTTGGATCGATGCCTGAGACCAACCCAACGACTGAAGCTACGGCTAATGATGCCGTACAAAGTGAAAAGGCCTCTGGCTTGTTCCAAGGTCACATGGCGGATGCTTCTGCGGGAGGCAGCTCGTTTTGGAAGCAAAAGCAGCTTGAGATTGTCGATCTTATTACCAGCCAAGAAGATGCCAGCAATCAGCAATCCAGCGGTATTTCCGCTGTTGTGGATATACCAAACGGGTATACCAGTGACGTAGTCTCATACCGGCAAACCAGGGTGGCCCATGGAGGTGGTATGGCGGATAGCCAACCGGGCGGCCTAGTTGCTAGTGGTATGGCGGATTGAAGGCTGCCATGCCATGGCAGATTCCATGCTGCCATGCCATGGCAGATTCCCAGACGCATCCATGCCATGGCAGATTCCCGGATAGCAGGAGCTTATGGCAGATTCAATGCTGCCATACCATGGTGGATTACTGGACGCAGGAGCTTATGGCGGATCCGAAGACAGGCCCATGGCAGGTTGCCTTGTAGTACACGCATAGGACTTAGTCTAGGACTCCATATTGTATCCGCCCCGGAACCACCGTGATGCCCACGCCAGGCGCCTTTATAAGCCGGCGTGGAGGAGCCCTTGAGGCCAGGAGATAGCTAGAATAGCTAAGACATAGCAGATCGCATAGCGACCAACACCACCATTGTAATCTGTACACATTGTGCCATTATAGTGAGTTGTAGCAGGATGTAGCGATCCTCCACCGCGGGGACGTGAACCTGGGTAATCCCTGTCTATCACCGTCCCGGGCACCAGATCGCGTATCCCCTCTTTCTATCGCCTTGAGGTACCCCTCATGGCATACGTGTCGTAAGAACCACGACAGTTGGCGCCCACCATGGGGCAAGGGCATCTGGAATCTATCCGGGCGGATTTCTCACCGTCTTCGACGGCGGTCGGATCGGATCGCTTTCACCTGCAACATATCGGCGGAAAGTTCATTACCGCCCCAGGCTAGGCAATCGGGATCTCGACGTAACAGCCCTCACACTGACGGATTGTCTTGATCCCTTGTGTTCGAGGCGGCGCCGATCGTATCCGATTGTCGATCTGCCATCCGCTTGGTGTCGCTGGCTCGCCGCCACCGCGGATAACCCCTACTTCGTTATGGCTGGCTTTGCCGCCGTCGCGGACTAATTTTGTTGTCGCAGCCGGGTACGGCTCCGCCACAGCCCGCATCGTGGCTATCCCGGACTGCGTCATCTTATATCGACGCTGGCTAGTATAACTTTGCCGCCGATAAGTTCATCGTCGCTGGCTCGTATAACTTTGCCGCCGATAAGTTCATCTTCGACTCCGCCACGGACGGCTATACCGTCATCGCGGACCACTTCATCGCGACACCGTCATCAGCTTCGCCGCTATGGCAGAATACTTTGTCGCTGGCTATAACTTTGAGTCCGCCATGAACAATGCTGCCATCCATGACAAGATCCGATCGAGCGTGTTAGAGAGCATCAGCCAAAATTATGTTGTGCAAGTTAGCTGATTTCTGCCATGCCACTTCCGCCATGCATGTTACCAGGCATCTAGATAACGTGAGATCAAATCAAAATCTAGGGCGCAGCTAGTACTACTTTCACGTAAAACATGCATGGATTTTGCGGCAAGCGTGTCAAGTACATGCATGCATGAATTTTTTGACCACCGATGATCATCAAGCATGGCGGACGGCGCACGACTGATGGCAGATGTTGGACGGTGCACGACGGATGACGGATGACGCACGACGGATAGCGGACGGATCACGACGGATGCAAGCATGAATGCAACCCTTCAATGTCGCTGATTTTCACTCATGTTATGAGTCTTTTACCGCTTTCGTTTTTATCATAACTTTTCCACGATTTGCCTTGCGCTCGTGAGTAAAACTTTTACTGGCTTGCCTTCAAAGGCCCCGGTATCATGCAAAAATCTGCCATCAGGCATTAGCTTAAGTTTTCTGGCCTACACGTTTTCTGATGTTTTATATGTGGATTCCCGAGTAGTGACATTTTGGCACTTTAAAGCCGCCATCCGTTTCCAAGGTTTTGGACGGCTGCTATTAAGCGCTATCGCCTTGGCGGATTGTTCGTGCAAAAGTTTGCCATCTCACGAAAAGTCAAGCATATAAACCGGAAGAACGGATAAACCAGCACTTGCTAAAATCATATTAAATGCACATGAACTGTTCAAGATAGTCGAGTTTTTTCCGCCTTGACAGTTTTATGTTGTTCAACTGCTGCATAGTTTCAGCTTTAAAACATCTGTTCAATGGCCGTGTTTTACCCGCCTTGCATTTGTTCGTTGAACACAAGAACGATTTAATACAATTGTGTTTTGTTTCATGTCACAGGTACATATGACGCTTGGACGCTTTGCTGGTGCCCGATCAGAGGTGTTCTCGATCCATTCAGCTCAAATACCCGGGGGGCTACCTTCGATGGCAGCCCAAATCTGCCATGCAGCGGCCGCCTTTGATGGCAGCCCAAATCTGCCATGGAGCGGACACCGTCGACAGCAGCCCAAATCTGCCATGGAGCAGTCACCTTTGATGGCAGCCCAAATCTGCCATGGAGCGGTCACTTTCGATGGCAGCCCAAATCTGCCATGGAGCGGCACCCTGGAGAAGTCCGCCATGGAGCAGACCGCCTTGAGTCCGCCATGGAGTGGCCACCTTGGAGCAGTCCGCCATGGAACAAGATGCCTTGAGACCGCCATGGAGTAGGATGCCTTGAGGTCACCTTGGAGCAGGCCGTCTTGGAGCTGGCCGCTCGGGGGCTGCGACCACATTATGTTGATCTAATAACTGGTGAAGTTCTCTAAGAGCATCAAGCCGGATTTTTAAGTGAATTCCACCTTGACACTCGCGGGCTACACCGATGCTAAATTTTGTGAAGTTCTCTTAGAGCATTGCGCCGGATAAAAATCCGCCATAACGCACGGGGGCTACTCATCGCATTTTAACTACGTAGTTCTCTTAGAGCCCTATGCCGGATAGAAATCCGCCATAACGCTCGGGGGCTACAGCTAGCAAAAAATCCTAAGTCTTCTGAGAGCACCGCTAGGAAAATTGCGTAGCGGTGCTCGGGGGCTACAGGCTAAATATTCTATGTAGTTTCTCTAAGAGCACCTTGATGGATTCTCTATGAGAACCCGCCATGGCGCTCGGGGGCTACACATGGTGTAAAAGCATCAAAGTTCAAAAACATAAGCAGTGCGATAATTTTGCGCTCACTGTTTGGTAAGCTTCGAGGCAACATCTTATACTGAAAAGAACGTTCCTTGAGCTCGGAAAAAATACTAGTTATCCGCCTTGGATTCGTTCGCAGTAGCATACCAGCATGCATCTGGAGAATTGCCCTGCAAGTATGAGACGTCACTGGTCCGCCTAAAGTTCTAGGCGGATAAAATTTATTCTTTGGGAGCTCTACGAGATCTTTCACGCGACTATCTTGAAGATGAAGATGAAGATAAAAAGCCCATCAAGCAATGAAGACAGAAGAGAAGATCTCAAAGAACTCCGGGGGCTACTGTTGTGGATATACCAAACGGGTATACCAGTGACGTAGTCTCATACCGGCAAACCAGGGTGGCCCATGGAGGTGGTATGGCGGATAGCCAACCGGGCGGCCTAGTTGCTAGTGGTATGGCGGATTGAAGGCTGCCATGCCATGGCAGATTCCACGCTGCCATGCCATGGCAGATTCCCAGACGCATCCATGCCATGGCAGATTCCCGGATAGCAGGAGCTTATGGCAGATTCAATGCTGCCATACCATGGTGGATTAGTGGACGCATGAGCTTATGGCGGATCCGAAGACAGGCCCATGGCAGGTTGCCTTGTAGTACACGCATAGGACTTAGTCTAGGACTCCATATTGTATCCGCCCCGGAACCACCGTGATGCCCACGCCAGGCGCCTTTATAAGCCGGCGTGGAGGAGCCCTTGAGGCCAGGAGATAGCTAGAATAGCTAAGACATAGCAGATCGCATAGCGACCAACACCACCATTGTAATCTGTACACATTGTGCCATTATAGTGAGTTGTAGCAGGATGTAGCGATCCTCCACCGCGGGGACGTGAACCTGGGTAATCCCTGTCTATCACCGTCCCGGGCACCAGATCGCCTGTCCCCTCTTTCTATCGCCTTGAGGTACCCCTCATGGCATACGTGTCGTAAGAACCACGACATCCGCTTTTGTAGAAAAAATAGCAACAATGAAGAAGGTATGTATTGCCAGTAGCCCCCGAGCGCCATGGCGGATTTTCGTAGATGACCCGTTATGGTGCTCTAAAAGAAACTACCTTTAAATCTTTCATCATATAGCCCCCGAGCGCCGCCATACATTAACTGCAGCGGTGCTCTTAGAGAACTTAAGTTTTTATGCGATGAGTAGCCCCTGAGCGTTATGGCGGATGTTTCTGGCATAAAGCTCTAAAAAGACTTAAAAATCATCATGAGTACCCCCCGAGCGTTATGGCGGACTTCTGTCCGGCATAAAGCTCTAAGAAGACTAAGTTAAAAAATCATCATGAGTAGCCCCCGAGCGTTACGGCGGATTTCTGTCCGGCATAAAGCTCTAAGAAGACTAAGTTAAAAAATCATCATGAGTAGCCCCCGAGCGTTATGGCGGATTTCTGTCTGGCATAAAGCTCTAAGAGTAACTAACACATAACTGTGTTTTTAACAGAATTATAAAAAAGTTGTGGAGGACCTGGTCCAAGTCGTCAGCTCGCAAGAGAAGGAGCTGGCGGAAAAGAGTATGCTCATGGCGGATTTGCAGAAGTAGCTCGAGAATAGCGGTAATTTTCTTTTGACTTTGGCAAGTTTAAGTACCTTTATGCTAGCCAATCAATACTCTGCCATTATTTCCACCATGCAGATGCTGCCAAGGTGAAATCCACACTCGAGGGGGTGGAAAAGGGTCACGCTATCGCAATGGAAGGGTTGCAAGCGCAGCTCCAGAAATCTTTGACCGCGAATACCCTCCTCAAAGAGAAACTCAAGGACTTGGAGCGCCAAAATCGCCAGAAGCAGAAAGAGGTGGAGGATCTCCGCAAAGC
The DNA here is from genome assembly GCA_007115705.1 of Dactylis glomerata. Lineage (NCBI taxonomy): Eukaryota > Viridiplantae > Streptophyta > Magnoliopsida > Poales > Poaceae > Dactylis > Dactylis glomerata. The sequence goes on along the minus strand of QXEO01000286.1, from coordinate 331,558 downwards.
CGCCGCTGAGTTTGAAAAGCGGTAGAATGGGTTCAACGAGGTCCTTGACCATTTTGGCTATCCACATTTTGTAGTTTGTGATAATGGGCTGTGTCGATTTTATGACGCTTTGCTTGTTTCCGCCATGCAGTTACTTTGGAGCAAGGAGAGGTGGATTCCGCCAGAGGCCTGCGCATGGCCACGGATGCCGCGAAGGAGCTGGATGGCCTTCTTAACGGTGGTCGTCAGGCATGTGGCAGCCTGCAGATAGCGGGTTCATCCAGCCTTACTGCCATTGGGCTCACCAAGAAGCTCCTGCTCGTGCCTAGGCTGGTAGCGGATTGGAAGCAGTCTTCCACTCGGGGTGGTGCCAGAACTGGACTTACTTTGGCAAAGGCCCACTACCCCAAGATGGACCTAGATCTGATCACCTCCGGCATCCCGGAGAGCGGCGAGGATGGAGCATCGGTGGACGAAGCTGCTATCCAGCAGAGCGTGCTGGGATACGATCAGTTGTGTGCCATGGGCATACGATCTGCCCGGATCTCCAAGCCAAGCCTCGGCGTCGGTCTCCACAGCTACTGCAGGTGCTGATGGCGGTGATGACGCTACCTCCGCTGTGCCGCCCTCTTGAGTTATACCCTGCATTATGGCAGGAAGAAACAATTGCATCAATTCAGCCCTGAGTGGGTCTGTAAGTTAAACTTTTAAACTCCGTGTGTGCTTGTACTGTGCCCGATCTGCTTGTGGCGGATCGGAAAATGCTTTTGAACTTATGGCACAGTTTTATCAACTCTTTGAAGTGGTTATGTGCAAAAAAAACTGCCAAGCCTATTTTTATGCAACTTGCAGCAGTTCAACATGCCCAAAAAACAACACTTTGAAAAAAAATCACGCGTAGGACTATGCAATCCTCCACCCGGCTCTTTGTGCTTGACTTTTTGTGAGATGGCAGAATCTTCGCACAAACAATCTGCCAGGGCGACGATACTTAATAGCAACCGTCCAAAACCCCAGCAGATAGCGGCTTAGATTGCCAAAAAGTCACTACTCGGGAATCCACACAAAGAACATCAGGTGGAGACTGAGACATTGATATGCTACGCGGACCGCTTATGGCAGATTTAAAAGACACAAGTGCAGAGCACAATTGCGCAAAGGTTCCATACGATCTAAATGAACAATAAAGGAGGTAAAAGACTCAGAAAAAATCAAGAGCGAACCAGATGCTTTATTTTATTGATCATATAGAGGTGCCTATTACATAGCCTAGATAAGTGCTAAGTGTAGAAAGGACGTAGCTGTGCGATGTTCCATGGGCGATCTGTTTCGTCGTAGATATCGTCAGGGTCTCTTCGTTTGCGCTTCTTACTGGGTCACTTCTCTAGCTCGCAAACATCAACGAGGTAGTAGGAACCGTTCAGTAGAGCTTTGCTGATGACGAAGGGTCCTTCCCAAGGCGGGGATAACTTGTGTGACTTCTGCTATTTGAGGCGTAGCACCAGGTCCCCTTCTTTAAACGAGCGTTTGCGAACTCGGCGGCTGTGATAGTAGCGGAGATTCTGGTGGTAGATGGCGGATCGCTGGGCTGTTAGGTCTCGTTCTTCTTCTAGCAGGTCTACAGATAGTTGTCTGGACATTTCCGCATCTTCTTCCTCATAGGCCTCGACTCTTGGGGAATCATACTAGACATCACTTGACAGGATTGCCTCTGCTCCGTAGACTAGGAAGAAAGGGGTGAGGCCCATTGATCTGTTTGGCATGGTCTGTAGACTCCATAGCACAGATGGCAACTCTTCTGCCTAGGCTCCAGCTGCTCGATGTAGCGGTGCTTCTAGGCATGGCTTGATCCCTGACATGATTAGTCCGTTGGTCCTTTCAACTTGGCCATTGGACTGTGGATGCGCCACAGATGCCAGGTCAAGGCGGATTCCGTTGTGATGGCAGTATTCTTCAACTTCTCCCTAAGACAAGTTAGTGCCATTATCGGTGATGATGCTATGTGGGATGCCGAATCTAACCACAATGTCCTTGACAAACTTTAGGGCAGTTTTGCCATCAAATTTTCTGATGGGCTTAGCTTCTACCCACTTCGTGAATTTGTCTACCGCTACCAAGAGGTGCATAAATCCTGAAGGTGTTGTTTTTAGCAGACCCACCATGTCCAGCCCCCAGACCGCGAAAGGCCAAGTTATAGGGATTGTATGCAGTGCTGTGGCGGGCATGTGGGTTTGCTTGGAATACATCTGGCAACCTTGGTAGAGCTCCACGATGCGGTCTGCATCGGCCTTGGCTGTAGGCCAGTAGAACCCATGGCGGAATGCCTTAGCTACGAGGGATCTGGCGGCGGCATGATGCCCACATTCGCCTTCGTGGATCTCTCTTAGTATTTCAATTCCATCCACTTGGGATATGCACTTCATGAATACTCCCGAAGTACTTCGCTTGTAGAGCTGGCCATCGATGATGGTGTACGCTTTTGCTCTACGTTCGATTTGTCTCTTTTGGACTTCGTCTTCGGGCAGCTTCTTTGTCGTCGGATACTCCAGGTAGGGCTCTGCCCATGGCGGGTTGCTTGGCAAAACCACCATAACAGGGGAGCTCGCTAGTTCCGGATTTTCTGGATCTACCATCTTGACCGATGGTACGTGCAGATGCTCGAGGAATACGCCTGGCGGGCTGCCTTTCTGCTAGACCCTAGCTTGGACAGGGTGTCGGCTGCCATGTTGTCTTCTTGTCGTACGTGCTTTATGTCGTAGCTGAGGAAACTTTTGGCCATCTCGTCCACTTCGTCTCTGTAGGCCGCCATGACTTCGTTCCGAGCCTTGTATGTGCCAGCCACCTGCTGAGTGACAAGGTTAGAGTCTCCACAACGCATAATGTGTTGTACACCGATCTCCTTTGCGACACGTAGCCCGTGCAGTAGCGCTTCATACTCCGCGATGTTGTTGGTGGTGGGGAAGTGGATTTGGAGCACATAGCTGAGCTCATCTCCCTTAGGGGATTTGAGTGTCACTCCAGCCCCCGAGCCGTGTAGCAACTTTGAGCCATCAAAGTGCATCACCCAATGCTCCGGTTCTGGGACAGGCGTAGTCTCCTGTGCTTCCTTCCAATCTGCCATGAATTCTGCCAAAGCCTGGGACTTGATGGCGGTGTGAGGCTTGTAGTCGATGTCGAAGGAGGCCAGTTCAATTCCCCACTTTGCAACTCATCATGTTGCATCGATGTTGTTGATGATGTCCTTCAGTGGAGCCTTGCTCACCACTGTGACCTTATGGTCATAGAAGTAATGCCGTAACTTGCGGGAAGCTAGGAAGACTCCGTATGCCAACTTCTGGTAGTGAGGGTAGCGCTGCTTGGATTCCGTCAGGACCTCGCTGACATAATAGACTGGTCTCTGTACGCCATACTCCTGCGCCTCTTCCTTGCGTTCTACCACGATGACGATGCTGACGACCCTGTTGGTTGCCGCCATGTACAATAACATGGGCTCCTGGTCTTCGGGAGCTGCTAGGACTGGTGCAGTGGATAGTACTCTCTTCAGATCCTTGAGCGCAGCGTCTGCCTCGTCGGTCCAGACGAATTCGTCTGATTTTTTTATCAGCTTGTAGAGTGGCAAAGCCTTCTCGCCAAGGCGACTGATGAATCTGCTCACTGCTGCCACGCAGCCTGTGAGTCGATGTACGTCCTTCAGGTCATTAGGTTGGGAGATCTCGAGGATAGCCTTGATTTTCTCCGGGTTGACTTCAATACCTCGGTGGGAGACGATGAATCCTAGGAGTTGTCCAGCTGGTACCCCGAAGACGCACTTCGTGGGGTTGAGCATCATATTGTATTTCCTTAGGTTGTCGAAGGTCTCCTGCAGATCCGCTATAAGGTCGTCCTGCTTCTTGAACATGACGGCGATGTCGTCCACATATGCGTGGATATTGCGTCCGATTTGATCCGCCAAGCACTTTTGCATAGTGCGCTGGTACGTTGCTCCTGCGTTCTTCAGACCGAATGGCATTGTCACGTAGCAATATGTGCCATAAGGTGTTACAAACGAGGTAGCAAGCTGATCGGACTCCTTCATCTTGATCTAGTGGTAACCCAAGTAGGCATCTAAGAAACATAGGAGCTTCGATCCCGCCGTCGAGTCAATGACTTGGTCAATGCGAGGCAAGGGAAAAGGGTCTTTGGGACACGCTTTGTTCAGGCCGGTGTAATCTACACACATGCGCAGAACCTTTGTGTTTTTCTTAAGAACTAACACGGGATTTGCCACCCACTTTGTATGGATCACTTCTTTGATGAAGCCTGCTTTCAATAGCTTGGAGATTTCCTTTGCTATGGCGCAGCGTTTTTCATCTCCAAAGCGCCTCATTGCTTGTCTTACTGGCTTGGAGCCAGGAATTATCTGTAGGGCATGCTCGGCGAGTTCCCTGGGTACACCTGTCATGTCAGATGGCTGCCATGCGAAGATGTCCCGGTTCTCATGGAGGAACTCGACGAGTGCGCTTTCCTATTTGGGGTATAGGTTTGCCCCTATTGAGGTGGTCTTGGCGGCATCGCCAGCGATAAGTTCCACCTACTTTGTATCAACTGTAGGCATGAAGGTGGGCGGGGAGGTGGATACTTCCTGTTTGGATGCCGGCATCTCCGCGGGATCTGTGGCGGCATGGATTTACTTGAACTCCTCGCCAAAGAACACTGCTTCTGCGAAGGCGGCTTCTCCGTCCTTGCACTCCTTGGCCTTCCTGAAGCTGCCATAAACTGTGATGATGCCATCAGGTCCTGACATTTTCAGCTGGTTGTAGATGTAGCACGACCTGGCGTGAAAGCTGTGGAAGGCGGGGCGGCCAAAGATCACGTGGTATGTACTCTTGAAAGGGACCACCTCAAAGGTTATGGGCTCTTTGCGGTAATTATTTTCATCGCCGAAGGCGACCTTGAGGGTGATGGACCCGAGGGATTTTGCTTGGCGGCCAGGAACCACTCCATAGAAAGTGACAGCACTATGGCGGAGTTGGGTCTTGGTGAGGCCTAGCTTTGTCAGGGTTTTCATGTACATGATGTTCAGGCTGCTACCGCCATCCATCAGACACTTGGAGAACTCGTAGCCTTGGATCAGGGGGTTAACCACCATGGCATAGTATCTGTCTAGGATGTGCTCTAGGTGATCATCGCAGCTCCATTGCACCGGCATCTCGGACCATCGGACGTACTAGCGGACCTTAGGTACGGTGGCATTTAGGGAGCGCATGGCGGCTTGCTATGCCTTAGCCGTGGGAGGTCCAAGGAAGGTGTGGAAGGCTCCTTTTTTGGTGCTCTTGTATGGGTTACCTGTACCAGTTCCACCCTCTGCCTTTTCGGCGGGTTTGGGTGTGGGGTCTTCGTCCATATCGCTGCTATCCTTGGACTCCTTTTCTTTGTTCGCTTTTCCTTTACCACGAGGTCATTGTCGCTGGGTGCGTTTGTAGCCAGCTTCTTGGTTCGCTTTGATGTCCTTGACGAATTTGCAGTTCCGGTTGGTGTGATTGCACTTTCCTGGAGCATCCCAATGGGCGAAGCATGGCATGTCGCGGTATTCATCGTAGGACACAGGTGCAGCTAGTGCCGTAGCGGAAGCTGGGGAGCTTCGCGGCTGGCCGCTACTGGAACCTCGTCCCCGACCGCGTTGGCTGCTCTGTCCCTTGTCTGAGAAGGTTGTGGCCACCATGTCCGGAGTTTGCTGCTCTTCTGGCGGATTCTTCCGTTTGTTGCTATTGTTTCGCTTTCTAGTATTCTGGATGACGGAAGCCTTCAATGATTCGTGGGCGTCATCATCGGCGGCCGTGTAGTTGCTTGCAATTGTTATCATGGAATTTAGGGTTAGTTTCCCTTCGTTCTGTTCTCGTAGCAAGCGATGGCGGAGTAGCTGTCCTCTCTCCAAGCTATCAATGAATGTGAGGATGGCGGATTCGTCGGTAACCCCTTCACAAGAGTTCTTCATATCCAACCAGCGTGCGAGGAAAGTTTGGGAGGTCTCGACATCCGCTCATCGGCATCGTTGGAGGTCACCTATATTGTGAGGTCGCTTATAGGTACCCTCGAAGTTTTTAGTGAACGCAATTTGCATGTCAAACCATGTTTGGATGGAATTTTCTGCCAAGTCGTTGATCCACTACCGCGCTGTGCCGGACAGCATCAGGGGCAGATAGCGGACAGCAACATTGGGTGATCCCCCTACAAACTGTACTGCGTTGAAGTAGTCTTGTAGCCAAGTTAAGGGCCTGTCGACTCCGTTGTACTGGTGGATGTTTTTCTCGATCTTCAACCCATGTGGGATGGGTTCATCATGGATCCGCTGTCCAAAGCACTTTGGGCCGAGAAAGAAGGTTGTTTGAGACTTGGCAATCTCGTTTAAGTGGGTACGCGCGTCGTATGGCTTTTTGTCCTGTGGATCTTTTTAGGAGGCGCGTGACCTGGCTGGGCCGCCACCGCCACCACCGCCGCCATGGGGGCTGCTTGGTGGGGATGGTGAAGGGTTATGCCGTTTACTCTCGACGTCCTGCGACGGATCTCTGCAACTGTGACGGCTTCCCTCTGCTCTTCGTGGAGCTAGGTCATCGTCATGGCGGCGGGAGCCTTGCCCTTTGTCATCGCGGCGGCGTGAAGACCGATGCTTATCCTTGTCACCGCTGCGGTGCGCGCCGTCGTCATGGCGAGATGGTTCCCTATGCTTGGATCTGCCATCTCGACTGGTTTCACGTCGCGGCGGCTCGTCTCTCCGGCCAGCATCATGACTCCGTCTGTGCTTGCCATCATTGTCGCATATGACAATTCCTCCCTGTGGGATTTCGAGCGTCTTATACTTTGGTGGTGGCATGTTGGACTTATGGCGGGGCAAGGCCTTGTCTTGGTGGTATCCGTAAGCAGGATAGTTCTTGTGGGGCGGCGATGGATTCCTTTGCTGGCCTTTGCCATGTGGTCTATCGTCAGAGGATATTGGGGTGGCGTTTGCCCTGTTGCGAGCTTCTCTTCTTTGGGCCTCTGAGGATCCGGTATGAGATTCGTTATCAGGGCAGGCACCATGGTTGCCGTCACCCCGGGCCTTGGAAGCAGTACTGGACCAGCATAGCGCAGGTTCAGATTCAAGCCTTCGTGAAGACGTAGCTTTCTCCTGCTGCACCAGTGCCTTGGTCATGAGTTTTACCGCTGTCTCTAGGGCTGCCGGGCTTTGGTTATTTTCCAATAGCTCCTTGGCGGCCACGATGTTTTCAATGGGCGTAGCCCTGACTTCATCGCGGTTCTTGTCCACGTATGGCGGATTCTTGATGTACATCTTAGCCAGCGTTTCCGCGGTTGGCACGGTGAACTCAAGGTTTCGTGCTAACTGAGGGTCACCACCTTCGTTGATTTGGTTCTGGATGAGAGTAACGTACTTCTCTTCCATGTTCCTTGCGTGTTTAAGCGTGTCTTGAGCTTTAGCAATGTCGCCATCCAGCTTTTTGCCCATCTTCTCAACTCACTTTGTTTCTTTAAGGATTGCTCGCCTCTTCTTCTTGAGATCGTTCACGTCTCTGACATAGTCAGGGGTGATTGGATCTCCTAGAGTTCCGTAGACAATTTTGTCCAACGGGGTCGTGAAGTCTTCTGGGTGCTGCGTCATGGGGATGGCGGGTTGCAGAGGCCTAGGTCCGCCCTGGATCTCAGGCAGTTGTTCCATAGCGGGATCAACGGCTGGTGGCGGGTTACCCTGCTCTTTGCCGGCATTTCCGTCGTTGGCTGCCTAGGATGGCGGATCACCGGTTGTCTGCCTAGCGTCATCTCCTTTGCTGGTCATGAACACCTGCTTGGCGGCTGCTTTCTGCTCTTCTAATGCTTGCTGAGCTAATTCCGCCTCGATCCTTCTCATGGCGGCGTCATAGTGATCAGAGTCATAGCCTTTGCTATCCCAGTCATTCGATTCACCACTTTCGTTAAGTGCCTCTAGGATGGATTCACCTGGGCTATCATCTCCACTGGAGGCAGATCCTGAAGTGGTTCCTGCAAAAGCAACAAGGCAATACCGCGGTGCTTCTAATGCCAAATTGTTTATGGTGGATTCACAGCGGTCATCCACCACTTCCTCCACCTCTAGGGCGGGTTGGGTGGGATTGTTTTTTAGATCCGATCTAGATAACTTGGAAAGTTCCAGATCAGATGATTCCTCCTCCGTATCCAGCTTGAAAGCGGTCCGTTTGGGGGTTTCAGCCATACCAATCCGCCGGAAATTGGTTTCCGTGGCGGGGGTAAGGTCCGTTTCTCCGATGAAGATGTGGATATCTCCGATCGGAATGACGGTAAGACAGGTAGGGTCTTCTCTAGCCGGCACCCAGAGGTTATCTGCTGGGACGATGGGGAAGCCGGAATCGTAGAGGACACGCCCGATGGCGACGGTGTCGCCGATGCCTACGAAGGCGGATCCCGCCTGGATCCGTGCTCCTGACGCGTTATGCCCCACGGTGGGTGCCAACTGTTGTGGTTTCGTCAATAGATCTGCCATAGGGGTAGGTGTATGGTGGTTTGTGGAAGGGGGTGAACACGGCGGAGATCCAGGACGGAGGTAGCACAAGTTTACCCAGCTTCAGATCCCGCAACGGTGGCGAGACCCTACGTATTGCTATAATTCACTATATGGCAACAAGTGCTCGGTTACAATGATGAGGTTAGCTGTTTCGCTATGCGATTGGCCGTATCTAAGTCTGTCCATGCCTCAAAGGCTCCTCCATGGCTTATAAAGGCGCCTAGCGTGGGCATCACGATGGTACCGGAGCGGATACAATATAGAGTCCTAGACTAAGTCCTATGCGTGTACTACAAGGCAACCCGCCATGGGCCTGTCTATGGATCCACCATAAGCTCATGCGTCCAGTATCTGCCATGGGCTTCCAGCAACTGGGCCGCCCGGTAGGCAATCCACCATACCACCCTGATGGGCCACCCTGGCTTGCTGGTTCAGGACTACGGCGCTGGTATACCCGTTTGGTATATCCCCAACATTTGAAGCCGTAGATTTTCAACTTCATCCATCAACCTTCACTCCGGTCTTCGCAAGCCTAGATCAGGAGATGGATCTGACGATCGAAAGCCTCAAGATTCATGTCAGGTCTTTGGGAACAATTCGCCTCTCAGATTCGACAAAATCGGATCCGTCGGCAGAAAAAACCGCACCCGCGGCGATGTCAGATTCCTCGGTTGGCTCTTCTAGCGAGGTAAACTCGCCGGTCAGCTTCACGCCAATGGAGAATATAGAAGACACAATTGAAGAACTCGAGGAAATCATGGATAACCTCGACTTAGGGGAGCCATCAGGAGACTTCATGATTTGCTACAACAACACCTCAGACAAATCCACAGATACATGGAAATCAGGATTGGAACTTCATGAGGATGACCAAACAATATTCTCAAGTTTCAACAGCAAAATCGATCACCGGTACCAAGTGTTTGCAATCATAGGAGACAACTCAGAAGAATTCAACAACAACAATCCAGTACTAAACCTAGCAAATGTAACAAGAGGAGCAAACCATCTAGAAGAAGGAGACACCGCAGATTCCTTGGCAACCAGAGCAAAATTTTGACTATCAGCCGATGAGTGGAACATAATTAAAGCAGCAATCGACAACGGCACAGACATACCAGTAGACACAAGCAAAGAGGTACTTTTAGGATACCACTACGCCTTACATCGATAGGCAAGACAGCTGCAAAGTTTGCAGCTCCACCTCACCGGCGCGATACAGTCATGGTTAGGCAAGCTAGAGAGATAAACAATTGGAAGCTGGGAGGAACTCAAAAGGTAGTTCACAAGCAACTTCAATTCAACTTACAAGCGACCAGCATCAACGGAAGAATTCAAAGCTTGCACACAAAAGCACAATGAAACACTTCGATCATATATACAACGGTGGAGCATCATTAAAAAACTCTGTGGTCGATGTATCCGACGAAAGGGCAATGGATGCTTTCACAATTGGGCTACGACAAGCAGATCTAGTCGAAGAAATGGGATGGATCAAGCCAAAAATAGTGGCATAATTAATGGACATAGCAAACAGATTCACGGACGGCGAAGATGCTTGTAACAACAAAAGGACGTGGCCACCCGAAGACGACAGAGGGAACAGATACACCAATCAGAGGCGAAGATCCCGCAACTATCATAATTACGGTTCCCATAGTCAAGTAGCCACAGGGTACAAAGAGAATAACTACCAAGGAGACGATCGCGGAAATCTAGGATATCGCAACAACAGCAGAGAAGACTCAAGCAACAACAAACAATTTCAGCCAAGAGGATCAAGGGAATACAATCAGTCACCAGACGACATGCTCAATGGGCCATGCCATATGCACTACGCATTCATCAACGACAAAAGAGTGTCATGGCATGCATTGAAGGATTGCAGAAAATTCCTGAAACTCCAAGAAGCAGTAGGACATAAACAAGCCAAGGCAAGAAGGAAAGGCTACGACGGAAACACAACCAACGCACCTCCAACAAATCAACAAGCAAATCAACAAGCAACCAACGGATCAGCACAAGGACAGAATCAGCCAAATCAAGGAAACAAAAATGATGGAGGATACATCCCATCAAAAGGGCACATCTCTGCAATGATACAACCAGTATCAAAGTCGCATAAAGAGGTGAAAAGCATCTCTCGGCAAGTCAACCTAGCAATAACTTTGCCTCCAGTGACTACAGAGTACCTACACTGGTCCAAGCAGCCGATAGAGCTCAACAGAGAAGACCACTCAATAACAGTACCTCTGCCAGGCAACGCGCCCCTGGTACTCAAAGCCCAGATAGGAGGATATGACGTGGAAAGAGTGTTTATGGATGCAGGAAGTGGGATAAACCTAATATACACAAAGACGCTCCGAGCAATGCGTATATCACTAGAATTCCTCAAGCCAACAGATTGTTCCTTCCACGGAATCGTACCAGGAAGCACGAACTACCCATTAGGTCGAATAACACTCGACGTTTGCTTCAAAAACTGCCAAAATTACAGAAAGAAGAAGCTAGACTTCGAAGTCATGGACTGGCCCTCTCAATATCATGTGATCCTCGGACGACCTGCGTTTTCGCGTTTCATGGCAGTGCCTCACTACACCTACTTGGTACTCAAAATGCCAGGACCAGAGGAATCATCATAGTAAAAGGAAACTTCGAGCTTTCAGATATATGCGACAAGGAGTTCCACAAGATGGCGCAAACATTTGGTATGATAGCCGAATATGGACAACTCAAAGGAAAAAACTGACATGGAGACCGCAGCGGCTACAAGGCAACCCAAAGAAAACAAAGCAGGCAGCATCGAGCCAGAAGCGAAGAAACCTCGAGTCCAAGCGGAGGACCTGGACAAATCTGCGGCAAGCAAATTAGGGACTCCCGCCATCTAGACGACGATTCCTTAGGAGAAAGTAGAAAGTAGAGTTAATAGAATAAGACTATCTAGCCACGAGTCATAAGGGCAAGACCCTCTGAACCCAGAACACAGGCCACCGGTCGGGTCCCTTGGGCCACCTCCACGTATCTTTTCGTTCATCATAATAAATAAAAGACAAGTTCCTCATTCTTTGAGTTTACAAGTCTATTATATCAATAATTCTATGCGGAAAAGTACGCGACAAATACTACAAATTGTGGTAAACGCACAATATACAACAACACAGTGTCCTGAGTATAATATTCTGATAACAGCATCCGAGTAACTAAAACTCTCATGCCCACAAAAATAGAGGAGCAAATTACAATGAGCAAATCTTAGACTACAAAGCCACTTGATCCGATGAGTCAACCAGGAGTGGATTTAAATAATGATACTCATGGAAAAAAGTAGCGTTGGATTCAAGCATCTTAGTAATCATCCTTCTCGCAGGTTCAAGTGTAGCATCCATGTGAACCTGCATCACCACAAATCTGGATCTTTGAGGAGGAGGTAAACCCCGAGAAATAGTATTAAAGTTGAGTTTGAATGCCACTTCCGCACCCAGCCAAGAGCGAAATTGGCACCAACAATTAGATTAAGTTCTATCAATCGATGAATACGCCGGCTCGTCCTGAAAACTTCGAGTAGCTGGCCAAAATTCTCACGAGGAGGATTCCTGGGAAGCATAACTGAAAACATGGTTGTCAAAGATTTTCGGCAACCATCAACAGATTCTCCAACATGACAAACACGATCCTGCATAAGAACAATGGCACTATGGCGATGAGCTTCAACCTAGAAAGTGTTGGTATCCGAAGATACCCTCTCAAGAGCCGTGGTTTGCTCATTAACTCGATGATCTTCGGCAGCAGGGTCCAAGCAAATATCTGGGAAGAACAAAGTCAATATATATCAAACCAAAAGTAGCAATAAAAGACACTCGGGGGCTCCGGACAGCTTACATTGCAGTTGCTCACATGCTGACTCGATGATTTCAGTAATATAAATATTCCATTCTTTGAGCTGAGCAATCTTAGCCACCAAAATAGACATCTGATCCTCCATAAAAGATACTTTCTTCAATAAGCTTGAGGATTTGCGGCTTGGTCCATGGCAGCCCTAGTCTGGTTTTTTAAAGACGACAACCGATCTTCAAGATCTGCAATCCTCGACAAATGTCCCGCACAGTGATTAGGTGAAGAGCGTCCAGAAGGAACCATGGGAGTTCGTGAAACCACTACATTTGTTGACACAGAATCACACACAATCTCAGGCATCTTGATCCGACATTCAACCTGAATAGGGAAAGGGAAAAGATAGCTTTAGATACAGGGCGAGTGGGAGTCACAAATTACAATACACAATATTTATAAAAAGGAAACTCTGGGGAGGACGAACGAACACAATGTTTTGGTTATAGCAAAAGGGCAACACAGAGAATTATCTAAAAAGACAAGCAGGAGTCTATGCCACCTCAGGATGAGAGGGATCCGTAGTAGGTGCACTTGATGAAGGCGCAGAAGCCGAAGGCACGGCAGCCGAAGGCGCTGGCGCAGGGAGAATCAAAGACACAAGCATGGGCGCGTACTCCTCCGCCTTCGCAAAGAACTCGTTCATTTTTGCTGGGCGTCGAGCATAAGAGGAGCTCACCTTCTCCCAGTCCACCTATTCGCCATGTGACTGGGTCAGAGCGATCGTCCCCTCGACACCTCGCTTCACAGATGAAAGCTTCATCTGAAGCACAAGATCTTCTAAGGTATCGAAAGCCTCGACCAATGATACGTCTCCAACGTATCTATAATTTTTGATGCTCCATGCTTGTTTTTACACCATTTGCCTACTGTTTCGTTACACTTCGTGGCACTTTTATGCATTTTCCGGAACTAACCTACTAACAAGTCGCCACAGTGCCAGTTTCCTGTTTTGTGCTGTTTTTGTGTTTCAGAAGTGGTACACAGGAAATATTCTCGGAATTGGACGAAACAAGTTCCTGAAGTCTTATTTTGTCCGGGAGCTTCCAGAGATCCGAAGGAGAGTAGGAGGGGGGGCCACAGGGGCCCTACACACCAGGCTGGCGTGGCCCAGGGCCTGGCCGCGCCGCCATGGTGTGAGGCCACCTGGCTCCACCTCTGACATCGCCCCTTCGCCTATAAAGACCCCCCGACGGAAAAAACCTAAGTACCCGATCACTTTTCCAAAACACATCGCGATCTGCCGCCGCCGTCGACCCAAAGATCGGGAGGGTCCAGAAGCTCTTCCCGGCACCCTGCCGGAGAGGGGAATCGCCACCGGAGGTCTTCTTCATCGCCATGCTTGCCTCCAGAGCGATGAGTGAGTAGTCTACCTTCGACTATGGGTCCATAGCAGTAGCTAGATGGTTGTCTTCTCCACCATGTGCTTCATGTTTAGATCTCATGAGCTGCCCTACATGATTGAGATCACCGTTATGTAATTCTACATGTTTGGTTTTGTCGTGGTTCTTACGACACGTATGCCATGAGGGGTACCTCAAGGCGATAGAAAGAGGGGATAGGCGATCTGGTGCCCGGGACGGTGATAGACAGGGATTACCCAGGTTCACGTCCCCGCGGTGGAGGATCGCTACATCCTGCTACAACTCACTATAATGGCACAATGTGTACAGATTACAATGATGGTGTTGGTCGCTATGCGATCTTGCTATGTCTTAGCTATTCTAGCTATCTCATGGCCTCAAGGGCTCCTCCACGCCGGCTTATAAAGGCGCCTGGCGTGGGCATCACGGTGGTTCCGGGGCGGATACAATATGGAGTTATAGACTAAGTCCTATGCGTGTACTACAAGGCAACCTGCCATGGGCCTGTCTTCGGATCCGCCATAAGCTCCTGCGTCCAGGAATCCACCATGGTATGGTAACATTGAATCTGCCATAAGCTCCTGCCGTCTGGGAATCTGTCATGGCATGGCAGCGTGGAATCTGCCATGGCATGGCAGCCTTCAATCCGCCATACCACCAGCAACTAGGCCGCCTGGTTGGCTATCCGCCATACCACCTCCATGGGCCACCCTGGTTTGCCGGTATGAGACTACGTCACTGGTATACCCGTTTGGTATATCCACAACAGTAGCCCCCGGAGTTCTTTGAGATCTTCTCTTCTGTCTTCAATGCTTGATGGGCTTTTTATCTTCGTCTTCATCTTCGTCTTCAAGATAGTTGCGTGAAAGATCTCGTAGAGCTCCCAAAGAATAAATTTTATCTGCCTAGAACTTTAGGCGGATCAGTGACGTCTCGTACTTGCAGGGCAATTCTCCAGATACATGCTGGCATGCTACTGCGAACGAATCCAATGCGGATAACTAGTATTTTTCCAAGCTCAAGGAACGTTCTTTCCAGTATAAGATGTTGCCTCGAGGCTTACCAAACAGTGAGCGCAAAATTATCGCACTGCTTCTATTTTTGAACTTCGATGCTTTTACACCATGTGTAGCCCCCGAGCACCATGGCGGGTTCTCATAGAGAATCCATCAGGGTGCTCTTAGAGAAACTACTTAGAATATTTAGCCTGTAGCCCCTGAGCACCGCTACGCAATTTTCCTAGCGGTGCTCTCAGAAGACTTAGGATTTTTTGCTAGCTGTAGCCCCCGAGCGTTATGGCGGATTTCTATCCAGCATAGGGCTCTAAGAGAACTACGTAGTTAAAATGCGATGAGTAGCCCCCGAGCGTTATGGCGGATTTCTCTCCGGCGCAATGCTCTAAGAGAACTTCACAAAACTTAGCATCGGTGTAGCCCCCGAGTGTCAAGGTGAAATTTACTTGAAAATCCGGCTTGATGCTCTTAGAGAACTTCACCAGTTATTAGATCAACATATTATGGTCGCAGCCCCCGGGCGGCAAGCTCCATGGCGGCCGGCTCCAAGGTGACCTCAAGGCATCCTGCTCCATGGTGGATTTTAGCTGCCATCAAAGGTGGCCGCAGCATGGCAGATTTGGGCTGCCATCAAAGGTGGCCGCTGCATGGCAGATTTGGGCTGCCATCAAAGGTAGCCCCCGGGTATTTGAGCTGAGTGGCTCGAAAACACCTCAGATCGGGCACCAGCAAAGCGTCCAAGCGTCATATGTACCTGTGACATGAAAACAAAACACAATTGTATTAAATCGTTCTTGTGTTCAACGAACAAATGCAAGGCGGGTAAAACACGGCCATTGAACAAATGTTTTAAGGCTGAAACTATGCAGCAGTTGAACAACATAAAACTGTCAAGGCGGAAAAAACTCGACTATCTTGAACAGTTCATGTGCATTAATATATTTTAAGCAAGTGCTGGTTTATCCGTTCTTCCGGTTTATATGCTTGACTTTTCGTGAGATGGCAAACTTTTGCACGAACAATCCGCCAAGGCGACGGCGCTTAATAGCAGCCGTCCAAAACCTTGGAAACAGATGGCGGCTTTAAAGTGCCAAAATGTCACTACTCGGGAATCTACATATAAAACATCAGAAAACGTGTAGGCCAGAAAACTTAAGCTAACGCCGGATGGCAGATTTTTGCATGATACCGGGGCCTTTGGAGGCAAGCCAGTAAAAAAATTACTCACGAGCGCAAGGCAAATCGTGGAAAATTATGATCAAAACGAAAGCGGTAAAAGACTCAGAATATGAGTGAACCAAATGCTTTATCTCATGATCATAAAAGAGTATTAAATATAGATAGGGACTTAGCTGTTTGAGTGTAGTCGGAGTGATCCGCGGTGGCGGCGGTGTCGTAGCAGAAGAATAATTCGCGACGAGTGTGCCGTTCGTGTCGGATGCGAAGCTGTAGCAACGGAGGCAAAACCGGTATGTTGGATGCTCCGCGATGGAGGTGACGGACGCGTTTGCATAAGTTGGCTTCCCAGCTAACAGCTTAAAAGCCGGCGGAACAGCCACTTCATTGACCGTAATGTAGATTAAGTCAGCCGTGGCGGAACAAAACCTGCCATTGATTTGACGAAGTAGTATGCGTGCGGCGGCCAAGCTACATCCGCCATACAGTCTGTAGTTAGCCTCGTAGGACTATGCATTCTACTAGCGCTTGGCTACAAAATCCATGCACGTAAGGAGCTTCTTCACATTGGACTAATTCTAGTTTGGGCTTGATGCGGCACGTATAGTGGCGGGGCTTTTTCCTCCTTGAACTTAGACTGCATCAGTCGCGATAAGAAGCCACGATAGGTGACGCACGGATAGAGGCACGTGCGTGGCGGCAACGGTTGGCAATGCGGTTTTCCCGCCATCCAATCGAGCTGCCGACCGACGCGGTAATCTACACATGCCTCCTCCAGCAGCAATAGGCGGACTCAGACAGCAGGACGATAAGGCCCAAGCTGGAGCACCGGCCGTCGGCTGATGACTTTGTCTTGAGGCTGCACCTGACACATATATATTCCCATCGTTGAAAATTCCGCCATGATGAGATCAGAGCTTGCCTCCCGCCTGGCAAATCACATGAGTTCCCAGGAGTAAATTTGGGTTCAGATTAAATCTGCATCCTCCTTGATCTGAAGAGTTGCTCTCCGACGCACGAAACTGCTGGCGGAAAGCCACACACGAAACGCCGTCCATGGTCCCGATCTGCCAGCTTGATCTGCTGCATCCACGAGACAATGTTGATGTAGAGCCCCCGGACGTAGCCAGCATATTGTACCGGCGAAGGCCGTATTGATGACCATGTCGATGTTGATTGCGATGTAGCGGATGAAAACGATCTAGCCACCGTAGATGACGGCATCTTACCCTGCAGCGGCCATGGCAGCTGCGGCATGCTTGCCGCCTCCTAGCGCTGGACGTGACCATGGCGCATAGACGGATTGCTGCTGCCAGCTTGCTTGGCATACCTTATCGATCGGTTGTAGGCCCTGCGGTCATCAAGCCATGGCGGAATAGAACATTGCCAGCCGTCATGGTCGGGGCATTGCTCTCTGTGCGGCTTTTCCATCGGATGGATTTACACGGTAAATCATACATCCTCCAGGTATGGGCCGTCAAACGGAAGCAGACAACAACATGATAGCGTGGCTAGCCATCCGGCACCAAGACTGGCGACGCAGCCCGCGATGGTGGCGAAGCCATCCATGGCGGATTGGAAGTAGCCTGATAGTTTTGGCGAAGCCGTTCATGGCAAAAAAAAGGTTGTTGCTATTGAGACGAACCAAATCAAAAGATTGGTGTGCCAGCTGCGACAACAAGTAATCCACGATGGTGGCAAATCCAACCATGATGTCCGCAGCGGCGGCGAGGCCAGCGACGCGAGCAGATGTAGAGATATGGCAGATCGACAATCAGATACGATCGGCGCCGCCTCGAACACAAGGGATCGGGACAATCCACCAGTGTGAGGGCTGTTATGTCGATCCCCGATTACCTAGCCTGGGGCGGTAATGAACTTTCCGCCGGTGTTGCAGATGAAAGCGATCCGATCCGACCGCCGTCGAAGACGGTGAGAAATCCGCCCGGATCGATTCCAGACACCCTTGCCCCACGGTGGGCGCCAACTGTCGTGGTTCTTACGACACGTATGCCATGAGGGGTACCTCAAGGCGATAGAAAGAGGGGATAGGCGATCTGGTGCCCGGGACGGTGATAGACAGGGATTACCCAGGTTCACATCCCCGCGGTGGAGGATCACTACATCCTGCTACAACTCACTATAATGGCACAATGTGTACAGATTACAATGATGGTGTTGGTCGCTATGCGATCTTGCTATGTCTTAGCTATTCTAGCTATCTCATGGCCTCAAGGGCTCCTCCACGCCGGCTTATAAAGGCGCCTGGCGTGGGCATCACGGTGGTTCTGGGGCGGATACAATATGGAGTCATAGACTAAGTCCTATGCGTGTACTACAAGGCAACCTGCCATGGGCCTGTCTTCGGATCCGCCGTAAGCTCCGGCGTCCAGGAATCCACCATGGTATGGCAACATTGAATCTGCCATAAGCTCCTGCCGTCTGGGAATCTGCCATGGCATGGCAGCGTGGAATCTGCCATGGCATGGCAGCCTCCAATCCGCCATACCACCAGCAACTAGGCCGCCTGGTTGGCTATCCGCCATACCACCTCCATGGGCCACCCTGGTTTGCCGGTATGAGACTACGTCACTGGTATACCCGTTTGGTATATCCACAACAGGTTTGTTGGGATCCGATGAATATTGGTGTTATGATTGAGTTGCTGTACTGAAATATATCTTTTGTTATCTCTATGTTGTTTATGATCTTGCATGCTCTCTGTTGTTAGTAGCTATCTTGGCCGAGTAGTTGCTAGTGACTCCAAGAGGGGGTATTTATGCTCGATAGTGGGTTCATGCCTCTATTTAACCTGGGGGAGTGACAGAAACCTCTAAGGTTGTAGATGTGCTGTTGCTACTAGGGAGAAAACAACATTCATATGCTCAAGGGCATATGCTTTGTTTACATTACACACTTTGCTTAATGCAATTATCTGTTGTTCGCAACTTAATACTTGTGGAGTTCTCGAATTGATTCGCCACGAGTGGATTATTAGTCATAGATGCAGTTGGATGGCGGTCTATGTATTTTGTTGTAATGCCCAGAGTAAATCTCATAGTGATCTTCTTGACATATCACGTTTATCTTTATTCTATCAATTGCCCAACTGTAATTTGTTTACCCAGCATGTGTTATTTATCTTATGGAGAGACACCACTAGTGAACTGTGGACCCCGGTCCTATTTCCATCATATTGCTATCACCTGTTTACTTTACTCGCACTGTTTACTTTACTCGCATACTCTATTGTTTTCCACTCGATACACTCATAACCTTTGTTTCAAGCAAACTGGTGAGATTGACAACCTCATCGTAAGTTGGGAACAAAGTACTTGGTTGTGTTGTGTGCAGGTTCCGCGTTGCTACTGGCCAAAGACGAGTCAACAAGTATCGTTAAACGGTGCTCTTGTTGGAGTGCTATTAAGCCAGTCTGCATCACCTTCAGTCGTTTGTCTCTCCTCTCCAAGATCGACATACCTTGGTTTCTTAACTGAGGGAAAACTAGCTGCTATACTCATCACACCTTCCTCTTGGGGTTCCCAACGGGCTGGTCATTCATCACGCACAAGGACCAACAGCTAATTTTCTGGCGCCGTTGCCGGGGACTTGAAGAAGAAGAAGCTCCTACATCAACTATACTCTCCCACGTCAACTACGCGCCAGCAGCTAATTTTCTGGCACCGTTGTCGGGGAGGAAGTAGAAGACTTCTGCGAGGGGAGTTTTCGCACGCACATCCTTTACTTTGTTATTGTTTTGCTTTACTTTATTTATTTTACCTGCATCGTTTTATATCAAAAACCCAAAAAAATTAGAATCCTTGGTAGTTGTTTTTTACTTGTCTGCTTTTAGTTTTGCTGAAATGGCCAATCCTGAAAATACCAAGTTGTGTGACTTTACTAGCACGAACAATAGTGATTTTATCTGCACTCCTATTGCACCACCTGCTCCTGCTGCAAACTTTTATGAGATTAAGCCCGCTTTGTTAAACCTTGTTATGAAAGAGCAATTCTCTGGTGCTAGTACTGAAGATGTTGCAGCTCATCTCAACAATTTTGTTGAGCTATGTGAGATGCAGAAATATAAGGATGTAGAAAGTGATATTATTAAGCTCAAGTTGTTTCCTTTTTCTTTGAGAGGAAAAGCTAAAGATTGGTTGCTGTCTTTGACTAAGAATAGTATTGATTCATGGGCTAAGTGTAAGGATGCTTTTATTGGTAGATACTATCCTCCTGCTAAGATTATATCTCTGCGTAGCAATATTATGAAGTTTACTCAGTTTGATAATGAACATGTTGCTCAAGCTTGGGAAAGAATGAAATCTATGATAAAGAATTGCCCCACTCATGGACTGACTACTTGGATGATTGTCCAAACTTTTTGTGCAGGACTGAATTTTTCTTCAAGGAACCTATTGGATTCAGCTGCTGGAGGCACTTTTATGTCCCTTACCTTGGGCGCCGCAACAAAGCTACTTGACAACATGATGGTAAATTATTCCGAATGGCACACCGAGAGAGCTCCACAAGGTAAGAAGGTAAATTCTGTTGAGGAAACCTCTTCCTTGAATGATAAGATTGATACCATTATGGCTATGCTTGCTAATGATAGGACTCATGTTGATCCTAATAATGTTCCTTTAGCCTCTCTGGTTGCTCAAGTAGAGCATGTTGATGTGAACTTCATTAAAAACAATAATTTTAACAACAATGCTTATAGGAACAATTTTGCTAGTAACAATTATAGGCCGTATCCTTCTACCAATGGTAATGGTTATTCTTATGGTAATTCCTACAACAACACTAGGGCCGCGCCCTCCGAGCTTGAGGTAATGCTCAAGGACTTCATCGGTAAGCAAACTGCTTTTAACAAGTCTGTTGAGGAAAAGTTAGGCAAAATTGATATTCTTGCTTCTAAAGTTGATAGCCTTGCTCATGATGTTGAAATTCTGAAATTAAAAGTGTTGCCAAATGATGTTAAAGAGAACAATGTTTTTGCTACTGCTAATGCTATTCAAGTTGGAATTGATAAAATTATTAGATTGTTAGCGGAATTGCATGCCAGGTGGGAAAGAGAAGATGAGATGGCTAGAGAGATGAAGGTATGTACTATTACTACCTCTAATGATGTTGCTCCTAATGCTAGCAATCCTCTTACTTTGATTGGCATAGAGACAACTCCCACTCCTTGTGTTAAAAAGCCTAAAACTGCCAAAACTTTTTCTCAAAAGAGTGCTGAAATTTTTCGGAGTGTAGGAGATGATAGCTCTACTTCTTTTAATGATTTTGATGTTGATGGCTGCAATATATCTGAAGTTATTTTGTTCTTGCAAAAGCTTGCTTTGACTCCCAATGCTAGTTCTTTAAATGTTGCTTTTACTAAGCATATTGCCAATGCTCTCATGAAAATTAGGGATGAAAAGTTGAAGCAAAAAGCTTCCGTTCCCAAGAAGTTAGAAGATGGTTGGGAACCCATCATTGATATGCATGTTAATAGTTTTGATTGCCATGCTTTATGTGATCTAGGTGCTAGTATTTCTATCATGCCTAAAAAAATTTATGACATGCTTGATTTACCACCTCTTGAAAAATGTTATTATGATGTTCCTATTGCTGATGTTGCTAAGAAGAAATCTTTGGGAAGGAATAATGATGTTTTTATTGTGGTTAAAAATAACCTTGTTCCCGTTGATTTTCTTGTTATGGACGTTGAATGCCATGCTTCATGTCCTATTATTTTGGGAAGACCCTTTCTTCGAACTGTAGGTGCCATCATTGATATGAGGGAAGGCACTATAAAATATCTATTCCCACTAAGGAAAGGTATGGAACACTTCCCTAGGAAAAGGAAGAAATTACTTTTTGACTCTATTCTTAGAGCAAATTATGAGCTTGATGCTTCATCACTTGATGTTACTTGATTCGCAATTTTCTGCGCCTAGCTCAAAGGCATTAAAGAAAAGCACTCTTGGGAGATAACCCAATGTTTTTATTTTCAGTACTTTTTCTTTTATTTGAGTCTTGGAAGTCATTACTACTGTAATGACCGCTCCTTATCTTGTTTATTTCGTTTTTGTGCCAAGAGAAGCCTCTAATTCGAGTGAGGTAAAGATTTGGGGATGTTGCTGTTCTGAAACTGTTTTCGGTGCTGCACCGTAAAAATTCGTATAAATTCTATGTATATCTTTTGGACCTGCGATTTCTTGTGCATATGCCCCAGGTTATATCCAAAC
Source organism: Dactylis glomerata (assembly GCA_007115705.1). Taxonomy (NCBI): domain Eukaryota; kingdom Viridiplantae; phylum Streptophyta; class Magnoliopsida; order Poales; family Poaceae; genus Dactylis; species Dactylis glomerata. The sequence goes on along the minus strand of QXEO01000286.1, from coordinate 309,375 downwards.
TTTCGTTAGTTGAATACTTTTTGATTTGAGCAACAGAAAACCCCTAAAAAATTCGACCTTTGTCAGCTGTTCTGTTTTGACAGATTTCTGTCAATATTTGTGTTTGCCGCTTTATCGCTTTCTTTTGAGTTCTTTTGATCACGGAACTTTTGGGGAAGTTGATACAGTAGTATTTGCTATATATGTGGTGGTTTTGGGTTGAAACCTGAAGCAAAAAAGAGGTTGATTATATGTTATGCTACACTAATGTTGCTAATAGATTTGTGTTTAGTTTTGTATGAAGGAAGTTTTCAAGTGTAGGGATTGGAGAATGATGAGATGAGTTGAAGAATGGACAAAAGCTCAAGCTTGGGGATGCCAATGCATCACCCCAAGAAATATCCAAGAAGTACAAGCGTCAAAGCTTGGGGATGCCCCCGAGGCACCCCTTCTTCATCGGCAAAAATCAGGTCACCTTTCAAAACACTATATTTTTATTGCTTCATGCACTATGTGTTTTTCTTGGAGCGTCAGTTGTTTTAGTTTTCTTAGTTAGTTTAGTTTGTTTGCTGCAATAAATGGTTGGACCCCAACAAATTTCCTTTGGAGGAGATGTACTCGTTTTCATTTGCCAAGAACGCTCTAGTTTTCATTCTTATCAAAAACCGAGTGTTCTTCTTTTTCTGCTACTGCTTTTGGTTTTCGTTTTCGCCTTGATTTGCATTCAGACCTTGTCATATCTCTTCATTAAGGTGTATTTTTTCCTCTGATCTTTATTGGTATTCATCAAAAGAGGTGTTTATAAAAATTTCAAATGGTGTTGGAAAAGAGAAAAAGCTTTATGCAAAATAGTGGTACAAGAAGGAGCTTGTGTAGACTGCGGCTTAGGCTTTTTCATGTCGTGCTTGATGTCTTTTTGATAGTATGCTTAGTGGTTTTGCTGTAGCATGACTTGTCTCAAATAACTGAGATTGCTTAATGAGCCTTTGAAAAAATCATGCGTTGTTTTTATTGTATGGAAGCATTATTTTGGTTTTCTCCTTGATGCTTTATTTGGGTTGACTTGGCGCATGCTCACACATGTTAGACTCTTAGAAAGTCGCCAATAGCCTCTATGATCATTTAGTTTTTGACTTTTGATGCCATCTTATGCTTATTTTAATGTCGCTTTGTCGCTTTGCATGATTATGGCCATTATTGCTCTCTTAGTTGGTCGCTCCCAGTCTTTTGCTAGCCCTCGCTTTGTACTGAGTATGAGCTCTACTCGTGCATCCAACTCCTAAAAGACAAAGTCTTCCAAAGTGTCCACCATACATACCTACTAGCAATTTGCTATTCCAAGTAAATTTGACTTGCTTTTATTTTCTCTTCAAATTAAACTCTTACCAGTGTTATGCGAAAATTGGTCTGTAAAGCTCTCACGAACCGGAAGGCACACTTTACTTTTTCCTGTTCTTAAAAATTTGACATTGTGGTCTCTTATGTTGAGTTGTTATGCTTGCAAGTTGTAAGTTGGAGACTAGCCCAGCCATGCAGTCATGGGCAAGCTTTCAACATTGCACTTCTTATTTGAGTTGATATCGTGATCTTTTGTTTATGGATGCCCGCGGTGTGAAATGAATTGAGAATCTTGTGGGGATCATGGAGTTTGTATATGTGTTAGAGAAATGCGGGGCCGCTAATCTAAGCCATGCATAATTCATGGTGGAAATTTGCAGCATACCCATGGTGAACATTCGACGACGCATCTCACAATAAAAAGCTAAACAAATGGCAAATAAAAGAGATGTCAAGGTGTTCATTGTCTGCTTGTCCTGTCATTTTGATGTGGGCTTGTTCCATGTCATCGGGCACGGAGGTACCCCATTGGCGGTTCTCAATGATATGCATATATTTACAATGACAAAAGCCTTGCTTGGGACTCTAAGTAAAGTAGCATGAGGTTTGGGTACTCGTATTCACGGGACACGAGGTTTTCAACTTATGATTTATCAAGCATATGCATCATAATTATTCTCGCATTAACTTTAACCATTCAAGATGCTTATGATGGGGGCAATGAGAGCTCAAAGCCGGTAAGTACCATAATTTTTGAAGGTTATAAAACTTGCAATCACTGCTTCCCTCTGCGAAGGGCCTTTCTTTTACTTTTATGTTTAGTCACCACCTTCTATCTTTATGCACCATAAGAGAGCATAGTTGTCATTCTTAGTATAATGTGCATTGTCCCAAAGTTTTCATTGATTGATTCATATTGTTGGTTTCACTTGTTCTCAAATTATTGGTATCTAGTCGCCCTCTTAAACTTGAAGGTGTCCTATGCATTTATGTTTTGCTCTCTTTGAAGGACAAGCTGAAAACCATTTGTATGTTTTTTCTTATGATTTGAACACACGTTTGACTTTCATTGTTTCATTTTCATGATCTTTTGTTTGTGTTCATTTTCATGTTTACAACATGGTTGCTAAGTTCTTATTGTCAAGATTATATCTTCATGCCCATGTTTTAAGTTCTTATGATCCCAGCTCACAAATGGTTACATATATGATCAAGATTGTGTAGGTGCATGTCACCTCAAAAATTATTCTTTGTTATCACTTACCTACTCGAGGACGAGCAAGAGTTAAGCTTGGGGATGCTTGATACATCTCCAACGTATCTATAATTTTTGATGCTCCATGCTTGTTTTTACACCATTTGCCTACTGTTTCGTTACACTTCGTGGCACTTTTATGCATTTTTCGGAACTAACCTACTAACAAGTCGCCACAGTGCCAGTTTCCTGTTTTCTGCTGTTTTTGTGTTTCAGAAGTGATACACAGGAAATATTCTCGGAATTGGACGAAACAAGTTCCTGAAGTCTTATTTTGTCCGAGAGCTTCCAGAGATCCGAAGGAGAGTAGGAGGGGGGCCACAGGGGCCCCACACACCAGGCTGGCGCGGCCCAGGGCCTGGCCACGCCGCCATGGTGTGAGGCCACCTGGCTCCACCTCTGACATCGCCCCTTCGCCTATAAAGACCCCTCGACGGAAAAAACCTAAGTACCCGATCACTTTTCTAGAACACATCGCGATCCGCCGCTGCCGTCGACCCGAAGATCGGGAGGGTCCAGAAGCTCTTCCCGGCACCCTGCCGGAGAGGGGAATCGCCACCGGAGGTCTTCTTCATCGCCATGCTTTCCTCCGGAGCGATGAGTGAGTAGTCTACCTTGGACTATGGGTCCATATCAGTAGCTAGATGGTTGTCTTCTCCACCATGTGCTTCATGTTTAGATCTCATGAGCTGCCCTACATGATTGAGATCACCGTTATGTAATTCTACATGTTTGGTTTGTTGGGATCCGATGAATATTGGTGTTATGATTGAGTTGCTGTACTGAAATATATCTTTTGTTATCTCTATGTTGTTTATGATCTTGCATGCTCTCCGTTGTTAGTAGCTATCTTGGCCGAGTAGTTGCTAGTGACTCCAAGAGGGGGTATTTATGCTCGATAGTGGGTTCATGCCTCTATTTAACCTGGGGGAGTGACAGAAACCTCTAAGGTTGTAGATGTGCTGTTGCTACTAGGGAGAAAAAAACATTCATATGCTCAAGGGCATATGCTTTGTTTACATTACACACTTTGCTTCATGCAATTATCTGTTGTTCGCAACTTAATACTTGTGGAGTTCTCGGATTGATTCACCACGAGTGGATTATTAGTCATAGATGCAGTTGGATGGCGGTCTATGTATTTTGTTGTAATGCCCAGAGTAAATCTCATAGTGATCTTCTTGACATATCACGTTTATCTTTATTCTATCAATTGCCCAACTGTAATTTGTTTACCCAGCATGTGTTATTTATCTTATGGAGAGACACCACTAGTGAACTGTGGATCCCGGTCCTATTTCCATCATATTGCTATCACCTATTTACTTTACTCGCACTGTTTACTTTACTCGCATACTCTACTGTTTTCCACTCGATACACTCATAACCTTTGTTTCAAGCAAACCGGTGAGATTGACAACCTCATTGTAAGTTGGGAACAAAGTACTTGGTTGTGTTGTGTGCAGGTTCCGCGTTGCTACTGGCCGAAGACGAGTCAACAAGTATCGTTAAACAGCGCTCTTGTTGGAGTGCTATTAAGCCAGTCTGCATCACCTTCAGTCATTTGTCTCTCCTCTCCAAGATCGACATACCTTGGTTTCTTAACTGAGGGAAAACTAGCTGCTATACTCATCACAACTTCCTCTTGGGGTTCCCAACGGGCTGGTCATTCATCACGCACAAGGACCAGCAGCTAATTTTTTGGCGCCGTTGCCGGGGACTTGAAGAAGAAGAAGCTCCTACATCAACTATACTCTCCCACGTCAACTACGCGCCAACAACCAACTTCTGAGATTGCCGACAGACATCTCATCCTTCTTCTTCGGAAATAACCCAACGAACAGGCAAGGAAGTACATGGCGAGTCCACTGGAGGACATCTCGAACAATCCTCCAGTTTGACTCCAAGACAGCAACCGAGGCCAACAAAGGATCTTTGGCACATTCAAGACGAAGCTTCATGACCTCTCCAAGTTGCTCTGCTGCATCACGAAAATACAAAGTAAGCCAAGAGAAGCATGTCGACAGGTAAAAGTGTAGCAAGACATAAAGGCAAGATGAAGAACTTACTGCCAACAGATGCGACAATTGCATCGAGTCATTTTATGACAGCTCCTTCACGATTGGCTTGCTTCTGGGCAACCTCAACTAAAGCCTTCTCAGCCTTACTAGTCCTAGCCTCCGCTGCCTTAGCGACTTTGTCAACAGAAGTTCTGGCAGCATCAGCATCCATAAGAGCCTTAGAAGTGGTCTTCAGTTTGGCTTCTAAAGAAGCCACGCGAGCAAGAGCATCGGCTAGAGCGGCTGCAAATAAGGAGATGATATAGAAGATTCGAACAACATGAAATCAGTACAAGAATGTAACATAAGAGCAATGGAAGCAAGAAAAGATACCTTTGGATTCCTCAACAGTTTTTTGGATCTCAACGCAATCAGTGCCAAGAGATAAAAATCTCTGCATTAAGGGTTGCAGGGCAAAATTATATAAGTAAAACAGTCGCAAAAACATACGATCAGAATACAAGTTGTGCTCACATTGTCAGAAGAAGATAGAGGCTGATGCGCCTCAAGAGAAATAGACGCAGAATGCGTCGCCTTCTTGCGGCGTTTTGTGCTTGGTGCACCAATCATCTTCTCCTGGGCGTCCTGTGATGGATTTCCCACCACAGTCTCTTCCTGCGAGCCCTTTTTCGCAGCAGCAAAAGTTGTCGAAGGAAGAACCACAGTGGTTGTTCCCTTCAGTTTATCATCATCACTGAAAAAAATCATCTGAGCTCAAGAACAGCATAAGCAAGGTAGTCAGAATCCCGATCCAAATCCTGGAATCCTACGATTTTACGACCCTAAAACATCACGTCGATCCAAATCCCACTATGAATCCCAACCTAATAGAATCCATGTTGAGTCCCGATCCAAATCATAGAATCCTATACAATATTGCAAAATCTCGATCCTCTTTATGGACTTCACCGATTCTGAACGATTAGTTGAGTCATCCTCTTAACTGTAGTAGTATACTATGTCAACCTCCCAAGCCATTTGCACTTGTCGCACGATTCTTTATTTATCTCCCAAGCACCAATGATTAACCGATAGGATCTTTCATCTCCCTTAAAGAAAACCTTACAATAGCAAAGCTATGTCCTTCTCTTACAAACACTCAATTCATCTTTCCATAGCATATTGTAAGAAAGTTTGGAGACATGATATGATTGATCGGTGTCTAAAGTAGGCCTCATAAGAAGGATCCATCAGCATAAATTGCTAGAGACCTGAATGTCAAACACTCTAGATTGGCTTAGAAAGTGGCATGCTACTTCAATACTTTAATGTTTTTATTTAATAAATTTGTAATTTGATGATTCTGAAGGTGTGTACTTTTTTCACTGATATATGTTCCATATTTATATACAAAATTAATAAAAATACATGTAACTTTTATAGAAGTAGTACGCATATATTTGTGATATAATATATATCAAATAATTAAGATGCAATACCATACATAGTATACTTTGTGTATGCTCTCACCAAGGTCTCAACAGTAATTACATGGAAGGGTTAATTATACATTGTATTTTTATTGAAAAACTTACACTAGTGAGTTTTCTTTACTTTTTTTTGGATATATTAGTGTAAACCATATTGCTAGAAATTTTAATGCTTAGTATTTTCACATTTTCTATACTAGCATACAAAATTTCTGCATGGATAAACTCTTGGCTGAAAAATCTAGTAGAATCCAGAATTCTATGATTCGATTCTACGACTCGATTCTGTCGGAGGAAAATCGATCCGACTCCGAATCTCGACTCTGACTACCTTGAGCATAAGAAAAAGTTGGGAACAAGAGGTGAATAACTTATGAGTCAAGTAAGTCGAACATAGTATGGGGAGGATCCTTGGGAGCTTGCTCCTGCGGTACATCTTTCGTCTTAGATGTACCCGAGGAAGTCAAATCTTCCAGGCGTTTCCGCATTTTATCTGAACCCTGGACTTCAGATTCAGCTGGGGAAGGCAACAAAGTGGAGTCACTCTCCTCCAGAGAACCTTCGGCTCCATCCCATCCAAATTCTCAAAAGCCTCGGGGGCTTCGGAGTCAGCAGGAGCGACTTCAGTAGTGATAGGCCCTTCCTCGGGAAGGTGAGGACATGAAGCCAAAAATTGATGATCATATAACAAAGCAAACACAAAGCATCAGCAACATATAGATAAGATTATATGGAGAAAATAATATTTCTTCAGGTTACAAGGCAAATACCTTTGGCAAAGGATGAGTGGAGTCGAAGGGAATGACCAGGCAGGTAGGAACTGCTAGCTTCGCAGTAAGGGTAGTCAATGACCTAACCCTCTTATCGAGATCCTTTTTCTCTGGGTCCTTTGGAGACACTCGAGAAGGATCATTCGAGCCAGAGTAAGTCCATAATTTGGAAACTCTAGCTTGCAGCGGTTGAATGTGTCTCTTGAGGAAAAACACTATGAGTTGTGTTCCAGTCAGCTCCTTCTCCGCTGCATTCTTGAGCTCTTGGATACGAGCCAACAATGGTTTGATACTTTCACTTCAGCATCGGAGGGCAGAGCATCCCACGTAGTCAATTTTGTCAAGCTCTGGCTGGCATCAAATGGGACATGCCCATACTGATCGGATTCATAAGATTTTTGGTCCTTGATGTAAAATCATGATGGCTTGTAAGTACAGCCCATTGGGAACCCCAAGAGGAAGGTATGATGAGCACAGTAGCATGTCTTCCCTCAGTTATGAAACCAAGGTTAATCGAACCAGTAGGAGAAAGCCAAACTTCAGAAGGTGATGCTTGCTAGCTTCGTGACACTCCGGACAAGGGCGCCAGATTCAACTGCTTGTCGGCGTGTCTTCCCCCAGCAGCAGCGTGAAACCTGCACAACACAAATAAGTACTTTGCTCCCAACTTACGATAGGGTTATCAATCTCACCGGTTTGCTGTAAACAAAGGAATGAGCGTATCGAGTGGTAATAGGATAGTAGTATTGCAAGTAAAGTAAACAGTGCGAGTAAAGTAAAACGGTAAAGCTATGTAAAGAAAATTGGACCGGGGTCCACAGTTCACTAGTGGTGTCTCTCCATAAGATAAATAAAGCATGCCGGGTAAACAAATTATAGTTGGGCAATTAATAGAGTAAAGATAACGTACATACATCACGAGGATCACTATGAGGCTTACTCTGGGCATTACGACAAAATACATAGACCGCCATCCAACTGCGTCTATGACTAATAATCCACTCGCGGGGAATCGTCCGAGGACCCCTTGAGTATTAAGTTGCGAACAACAGATAATTGCATTAAGCAAAGTGCGTAATGTAAACAAAGCAAATGTCCTTAGACACAAGAATATTGTTTTCTCCCTAGTGGCAACAACACATCTACAACCTTAGAGGTTTCTGTCACTCCCCTAGATTAAATAGAGGCATGAACCCAACTATCGAGCATAAATACTCCCTCTTGTAGTTACTAGCATCTACTCGGCCAAGATAGCTACTAGCAACGGAAAGCATGCAAGATCATAAACAACATAGAGATAACATAAGATATAATTCAGCACATCAACTTGACATAGTACCAATACTCATCGGATCCCAACAAACACAACATGTATGATTACATAAAGATGATCATGATCATGTAGGGCAGCTCACAAGATCTAAACATGAAGCACATGGTGGAGAAGACAACCATCTAGCTACTGCTATGGACCCGTAGTCCAAGGTAGACTACTCACACATCACTCCACAGGCGACCATGGTGGTGTAGAAGGCCTCCGGCAGGGAGTCCCCTCTCTGGCAGGGTGTCGGGAAGAGCTCCTGGATCCTCCCGGTCTCGATTCGACAATGGTGGCAGCTTGCAGTATGTTTCTGAGAAAAGCGATCCGTCCCTTAGGTTTTTCTCATTGAGGGGACTTTATAAGCGAAGGAGCGTCGTCAGGAGGTGGACCAGGTGGGCTCACCATGGGTGGGCGCGGCTAGGGGCTGGGGCGTGCCCCCCTGTGGTGTGGCTAGCCTCTGGCCCCCCTCCGTCTCATCTTTGGTCTTCGTGAAGCTTCGGTAAAAATAGGAGGTTCGGCTTTTGTTTCGTCCAATTCCGAGAATATTTCTCGTGTAACTTTTCTGAAACACAAAAACAGCAGAAAAACAGGGACTGGCACTGTGGCATCTTGTTAATAGGTTAGTTCCGGAAAATTCATAAAAACGCCACAAAGTGTAACAAAACACTAAGCAAATGGTGTAAGAACAAGCATGGAGCATCAAAAATGATAGATACGTTTGAGACGTATCAAGCATCCCCAAGCTTAACTCCTGCTCGTGCTCGAGTAGGTAAGTGATAACAAAAGAATAATTTTTGAGGTGACATGCACCACCACAATCTTGATCATCTAAGTAAGCATTGAGTGCTGGGATCAAAGAACTTAAAATATGGGCATAAAAGACATAATCTTGACAATAGAAACTTAGCAACCATGTTATAACATGAAAAGAAACACAAACGAAAGATCATGAATAATGAAACAATGAAAGTCAAACGTGTGTTCAAATCATATGGAAAAACATAGCAAATGGTTTTCAGCTTATCCTTCATGGAATAGCAAAACATAAATGCATAGGACACCTTCAAGTTTAAGAGGGCGACTAGATAGAAATAATTTAAGAACAAGTGAACCATAATCATGAATAAATCAATGATAACTTTGGGACAATGCACATTAAACTCAGAATGGAAACTATGCTCTCTTAGACGGTGCATAAAGGTAGAAGGTGGTGACTCAACATAAAAGTAAAAGAAAGGCCCTTCGCAGAGGGAAGCAGTGATTGCAAGTTTTATAAACCTTCAAAAATTATGGTACTTACTAGCTTTGAGCTCTCATTGCCCCCATCATAGGCATCTTGAATGGTTAAAGTAAATGCGAGAACAATTATGAGCATATGCTTGACAAATCATAAGTTGAAAACCTCGTGTCCCGTGAAGTACGAATACCCAAACCTCATGCTACTCGACTTAGAGTCCCAAGCAAGCTCTTGTCATTGTAAGTATATGCGTATCATCGAGAACCGCCAATGGGCTACCTCCTTGCCCGATGACATGGAACAATCCCACATCAAAATGACAGGACAAACAGACAATGAACACCCCAGCATCTCTTTTATTTACCATTGGTATAGCTTTTTATTTTGAGATGCGTCGTCGAATGTCCACTATGGGCATGCTATAAATTTCCACCTAAATTATGCATGGCTTAGATTAGTGGCCCAGACATTTCTCTAACACATATACAAACTCCATGATCCCACAAGATTCCCAACTTATTTTACATCGCAAGTATCCATAAACAAAAGATCATGATATCAACTCAAATAAAAGAAGTGCAATGTTGAAAGCTTACCCCATGACGGCATGGTTTGGCTAATTTCCAACTTACAACTTGCAAGCATAACGTCAACATAAAAGAGCCACAATGTCAAAATTATTAAAAACGAGAAAAGTAAAGTGTGCCATCAGGTTCGTGAGAGCTTTACTGACTAATTTTCACATAACACCAAAAGAGTTTAATTTGAAGGATAGATAAAAGCAAGTCAAATATACTTTGGAATAGCAAATTGCTAATAGGTATGTATGGTGGACACATTGGTATAACTTGGTTTTTGGAAGTTGGATGCACGAGTAGAGCTCATACTCAGTACAAAATAAGGGCTAGCAAAAAACTGGGAGCTACCAACTAAGAGAGCAATAACGGCCATAATCATGCATAGCGACAAAACATCATTAAGAGAAGCATAAAATGGCATCAAAAGTCAAAAACTAAATGATCATAGAGGCTTATGGCGACTTTGCATGAGTCAAACATGTTGTAAGCATGCGCCAAGTCAACCCAAATAAAGCATCAAAGAGAAAACCAAGTTAATGCTTCCAAATAATAAAAACAACGCATGATTTTTTCAAAGGCTCATTAAGCAATCTCAGTCATTTGAGACAAGTCATGCTACAGAAAAAATCACTAAGCATACTATCAAAATGACATCAAGCATGACATGCAAAAGTCTAAGCCGCAGTCTAAACAAGCTCCTTTCTGTACCACTTTTTTGCATGAAACTTTTTTCTATTTTCTAACACCATTCAAACCTTTTTGAAACAACTCTTTTGATGAATACCAACATAGACCAGAGGTCCAAATACACCTTGATATAAATATATAACAAGATCTGAACAAAAATCAAGGCGAAAAACGAAAAATAAACGCAGTTCTAGAAAAAGAGAACACTCGTTGAACGATAAGAGTGAAAAACAGAGTGTTCTTGGCAAATGAAAAACGAGTACATCTTCTCCAAAAGAAATTTGTTGGGGTCCAACCATTTATTGAAGCAAACAAAATAAAATAAAACTGAAAGCAAAAGTAAAGACGCTCCAAGAAAAACACATAGTATATGAAGCAATAAAAATATAGTGTGTTGAAAGGTGACCTGATTTTTGCCGATGAAGAAGGGATGCCTCAGGGGCATCCCCAAGCTTTGACGCTTGTACCTCTTGGATATTTTTTGGGGTGCATGGGAATCCCCAAGCTTGAGCTTTTGTCCATTCTTCAACTCATCTCATCATTCTCCAGTCCCTACACTTGAAAACTTCCTTCATACAAAACTTCACACACTTTTATTAGCAACGTTAGCATAAACATAAGAATGAATCAACCCTTTTTGGTTCAGGTTTCAACTCAAAACCACCACATATAAATCATATACTACATTAGCAACTTCCCCAAAAGTTCCGTGATCAAAAGAACTCAAGAAGAAAGCGATCGAGAGGCAAACACAAATAGTGGCAGAAATCTGTCAAAACAGAACAGCTGTCAAAGGTTGATTTTTTCGAGGACCTTCTGTTGCTCAAATAAAAAAGTGTAAAACTAATGAAAGTTTGAATATAACCTGGGTCATATGCACAAGAAATCGCAGGTCAAAAAGATATTCTGAGAATTTTCACGAATTTTTACGGTGCAGCACCAAAATCTGTTTCAGGACAGCAACTTCCCCAAATCTTATCTCACTCAAATGAGAGGTTCTTCTTGGCACAACAATGAAATAAAAAGGATAAGGAGTGGTTATTACAGTACTAATAACTTCCAAGACTCAAATAAAAGAAAAAGAACTGAAAATAAAACAATGGGTTATCTCCCAAGAGTGCTTTTCTTTAACGCCTTTGAGCTAGGCGCAGAAAGGTGGAAATCAAGTAATATCAAATGAGGCATTAAGATCAACTGCAGAAGTTTTTTCAACAATAAATTGAATTGTGTCCAAATGAGTTTTTGAAGATCCCTTGTGATCATGCTTTGGTACACTACTTTCAACAAAAAGATTTTTAGGACAAATCCAATTGAAATTCTTTTCCAAAGCTTTATGCATTCCTACAAGTTTGCAAGGAATTGGTACTTTAAAATCTTCTTTGGTTGTACCAACAACATTAATAGGCGAGCCAAGCATATTAAAATGCTCAAAAACTTTCCTAGCTTCAATAGCAACATCTCTAAATTCTCTACGCATAGTCTCCAAAATAAAGTCTTTCTTTTCGGAGTCTTCGATATCATAAAGCTTAAGAAACATTTGTTGCATAAAAGGATTAAGGTTAATAAACCTAGCCTCCAACATGTGAACTAAATAAGCAGAAGCAACTTCATAACTAGGAGCAAGCTCAGCCAAAGATCTATCCTCAACATCTTTATGCATACTAATATGATTGAAGAACTCCTCAATATTATCTTTCCCAATAATAGAACCACTACCTACTGAGAGGTCCTCCAAAATATACTTAGGGAACAACATAATGAACTAAGAGTAATAAAGTAACAACTATAAAGGAGGCTAATTTCTTTGTGTTTTTGATAAAACGATGCAAGCAAAAATAAAGTAAAGCAAAACAATAAACAAAGTAAAAGATTGTGCATGCAAGACTCCCCTTGCAGAAGTCGTCTTCCTCCCCGGCAATGGTGCCAGAAAAACTGCTTGATGGCTTGTAAGTACAGCCCGTTGGGAACCCCAAGAGGAAGGTATGATGAGCACAGTACCAGGTATTCCCTCAGTTATGAAACCAAGGTTAATCAAACCAGTAGGAGAAAGCCAAACTTCAGAAGGTGATGCTTGCTAGCTTCGTGACACTCCGGACAAGGGCGCCAGATTCAACTGCTTGTCGGCGTGTCTTCCCCCAGCAGCAACGTGAAACCTGCACAACACAAACAAGTACTTTGCTCCCAACTTACGATGAGGTTGTCAATCTCACCGGTTTGCTGTAAACAAAGGAATGAACATATCGAGTGGTAATAGGATAGTAGTATTGCAAGTAAAGTAAACAGTGCGAGTAAAGTAAAACGGTAAAGCTATGTAAAGGAAATTGGACCGGGGTCCACAGTTCACTAGTGGTGTCTCTCCATAAGATAAATAAAGCATGCTGGGTAAACAAATTACAGTTTGGTAATTGATAGAGTAAAGATAACGTACATACATGAGGCTTACTTTGGGCATTACAAAAAAATACATAGACCGCCATCCAACTGCATCTATGACTAATAATCCACTCGCGGGGAATCGTCCGAGGACCCCTTGAGTATTAAGTTGCGAACAACAGATAATTGCATTAAGCAAAGTGCGTAATGTAAACAAAGCTAATGTCCTTAGACACAAGAATGTTGTTTTCTCCCTAGTGGCAACAACACATCTACAACCTTAGAGATTTCTGTCACTCTCCTAGATTAAATAGAGGCATGAACCCAACTATCGAGCATAAATACTCCCTCTTGGAGTTACTAGCATCTACTCGACCAAGATAGCTACTAGCAACGAAAAGCATGCAAGATCATAAACAACATAGAGATAACATAAGATATAATTCAGCACATCAACTTGACATAGTACCAATACTCATCGGATCCCAACAAACACAATATGTATGATTACATAAAGATGATCTTGATCATGTAGGGCAGCTCACACGATCTAAACATGAAGCACATGGTGGAGAAGACAACCATCTAGCTACTGCTATGGACCCGTAGTCCAAGGTAGACTACTCACACATTACTCTGGAGGCGACCATGGTGGTGTAGAAGGCCTCCGGCAGGGATTCCCCTCTCCGGCAGGGTGCCAGGAAGAGCTCCTGGATCCTCCTAATCTTGATTCGACGATGGCGACGGCTTGCAGTATGTTTCTGGGAAAAGCGATCCGTTCCTTAGGTTTTTCCCGTCGAGGGGACTTTATAGGCGAAGGGGCGTCGTCAGGAGGTGGACCAGGCGGGCTCACCATGGGTGGGCGCGACCAGGGGCTGGGACGCGCCCCCTGTGGTGTGGCCAGCCTCTGGCCCCCCCTCCGTCTCATCTTCGGTCTTCGCGAAGCTTCGGTAAAAATAGGAGGTTTGGCTTTTGTTTCATCCAATTCCGAGAATATTTCCTATGTAACATTTCTGAAACACAAAAACAGCAGAAAATAGGGAACTGGCACTGTGACATTTTGTTAATAGGTTAGTTCTGGAAATGCATAAAAACGCCACGAAGTATAACAAAACACTAAGCAAATGGTGTAAGAACAAGCATGGAGCATAAAAAATTATAGATACATTTGAGACGTATCAAATCACTTCTGTCTCCAACCTTGAACTGATTGGGCCATCTTGAAATCAAGATATTGCGATTCCGACCGCACAGAGACGATGGCACCGCCAAGCTCGGGAATTTTGCCTTTGGAACCACTAGGGCGCAAGCGAAAGAGGTACTTCCACAGAATCCAATGGGGTTCAATGCCTAAAAATGCTTCACACAAAGTAATGAAGCAGGCAATATGCAGAAGAGAATTTGGCGTGAGCTGATGCAGCTGCACGCCGTAAACAAACAGAAGCCCATGAAGAAATTTATGGGCAGGAAGGGAGAAGCCATGGAGGAGGAAACCTAAAAACATCACCCGGAAGCCCAGTGGTGGTGCAGGGATGACCTCATCGCGGGGGAAGACGATCTCCACGGATGCTGACAAGAATCCTTCCCTTTTCACCTTCTTCAGATCCGCCTCGTCAAGAGCGGATGTAGTCCAGCCCAAGGCTTGCTTCTTTGCACCCTTCTTCGCCATCCTTGATCGATGCGCAACTCGCTTGATGGGCATGCAATGGCGCAGCACTGGGAGGTGAGAGAGAGCGGGAGCTCAAGGAAGAAGAAGCGGCGGTGGAGCTAAGAACTGGTAAACAGTAAAAGTAAAAAATTCCTTAAATAGCTTCTACAGGAAGGAACGTGGGCTGCAACGTGGCGTGAAAAGCGGAAGCGGCAAGCCTACTAACGGGCGGAAGTTTTCAGAAAATATCAGGCTACCCATGTGCAACGGTTAGCTTTTGGTCAAATCATCCCAGTGAGTGGTCATGTCAATGACGTCATATTTTGGTATGCATTGGTTCATACACACAAGCCAAATTGAAGAGATATAAGTTGAAGAATTTTTGAGTCTATGATCGTCTCCAAGGACTCGACCATAGCCTCGGGGGCTACTCCCATCGGGAGCGCTGTTCACGCACCCGATGAAGATGGAAATTATCGACTTCGCGATGAAGTTGGAAATTATCGACTTCGCGATGAAGATGGAAATTATCGACTTTGTGATGAAGATGGAAATTATCGACTTCGCGATGAAGATGGAAATTATCGACTTCACGATAAAGATGGAAATTATCGACTTCGCAATGAAGATGGAAATTATCGACTTTGCAATACAGATGGAAATTATCGACTTCGCGATGAAGATGGAAATTATCGACTACATATTGGAGCAAATTATCGACTTCATTATCAAAATGATAAACACCAGACATTTAAATTCGCTAATTTACTCCCATCGGGATGGATTTGCGACTAGTTGAAGAAAGCAACCCGAAGATTTTGGGTATTGAAACAGCCAAACAAGGCTCACAACAAAATTTTGATTCTCAAGCCGCGTCGTCGTGATAAAAGCTTGAATGTCGTGGTTGCAAAGATCATGAAGGCAAGACCTCAGGATCCGTCCTGCATGGCCCAGTATACGCACATGAATGCGCTCTGCTAGTAAATTTCCGTATCTACGATGCAAAGAAAAATCCCGGTGGACGCACTAGTACCCTGAGAAATACAAGAATCCATGTCTTAGTAAGACCTAAATGCGGCCAAAGACTGGGTTACGCCAGGTACCGAATTCGAGTCCGGGGACTTGAGTTTGAAGTAGGTAACAAGTTTTTGCTCAGGCAATTAACTGGCTTCCTGATCCGTTAGAAGCACCAAGCTTGCTCACCAAATCCCCATGAGAAAGTAGGAATATGAAATATTCAGTGAAGTTAATAAATAAGTATAAATCAAAGATTGATCAAGTCAAAGATTGCAAGTCGAAGATATGAAGATTTGAGATTCAGCCCGAATCTGCAATTCTGGTAGAATCTCGGGGGCTACTGACAAGGGTATAGCTACTAAAGCCTATTATCTTAGTACCCCTGGGGCCCGTTCGGGTAATTGTAAAATAAGAGTTAGGCCTGAATATAGACATAGTCAAAATACGAGTTGATATCGTATACAAACATTGTAATTTGTATTGAACCCGACTGGATCCTCGAGACATGGCCACCTACATATAGGGGCCAGGAGAGGCCGGCCAGGGACATATTGAGATTGAGCCAATTGATTACTAGCTTATTCTCAACACACATCAAGTTTCAGCTTGTTTGTCTGAATCTTTATCTTCGAGTTTATCCGACGCCCTCTTCCCCCGATCCTAAGTCCTTCATCTCGGATATTTGCTGAGTTAACCCTTGTCACCGACTCACTAAAGTGTTCATCAAAAACTCATAGCGTGTAAGCAATAAAAACTTAAAGTAAGAAGTAAATAAACTAAAGAAAAATATTTTGTATATTTTTGTATTAAATAATAACTAAGAATAAAATAGCATGTGAAGTAATCTAGAATGTGTTTCTTATGGTTAAAAGTGGACCAGGAATTATGGTTTCATTTGACCTCTCTCTCTCTCTTTCAAACATGGTGGAACGAATATAACTTCACAAAACAACTTAAGACCATGCAAACAGTTTATGAATTGACCGCTAAGCATTCATATGGGCAACATGTATAGACATAGGGATGATGGAACACAACTCTCTAGTACTCTATAACAAGGGAACATTCCTCAAGCTATATTTAAGAATTAATAGAGTGTTGCCGTAAGTACTTTGACATGAAGTTGAATAACAATTTCACTATGTTGAACAAACAAGGCCATATTTGTCGTCACTATGTATCAAACAAAACTTTAGCAAGGACTTATTTATCCCTAGCACAAGAATTTATTTATCCATAGTGATACAATCAACGGAGAGGTAAAAACCATGGCAACACCTAGATTTTTTGTCACTATCCCATGCATACCATTACTCCAACAAACACACACATAAAACTCATGGGTTCTTGCATACAAGCTTAATCAGAACAAAGCATACATGTAAAATATGCATCTATTAGTACGCCAATAACAACTGAACATTTTCATCTCATAAATCATCTTAATAACAAAGATACACCACAGGGCTAATATAAATATGGTCGCAATCATGTAGGCAGATCATGTGACTCTAATTGATAAAGCACATAGAGAGAGAGAGAGAGAGAGATATACAAGTTACTTCCATTATCCCATAGTCCAAGAATGAATTACTCCCTCTTTATCATGGTGACAAGAAGGAGTTGATGTCGATGGAGGCAAAGAAGCAACCATGGGCGGCTCCGGCAGAGTCTCCCCTCCAATCGCGCAGTATGCAGACCTGTTGCATGTTTTTCGTGTTTCTGTGCTTCCCTATTGCAATCCCGCCTAGGGGTTCATATATATTGTTGATTTTAGTTCACGATGCATCTGTGGAGTCAAAGAAATAGGCAAAATGGCCCACGAGGAGGAAACGCCCCCCCACCACATAGCCAAGATCTTAGGTCACGCAGCACCCCTCCGGTTGAATGTTGTGAGGTCCCACATTGAGTTCTCCTTCTTATCCTGTGTAATTCCGTGAAAAATATCATCCACCAAAAAGATCGGGTCCATTTGACGTCCTGAAGGTTCCGGAAACTCAAAAATATGCAAAAAAGGAAATCTTACCATCCAGAGTTAAAACAATAAACGGGGGTCCTTTGTAAAATCTCTGAAAACAATGTAAAACATGTCCATGACCTTAGATAACTAGTATAAAAGAATATGGCCTAATAAACTACAAAGTTCACATCTACATTTTACATGTATCAATATTAAACATGATGGTGTTGCCAGATGACTATCTATTATCATTAGGGACTTATCCTAGAATCCAATTTGTCTCTAATATAACACTGGTTATCAAGATCATGGCTTCAGAAGGAAATTAATGGTAAGTGGCTCCAACAACTAAATTTGAGGGTTTTCTCAAGGGATAAGCTATACACCACCGAGTGATTTGGGTAAGATATCTAAAGGCAAACCATGCATAAGTGCAGAACTTGCGAACACTAATGAATGTGATGCACCTGTATCAAGGACAGAGTTCATGGGTGATATATCAAGCATAGTGTGAGGTGCCCTCTCAGCTTCTTCGATGGTGATGTTGTTGACAAGAGCATCTTCCGGTCCAGGCCTTTTTGTTATAGTTGAAGGCCTTGGGTGCAGAAGGAGCACACAACATCACTTGAGTTGATGAAGAGCGGGGTGGTGGTTGAGGCAGCTTCTTGAGTGGGAAGTCGGGGATATGTGGCCCAGTCACCGCACTTATAGCACGTGACCGAACAAGGACCCATCTTTATTCGTGGACCTCCAAAAGTAGACCTCTCCTGAGCCACTAGGACCTGCCAAAGAAGGGCAGGATTTCCATCACTAAAGCCGTACACCTCCACCACACTCCAGGAGAGCTCTGTGTCACCGCCTTCACCATGGTGTCGATCTCATGCCATCTCCAATCTTCTCGTGCCATCGCCACTAAGGAAGCAACACCTTCGCATCTCTGCTCAAGTTCTCCCAGAGCTTTGCCGCTCGTCCACACGTCTCCACCGTACGCTAACGCTCTGACATAAATCCCCCCCGTCGCTCGTCATGACGTACCCCTCCGCACGAAGGGGGCCTGTCAGGGTGCACCGACCTCACGTGCCACATTCGATGAGCCAGCGTTGGCAGCAGCGGTGGCCAAGGCCCAGGGGAGAACGGTGGTGAGGTTTACTTGTTGCTAGGGTTTCTCTCCTCCGTATCCACCCGCGCGAGCAGTACGGGCTCCTTTTTTTTAGGTTATTGCTTAGCACAGACACATGCTTGTTAAATGGGAACACTTTGGTCCACCGAGTTGTAAAACACAATATATCTATCTCGTAATTTTTCAAGCGTACAACGATTGGTCCAAGTCAACAAGCTACTGCTAAAACTCGGCCACGGCTCACCGTGTCCGTGTTGATTGATTTTTTTATGAAACCACCTCATTTTTAGCACTTCAAAAATGGCAAATGATTTTTGTATATAAAAATGTTGGATATTCACTTTGGCAATGTTGTCTGCAATTGCAATGTACTCTGTGCTAAAAATTGACCCATTATCATGAAAATATTTTTTGGTGAATCACACATCCTTTTAGAAAAATTGTATGTGATTATTTTTTATTAGTGTGCGATTTTTTCCCCAAGGATATGCGATGTTTAGCAATTGGATACAGTTAGGCCTAAGGATCTGTGATGTGGGCCTTTTTTTTCCCGGTTCTGTACTAGTGATGTAACCTACATTTCCAGTATTTGGTTCAAACCTTCCTGCTATGCTCCGAAGTATTCCCACTGAATCAGAAGTATTCCCACTGAATCAGGATATATAAAGCAATGCTGTATACGACATGTACCGGATAAAGTGATGCGGAATCAAAAGAAAATTACTAGTACTCCGTAGGGAAAATTGGTTATTTACCCAAAAGTTGAGCAGCCTTGGATCATATATCCAAAGTTAAGTGTTCATTGGTAAAATACCAATAATAAGGATTAACTGTGTTTATGATCTACCCAAAAGGGGTTTTATGCAAACTAGAAGTTATACTATTTAGCATCGGCTATTGATAGGAGGATGACGGGCGCATGCTCACCTGAAGGCACCTCTCGCTTCATGTTTTAGTCAGATATACCTCTTCATACAAGCATACATGCGCAAACAGATCTTAGCCACAACTAATCACAAGCTGGTATATGCATGGCTACCGTCAGAAACGTGACTCGATTAGTACTTCCACCAATTGTACCGGCTGAAACAATATGAATCAGTTCCGTTTCACTAATTGTACTCAGACTGAAGCAATCGTGAATCAGTTCGTCGTCCACCTGAGACTGAAGAATATTAATCAAGTGCCGACTCACCTTTACTGGCCAACGAATTTTTGGAAGCACTGATCTTACCGTAAAACAACATCGTCAAATAGAAGTAAGAAGGGGATCAGGGACGTGCAGGCGAACGGCGGCGATGTTGACCAAGGGCGGATGGCGTCGGAACAGCTCGGAGGCGTCTCGTGAAGGCCGAGGTGATTTATCTGCCGCCGGGAGCTTGCGCTGACTCTAGGCGCGCACATACGCTGAACTGGTCGAGAGGAGTGTTTCGATCTGATCAATTAAAGCTGATCCACCGAATGATTTGGGCATCAACTCTAATTAGGCTCCTACTGTACTTATTATTTTACTTTCAAGTCCCTATTAGGTATTTTACCAATAAACACTCAACTTTGGGTATATGATCCAAGGCTGCTCAACTTTTGTATAAATAACCAAATTTTCCTCCTCCGTGTTAGTATGCATGACTATCCGAAATCCTATACATATGTTTTTTCAAAGACCCAAATCATGGTGTTGAACGGAACAAATGCTTCTGTGTGTTGGCCTTTCAATGATCAAGCTACGATGATTGCGCACTTTATACCAAACTGAATCGGAAAAGAGTATTCATACCATCGCTACCGAAAACACCGCTCGTGAAAATGCAAATAACACTTGTATGCATGAATCCTCTGCCTAATTTGGACCAAGAGACACGGTAGACAGTATTAGCGCGCTCTGAATTTGGACTAGTACTGGACGGGTGGAGTAACCGTCGATACAGTTGTGTTAGCTGAGCTATCGTCATCGGACGCACACATTGTTTAATTACCACGAAGAAGCATTCAGGAATCGAGATAATGCTGCTG
Organism: Dactylis glomerata; assembly: GCA_007115705.1. Lineage (NCBI taxonomy): Eukaryota > Viridiplantae > Streptophyta > Magnoliopsida > Poales > Poaceae > Dactylis > Dactylis glomerata. The sequence goes on along the minus strand of QXEO01000286.1, from coordinate 288,589 downwards.
ATAATTTTTTTACTTCGCTTTCTCCCTAACCACCCCAAAATTGACCGGAGACGTACTGATAATCTCTACTAATAATACGGCTTGAGGTCGTGATGGTTCATAAACCGTGGTACGTAAAAAAACCGAGCTGATCCTTTCGTACGTCAAAATAACCAGCTTTTTTTCGTTCGTCGCCCTGGTTTTTTCGATCGCACGACCCTCTCGCCCACCCCGTCCTTGGCTCTCCTTGTCGGCGGTGAATCTCCTTGTCGGCGGTGAAGTACACAGAGGAGGGTTTCGAGGATGTGAGCCCTCCGCCCCCACCCATGCGCCCCATCCCGACCCTTTGGCCCGGCGCGCCCACCCTCCCCGGCCCCAAGTTTGCCCCGCCGCCGCCGCCAAGATCTGAGAGCCGACCTTCCATGGTGGAGGAGGAGCAGGACGACTGGATGAGGACTAGGCACATGAGGACATGAGCGCCATGGGGCGGGCGTTGCTGACCCTCATCCACAGCTACTACCTTGAGGCCATCTTGCGACTCCCCGCCAGCGACCACCGGGACACCCCGCGCACGGCCTCCTCATCGCCGACAACTGCAATTTGCCCCGTCTAGAACCGGTAAATCAGTTCGCAATGCTTAATCTGCATCCTTTCCCGACACTTTTCAGGTAGTTCATTTGATCTGCTATCTGATTTCGAGCGACGACGATTTCTCTTGTTGTTTTGATTTGGTTTGTTCAAGAGGGGAAGCTCGGAGGAGCACTACTTCGAGCCCAAGGGCGACGCCCGGCATCCAAGATCTGCTCGATGCAGGCCAGCCCCATCCGCAAGGGTGTTTAAGAACCGACCCTGCAAGGTGTAGTTATTACCTCGATCACGATTGATTGTTGGTACAACCATGCTGTTTGCGTTCATCACACTATGGTGATTGCATTAGTGTCAAGCAGCTGTTCTGTCTCCTTCTATTTTTAATGTAAATTGCTATGCATATTGCAAGTTTGATCAGTGTGTTGTTTCTGCATTGTCATTGCAAGGAATCAAGGATGCTGGGTATGAAAGGTTGACCCGGGTCCAGGCGGCAACTCTGCCAATAATTCTGCAAGGTCAGCAATAATGCAAACTATTTTTCTCTGCTGTGTATTACCATGCCAGTTTCTTGGAAAACCCTGAAGATTATATTCAAAAAATATGTTGTCTGCAGGCAAAGATGTTCTTGCAAAAGCAAAGACTGGAACAGGGAAAACCGTTACCTTTTTGGTATTCTGTACTACAGCTATGGTCACCAAGCGTGTTGCTGAAATTCTCTCCCAGCTGAAACTGAATGTAAGAGAGATCCATTCCAGGAAGGCACAATCTGCTAGAACTAAGGTCTCAGATGAATTTAGAAGGTGAAAGGGTTTGATATTAGTCAGTTCTGATGTTTCTGACCTCACGAGCAAAGTCGTTGTTTCAGTTCTAATTTATATATGCTTTCTGTTTTGCAACCTTATAATTTCAGTTCTATTCTGTCAGATCAATCTCTGTTACTATCTATGTGAAAAAATTGTTCAGTCCTGTTTGGTTCGATGTCGGTGGAGTCCTGATTAGTATGGAGGCGACGGTTTCTGAGTTCTAGGTGATTTTTCTTGTCCAAAATTAGCTTGAAAGTTCAAACCTACGATTTCAGTTAAGGATATGTCATAGACATCAACTATACATGACACTACTTGTTTATACTGGACTTCATTGGTTGCTGGCCAGTTTGATTTTGCAATTGATAGCGGATCTGTCGGTTTGATATGTTGCTCTGAGTATTGTCTTTTCGTTCCATGGTTGGTCGGTAGTACGGCTACGTGTTTGGAGGGTTAGAGTTTTGCGCTCACAAATCCTAAAAGAAGCTTGTGACAATTTAAGATGGAGAGATAGAAATATTGCTTGAACAACTACCTTTTTTAAGTAAACAACGATATAGAAAGGGTTGCGATATTATGATTTTTTTTGCTTGATTTGGTGATTAGAAAACAATTATACATGTTTGATTGGAATTACATAATGGCTGTTGCCGCTGATTTTATATAATCCTGCTTTCAAATATACAAAATAGCTTTCGGGGCTAACAAATAAGCTGAGTTTATAATCCTGCTTTCTAAGCTAACTTTTTTTAAATATGATTGTTTTAGTTCTCATGTATTAATTGTTCAGCATATGTTCTGATGTCTGCTGCTGCTGCTCTTTGTGCAAGGAGCACCTGTACGTCGAGGCGCTTGGTGAGGAAGAACCTGCACGCCAGTCATCGACAAAAATAGTCAAGGAGCACCTGGGCGAGGAGATCATCGTCGAGGAGGAGGTGAGGAGCTGCCTGTGGGAGAAGACCATCTTGTAATCTGCATTGATCTTGTAATGCAGAAGATTCCGTAATGCCGAAGATTTTTTTTTATGTCTGTAATGCCGAAGATTCTGTAGCAAACATATGCTAACCCTGTCTAAAAATCTCTTCATATGTATACTGTCTTGTAATCTGTATTGATCTTGTACTAACTCTGTATTAAAAATAATCTTAGCTTTTTACAAATTCTGTAGCATAAAAGTTACATATGCTAATCCGTACTAGCCCTGTACTAAAAAAATCTTAGTTTTTACGAATTCTGTAGCATAAAAGTTACATATACTAATCTTGTACTAACCCTGTACTAAAAATAATCTTAGTTTTTATGAATTCTGTAGCATAAAAGTTACATATACTAATCTTGTACTAATCATGTACTAAAAATCTTGCATATATGAATTTGTACTGAATCCGTACTATATGAATCTTTGGATCTATTCGGTTTTTTCTCCAAAACAAAAATGACAGATTGGAGGAAAACATGGGGTATTTTTGCAAAAAAAGTATGGTCTGACAGATTAGATATTGTTATGATTGAAGGGGCTTTCTGTAATATCTAGAAACTAGCGCACAGATCTCAAAGCAATATTGAATGGTTCAAGATAAGACCAAGACCCCCATAGCTATGTGGTTTTGCTTTTTCGCAGTACAATGGTAAGTTTCATTGTTTGACTTCAACAATTTGGGATATTCTTCTATTTCTTCTCATAAGTAATCTAAGTAGGGATTATCACTCATACTTGTTTATCCAATTCTTCTTTTTAGAAAGTTCCATGATTATTACAAATATTTAACTTACTTCAAAACATATGTGAACTACTTTTATTATACTTCCATAGCAACGTGCAGCCTTTATTATTATTATTATTTATAATTACAGAAACAATTTTGTTGCCATTTTTTGAGGGGATTGAAGAAGCCCCACTGTATGTCAAAATTGTCTAGCCGTAGGAGTAGGTTAGTTTGTGTCGACAATAAGTTTTGCATATACCGTGAATTATAGATGTTTTGATCATTGAATGTAGAACATAATTTATTAGGCCCGTTGTAACGCACGGGCACTCAACTAGTCTAAACTAATGATATTGCTAGAGGACGTGGTGGTCTGAAAACCGTGGTAGGTAAAAAAAACAGTCCATACTCCTTCGTACGTCAAGAAAACCGGTCGTCCGATGGTAGAAAAAACCAGAGGTAGTAACCCCGATCGATCCTGCCCGATCCCCCATCTTCTTCCTCCCCAACCCTCGCCTTCCACGCCACTGCCTGATGCGCCGCCCACCCAGGTCGGATTCCCCTGCCTGCCTCCATCAGCCACCGCCGTCCGGTCTACTTGCGCCGTAGCGCTTGTTCACCTGCTTGCCTCCATCAGCTCGCACTACCCCAGCACCCCGTCGCCGTCCGCGAACACGCCGCAGCCACCCTCGGAGACAAAGAACAACCCGTGCTCCCAAATCAGTGGGCCGCCGTCAACTCCTCTACCACCTGTCCCCATGGCACTTCCACTGGTCAAGTAACGGTAGGGACTGGTAAGCGACGACGGTATCTATGTCCGGCTTCCCCATGCCCCATGCCCCATGGCGACACCAACGCACTGCATCCAAGTATTTTTTGGGACTCCTAGGACCTTAACTCATGATTTTGGCATCTTAGTGGTTTCCTCACCAAGATTGGTCTCCCAGCCATCAAATTGATGGGCACAGGATTTTCGTGAGTAGGCTCTGCACTGCCTTTTTTTGCAGGTAGGCTCTACACTGCCAGGGCTGCGTTCGCCTGCACCGCACCAAGATCCGTATTTGAATGCCACGCCAGTGACCTCCGCCTCATATTCGTAGGTGATTTCCCTAACCCTTGATGGCAGCGGTCAAATCTCTTCTCTATTTAATATGGTGCTTGCAGGGATCTTCTAACATGATTATACGGTCAAGCTTCTGCTATCAGACTGAGTTATTGTCATACTACGACACTGGGATGTTTCAAATTAGACCAATGTAGAAGAATCTGGCCCCCACATGGTACTCTTCTCTGCTACTTGTTCACAAACTGTTTGCTTGATGCTTGATGGCAAGTGCTATTGTTTCCAGACTGTATTGAGCTGAGATATTATCATAATTTATATAAGTGTGACGTACAAATATTTAATCTTTGATGGCAAGTCCTATTGTTGGCAAACTGTTTAATTTATGTTAATGTTGTCTTACTTTCTCTGAATCTAATCTGAATTAAGTGTTATACAAGTTTGATGATTCTGAATTTTGATGGCAAGTCCTATTATTCACAAACTGTTTAATTTATGTGAATGCTATCTTGCTTTCTCTGAATCTAATCTCAATTAAGTGTATACAAGTTTGATGATTCTGAATTCTGATAATATGGAGTTGCACTGATGCAACAATTAGGTAGTTGGAAGTGGATGTACTGTTCATGAAGGTACTTATGAATTTGAAGCAAACATGCCAGTTCTAACGGTACTAGGTAGCTGCATTCACGAGAAAATTGAACTTTTGCATTCTGAATCTGCTTAACAGATAACAGGTGAAGTATGAGGTTGTTCTTGAGAAGAACTCCAGGATGGAGGAGCGGATGGCTGCTCTGTCCAGTCCACTTCTTTTCTCTCTGAAGGTACAATGTGCAATCACTCATGTTTTGGAGACTAGAAAAAACAACTTTACTGCTCTATCAGGATGACCATATCGATATGTATTTCTCAGGGTTGCTGTTGTACGTCAAACTAGGAATTATGGGCAGGGAAGCATGTGGACAAAAAATTTAAGAAAAAAATCAGTGCTACCATCTAAAGAATAATTGCCAAAATTTTACATATATATTTTCACTCTGAAGAACACATTGCATTTGTTATGAGTTGGAACAATTAGCATAGCCTTGAAGGTGCGACATTCAAGTGTTGTAGATGGCTTTTCAAATAATAAGATGTCATCTGTTTTAAACCGCATAGCACCAAGGATTGTGTTGGATAAAATAGTTGAATGAGAATAAGAGTTTTATACTTTATAGACTACTATCTTCTAGGTAATTCTAAATGCTTTATTGTAATAGAACCTTTCAAGGATTTCTTTATTTTACATAATGTGAGACATAACAAGAGCACTTGGCTTCAAGCAGTAACTTATTTTGTTCATGTCAGTCTATTTCTTTAAAAAAATCCTCCAGAAAATTAATCTTTTGATTAATCAATATAGTATTAGCTGGAGGTTCACAACTATTTTGACAGTGTTACTTTTTGTACCTTCTCCTTATACTTTGTTCGTGTTCAGTCTTACATATTTCACTATCAAATGAAGTATGAGATATCTTGTTTGGAAACATGGCAGATAAGATGTCAAGAGTCGGGGAAAGAAGGAGGCCACATGATGGGGTTAGGGTGAGGAGGCGCGGGTGATGAGGACCGACGAGGTCACCGGAGTCGAGCAGATGAGGTGGGAGGAGCAATACGAGCGATAGGTCTGAATCTGTATTAAAGTATCAGTTTGTAAGTGAGTGTAGCTTGTGTTCGCAATATGTTCCTTTTTAGCTTTAACAATCTTCTATGATCTGTGAAGGGAATATTTTATAAACCATTGCAAACTTTGTCAGGCGAAAGTGGTGGTAGTACTGTACATTTGCTGAAATGTGGAAGTGGTTATAGACGATTTTCAGCAAATAATCTCTACATATAAATAACCCATCGGTTTCATATGTCCTCTTCGCTTCCTTTCGTGTAGTGTTTCAATGCACTTCAAATATAGATGTTATCGTTTTTCTTGAAGAAATTAATAGGGCTCCCTTTGGACATTTTACTTGACCGTCCACATAGAAATTCTTTTCATTTGACTCGCATTTATCATCAGAAAGTTAATGCCAATAAAAAAATATGAACTAATCTCTATTAATAATACGGCTTGAGGTCGTGATGGTAATACGTTTTCGCCCGTCCAAACTTTACGCTTTCGTTCGTCTGCCAGTTGCGTCTCGCCAGAAAATTTCGTTCAGATAGGAAGATTTCCTTTGCCAAATCCGATCCCACCACGTGCAAAAACACCGCGCGTACCTCCGAAACAGAGCTCGATTCAAACCAATAAACCGTAGCTTGACAGGCATTGGCCGGCTGCAACCGCAAGTACGTTTCTCTACATATTCGTATCTATATATTTGCTCGACCGTCATCGAATCGCCAACACGGCAAGGCTGTCCCGATAAATTCTACTCGCATGACACAGTCAATGCCACGAGTCCTTTTGAGAGAAGGGTTGAGAATCCCGATTGCCTCTCACAAAATCTGTTCATTCTCCGTTCGATATGCACCGCCAAACAATAGCATGACGGTGCTGGTGGAGGATAACCACGCCATGGATCATGGATGGTACGGCTCAGCTGTACGCGACGAGAGCTAGGACTTGCCCAAAGACGAAGGCCATGGATGCATCGTGATCGCTGCCTGGACCTTACCTCCGCCGCAGGCTGCGAGACTGTGCTGCTGGCCTAAGTCGAGCGTCCTCGCTTGCCACCCACAAAGTTTGTTCGTCAACCTGCTGGCATACGCCGTCGCTTGTCGCTGATGGCCAGCAGAGTAGTTCCATGCTGTCCCGTTCGGATCGTCTCGAAACAGTCATGAGGAACCTGCCCTCCTGGTCATGCTGACGGGAACGGAGCAAGGGAAGGAGCAGAGCAGTTTCATCGCGTTAAGTAAGCAGCAAAATCTCGCTTGCAGGTCGAAGCATTGTATGAAGCCTGTGAAAACCTCAAGTTGAGAACGTATGGCGAGAAGATGTGCACGATATTCCCAAGAAGAAGAAGCGGTGAGATTTGACTATACAATCAGTAGTTGGATACTATAAAGGAGAACACAGCTTTACAAACAACATGGAAGGAACATTTATACTACAGCCAAATGAAAGATATTTTTTCTAAACCAGAAACAAAAGATATCAGGTCTTAGCTTGTAATCCAAGCAGGGAAGACGTTTATAGTTTTACAGGTGATCAGAGGAAACAGAAAATTAATCTCATTAGATAGTGTGTAAGTCGCTTATTTTAAAAATATTTCAAATGGAGAAAGTACAAATTAAATAAGACTTCAAGTATAAAGCTCGATGTAATAGTTTGACATAAGCATGTTTTAATTCGGGAGCTCAATGAAGCAGTTTGACGCAAAATATGATTTTTTTACGAATCAGAGAGCTTTATATATTAATCGACATGATTACAATCACTCCGAAGAGTATCGGCAAGAAAAACTGGGCTATAGTTCATCCACAGGCATCTCCTCCTATCACCACTAGCTTGTGCATATAAATGAGTAGCATTATTAGCATCGCGCCCAACAAAAGAAATGCAAAAGCTAGAAAAAGCTCTCCTAAGATCTCTAATTTCCTGACAAATTGACAGCAGCTCTGATCTGGTCTCGCCAATAGCATTACAAAGATCAACTAATCCCTCCGACCCATATTATCTTTCACAAATATAGATATATCTAGACATATTTTAGTGCTAAATACATCAGCATTTACGAAAGGTAATATGGATCGGAGGGAGTACATCTCTGGCATCGCTCTCAAGAATAACATAAATGTACCCTTTATCTCTGGCCATGATTGCACCATCTCGAATCGCTAGCATCTCCATAATCCGAGCACAGGCAAACTGCTCATGCCAGATTGCTTGGGCTATTAGGAGAGTTCCTTGATTATCTCGCATGTACTTCCCGATGTAGTTTCCTAGATAAAACTGACATCAATATTAATTTTGATTACTCTAGGATCAGGTGGCTTCCAGCGATCATTTCTTCTATACTATTTCTTGGTCTTTTCTTTTCCCAAACATGATCTTTTTTTATAGAAGTATACAAATGATGTTTTTTAAATTTATTTGATATAGCGTAGCAACGCACGAGTATTGTGCTAGTATTTATAAGATGCTTTGTTAGCCTCCTCCTTAATTTATCTAACGGCCAATATTTATTACTGTCATCCTAGTCAGCTTCTTGGTGCACTACAGCGAGCAGTGCTATCGAATATAAGCCTTTTTTTTCTCATGACTGATAAGCCTCTAGATTTGGTCTGTGTTTGCTTCTCCTATAGCACTCATGGTGTTTTCTCTCCGGTTTTGGTAGGAGGTCGTCTTGGTTGGGTGATGTTGGGTGGGCTTTGCCCCTGTTGTATCGATTTTAGTCCGGTTTCCTATTAATTAACTGGACAGCTCTGTTCTTCTTAATTAATAAAAAATGCAAAACTTTTGCCTCATTTCAAAAAAAAAGATAAGCCTCTAGATTTTGTGGTTCCTTTTCAACAAGAGACTCATGTTGGTCGGTATGCATCCGACTCTGGATTTGATCTTGCAAGCAATTTCCACCATTATCCACAACAAAAACATATTAGGTGAAATCCACATGGATTGCGGAAATATAGCTGTAATGTATAAACATTTAAAGTACATATCATGCAAGAGAGAGAATGAATAGAGAAATCACTTTTTTATTCTTATGGGCAACCCAGAAGTTTGAAGTAAACCTCAAGGCTATGATGTGCTTTAGAATTTTCCATTATGTACAACGTGAACCTTAAGAATTGTCACATAGACCTTATGGTGTTTTTTTTTTCACATAGTGGATGCTCTAAACAGCTATAATGAGACGTTTGAATGGTGCACAAATGAGTGCAGCTGCAAGGGCAGGGTCGGAGACCATCCTGGGGTTTGGACAGAGTTGTAGACCAAATTTCTGAAATTAGTTCACTAACGTTGTATCTGAGAGGATATGCGGCGAGAGAAGCATAGAAAGATAAGGAACATTGAGCGGTGTTGGGAAAATAAAAGCAACGTAGTACATATAACCGTATATGATAAACTAGACATATCTGACGGATCTACCAAAAACAAGTTTAAATAGAGAGATGAGTAGCACATACGTGTTGGCCGGAAAGCCCACCACAAAGCATTGTCATTGTTGTCCATGGTGGTGAAGAGAACTTAGTCGTGTGTCGGAACGGTTGGCGCAGATGTAGTTGAATAGAAGAGATGCTCCGTAAAACCTTATCGTCCTCTCTCAGTGCATGATCTCAAGGGACATTCGCGGTTAAAAGCGATGTATTTTCAAAGGCAATTTGAAAAAGGAAGCTACTGTGACAATTTTGAAAACTAGTTGCTTTATATTGATGAAAACCTAGCGATGAATGCAACAGAAACCATGTTATAGCCTACAGCCCTACACGCAAGCAATTCAATGCCTACGAGCGACTAGTCCCGATTGGTCCATGCAAAATCATGCAAACAACATATTTCATTCAGCCTCATTGATTGGGCTCCTCCTTCATGGCTCTTTGGGTCTGTTTGGTTCCAGCCACAGTTTGTCAAGCTAAAATTTAGTAAAGTTTGACAGTCACAAAGTGTGTCTAAAAAATTAGAAACCAAACTTTGATAAAAGTTGGCAAAAAAAATTAAATCTCTGACAAATGGATCGTATAAATAATAAAATATGGAAAACTACAAGTGTAACAAAAAAAATAAGTCAAACAACTTATAGCTACTAAAGTTTAGCTTAGCAAACTGTTGCTATAAATCAAACAAGTCCGTATCAATCTAGCTCTGTCGTCCTAGGCATCAACAATGTGTGCCTCGTACTAGGTCAACCAATGTAGCCGTTGTGGTTCACGCAACCGGTATATTCACACGGGGGGGTTCGCCCCTGAATCTTTGACTAATTTGGAGAAGAAATACGGTCTGGCCGTATCGTATACTGTTTGCTAGGCCCAGAATCCCTGCAGAAATTTCATGGCTGCACGTCCGAGACATGATCGGACAGTTCCTTGGGCCCGCGGAGGTACCTGATCTCTGTGGCACTCACCACTGCATCGATGTCACTAGCCTGCAGAGAGACTGCATCACCCACCACAAAATGAAAAAATTCAACCGGGCAAAAAAGGCGACGGAATTGAAAGCAAAGCCAGGAACCTTGCTCACTTTTCCATCGTCGCCCCCTCCACGCTCGCTCTCCCTCTCCCTCTCCCTTTTTGGATTCTTCCCATCTTGAGGCATCGCCTGTCTGCCCCCATTGGCCCAAGCCCAACACCCCTCCCCGAGCCGAGCCCCCTCTTCTTCCTCCTCTTCTTCTACCTTGCTCTCGCCTACAAGGCCAAGGAGAAGCCAAGTGGAGTGAAGCAGTGACCCTTCCCCGAGTCCTCTCCCACTTCCCCGTCCTCTCCCGTGCTGCCATGCAAGTGTTCGTTCCTTGCATGTGCGTGTTTGGCGGCCGCTCGGCTAGTGAGTGCTGGTGAGAGTGAATGGGAGCTCAGGCAATGCCGTCGGCCGGTGGGGCCGTCTCGCGGCAGGGCTCGCTGTGCAGCCTCACGCTCAGCGACGTCGAGGGCCAGCTGCACGGCGTCAACCTCGACGACCTCCTCCGCACGGCGACCGGCTCCAGGAGGACCGCGGACGAGGTGTGGCGGGACATCCAGCTTGGCGCTGGCGCCGGCTGCGCGCGCCCGCCGCCGGCCCAGATGACGCTCGAGGACTTCCTGTCCAGGTCCGGCGGCAGCGCGGTGGCCGCCGACGCTGGGAGCGGTGGCGGCTGCTGGGCCACTGACCAGTACAATCCCCCGCCGCCGGTGCCACTGCCAGGGCAGCAGCGCCACAACGTCGGGCGTCCCCTGCCGCGGCCGCTGGGCGTGGGCGCCGGGCCGGTGCTGGATGCGCTGTACCACGACCACGGCGTGGCCGCCATGTCCGGGCGGAAGCGTGTTGCCGTGGGCGGCCCGGGGGAGAAGACGGTGGAGCGGCGGAAGAAGCGCATGATCAAGAACCGCGAGTCGGCGGCGAGGTCGCGCGCCAGGAAGCAGGTGGGCTCCTCCCTCTTCCTCAACCCCAAATCTCAGCTGCGTTTGGACTTTGGACCGCGCACTGTACAGGTCACTCACTCACTCGCTTGCTTGGATTTGGGTTTGGCTGGCAGGCGTACACGAACGAGCTAGAGAACAAGATCTCGCTGCTGGAGGAGGAGAACAACCGGCTCAGGAATCACAAGGTAAACCACCAACACACTTCTCAGGTTGCTAGCTAGCTAGGCTCAAAAAAGAAAAACAGGTTCTTCCGATTTCACGCCCGTCTAATCAAGATTCCTTTTTCTTGAGGCAAATGCTGTCTAATCAAATTCATGTTGCTTAAACGCATTTTACACCCATAACATAGGACAAAGCTAACACACAACCGCTGTGCATGCCACTCAACTGCTAATGCTGGATGTGCTGGTTACTGGTGAATGAGATAATGCACTGGTGGTCAAATCAAATCAGTGGAGAGTTAAACAGTTCATTTCTGAACATTTTATTACTCCTCCTCTGGTGCTGATGCATCTATAGGGTCTGCTCCTGCTGGTGAGCCCTGTGTTTCTGTCTGTGCGTCATTGGCTTTGGCTCTGGAGTGGTTACAGAAGATGTCAGATGATGAATTGACCATAAAGTTCTGCCCAATCAAATGGCCTTTCCATTTCACATTCTTCTACAAAAACTTACTATCTCATAGCCTTATGTTAAACTACTTTTCACCCTACAAAAACTACTTTTCTGCAAATGTGTGGTGTTAGTTGTTTTTTTCTTTGCAAAAAAAGGACCATGGGTTAATGGATGAGCTCACATGCTGCATTTGCTCGATCAACTATGAATGACACGGTGGAGATCAATCATTCCTATCGATCTCAAATCTGTTAGCACAGTAGTCAATGCCTAAATCCCTGCTGATTGGACACTACACATGCATCACTACTCACTAGGCTAAAAGTAAAGGATGGGGTAGATTCTTTTTACCCATAGGATGGAATAAATTAGGGCTTTGGGAAGATTTGATCTCATTGTCTGCCAGCTCAGGTCCTTCATTACCAGTCAGCATCACCGAATTACTTAGACATGCTGCTAAATAATACCATTGCCCATCTGTTTCAGCTTTGATCTGCAAATTTTACTATTATCCATGTACTAGAAAACTTTGCACATCCACCTCGAAATGCACATTTTTTCATTTTCTTTAGTTTTTCTACTTTTCTTGTGCTCCTTTCTATGCCCATGTCATGAAATCTGCAGACAGTATGTATAAGTCTGCCAATGACAACTTCTCCCAAAGCTGAGATTTATGTCATACTTTGCATTTCTTGGGCGTACGAGATACTCACCTCAATGTCTCGAAAAACGCTTGAGCCGGTCAAACAAATACTCTTTCCGTGGCAAAAGTTGAGAGCCCAAATGTAAATGTTGAGATGGATATTTGTGAATCTTAAGTTTTTGCTGAGCTGACACGTCGAATTGTGTGTTTTATGTTCCATTCAGGCATTTGAACCGGAAGTGCAGTCTGTGGCGCAACAGGAGCCAGCGAACCAGCTCCGGCGGAGGAACTCGGCCAGCTTCTGATCATGTTAATAGTAGTGGCCGGCATTAAGTTGGCGCAAGTTGTAACTGACTTCCCCGGAATATTTAGCTAGTATTAAGAACTCTGCAGTCTCCAGCTTGCTGTGTATGGCAATTGCTGGTTGCTGCACACGCATTGTAACTCCTATCCTGCAGTTTGACGATGCAGTCCTGCCTTCTTTTTCCAACCGGTTAATTGCTTTGTGCAGCCTGTGATTGCAAGAGTATCCAATATAGTAAGCTGTAATGTTGTGTCATTCTCTCAAATGGAAATATAATTCCTAGCCTACTGGCAGGGTTCGTATTCCAACTCCTTACCGTCCTTGCAGAAATATAAATTAGACAAAACAAACAAATTTCAGGACAGTCCGTTTTGTCGTTGACACTGAAGATAATTGGGAATTCATTTGTAACTATAACATATGCTATACATCCATTTGGCCTTTCATTTATCAAAACTTAGGTGAACAAAATCTCTCACTGGTAACATTTCAGCTATAGTCAGGATCATCATCGGGGAGTATCAATCTCAGATCATCATTATCTCTGTAGACTTGTACCAAAGCCGCGGCCTTGTACGCAAAGAACCCAAACATCCCTGGAACAAGCTACATAAGGAGATACCATCATTCAGGATATCTCTTCACAGAAATTTATATTGTATAGGTCAACATAAATCTGGCATATGCACCACCAGTTGATAATAATAAAGAGATGGGCTTTTACCTCAAAATTAAAAATGCTATTTTGAAAGTGACTAGAAAAGGTTGACAGTCCAAAAATCACAGCAGGAATTATAAGCCTTGGGGATGAAAGAACAAATATAGAGCCACCCAATGTCTTCTCTACTGTATTCTTCAAATCCTCGCTTCTAATGCCAATTCTACAATTTGCATTCATACAATAATAACAAATCAAACAGTCAGATCGTGAGGGGTAGAAGTGCGAGTATAGACAGAGACATTACCAAACCTACTTCTTCACTGTCTTCCTCAGAAAAACTTCGGGCACATCTTCCTTTGATAAGTTATCTGCGCGTTGGTACAGAAGTTGAAGATACAACCAGCTGCTCAATAGAATGTAAGCGGTCAGATTTATAAACATCTTTGAGCATTGAAAATTAAGTATAGCCTACTGGACATTTGAGTGACAAGAACATAACAACATCCTATTAAGTTGTACAGGCTGGTTATTGAGCTAACCTGAAAGCAACTCCAAAAGCATAACTGATACCAGCCTGTTCAATCAGATGATTAAAGATTCAGTCACATAATCATTCAGCAATTTAATCTAGTGATCTTGCAATTATTCAGGTAAAGTTAAACCATTTCCCATTCATTAGCTTACTGGACCATATGAAATTAAAGATCATAGGCTGTTTAAAATTATGCCCTAAAAGAGCTTATTATGTTGTCGAGGTGTCTAGATGGCAGCCACTAAATGCCGAGACCATTCACAATGTCGCATCTTCACATCCAAATACTAATGCACTTTTGTAATGTAGCCCCTTATATTGGGTTTATAAGTTGGTCATTCAAAGATTACGGGCCTGTTTGGATGTGGCCTCAGCTAGCCCTGCCAATGCATGGGCGAGCCAAAATATTGGCGCACGTTCTGGCCGCCCACGCCTTACCAATTCGTTGGCGTGAAAATGAACTGAGCAGCTGAAGGTAGCATGGGCAAGCCAAATTATTGGCTCCAATCCAAACCAAGCATAAGCTTTTGGTCAACGCCAATTATTTGGCTTGGCAGCCTGGGGCTCTCATCCAAACAGGCCCTACATGAGCCATGAACGGTGTGATGCTCAGACAGGGCACTTTTCTTATGTAGACCCTTACATAGTTTAATTGGTGATTTATAGATTACATGAATCATGAACAGTTTGATGCTCAGATAGGGCACTTTGCACAATTATGTCAACACTAATTTAACCTAAAGCACTAGTTATTTACTATAGTAGATTTGCCATTGCTTCCATGTCAAATCAGTTGGTTTTGGAAAATGTCAGTAAAAAGGAGATTACCTAATTGTGACGCGTGGCCACATGAAACTGTTTAATTATTTATAGTTAGCACAAAAGTACGTGTCTAATTTGATGTCACCTATGAAGTTTAAAATCTAAATACCTCCAGAGAGAAGACTAAGACACAATATACAGTGCAGGCAGCTCCAATTCCTGCGGTCAGGAGCAACAGCTCATCCTTAATCTGTGAGAGATGACTAAGATGAGAAGATGGATATGTATTTCGTTGTTGTAATAAATGCATCAGGAAATGTAATTACTGCTTCATATTTCAAAAGATTGAATTCCTTCCTTCTTTCGCTCTCTTTCTGCCTTTCCTGTCATCATTTGCAACAACATTCACATCTATTAGCTGCCTCTAAAACAATTATAAAATAACAAACAGTAATCCCGAAACAACCACCATGACAGACCATATAAGCGAGCCTCCTTCTGACAGTTAGGCTGCCATCAACGGACACCATATCTCCAGTAGCCTTGCCCGTAGCATCTTCCCTGAACTGCATTCCACTGTTTTATCAGTTATGCCTGGCAAGAGTAAAAACAGCATAGACATGATTTCTTTTGGCGGGGATAGCATAGACATGATTGGCACAGCTTACATCTGCAGCATTTTCTTGATATGTGGTATCCTCTACCACATCAAGAGCTGTGCCGTTTCTCCTCAAAACCATGTCAGCGACTTTGGAGACGAAGTCCCCATTGGTCTGCCTATCCTCAAGAAACATGCGCATGACCTCATCCTCCCCAAGGCTGTCACCAGCTATCAGTCCCAACAAGCAAGTTACGGGGTCAGTACCAACGGACAAATGCCTAACCATCTTGGTGCTTAGTCAGTAGACCTCTGTTTCCAAACAGTATAGAATCTAAGTTGGTGCTTCCATTCCGTTTCACAAGAAATTTGGTGTTTCCTATATAACTCATGTTTTCCTATTAGAGAGTTCTTCCTATTACACGCTTTTTAAACGGTTTCGCTAATTCTCAATCGACTCCTTGACCATGGAATTGCACAAAATTTGGTTATTCGTCCTAGCCAAGAGTTGCAACATGGATTGCAACTGAGAAAAATGCACATGGGTTTCAACTGAGAAAAATACCCTGAACATTGCTTTATGATTTGTGTTAATTATGAGTTAGAACATGAATTACAACTGAGATAAATGCAATGAACTGTTGGATTGTTTCGTCATTTGTGCTAGTCTTGTTGGAATTTGGTTGTGGGCTTTAACCCATGGCCCAATACAAATTCTGAAATTCTCTTGGCCCATTCATGCCTAGCAGGGGATGGCACCAAAGTTTAGTCCCACCTTGCTAGTTTGAGGGGAGTTGCACCAATATATATAGTGGGGTGTTCTACTACCTCCTAAAGTGAGAGAAGAGGAGAGGCTTACACGCGCGCTCCTCCTCCTCCGCCGCCCGCCTCGCCACGCCTCGCCTCGCCACGACGCGCGCGCCGCGGTTTGCGGAATTGTGCCTCTGTGCCGAGCTTACTTATCTTTTTGCTGTTCGGGAAAATTACTGCACGAGTTATCTCTCTATCAGCCGTTTCCGGTCTTTCCGGATCGTGGGCTGTTACTAACTCGGACGTGGGCTGCGCCCCACGTCTTACCCAACCGGCGCTATATAAGCAGGCTTAGGCGCAAACCCTAATCACGCTGTATCACATCCACATCCCGTCTCTCGCCTTCTCCATCCCCTCTTCCGGCGTGCACCGGACGACGTGACAGTAGGCCTCTGGAACCCCGCCTCTTGTGAACCTGTACGGGTAAGGGGCGATCAAGTTTTTGGGGAGCGCTTCTGCGCGACTACTGACGGCATCACGTCGACCGACGACTCCTTCCCCGACGAGGACTTCTTACCAGACATCAGCGCCCTCTACATCGACGACATGGCCGACGACGCTGGTGCCAACACGAACGCCAACGCCAACGCGAATCTGAACGCGAACGCGAATCCTCCTGCAGCCCCGTATGCAATCTGCCCCTACCTATTTCAGTTTTTGTTACAGTTTCTTGTACTAGCGTTTGGGGTAGATGTGATCTGTTTATCTCTGTTAGATATGATCTGTTCGTCTATTCTGCTAGTATGCATGATTAGGTCAATTCCTACAATTATAATCATGCTATATTACTGTTTATTTCGGATTAAATCTTATGGTAAATTGCTTATATATTCAACAATCCAAAAACCTGATTATACGCAACTGAGTCCAACTGGCTTGGCCGCGGCTATTAGGCCGCCTCCCTTTGATGGTGTCCATTATAAGAGATGGCGCACGAGAGCAGTTCTATGGTTGAAAAACCTAGGCTGCTATAGCGCCACTCTTGGCAGACCTGAGGGAGATCTTTCTCCTGCTCAGGAGGAAGCTTTTCAGAAAGTCGACACCATATTTATGGGGGCTTTGTTCAACATTCTTGGTGACAACATTGTTGACACCTATATGTCATTTGATAATGGCAAGGATGCGTGGGATGCGCTGGAAGCCAAGTTTGGTGTTTCTGACGCTGGCACTGAGCTGTATATCATGGAGCAATTCTATGATTATAAGATGACTGATGACCGTCCCATTGTGGAGCAGGCTCATGAGATACAGTCTCTTGCCAAAGAACTCGAGCAGTTCAAGTGTACCTTACCGGACAAGTTCGTGGCCGGTGGCATTATTGCCAAGCTTCCTCCTTCATGGAGGAACTTTGCTACTTCTCTGAAACATAAGAGACAGGAGTTTTCCGTTTCGGATCTCATTGGTTCTCTTCATGTTGAGGAAAAGGCGAGAGCAAAGGATACACGTGTTCGAGGTTTTGATGGAAGTTCTAGTGCACATGTGGTGCAGAAAAATAACTTCCGATCCCACAAGTCCAAGAATAAGAACAAGTTTGAGGGCAAGGGAAAGTTTGATGGCAAGAACAAGGCCTCGCAGACTACTAACTTCAAGAAGAAGACTGAGTATAAGAAGAAAGGATCCTGCCATGTCTGTGGTGATCCGAATCATTGGGCTCCTAGCTGCCCTAAACGCTTTGATAAGCGTTCACATGGAAACGGCGACAATTCTGCCAATGTTGTTGTTGGTGATACCGATATGAAGGATGCTGGGTCGCACGGGCTGGCTCCATGCTGATGGAAAACGGCTCACGTGCTTTTGTTCAAGGTGTTGGTACGGTAAATCTGAAGTTCACTTCGGGGAAGACCGTACAGCTGAAGAATGTGCAGCACGTTCCCTCCATCAATAAAAATCTCGTCAGCGAATCTCTTCTGTGTCGAGATGGTTTTAAGTTGGTTTTTGAATCCAATAAAGTTGTAATATCTAAGTATGGACAATTTGTTGGGAAAGGCTATGAGTGCGGAGGCTTGTTCCGCTTTTCTTTGTCAGACTTATGCACTAAAGTTATTAATCATGTTTGCAATGATAATGAGTCCAATATTTGGCATTCACGACTTTGTCATATTAACTTTGGTTACATGACGCGGCTAGCCAACATGAGTTTAATTCTGAAATTTACTAATGTCAAGGGCTCTAAGTGCCAAGTGTGTGTGCAAGCAAAGCAACCTCGCAAGTCTCACAAGACTGCAGAGGCAAGAGACTTGGCACCACTAGAGCTCATTCATTCAGACCTTTGTGAGATGAATGGTGAGTTGACAAAAGGTGGAAAGAAATATTTCATGACATTAATTGATGACTCCACCAGATACTGTTATGTGTATCTTCTGAAATCTAAAGATGAAGCTTTGAACTATTTCAAAATCTATAAAGCTGAAGCAGGAAATCAACTTGATCGAAAGATTAAGCGGCTTAGGTCCGATCGTGGTGGAGAGTACTTTTCCAATGAATTTGATTCTTTTTGTGCGGAACATGGTATAATCCATGAGAGGACGCCTCCCTACTCGCCTCAATCTAATGGGGTGGCTGAAAGAAAGAACCGTACTCTAACTGATTTGGTTAACACCATGTTAGACACTTCGGGTCTCTCAAAGGCATGGTGGGGGGAGGCGATCTTGACTGCGTGTCATGTCCTAAATCGGGTTCCCACTAAGAACAAAGAAATTACACCATTTGAGGAATGGGAAAAGAAAAGGTTAAAACTCTCTTACTTACGGACTTGGGGTTGTTTGGCAAAGGTAAACTTGCCAGTACCCAAGAAGCGAAAGCTTGGACCAAAAACCGTGGATTGTGTTCTTCTGGGATATCCGTTTCACAGGATTGGCTATAGATTTTTTATAGTAAAATCTGAAGTATATGACATGCATGTTGGTACTATTATGGAGTCGAATGATGCGACTTTCTTTGAGGACATCTTTCCGATGAAAGGTTCGTCTAGTTCATCAAATCAGGAGATGCCTAGTTCATCTAGTCAAGAATTATTTACAATTCCTGAACCCACCATTTCGATAGAACATTCTGAAAATCCTGTGGAGGATTACAATAAAGCTCCTACTAGGAGTAAGAGACGGAGGACTGAAAAGACCTTTGGTGATGATTTTATTGTATACCTCGTGGATGACACTCCCACTTCTATTTCAGAAGCCTATGCATCTCAAGATGCTGACTACTGGAAAGAAGCCGTTCGCAGTGAGATGGATTCCATCTTGGCAAATGGAACTTGGGAAATTACTGATCGTCCTTATGGGTGCAAACCTGTAGGATGTAAGTGGGTGTTCAAGAAGAAGCTTAGACCTAACGGTACTATTGAAAAGTACAAGGCACGCCTTGTTGCTAAGGGTTATACCCAGAAAGAAGGCGGAGATTTCTTTGATACTTATTCACCCGTGGCCAGATTGACCACTATCCGAGTACTACTATCCCTGCCTGCCTCGCATGGTCTTCTCGTTCATCAAATGGACGTTAAGACGGCTTTCCTAAATGGAGAGTTAGATGAGGAGATTTATATGGATCAGCCGGATGGATTTGTGGTAGGTGGTCAAGAAGGAAAGGTGTGTAAGTTGCTGAAGTCTTTGTATGGTCTTAAGCAAGCACCTAAGTAGTGGCATGAGAAGTTTGAAAGAACCTTAACTGCTGTAGGCTTTGTTGTTAACGAAGCTGACAAGTGTGTATACTATCGCCATGGTGGGGGCAACTGTATGTTGATGATATACTAATATTCGGGACCAGTCTTGATGTTATCAAGGAGGTCAAAGACTTTCTATCTCATTGTTTTGAGATGAAAGATCTAGGAGTGGCTGATGTGATCTTGAACATCAAGCTACTGAGAGATGACAATGGTGGGATAACACTGCTTCAATCTCACTATGTGGAAAAGATCTTGAGTCGTTTTGGGTAAAGCGAATGCAAGTCTTCTCCTACGCCATATGATCCTAGCATGTTGGTTCAAAAGAATCAGGGAGATCCTAAGGATGCTAAAGATCAGCTGAGATATTCTCAGATTATTGGCTCGCTTATGTATTTGGCCAGCGCTACGATGCTTGACATCTCTTTTGCCGTTAGCAAGTTGAGTCGATTTGTGTCAAATCCTATAGATGTTCATTGGCAGGCCCTTGAAAGGGTTTTGCGTTATTTGAGTGGCACTGCGAGCTATGGAGTTCACTACTCTGGGTATCCAAGGATACTTGAAGGGTATAGTGACTCAAATTGGATTTCTGATGCTGATGAGACTAAGGCCACAAGTGGTTATATGTTTACGCTTGGTGGTGGCGCTGTTTGCTGGAAGTCTTGCAAGCAGACCATCTTAACGAGGTCAACTATGGAAGCAGAACTCACAGCATTAGACACAGCCACTGTTGAAGCAGAGTGGCTTCGAGAGCTCTTGATGGACTTGCCTGTGGTTGAAAAACCTATACCCGCAATTCCTATGAACTGCGATAATCAAATTGTGATCATCAAAGTAAACAGTTCTAAGGACAATATGAAGTCATCAAGACATGTGAAGAGCAGACTGAAATCTGTCAGGAAAATGAGAAACTTTGGAGTTATTGCGTTGGATTATATTCAAACATCTAAAAATCTGGCAGATCCCTTCACAAAGGGTCTATCAAGCAATGTGATAGATAATGCATCGAGGGAGATGGGTTTGAGACCCACACTTTAAGTTGCCCACAGTGGTAACCCACTCTATGTGATCGGAGATCCCGTGAATTAGAGTTGGGAGACAAGCTGTTGGTCAGCTGGGAGGAAAGTATCCTTACATTATACTACCACTCCATATAGATGCAATACTCTCCTATTCTGCATGGCAGGTTGATATTTATCTTAATGTGTTCTAAGTGGCTTGTTTATAGCAAAGATGTTGTCCTACAGAACATCTTTTGAAGAACACACCTATATGAGTCTGGCTGTCAAACGTCGCAGTCTATGGGAGTTGGGTGCTCTCTAATAAACTCATGAAAGGCCATGGAGTATGACGCATAAGCTCCAAACCGCGGGGAAGCCTTGCGGCAGCCTAGTATCGGTCTAGGCTTTGTGTGAAACTAGTGCGTACCAAACTTGTAGTTCAAGGCATAGTCCACTATTCAAGTTGCAATCTAGTGTAGCATGAAGTTCTGAGTGGAAGTTCAACTTAACAGTCTCCACCTCGCACCGGTATATAAACAATGTTCTGGAATTATTTGATGTGGTGTGATGAGATGTGCCAATGAGACTTTGTGGGGGATTGTTGGAATTTGGTTGTGGGCTTTAACCCATGGCCCAATACAAATTCTAAAATTCTCTTGGCCCATTCATACCTAGCAGGGGATGGCACCAAAGTTTAGTCCCACCTTCCTAGTTTGAGGGGAGTTGCACCAATATATATAGTGGGGTGTTCTACTACCTCCTAAAGTGAGAGAAGAGGAGAGGCTTACACGTGCACTCCTCCTCCTCCGCCGCCCGCCTCGCCTCGTCACGACGCGCGCGCGCGCCGCGGTTTGCGGAATTGTGCCTCGGTGCCGAGCTTACTTATCTTTTTGCTGTTCGGGAAAATTACTGCGCGAGTTATCTCTCTATCAGTCGTTTCCGGTCTTTCCGGATCGTGGGCTATTACTAACTCGGACGTGGGCTGCGCCCCACGTCTTACTCGGCCGGCGCTATATAAGCAGGCTTAGGCGCAAACCCTAATCACGCCGTATCACATCCACATCCCGTCTCTTGCCTCCAGAGCCTTGCGCCGCCGCTACACCTTCTCCATCCCCTCTTCCGGCGTGCACCGGACGACGGGACAGTAGGCCTCCGGAACCCCGCCTCTTGTGAACCTGTACGGGTGAGGGGCGATCAGGTTTTTGGGGAGCGCTTCTGCGCGACTACTGACGGCATCATGTCGATCGACGACTCCTTCCCCGACGAGGACTTCTTCTCGGACATCAGCGCCCTCTACATCGACGACATGGCCGACGACGCTGGTGCCAACGCCAACGCCAACGCGAACGCAAATCCTCCTGCAGCCCCGTATGCAATCTGCTCCTACCTATTCCAGTTTCTGTTACAGTTTCTTGTACTAGCGTTTGGGGTAGATGTGATTTGTTTATCTCTGTTAGATATGATCTGTTCATCTATTCTGCTAGTATGCATGATTAGGTCAATTCCTGCAATTATAATCATACTATATTACTGTTTATTTCGGATTAAATCTTATGGTAAATTGCTTATATATTCAACAATGAGTTGCAACTAACATTCACACCCTTTTTCAAACGTGCAGAGAATCAAAATGCGCTAGCCAAGTAAACTAGGAAGTAGGCACAAGCCCACGAGTCCACGGACAAGTCGATACGAATTCTCTGAGAATTGGTGAAGCTAGGCACTGTACCTTGGAGAGACGAGTAGCGGAGAGCTGGGACGCGCGGCGAGCCGCGAGGGCGATGGGAAAAGCCGAGGGGAGGGAGCGAGCCCCGAGCGGCGAGGTCGCAACAACGGAGACCGGGGAGCCTTGCCATGGCAGACTAATATGTTCAGGCAGCCACTGGTTGCTGAACCTGGAGAGGGGGAGAGCGCAAGCCGTGAGGAAAGAAGGGGTTTGAAGTTGAACGGGGAACGGGAACCGCGGCGTAGATCGAGCCACAACTCACCGCGCCTGCTTGCCGCCCGCCGCTGGTCTGCGCGCGTCGCCGCCTCCGCGCTCGATTGCACGAGCCGCCGCTGCAGCCGATGCGGTCTGCCTCCCCGGATTAGCTTGACGGACCGCCGCGGGAGCTGCTGACAGGTTCGCTGATCCTACCCCCTCGATGGAGGCGGCGGCCAGGACGGAGAGAGGGTGTCGGGGAGACCGGGAGAGCGCCGTTGGAGAAGAGAACCGATGGAGCGGGCGGGCTCAGGTGGATAAGCATAAGACGAAGGTGCAATCTGGGCCGTTAAGTGGACGATCGGGTGGTGAAGCATTTCTCCCTCATCTGTTTGTAAATCCTACTGTTTGGAGTCAACATTGCTGTGAAAAGTTGCAGAAATATCTCTATTTTGGGACTCGGTTCCGTGGTCTGTCTAGCCCAGCAGACAACCACTTATTTTGGGCGCGTTTGGAAGATCGTATGATCTTCAGTCTAATTGGTTACCTCCAAACCCTTTATGTTATGGCTTGCATGATTCTCAAACCACTTAAGCCAGGCCTGGAAACAATGTTGGATTCGGTTATTTCTACCGACGCACCCTTATGTCGCGCTTCGTTGATGCAAAATAGCATCTTTACCTGTACAAGTGGACCTGACCAAGGAGATGTGTGATCATGCGCGCGCTGCGGCAAAAATGAAAAGGTGGGCGGGAAGGATTTTGTCACCTCCCGCCAAAACCCCTCCCTATAAGAAGTGAACCTAGCTCACATGATTAGGGAAGTAGATGTACAACCTAGCCACCCAGGTTCAAGTCCCCCACAGACGCAGATTTGGCTTCTTATTATTAAAAAATGATGTAGGGACTTCCCCTACATTATTCCTCTAACAAAACCTCCCCCATATCTTCCCCTCCCTCTCACTGCTCGATGTGAAACCCTCCATTTCCCTCTTTTCAAGATCCATTGCCTGGTCCCAGAGCAGGTAAGCGGGGCACGAATTTCCGGTCTACGGCGACGGTGATAAGCCTTCTTCCTGTTCCTCCTCAAGTCCTCCATGACTGT
Organism: Dactylis glomerata; assembly: GCA_007115705.1. NCBI lineage: Eukaryota > Viridiplantae > Streptophyta > Magnoliopsida > Poales > Poaceae > Dactylis > Dactylis glomerata. The sequence goes on along the minus strand of QXEO01000286.1, from coordinate 264,815 downwards.
TAGTAACCATTTCAGGTAGATCCGTGGTAGTTCTTCCATTTATACTTCTTGTTCATGACTGATCTATGTGTGTTAGGGCCGATTTAGGGTATCTTGTCTAGTTCTTCATGTGTAGTGCTTATTCATGAATGATCTACGTTTGTTAGGGAAGATCTAGGTAGGTTATGTGGTGTTTGATTAGTCCCTCTGCATTATCTCTAGGACTTGTTGTGCGATGGTTTTAGCTAGGCCATGGTTTGGATTGGGGATTCGCAAATTCCTAAGTCGCATGTGAATGATTCACATACCATTGATGAGATATAGGGTGTACTGGCATCTGTGGCGGCAGATGAGAACCATTTGAGGAGTCTCCTCATGGCCAAGAAGCTTCATAAAGTGCTCACAGTGAAGAACACCAGTAAAGCTGCCAAAGCCCAAGGCTGCTTCGAAGGGAACGATGAAGTGGCTCAGTTTCATGTCGAGCTTCGTTCTTGAGAAGATATGCTCCTTGATCAAAACCAGGGTGAGAACTGACAAGGGTTTCAAAGAAGTGCATCTCACTACCGTCGCCAAGGCTCTCAACGAGCACTGTGGAGTCGAGGTGAGCTCTACTCGAGGTACAATCACCTGAGGAAGTGGAGGGTTCGTTGGCTCACCATTAGTAGGTTGTGTGACCTGAGTGAAGCTCAATGGTGTGAGGATGCTTGATACATTGCAAACGTATCTATAATATGTGATGCTCCATGCTTGTTTTACACCAATTGCTTTATGTTTTGTTTACACTTCGTGGCATTTTTATGCATTTTCTGGAACTAACCTATTAACAAGATGCCACAGTGTCAGTTCCTATTTTCTGCTGTTTTTGTATTTCAGAAAAGTTATATATGAAATATTCTTGGAATTGGACGAAACAAAAGCCGAAGTTCATATTTACCTGACACAAAGACAGAGTCCAAAGGAGAGATGGAGCCAAGCCAGGAGGCGGCCACACCATAGGGTGGCGCGGCCCCACCCCTGGCCGCGCAGGCCCTGGTGTGGCCCCCCTAGGCATCCTCTAACATCGCCCTTCCGCCTATAAATTCACTTCATCGGGAAAACCCTAAGGGCCCGAGCCTCCATCCACGAAAAGTACTGTAAGCCGCCGCCGTCGTCGACCCTAGTTCGGGAGGGTCCAGAAGCTCTTCCCGGCACCCTGCCAGAGAGGGGAATCATCACCGAAGGCCTTTTCATCGCCATGCCTGCCTCCGGAGTGATGTGTGAGTAGTTCATCCTTGGACTATGGGTCCATAGCAGTAGCTAGATGGTTGTCTTCTCCAATTTGCGCCTCCATGCTTAGATCTTGTGAGCTGCCTACATGATCAAGATCATTTTTATGTAATTCTACATGTTGTGTTTGTTAGGATCTGATGAATATTGAGTACTATGTCAAGTTGATTATTGATCTATCATGTCTATGTTATTTGTGATCTTGTATGCTCTATGTTGCTAGTAGATACTTTGGCCAAGTAGATGCTTGTAACTCCAAGAGGGAGTATTTATGCTCGATAGTGGGTTTATGTCTCTAGTAATCTGGGAGAGTGACAATAACTTCTAAGGTTGTAGATGTGCTGTTGCTACTAGGGAGAAAACAATAATCTTTTGTTCAAGGATAATTGTATTGTTTACATTACACACTTTGCTTAAGGCGATAATATGTTGCTTGCAACTTAATACCCAAAGGTTGTTCGGATGATGTCCCGAGGGTGGATTATTAGTCATAGATGCAGTTGGATTACGGTCTATGTATTATGTTGTAATGCCCAAATAAATCTCATAGTGATCTTAATGACATGTACATGCATTCTTTATTTTGTCAATTGCTCAACTATAATTTATTTACCCAGCATGTTATATCTTTATGAAGAGACACCTCTAGTGAACTGTAGACCCCGGTCCATTCTTTTATATTTATATTACCATCTACTGCAAGCACTGTTTACTTTTCGCAAATATTATTTTACTTCACCGCAAACAAACATCTCTTTCCACACTGTACGTTTAATCCTTTGTTTTCAGCAAACCAGTGAGATTGACAACCTCACTGTAAGTTGGGGCAAAGTATTTTGGTTGTGTTGTGTGTAGGTTCCACGTTGCTGCTGGCGCCGACACCGCGCCATCAACTGTCTTCTAGCGCCAGCTAGCAACAATCTTCAGAAGTGGTTTCTTTCTCCTACTGGTCGATTAAACTTTGGTTTCATACTGAGGGAAAACTTACTGCTGTGCTCATCATACCTTCCTCTTGGGATTTCCCAACGGGTCCTTTGAGACATCAGGACGCCAAGACTATCATCTAGGAGAGCGAGCACTACAAAGGGCACATCATGGTTAGCGCAATTTCTTCTCTTTCCTTCCACTACATCAACCATCACTACTCGCGCACACCAACTAACCCAACGTCATCCATTGCTAAGATCACCCAAGGACACAGATTTCCTAAACACGCCCATCGCGAACTATGAAGAGATGCATACCATCTTTCGTTTGGCCTTGCGACAGTCAAGTTCGCCATGGGCTCAGGCGAGCCCCTAGGTTCATCGGCGCCCTTCTTGTCGCCTGAGGACGCTGACACCCAAGACTCTGATACAGTTATCTTGGATGGCCCTGCCAAGCCTACGTACACCTCGGACATGGGCCCCTTAGGTAAGAGAAAGCAGGGTGCCTTCATCGACGAAGAGATCATGGCCTTCAACCACATGACTAGGGCTATCAAGGATGTCACACATGCCATCAGGGACAACAAGCCCACTGATGTGCACCTTGCCATATATGAAGCAGTCATTAATAAAACGGCTGTGTGCATCGATTGATGCAGAGGCCGGGGACACCCCATTTCTAAAAATATGAAGCAGTCATTGAGGTTGATGGCTTCACAGAGGACGTGCTCCTAGCAGCCCTTGGTCACCTCATCGACCACAAAGATCAGGCTACCCTCTTCATCGGCATGGTTGCTGTCCATGGGATCCTACGGGCTATGGTTGTTCTTCAAGATCGTGTTCTTCTAATTTGTGTATGATCGAATGTATGCTCCTATAACATGGAAAGCTCACCATTTTCAAGTTTTGGTGACATTAAGCAGCCACCTGTGTTCAACCAAACACGTTCGTTTTGTATTACCTTGGCGAAAATGGCTTCTACACAGCCTATCTATCAAATAAGTCAAAGTTGTCCAATCGGTGCAAAAAAGCTTCACAGCCTACCGAACAAAATGTTAAAGGTGACCCAAAGCTCATTCTAGATGGTGCAGCTCCCATTGGGCATCCCTCTAGAAGCCCCAAAATTGTCCCACGCAACGAAACGCGCCCTTGAATTGTATTCGTGTGTGCATCTCGTAGGGCACGCGTCTGTGCCGTTGAACATCGTATTCAAAATTATGTCACTGAATAATGGAACGAAAGTGTAGATGCCAACTCGACATGACAACAGAGATTTCATTTTGTTGAAAACAACACCTATCACATCATGCTAGCTACCTCTGGACTCGAGATAAACAAAAAAAAAACTGCTCTATTGCGCTACTGATTTCGTTGTGGCAGATCAACGTGCTTTTCGCCTAACACTCCATCGTCCCCGTCCACCGTGACATATTCTAAACCGCCGGAGAAGAGCTGCGCCTATGCACGTAGGCCATGAACATGACCATGCACATCCCCTCGATGCTCCTCCCCTCCTGTTCTTCCCGGGGGCACTTCGACGCCGGCGTGCCCGTGAGGAGCTTGCCACGGCAGAGCGGGCACGTCGCCCCCGACCGCGCGGCCAGCCACCGGTCGAGGCAGCAGCGGTGGAACAGATGCCGGCACCTGAGCACCCTTACCTCGTCGCCCTCCTCGATGCCGCTCAGGCAGAACACGCAGCAGCGCTCGTGCTCCGCTCCGACATGCTCGCCGTAACGTGCGACGGGGAGATCACCGCCACGAAGCTCCGTCGAGCACTCCGCCGCCTCCGGACGTTCTGGCTCGGACGGTCCTGCCAACGCCAGCCCGACGAGACGGCGGACGGCATCGGCGACGATGGAGAGGAGGTGCAGGAGCGTGGCACGAAGACTTGGCATTGGGGGCTTCTCCAAGTGTCGTGTGGTTCTCTACTGTCGTGTTACTGCCTGAGATTAGGAGTAAGCATATATTGTGTGAGAGAGCGAGCAACGTCCAAAACAGAAAAAGGATAGGCTGTTTCCAAGTCTCGCAGGGCAGACGCGGTTTCCTGTACTGGTACAGACTACAGAGGACGAGGAGCTCATTTTTCCTTAGGTACCTTTATATATTGATTATGATTAGGGAGGCAATCAAAGTGATACATTGCCTCTGTTCATATTAGGCCATTCGCTCGTAAAGAAATTGCAGCCTTACAACCACGCAAACACGTTCGCTGTATTCACGTACATTGGACTCTACACTGAAGCTGTTACAGAAGAGACTGAACAGCATCACATTCAGGTGACCTAGGTCTAATCACCAGATACTGTAATCCAAATGGTCAGCTGATATTGAAATACTGAAGCGACACATGACCCGAAAGGGTCCGAAAAGTCCAACGAACTGATTCTCTCTAGATCATCATGATAAAGAAAGGCACACGCAAGCAGGTTCATTAGGCCATACCATGGACAAGGTACAGTAGTTGTGGCACCGAAACTACTCAAACAAGGAAAAATAGAAGACTAGCAGCACTCATCAATAACGAGACAGACAAGCCGGCCCAAGTTCAAGTCCATACATCACAGAAGGATGGTTCCAGTAATACCATAGATAGAGCAGAAGTTCAGCATACGATCTGTTATGTCAGTTACAGGAGCTATTATTATTCAATGGAGATGCAACGAACATCCTTGCCATGAAGACTGATCAGCAAGCAGGAGTTTCTTAGCCCGGTGGCCAGTTCATCTGCCTGCCTCCAAGAACATGGACATGGATGTGATAAACAGATTGGCCTGCAAAATACAGATATCAGATCACTGATGAAGAATTGGTCAAGAAGTAGGTGTTCTAATCTAAGGGCATCGAAATGAACATACATCCCTTGGGGCCATCATTGATGACGATACGATAGCCATCTTCGAGTCCTTCCTGCTTGGCGACAACTTTTGCAACATAGAGGAGGGAGCCAAGTATCTCTACATGCCTCTCTTCTGCCTGGGGAAATGAATACAGTAAATTGCCTTTTCCTTTGAGGAGAGTAAACTTCAGGCAACATTTATAGATCTATTACACGAGGGCAGTATGGCTTAAATGGAAACAGTACACTGTGATAATTGATGAGCATTACCTTTGAAAGGCCACTTAATCCATCCTTGACCTTGGGGATGATTACAATGTGGGTGGGAGCTTGAGGATTTATGTCTCTGAAAGCAAGAACCTGGAAAACAAACCCACAATTCACATCTATTATACTATAAGTAAAATGTAAAGCTCGCAAATTCTATGAAAAACAACAAAGACAAAAAAGCTTTTAGTCAAAATAATAAGAATATAACATTGATGGACTAAGGATTCAGGCATTCAGAAAGCAGCAAACAGTAGTATTCAGCTTAGGTGACTTGGTCAATTACAAAGAAATTTTCGTAGTAGAATGATATGTCCTAATAGTCTCGTACCCAAGTGGCCTAGTCATTTACAAAATAATGCCTTTTTGTTCCCTTAAGGTCTCCAAAGAACGCTAAAATCCAAATTTATGGAATGCATGGCCGGGGATTGACTTTCAGCAATAAATTTACAAGGTGAATCCATGCAAGAAAAAAATGTAAGTCCCCTTCAATGCATATGTGAAAATACATGGAGGGGACAATTGAAAATTTTGTTGCCCACACGAAGACTGGAGCATGAGTAGCTAGGCATGTAAAACATCAGTCTTTAATTTGTTATATCTTTGAGTTCTTGATGACATTGTTGAAGACAGACAAGGTCCAAGAAACAAGAAAACATGCGGGGCTATTGCAGTTTCTCCTTCAGTTACATGTTATTTTCTCTAATATCTATGCAACTCAACTGTAGCAGGAAGATTTGGAGTTTCAAATAACCATTGCAACTTGTTCATATTGTAAAGTTCACTGCTATCTGCAGCCCACAAATGGCTTTAACAACACTAGTACGTGGTAAGGCATTACAGTTGGAACTGCTCACTTATGCAGTGTTCTAGCTTGTTAACCAAATGGGAGCATACTAGTTTCTACGTATGTCGTCCTTTAGCATAAGATCCTTAATGCATCTCAACCCAAGGGATTGTGTAGCACCAATTGCATATGTAGTATACTTTCATTTCAGCAAGGAGTGTTTGCATAAACAGAAGTAGGGCAAAACAGTAATCAATCAAGCTATCCCGAAAATATTCTTCAGCCTAACTAAATATATAGATAAAGGCAAATACTACATGTCTACATGATACCTTCTCATCTTCATACACCACATCGGAAGGTATCTCCTTTTTAATGATCTTGTCAAATCTGCACATGCGATAAATTTCAGAAAAGGATGCACCTGTTCAAAGACTTTAATACAGATAAATAAAATGCTAGACTTTTTCGCATCTCTCAGGCAATTGTTGATCTATTTCAGCAAGTCGATCCTGAAATAAATAACTAGCATTGCATTGTAATTATTGATAACCCCATATCTCACTGGCCAGGACATGTTCCTTAATCCGTCATAATCAAATGAAGGGCTGATCATGCAAATTTTATGAGGCTACACTTATTAGTGATCTGGGCATTATAAGTTTGGTTAGAATCGGTGCTACAGTTGCTAAACATCCAGTAGCACACACAGAAATATTTGTCCACAACAGCAGTTCATCAGCATAATATAAGTGTCTGAAACCTAACAGCTTTACCTAGAGGCCCTTGGGTTAGCAGTAGTAGTAAAACATGAGAGTGTATTGCGGATGCCCGCACCCTAGTTCCTGCCCCAACATATCTCAGCTCCTGTCTGCAAGGCAGGGCGTTGTGGAGGAGGAGGACAAGAGGGGGTGGGTAGGTGAATGCAGTGAGATGGATAGACCGAGTGGGGACATGGTAAACTGCTTTGGGTAGTTGCGGATGGTTTGTGAGAATTCCACCACAATCATGTTGATCACTAGCCATAATCAACGATACATAGTGCATTTCTGCACTTGTTTGCCAGATTATTCTTGTGCACTAGATGTGTTGCCTTTCTCAAATTACTATTTATATGATCGCACAAGAGTTATAAACTTTAGTAGGTAAATATGAACCAACTATTATAAATTTTGTGTTCATAGCAAACAAATCAGATTAGTTACAAAGACAATTATGACCACAAAAGCATAATACAAGCAGTGGTGGGACTTAGTTGATATATACAGGTGCAAAAAAATTAACAACGCAGTGAACATTCAATGATTGAGCTTTGTACTAGTAATGTCCTCTATATGCCCTTTTTTTTGGAAGGCTCCGATTTGTCCACAGTTTTGCAACAGGTCCGGGTGCAGAACCACATAACATTGGCCAAACTTGGGGACAATTAACTTCCCCAATCCTGCACTACCCATTTACAAGCACTAAACTAATAACCCTACAAACCCCATGCGATTACTCGAGACAGTAGTGACAAATCACAGCATTACATGTGAAGCCACCCAAATCTCTAATCCTCGTATACCAACGAAGCGCGCACCGGTGGATCGAGCAGTCAACGGAGGAAGTTAAGCTTGCGACGGATCAGTGCGGGCTCTGCGGCGGAAGGAGAGAGTGGTGCAGGAGACTCACATGGTGGGATTGTCGTTGGGCACGGCGGCGAGCGCCGCCTCTTTCTCCGACGCCATGGTGAGGAAACGATCCAACTCCTCTAGCACCTGCTGGTGGTGGTCGCCGCCGGAGTTCCGTAGATAAAGAGCACGCAAGAGACTCACCAGAAACCCTCGCTTTGCTCTTCGATTTACTATTTTACCCTTCCTGTTTGCCCTCGGGCTGCTTGCCTGGCGATTGGAGCCCTGGACTTTGAGGTCAACTCACATCTCAGGGTAGCACTCACAGTTTACGCAAAGAGAAGCAGAAAACGGATTGCTCGAATGCGTGACTGACGTGGCACGCATATGGCTTGCATCTTGTACTTCAAAATTAAACGGCACAAGTGATAAAAGAAAGAACAAAAATGGAATATAAGTTTGGGAGGCATGAAAGGAATGCAGATATAGCGAAAGTCGCAAATTACTCAGTTTGGGATCGGTTGTGGAAAGTGATATCCTAAGTAAAATCAACATTTTGAATTGGTGAGTTCTTCATGGTATGATCCCATGTTGAGGGGTCCTTGCAAATCGTCATATTGGTGATTAGAGCGGATGTCCAATGTGCCTGTATAACACAAATGATTGTTATGTGTGGGAGAGCAAAGGAGGTTTTGGAGGTGTCTCGGTATATGGGACATAATTTTTTAAGCGAGACAAAAAAATTGCCATTTATATTGATATATAAGTAGTAAACATGAAGAGGCCTAGGCCAACTGAAATAAACTAAAAAACAGATACATCGAGGGACTAGGCCAACTGAAAGAAACTAAAAAAACCCAGATACATCGAGGGACTAGGCCAAGTGAAAGAAACTAAAAAACACCAGATACTTCAAGGGACTAGGTCGTTAGCTCCTCTAGGTGCTTAGCGCCTGCCAAAATCCAATTCTTACTCTCATCTTTGATTTTCTGCATGAGGACCATTGACATTGTGGCCTTATTGCTAAAAACTCCCACATTTCTTTCCTTCCATAGCTCCTAGGTTAATTATCAGGGTGATAGTTGTTTTTAGTCCTTCGGGGTAATTGAAGGTATTTTAGAAGAGGATCGATCATGATCTATTGTTGTGGAGGAAAATATCCAGTGGTTGATGTTCTTGAAAATATGAGATTTGTTGAACTAGTTCTGATTGCAGGGTGGTTCATATGGTGGAGCGGGGGAGAGAAGACAAGTGATTCATGGAGAATATATCCAATATCTTTTTTGTCAGCTATGTCTATAATAGTTTCAACAAAGAATTATGATGGCCAGAAAGAATCTGAATGATCCACAGAGAAAGGGATATAAAAAGACCACAAATGGGAATACTAATGTTCAATATGAAATTATGAATGCATCTTTTGACTTAGTATCTAGAAGAGGAGCAATTGCGGTCGTAGTGTGGGACTATATAGGCGTGGCAGCAATGAACCGTGGCCGGAAGCCTATGCTTTCAGAGCAGGGTTATTGCTAGCTCAATCAATAGGGAGTTCATCCAAACGGATTGTATGGAGGTGGTTCTTTTTTAAAAAAAACAAGGCAAAAGATTCCCATTTTTATTAATTAAGAAAAAATAGATGTCTTGCAAACCAAGACTTGACCAAAGAGGCCAAGCCAAAACGGAGGTGGTCTATACAATAAAAAAATTGCCTTGGCTGCGATTTATGATGATTGCATGGTCCTATGGAGTGGCTTTGGTAATGTTTGTGTCGAATTTTGTAACATGGAGACCAATCAGACGTGTATGCGTGCTAAAGAAGCTCATAATTATGATGATTTTTGTATCTGGGATGGGTCGATGAGCCCCCAGGTTTATTATTAGCAAGCTAGCAGATGATGCAACTTTGTTATCAGACCAATAAAGCATTGCATCATGGCTTTCCCTAAAAAAGAAAGAGCAAAAATGGGAGGTCGCCCTAGAGCTGCATTTCTGCTAATTCTCTTTGCTAAAAAACACATCATGCGAAGAATATTGTGTTTTCTTCTCTTTGAGAATCAGTATGTCATCGCATATGTTCGCCTGATGGAGAGGAGCACAACCGTTTAATCGGATCCGGATTCGACAGGTTAGTCAAAGGCTGCTTTGCTATTATACCTACCCTTCTTGAAACTCCAAGAACGTGGAGCCAGGAGAATCTTTGGAATGTCCGATTTGATTATTGTGCTTTCAGATGAGCGCAAAGGTCCAAGAAATGGAAGCAGCCATGAGGTCGGCTAACAACAAGCGGTGCCTGCGTTGGCTACCTCGTTCTGGCGCGGCAAAAGAAGGTTCTAGCTAAAACTTAGATGGGTGTTAGCATGCTAATTCGATTAGTTTACTAGATTATTAGCTGGTAATCGAGACAACAGAAGCTTCTGATGTGCTACCTGGACCGATGATGGCCATGTGGCTCGGTCCAAAGAAACGGCATTTTCCTATGTTGGATGAGTCAACAACCACAAGCCACGGCACGGCCGACGTGCCATATATGCCGCCCTTGGCCTATTAATACGGGGATTTTCTGCTGTTTCACCCACTTTTTGCAGAATTCAGCAGACAGCCCAAGTCAGAGCATCCCCTTCATCTTCATCCTTCAGCACACGCCGTGCATCACAGCAAACACCACAGTCGCGAGGTAAATCTCTCACAGCGATACTCCTGCTAAACTTGTGATTTGATCTTTGATTGCCTTTCTGCGCGTAAGGTAACTGAACTCATGACCTGTAAATCTGTTCTTGATGATCAGAGAGGCAGAGAGCAGGTGGCGGCCATGGATAGCGGCAGCCCGGTGATGACGGAGAGCGAGCGGCGCGCGTACCGGTACACGCAGGCGCCGATGGAGGGCGTGAGGAAGTCGTGGTCCAGCGACTCGCTCTTCAGCCTCGTCCGCTCGGGGAAGAGGACCGTCGTCCACTCCTGCGTCTGCGCGCCCACCACGCACCCGGGCTCATTCCGATGCAAGCACCACCGCCACAACCAGAACGCCTACCACGTCGGCGGCGCCGGTCAGGCCAACGCGCAGTCCGCGGCCGAGGCCGACGGCGACGCCAAGCGCGGGGGCGAGGTCCACGAAGCTTCGTCCGCGGACCAGGACCAGGCGAAGGCGTTCTGAAGGCGACCGTTTCGCAGGCCGGCAGGAATGTGCTGTTCTGTTGGCTGCATGTACGTGCGTTTGCGTGATGTATTACACCCTCCATTTAAAAATATAAGATGTTCTGGAAAAATTTCGACCAACGTGTAGAGAAATATTTTAGCGTTACGTAATTTTGCAAGTTTTCTTTTTTACCCTTGCTCGCACATACCGTTTAGAAATACATATAGGAACCTCTTAATAAGTGGCATGTAAATGAATTGTATAATTACCTGAGTAATGCGCATGTAAATTTAAATTGGTGCTAAATTTATGTGTTTCAGTATTTATCACTGCTACGTACCTTTCTTGGTTGGCCTTCACACCGACGTCCATGTTTGTGTGTCATGTCACGCGCAACACTTACGACCTGGCAAAACCAACTAGAAATCATCTCATTTAGTTTTTTTTTTGAACGGCACCTCATTTAGTTAAATTATGTAGTTTTGAAGATAAGCTATAAGCAATGTTCTAAATTTCTGATCTCCGGTTCATTTTTTATGATAGATCATACCTTCATGGAATCTAAATTGAGGGAAGAACATATTTAACATCTGAAAGCTCTTATGCCCACCTTTTGAAAGCTGGCAGTAAATTGTTTTCTATCATTTCAAGATTTTCTTCCTTGGTTTTGGCACCGTCGTTGCTCTTTGCCAATCATGGGCATACAAGAGGTAGTGGGAAGGGGCTGGAGACTAGGAGGAGATAAAATAAGGGGGTAAGTGCTATATGTTCAACTTTGGGGGAGGAGCTCATGCCCTAAACTAAAATTTATGGTCTATACGAGATGCATGAATGAACTACCCCACGATTAGTAGGAATATCCGATTCTAGGTGCGGCTATGCGCTAAGAACAATGCATGTGTTCGCGTACTAGAGCTAAAATTACATTTCCATGGAAATAATAAAGAACTTACTTCTTTTGAGATGGTTGTTCCTGACATCTCACTTTTGTGGTTTTTTCTTTCAAATACATCATTTTGAAGTTGTCGCATACCCCATATTTATTTCCTCCCAAAAAAAATCACGTCTCCAACACAATATCATCTAATGAAACTAATCTATTTCCATACTAATAAAACTAGACATTTTTGAAAAGAATTGGTCCAATCGACGAGAAAGTAGGTTGGAGAATAGCACTATGCAATCACTTATATGCATCAAGTACCCTCTGAATTCCATCCAAATCCATCGAAGTTTTACATTTTATTGTATGTTCCCTTTACCGCTTCCACTATGCGATGTTGCCTCCCCAAACCATATCTCTCGATTTTTTTTTTGAAATAAACCATATCTCTCGATTTTATTCATCTTTCGAGTACATTTCCTTTTTTTTTCATGAAAATATCTTTATGGTTGGTGTAGTACCTTCTTATTTTCCTCCTAAAAAGGAAAAAAAAAAGGTGCCTACTTCACGAGATGAACGTTGGCGATCGTCTCGCTGTTTTGAATCCCGTGCCCAGGTAAAGCAGCAACCACTGGCCAACGGCCTTCTTCCGCTAGCCCCACCACAGCTTTGGATTTTGGCCGCCGCCGCCGCCGCCCCCACGATTTCCACCTCCCTCCGCTCCCCCGTTTCAAATCCTTTTTCCTTCCCCAGATTTTCTCCTCCCCACGGAATTCCCGTCTCTCCGTTGTTCTATTCGAAATCGGAGGCAATTACTAGGATTGATTGCCAGTCCAATCCCACCATCTCGACGGTTGCCAGTGCACTCCTCTCGTGCGCTCTGCTGCTCTTCTCCGCTGGACGGCGGCACCGCCGCCCTAGGTCCCAGCCCCCCAGGACCCCGATCGCGGCCGCGGCTTCACCTGGCTCCCGAAATTGCCATATCCTCACCCTCTCTCCCCCAGGTAGGTGTCCAGTCCACCGTGATTACTCATCTCAACGTGATTACAGGTTTTTAACCAAAAACGCAACCCATGGGATCGTGCGGTGAAATTACCGTTTACGATGATGTCTGCCGTTCGATGATCATGGTCTGTTGAATTGATTTGTCCAGTAAATGGATCGGCTAGCGCAGCGGTCAATTTTAACTGTTTGGTGTCGGACTGTTTGTTGGTGATTGGGTAGCGAGATTGTGCTGATGCGGAGTGAGCTAGCTGCCTAGTTAATAGCTCTTCGATAGTATAATCTGATCTCTTGTCCTGTTCTGGTTCTAGCACCCCTATTGGTCATATTTTAACCCTAATTGGTCATATACTCCAAGAAGACCATCATTTGATACTTTTGGCTTCTAGCTATCCTTGAACAAAATTTCCTGACTGGTTGTATGTTCGCTGTTGCAGCTCAGTTTAGTCGGTCTCAGGACCTGGTTTTCCATCCGATGCTGTTATACTTTCCTGATTCTTGTGTCGACATTCTTGGTTCCTTTGCCCAATGTTCTATGCCTGCAACTTGTTCGATGAATTTCCCAAACCAAGTTTAACCAGTGGCAGGCACTGATAGTGTCTGAATTGTGACTAATTTACCCATATTTGCGCTCTCTTCCATTTTATTATTACTTATTTTGAACAGCTGCCTACCTTATCATCATTGCTATGCTATGTGCTAGAACAATCCCACTATCTTTATTGGCCCTAATCTTTATTCATCCAACAGATGAGAAGATTCTTTCCATTCCGCTCGTTCACAAGCAATGCCGGGAATGACAAACCAGCCCCAGGGCATGATAAAAGGAATGAGAACAAACTGGACGAGGGTGGGACTAATGGTGCATCCCATTCTCCTGATACTAGGGCATGCAGGTCAAGAAGCCGGCATGGAAAACTGAGGAGCGAGGAATCACCCAATCCGCAGCTCAGGAGATGCCTGTCGTTCACATCCAGAGCCATTGACCGTTCCTTGGATGAACGGGCAATGAGCTTTTCAGGCGATATTCCATGTTCCATGTTTGATAGTTCTGACACGCCTCGTCATGTTACTGATGTTGAGTAAGTGTCCTGATTACTTTAGCAACATCGATTGCGCAATAATATGGTTTCACCTTGCTACTCCCTCTGTGCAAAAATGTGGTAACACCAAAGAATGCTATATTAAAATTGATGCATTCAGTGGAATGAAAGCAAATCTGAAATCTGACAGTATATTCATGCCAGGTTTGGCCTATATATATGTCATAAATTGTACAGTAGCGAAGGTTTAGTTTAAGTGAAAGTTCTTCTTTTACATATACAATGATTGCTCATTCTTTGAATTAATTTCCTGTTGGCCATACTTAGCGCTGTGTACATATTATTTTCTTTGGTGCAGACATAATCTGCAGCCACCAGCTCATTCCTTGAATCGAAGTCCTATTGGCCATACTATAACATTGTTGTTAGACAGTCTCTTTTACCATAGTCATGACATAATTGTGTGCATTATACCTGCATACCATTCTCAAGAGCATGCTATCTAGAAAATGTTAGTAGAGCCAAAGTGGATTTCCCGTAATACAGGTTAATATCTGCAGGTGCTACTCACCAGAAAGACATCCTAATATAGGGGAATATATGATAAAGGTTCCAAAAGGACATGACGTACAGGAAACTGATTCACCACGTTCAAGAGGTTACTCATGCTCATCAACAGGACACTCTCCTCTCAGCTCTCCTGTTACGTTAAAATGCAGACCTGCTAGGTTGACCAATTTACTGCACAAGAATGAAGTGCTAGATCTCTACATTGATGGGGAGCAAGAAGAAGACAGATTGAATGAGAAACATAAGCAGAAATTCCCCACCAGAACCGCAGCTTCTCATTTGGGACGTGGACGTCCACCTCGACCTCATTCTACAGCTCCATCTTCGCCAAAATCTTGCAAAGAAATATATGAGAACTACTATAACATCGATAATGATGATGCCTGCCACTATCAACTTGCTCAGGAAGGGACAAAGGGCACCTTGAAGGTTACATCTATGTGTGATTCAGATGGAAATGGCACAAGTCTATTTGAAGGATCTTCTGATAATTTTTCGCACCGGGAGGAGTGTAAATCACAAAGCATGACTACAGTGGAAGATATCTATGAGGACTCACGAGATCTGCAACGTCCATGCTTCTATGGATCTTCAGTGGATCCATTTTCAGGAAATACCTCAAGATGCTTTGCTGCCGATACTTGTCATCATGATGGATCTTATGGTTTTCATGACAAGAACTTGGAACAAGACACTGATGATAAGTTGCTTAGAAGAGCTAAAGAATTGGATGTGTGCTTTATGGTTCCTTCTGAGGAGGTGAGTGAGCTTAAAATGCTCAGGGATAAGAGACTGAACTCAACTGACTTAATGCAGCTGATTCAGAGTTTGATTGAAGACAGAAAACAACTGGCACTCGAACTGTCTTCGCAAATTGAGGCGCGTCTTACAGAAAGGTTTGTGGCCAAAGAACAATATAAGCAATCCAAGGTAGAACTGGACACCAGGACTAGAAGGTTGGAGAATGAGAAGACTGAAGCACAAACTACCTTGGAACTGGAGCTTGACAGAAGGTCAAATGATTGGTCAGCCAAGCTGGCAAGATTTCATTCAGAAGAACAGAGACTACGTGATAGAGTAAGGGAGCTAGCAGAGCAGAATGTGTCATTCCAGAGAGAAGTTACTTTGCTTGAAACAAATAGAGTTGATGCTTCTAAGAGGATTAAAAGTTTAGAACTGCAAAACAAACAACTGAATGATGAGCTGGAGAAAGTTATGAATGAGCACAGCAGTCTTTATAGATCCTCAGTAGAGTTGCATGATGGCCTCATAAAAGCTGCAGAAGAAAGGGACCAAATCCAAGAATGCTTGAAATCCAGGGACGAAAACAGTAGGGAATTACACAAGGTGATTGCAAGGTTACAAAGGTCATCTAATGAGCAGGAGAAAACAATAATTGGGCTCAGACAAGGATTTAGTGCTGAATTAGAAAAGAAATCTGTTGGAAGTAGCGAAAGCATCAACAGGATGCAAATGGAGCTTTTGAGACTTACTGGAGTTGAGCAAAAGCTGAGGAAAGAAATTCAGTCTTGTACCCTTGAATTAGACTCTCTTAGGCAAGAGAACATAGGGATTTTAAATCGCCTACAATGCAGTGGGGGTGGATTAAGCTTATCCTCACTTCGTCTTGAACAGGAGCTTAACGCTAGAGTGGATAACCTGCAGATTCAAGGCTTATCACTACTAGATGATTCCAGTCGGCTTTGTGGCAAGTTGTTGGACATGATGAAATCTAAGAGTGAGAATATTGGCAGTGTTGATGCAGTAGCATCCACCGAATACACTTTGAAGTACCAGAACATCAAAGAAAGAATGGATAATTTAGCACTTGGTCTGAGAAAAATAAAATCTCTGTTGGTTGAAAAGCAAAATGAAGAAGACAGCACTCCTTCGAGACATGATACATCATCTAGGGTATGAAATCTCCTTTGAATTTTGATGTTCTAGAGTGAAGTGTAAGAGTCCAGTGGGTTTATGATTTGCTTTAGAGATTGATGCGAAACACAATATTCCCTCCGTCCCAAATTAATTGAAGCAACTTTGTCTAGGCGCGGATACATCCATATCTAGACAAAGTTGCGTAAATTAATTTGGGATGGAGGTAGTAATAATTTTTAAATACACTTATATATAGTAAAGCACGTGCTACCATGAATTTTGCTCTAAAAGAATCTGTCAATATATATAAGTGTATACTATTATAAAGCAAATTTGCTGATAGGAGTATATAAAATTTAAGGCTTGCAGTAGAATATTTGCATTAGCATGACCAGCTGAAAATAGTAGCAGAAGCTGAAATCAAAGCTGAAACCAAAGCAAGCTTTCTTATTTTATATTTCTGCAATGTAGGATGATTTCGAAATTAAGCTGAAAGAAGAAGCTCTGCTCAATAGAGTATTAAAGGAGAAGCTATTGTCAAGGGAACTGGAGATTGAACAATTACAATCATATATAGCATCTTTTGGCCGGATCCAAAATGTCATGCAAGATGAGATCCATAGAGCTCAGGATGAATTATGTTGCATGACCCACAAGTCCAAGCACTTTGAAGTTGAGGTAACCTGCCCTCCCCCAGATCATGAGCTATAATCCCCTTTCAGCAAATCGTCAGGCCTGTCATTTTCTGCCTTCATGCTATTAGTGTAAAAGCCCGAATGCATTTTAGAGAATAAAAAGGCCCACATGCATGTTTACTATCGTGGCACTAATTAAGCTATTACCCTGATTATGTTGGCTCATATCTTGAGCAGTGTAGAGCAAGATCCAAAATTAGCTGATGGTGGTGTAGCCACTTATTAGTTTATCAGATCCACTCTCGTCATGTATTATTATCTAAAAATGATGATCAGTTATCTTGGGAGCTACATTGTGCTCTGATCCCTCTGAAGCTGTTCTCAGCTATTTCTTTATGTAAACGTTTTCCAACAAGTCTTGCTTGTTGCTTCAGTTAATAAATGAGTAGAAAGGAACAGCTTCTACCCTCTGGTAAAGAAAATTGCATAAACTCTTATGTAGCAGCAAATCCATATCTAAAATCGTAACAGCAGGCTCCCATTTATCATCTAAAAATGAATGATCAGTTGTCTTGGGAGCTACATTGTGCTCTGATCCCTCTGAAGTTGTTCTCAGCTATTTCTCTATGTATGGTTTCCGATATGTCTTGTTTTATGTAGCAGCAAATCCATATCTAAAATCGTGTCGTAAATTCCCGTTTATCATCTGATAGTATCTGCTTGTGCATGTCACTAATATTACATTTGGTTGCAACTTGCAGGTGTTGAAGAAAGCCGAGAGCATTAACCAGATACAACAGGATTTTCAGGAATCTGCAAATGAGTTGACTGCTCTCCGGTGCACACTTAAATCAGTAAGCGATGAGAGGGATGCCTTGCGGCAGGAAACAAAGCATTTGCGGAGAATTGTTAGTGGCTTGCAAAACGATGTTGCCTCGTTCAAGCAGAAGATCAAATCGCTTGACGAAGACATACAGCTCAAGGAAGGTGAGATACTGCTTCGTGAGGGGGAGATCTCCATATTACGGGACAGTATCGACAGACCATTCGACGTCATCTGCAGTCCCCGATCTATGAAACAGTTTGACATGGAGTGAATTTGCACATAAGAAATTGGAGAAGTTGAATTCTCAGATAGCCTTTTCCTTCCGTCTCTCAAGAAACACAGTTCACAACGTGAGTTTAGATGACGTTCTCTGTGAATAGTGAATAGTGAATAGGCCGTTGGATAATGCTTCCATCCTTTTTGTTTGTGCCAATGTGCCATGACCATACGACCTGTGCCACTCTAATTTAGTTTTATTGTACGTACTAGACTTAGCATTTTGTCTAAATGTAATTGTCTGATAAAAAAGAATAGTGATCGTATTGAGTTGCAATTTTCTAAACCACGCATTACCTACTCCTTTTAATCAAATGGATCCAAGTTCTACTTCTTGATTTGTGAACAGGCTACTAGATCAGATTAGATGCAACCGACAAAAAATGCACATAACATGTCTAGCCACATGTTTCAGTTCACCACGATCACTTTAATAAAACGATTTACAAAGAGCATTTTGCATATTCTAAGTCTGTTTACTCATAAAACCATATCCAGCCTCGTGCAACAACAGGTGACAAGACTAATGCCCAAATGGATCCGTTCCCAATTAAATATTTAAAATTGCGAAATACCTTCCCAACTGCACTTGGTACTACAAGAATCCGGATACGGTGTTGCATGCATGCGTAACTCCAAGACTCACAGCTCACAAGTATTCTTAAAATATATAAGACGTTTTGACAGTTTCAGTTTGAACTGGCAACACGTACTACATTAAGGAGCTTAGAGCATCTCCACTCGCCTCCCGCCGACCTGAAAATCCCGTCCAGTCGCGCCCCAAAAATATGTTTTACAATCGAAGCGACGCAAAGTTTCATCCGGTGCACCCAGTCGCGTGCCCACTTGTAAGTGACACCACCGACGCTTCATCGTCTCCACTCGCCCTCGCCTCGTCTCCCGCGCCGAATAATGGCGCTCCACAGGCAGGAGCCTTGTAGCGGCACAACGAGTCATCGCTTCGAAGCACGGGCCGTGTAAATGCGCGCCATGCATCACACCCATTGCTCGCCGCGCCTATAAGTCACCCTGCCCAGTACCATTGCCGCTCATCCAGCCTCGCCGCGCCCACCTCCTCTCCCTCGCCGTAGCTCGTTGTCCCACCTCTCCCTCGCCGGAGACGCCATGGAGCCCCCACCGGGCATGAGGCCAACGACTTCGGTCGCCGCTACCTCCATGAGTGGGCGGCGCGCGCCCTGTACAAAGCAGGGTACATGGCGTCGCTGGACTTCCACCTCCCCAACACGTGGAGGCTCAGCGCCGGCGGGATCCCTATCCCGGAAGTGCTGCACGGTGCGGCAAGGAGCGCCGCCATCCACCAACACTACTACGAAGGGATCACGCTGGAGCAACGGGCCAACCTGATCTGGGACCCCGACAACGACATCCACTGGACGAACTTCTTCCGGCAGCGCCGCGACTTTGAGCTGGCGCACTACGAGG
Source organism: Dactylis glomerata (assembly GCA_007115705.1). Taxonomy (NCBI): domain Eukaryota; kingdom Viridiplantae; phylum Streptophyta; class Magnoliopsida; order Poales; family Poaceae; genus Dactylis; species Dactylis glomerata. The sequence goes on along the minus strand of QXEO01000286.1, from coordinate 245,455 downwards.
GCAACGGCCCCCCCTCCGGCCAACAAGAACGCCGCTAGCCGGAAGATCTAGTGGGGTGCCCCCGGCCGCACCCTCGTCGCCGTCCTCGACCATGGCAACAACCCGCGGCTCACGATACCGCGCTGTGCCGAATGGAGAGCGTGACGTCCTCCTCGTCACGCTCTTCCTCGTCCACGCTGAGGACACCACGCACCACCGGCGGCATCATCATCGGCGAGTCGCACGCACCCTCTACGGTGGCGCGCAACACCTGCCTCCTCCGGCTGAAGAAGGAGGCGGGCTCATCCGGCACGTCCAACATCCGGGTGAAGAAGGAGGAGGCCAACGCGCCGTAGCCACCCCGCTTTCGGGTGAAGAAGGAGGAGGACGACGTGTCGCCTCCGTCGCTGAAGAAGACATGCCACCTCTGGGATTACGCCGCGCAGCAGTTCCAGTACCAGGCGCCAGACGATCCAAATGAGTTTCTCGGCCAGAGGACGGCGGAGCGCGCCTCCTTCAACAAGGTTCAGCCGGGGACCTTGGAGTTTGCCCTCGCCTGATCCAGGCACGACACGAAGAAGGCCTAGACGGAGCACGCGCGCCGCCTCGACGGCCCGAGCCAGTGGTGCGACGACGACGGCCAGGGCAGGAGCAGCTGAGCTGCCGTCCAACGACGTGGACAGCGGACTACGACATCTTCTATCAGCGGCTCGGCATGCAGTAGTGTTAGTTTATTTCGTTTTTAGTTAAATTTCCGCCATATTATGTAAAAAAAAATATCAAATTTCAATGAATTTTACCGCTTTAGGTAAATTTAGCCAAATTCAAAATTTGGGGTGGGGGGCGCGGCTGGAAAACGCCGCCCCCCATATGGAAAACAGCGCCGGCGCCTCCCCCCCCCCCCCCCCCCCCTAGGGCACAAAAAGGGCTTGCACCGGACGCCGTATGGGGAGGGGGGAGGGGGTGAGTGGAGATGCTCTTAGGTCTTACATCCATTTTAGCTACAATTTTCATGAAACGGAGGAAGTAGTACATTTTAGTTGAGGAAGAACTGACTCAAGAATTACTCACACGCGCGCACGTGATGACAAGCTTTTCTTTTCAAACACTGACTTCAAATCAGACTTAATAACTGAGTACTCTGTTTCAAAGTAAGGTAATTGTACTAGAAGCACGTTGCCGAAGAATCTATATCTTGCGTTAAGAATTCCTGTGCCATGTACGAAACATCTGTTTTTCCTCATCGCTCCAAAATAGCAAAACACTAGAGTTTAAATGAGCGACTAGTATCAAAGTGTAGGTTATGAGAACAAGAAATGACAAAGGAAGTACTGCCAAAGTGCACGCTGTATCCAAAGCGACTCAATTTATCCATTTTACATTTAGTTCGAAATCGTGAGTAGCACAATCTGGAGCAAGGTAGATAAACAACAATAAGTCATTTGGCCCACAAATGAGAAACCAAATGTCACTCAAGGTTACAAATGATGGATATCTGCAACCACACAAATCTGAACTTTTGGGAGAACACAAGCTAATAAACATTGGAAAAAATCTCCTTGAATCGCCTAACATGTAGCCCGTAGGATGTAGATCTTCGAAGAACAACAGCAACCCCATAAACAAATGCTGGAAGTAAGTTTCAGTACATAGCTTATCACAAAGTACACAATGATACTATTTAATGGCAATGCTCAACTCAAATTACGAGACAAACCTTAAGCAGATTTCCATCAGTTATTTAAATCTGAATTCCTGAGATTTACTTGTCCTGCTCGTAGTATAATTCACTGCTGATCTACTCGGACAGGTCTGTGAGGCTTCGGCGCTGAATATGCAGGGGAGAAAATTATCGTCATCATACAGAATATTAAATGACATGGCAAAAGAATGTTTGACACTTTTATGTTACTAATCCATCAACATCAGTTGTTCAAATTCAAACTGAAAATAGAATCTTAGGGTTCGTTTGGCTCCCATCATTTGGGGCTGGAATCAAAGAATTCATTTATGATTCTAACATTTACTTGTTTGGCTGCCACGGAATTGGTTATGGAATTCATTTGGAATTCCATGGTTTTTCATCTCAGACCTAACCTTAATACCTATTGGGTACCCTGTCATTTCTATGAATTTGGCAAAATGAAATGATATCATCATGTCATTTCATTTCTACCAAATAAAATGAAATGATGGGTGCCAAACGAGCCCTTAGTGATTGGATCTATATTGCTGAGATCCTAACTATGTATCAACAGAACCGGCAGATTTTGAATTTTAAGGAACATTTTTAGCATGGAACTGAGAACTTAACGTGTAAAAGAACAAACCATTTGGGTTTCCTTGTTCATAGAAATTCCTGAAAAGAGCCACGGCTTCTTCTGCCATTATCCCCCCGATACATTTAAAACCTCTTGGTCTGGTAAAGAAACATATAAGACCATGTTAAGCTGTACAATCCGTGAATAGCCTAAATAACTAACATAACTCAGGCTGACAAGAATGCATGAAAACTCAATGAACATGTATGGCATGCAGGCAAGAAAGATTATGCAAGCCAGAAACAGAAAGGTGTTAGCATTCAAAGTATATAAAAAATATTCTTCTCATGAGCAGATAGCTTGCAGTTTGCTGCTGATATTTGCCTCACCCTGTCAAATCATCCGACGAAGAACTCTCGTGCAGTGACATGACTGATCCACATCCTCCGAATTTATCATTCGCACAACCGAAGTATACTTCCCTTATTCCTAACAAAAAGAAAATCAAAAGTTCCTTATACTGTCTAATATGGTTTTGACAAAAAAAAGAGCAATCAAGATATTCAGACCTAGTATCGACAATGCTGAAGCACACATTATGCAGGGCTCGCACGTGACATAGAGGTCGCAACCTGCGAACTTCTCCGCAACAAGTGGCTGGTCAAGGCCAATACTCTGCCACTCCCGGAGAAGGACATCGATTGCTTCCATCTCAGCATGTCTGGTAGCCTTAAAATTGACATAATCTCTTTTAGAGAGAAAAAACGGAAAAACATTCAAATATCCTGCACAGATAAGAATAGCATACATTGCGGGTGGCATTGGTCTTGTTGCTACCAGATGAAATAACCTTCCCATTCTCCACAATCACACATCTATCTTGACAGGGATAGAACAATACGGTTAGCACGTTAGGAACTACATATTCACCTAGTGAAATGTAACAATATTCAAGTGAAACTGGAGCATACCCTACAGGAACCTCGAGGTTGTCCAGCGCAAGCTTGGCCTACAAAAACAGACCTAATTTTTTTAGTCGAGCAACCGGCATTAGCTCTGCCTCTTCACAAAATAATTGACCGGTTTATGAGAAAAAATAGCCGAAAAGTGGTACAACTGGCTCAACCCGCGTAGCTAAACAAGGCCAGGAGCCCCACACTCACCGAAAACACAGTGAATGCAACCAATGAGCTCACCACCCGAAACACCCACAAACCGACGAACATTTGACGCGACCCAAAGACATACAACTCCGTGAGAAGATGTCCTCGACATGCCGGAGACACACTAAACCCTCATCGAGCAGACCAGATCCGGCATGACCCACATAAAAGAAGGGCACATGATTCCCGCTAGGCTTAAAAGAAGCATGAAGGACACCATATGAAGAGCCGAGGACTCTGACCAGCACTGAAAGTCACTGCCATAACCACCACAAGGAGAAAGAATCCAAACCTACTATGGGTGGGGTGGATCTTGGCCGCTTGGTGCCTCGATGACAATGAACAACCATCCTTGAACTATCCGCAATGTAATACGCTGTTGACTCGCCTCTGGCAGCCCCGACTTCCATTTCACCTCTATGCCGCACCAGCCACCACGAAACTCTCGTTAAAAGAGACAACTGTCTGCAATCCTTGACTGCCGCACCAACATGAAGATCTGCCTCCCGACTTTCACACAACCCAACTCAAAGGAGACACACCAAACAAGCCGACGACTCCACCATGGACTAAACGTCGCCACCCACATAGCACATAGCCGCAGCCTCGACACTTAGGCCAACACTGCATCACTTTTCATCAATGGCGCCCCGGCATCCACTCTTTCGGCCTCACGGGAACACGCCCAGAGCCCACGCCGCCTACACAAAGGTGCAAGGAAGAAGCTCCGGCCGCACCAGGTATGCCTTCTGAGACCCCACCAGCCACTCCAGTCCAGACAGCCGCTACACCATACCGAGGATTTGCTTTTCCTAGCGGAGATTTTTTAAATGTCTGGAGCGCCGAACATTTATCTCAGCTGACCAGGCTTGCGGAAATGGTGGATGAATTTCAGTTAACAGAGAATGATGATGACACTAAATGGCGCGTTGGCAAGTCTGATTCCTATTCAGCCACGTCCAGGTATTCCATATTCTACAGATCAACAAAATCAGACTTCAAATTTTTTGTTTGGAAACAATAGGCACCTGCTAAATGCAAGTTCTTCATATAGACGCTGCTTCTAGGCTGGGTTCTCATGCCAAAAAATTACTCACGCTCAAAGGGAAAATGAGTAGTTCTGTCAGCACCTCTTCATTGATTGTCCATGGAGCAAGGTAACATGGGCAGACGTTGTTAACATGTTCCAGGCTACAACTTCAAACCCAGAATGCGGGTGTGACGATGCAGCATGCTTTAAGGATTCATTCACGAACTTGACTAACAAGGGCACTTCGGCCCAAAGAAAAAGGGCACGTACTATCTCCACCCTTGTTTGCTGGGAGTTTTGAAAATAACAAAAGCGTCGCATCTTCAGAAAAAAAGGTATTACAGCGCAAGCGCTATCAACTTTAATTAAGGAAGAGGAAGCAGCCTGGTGCCTGGCAGGAGCACCTATCTCTCTGGTGGCACAATATGGAGGAATCCCCTTTAATCCGGGCTGAGTTTTCTCTCTCTTCTATTTCATAGGGAACTGACCTCTAGTTTTCCTCTTTTTTGTACAACCTTAAATTCTTCTTTGATCGATATTCTCCTACTTTTATTAAAGAACACACTACTTGGTAGTTTTATTCAGAACGCCTTCATGTTTGTTGCAACATTAAGTGGGCTATATCAGGATCGACTAACCTAGAATTATTCTCAATAACGTCTACTCTCTATGTCCCAAATTAGTTGTCTCAACTTTATCTAAATACATATCTACACACTAATATGTGTCTGGATACATGCGTATCTAGACAAAGTTGAGACAACTAATTTGGGACAGAGGAAGTACTAATTACTGAACCATCTAAATCATCTGCAGGATGACCTTAGGATGGAGCTAATCTACAAAACTTTAAGAGAGATGACGGGAGAAGAAAAAACTATTCAATCAGTGGAACACGCCGACTACCCCACTGGCAAATCCGCCGGCCAAACCTATGGTAGGGATCAAGCAACCCAGCACCTGACGCCGCATGCCCACCGCCTACCATGCCGGAATTGCCGCAGCGGAGCTGCGGAGGAACGCGCCCACAGACCATACCAGAGCCACCACGCCTCAAGGCTGCCACGACAGCCCGCCTCCACCACGAATCGACCCGATGCCACCATACCCACATCCAGGCTACCTTGGGCTCGTAGCAAGGCCGCGGCAACAGGCTCCGCCATGCTCACATTTGTTGGGCAGGATGTTTTATTGCAAGGACAGGTTCAGCCATACCTGGTCAAGCGCGAGCTCCATAAACCCATTCACTGCCATTACTTAGGCACCAAGGTCGCCCAGGCGAACAAGCGCAAGAAGGCGGACCGGCGGCGAGGTAGCGTGTGGCGGATGCAGGATACTGAAGCAGGGTCGCCGACCTTTATAAAAAACAGCTAACACAAATAAGATAATGGCAATGTACTAGTAGCATATAATTTGACAACATCACTATGGTCACTATGGCGAACTCATTATAATTCACAATGAACTCTGGAATTACACATAAAAGAGGCCTATATAACTTCAAAAGCTCAAAGAACTAAGGCTATTTATCAGTAGAACTAGAGCTTGGACTTCACTTGTACCTTACCAAAAAGGAAGAAATTGCTGCTGTGTAACTGCGTCACGCTGCTCCTGGCACGCCGCCGGCGAGGGGCGCAACGGAGTGCTGCCGGGGCGGCCGTCCCGTGCCTACCTCTTCCGCGCCTCCCTACTCCTGCCCAGGGGATTGGGGATTTCGGGGAACCAAGGAGGGGAACGGAGAATGACGGAAACCGTGGCAGGGAGAGGCGGCGGTGGCTGGGTTGGCGTGGGGCGGCGACGGAAGAAAACGAGACGAACGCTTGGTCGTCTCTTCAATCCGTGGGCCGGGCCAAGAGGCCCCGACAGCCCATCCACTATAGTACTTCGTCCGTCCGTTCGTCGTCTCGCCTCACCCACCGGCGGAGCGGAGATGAGTGGCGGTGGCGCGAGGAGGGTTCTGGAGGCGTGGAGGCTCGGAGCGGTCAAGTACGGCGACGCTCTCAAGCTCCAGGAGAGGCTCGTCGCCGACCGGAGAGCCGGCCGGGTCCCGGACCTCGTCCTCTCGCTGCAGCACCCGCCGACCTACACCTTCGGCAAGCGGCGCACCGACCACAACCTGCTGGTCCCGGAGTCCAGCCTGGGAGGCCTCGGCGCCGAGCTCCACCGCACGGAGCGGGGCGGCGACGTCACCTTCCACGGCCCGCGCCAGGCCGTGCTCTACCCCATCCTCTCGCTCCGGGACATCGGGTTCGGCGCGCGGCGGTACGTCGAGGGGCTCGAGTCCGCCATGGTCGAGGTGGCCTCGCTGTACGGCGTCAAGGCGAGGCCGGGGGGCTCCTGCACCGGCGTGTGGGTCGAGGACCGGAAGATCGGAGCCATTGGGGTCAGGATCTCGTCCGGGGTCACCTGCCATGGCCTGGCCTTCAACATCGATCCCGATATGGGATTCTTCGAGCACATCGTGCCCTGCGGCATCGCCAACAAGGGGGTCACATCGCTGCGGCGGGAGGCGGCGGTGGAACTCCCTCCTGACGAGGTGATCCATGCTCAGCTCGTGCAGAGCTTGGCGAAAACCTTCCGTTTCAGCGATGTTCAAGTCAAGGATGATTCAGAGTGTGCAGAGATGATTAACTCAGCTGCAACCGCGTAACACTGATATGTATTTTACTCTGTATACTGGGGATTCTTCTGAAGACATTGTTATAAATTTGAGTTACAAAATTTTTGTCTGCAAATGTTCGTCACGAAGGGAGGTGATTCCCTATCTGCTTGGTATGCTTCCAACAACATCCTGCTTCATGGAGATGATAATTATGTGTGGACATCTAACAACATTGTTGAAATATAATGGGGATCGCCTTGTCAGCGAATTCGGCAACATGTGGAGGAAATTGTCTGGTTACGCTTGTTACAAACAAATGGAAACGAAGGTAATTTCCATGCATGGTGTATATGGGCCAACAGTGAGCACCCGAACAAGATTATATCCGTCTGTTTGGTATTTTTTCAAGGCATCCTGTTTCATGGAGTTGGCTAATCCTAGATATATATCGCATACTGTTGTGGATGTTGAATGGAACTAGGAAACAAAGATATACTGAAATTTTCTTATATTATTGAGCATGCAGGCTGTTGCCTGATCTGATGTCTTGTCTTTGTTTTGTTCTCTAGGTCCATTTGGACAAGCCCTGGCTGCTGTAGGATGCTTGAAGGCAAAGAAGTCTTTAAGAATGTAATTCATGTGTAAATTTGCACCAGTAACCTGCTCACCTATGGGATATACTCTATCTTCGTTTCTTCAATTTCATTGGCATGCCTCCTGATTCAGTGAGATGGTAAACCTGGTATATAGTCACGCCACGCACAGATGATCTTACGTTTTCCCTGAATTGGGCTTCTGCTTATTGCAGTGTCTTTCAGAAGTTCATGCCCAAGGTACATAATATGGTTGGAATAAGATTGTGTTGCATATCTTTATGTTCATATACTTTCTGGTCCTTTCTATGCTGTGTTTCATATCACCAAGATATTTGCTAGCTTTTTTATGACCATGCTGCATATATTTATGCTATGATTTGGGAGCTATGCCCTTTATCTTGTATATGTTCCCACCTTAATCCATTATCATTGTGTATGTAGCATAACACGGCAAGGATTGTGTTCATTGCTTTTGAAGGTACAAGATGCTGCTGCATTGTCTCAACAGAAATAACATGAGAGTTTGCAGAAACGAACTCTGCCATCTGAATTAGAAGTGGTATTTCAATTGAACTAAGAAAATCTTGGCCACATCTCATGGGAATATCTGGTGCTCTAGCATGGAGATGGGAAAAAAAGAACATGTGCATCATATTAGTCAAGGATGATTCAGAGTGTACATAGATGATTTGCTCAGCTGCAACTGCGCAACACTGATATGTATTTAAATCTGTATACTAAGGGGATTCTTATGAACACGTTGTTATAAATTTGGGTTTCAGAATGTTTGTCTGCAAATGTTCGTCTCTGCACACTCTGAGTAAGAGAGGTGATTCCCTTGCTATGTGCCAAGGGCTAACATTTGAACCATCTTATTAGTGTGCTTGGTATGCTTCCAATAGCATCCTGCTTCATGGAGTTGATAATTATGTGTGGACATCTAACAACATTGTTTAAATATAATGGGGATCGCCTTGTCAGCGAATTCGGCAATAACATGTTGAGGAAATTGTCTGGTTATGCTTGTTACAAGCAAATGGAAACGAAGGTAATTCCATGGTGTATATGGCCCAACAGTGAGCACCTGAACAAGACTATTTGCGTCTGCTTGGTACTCCCTCCGATCGACCAACACTTTTTTCTAATCGGAGGGAGTATTCTTTTCAAGGCATCCTGTTTCATGGAGTTGGCATTGGAAAATTCTAGATATATAGCATAGTGCTGGGGATGTTGAATGGAGCTAGGAAATATAGATACTGAAATTTTCTTATATGATTGAGCATACACGCTTTTTGTCTGATCTGATGTCTTGTCCTTGTTTTGTTCTCTCTTCATGATTAGCTCCATTTTGGACAAGCCCTGGCTGCTGCAGGATTCTTGAAGGCAAAGAAGTCTTTAAGAATGTAATTCATGTGTAAATTTGCACCAATAACTTCTCCACCTATGAGATATACTCTATCTTCGTTTCTTCAATTTCATTGGCAGGCCTCCTGATTCACTGAGATGGTAAAGCTGGTATGTTGTTACGCCACGCACAAATGATCTTAGGTTTTTGCCTGAATTGTTGTTCTGTTCATTGCACTGTCATTCAGCAGTTTATGGCCAAGGTACATAATATAGTTTGGAATAAGATTTTGCTGCCCATCTTTCATGTTTCTATACTTCTGGTCTTTTTATGCTGTGTTTCATGTCACCAAGATAGTTGCTAGCTTATTTATGACCATGCTGCGTATATATATATTATGATTTCAGAGCTATGCCCTTTTTTCATCTTGTGTGTTCCCACCATAATCCATTATTAATTTGTATGTAGCATAACACGGCAAGGATTGTATTCATTGCTTTTGAGGGTACAAGATGCTGCTGCAGTGTCTCAACAGAAATAACATGAGAGTTTTGCAGAAACGAACTCTGCCATCTGAAATTAGCAGTGGTATTTCAATTGAACTAAGAAAATCTTGGGCCACATCTCACATGCGAATATCTGGTGCTCTAGCATGCAGATGGGAAAAAAGAACAAGTGTATCATATTAGTTCTTTGAAGTAAAATCAAGTGTCTTCCATTGATCCCATTTACAAAAAATGGAAGAATCTGATAGAACCGAATCTGCCTGCATCTATGTCTTCAGAAGAATTGGCTGAATGCGCATCTTGGCACTCGGTGCTGCAGGACTGGAGGTCGGGCTTTTGCTCTACGACACCGGGGCCCCAGGAGAGGGCTTCCGACCGCAGCTTGAGGGTGGTCTGGTTCTTGTTCTCCGAAGGCGCGCCACGTGGCGCTGCCGCTGCTGCGCTCGAAGAAGGCGAGCCTCCAGGCTCTTGAGCCCCAGATGAATCGAAGCAGATGGAGACAGCCTTCCCGGATGCGGTCTGCAGCTGGAACTCCGTGGGGGTGAGGGCGAGGAAGGCGCTGTTGCATGAATGCTCGTTGTAGTAGGTGACTTGGTACAATGGGGGGTCGCTGTGGTCTTTCTGCTGAATCTGCTTCGTGGCCGGGCAGTTCATGTTGTCTTTGTAGGTGCATCTGTAGTAGTACCTGCAGCAGGATAGAAAGAGGAGCAGAAATTTGTGAGTGAATGAAACAAACTGGCATAAAGATCCAAGCTTTATCTATCTTCAGTATATTTGTAACACTATTCATCTCGCTCTTATGGCAGATTTGTGTGGAGAGAACGAAAAGACCATCAAAGAACCACCGGAGAGAGGTGGGTAAAAGAGGAAGACGAGGCTACAGTAACTGTTTTCCAGAACCTATGCAGATGCAGATCAGCAAATGAGGCCGGCAGGAGACGAAATGGTTACGAACCTGGGGAAGTTGCAGTTGTTGATCTTCTTCTCGCCGTACTTCCTCCATTGGTGGCCGTCGTTGTGCGGCGCAAAGGTATCCACTTTCCTCATCCGCTTCTCCTTCCTGCCACAAATCAAGAAAGGTTACCCCAGCTGAACCGCCGCACCACCATCGCCACACACAGACACACTAAACAGAACATCTGAATCTCTCTTACCTTGATCCATGGCCTAGAAGGTGCGACTGATGTGGGCTGGGCACAGGAGACATTGTTCCCGGTCCCCAAGAGCAAGAAAACGAGGGCGTCGCCCGGGAGAGGAGGAGGAAGACGAAGAAGAAGGAAAAGGTAGCAAGCAGCTAGGCTTAATCAGATGGAAGCGTACTAGACCGGAGCTCCCTTTTTAGCTTAACGTCAAGGCCCCTATAATTGAGTCCCTGATGCAGCTTACGGATTATAAAACTCCACTGATAGTAAACTGAGACCGGGAACGGGAGATGCAAAGATTATCTTCCCCTCCCACCGTATCGCTATCACGTGCTCCCCCCGCACCGACGGGGCGAGCCTCAGAATTCAGAAATTTCTCCGCACCTTCTTCCTCCCTCCTCCAAGCTCCAGACTCCACAGGCCTACAAGTGGCCTCGGGTGATGTGCTCCGCCCTTATTTTTATGCACTCTCATCGATCTCTGCAACTTGGTCTAGCCTGAATACAATAAACAATCCTTCCTTCTTCAGTTGATCGGGACTCTCGCTCCTCAGAGGTGATATTGTATTCGGACGGACCGGTTCAAATCTTGTCCAAAATGGAAGTTTGGTACCGCTGGTAGATTAAACAAAGTCGAGGCCTGGAATCGTCTCTTTGCTTGGCGAGGGAGATTAGCTAGGGAGATTTGATGATACCTAGCTTAGCTAGCTTGGCTGATGATGATACCTAACGCACATCGACGGGTTGTGTTTTTTTATAAGACCTGCACATGCCGCGGAGGCAAGTTGAGCGGGCAAGGAATCTCTAGAAAAGCTTTTCCCCTTATTTAGGACCCCCCGTACCCTAAAAAGAAAAATTAGGACCCCTGCAACATGAGATCAGCGATGAGGTTTGCCTCTGGGGCAACTGGATGCCTGGTCACCGGAGCAATATGTTATGCCCAAATGGCCCTGCATCACGATGGTAGATTAGCGTTAGTAGCGTGTGCTCTGCTAGCTAGTTGGTGTTCTGAATGACTACATTTTTTTGTTAGAGATTTTTTTAGTCATAAAATAGTCATTAGCAAATGACAACCAAATCTTTTGGAAGTTCTTGGAAAAAAGAAATAGCATTACCAAAAAAGATGTTGATGGCAACCAAAAATAAGGAGCTGTTGCAAATTGACCATGTAGTATAACTGTGTAAGACGACAGCTCACAAATGCAAGGTCAGAGAATTCAGAAAGAAGGAAAACCAGCCACGATGGCAGATTTTGCGTCAGTGTGCTAGCTAGTTTTGTGCGTCTGTGTTCTGAATTCCTTTTATTGTTTAGACTTTCTTTCCTTTTCGTCCTGAAATAGTATTGGCCACAAAAATGGTGATGGCGACCATGAGGAGGTGCTGCAAATTGACCAGTATAAGAAGACACAGCTCACAAGTGCAAGGTCAAAGAATTCAGAAAGAAGGAAAACCAGTACACCAGATCACATTGTTTATTCCTCGCGCCAAGAAAAGGATCGCATTGTTCATTGTACCAGCATGTTACTAAAATTAAGACCTGCTGGGCCAAGCTCTGACTTTTCTCTACCCACATTCATCCTCTTGGAGTTCTTACTGATTTACAATTTACAAACACTTTGACACCGAGACACGTGTCTAATTTTCTAGCTGGTTTCTTCTAGAAATAGGACAGGTTACGCCTTCTCATTGGCTCATCGACGTAAGAGGGAGAAGGGGGATGCATACCATCCAGATCTTGGCTTATTCATTGACTTTGCTCAATATATATACTCCCGCTAATTGAGTTGGTTACCGACTAAAATATGTCGTCACAGTCCCTGGTATAGTACAAGGAGATAAATAAGCATTGAAGTGTGGTCACAATGAACTACACGATTAACAATCCAGAGCCAAGTGATAGAAAAGGTGTATAATTGCGGCTACGCCAGTCGACGGGCATACAAAATGCACAACACAGCTAGTACACAAAGGCGCGTCCATGTTCACACTTCCAAAATATCTCTCAAGGTCATAGAGCCATGCAATTAACTAGATGCGAAATAATTACCCAAAATAGAAAATATTACTACTTCCTCCTATTGAAAATAAGTGTCCGTGATTTAGTATAAATTTTATATTAAATTAGTATAAAATTAACGACGCTTATTTTTGATCGGAGGGAATACTACTTTGAGAGCAACAAAGAGTGAAGCAATACTGTAATTACTTGAGAAGAACTGAAATGAGATATAAATACCTTTACTACCTCCAAATTGCCGTCCGAGAAAATCAGTGTTTGTGTGCTAATGCATGCCGGTTAAGCTTTGTGAAAATATTTAACAGTGTGAGCCGCCAGCACTAGGGCCAAACGCAAGTCACAAAATGTTTTTTAGACAATAGCGCCAAACTATCCCGTGGAAAATGGATTCTTGGCACAGTCATTACTTATGTGGAGGCACTTGTTATTCGCTAATTGGTCTTTGTTAAAACTGACCTCACTTTTTTGAAGTCAGATTAAACTACATCTTTGGGTGGTGCAAGCCGGCAAGTCTGGTCACCAATTAGTTGGAGGAGTACTTGTCCTAGCTCGACACACACATCTATTAACTAACACAAGACAAGACGAGAAGATTGACACTTTCTTGTAGACTATCAATACTTGAAGACAGGTATGGAGTACTTTCCAAAAATTATTGAGCGGACCTAAGCTTCAAAAAAAAAAAAAACGTTGTGGTTCTAGCTGGAACTCAATACTTGTATAGTACGTATTTCGTTGTGAAATATTCAGAGCGAACCACCGTTGGTCAAATAGATTTGATTGGATTATTAAAAAAAGTAGATTTGATTGGATTGCTCGTCATGTTGTTGTTGGAATCCCAGAACTGGGAAAAAGCAACAGAAAAGAAAAATGCCGAGAAGATGTTTCTGTTGGCGCCCATGGTTAACTCTTCTACTTGGACGGATTAGTCTTGCATGATAAGGTGGCCGGTGCTCGGTGTTAGCAGCTGTTCTTCCCACGTCGTCACCACATCTTTTTTTTATTTAATTCATCCATTTAAAATGCCGTCAAACTGTTCGTCCTGGAATATAACAAAACATGTATGTGCAAATATTTCATTTCCTTTTCACTAATACATTGATTTTGTTGGCGGTTGTTTCCCGCATTTTAATTTCCCTGCTCGCGATGCCTAGGTGTGGCACCATGGCGACACCCCTGTCGGTAGCCCTCGGTTATACTCAAGGCTAGATTTTGTTGTAGTCGAGACAACTAGAGATCTAAGGGTGTCAATAGTTATCGGTTGCAATGAAGTGTAAGTGGGTGGTGTGCGGGGGTAGGTTGCCATACACAGATAAACTTGACACGTTGATATTTTTCAAATAGGTAATCACGCCTCATGTAGTGTGATGTACTCCTATATTACAAGAGGCGGCGAGATTACACTAGTACAAAACTAACTATCTCAGTCGGTTTTGTTACATGGACCAGCGACAGCTAGCTCACCCATTCGGCTGTAAGCAATAGTTGCTAATAATACAGTTTTTTTGCGCCGGTTTACCAAACCGTTGCTGATTGAAACCCCTTAGACGGTTTATTTTAATGACCGGCTGGGAAAATTTATTTTTCGTAGGCGGGCGCAGTTATGGGCCGGCTGGTTTTTATTCAGCACAGCAATTATCAAATATTAGTAATCACTAAACAAGAAATTACAATAAGTAGACTTTTGGTGCGATATAAAGTTATAATACCAAATAACATGACTGGAAGGACATGCTATTTGTCAACTACTACTGAACATGGGACTTAATTAGTACTAGCCAGGGTTTCGCAAAAAAAAATCGTACTAGCTAGGAAGCATATATATCTACAAATACTTTGAGTACCAAACAGGCGCAAAGTGCATAGAGATATCATCTGCACTGAACCTAGCGAATAAGAATTTGATAAATGAGCCAATTTCAAATCAGATTGGAAAGCAAACAAGTTCGAGGCCTCCTTCTCCAGTACAAATCTGTCTTTCGTATCTTGATACCATTCTGATTGTATTTGCTCAATTAATGGTGGCCAGTACAACAAATTTGTCTTGAAGAGGGGATGCCTAGCTCTACCATAAAGGCACGGGCAAGCTTCTGTCAATTTAATAAAACTTATATTAGTGTCAAGTACTGCATATGACTAGCTAGACGATGTACAAACAAAAAGATATATGTTAAAGTAAACTGAATTTGTACTTCTCTACTTACAAGAGTTCTATGCCCAACATTCTTCCCCGTAATGGAATAGATGACAATACGTCTCATACGATAATAGTGTTGTCTCGCAAAATTAACAACACTAGCTTTCTGATCAAAAGAGAGTGTCAGTGAAGCATATTTTACCAACGAATCTAGGATGTCATCGATACCTGCAAATTCAGCATAAATTCATGACAAGCATTACGTTCACAGTTTGATGAAAGCATATGGTGGCATACAGAAACACATAAGGATCACCTTTTGATTCTATATTAACTCACCTTGTATGGCAAGCGGATGCTTAAACACATTGACTTGGTATTGTACATCCAAAGTTACTACAATATATCTCAAATATGAATATCCACACGTAACATTGGAGACAGACTATAAAGTATATATATATAACCTTGCTTAGACTTATTGATAAGCGGCTTTGGTTTTCTATGTTTGTCATACACATATACCTTCATGAATTCTCTGTCACCATTTAAATTCACCACAATGTGATCACTGGAATATATCTTGTAGTCGGTGATGAGATCATCCCAGTGTTCACCCCAAATCATTGTTTTTCTTTTCATCTTAACAAGCTCAAGTTCATAAAGATAGTCATGCAGTGTGATGATGTGCATGGCGTCATCACCAACCATTTCATGTAATTGCTACCTGGCATAGCAAGGGAACGTACTAGAACATTAAAGGAGTCATTTTACTTGCACAAAATGTAGCAAATTTTACTACAGCAATGATAAAAGTAGATCAAATTTTATATACACTGGAGAACACTAGCTAAAAAAATTGTACTTTTGCAAATTTTGATACTTGTACTGCATGAAACAAGATAATGCACATAACGCACATACCGGGTATCTTTTTTCCCACAATGAATAGTTATTATAAAAAAGTGCTCTCTCTCTCTCTCTTCCGGGCTCTACATGGTCCACTAACGTTCAGGCACACTAGGCAGAAATCCTAAAACAAAGAGACATTGCAATTACATTCAAGAACCACATTTCATTAACCTATTGATATAACCTTTCATATCCTACTAGCATAGAGAACCTTATTATTTCTTTAACTAAATAGAACCTTGCAATTTCTTTTATAGTACAAATACAATACAAATTTATTTCACTCTATTACTCCCGATTGCATAATTTATATTGAACAAAAATCATTCTATACTTTTAATCAATCAGACAAAATTACACATTATAGTAGGCATGTATATATACATGGTTTTATTATACTTGCACATAATACTATCTTATAAGTGTTACAATTATAAGATAGTGTTACAATTATAAGATAGTGTTACAATTTGGTGTGCACCCATATTTTTTCTGACCGTTTGGTTTCAGAGGGAGCATGGCAAAGCTCTGATATCCATTTCCATCATGGGACACGCCTTTTAAGTTCTATGGTGAAGTCAGAGGAGAAGAATGACATGGAAGCCGAGTTTCTGATGCGTAGCAATGGTGGTTCGAGACTTTGTTGCAATGAGAAACTTGCTTAGTGATTTGTGACTCGTGGCAGCGGCATCGATAAGTGGGGGTGACAACACAGGAGAAGTTCAAAGTTCTACCTTGTAGGGTGAAAATCCAAGGTCTGGCCTTCATTGATTATGCTTGGCAATGGCTTTGTTGAAGGCGTTGTTTTGTGAACGAGTATTTTCTTCAGGGTGGAAACCTATGATCTGTGATCGGGCGATGATGGTGCTTGTGCACGGTTTCCTTCCTGGAGGCGTCGCTATTGAAGAAGCTGGACTTCTAGTGTTGTCTTGGTGGAGTTTGTACTGCTGCCACAAGGAATAGATCACTATAGAGGGATTTTTCTTTTCAGTAATTCTTCTTCTTCTTTTTTGACTGGGTGCATCTATAGTGCCATTAGGGCACTGCATTGTTGCAGAGGATGGGTGTAATTGGTATCTTCATGATATTAATATATGCTCTTTATCTAAAAAAAAAAGTGTTACAATTTAGATTTAGATCACTCACTTAATGCTATGAGCAATTTCATCATTTTTATAGCAAGAGAACTATGGTTTTGTTTCTTGGTTCGGTGAAGAGTAGCCAGACACACTCAAGAATGCATTGTCGCAACTCTGGAGAATGTACAATACAAATTATTCTAGAATTTATGATTGAAATGAGCATGCTAAGACTGTGGATGTGCTGGAGAAGGAAGTGGAGATGCGGAAGAAGGAAGTGCATGTACAGAAGAAGGAAGTGGATGTGCTGAGGAAGGAAGTGCATGTGCTGAACAAGGAAGTGGATGTGCTGAAGAAGGAAGTGCCTGTGCTGAACAAGGAAGTGGATGTGCTGAAGAAGTAAGTGCATGTGCTGAAGGAGTAAGTCGGTAAGCTGAAGAGTAGGGTGTCAAGCGGGGCGGGTTTGCGGGACTGCCATTCTACTAATCATGTTTTAATTCTGCTAGCTTTAAATTTCATGTTTGCCTTAATTTTACTTTTGTGGGACAGGAAGCGGGCGCCGCTTGCAACCCTACTGAAGAGAGTAGTGAAAATGCTAAAAAAAATAGGGAGAAAGCGCCAAACAAAGAAATGCTTGTGCGGAAGCTAATTTCAAGAACATATTTCCCTGTAATTAAGCTTAGGATGCAACAATGGGAAGATGAAAATGAGAAGGTTAAAAGGATCAAGGCAATCTATCAGGAGTGATTTCTAGTTTAAGACAACTAGCTATAGATGTTTAAAACAATGCGACTATCTTTTGATTTGTAGGTTAAGACAACTAGCTATGGATGTTTAAGACAATGTGTCTACCTTTTGATTCTAAATTCACATTAATCAGATTTAGCTCCTAAGTTAGATCATAATTATGTTCTTTTCAGTTCTAGAAATCAAAGTATAGCAACACTGAAGAAAGAATCTAGATATAGAGCCACCCATTGTTGAATACATACAAACTATGGACCCTCCGGTAGAAAATGCGGATAAGATGATCAAATCAAGGATTGGACACAGGAAAAATACAAAGCTTGTCATACCAAGGCTTCTGGTCATGGTTGCTAGGATGCACACAAGGTGTTCGACACAAACACATATATATATAGTAGTTCAATTCATTACACAAGTGCCAACAAGGTTGTAACAGTTCAGAACACAAACACATAGTACTATAGTTCATTACACCAGTACCAAGAAGTGTGCATAACTGTTTCAAAACACACAAACACATAGTAGTTCCATTCACTACAGGTTAGTAGATTTTTATTTGTATAGCATGCTTGATGCATGCAAAATTCATGCATGAACTTTGTAGTTTATTAATGCATATCACAACATATTAAGATGGTATTTGTTGTTATAATCATGTTTTGCATTGATTTATGGGGATTTTCCATCGATCCCCCTTATTTTGGTTACAACTCTGCAGAACAGAAAAACCCTGTTTTGTGTATTTTGGCGTTTCAGGAACCTTCCCAAACTCAATTTGACCTGAGATTTTTCGGGCGTTAAGATTTTATCACAAGAATCTTTTGGAGTACTAGAAGTCAACCAGGGAGGCCACGAGGCCCAAATGAGACTAGGTGGCATGGGCCCCTGGCCAGGCCGCACCACCTAGGTCTCTTTGGACCTCAGACCTCTGATGATGTCCATGTTCGTCCCAGATTGATCAGCTTGACCTAAAAATGACTATATAAAGATCCCCGGGGTGTTCTCGCAAGGAGGCGACAGAGAAACATGCAATAGAGAAACAGAGGCTATTCCAGCGAAGATTAGAGGGGGAAACGCTACCGGAGTCGCCCCTGGTCGCTTCTCCAACCTCTCCGACATCAACCATCATTAAGAGGGAGTAATCCACGTCAGGACTATGGGTTTGTGGCAGTAGCTTGTTCTATTTCTCTCTTGTGCTATGATGCTTAGATGCCATATGAGCTGTTCAACGTGATTATTTCCATATTATGTAATTCCAATGTGGTGGATCCTTATTTTATTGGATGATCTATGAGATGTGATATTTTATTATGTTCTTGATGTATGAGTAGATGCATATTGTTACCCCATTTTTATTACTTGTTCTGATCCAACATGTATGCGAGAGGGCGAGAGGGAGATGGTGTGTATTAGATAGAGTAACTTGGTAGTAGTAGTGAATTGTGAACATAATTCATGATCTGCTATGATTTTTACCAATTCCACGGTTACCTCACTAGGGATAAAAAGAATGCATGTGTTATAATTTCTTAGTGACAGCTAAGAATTCCAAGCGACATTTATAGATATTGTTCTATTGTAATATGTCCAAGTGATAACATATTTATTGTTCAACATCATGTCAAAGTACCTAAGGCTATACTATGTTAATTCTTAATACTAGATTGCTTGAAGTGTATTCCTTTCTAGTGGAGTATAAATAAGATGTGTAGTATCATCTTTATTTTAGGATGTGATGCCCATATGAATATTATCAAGTTAACATAATAAAAATCATGTCGATGTTTCAGTCATCTATCTTGCGCTTAATGCCACCACAACTTTATGAGAGAGTAGACAAGTGAACCCATGAACCACAGTCCAATTTTAATTATAATAAACACCTTTCAAATACTTTTCCTTGCATTTTTATTTTCATCATTAATTAAATCCGAAAATACAAAAAAATATTTACTTTCTTGCAATCATATCAAAAACCCAAAAACACCTTTATCATATTGTTTTAGTTGCATATTAGCTTAGTTCGCATTATTGCATCGTTATTTATTTTATTGCATTTGTTATTTATTTTTACTTACATTTAACACCTTGTGCTTGACAACTACTCGGTGGAGTTGGAGACGCAAGACAAGAAGATTGTTATGCAGTTTCCTGATGAGAACAAAGTGAGATTTTTTGATTGTTCCCCGAGAGTTCAATATATACCATGAGTTTCTTCGTGAGGAAAATTTACTCTTGCTACAACACTCTGCACTTGGAGTCCCAACGAAGTGGCACATTGCTTATTGTCATCAATGCTACATCAAAGTCCAAGCCTGGCACGTAGCTGCACGTTTTCCTTCTCAACTTCCTCTAGGAGTAGGCTACGTACGAGGTTCTTTGTTTTGCATTCCACATACTCCCCGAGTGCTTTGACATAGTCCTTATGCAAGTTCATGCAGTTGATCTGGAGTTCGACATTATAGTTTATTAGCTTCAAATTTTCATGCAAGAGATCTTTGATCATGGCTTATGCTTATGCCCTGAGGCTAAGCCAGTCTTGTGCAGATCCTTCCATGCGGTGTTCTCCTTTTTCAACTGATTGCACTCTCTAGTAAGGGACTTGACAATTGAGTGTAGTTTAGCCAATTCTAGTTCCTCAGTGTGTTTTTTCTCCCTAAGGCTGGATATCCAGGCATTAATCAAGGACGCCAGCTCTGCTTTGAGCTCTGGCTTCTTTTGTTGTATAAAAGAAAATATGGTTATTCTTTTTGACCTTGAACGGCAGGAGCCCTGCTTTTTTTTCTTTGATAGAAGAGGGAATTCTACTGACAAAGTCACAGTATTATCGCAATTGACATAAAATTAATTGGTGGCAAATCAATCTCCTAAATCACTCTCCTAGCTCCTAATTGCAAATACCGCAATCCAGGTAAATGACTCTCCTAAGTCCTAATCGCAAAAACCCCTATTCATCTCAACACCATAGAAAAGAAGTGGACAGTTCTTACCTCGCTGAGCAGGGGAATGGTGGCGAACAGGTTCTGGATCGTCGGCGGCATTGTGGATCTTGGGGTGTGAACAGATATTGCTGAACCACCGGCTCTGGAATATATTAATCAACGGTGTAATGAGTTATCAAAGAAGAAGAAGAATTCAAAGAAGAACAAGGCCTACCTAGATGAGCCCTCGCATGCTAGAAATTTCTCCATCAGTAAGAGGAAAGATTGCGACTCTACGAGGCTTTGTACAAGGGATTGCTCCTTCTAGCGGCAAACTCTCTCATTTCTCTCTGCGATCTTGGTCGACACGTCTTTCTTCAACATGCGAGGCATGGCTGCACAGAGGGAGGATCAGGAGCAGAGGAAGAAGAAGAATCTGGAAGAGGAGCGACAAAGGCGAGGTGAATGAACATTGGAGACAATCAATTAACCCGGCACATGATACCCACAAGTGTAGGGAGTCGCTGAAATCTTCGATGGGAAGTATTGCCCAAATTTATAGTTCGACTCAAGGGAAGCAAACAAGAATATTAGCAAGACTTTAGCAATTGAGACATCACTCTCAACCACACATGTATATCAATACTCTCAAGAATAGATGGTGATTATAGCAGTTCAGGTAGGACATTAATTTCAGCAGCAAATAGTAACAACAGATTTCCAATTTTCATCAGAAAGAAAACTTGTAACTCAGATATTAAAAGCGTAGGCATGAGATCACTAGCGGGGCGTTGTATGGGTAAGATTGATCATATATCATAATTTACTCAAGTTGATCTCTAATTCCCTTTTTGTATGTAAATGTAGGTGTGTGTCCCAAATATAAGTATGCGTACCAATAAGGAAAATTAGCATAAATCTATTGTCATATCTGCTCGGATTCACCGAAAGCCATCGAGGGTCTACAAATAATTGAGGTCTAACCTTACGGATAGTCCGGAACAATGCATTAACACTCCATGTACACACAATATCCTTTTTTTGACACATATACAGTGGGGAAGACCCCCACTGTGTCATTTTTTTCATTTATAAAAAGGGCGAGGTGGACATGTACAGAGATTATAGAAATACATCATAACGAGCTCATAGGCTATCTAGCCAGTCTTGCATACCCTCTTTAAGGCTCGGTTTAATTCTATGTCTGACCAAACTAATAGAGTTCTTAAAGAAATCAAATCATGTCTCCATGTGCCTCACTTGGTGATCAAATATAATGTTATTTATATGATTCCAGAGACTCCAACAGCCAGTGATCAAAGCCTTTTTGAAGAAGGCATTAGACGTTCTGTTTCTGGCTTCAATCAGCATGCCCATAATGTCAAGGTCAGTATTCCATTCTTCTCCAATTCTCCACCAGAAATTCCTAGTGAAGCCACATTCAAAAAAGAGATGATGCATAGTTTCCTCTGCTTGGTCATCACAGAGTACACAAAATTTGAATCAATGTGGAAATTCTTTCTGGTGAGCAAATCCCTAGTATTCAATCTATCTTGGATCATGACCCAGAAAAAGAATTTGTGCTTTGGAAGACAAGCACTTTTCCAAATCCATTTATATGGTGCTGGAGCAGCTGTAGGATTAATCGGATAAATATAAACCTTTTTAATGGGGTATGTCAGGTTCTTCCCCGGGAAAGTCCAGCTGTCAGATATACTAGGATTGTTGGGTCTAGCCACTTCTAGAGTAGTGATCATATTATTGCATTCTTCCAATGCAATTAAGGACAGTGGAAGATTGAACATAGCATAGATATCTTGATCCATGAATTCATATACCCTCTGAAGAGTTATTTTTTTGTCCTTTGCAAATGAGAAGAGGTGAGGGAAACCACTGCAAAATTTGCCAATGTCATGCCAATAATTTGTCCAGAATAGCATAGTATTCCCAGTTGCTGCCCTGCTGAAAGATCTCTTTAAATTTGCTCTGCAACTTTACACAATCTTTCCACCAAAATGATCCTTTTTGGTGATCTGCATTTGGTAATTTACCATTTTGGTAGTGAGCTTTCCAAATCAGATCCACCCATGGGATATCTTTTCCATTGTAGAATTCATATAAATTCTTCATCATCAGAGCATTATTTTGATCTCTTAGGCTCACAATGCCTAGTCCACCAGCAGACTTGGGGAGACATACTTTCTCCCGTTGTACTAGACAATTGCCAGATTTATTAATATCCTTACCATGCCAAAGAAAATTCCTGCATGATTTCTCAGCATAATCAAGACATGTTAAGTGCACACTCATAGAGAACATTGCATAATTCGTCATGGCTGATAAAACTGATTTGATGGTCACCACTCCAGAACTGTAAGCAAGCATATTGGATATTCTAGCTAGCCTTTTATCAATCTTACAGATCATAGGCATAAGATTGTCCACTCTTGGTTTTGTGGCTCCCATTGGTAATCCCAAATATGTGAATGGCATGGCTTCCCTTTTGCATCCTAAGATAGCAGCAAGCTCGTCACATCTATCTGTTGTAATATTGATGGGTACCATAGATGACTTGTGAAAATTAATTCTAAGTCCAGTAGATCTTGAGAATTTCTGCAATAAGGTTTTAAGATTTTCTATCTGAGTAGCATCTGCTGGCATAATAATAATGGTGTTGTCGGCATATTGGATTATAGGATAATCTTGCCCATATGATTCTTCAATGGGCAGTGAAAGGAGATTTTCCTGCCATGCATGATTGATGACAATTTGTAGAAGTTCAGCAGTGGCCACAAATAAAAGAGGGGATAAAGGATTTCCCTGCCTAACACCTCTCTTGCAAATAATTTGTTTTCCAGGGACACCATTCAGTATTACACTAGTGGAGGCACTGTGAAGAATATTGCTGATCCATCCAATCCATCTCTCACCAAAGCCAAGATGCTTCATCATTTCAATAATAGCTCTGTAATCCAATATCCTCAAACTAGACATGTTACCCATTGATATCCCCGGCTGTCACCTTGGGGGTCGCTGGATCAACAGAAAAGCCAGTAATACACTTTGCAGATAAGCACCAAACTCATATATATGATGAAGCAATGAAAGTTCAGTACTAAAATCATGTCACTCGGGGCCTAGTAACAAGCATTAAACATAGCAATAGTGCATAAACACTCATACGAGAACTTCTACAAGATAAACCCCTCAAATCTCAACTTATATGAACGATTACATGATCAATCTCATCCAATCCTCATGGATCTCACATGCCTACAGAGGATTACTCACACATGGTGATGGAGAACAAGCACATGGTGGATGGAGACGGTGTTGGTGATGATGACAGTGAAGAAGCCCTCGAAATCCCCCTCTCCGGAGTAGAGAGCAGGATTATGCAGCTCCCAAAAACGAAGATCGCAATGGTGACGCTTCTCTGGGTCTCATAAAATTATGTCCTTCTGTGAAATAGGGTTTTTCTAGTATATAAAGGCGTACGTCGAAGGAGAGGCGGAGGCGGCCACCGAGGCCCAAACAGGCCCAGGTGGCACGGTCTAATTTCCTGACCACGCCATGTGGTCTCATTTGCAGCCAGGTGGTCTCCTGGTGGCCCACTTCAGCTCATTTTTGTTTGTATCAAAATTTCCAAGCTGTGCTCCCTGACCTTGCCCTTTTCCAAGTCCCGTAGCTCTTGGAAAATTAAAAATGCTAAAAAATGTGTTTTCTGCCAAAGAGAGTTAAATCTAAAAAATAGGAGATTATTTAGAAAATCTCTGAAAGCAATGCAAATCATGATTAGAACATCTCATAACATCTAAATATGTTGGAATATGCATCAATAAACTACAAAGTTCATACATAAATTTTGCATGCATCAGCATGCAGACCAATAAAAAACTACTGTCTTCTCCCCTTCTGAAGCTAACAATAATAAATGGTTGTTGTCTTCAGTTTCTGATATTTGGGACCCTCCGAATTTCGAATAAAGCCACCGTACGACATTCAAACTAGACAATGTGTGTAGCCCTACTAATTTTTGAACAAAGAGATTTTTCCAATCATTAGCAAAATAAAAATAACATTGCTCACTTTTTATTTTAAAAATTTAACAGACATGATCACGTAAACTAAACTACGAATTTTTTACAAAATATAAAAAATACTTTGCCACCACAACGGTGCCATTTTTTGAACCTGGCGGGTAGAGGGCCCTCACGCTATTTTCAAAACTGGTCCCTTAGCTGGTTTAAAAAACAGACATCTCCAAAGAATTTATTTTCGAGTGGGCACTTGTTTTCGTTGGTCTCTGCGACACTCTCAACCGGTTTTAATTTTTTCTGTCTCGAATAATTGATATATCACACCCGGGCCATTTTCCTGACCGTTCCTCTCTTGATGTGCGGCGACTGACACCACCAAAAGTCTTTTTTTGGAGCCGGCTTTTTTATTAGAGACGACTAATTTGGGGAAACCAGCTGCGAGTCACATGATTCAGGCCGGCCCAATTTTTTTGACTAAAACCACGACCTCCTGGTGTCTCTAATACTCGTTATTCTACTAGTGTTAGCTCTCGAGTATCTGCTTGAGTTGTGAAAATACGGCCACCTCAAAACTTGGGCATACATCTTGAATCTCTTGAATGGGTCCCCTTGATTGGATTCAACTGAGAGTAACTTATTACAATCACTATGAGGCTTTATAATATACAAGTGATCGATAAATGACAAAGGATGCCCTCAAGAGGGAGGTAAAGTAGGGGACATGACTCATGAGGTAATTTTGGCCCACTAGCTAGTACATGATAGACTACATATGAAGGGTGGTGCATTGTCTATGGTGGATTATGCCCAAGATCTCTCCACCAGGAAGGGTATCGACTTGTTGGACTTCCCCTCTTCATTTTGTGTTTTTCTCATCATCTTCTATTGATTTGTTGACCTTAACTAGATTCTTACACTTGTCGCTAGGTTTTGCCTACGAAGATTAAGTATTCTAGGGTTTTGACTTGAGTGGAACTTGACTTGGAGAAATGATCTTTAGATACATATAGACATCGGTGGTAGGAGACTTCATGGCATATGCTAGGTCTTGCATGTCTTTATGTCGAACATGAGTTCTTGTTTTGACTTGGCTTTGTTTGATCTCCCTCTGCTAGTGTTCAATACGGGAAAATATCCAGTGATCCACTCCGGCATATGATCCCCTGCTCCTCGACCGCGCGGTTTGTTAGATCTACGTCGGATGGACAAGATCGACTCACTTGTTAATTTACATCTGGCCCCTTGGAACATCTGTGTCTAACCCCTGAAACCGACATTTATTGCAAGT
The DNA here is from genome assembly GCA_007115705.1 of Dactylis glomerata. NCBI lineage: Eukaryota > Viridiplantae > Streptophyta > Magnoliopsida > Poales > Poaceae > Dactylis > Dactylis glomerata. The sequence continues at coordinate 219,691 of QXEO01000286.1, read as the reverse complement.
TTGCACCAGATCTCCATGTCATCTTCATTGAGATCCCGTTGCTCTTAGCTCCGGGCGACATCGCCATTGATCTGCTCTACACGGAAGGTCGCTACCCCTCAAGATGTACTAACACTTGTGGATCTGCACGGACGTAGCTACCCCTCAATGTCAACTCTGGCGACCGCGCGCGGCAGTCGGAGCATACTTGTTGTCTCGACCTGTTCCTGCGGTGGAGGTCGAAATGGTTGTCGTCCCAACCCGTACCTGCGGTGGAGGTTTGAATTCAAGGTTGTCAGTGAGCAGTCCACATGGTTGGTGAGCCATCTATTCTGGTTCTGCACAAAGCTTCCTGAGAAGTACAATAAGCAGATTACGAGGAACTTTCACCATTTTCTCATGTGATTTCTGATCACTCAATCAAAGTGGAGGGGACAAAACAGAGGATGGTGAACTTCTCGGGGAATTAGGATATGACTCGGGGTGTACTTTGCATATTTCTCAATGAGCTGAGAGGCTGCCGAATTCTATCCCTTCAGATCTAGCGCACCACATGGTTCAAGAGCAAGGGATCATAATCATGGACCGGATCACTGGATATGCACTCTCAAGATACAACAATTCTTCCCGCGACTTGATGCGGTAAACCTCGAGGTTCCCAACTTGGCTGAGTCCACGAGTGTGCTCAGGATATCAGTTTTGGCACTATGGGCGTGAGGGGTGTTGAGGTGGTCGTCGTCATTCAAACCGGTTTTGCAGTGCTTATTTTGACACTACAGGCTTGAGGGGTGTGGAGGGATGCCGGATAAGCTTTGCGGAAATAAATTAACACTCTGAGCCGCCAGCACTAGGGCTAAACGCAAAACCACAAAATGTTTTTGTAGATGATAACGCCAAACTATCTCGTGGAAAATGGATCCTTAGCACAATCATTACTTATGTGGAGGCACTTGTTATTCGCTAATTGGTCTTTGTTAAAACTGACCTCACTTTTTTGAAGTCAGATTAAACTACATCTTTGGGTGGCGCAAGCCGGCAAGTCTGGTCACCAAATTAGTTCTACGAGACTTGTCGTAGCTTGACACACGCATCCATTAACTAAGACAAGACGAGAAGATTGACACTTTTTTGTAGACTATACTTTTCAAAAAATTGCTGTGCGGACCTACGCAAAACAAAAATAAATTCGTTGTGCTTCTAGCTGGAACTCAATAGTAGTATATAGTATGTATTTCGTTCTGAAATATTCAGCGCGGACCACCATTGGTCAAACTAAATTTGATTAGGTTGCTCGTCATCTTGTTGCTGGAATCCCAGAACTGGGAAAAAGCAACAGATAAGAAAAATGCTGAGAAGATGTTCCTGTTGGCGCCCATGGTTAACTCTTCCACTTGGACGGATTAGTCTTGTGTGATAAGGTGGCCGGTGCTTAGTGTTAGCAGCTGTTCTTCTCTTGTCGTGACCACATCTCCACTTATTTTTTCATTAGTTCATTTAAAATGCCGTTCTTTTCAAAACAGGCTTTCGCCCCGCTATATATTACTCCTTCCGGTCAGAAATAACTGTCGGAGATTTTGTACTAACTTAGTACAAAGTTTGTACTAAGTCACCGACACTTATTTTCGATCGAAGGGAGTATATAGTAACTAACGGCCGAACCGATACAAGGTGGAGAGGAGAACCTCTTACAAAGCAGATCAATGATTAAAAAAAATAAGGAAAAACCAAAACTACGAAAATAACGAAACGATATCGAGTGGTATCGGAGCTCCACGACGACGCCCCCAAGAGGGTAACGACACAAAGCGTCACCGCCATCGAGACCGCGAGGTCTAGGGTTTTCACCCGGAGCCGTAGCATGGAGAGGATAACCACAACGACACCCTCAAGAGGGATACGACACCCGCAGGCGTCGTCGCCGTTGGCGCTAAAGCGCGGGGCTTTCCCCGAAAAAAATCCTTGCACCGCTCCCGAGAACTCAGCCGCCCGCTGTCCTCGAGTTAGGCCTCCTAACCGCGATCTGGGAGCTGCCAAAGCCAAAGCGTCGCCAACACCAGGATCTCCCACCTCTGCTCCACACCACCCAAATGATCGAGGAGAGAGACCACCACCGCTGACACGTCGCTCGCCGTAATGCCGTCCGCGCAGTCCACCTTTCGGGGCCGCCGCCCTGGCATCCATGAACTCGAACTCGAGCCGATGATGCGACCAACATCACACCGCAACGTCAGAGGATTAGACTAGGTAGGTCAACACGATAGACTATAAGCATCAGGCACACGACAGCCAAGGGGGGGGGAACCACCCTCCACCACCACCTGAGGTGATTGCTGTCCGGACGCAGCAGCAAGGCCAATTAGAGCCAAATCAAGCCCGGCCGCCTGCCAGGCCCAGATCATGCCAGTTAGCCCCGTCGCCGCGTTGCTGCACATCGGTCATCGCCGCCGTCCACCTACAACCCCGTGTCGAACCGTCCCTCTCATCACCGCAAACCCGTCGCAATGCTCAGCCAGCTGCTGTCATGAACTGCATTGCCGCCACCTCACTCTATGCAAGACAACCCACGGCCGAAACCGCAAGTCGCCGCATATGAGCACCCCAGCCACGACACCCAGGGACGGGCCACGCCGAAGCCAACGCCCCGTCACCGCCGGTCGAGCCCGCCAGCGCAGCCACTCTGTCCGGGACCACCACCCAGCAATGACCTCCAGTGCAAAGCCCCAACCTACCAAGGCGTGAGGGTGCCGCCAGATCCCGGCAAGCCTGGCCAGATCTAGGGCGGTAGTGCATAGATGCCTAACCACGACATCCACCACCGACGTCGGCGTCACCATAGGGGCCGCCAAGCCGCTGCCCATTCCAGGCCGCCACAGGCCCGCCTAGCCCGTGGTAGGCCCATATTAGGCCCAAACCGGCGCACCGCTCTGCAGCCCCGCGATGTTGACGCACCCCACCACCACGGTCCATTGTTGCGCCGCCCGGAGCTCACCACGCCAGCCAGGAGGATACCAGGCTGTCGGACAAGTTGACCGCCACCAAGAGCACCGCCGCTAGGCTCGACCGCCCCGCGATGCCGCCCCAGCGCGCGGGGGTAGGAGATCCCACCGTCGTCGGCACCGTGCGGGCTTTGCCCAGCGGCTCTCGCCAGCGGCGGCGAGCAAGAGGGAAGCAGAGGGAGTGGGAGGAGGCGCAGCTAGGGTTCGCCCCTATTGTCACCCGCGGAAGCGACGCAGGAGCCCGAAGCGTTTTGTCTCCGCCTCAAGCTGGAGTGACTCAAGATTGACAAAAAAAACCGTCTTAAAATGCTGTCAAACTTTTCATCCTAGAATTACAACAAAACATGTATGTGTAACTATTTTATTTTTCCTTTTGACTACTCTATTTATTTTCTTGGCAATTGCTTCCCGCCTTTTAATTTCCTTGGTCACGACGATTAGGTTTGCCACCATCATGACGATTGTTGGCAGAGCTTGCCAAAAGAAATGTGGCACGCGAATAGGCTGAAGGAGAGTAAAATAGGTTATTATCAGTGTGCTGAATTTGACAAATACATAGGTTGAAATATCCTTGGTTGGTTGGGACTTAGCTCGGTTTAGCACCAACTAAGCTCCGCCCTCAGCCGGTACCCCTCCTTTGTACTCAAGGCTAAGTGTTGTCGTCGAGACAACTAGAGATCAACGGCTGTCAATAGTTAGAGGTTGTGATGAAATGTAAGTCACATGGGCTTTAGTCCCGGCCCGTAAGGGGCTTTAGTCCCGGTTCCCCAACCGGGACCAAACAGGTGGGACTAAAGGCCTAACCTTTAGTCCCGGCCCTGTTCTAAGCCGGGACCAAAGGAGCTCCACGTGGGTGCCTGGGAGAGCCCTCAGGGGCAGGCCCTTTAGTCCCGGTTCATAACACAGACCGGGACTAAAGATTTTCTGCAGATTTTGTTTATTTTAGCGTTTTAGGGTTTTAGGGTTTAGGTGTTCGGGGGATTAACGTGATGCCTCGTTTGGTGCCTTGTTTGGTGTTCGGGAATTAGTTTTCGTATAATTCTAAATATACATGTTTATGCATATATATAAGATTAACTTATCTTACAAGCGAGCATATATATACAATTATATGGAGATCAAAATTATCGGGACTAGAGCCCGTCTATTCGATTACATGGACCAACATCAGTAATGGCCCCTAGCTACACTAAATCGTCCTTTATCGTCTATAGCTTCTGTCCTCAAAAAGGTCGCTAGCTCCTCTGCAACAGCAATCGCGCGTTGCTCTGGTAGGTACTTCTCCCGCATGGCCGTGTACTATATAAGAAGAGGAGATGAATATGAATATCAATCATGATAACAAAGAATGACGGGTAAAAATAGAGGTGTGAATGTTTATTGCTTACGTCGTATCTGTAATCCTTGTGCTCAGAGATAAATGTGCGAATGGTCTCGCAAACGTAGTATCCACATAGATGCGTTCCCCGTGGCTGCTGGTCGCACTTTATGAGAATAAAATATATATAATCAAAATAATAATCTAGCATCATAAATGTATTGAAAATAGAAGTATATCATACTACTACTTACATGAGCTGCTCTAAAGGTCAGCTTCTCATGCTGGATACCGTCAGTCACGCACTTGAACCGCTTCCAAACCCTGCCCGACAAGGATAATAATTTGCTAAGTTTTTCATTAATTGATATATCAGAAAATCATCGAAAGAGACCGATAGAGCGCAAGAATGATTGAAATTACCCTTGGAGCATGTCCTGCAGGCTTTGAAACTGTTCCAAGGGTCTCGATAATGGGTCGAAGGCATCAACTCTTCCCTTATCAATTTGAATGTCCAACAGAATCCAGTGGTAGCTGCACATGTATATATATATGTGTCAGTAACTTATCAATTACACTTATAAGTGAATGGACACAACAGAGTAAGACCCTCACCTGAAGTTGTATGGAAACAGTATGTGGTCACAGAAATTTTGATCTGTTAGAAACCTTAGAAGGTTTTCCTCCGTCTCCTTGGGTTTATCAGTTTGCGTCATTATATGTATTTTATCTGGGTCAATAAACCCAATATTTAGGATATTCCTACTTTTACATTCCAGAATCTTCATTCTGCATAATAGAGTATAAGTCAAAACGGAACAAGTTATATGTAGATAATGAATTAAAATAACTGAACAAGTTATATGTAGACAATGAATTGAAAAACTTACAGACAATAGCAACTCATAAGCGATTTGTCGAGGGCGTCGGCATTATACATCTGGAAGAGTTCATCAAAGTCGATATGGATGTCTTCGGGACGGCCGTAGTACTCCCGTGGGACACGCGCCACGATCATCGTTCTCCCATTCTTTGCTTCACTTAAGTACCATGTATGCAAGTAACGCATATTTGTTGGGAGATCATCAAACTTATCTTTGCTGACCAAAGGCGCTCCCATGACAAACTGTGGCTTAGGGGCTACCACAGCCTTGGGTAACCTGTCGTCTTGGAAAGCCAGAACGTCTTCAACACTTATACCCCATTCAGCCGCCCACTTCTTTGCTAATTCCAAATCTTGCCCCTGCACCAGAGAGGGAACATTCTCGGGTAACACCCTGAGGGGTGGGATCGACTGTTTGGCCTGTTGTCCAAGCTGAGGAACGTCTGATCTTTTTTTGCTTGTAGTTGAACTTGATTTGCTCCCACTTGCACTTGCACGTGATCTGCTCTTTTTCCCTTCCTTCTGCAATGTGCGTGTATAGTCGTCAGGCTTATGGTGTAAGTCATACTGTGATGGAAGGGTCGTGAAGTATTTTGCATATGCTATTTGCTTCTCGGTGTATTCCGGGCGTGGCTCGGGTTCCTTCTTTTTCATCTGCGCATCATAATGTTCCTTTGCTATCCTGGCGTTTTCCTCGTCGGTACGATCATAAGGTCTGATAGGAAGATTAGCATGAGGTACCTTTGGGAGGGGCGACAGTTTGTGCTTTGGGGAGCTCCGTCACTTAGAACTCATCGACGGAGCGTTCTTGTTGGCACGCTTCCGCTTAGTATCCTTAGCGGGTGGCAGCGGAGACGGCCGACCCAAGTCCGGCGGCGGTGATCGAGATGGACTCGTGTTGTGGTGGCCGTCGTCATGTGGAGGGCTTGGAGGTGATGGAGGTGTAGGTGACCTGCGACGACTCGGAGGCGGTGTTGTCCTTGGGGCCGAGCCTGGAAGCTTAATGTAGTTCTTGTCCCATAGGATGACTCCACCCATTACTTCTCCGAGTGTCCTCTCATCTTCGGGTCCAGCTATGTCGAGCTCCATATTATGAAACCCCGACACGATTTCATCCACCCCGACTTTAGCAAAGCCAGCTGGAATCTCACGGCCATGCCAGCGTACATCAGGGACAGAAGGTAAAGCTTGTCCGACGGCCACCTTCATGGATATGTTCTTGAATCTCTGATGGAGTTCACATGATGTTGACTCCTTGATTCCATCCACGGGGTAGCCGGGACCGCCCTCTATCATTCTTCGTGCATCGTCGGGCGGGGCCTCCGATTCAGCCACGCTGCTTTTCCGCTTAGATGGGGCGCCGGTAATATCGAGTGCAGGATCTTCCTGGCGCACTACTCCTCTAAGCTCGTCAATCTGCTTCTGTTGCTCGTTAAGCCTGGCAAGCAACTAGTTGAACTTGTCATTCTCCTCATCCTGCTGTCGCTTCTTTGCTCTCGCTCGGCTTCTGTAAGTGTCTTGGTCTCTGGCAAACCCAAGCCACCACAGGTAAGAAGGACCAAAGCCTCGCATTCGTCCTCCATGTTCGTCATTGCCGAGGACCAGTGTGAGCAAATCTTTCTCTCTATCTGGAGTGAACTGTCTTTTTCCCTCTTTAATTTCTTTCACTATCTTTTTCCAATTCTCCCTGGGTATCCTAAGACCGTCACTGCAGATAAGGTCCCCTGTTTCTTCGTCGTACGAACCACCATGCGCAAGGAACCAATTTCTTGCTCTCAATTCCCACTCATCACGGATGGGTTCAGGTATGATGCCTTTAGCTAGCATATCTTGCTCTTTCTTATCCCACTTTGGGATGGCAGTCTCATAGCCCCCTGGCCCCAGCGTGTGGTGATATTTCTTCTTGTCGGCATTTTTCTTGCTCTTTTCTGATAATGCCTTGGCATCTTCTGACTCCTTGTACTCCTGAAATGCCTTCCAGTGATTTGCCTGCTTGGCTAGATACCCCTCGAATACTGGCACCTTCTTTGTGTTTCGATAGTTTTTCCATAGCTTCTTCTTCCAGCTACGGAACAGTTCGGCCATCTTCTTTAGAGTCCACTGCTTGACTTTGGCCCTCAGTTTTTTTTGCGGTGTCTTCATTCTCACATTCTGGCAGGTTGAAATGTGACATGAGATCATTCCAAAGATTATCTTTGTACCTGTCGGTGACATAGTCACTATCGGCTGCCCCTTTGCGCTTGTTCCACTCCCGAACGCTGATCGGGACGTGATCCCTAACGAGAACTCCGCATTGCTTCTTGAATGTGTCAGCAGCATTCTTAGGAAGCTTGGGTTTGCCCGTAGGGAATATCACCTCAAAGGTGTAATGCATCCGTGCATCCAACTTTTTAGTCGGGCCTCGTTTCGTAGCTTTGCTCGATGTGGAGGCCTAAGAGGGAGAAACATTCGTCAAATGAATGTATATGTATACAATATAGAGCTATCTCCAATATTTTTCACATATTACAAGTGATTGTCGAACTTCATATGTATACCTCGCCGGACTTTATTATTTCTCCACCGGCTTCTCCACCGGCTTCTCCATCAGTGGAGCTATCACCTTCTCCGTCATTGGAGCTATCTCCTGCCCCATCGGCTTCATCTTCGTGTCAGTCGACCTCCATTCCATCTCCGGAGGGGTTTAGATATGACGACGGAGATTCAGCTGGTTCAACGTCGGGGGCGTCTTTGATTATATCTTCGAGAAGTTCTTCCTCTTCGAGGTTCCTGCTATGTGGATCCATAGTTTCTGCAAAATACGAACATTTGATTAACTAATAAACTAATAAACTTAAAAATACTAACAATATATGATGCTAGATTATTATTCTATTTCTATTTGCAAAATAATTCTATTTCTATTTGCAAAATAATTCTATTTCTATTTGCAAATTAATTCTATTTCTATTTGCAAATTAATTCTATTTCTATTTGCAAAATAATTCTAACTAAATAAATTCTAACTAAATAATTCTAACTAAATAATTCTATTTCTATTTGCAAAATAATTCTAACTAAATAATTCTAACTAAATAATTCTATTTCTATTTGTAAATAAATTCTAACTAAATAATTCTAACTAAATAATTCTATTTCTATTTGCAAATAAATTCTAACTAAATAATTCTAACTAAATAATTCTATTTCTATTTGCAAATAAATTCTAATTAAATAATTCTAACTAAATAATTCTAACTAAATAATTCTATTTCTATTTGCAAATAAATTCTAACTAAATAATTCTAACTAAATAATTCTAACTAAATAATTCTAACTAAATAATTCTATTTCTATTTGCAAATAAATTCTAACTAAATAATTCTAACTAAATTATTCTAACTAAATAATTCTATTTCTATTTGCAAATAAATTCTAACTAAATAATTCTAACTAAATAAATATTAACTAAATTCTAACCCTAATTCTATACTAACCCTAACACTGACTAAATTTTAACCCTAATTTCTATATGGGATTTCTATTTTCGTGCCCTCGGGTCCTTAGTTGTACTCAGTTTTCCCCCAGCTCCTTAGTTTTTCCTCAGTTTTGTCCAAGCCCTTGGCTGAAACCGTCACCAGTGCTGGAACGGCCGGTTGCCCGACGGTTCAACACCGTTGACCGTTAACTGCTGACTAGTGGGGCCACGTAGAGCCCGCAAAGACACGTCAGAGCATCCATCTTTGTTTGACCGTAAGCATCGCCGTATCCTTGACCAAAACGCGGACGAGTGGGGCTTCGGTATATCGAATGACAAGTGGGGCCATGACGCTGATACAAGGGGCAATACACGGGTAGGATTAGATTTTTAAACGGAGCTCTACAGCGATGGCACGGAGGAGGTGGCCTGCGGGGTGCCGAGATGAGATCGACGTCCACAAAGAACTGCATGAGACGAGACCAGACGCATTAGATAGATATGAACTAGATGCGTTTAACCATACAAAGAAGAGAAGAAATGGTCCAGAACATCGACGACGACCTCAACACTTTGACTGACGGTATCGGACACGAGCGCGAGCAATGTAGAGAAAACTAGTGTTTCTCCTTTCTGGCGTGTATAGATGGGTGCTAGGGGAGTGTGGTGGCGAAGGGAAAGACCTCGCGGTGGTCTGTGGCGTCCAGCATAGCGGGGCGGCGTGGCCGTGCCCACAGCGGCGTGCATGTTCGGTATTGGCATCAGCATGTACGTTCGTCATTGGCCTCGGCGGTATCTCTGGTGTGTCAGTGATCGAATGTGGGGACGGGATTGAGGGTGCATCCCGACGGTGACCTAGCAGTGGCGGCGAGCATGCATAGCCGTTCTGACCATGCCGATATCGGCATCGGCATCGTTTGGAGGCTGTGGTGCTCGAATCATGGTGGAAATTGTAATTCCCTATTATTTTTACATGCATAATATATAGAAAATAGCTAGATCTCTAAATCGATGCATATGAAGCTACATATATATTCTTGGTCATAATCCCCTTATCTAAAGGGGATGGATGCATGGCTTCACGTCGTCGTCGCTTTCATCGTCAGTATCTTCGTCGTTCGTGTAGTAGTACTTCCTGCACAATGTTACGTCGAACACCTTCACTGTGAGCACATCATCGCCTTCATATTTGAAGTGTAGGATGTAGCCGAAATCCACACCGTGCGCGATGGCGAAATTCTCCCAGCCCTTGTCGAGGTACATCCGGCCTTGTCCGTCAAATAGGACCTCCACGGTCCAGAGACGAGGACCGCAGTCAGCTGCTCGCAGATACACCTTTGCGGGCTCCTGGCCGTCAAGATAGTCCGCAAACTTTTGTGGGAGTTCCTGCAAAGAGATCGAGCGCCGATCGTTTGAAATTAAAGGCTTTTTGGAACATGCACATAATTAATCACATGCATCATATATGTGGAAACGCGTACGTACCTTCTTGGCCAAAGGGTCTTCATAGATGACGATTAAGAACTCCTCTATGATCAATGGCAGTGTTGACGGTGGTGGTGGCAATGATGATGATCCACCACCCAGGCCGCCCCTTCCCCTTCCCCTTCCGATCGGCGTCTGAGACGTGGAAGCCATGGCAATGGATCAAGTGTATGTGAACAAAGAAGAGAGGCAGAAACGAAGAAGAGAGAGGCAGAACCTATTGACATGAGGGATGGCCGTTGTGGGGGTTTATAAGGGTGAGATGACCGTTGTGGGGTTTACATAATAAATTAAGGAGGAGATGACCGTTGTGGGTGTTTATATCTCAACAAAAAAGTAATGCCTAAAAGAAATGGAAATTCATGATAGTTTATTATTTTACCGTGAAAAGTAATGCCTAAAGGAAATTCGTGATAGTTTATTATTTTACCGTGAAAAGTAATGCCTAAAGGAAATTCGTGAAAAGTAATGCCTAAATGGAAATTCGTGATAGTTTATTATTTTACCGTGAAAAGTAATGCCTAAAGGAAATTCGTGATAGTTTATCATTTCACCGTGAAAAGTAATGCCTAAAGGAAATTCGTGATAGTTTATTATTTTACCGTGAAAAGTAATGCCTAAATGGAAATTCGTGATAGTTTATCATTTTACCATGAAAAGTAATGCCTACAAGAAGTGGAAATTCGTGATTACCAAACTTGTTGAATCCGGTGGCCAACTCGTTATTTAGCATACATAGAGGGGTAGTAGTTTTCCACCGGCAGATAGAGAGAGGGTGGCACGATCCTGCCCGTTAGATCATAGGATCGACGGTAGGTGGGCACGATCCGTGTGACAACAGCTCGACCAATCAGGCCAAGTTTGGGCTTCTGTGAGAAGGGAGAGGGTAAAACTGAGTAGTATCAAGGATACAAGGGCAAGTAAATAGTAAACAGGCTAAGGAATTCAAATAAGAGATTTAGAAAAAGAAAAACACATGTTTTGTACAATGAAACCCAGGTTGGCCTACCTCAAAGTATTAGCAATTTAAATATACATGAGTGTAAAAATTATGGCCTCATTCAGATAAACTATGTTTTGGGTATTGATGTTTTGAGAAGGGGTTTGAGTCGAAAGCCATGAACCTTCATAGCTACTAGTGATTTCAGAAGTGGCCATTTGTGTGAAAACTTGATTTATATATGATTGTCTACGTGGCAGGTCGTGTAACAAGACTTCATGGGTAGGAGGAACAATGATTTTATTTTTTTGAATTTTTTTGCGCATGAAATGACTCAATTAGATAGCTTAATCCCATTTGTTGACTCTCTGTTGACCAGCCACTTGAGGGTAAAACCGAGTATATTGCACTAGCCAGTATTAGTATTCGAGGGGAAAACTGAGTACAGATATTTTTGCAGTGTAAGACTCGAGGGTAGAACTGAGTACACGTAACGGTGCTGACGTGCAGTCACACGGACGCGTGTCGCGGTGAGCAGCGGTTAGCCGCGCGGTGCGCGTGTTGAGACCAAACGTCAACTGCTGAGACGAACCGTCACTTTGCCAGTACAGAGCCCCTCTCTCCCTCCCGCTGCACACAGTCATTAATAACTCACGCACGCAACCACGCCTCTCACGTCCCATCACCTTCTCAAAAAAACCCCAGCCGCCCTACGCGCCCTCCCCTGCCGGCGATGGAGAAGAAGAATGCGCCGGCGGCCGTCGCCTCCGAGCCCGTCGCATCCGAGCCCATCGCATCCGAGGCCGTCGCCGCTGAGCCCGTCGCCTCCGAGGGCGGCGCAGCCAGGCGCGACGCCTCCGTGAACTGGGCCTCTCTCAGGGCTGACGGACCACTTCACAAGATCGGCGCCTGCTTACTAGCGAACGAGGAGTACGTGGACACCTACTCTGCTTTGAGGCAAGTTTGTACTAATTGGCGATCAGATTTACCTGAGCCCGACGTGCACCTGCACGAATGGATCATGGTAGAGCACGCCCTGCCACGCGCCGCTGAGTTCTCCTTCCTCCTCCTCCGCACATCCCGCTACGTCACCATCGATCTAACGGAAGTTCATGCAAGGTTCAAATTCCTCCATATCTATAGAGTTAATCCTTTTATTTTCTATCGTAAACATCTTAGTGCTGAATGTTATCTTCATCAATATATTTTAGATACTACTTCGTCAGCTTTTGCCATGGCGTCATCGTGCTTGCCCAGAAGAACCAGCCGCACAAGATACGGCTTCTGAACCCACTCACAAAGACATCGAACACTATATTTGAGGCGCAGATGCCATCTTTTATTCTGGAGTCAGTCACTGTAATGAAGTCCCCGACTATGCTCTTCGTTTCCACATATTACCCGGCGGAAATTGCTTGGGTCGATGAGAGCACTCCAACTAAGGGTATAGATGAAGATTGGGGAGAAGGAAGATTTACGATCGAGCACCATTCTATGCGTTGCATTACCACGTTCAATGGTGAATTCTATGCACTAGCTCTACCTTGTCATTACCACAATTTGGAGTTCGGAACATTAGTGTGCACCAACAATGTCCAGTTGGAGCAGGGCGCGAGCAATGTCAACATGGAGACACTTTTTTCATTTCCAGAACTTGGAAATGACAAGTTCTACCTTGTGAAGTCGGATGGTGATCTGCTGCTTGTGTTGTTGGGCGGTCGTTTGGATGAAGGTCAAACATTGGTGTACCGTGTGGACACTGAGAGCCGCTCTCTCCATGCCGTCAATAACATTGGCAGTCATGCCTTCTTCGTCCATCATGTCCGGTGTATCTCCCACGACACCAGAGTGCACCCGACACTTCGACCTGGCTGCATCTACTACGCGGATTTGGGTTATATCAGAGAGTACTTTGATGATATGAACGCCTGGGATGAGTGGCCACGACGTGTGGATAGATTAGGAAGGTACGGTCTGAAAGATGAACAAAGGCCATACCGTTTGGAGAATGTATTGGCTGCACACTGCAGATGGAAGGAGTTCAATAAATATTTCTTTCAGACCAGAATAGGGAGCGACGAAGATATATATGATGAATGAAGAACAGATTCATTCATCCTGGGGTATCCTAATCTTCATGTTGGGCATACATTGCGTCTTGTATTATTTTCAACTTAGTTTGTCGTGAACATTAACATCGTTATTGGCTGCTTTTGGCTGCTGTATGCAGTTTATGTATTATACTTAGTTTTCTAGATTTATTATGCTGCTGTGAATTTATCATATACTAGCTTCTAGATTTGCTACTAGATTTGTTACCATATTGGGCAAAAAAACGAGGGCCAAAAGGCAACAATCATTGAAGAAAGACAGAAATAGAAGCTTCTCTAGATTTGATACTAATTTGGTGAAAAGAGAGTGAACTGTTACAGAGAGAGAGGGGAAAAAGGCGCTCTGAAAAGGCAATGCCAATTTGGCCCGAGAGAGACAGAACCGAGCTCTCACGTACAACCAAACGCGGTCTCGTCCTGTCCCACGCGGTCCCTTTCTACCAGCCCCACGCGACGCGGCCCCACACGACGCGGCCCCACACGTCAGCACGGAAACGGTCAACTAAACGGGAATCCTCCGTCCGAGCTCCTTCTGAGGGTTTCAGACAATGGCTTGGGGAAAAATGAGGAAAAACTAACGAGCTGGGGAAAACTGAGTACAACTAACGACCTGAGGGCACGAAAATAGAAATCCCTTTCTATATCTAACGCTAACACTAACTAATTAACAAATTAATTTTTTTTAAAAAAACCTTGCAGATGGCGGCGCGGCGGCTGGCACGGCGGGGGTTTCCAGCACCAGGGCCTTTAGTCCCGGTCTGTGGCCCGGGCCGGGACTAAAGGCCTATTTTCTTTTTTTTTGTTTTATTTGTTTTATAAATAGTTATCTGTTTGCATATTTGAGAATTTGACAAAACTATGAAAATGAAAAGTGTTTGAAATTGAATAAATAATTCAAAACTATTTTCTATTTTAAAAATTAATTATTTTAACTATCCAAACTATTAACTATTTTGCCATTTTCAATTAAAAACTATGTTTATTAATATTCTTTTTGCATATTTGAGAATTTGACAAAACTATGAAAACGAAAAGTGTTTGAAATTGAATAAATAATTCAAAACTATTTTCTATTTTAAAAATTAATTATTTTAACTATCCTAACTATTAACTATTTTGCCATTTTCAATTAAAAACTACGTTTATTAATATTCTTTTTGCATATTTGAGAATTTGACAAAAATATGAAAATGAAAAGTGTTTGAAATTGAATAAATAATTCAAAACTATTTTCTATTTTAAAAATTAATTACTTTAACTATCCTAACTATTAACTATTTTGCCATTTTCAATTAAAAACTATGTTTATTAATATTCTTTTTGCATATTTGAGAATTTGACAAAACTATGAAAATGAAAAGTGTTTGAAAATGAATAAATAATTCAAAAACTTTTTTCTATTTTCAAAATTAATTATTCCGAGTCTTTCACGGGCTTGCAGGGAAAAAAAATCGAGGCGGAGCTTCCAAAGATGCCGTAGGGTTTGAGCACCAACGACATCTTCGAGAAGCTCCGCCACGGGAGATTTCCCAACCCTTTCCCCAACACAGTTAGAGGACATGGAGTCTTTCACGGGCTTGTAGGGAAATTTTTCCGAGGCGGAGCTTCCGAAGATGCCGTAGAGTTTGAGCACCAACGACATCTTCGAGAAGCTCCGTCATGGGAGATTTCCCAACCCTTTCCTTTATAACTGTTAGAGGAGATGGAGTCTTTCACGGGCTTGCAGGGAATTTTTTTGAGGCAGAGCTTCCGAAGATGCCGTAGGGCGTGAGCACCAACGACATCTTCGAGAAGCTCTGCCACGGGAGATTTCCCAACCCTTTCCTCCATCCATGGGGATAAAACTCTCCCTGCCTTCGAGCTGTGCTTGCCATGGCGTATCGATGCTCCTTTTATAGGCATGGCGCCGCTTCTACTTTTGTCTTATTCCTCCGACAGGGGCGTCGTGCGCTACATGCTTTATCTCATCGAGCAGTGCATCCACCCATGCATCCTTATCCTACCGACAGCTTTAGTCTCGGTTGCACCCTCCAGCCGGGACTAAAGGTTACCCATGCGCCCTTATCCTGCCGACAGCTTTAGTCTCGGTTGCACCCTCCAGCCGGGACTAAAGGTTGCCATACATAAATGCTCCTTAAATAAAAGGTTTAGTACATTCCATACATGCATTACATAAAAGGTTTAATACATTATTACATTATTGCACCAACATTCCTATCTATTATTTCTGTTTTCTTCTGGGTCGTAGCCATGGAGAATCTTCATCATTCAGTAGGATGCTTGGGTCAGCTTTCACTTTGAAGGGCGGAATTTTATGAAACTTATTATAATCTACTGACATGTCTGTCTTGTCATCTACTCCCACGATGTTTCTTTTCCCTGAAAGAACTATGTGGCGCTTTGGCTCATCGGGCGATGTCTTCTTTTGCTGATTTCTTTTTCTCGTTTTTGTAGACATGTCCTTCACATAGAAAACCTGAGCGACATCGTTGGCTAGGACGAATGGTTCGTCCATGTACGCAAGATTGTTGAGATCCACTGTTGTCATGCCGTACTTTTGGTCTACAACTACCCCGCCCCCTGTCAGCTTCACCCATTTGCACCGAAACAAAGGGATCTTAAAAGTAGGTCCATAGTCAAGTTCCCATATCTCCTCTATGTAACCGTAATATGTTTCCAAACAGTGCCCATTCTCGTCTGTTGCATCAAAGCGGACACCACTGTTTTGGTTGGTGCTCTTTTTATCTTGGGCAACCGTGTAAAATGTATTCCCATTTATCTCGTACCCTTGGAAAGTACATATAGTCGAAGATGGTGGCCTGGCCAAACAGTACAGCTGATCTCCAACGGTGTCGTCATTCATGAGATGTGTCTGCAACCAACTGCCGAAAGTCTTCTCGTGTTCCCCTTTAATCCAAGAGTCAGCCTTCCCCGGGTTTTCGGAGCGTAGAATATTCTTGTGTCTCACGATATACGGAGCCACCACGGTGGAATTGTGTAGAACTGTGTAGTGTGCTTGAGAGAAAGAATGCCCGTCCATACATACTTTCGCTTTCCTTCCTAGTGCGCCTTTTCCTGTCAGCCTACCCTCATACCGAGATTTAGGAACACCAATCGGCTTAAGGTCAGGAAGAAAGTCCACACAAAACTCAATGACCTCCTCTGTTCCATAGCCCTTGGAGATGCTTCCTTCTGGCCTAGCACGGTTACGAACATATTTCTTTAAGACTCTCATGAACCTCTCGAAGGGGAATATATTGTGTAGAAGCACAGGACCGAGAATTCTAATCTCTTCGACTAGGTGAACTAGGAGGTGTGTCATTATATTGAAGAAGGATGGCGGGAACAACAACTCGAAGCTGACCAGATATTGGACCACATCAATCTGTAACCCTGATAGACTTTCTTGATCGATTACCTTTTGAGAAATTGCATTGAGGAATGCACATACCTTCACAATTTCCAGGCGAACATTTTCCGGTAGAATTCCCCTCAATGCAACCGGAAGCAATTGCGTCATAAGCACGTGGCAGTCATGAGACTTTAGGTTTTGGAATTTTTTGTCTTTCATATTTACGATTCCCTTTATATTCGACGAGAAGCCAGTAGGGACCTTGATACTGAAACGGACTTCAAAGAAGATTTCCTTCTCTTCCTTGGTAAGAGCGTAGCTGGCACGCCCTTGAAACTGCCCTGGATGCATGCCATCTCTTCCTTTATGACGTTCCTGGTCCTCCCGTGCTTCTGGTGTATCTTTTGACTTCCCATACAAGCCCAGGAAGCCTAGAATATTCACGCAGAGATTCTTCGTCAGGTGCATCACGTCGATTGCGGAGCGGACCTCATGGACTTCCCAATAGGGTAGCTCCCAAAATATAGATTTTTTCTTCCACATGGGTGCGCGCTTATCAGGGCCGTTAGGAACAGGTTGGCTGCCAGGACCTTTTCCAAAGATTACTTTTAAATCTTTGACCATATCAAATACTTCAGCACCAGTACGGGTGACAGGCTTCCCCCGGGGTTCTGCCTTGCCATTGAAATGCTTGCCTTTTTTCTTTAAGGGATGCTTGGGCGGAAGAAAACGACGATTGTACGGGTACACATTCTTCCTACATTTGTCCAAATATATACTTTCTGTCTGATCCAAACAGTGCGTGCATGCATTGTATCCCTTGTTTGACTGTCCTGAAATGTTACTAAGAGCAGGCCAATCATTGATGGTTACGAAAAGCAACGCTCAAAGGTCAAATTCCTCTTGTTTGTGCTCGTCCCACACACGTACACCTGGTTCGGCCCACAGCTGTAAAAGTTCATCAACTAATGGCCTTAGGTATACATCAATGTCATTGCCGGGTTGCTTTGGACCTTGTATAAGCACTGGCATCATAATGAACTTCCGCTTCATGCACAACCAAGGAGGAAGGTTGTAGATACATAGAGTAACGGTCCAGGTGCTGTGACTGCAACTCTGCTCCCCAAAAGGATTCATGCCATCTGTACTTAGACCAAACCATAAGTTCCTTGCATCACCTGCAAATCTCGGGAACTCTCTCTCGATTTTTCTCCACTGCCGACCATCAGCGGGGTGCCTCAACTTGTCGTCTTTCATACGATCTTCCATGTGCCATCACAACAACTTCGCATGATCTTTATTTCTGAACAGATGTTTCAACCGTGGTATTATAGGAGCATACCACATCACCTTGGCAGGAACCCTCTTCCTGGGTGGCTCGCCCTCAATATCACCAGGGTTATCTTTTCTGATCTTATACCGCAATGCAGTGCATACCGGGCATTTATCCATATTCTCGTACTTCTGACCGCGGTAGAGGATGCAGTCATTAGGGCATGCATGTATCTTCTGCACGTCTAATCCTAGAGAGCAAACAAGCTTCTTTGCTTCGTACGTGCTGGCAGGCAATTCGTTCTTTCTTGGAAGCATCTTCTTCATCAGTACCAACAACTTTTCGAATGATGAGTCAGTCACACCGGTCTCTGCCTTCCACTTCAGCAATTCCAGTGTGCTACCCAGCTTCTTCTGGCCATCTTTACAAGTTGGGTACAACAATTTGTTGTGGTCCTGTAACATCTGCTCGAACTGCAACCTCTCCTTTTCTGTGTCGCAGCCTCGCCGTGCATCAGAAATGACCCGGCCAAGATCATCAGCGGGCTCATCTGGTTCCCGTTCTTCACCCTGATCTTCTTCTTCATTGTCTTCCATTGCGGTATCAGCATACTCAGGGAACATAGATCGGTAGTTGTCATCATCGTTCTCTTCTTCTTCATCGTCGTCTTCCATCATAACCCCTCTTTCTCCGTGCTTGGTCCAAACATTATAGCCCGACATAAAACTGGACCAAAGCAGGTGGCTCTGAATGACTCTTGAGGAAGTGTAATCCTTCTCATTCCGACATTCAACACATGGACAAAACATATAGCCACCACCATGCTTGTTCGCATCGGCCGCATCTCGAAAAGAATGCACGCCTTCTCTGTAAGCGGCTGTGCGTCGATCACCGTACATCCATGGATGGCTCATCTGCGTTATACGACAGTATATCAAACACAATCACGATCCTAAAAATTAGTACCGCATGGTCTAAACGAGGAAATATAGTTGCTAACCTTTTAGAATAAGTGGAAATAAAGAGGAAGAGGTTTAAGCGTGGCTCGGACATCTCATATCGTAGTTGTGTTCGGTGAACTGAAGCGGCATCACTCTAACACACATTTAAACAAACACCTCTAGTGCATCCAAGAAAAATGGAGAGCTAGCACATACCCACACTCTTCCATCCAAGAAAAATGCAAGGAAGAGGGTTGAGAGGGGCTGCGGCCATATATATAGGCAGAGGACTTTAGTCCCGGTTTGAGACACAAACCGGGACTAAAGGGGGGCACATGCGGGCTGCACACCGCATAGCCCTTTAGTCCCGGTCAAACCGGGACTAAAGGCTCGTTACGGGCCGGGACCAAAACCTCCTGGGCGGCTAGGCGATTTTGGGGCGACGTGGCCGGGCCTTTAGTCCCGGCCCAGATGGAGGCCGAGACTAAAGGGTCCAGGCCAAAGGCCCGTTTTCCACTAGTGAGTGGGAGATGTGTGTGTGTCCCCTATGTGTAGGTTGTGTGCACGCATAAAAATGATACTGCAGATATCTTTTTATAGGTAATGTCATTTCATGACTCCGATGTTCTCATGAGGAGACGAGATGAGCACTTGAGTACTGGCTTGAGTCCAGAAGGCCACCTCGAAATCGCATAAATCTTGAGTCATTGGATAGGTCTCCATTGACAGGATTGAAGTTATAATAAATATTACGTGTACCATGGGGGTGTGGAAAAATGGAGCTTAGGCTCCATGGAGCCCCTTTTGGAAAAATTCAAATCAGCATTTTAAAAATTCAGAACAAAATAGAAAAAACATAGATGTACATAACTATACATGAATACATATTAAAGAAAATCTACACTAATTTGTATGATTTTATGATATAAGATATCTGCAAATGCAAAAGTGAAAGTAAATTACTAAGACAAATAAAAACAAGAAAACAAAAAATGTTTTGCAAAATCTAAAGAAAAATCGATACTCCCTCCAAGGCTCCAAACCAGATTACTGGGCACTTACGCACTTCGAAAAAAATTCTGACCATTAATTTTGGTTAAGAAAATATGACGTATATGACATAAAAATTATTATACCATGAGATCCAATGGTATAATTTTTGTAGCATATATCTTATACTTTATAAACAAAATTAATGGTCAAAGTTTTTTCTAAGTGCGTAATTGTCCAGTAATCCAGTATGGAGGGAGTAGATTACAACCAATCAAGACGAGTGGTAAACCTCCCAAAGAATTGATGATTGCAAGGTATTTAGCACCTTCTAACAACTTCAAAAAGCGTCTTGATGGCAACAAACTATGGGTATACCAACTTGTTGGGACTCCAAACATATGGTGTTATAGCAAGAGTACCTTTTCACAATAATGGTGACTCAGAGTTATTATCAAACCCTTGAGAAAATGCTGGAGCTCTCTCTATCATCTTCTATCAACATGCAAAAATAGAGATGATTGCCTTTTGTTCTCAACTCCAGTTTGATGGTTGTCAATTGAACAACTTTGAGCCCCGTTAGTTTGTAAATTGCACAACTTTGGTTTCTAGCAATGAATATCGGAGGGTAACCCCCTGCTATTTAAAAAATATTAAAAAATATAAGACTTAAAGTTTCCGACTTGCGAGGTCGTGCGATCCAAACTCCAACACGCGCTAGCGTAAAATTTTCTGTGACAAGGGGTTTGGTACCTATATTTGTCGCTCAATGCAGGAGAGATTCGCTCCCACCTGAAGCATTATCTTCATGTGCCGTTCTGAATGCGGCCCAATAACATGTACAACTTTTTTTTATTTTTTTTATAATTTTAAAAATAAATTCAATACATTTTAAAATTATTTATTTCACTTTCTTCTTTTTGGTAGTTATGAAAAATATACTAATTGAAGAAAATGTATTGTAAAAATATATATTTACATATGTCAAATAAAATATTACTAATAAAGTACCTATATCTTAGTGGAGCGGATTTTTAAATAACAATATTTGTTGTATTTGAATGGTTATTCAATAAGTATATTATTCTCATTAGATATTTTTCAATAAAAATATGAAATATTCATATTATTTGAGCGATATTCAATATGATTATTTATCTTATTTGAATAATTTTTCATTATAAACATTTATGTTTTTTGAATGATTTTCAATAAAAACGTTTGTCCTATTTAAACAAGAAAAAAGCTAATAATAGTTTTCCATGGGATAAAAAGTTGTTTAATACTATCATAATTATGAAATATAAGCCTTTTTAGAAAGCTAATTTAACCTTCTTAAAAATCTTAAAATTCAAAATAGAGGTATTATTAAAATAGAAAAGACAAGACAAAGAAAATAAAAATAAAAAAAGTAAGAAAATGCTACCTCCATTCCAAAGATTAAGGCTTATTTTTTTGGAAAGTCAAGCAAAGTAAAGTTTGACAGAACATTTAGAAAAAACTACCAACAACTAGAATGTCATATGGATATCATATTAAAATATATTTCATTTTGTATCTAGTGATATAGATTTTATAATGTACTATATTTTAATGATTTACTTTAAAAACTTAGTTAAACTTTACATAGTTTTACTTTTTAGAAACAATATAAGCATTATTTATTGGAATGGAGGTAGTAGAACAAAAAGCGGAGACCCCAAGTGGCGACCGGGCTACATGTAGCCCGGTACTTTCAAAAATTGGAAAACTGCAATTTAAAGTTCCAAAAATTTATAAAAGAAAAATACTAGACATAGTCAATGACTCATTCCACGAATGAGTAAAATATTGTTGCAAAACACGTTATATTCTAGGCTATACAAAAATAACAAAATCTGGCAAATTTTAGAGATTTGAAAAGTTGCACTGTTCACTACTTTAGATCTACAATTTTATCAATTTTGCACACCCTAAACTATAGATCACTTCACATCGGTTTTTTGCACACTTGTATAATACATTACTATCTACATCTAAAAAAATTATTCCGATTTTTTTGGCACTTCAAGTTTCTATTTTCGAATTTTTCAAAAAAAAAAAGGACTTCATGTAACCCGTCCTACATTTGGCTGCACCACTGGAACAAAAAATAAAAAGGAAAAAGAAGAAAACGGGAAAGGCAGCTACCTGTAATGGGCCCGGTCCAAAAACGAATCCCTTCTAGCGGGAGAGAGTTTGTCTCGCGCTGAGCGGCATATAGTTATTACGCGTGGCATTACCGCGGGAAATCCTACCTCCCGCTCATTGCGGGAGGGATTCTGTCCCGCATGCGTCGCTTTGCCCGATGGGCCAGCCCAGGTAAGATTGTTTTTATTTTTCTTTCTTTTCTTTTCTGTTTTTTTTTCTGAATCTGAACAATTTAAATTTCAAATTTGTTTTCTGGTTTCGATTTTTGTTCCAATTCGAAAATAATTCTTTTCGAAATTTATTATTTTGAAATTTGTTCAAATTTAATTTTTTTTATTCAAAATTTTGTACAAATTCTAAATTTGTTTCAACTTAAAATTTATTCAACCTTTAAAATTTTCTAATGCTGTTTTTGAATCTAATGTCTTTCAAAATAAAATAATAAAAAATAGAAAATAGAAAGAAAAAAACTAAAGAAGTAGCCTTATCTGGTCGGGCCAATCCGGACGCTACGTGGACGGACCGCTGCTCGCTCCCGCTAAAAGCGGGGGTATAGCGGCAATCCCTATTCTCCACCCGTTAGCGGGACCGATCCCAGCTCCGCCCGCATGGGCGCGATGTTGGGGCGGCCCGTTAACGTGGCGGTTGATGGTTTTTCTTTTTTTGCCTGATTTTTTTCTTTCGTTGTTTTCTTTGGTTTTTTGGTACTTTTTCTTCTGTTTTTTTGTTTCCTTTTATTTTTCATTTTTATTTCTTAAATTTTTTGATTATTTTTAAAGTTTTAACATTTTTTGAATTTGAACATTTTTTAAGTTAGAACATTTTTTATGTTTGAACATTTTTTATGTTTGAACATTTTTTTACGTTTGAACATTTTTAGTTTTGAACAATTTTCAAATTTGAACACTTTTCACATATGAAGATTCCTAAATTGTGAACAATTTTAAAATTTGAAAATTTTTAATTTTGAATATTTTTTATTTTTAACACTGTTCACATATGAACATTTTTAAAATTTGAACAATTTTGAAATCTGAACAACTTTTTACCTAAAAAATTCAAATATTATTTTTCAAAGAAAAAATTAAAATGGAAAATCTGAAAGAAAAAATTGGGAAAGGAGTGTTACCTAGACCGGCCCACAAAGATGCAGCACGTAGGCGCGACGGACTAACGCGCGCTAATGCACGAAGACTAGGAGCGCCCGGGTATAGCAGCTCCCCATTACCGCCCGCCGATGTCTTGGTAGACAGTGTCGGCCTTCTGGCTGCCATCGATAGTGGAGCGGTTCAGTCTGTCGGAAGCCTACGAATGCGGGCGCAGTCTATGGAGAGGTCTGGGAGGTGTGGGTAGGCTCAGGGATACTCCTAGGGCTTTCAACATGGGACGGCGGGGCTTTCTTCAGCGTTATTTTTCTTGTCGGAGCCCTCAGGCACGGCGAGCTGTGGGTGGCCGGGATCTACCCCGAGCAGGCAGGTAAGAGCGGGCGGATTTGGGGGCGGACGAGAGCTAGAAGAAGCTCAAGCAAGAGTTGGGGCGGCTCACGGAGGAGGTCCTCGTCGGCAATGAGAGGCGCGAGTTGGGGTCGGCTCACGGAGAAGGTTCTTGCCGGTGGTGAGAGGCGGCGAGTAGGGACAACGGAGGAAGAAGGTGAGCAAGGGCGGCAGTGAGTGGGCACGGGTTGTGCTGTGACCAGCAGGGCGGCGGAGCCGCGGAGGAAGAAGAGATTAGTCATCTCCAAAAATCAATGGAACTAGAGAGAGTTAATTGAGGAGAGTAATGGCCCTAATAAATATAAAAGAGCCTTAACTAGGAGCGCATGTAATATTTGGATTTTGCATGATTTTTGTTTCAAGCCATTAAATCAGACTAAGAGATATATCGGTGATTGCTCAGAGGCTCTAATCAAACCGGACGAGTCAAAGATATAAAAGGGTAAACTAGTCTTCTTATCTCATATTCTGGACTGACTAAATTTATCCTTATATAGAATTGGTCAAAAAAGACCATGTGAGCAATTGCCATACCAACTATTTAAACTACATAATTACAAAAAACTTGGGCCCCTTTGAGCCTATGCAATCAACTAGATGACCGCAATCTTATTATCCCAATCAGCCGAACTGTGACTGGTGCGGAGATGTGATACGTCTCAAACGTATCTATAATTTTTTATGCTCCATGCTTGTTTTTACACCATTTGCTTAGTGTTTTGTTACACTTTGGGGCACTTTTATGCATTTTCCGGAACTAACCTATTAACAAGTCGCCACAGTGTCAGTTCCCTGTTTTCTGCTGTTTTGTGTTTCAGAAAAGTTACACAGGAAATATTCTCAGAATTGGACGAAACCAAAGCCAGTCGCCCAGAATTTCACTGAAGCTTCCAGAGAACCGAAGAGGAGATGGAGTGGGGCCACGAGGGTCCCACACAACAGGGCGGCGCGGCCCAGGCCCGGGCCGCGCCCCCTATGTGTGAGACCACCTCGGTACACTTCTGATGATGTCCCTTCGCCTAAAAAGACCCCCCGACGGGAAAAACCTAAGTACCCGATCACTTTTCTAGAACACATCGCGATCCGCCACCGCCGTCGACCCGAAGATCGGGAGGGTCCAGAAGCTCTTCCCGACACCCTGCCGGAGATGGGAATCGCCACCGGAGGTCTTCTTCATCGCCATGCTAGTTTTCCCTCAGTTAAGAAACCAAGAGGAAGGTGTGATGAGTATAGCAGCTAGTTTTCCCTCAGTTAAGAAACCAAGGTTTATGTCGGTCAGGAGAAGAGAGGACAATACGACTGAAGGTGATGCTGACTAGTTTGCGATAGCTTCGGACAATTTATATATGGAGCCTCGTCCAAGCTTTGCTTGCTAGCTGCAACGCGGAACCTGCACACAACACAACCAAGTACTTTGTTCCCAACTTGCGATGAGGTTGTCAATCTCACCGGTTTGCTTGAAACAAAGGGTATGAGCGTATCGAGTGGAAAGTGATAATAGTATGCGAGTAAAGTAAACAGTGCGAGTTAAGTAAACAAGTGATAGCAATATGATGGAAATAGGACCGAGATCCACAGTTCACTAGTGGTGTCTCTCCATAAGATAAATAACACATGCTGGGTAAACAAATTACAGTTGGGCAATTGATAGAATAAAGATAAACGTGATATGTAAGAAGATCACTTTGCGATTTACTCTGGGCATTACAACAAAATACATAGACCGCCATCCAACTGCATCTATGACTGATAATCCACTCACGGGGATATCATCCAAACACCCCATGAGTATTAAGTTGCGAACAATGGATAATTGCATTAAGCAAAGTGTGTAATGTAAACAAAGCATATGCCCTTGAGCATATGAATGTTGTTTTCTCCCTAGTAGCAACAACACATCTACAACCTTAAGGGTTTCTGTCACTCCCCCAGGTTAAATAGAGGCATGAACCCACTATCGAGCATAAATACCCCCTCTTGGAGTCACTAGCAACTACTCGGCCAAGATAGCTACTAACAACGGAGAGCATGCAAGATCATAAACAACATAGAGATAACAAAAGATATATTTCTATAGCAACTCAATCATAACACCAATATTCATCAGATCCCAACAAACTAAACATGTAGAATTACATAACAGTGATCTTAATAATATAGGGCAGCTCATGAGATCTAAACATGAAGCACATGGTGGAGGAGACAACCATCTAGCTACTGCTATGGACCCATAGTCCAAGGTAGACTACTCACTCATCGCTCCAGAGGCAAGCATGGCGATGAAGAAGACCTCCGGTGGTGATTCCCCTCTCCGGCAAGGTGCCGGGAAGAGCTTCTGGACCCTCCCGATCTTCGGGTCGACGACGGTGGAGGATCACGATGTGTTCTGGAAAATTGATCGGGTACTTAGGTTTTTTCCGTCGGGGGGTCTTTATAGGCGAAGGGGCATCGTCAGAAGTGGCCCGAGGTGCCCTCGTACATAGGGGGCGCGACCAGGGGCTGGGCCGCGCCACCCTGGTGTGTGGGGCCCTCGTGGCCCCCCTCTAACTTCTCTTCGGATCTCTGGAAGCTTCCGGGAAAAATAAGACTTCAGGAACTTGTTTCGTCCAATTCTGAGAATATTTCCTGTGTATCACTTCTGAAACACAAAAATAGAAGAAAACAGGGAACTGGCACTGTGGCGACTTGTTAGTAGGTTAGTTCCAGAAAATGCATAAAAGTGCCACGAAGTGTAACGAAACAGTAGGCAAATGGTGTATAAACAAGCATGGAACATCAAAAATTATAGATACGTTGGAGACGTATCAAGCATCCCCAAGTTTAACTCATGCTCGTCCTCGAGTAGGTAAGTGATAACAAAAGAATAAATTTTGAGGTGACATGCACCTACACAATCTTGATCATATATGTAAGCATTTATGAGCTGGGATCATAAGTACTTAAAACATGGGCATGAAGATATAATCTTGACAATAAGAACTTAGTAACCATATTGTAAACATGAAAATGAACACAAACAAAAGATCATGAAAATGAAACAATGAAAGTCAAACGTGTGTTCAAATCATAAGGAAAAACATACAAATGGTTTTCAGCTTGTCCTTCATAGAGAGCAAAACATAAATGCATAGGACACCTTCAAGTTTAAGAGGGCGACTAGATATAAATAATTTAAGAACAAGTGAAACCAACAATATGAATCAATCAATGAAAACTTTGGGACAATGCACATTATACTAAGAATGACAACTTTGCTCTCTTATGGTGCATAAATATAGAAGGTGGTGACTCAACGTAAAAATAGAAGAAAGGCCCTTCGCTGAGGGAAGCAGTGATTGCAAGTTTTATAGACCTTCAAAAATTATGTTACTTACCGGCTTTGAGCTCTCATTGCCCCCATCATAAGCATATTGAATGGTTAGAGTTAATGCGAGAATAATTATGATGCATATGCTTGACAAATCATAAGTCGAAAACCTCGTGCCCCGTGAATACGAGTACCCAAACCTCATGCTACTTTACTTAGAGTCCCAAGCAAGGCTCTTGTCATTGTAAGTATATATGTATCATCGAAAACCACCAACGGGATACCTTCGTGCCCGATGACATGGAACAAGCCCAGATCAAAATGACAGGACAAGCAGACAATGAACACCTCGACATCTCTTTTATTTGCCATTTTGTTTAGCTTTTTATTTTGAGATGCGTCGTCGAATGTCCACCATGGGTATGCTGCAAATTTCCACCATGAATTATGCATGGCTTAGATTGGCGGCCCAGGTGTTTCCCTAACACATATACAAACTCCATGATCCCCACAAGATTCCCAATTCATTTTACACCGCGGGCATCCATAAACAAAAGATCACGATATCAACTCAAATAAGAAGTGCAATGTTGAAAGCTTGCCCCATGACAGCATGGATGGGCTAGAATCCAACTTACAACTTGCAAGCATAACAACTCAACATAAGAGACCACAATGTCAAATTTTTAAGAACAGGAAAAAGTAAAGTGTGCCTTCCGGTTCGTGAGAGCTTTACTGACCAATTTTCGCATTACACTGGTAAGAGTTTAATTTGAAGAGAAGATAAAAGTAAGTCAAATTTACTTGGAATAGCAAATTGCTAGTAGGTATGTATGGTGGACACTTTGGAAAACTTTGGTTTTTAGGAGTTGGATGCACGAGTAGAGCTTATACTCAGTACAAGACGAGGGCTAGCAAAAGACTGGGAGCGACCAACTAAGAGAGCAATAATGGCCATAATCATGCAAAGCGACAAAGCGACATTAAAAGAAGCATAAGATGGCATCAAAAGTCAAAAACTAAATGATCATAGAGGCTATTGGAGACTTTGTAAGAGTCTAACATGTGTGAGCATGCGCCAAGTCAACCCAAATAAAGCATTAAGGAGAAAACTAAAATAATGCTTCCAAACGATAAAAATAACGCATGATTTTTTCAAAGGCTCATTAAGCAATCTTAGTTATTTGAGACAAGTCATGCTACAGAAAAACCACTAAGCATACTATCAAAAAGACATCAAGCATGACATGAAAAAGCCTAAGCCGCAGTCTACACAAGCTCCTTCTTGTACCACTTTTTAGCATAAAGCTTTTTCTCTTTTCCAACACCATTTGAAATTTTTTAAGACACCTCTTTTGATGAAAACCAATAAAGATCAGAGGCAAAAATACACCTTGATGAAAAGATATGACAAGGTCTGAACGCAAATCAAGGCGAAAATGAAAACCAAAAGCAGTAGCAGAAAAAGAAGAACACTCGGTTTTTGATAAGAGTGAAAACTAGAGCGTTCTTGGCAAATGAAAAGCAAGGCAACTTCTCCAAAGGAAATTTGTTGGGGTCCAACCATTTATTGCAGAAAACAAAACTAAAACAACTAACGCTCCAAGAAAAACAGATAGTGCATGAAGCAATAAAAATATAGTGTCTTGAAAGGTGACATGATTTTTGCCGATGAAGAAGGGGTGCCTCGGGGGCATCCCCAAGCTTAGACGCTTGTACTTTTTGGATATTTCTTGGGGTGATGCATGGGCATCCTCAAGCTTGAGCTTTTGTCCATTCTTCAACTCATCTCATCATTCTCCAATCCCTACACTTGAAAACTTCCTTCATACAAAACTAAACACAAATCTATTAGCAACATTAGTGTAGCATAATATATAATCAACCTCTTTTACTTCAGATTTCAACCCAAAACCACCACATATAAAGTATATACAACTGAAGCAACTTCCCCAAAAGTTCCATGATCAAAAGAACTCAAAAAGAAAGCGATAAAGCGGCAAAAACGAATAGTGGCAGAAATCGGTCAAAACAGGACAGCTGAAAAAGGTCGAATTTTGAGGGGTTTTCTGTTGCTCAAATCAAAAAGTGTTCAACTAACGAAAGTTTGGATATAACCCGGGGCATATGCACAAGAAATTTCAGGTCCAAAAGATATACAGAGAATTTATACGATTTTTTACGGTGCAGCACCGAAAACAGTTTCAGGACAGCAACATCTCCAAATCTTTACCTCACTCAAATTAGAGGCTTCTCTTGGCACAACAATAAAATAAAAAGGATAAGGAGAGGTAATTACAGTAGTAATTACTTCCAAGACTCAAATAAAAGAAAAAGTACTAGAAATAAAACATTGGGTTATCTCCCAAGAGTGCTTTTTCTTTAACGCCTTTGAGCTAGGCGCAGAAAATTGCGAATCAAGTAACATCAAGAGATGAAGCATCAAGCTCATAATTTGCTCTAAGAATAGAGTCAAAAAGCAATTTCTTTATTTTCCTAGGGAAGTGTTCCATACCTTTCTTGAGTGGGAATTGATATTTAATGGTGCCTTCTCTCATATTAATGATGGCACCTACAGTTCGAAGATATGGTCTTCCCAAAATAATAGGACATGAAGCATGGCATTCAATGTCCATAATAAGAAAATCAACGGGAACAAGGTTATTGTTAACCATAATAAGAACATCATTAATCCTTCCCAAAGGTTTCTTCTTAGCAACATCAGCAATAGGAACATCATAATAACATTTTTCAAGAGGTGGTAAATCAAGCATGTCATAAATTTTTCTAGGCATAATAGAAATACTAGCACCTAGATCACATAACGCATGGCAATCAAAACCATTAAAATGCATATCAATGATGGATTCCCAACCATCTTCTAACTTCTTGGGAATAGAAGTTTTTTGCTTCAACTTTTCATCCCTAATTTTCATGAGAGCATTGGTAATATGCTTAGTAAAAGCAATATTTAAAGAACTAGCATTGGGAGTCAAAGCAAGCTTTTGCAAGAACAAAATAACTTCAGATATATTGCAGCCATCAACATCAAAATCATTAAAAGACGTAGAGCTATCATCTTCCACACTCCGAAAAATTTCAGCACTCTTTTGAGAAAAAGTTTTGGCAGTTTTAGGCTTTTTAGCACAAGGAGTGGGAGTTTTCTCTACACCAATCAAAGTAAGAGGATTGCTAGCACTAGGAGCAACATCATTAGAGGTAGTAATAGTACAAACTTTCATATTCCTAGCAATCTCATCCTCTCTTTCCCATCTAGCATGCAATTCCACTAACAATCTAAGATTTTCATCAATTCCAACTTGGATAGCATTAGCAGTAGCAAAAACATTGTTCTCTTTCACATAATTAGGCAACACTTTTAATTTCAGAAGTTCAACATCATGAGCAAGGCTATCAACTTTAGAAGCAAGAATATCAATTTTGCCTAACTTCTCCTCAACAGACTTGTTAAAAGCAGATTGTTTTACCATGAAGTCTTTGAGCATGACTTCAAGTTCAGATGGCGCAGCCCTAGTGTTGTTGTAGGAATTACCATAAGAATTACCATAACCATTACCATTGGTAGAAGGATACGGCCTATAATTGTTACTAGCAAAATTGTTCCTATAAGCATTGTTGTTAAAATTATTATTTCTAATGAAGTTCACATCAACATGCTCTTCTTGAGCAACCAAAGAGGCCAAAGGAACATTATTAGGATCAACATGAGTCCTATCATTAGTAAGCATAGCCATGATGGTATCAATCTTATCACTCAAGGAAGAGGTTTCTCAACAGAATTTACCTTCTTACCTTGTGGAGCTCTCTCGGTGTGCCATTCGGATAAATTTACCATCATGTTGTCAAGTAGCTTTGTTGCGGCACCCAAGGTAAGGGACATAAAAGTGCCTCCAGCAGCTGAATCAAGTAGGTTCCTCGAAGAAAAATTCAATCCTGCATAAAAAGTTTGGATAATCATCCAAGTAGTCAGTCCATGAGTGGGACAATTCTTTATCATAGATTTCATTCTTTCCCAAGCTTGAGCAACATGTTCATTATCAAACTGAGTAAACTTCATAATATTGCTACGCAAAGATATAATTTTAGCAGGAGGATAATATCTACCAATAAAAGCATCCTTACACTTAGCCCATGAATCAATACTATTCTTAGTCAAAGACAGCAACCAATCTTTAGCTTTTCCTCTCAAAGAAAAAGGAAACAACTTGAGCTTAATAATATCACTTTCTACATCCTTATATTTCTGCATCTCACATAGCTTAACAAAATTGTTGAGATGAGTTGCAGCATCTTCAGTACTAGCACCAGAAAATTGCTCTTTCATAACAAGGTTCAATAAAGCAGGCTTAATCTCATAAAAGTTTGCAGCAGTAGCAGGTGGCGCAATAGGAGTGCAGATAAAATCACTATTGTTCGTGCTAGTAAAGTCACACAACTTGGTGTTTTCAGGAGTAGCCATTTCAGCAAAACTAAAAGTAGACAAGTAAAAACAACTATCAAGGATTCTAATTTTTTTGGGTTTTTGATATAGAACGATGCAAGTAAAAATAAAGTAAAGCAAAACTTAAAACAAAGTAAAGGATGTGTGTGCGAAAAAATCCCCTTGCAGCGGTCTTCCACTTCTTCCCCGACAACGGCGCCAGAAAAAGAGCTTGATACGTGGTAAATGACCAGCCCGTTGGGAACCCCAAGAGGAAGGTGTGATGAGTATAGCAGCTAGTTTTCCCTCAGTTAAGAAACCAAGGTTTATGTCGGTCAAGAGAAGAGCAGACAATACGACTGAAGGTGATGCTGACTAGTTTGCGACAGCTTCGGACAATTTATATATGGCGCCTTGTCCAAGCTTTGCTTGCTAGCTGCAACGCGGAACCTGCACACAACACAACCAAGTACTTTGTTCCCAACTTGCGATGAGGTTGTCAATCTCACCGGTTTGCTTGAAACAAAGGGTATGAGCGTATCGAGTGGAAAGTGATAATAGTATGCGAGTAAAGTAAACAGTGCGAGTAAAGTAAACAGGTGATAGCAATATGATGGAAATAGGACCGGGATCCACAGTTCACTAATGGTGTCTCTCCATAAGATAAATAACACATGCTGGGTAAACAAATTACAGTTGGGCAATTGATAGAATAAAGATAAATGTGATATGTCAAGAAGATCACTATGCGATTTACTCTGGGCATTACAATAAAATACATAGACCGCCATCCAACTGCATCTATGACTAATAATCCACTCACGGGGATATCATCCAAACACCCCATGAGTATTAAGTTGCGAACAACGGATAATTGCATTAAGCAAAGTGTGTAATGTAAACAAAGCATATGCCCTTGAGCATATGCATGTTGTTTTCTCCCTAGTAGCAACAGCACATCTACAACCTTAAGGGTTTCTGTCACTCCCCCAGGTTAAATAGAGGCATGAACCCACTATCGAGCATAAATACCCCCTCTTGGAGTCACTAGCAACTACTCGGCCAAGATAGCTACTAACAACGGAGAGCATGCAAGATCATAAACAACATAGAGATAACAAAAGATATATTTCAGTATAGTAACTCAATCATAACACCAATATTCATCGGATCCCAACAAACCAAACATGTAGAATTACATAACGGTGATCTCAATCATGTAGGGCAGCTCATGAGATCTAAACATGAAGCACATGGTGGAGGAGACAACCATCTAGCTACTGCTATGGACCCATAGTCTAAGGTAGACTACTCACTCATCGCTTCGGAGGCAAGCATGGCGATGAAGAAGACCTCCGGTGGCAATTCCTCTCTCTGGCAGGGTGCCGGGAAGAGCTTCTGGACCCTCCCGATCTTTGGGTCAACGGCGGCAGCGGATCGCGATGTGTTCTGGAAAATTGATCGGGTACTTAGGTTTTTTCCGTCGGGGGGTCTTTATAGGCGAAGGGGCATCGTCAGAAGTGGCCTGAGGTGCCCTCACACATAGGGGGCGTGGCCAGGGGTTGGGCCGCGCCGCCCTGGTGTGTGGGGCCCTCGTGGCCCCCCTCCAACTTCTCTTCGAATCTCTGGAAGCTTTCGAGAAAAATAAGACTTCAGGAACTTGTTTCGTACAATTCCGAGAATATTTCCTGTGTATCACTTTTGAAACACAAAAACAGCAGAAAATAGGGAACTGGCACTGTGGCGACTTGTTAGTAGGTTAGTTCCGGAAAATGCATAAAAGTGCCACGAAGTATAACGAAACAGTAGGCAAATGGTGTATAAACAAGCATGGAGCATCAAAAATTATAGATACGTTGGAGACGTATCAGCGCCGCAACAAAACTTCTCGATAACATGATGGTAAATTATTCTGAATGGCACACCGAGAGAGCTCCACAAGGTAAGAAGGTAAATTCTGTTGAGGAAACCTCTTCCTTGAGTGATAAGATTGATGCTATTATGCTTATGCTTTCTAATGATAAGACTCATGTAGATCCTAATAATGTTCCTTTGGCCTCTTTGGTTGCTCAAGAAGAGCATGTTGATGTAAACTTCATTAGAAATAATAATTTTAACAACAATGCTTATAGGAACAATTTTGCTAGTAACAATTATAGGCCGTATCCTTCTACCAATGGTAATGGTTATGGTAACTCTTATGGTAATTCCTCCAACAACACTAGGGCCGAGCCCTCTGAGCTTGAGCTAATGCTCAAGGACTTCATCGGTAAGCAAAATACTTTTAACAAGTCTCTTGAGGAAAAGTTAGGTAAAATTGATATTCTTGCTTCTAAAGTTGATAGCCTTGCTCATGATGTTGAACTTCTGAAATTAAAAGTGTTGCCTAATGAGGTGAAAGAGAACAATGTTTTTGCTACTGCTAATGCTATCCAAGTTAGAATTGATGAAAATGTTAGGATGCTAGCAGAATTGCATGCCAGGTAGGAAAGAGAAGATGAGATGGCTAGAGAGATGAAGGTATGTACCATTACTACCTCTAATGATGTTGCTCCTAATGCTAGCAATCCTCTTACTTTGATTGGTGTAGAGAAAACTCCTACTCCTAGTGTTAAAAAGCCTAAAATTGCTAAAACTTTTTCTCAAAAGAGTGCTAAAATTTTTTGAGTGTAGGAGATGATACCTCTATTTCCTTTAATGATTTTGATGTTGATGGCTGCAATATATCTGAAGTTATTTTGTTCTTGCAAAAGCTTGCTTTGACTCCCAATGCTAGTTCTTTAAATGTTGCTTTTACTAAGCATATTACCAATGCTCTCATGAAAATTAGGGATAAAAAGTTAAAGCAAAAAGCTTCTATTCCCAAGAAATTAGAAGATGGTTGGGAACCCATTATTGATATGCATGTTAATGGTTTTGATTGCCATGCTTTATGTGATCTAGGTGCTAGTATTTCTATTATGCCTAGAAATATTTATGATATGCTTGATTTACCACCACTTGAAAAGTGTTATTATGATGTTCCTATTGCTGATATTGCTAAGAAGAAACCTTTGGGAAGACCCTTTCTTCGAACTGTAGGTGCCATCATTGATATGAGGGAAGGCACCATCAAATATCAATTCCCACTCAAGAAAGGTATAGAACACTTCCCTAGAAAGAGAAAGAAATTGGTTTTTGACTCTATTCTTAGAGCAAATTATGAGCATGATGCTTCATCACTTGATGTTACTTGATTCGCACTTTCTGCGCCTAGCTCAAAGGCATTAAAGAAAAGCACTCTTGGGAGATAATCCAATGTTTTTACATTCAGTTCTTTCTATTTTATTTGAGTCTTGGAAGTTATTACTACTGTAATGACCTCTCCTTATCCTTTTTATTTCGTTGTTGTGCTAAGAGAAGCCTCTAATTTGAGCGAGGTAAGATTTGGGGATGTTGCTGTCCAGAAACAGTTTTCGGTGCTGTACCATACAAATTCGTGAAAATTATCTGTATATCTTTTGGACCTGCGATTTCTTGTGAATATGCCCCAGGTTATATCCAAAGTTTCATTAGTTGAACACTTTTTGATTTGAGCAACAGAAAACCCCTCTAAAATTCGACCTTTGTCAGCTGTTCTGTTTTGACAGATTTCTGCCAATATTTGTGTTTGCCGCTTTATCGCTTTCTTTTTGAGTTCTTTTGATCACGGAACTTTTGGGGAAGTTGCTACAGTAGTATATGCTTTATATGTGGTGGTTTTAGGTTGAAACCTGAAGCAAAAGAGGTCGATTCATTGTTATGCTTACACTAATGTTGCTAATAGATTTGTGTTTAGTTTTGTATGAAGGAAGTTTTCAAGTGTAGGGATTGGAGAATGATGAGATGAGTTGAAGAATGGACAAAAGCTCAAGCTTGGGGATGCCCATGCATCACCCCAAGAAATATCTAAGAAGTACAAGCGTCAAAGTTTGGGGATACCCCCGAGGCACCCCGTCTTCATCGGCAAAAATCAGGTCACCTTTCAAAACACTATATTTTTATTGCTTCATGCATTATGCATTTTTCTTGGAGCGTCAGTTGTTTTTAGTTTTTAGTTTAGTTTAGTTTTGTTTGCTACAATAAATGGTTCGACCCCAACAAATTTCTTTTGGAGAAGTTGCCTTGCTTTTCATTTGCCAAGAACACTCCGTTTTTCACTCTATTCGTTTCAACGAGTGTTCTTCTTTTTCTAGAACTGCGTTTAGTTTTCATTTTTGCCTTAATTTGCGTTCATATCTTCTTATATCTTTATATCAAGGTGTATTTTTTCCTCTGGTCCTTATTGGTTTTCATCAAAAGAGTTGGATTAAAAAGGTTTGAATGGTGTTGGAAAAGAGAAAAAGCTTTATGCAAAAAAAAGTGGTACAAGAAGGAGCTTGTGTAGACTGCGGCTTAGGCTTTTGCATGTCGTGCTTGAAGTCTTTTTGATAGTATGCTTAGTGGTTTTGCTATAGCATGAATTGTCTCAAATAACTGAGATTTCTTAATGAGCCTTTGAAAAAATCATTCATTGTTTTTATCGTTTGGAAGCATTATTTCGGTTTTCTCCTTTGATGCTTTATTTGGGTTGACTTGGCGCATGCTCACACATGTTAGACTCTTACAAAGTCGTCAATAGCCTCTATGATCATTTAGTTTTTGACTTTTGGTACCATCTTATGCTTCTTTTAATGTCGCTTTGTTGCTTTGCATGATTATGGCCGTTATTGCTCTCTTAGTTGGTCGCTCCCAGTCTTTTGCTAGCCTTCATTTTGTACCGAGTATGAGCTCTACTCGTGCATCCAACTCCTAAAAACCAAGTTTTGCCAAAGTGTCCACCATACATACCTAATAGCAATTTGCTATTCCAAAGTACATTTGACTTGCTTTTATCTA
The DNA here is from genome assembly GCA_007115705.1 of Dactylis glomerata. Lineage (NCBI taxonomy): Eukaryota > Viridiplantae > Streptophyta > Magnoliopsida > Poales > Poaceae > Dactylis > Dactylis glomerata. The sequence goes on along the minus strand of QXEO01000286.1, from coordinate 183,660 downwards.
TCCTTCAAATTAAACTCTTTTTGGTGTTATGCGAAAGTTGGTCAGTAAAGCTCTCACGAATCGGATGGCACACTTTACTTTTCTCGTTCTTAAAATTTTTACATTGTGGTCTCTTATGTTGAGTTGTTATGCTTGCAAGTTGTAAGTTGGGAATTAGCCCAGCCATGCCGTCATGGGGCAAGCTTTCAACATTGCACTTCTTATTTGAGTTGATATCGTGATCTTTTGTTTATGGATACTCGCGGTGTGAAATGAATTGGGAATCTTGCGGGATCATGGAGTTTGTATATTTGTTAGAGAAACACCTGGGCCACCAATCTAAGCCATGCATAATTCATGGTGGAAATTTGCAGCATGCCCATAGTGGACATTCGACGACGCATCTCAAAATAAAAAGCTATACAAATGGTAAATAAAAGAGATGTCGAGGTGTTCATTGTCTGCTTGTCCTATCATTTTGATGTGGGCTTGTTCTATGTCATCGAGCACAGAGGTACCCCGTTGGCGGTTCTCGATGATACGTGTATATTTACAATGACAAGAGCTTGCTTGGGACTCTAAGTAAAGTAGCATGAGGTTTGGGTACTCGTATTCACGGGATACGAGGTTTTCAACTTATGATTTGTCAAGCATATGCAGCATAACTGTTCTTGCATTAACTTTAACCATTCAAGATGCTTATGATGGGGGCAATGAGAGCTCAAAGCCGGTAAGTACCATAATTTTTGAAGGTTTATAAAACTTGCAATCACTGCTTCCCTCCACGAAGGGCCTTTCTTTTACTTTTATGTTGAGTTACCACCTTCTATCTTTGTGCACCAATAAGAGAGCATAGTTGTCGTTCTGAGTATAATGTGCATTGTCCCAAAGTTTTCATTGATTGATTCATATTGTTGGTTTCACTTGTTCTTAAATTATTTGTATCTAGTCTCCCTCTTAAACTTGAAGGTGTCCTATGCATTTATGTTTTGCTCTCCATGAAGGACAAGCTAAAAACCATTTGTATGTTTTTCCTTATGATTTGAACACATGTTTGACTTTCATTGTTTCATTTTCATGATCTTTTGTTTGTGTTCATTTTCATGTTATAACATGGTTGCTAAGTTTCTTCTATCAAGATTATATCTTTCATGCCCATGTTTTAAGTTCTTTTGATCCCAGCGCACAACGCTTACATAGATGATCAAGATTGTGTAGGTGCATGTCACCTCAAAAATTATTTCTTTTGTTATCGCTTACCTACTTGAGGACGAGCAGGAGTTAAGCTTGGGGATGCTGATACATCTCAAACGTATCTATAATTTTTGATGCTCCATGTTTTTTTTACACCATTTGCTTAGTGTTTCGTTACACTTCGTGGCACTTTTATGCATTTTCCAGAACTAACCTATTAACAAGTCGCCACGGTGCCAGTTCCCTGTTTTCTGCTGTTTTTGTGTTTCAGAAAAGTTACACAGGAAATATTCTCATAATTGGACGAAACCAAAGCTAGTCGCCCAGAATTTCACCGAAGCTTCCAGAGAACCGAAGAGGAGACGGAGTGGAGCCACGAGGGCCCCACACAATAGGGCGGCGCGACCTAGGCCCTGGCAGCACCCCTATGTGTGAGACCACCTCGGTCCACTTCTGACAATGCCCCTTGGCCTATCAAGACCCCCCGACGGGAAAAACCTAAGTACCCGATCACTTTTCCAGAACACATCGCGATCCGCCGCCACTGTCGACCCGAAGATCGGGAGGGTCCAGAAGCTCTTCCTGGCACCCTGCCGGAGAGGGGAATCGCCACCAGAGGTCTTCTTCATTGCCATGCTTGCTTCCGGAGCAATGAGTGAGTAGTCTACCTTGGACTATGGGTCCATAGCAGTAGCTAGATGGTTGTCTTTGATACGTCTCCAACGTATCTATAATTTTTGATGCTCCATGCATGTTTTTACACCATTTGCCTATTGTTTCGTTACACTTAGTGGCACTTTTGTGCATTTTCCGGAACTAACCTATTAACAAGTGCCATAGTGCCAGTTCCCTGTTTTCTACTATTTTTTTGTTTCAGAGTGATACACAGGAAATATTCTCGGAATTGGACGAAACAAAAGCCAGAAGTCTTATTTTTCCCGGGAGCATCCAGAGATCCGAAGAGAGGAAGGAGAGGGGCCACAGGCCTCCCTCACACAGGGCTGGCGCGGCCCAGGCCCTGGCCGCGCCGCCCCTGTGTGAGGAGGCGCTGGCAGCCCTCTGACATCGCCCCTTCGCCTATATAAAGCCTCGGGATGGAAAACCCTAAGGGAGTCGACAAATTTCCAGAGAGAGTTCCGCAGTTCCGCCGCCGCCACCGACGAATTTCGGGGGACAGAAGTCTCTGTTCCGGCACCCTGCCGGGACGGGGAAGTGCCCCCAGAGCCATCTCCATCGATCTCCATCGCCGTCTCCGCCGTCTCCATCGACCTCACCGCCATCTCCATCAACCTTGCTGTCTCCTATGATGAGGAGGGAGTAGTTCATCCCCGGGGCTAAGGGCTCTACCGGTAGCTATGTGGTTCACCTCTCTCTCCCATGATGTGATCTTTATGTGATCGTGAGCTTTGTATCATGTTGAACAAGTAGATGTTATTATTCAGATATTATGCTACTCCTATGCTTAATTATTATAGTGTACTCTAGTGATGTTATTAAAGTAATCTATTCCTCCTGCCATGGTGTAACGGTGACAGTGCGTGCATCATGGTGGTACTTGGTTTAGGCTATGATTGTGATCTCTTGTGGATTATGAGAGTAATTATTACTATGATAGTATTGAGTGATCTATTCCTCCTTTCATGGTGTAATGTTGACAGTGTGTGCACCGTGTTAGTACTTGGTCTAAGTTGCAATGATTTCTATCTTGAGTTGTGATCTGATTTGGATGTCTCTATGAGTGGTGTTTGTCAAGTACTTGATGAACTTTAAGGGGTGCTTCTGTAGCCACTACACAATGATTAGTGTTATTCAATAGGAGAGTAATTCAGAGTACCATAGTGGAGAGAAGTTGTTTATTTGTTCAATCATGTTATATTGTTGGGAGTATGTCCACTAGTGAAAGTATGATCCCTAGGCCTTGTTTCCAAGCATTGCATACCGTTTACTTGCTATTTTGTTACTTGTTTGCTCGCAGCGATATTTATTTCACATCACGTTTGCTACTTATAATCATCTATACCACTTGTATTTCACTATCTCTTCGCCGAACTAGTGCACCTATACATCTGACAAGTGTATTGGGTGTGTTGGGGACACAAGAGACTTTCTGTATCGTAATTGCAGGGTTGCTTGAGAGGGATAGCTTTGACCTCTAACCTCCCTGAGTTTGATAAACCTTGGGTGATCCACTTAAGGGAAACTTGCTGCCGTTCTACAAACCTCTGCACTTAGAGGCCCAACAAGTGTCTACAAGAATAGAAGTGCGTATACATCAAGCTCTTTTCTGGCGCCGTTGCCGGGGAGGTAAGGTAAAAGGTACTCGCATCCTCCTGTGTGAGTGCTCGGAGTTATTTCCTTTAGATTCTGCAATTACATCTTTTTGTTTCTTGTTTTTATTTTCACTAGTTAGGCTTAATGGAAAACAAAGAGTTCTGTAGTCTTTTTCCTGAGTTTAGATATGAAGTGTTTGAAGAGAAAATTGAAAATCCTTTGGAGCTTATTTCGCATAGCAATGTTATTAGTACGAATGCTTTGAATACCGTTAATGCTAATGCTATAGAAAAGTCTAAGCTTGGGGAAGCTGGTTTTGTTAAGTATGATATTTTTAGTTCCCCAGCTTTAGTGGAGAAAGTTTGCTCTGATGATATTTTATCTCCCATATGTGATGTTCCTTCTTATGATGATATGTTTGAAGAATATGCTTTGCGAAATAGCTGTTCTTTAGCTTGTGATGATACTAAACCTCTAGTTTATGATGGTTATGATGATGGGTATAATATTTTCAGTTCACCTACTATTGAGGAGAAAACTAGTTATGATTACAATATGCCTCCTATTTTTGATGATTATGGTGATGAGAATAATTATTCTGTTGAATCTGCTCCTACTACTATTGTTCCTGTGGTGAGTATTAATTATTTTATGGATGTGGGTCATGATAGGGATGTTTTATGTGATAGTTATTTTGTTAGTTCTATTCATGATGTTACTAAAAGTTATTATGAGAGAGGGAAACATGGTTTGATGGATCTCAACAATATTAAGTTTCCCCTCTTTATGTTGCAAATCTTGAAGTGGCACTTGTTTTATCTATCCATGCTTGCTACTATGTGCCTCGTTGATTTATTTTCTTACAAGATTCCTATGCATAGGAAGTGGTTCAGATATAAATGCCTTTCACATTTACTTTTTGATGCTCTCTATTGCTTTAAGTTCCTATATGGCGCCTTTGCCTCAAGCTCTCATATGGCGCCCACATGAGCATCTTTGCAAATTACTGCGCCTAGCTCAAAGGCGTTAAAGAAAAGCACTCTTGGGAGATAACCCATTGTTTATTTTTAGTACTTTTTCTTTTATTTGAGTCTTGGAAGTTATTACTACTGTAATAACCGCTCCTTATCCTTTTTATTTCGTTGTTGTGCCAAGAGAAGCCTCTAATTTGAGTGAGGTAAGATTTGGGGATGTTGCTGTCCTGAAACAGTTTTCGGTGCTGCACCGTAAAAATTCATATAAATTCTCTGTTTATCTTTTGGACCTGCGATTTCTTCTGCATATGCCCCAGGTTATATCCAAACTTTTGTTAGTTGAACACTTTTTGATTTGAGCAACAGAAAACCCCTCAAAAATTCGACCTTTGTCAGCTGTTCAGTTTTGACAGATTTCTGCCAATATTTTTTTTAGCGCAAACACCAGGAGCTCTGGCTATTCATTAAGAAGAGGGAAAATGATCCGGTTTATAGGGAAACCAGATCGAAAACCGTACAAAACCAAAAACCGACAAGCGGACCACACCCAAGAAACAAACAACAACACAACAAGAGAAACCACAAAGGCACCCACAAACTGCCACAATTTCGACAATTCCACACACAGGATGCAACAAAAGCGTCAATCAAGTAATCTCAGTCGCCTTCTTCTTGGCGCCGACCTTTCTTCCTTTGGGCTTTTTCACCTTCTCCATCTTCTTCACAAGGGAGCCAAGCATCGTGATGGACCGAGGCGACAAAGGGGTCTTAAACTTGTCGTTGAAGGCCGCAAGGGCGATATCATCAAACTCAGTGTTTTCTTCAAGAAGGCCCAAAGAACGCGCGAGCAACTCCTGAGTTGTAGCGTCCTTACGCTTTTGCTTCTGCTTCTCGATGCGACCACTCCGGCGAGGTGTGGTGGCCACCTCTAAAGGGGCACGGGCGCGCCTAGGGCCCGGCGTAGCAAGGATAGGTGGAGGCAGTGGCCGAAAAACCAATGACAAGAAGGCATTGCGCTTGGCAGTAGCAGAATCCTCCGGATCAACTTGAGAATTCTGCCAATATTTGTGTTTGCCACTTTATCGCTTTCTTTTCTAGTTCTTTTAATCACGGAACTTTTGGGGAAGTTGCTACAGTAGTATATACTTTATATGTGGTGGTTTTAGGTTGAAACCTGAAGCAAAAAGGGTTGATTATATGTTATGCTTACACTAATGTTGCTAATAGATTTGTGTTTAGTTTTGTATGAAGGAAGTTTTCAAGTGTAGGGATTGGAGAATGATGAGATGAGTTGAAGAATGGACAAAAGCTCAAGCTTGGGGATGCCCATGCATCACCCCAAGAAATATCCAAGAAGTACAAGTGTCAAAGCTTGGGGATGCCCCCGAGGCACCCCTTCTTCATCGGCAAAAATCAGGTCACCTTTCAAAACACTATATTTTTATTGCTTCATGCACTATGCGTTTTTCTTGGAGCGTCAGTTGTTTTAGTTTTCATTATTAGTTTTGTTTTGTTTGCTGCAATAAATGGTTAGATCACATCATGTTTCTTTTGGAGGGAGATGAACTCCATTTTTCATTTGCCAAGAACACTCTGTTTTTCACTCTTATCGTTTCAATGAGTGTTCTCTTTTTCTGCTACTGCTTTTGGTTTTCGTTTTCGCCTTGATTTGCGTTTAGATCTTCTTATATTTATTTATCAAGGTGTATTTTTGCCTCTGATCTTTATTGGTTTTCATCAAAAGAGGTGTCTTTAAAAATTTCAAATGGTGTTGGAAAAGAGAAAAAGCTTTATGCAAAAAAGTGGTACAAGAAGGAGCTTGTGTAGACTGCGGCCTAGGCTTTTGCATGTCATGCTTGATGTCTTTTTGATAGTATGCTTAGTGGTTTTGCTGTAGCATGACTTGTCTCAAATAACTGAGATTGCTTAATGAGCCTTTGAAAAAATCATGCGTTGTTTTTATTGTATGGAAGCATTATTTTGGTTTTCTCCTTGATGTTTTATTTGGGTTGACTTGGCGCATGCTCACACATGTTAGACTCTTACAAAGTCGCCAATAGCCTTCATGATCATTTAGTTTTTGACTTTTGATGCCATCTTATGCTTCTTTTAATGTCGCTTTGTCGCTTTGCATGATTATGGCCGTTATTGCTCTCTTAGTTGGTCGCTCCCAGTCTTTTGCTAGCCCTCATTTTGTACTGAGTATGAGCTCTACTCGTGCATCCAACTCCCAAAAACCAAGTTTGCCATTGTGTCCACTATAAACTCCTATGCATGGTATTTGTAAGCCATTCGAAAGTAAATTTTCATGTGCTACCTTTGAAAAAACCTTCAAAACACTTCTCGTTTTGTGACACTGTTTTCAGCTCATGGGGACGTAGTGGTCGGATTTGCTATCTTCCATATTGCTTATTCCAAAAAGAAAAAAAGGAGAAAAAAAGAAAAGAAAAAGGCACTCCTCCATGGAATGTGAATGTTGGTGGGCACCCGATGGAATCGGTTAGCCATGGTTTGTAAAAGAAAAAAAAGGTGGGGAGGAGTGCCAAGCTTTATAAAAGAGCACAAAAGTGCCAATCTCTCTCTCAAAAACTTGCTTCATTTTTGTATGGAAGATAGTAAGAACCCCATTGCCAGTCGTTGACAAAGACAACCACCTCTCAAAATCAATTTTTATCTCTCTGTTTTACAAATGAAAAGCTCTAGCACATGTTTAATCACTGCTTCCCTCTGCGAAGGGCCTTTCTTTTACTTTTATGTTGAGTCACCACCTTCTATCTTTATGCATCGTCTAAGAGAGCATAGTTGTCATTCTTAGTGTGATATGCATTGTCCCAAAGTTCATTGATTGATTCATATTGTTGGTTTCACTTGTTCTCAAATTATTTGTATCTAGTCGCCCTCTTAAACTTGAAGGTGTCCTATGCATTTATGTTTTGCTCTCCATGAAGGACAAGCTGAAAACCATTTGTATGTTTTTCCTTATGATTTGAACACACATTTGACTTTCATTGTTTCATTTTCATGATCTTTTGTTTGTGTTCATTTGCATGTTATAACATGGTTGCTAAGTTTTATTGTCAAGATTATATCTTTCATGCCCATGTTTTAAGTTCTTATGATCCCAGCTCACAAATGCTTACATATATGATCAAGATTGTGTAGGTGCATGTCACCTCAAAAATTATTTCTTTTGTTATCACTTACCTACTCGAGGACGAGCAGGAGTTAAGCTTGGGGATGCTGATACGTCTCCAACGTATCTATAATTTTTGATGCTCCATGCTTGTTTTTACACCATTTGCCTATTGTTTCGTTACACTTAGTGGCACTTTTATGCATTTTCCGGAACTAACCTATTAACAAGTGCCACAGTGCCAGTTCCCTGTTTTCTGCTATTTTTGTGTTTCAGAGTGATACACAGGAAATATTCTCGGAATTGGACGAAACAAAACCAGAAGTCTTATTTTTCCCGGGAGCATCCAGACATCCGAAGAGAGGAAGGAGAGGGGCCACAGGCCTCCCTCACACAGGGCTGGCGCGACCCAGGCCCTGGCCGCACCGCCCCTGTGTGAGGAGGCCCTGTCAGCCCTCTGACATCGCCCCTTCGCCTATATAAAGCCTCGGGACGGAAAACCCTAAGGGAGTCGGCAAATTTCCAGAAAGAGTTCCGCAGTTCCGCCGCTGCCACCGACGAATTTCGGGGGATAGAAGTCTCTGTTCCGGCACCCTGCCGGGACGGGGAAGTGCCCCCGGAGCCATCTCCATCGATCTCCATCGCCGTCTCCGCCGTCTCCATCGACCTCGCCGCCATCTCCATCAACCTTGCTGTCTCCTATGATGAGGAGGGAGTAGTTCATCCCCGGGGCTAAGGGCTCTACCGGTAGCTATGTGGTTCACCTCTCTCTCCCATGATGTGATCTTTATGTGATCGTGAGCTTTGTATCATGTTGAACAAGTAGATGTTATTATTCAGATATTATGCTACTCCTATGCTTAATTATTATAGTGTACTCTAGTGATGTTATTAAAGTAATCTATTCCTCCTGCCATGGTGTAACGGTGACAGTGCATGCATCATGGTGGTACTTGGTTTAGGCTATGATTGTGATCTCTTGTGGATTATGAGAGTAATTATTACTATGATAGTATTGAGTGATATATTCCTCCTTTCATGGTGTAATGTTGATAGTGTGTGCACCGTGTTAGTACTTGGTCTAAGTTGCAATGATTTCTATCTTGAGTTGTGATCTGATTTGGATGTCTCTATGAGTGGTGTTTGTCAAGTACTTGATGAACTTTAAGGGGTGCTTCTGTAGCCACTACACAATGATTAGTGTTATTCAATAGGAGAGTAATTCAGAGTACCATAGTGGAGAGAAGTTGTTTATTTGTTCAATCATGTTATATTGTTGGGAGTATGTCCACTAGTGAAAGTATGATCCCTAGGCCTTGTTTCCAAGCATTGCATACCGTTTACTTGCTATTTTGTTACTTGTTTGCTCGCAGCGATATTTATTTCACATCACGTTTGCTACTTATAATCATCTATACCACTTGTATTTCACTATCTCTTCGCCGAACTAGTGCACCTATACATCTGACAAGTGTATTGGGTGTGTTGGGGACACAAGAGACTTTCTGTATCGTAATTGCAGGGTTGCTTGAGAGGGATAGCTTTGACCTCTAACCTCCCTGAGTTTGATAAACCTTGGGTGATCCACTTAAGGGAAACTTGCTGCTGTTCTACAAACCTCTGCACTTAGAGGCCCAACAAGTGTCTACAAGAATAGAAGTGCGTAGACATCAGTCTTCTCCACCATGTGCTTCATGTTTAGATCTCATGAGCTGCCTTACATGATTGAGATCACCGTTATGTAATTCTACATGTTGTGTTTGTTGAGATCCGATGAATATTGGTGTTATGATTGAGTTAAAGTACTGAATTTTATCTTTTGTTATCTCTATGTTGTTAATGATCTTGCATGCTCTCCGTTGTTAGTAGCTATCTTGGCCGAGTAGTTGCTAGTGACTCCAAGAGGGGGTATTTATGCTCGATAGTGGGTTCATGCCTCTATTTAATCTGGGGGAGTGACAGAAACCTCTAAGGTTGTAGATGTGTTGTTGCTACTAGGGGGATAACAACATTCATATGCTCAAGGGCATATGCTTTGTTTACATTACACACTTTGCTTAATGCAATTATCTGTTGTTCGCAACTTAATACTTGTGGAGTTCTCGGATTGATTCGCCACAAGTGGATTATTAGTCATAGATGCAGTTGGATGGTGGTCTATGTATCTTGTTGTAATGCCCAGAGTAAATCTCATAGTGATCCTCTCAACATATGCACGTTGTCTTTATTCTATCAATTGCCCAACTGTAATTTGTTTATCCAGCATGTATTATTTTATCTTAGGGAGAGACACCACTAGTGAATTGTGGACCCCGGTCCTATTTCCTTTATATTGCTATCACCTGTTTACTTTAATCGCACTGTTTACTTTATTCGCATACTACTATTACTTTCCACTCGATACGCTCATACCCTTTGTTTCAAGAAAACCGGTGAGATTTACAACCTCATCGTAAGTTGGGAACAAAGTATTTGGTTGTGTTGTGTGCAGGTTCCACGTTGCCGCTCGCAAAGCAAAGTGTCGTGGGGATGACTTAGGGGGCGCATCACGGGCCAGGCAGTATGCCGGCTGGCGTCCCAGGAGTTCCCGCGACTTCAGCACGAGAAGACCGGCTCCGACCGAAGGGCCGGCTGTGCCCGCAGCCGGCTGACGACTCCACCGAGGAGGACTGGAGCCGGGCAATGGAGACAAAACTTCCCAACGGCTGTCTCGCCGAAAGCGGAACGGCCCCGACAAGATCGTCAGGGGCGCAGGACAGAAGTGACGAGCGCCACGACCGCGTCCAACCAATGAGAGATCGAAGACCCTCCCCCACGACGGGATCCGAGGCAAAGGGGAGGGGATATGCCCTCCAGATGCCGGTCCAGGGAAAAGACACTTTATAAAGTGTCTTTGCCAGAGCAGGGTCAGGAGATCACGCCAAGGACACCGCCGCCGGGGAGCCGGCAGCCGGCCGAATCACCACCTAAACCTGTAACCAGGCCCCCGTCTATATAAGGGGGCCTGGACCCTTAGCGTAGGGGAGACCCGATCTTCTTCTTCCTCCTCTAGCCGAACAGCTCGAGGAGCACTGTAATTGCTACTACTCGATCAATACGAAGCAGGCAGGAAGTAGGGGTTTACCTCCAACCGGGAGGGCCCTGAACCTGGGTAAACCGTGGTGTCTCTGTTGGCACAATCCCGAGCCGGACCCATCGTCACCAACGTCGAGCCCCTACGATAAGCCACCCCATGGCTACTGTCTCTAAATTCCCACGACAGTTGGCGCCCACCGTGGGGCAAAGCGCGGTGGCGAGCGGAGTCAAGTTCCGGCCGGGACCCTCCGGCGAGAAGGTCGCCTCCGGCCTTGTCTGGAGGTTCGGCACCTTTGACTGCGTTGACGACAACTTGGCCCACTTCAAGAACGGCTTCGGCAACAGCGGCTCCTTCCTCGACGTCGGCAGCCACCGCTTCTACGTCGCCAAGCCCTTCCCGGAGGAGATCACCGACGTCTTCGACTCCCTCTGCGACGGAGGCTCGAGCTGCGGTGAAAGCAGCAACCTTGGCGCCGTGGTCGAGGTGATGACCCTGGGAGAGGATGAGGGCGGCGACCTACCGCGCCCCGAGCGCCCACCTCCTCAGGAGCAAGACGCTCCACTCCCAGAGCGGGACGCCCTGGACGTCTCCGTGGTGGACCTGCGCGCTCCCCTCGACCGCGTCATCGACCCTGCCCGGGTCGCCGAGGCCCTGGAGCGGATGCGCCTCGTTCTCCTTGGCAAGGTGGCTGAGGACGAGGCCAACCGGCGCCGCGCGAGCACCACGCTCGGCGAGTTCTACGACGCACATGGAGACGCGCCGACCGAGCCCGCTCGTAACTCGTACCTCAGCTTCGCCACCGTCGTCCCCGGCCAGATCCAGCGGTCGCCGTCGGCAAGCCGAGGCCGCGGAGGGCGTGGACAGGGCGGCCGTGCCCCAAGTGGCAACGCCCAAGGCCGCCGCCCCCAGCAGGGCGGCGGAGCAAGCAGACCACGCTTGATCGCGGAGTCAGCGCCAGGGTCGGAGTCCCAGGCTCGCCCACCGGCGCTGCACATCCACCTGTGGCTCGACCACGTCAAGACGTCCTCTAGGGTACCTGCTAGCTCAAAGCGAGCGGCTTCAGACCAAGGAGGCCCGGGGGCTGCAGGCAGCGGTCATGGGCGCAAAGAGGGCAAGTACACCCTCGATGCTGCACTTGATCAGCCGTGCAAATTCCACACCTCCCCGGGCAGGGAAGCGACCCACTCCACGCGTCAGTGCCGTTTCATGAGAGAGCTAGAGCAGCGTGCTCGGCAGATCCCTGATACGTCGCAGGCTCAACCGGCCGGAGGTCAGGAGGACCAACAGTGCGACCCGGCTGGAGGCGAGCCGGATCAAGATGATGACTTCCCGACAGATGTGGAGCAGTATCACATCTTCACTACCCCCGGCAAGGACAAAAGGAGCGACCTTTGGCATGATGCAGAGGTGAACGCCATAATGCCTGCAGAGCCCCAGTTCATGCACTGGTCCGAGGCGGCCATTACCTGGGGGCGCGAGGACCACCTGAAGTTGATGCCCAGCCCTGGAGAGTACGCTCTGGTTGTGGATCCTGTCGTGTGTTCCGATACGCACATGTGCCGTTTCTCCCGCGTGCTCATCGATGGCGGTAGTAGTATCAACCTTCTTTACCGAAGCTCTCTGGAGAAGTTGGGCATCCCGCTTGCTCAGCTGAAACCTAGCCGGCTCACCTTCCATGGCATCGTGCCTGGGCATTCTTGCACCCCTTTGGGCAAGGTGCAGCTGGAGGTTCTCTTTGGGAAGAAGGGGAATAGCCGCCGCGAGCCCATTTGGTTCAAGGTGGTGGACATCAGCAGTCCCTACCACGCGCTACTAGGTCGCCCAGCCCTGGCCAAGTTCATGGCGGTTCCGCACTACGCTTATCTGAAGATGAAGCTCCCAGGGCCCAGAGGTGTGATCACAGTCTCGGGAAACTTCAAGAAGTCCCTGGCCTGCGCAAAGGAGAGCTCACAGCTGGCAGAGGCGCTGGTTGTCGCCGAGGAGAAGAGGCAGCTTCTGCATCGTGTGGAGCTGACCCAGCAAGACGTACCGGTTCGCCAGTCGCCTGTGGAGCAATTCAAGCCGGCCGACGACACCAAGAAGATCCTGCTGGACGAGAGCGACCCCTCCAAGTATGTCATCATCGGCACCGGCTTGTCTGCCAAATAGGAAAGCGAGCTCACCAGCTTCCTCCGTGAGAATCGGGACATCTTCGCATGATCTCCAAAGGACATGCCTGGTGTGCCGAGGGAGCTGGCTGAGCACGCACTTAACATCCGGCCAGACGCCAAGCCGGTCAAGCAGCCATTGCGGCGGTTTGCAGAAGAAAAGAGGAAAGCTATTGGCGAGGAAATTGCCCGGCTCCTTGCAGCCGGCTTCATCATGGAAGTGTTTTACCCTGACTGGCTCGCGAACCCAGTTTTGGTTCTGAAGAAGAATAACACTTGGCGAATGTGTATCGACTACACCAGCCTCAACAAGGCCTGCCCCAAGGATCCTTTTGCGCTGCCACGAATTGACCAGGTGATCGACTCCACAGCCGGCTGCGACCTATTGTCATTCCTGGACGCCTATTCAGGCTACCATCAGATCCCGCTCTTCCAGCCGGATCAGATCAAGACCTCCTTCATCACCCCGTACGGAGCCTACTGCTACGTTACCATGCCGTTCGGCCTGAAGAACGCTGGAGCCACTTACCAGCGAACTATGCAGCGATGTCTGCAGGAGCAGATTGGGAGGAACGTGCACGCTTATGTGGACGACGTGGTGGTGAAGACCAAGCAGAGCAGCACGCTCCTGGACGATCTCAAGGAGACTTTCACCAACTTGCGACGCTATCGCATGAAACTCAACCCTGAGAAGTGCACCTTTGGTGTGCCGGCTGGGCAGCTCCTAGGTTACATCGTCTCCCAGCGAGGGATCGAGGCTAACCCCTCGAAGATAAAAGCCATCGAGGCCCTAGAGAAGCCAACCCAGCTCAGAGATGTGCAGAAGTTCGCTAGATGTTTGGCCTCGCTTAGCCGGTTCGTCAGCCGGCTCAGGGAGAAGGCCATGCCGCTGTACCAGCTGATGAAGAAGACGGACCACTTCGCTTGGTCCCAGCGCGCCGACGACGCCTTCAATGACCTCAAGCGAGCGTTGTCCACCGCGCCAATCCTGGCAGCGCCGGCTCCTCGGGAGCCAATGCTGCTCTACATCGCAGCAACCCCACGCGTCATCAGCGTGGTGATCGTGGTGGAGCGCACCGAGGAAGGCAAAGAGCTGCCGGTTCAGCGCCCGGTGTACTACTTGAGCGAGGTGCTCACTCTATCCAAGCAGAACTACCCGCACTACCAAAAGGTCGCGTACGGCGTGTACATGGCGGCCAAGAAGCTGAAGCATTACTTCGAGGAGCACCCGATCACGGTGGTGAGCACCACACCGCTCTCGGAGATCATCGGGTGCAAGGATGCGTCGGGAAGAGTGGCCAAATGGGCGATCGAGCTCGCAGCTCATACCATTCAGTACAAGCCCAGAACGACGATCAAGTCGCAGATCATTGCGGATTTCTTCGCTGACTGGGGAGAGCACCAGTACTTGCCGCCGGCTCCGGACTCCACCCACTGGCGCATGCACTTCGATGGCTCCAAACTGCTCGGGGGCTTGGGAGCCGGCGTCGTCCTCACCTCACCCAAGGGAGACAAGCTGCAGTACGTGCTGCAGATGCACTTTCGTGCGTCGAACAATGTCGCCGAGTACGAAGCCCTGGTGCACGGGCTCAAGATGGCCAAGCAGATTGGAATCAGGAGGATTCTTTGCTTCGGAGACTCTGACCTGGTAACGCACCAGGTCTCAGGGGATTGGGACGCAAAGGATGCCAACATGGCCTCCTATCGCTTCTACGTGCAGCAGCTCAGCGGATTCTTCGAAGGCTACGAGTTCCACCATGTCCCCAGAGCAAACAACGAGGAAGCAGACCGGCTGTCTAAGATCGGCTCCACCAAGCAGGATATCCCAGCCGGGGTGTCCCTGGAGATCATTCACAAGCCGTCTATCAAACCTTCGCCGGAGTCCATATCCATCTATGTGCCTGGAGACCTGGCCCCGGCCCCGGTACCGCCGCCGGACCCGGGGGCTGCCGTCTCGGATCTGAAGGAGGCAGCCGGCCAACCCAGCACAGCCGGCTCGGCGAAGGACGAGGGGACTGCCGGCTCCACGCCCGCTCTCCCAGCCGGACAATCAGGCGAAGCCGGCTCAACGACGGACCCGGGGGCTGCTGACCCTCTGGTCGCCAGTGTCTTCCATATACGGGAGATACCTTCCTGGGCGGAACCATTCTCCAACTACCTCATCACTGGGGACCTGCCGCAAGACGAAGCGGAAGCTAGGCGAATTCAGCGTCGAGCTGGGGCGTACACCATCATCAACAGCGAGCTGTACAAGCGCAGCGTGTTAGGCATCTACCAGAAGTGCATCGAGCCGGAGGAAGGGACAGAGCTGCTAAGAGAAATACACCAAGGGGAGTGCAGACATCACGCGTCTTCTAGAGCCTTGGTGGCCAAAGCCTTCCATCATGGTTTCTATTGGCCAACGGCTAAGCAGAATGCGGAGCAGCTAGTGAAGCAGTGCAACGGCTGCCAGCGCTTCTCCAAGCACAGAAACACTCCAGCGGCAGCCCTCAAGACCATCCCGCTCACCTGGCCGTTCGCGGTCTGGGGCCTGGACATGGTGGGGCCATTCAAGACCGCACCCGGGGGCTTGACGCATCTGCTGGTTGCTGTAGACAAGTTCACCAAATGGATCGAGGCCAAGCCAATCAAGAAACTCGACGGTTCGTCCACGATCAAGTTCTTCAACGAGATCATCACGAGATATGGAGTTCCCCATAGCATCATCACCGACAATGGGACGAACTTTGCGAAGGGAGTCTTTGCTGATTACTGTGGTCAGAAGGGCATCCGGCTGGACTTAGCGTCAGTAGCGCACCCTCAGTCAAATGGACAAGTGGAGAAGGCAAATGGGCTGATCCTGGCCGGCATCAAACCAAGACTGGTCGAGCCTCTCGAGCGCTCAGCCGGCTGTTGGGTCGAAGAGCTACCCTCAGTGCTCTGGAGCCTGCGCACCACTCCAAACCGCTCTGTTGGCTTCACGCCTTTCTTCCTAGTCTATGGAGCAGAAGCGGTGTTGCCCACGGACATTGAGTTCGACGCGTCCAGAGTTGTCCAGTACACGGAGAAGCAAGCAAAAGAAGCTCGCGAAGATGGCGTCGACCTCCTCGAGGAGGCTCGAGAGCAGGCTCTGGCTAGATCAGCGCTCTACCAGCAGCAGCTGCGACGATACCACAGCCGGAAAATTTGCCCGCTCGCGTTTCGCGAAGGCGATCTCGTACTCCGGCTGGTCCAAAGCACTAAAGGCTTGCACAAGCTGTCTTCTCCCTGGGAGGGACCGTTCATTGTCAGCCGGGTGCTGGGCAATGGGGCATATTACCTCATCGACGCACCAGAGCCCAGAAAGAACAAGGCAGATAACTCTGACAAGGAGACCGAGCGTCCCTGGAATGTCAGTCTCCTAAGACCTTTCTTCTGCTAAGTCAAAAGCTTGTACCCCGAAAAGCGTGTCAATGAATAAAGGAAAACGGAACGGCTGGTTACGGCCGGCTCCGAGGAAAACACTTCGTGTATGCTTTGCTTCCTGCGTTATTCACTTGACCGGCAGCCGGCTCCAGGCACCGAGCCACAGCCGGCAGCCCCGAAAAAGATCGATCTCTCGCCAGTCGGATGAGTACTACGTATGGTGAAGGTCTCGAGCCCAACCTCCACCTTCCGGCTCCGCGCAGCTGGATGGATAGGAGCCGGCAGACCACATACGAGGGAAAGCCGCAGAGCAGAACCGCATACGATAGAAAAAATCGCTCGACCAAGTGTCAAGGGCAGTGACTGTTAACTAAGCGTTGGGTAGCCCGAGTCGGGGGCCCGATAAACCGAAGTACTACTTCTCACTCCGTGGCACGCTCCCACCCTAGGCCGGCATTCGGCTGCCGGCCCAAGGGAGACCAACCGGCACCAGGCTGCCGGTTGGGGGTAGAAGGGCCGAAGGGTGGGAAGATTAAGGAAAAGGTTGAGGGAACCGGGCAGAGGCGAAACCACCGAATAGTTGATAGTCACAGGCTCTCGACATTTGGGCTGAGAAGCCACGCCCAAGAGGTTCGAAGCTAGCGCTACCTCGCTTGGCGTTGGCATCATTCGCGAAAGTTCAATT
Source organism: Dactylis glomerata (assembly GCA_007115705.1). Classification (NCBI taxonomy): domain Eukaryota; kingdom Viridiplantae; phylum Streptophyta; class Magnoliopsida; order Poales; family Poaceae; genus Dactylis; species Dactylis glomerata. The sequence goes on along the minus strand of QXEO01000286.1, from coordinate 166,817 downwards.
TCGAGCTAGCTATCAGTCCAGCTACCCCAAAACTCGGGGGCTAGGGGGAAAGGGAATCGGCCCTCAGAAGCAGGCCGGCTCCAGCACCTCACCAGCTGTCCGTTCAGCTGGCGCTGTGACACGATCAGCAAACGAGCAACGAAGTCGAAACTTAACACTCGCAAAGCAACGGCTAGAGCCGGAAACTGGGAGATCCACTCCAATCGTGGCTTGGGACGCGCGAAGGCTCGGGAAAAGAAACGCGCCGGCTTCGACCTCGCCCGAGCCGGTACTAGACTCAGTCTCCGCCTCAACCCCGCCGAGCCGGGGCAGGACCGTTCCCCCCGGAACCGGCAAGCAGAAGCTCCGTTCCCTCCGCACTGAAGCCGGAGGAGCACGCCCGAAGCGTCTGCGCAGGCCGATGACTATCGTAGTCCCTATCTACAGATTCGCGTGACAGCGGTTTCGCTAAGAGAAGAACCATCACATCACAACGGCGTCGAGCGGGAGACGTTTGCTCGATGGCAAAGGCACACAGTGAAGGGAGACATTCACACAACAAACGAAGAGGAGCAAGCGAGGATTTGCACAAAATTATAAGAGTCCATTAAGTCTGGCGATTACAAAAGTCCTCTAAACTACTACCCTAAGGGCGCCAAGAATCCCTCGCCAGGGAGATCCTCGCTTTCTTCGGCCTCGCGCGAGCGCCGCATGGACTTCGTCCCGGAGAAGACCATGCCGGAGGCCGATGAAGCCCCCGTCCTTCACGGCTGGGGGGCGTAAGTGCGGGCGGAGAGGGTGGCGTCGAAGAAGCAGATGGTGAACTCCTTCTTCCCGTCGTGGCGGGTGAGGAGGATGAACCAGCCCTCGTGCGCGCCGTAGTCGAGGAAGAACTTTGACCACCCGTCGCGGAAGTAGCACACCCCCTGGCCGTCGTAGTAAACTTCGACGTGGTATGATGGCTGGCCGCCGCTGCATTCCCGCAGCTTGGCATAGGCCATCTCCTGGCCTTCCATCGAGTCCGTGAACCGGGACGGAAGGCGGAGGTGGTCCCGAGACCCGGCGAGCGCAGGAACGATGCAGGTGGACCACCCCTGGGCCGAAATATAAGTCGGCGGTTGGAGCGCCGGCTTCTCTAGCCAGGGCCGCGACGGGCCTAGCTGAGGAGGGGCCGTCGCGCGGGGCCCCGCGGGAGTGGCAGCAACCCTGAAGACAGCCGGGGCCTTCTTGTTTTTGCTCCCCAGCGGCCGCCCCCGATGGCGAGACGACGAGGGAGCAGTGGCCACCGCGGAAGCGGTCTTCTTCCCGCTCCCCTTCGGACGGCCTGGCCCCCGCTTCTCCGGGACGCCCGCGTCGCCGGAAGCTCCAGCCGCCGGGGGCGCGACGGAGGTAGAAGCAGCGGCGGAGGCCTTCGCCGCGAGAGCTTCCAAGGTACTCTTGTTGCGGCTCCCTTTCGGGCGACCGCGTTTCCGAGGTACGGAAGGCGCCGCCTCCGGTGCCTCGACCTCCTTCTCGCTCCCCTCCGGGACCTTGTCATCGCTGGCAGCGGAGCCGCTAGGGGACGACATGACCGGGCTGGTCTCGGAAAGGCGAAGCTCGAAGTGAGGGGAGAAGTGGGGGATGCCCTGCGCAGTTAGCACGCTGGGTATTTAAAGAAGAGCGGCGAAGGGATAACCCCTGACGTTTCAGAAACCAACTTCCGCATCGTGTGCCACCGCAACAGGTGCCGCAGCGGATCGTGAGAGGAGTTGATGGGACACGTCGCTGACGTGCGCCAGCCCACCTCGCATGATGACTCGGGAAGTTATGACGACAATGATTCCGAAGTCAAATGATAAGGCTGGCCACTGGCGCGCTGCGCCGGCCGCCGCGTGGGAGCAAGTTTCGAAGCGGCGCGAGTCCCCAGGAGGCGGCACGCCGGCTCGCGGCTCACCGGCTCGTGGTCGCCAGCCGGGCCACCACCGGAGCCGGTTTGTCCCGAGACGGCCGGAGGAACTCCGCGAGGCCCAGCCTCGGCAACCAGAGCGATCAAGCCGAACCGGAGATCCTGGGACTTCGACGAGGATGAGCAAGACTTCGGCGAAAAGAAGAACCCGCCGAAGCCCCATGCTAGCCCATGAGACTTCGCCAGTTTCGGGGGCTAGTGTCGTGGGGATGACTTAGGGGGCGCATCACGGGCCAGGCAGTATGCCGGCTGGCGTCCCAGGAGTTCCCGCGACTTCAGCACGAGAAGACCGGCTCCGACCGAAGGGCCAGCTGCGCCCGCAGCCGGCTGACGACTCCACCGAGGAGGACTGGAGCCGGGCGATGGAGACAAAACTTCCCAACGGCTGTCTCGCCGAAAGCGGAATGGCCCCGACAAGATCGTCAGGGGCGCAGGACAGAAGTGACGAGCGCCACGACCGCGTCCAACCAATGAGAGATCGAAGACCCTTCCCCACGACGGGATCCGAGGCAAAGGGGAGGGGATATGCCCTCCAGATGCCGGTCCAGGGAAAAGACACTTTATAAAGTGTCTTTGCCAGAGCAGGGTCAGGAGATCACGCCAAGGACACCGCCGCCGGGGAGCCGGCAGCCGGCCGAATCGCCACCTAAACCTGTAACCAGGCCCCCGTCTATATAAGGGGGCCTGGACCCTTAGCGTAGGGGAGACCCGATCTTCTTCTTCCTCCTCTAGC